>JAEQBH010001429.1:0-1353301 GCA_016808115.1 Tetrastigma voinierianum | reverse complement strand
AAATATGATCAGAAACTGAATTCTTGCTTTTCCTCATAAATATATGTTCTTTTTGTATGATGGCGCGGAAAATTCCATCAGATGAAATATTTTAACTTTTTAAGTCCGTCATTAGGACCAAGGTTCATTCATAGCCTTGCAGCTTCTCACCGGAAGCATTGAAGATTTTGGAAGATGTATCTATGGCATGTAATCACCATCATATTTTGTCCCAACAATCTTTCACAATATCATTGGCATTGGGAATACAAATATGGCTTTTACTACCCCATAATGGTGTTGTTTTACTGGATAATTTATTTCAGTGTGCATGCTGAATTGGCTTTGCTACAGTTCTCATAGAAGTTCCAAGAAATTAGCTAGGACTTGATTTAGAAAATTGGGTAGCTTTAGAAGATCTCAGCAGAATATGTAGCCAAATCTGGGTACCTTTCTGTCCTTGATCCTCATTTTCGAAGCACTTTTCAGCTGAATGCGATTTGGAAGACGAAACTCATGTTGGAGAATGATTCAAAGTTGGTTTTTTTAATAGTTTCTATTAATTAGGAAATGCTTTGTTTTATTTATTTATTTAATTGTGAGTGGGAGAGTCTAAGGTTGTTTGAGATTTTTTAGCTATGTGATAAATATGGAGAGTTAGTTTTGAATAAGATAATTAATGGATTTTATTTATTTTAATTTTTGGATTTATCTCTTGTAGCCTATTTAAAAAAGGCATTTGCATTTAATAAAAAAGAGGGATAAGTGTGCGTTATGTGAGAAGCTACAAAATTATTTTTCTCGTTCTTGAATTTCCTAACAACTCAACCTCCATGATGCAATTTAGTGTTTTATTATTTGTCATTGCTTTTGAGTTGTCATCAGGTTTTTACTAAGGATTCATTTAATGGATAATACTTGTTTCTTTGTTATTTTGATTTTAGAACGGAGTTAGCTAATTAACAAGTTAATGCGTAACTACAACGACCTAGGGACTTTATGGATGGTATGGACATTAGACAGAATTTTCATTTCTCCTGTCACTACAAGAAATTTAAGATATAGTAACGCAATTTTAGAAGAGGTCAAAAAATTTCGTGGCTAAAAAATACATATAGACAGGTTCAATTAAATCAGGTGAATTTTTTACCAACCTTTAGCCGGGATTTTTTTTTATCAGCCACGGGAATTAGAGGCCATATTTTCGATAATTCATGCCGATTAATCAATCTTTAAGGTAATTGTTTTATGTTTGTCGAGGTGTTTTAGCTATTTGTTGGGCTGAAATTGTTTGCTGATGGGTATCTGGGATGGCTCTGCTTCTGGAACTTTGTTTTCCTGGTATATTGATTTGTTCTTATGATTTTTCTTTCAAGATCTGGCTACTGTTTGGACGTTAGCCTTAGGGTAGTTTTTATAGGGCGGGTTTTTATTGCTTTGTTGTGTTCTCAGGAAGACCCCAATGATAGAACTCTCATTAGGTTTTCTTATATCAGATCAATCATCCACGAGTGCCTCTGTTTAGTTAGGAAAGTCTTTGGAGCATGCTTGAGCTCATACCAACATATATACCTTGATTCATAATCTCAATTGCATCAACGCAGTGATGTGTACCCATAGAGATATTATAGAATATCACTTACCATTGCAAAATTTTCTTTTCCTTGTTTTTGCAGTTATCTTGGACAAGAGAGAACATAATTTAAGAGTTATGGAAAGGCTTGTTTGTATGATAATGTGAGTTTTCAATTTTTTACTTATTTGATTTCAAGCTTTTTTTATTTCAATAATTGAACTGAATGTGTGTTTTTGTTGTTGAGTTCAATGATTGCTGTGAAAATTATGAACTGTTCTCCAAAATGGTAATTTGAATTGTACTTGTTGCAACACATGTTGGAAGGTTCTAGACAGAAGGATATTTTATGATGAATTTGAACTTGGGTAAGATTCTGGGATTCTGGGCATTTTGGTTGATAAAGATTTTCGGCAAAGATGGCTCTGGGCTCTGTTTTATATGACCCATGTTTTGAGAATTATCTAGAACTATCAGGATTATAAAAAATTAGAAATTTATTTTCCCTTTGATATAACTGTTCATGTATACTCTCTTTTCTATACTCTTTTCTCTCTAATATATTTTCATTTACTTATAAAAAAAGAAAAGAAAATCATAAATGTATTGAGTCTCTGATTGTGAGCCATTTGATCGTGCTGATCAGGCCTCACTTTTCATAAATATCTGAATTTTATCTGATAGGGGGATCTTTCACCCACATTGTGAATATTTTAAAACCATTAGCTTTATGGAACACTTCAATTTACTTTTGGAACAACATCAACTCAAAGCCTCACTAGAAATTGAAGCTAGCTAGATTTATTCAAGAATTTAGGCATCATTCTTTACAAAATACAGCATGTGCCCTGAACCTTAAAAATTACCCAGAAGGCTGTAGAACTGCATATCTTTTGTCAAATCCATATATAACTTTTATAGGATGCACCACATATATAGTTGTGTAATTAAAACTTGTTTTCGATATGAAGGGAAAACTTGAGCTACTGATCCCCTAAACAAAGCGGAACCTTTCATTTACAAGCTGGATGGAATTATATATTATAGCCTTTAACTCTAATTTAGGATTATGTTTGTCATTGTGCAATGTTATAGTCCTAAGCCCTTCCTCTCTTTCTTACTTATGGAAAGTTTCAATCTTTGCTTCACCATGGCTTTGCTCTAGCCTTATTTCTGCTTCTTTATAGAACCCCAAATTTCATAGGCACTTTGTTTTGTGACACCATTCTACAAACAGATTGGGTAAGATTGTTAGCTTAGCCATTCTTCCAAGGTTTATGGTCTCCTTGTATGGCGGTGGAGTCTAGTCACTTTGGACCAGTTTTGCATTTTTGTGGAAAAGATTTCTAATCCTTCTTATCTTTGGATTAATATAACTATGTATGTTCTATTTCTTTTTTTTTTCTTTTTGAATACCTATAGGTTTGGCCCATGAAGATCTTAGCCTAACGTTTGCATAAGTTTTTCTATAGTCACCAGTAAATTTTTACTAGGCCTTGAGTTTTTCTACATGAGCTTAGGCCTTCTTTCCCCTTCTTTTTTCCTTACCTTCTAGGATTTTTCTCTATGTTTGGGTTTGACAAAGATCTTATGCTGTAGTCAATTTCCATGATAATGCCAATTCTAAAAAGTAATTTGGTTATGTTTTTGATCTTTATTGTTCCTTTTTAAATGATATTGTTGTCAATTTCTATTCTAGGTACTAATCATCTGCTATCTTTGCTAGATTTGGTCAAGCATAGCATGAAGCAAAGTAGAAAAAATGGTTGTTTTTTTATTCATTTCACATCTGTGGGGAAAAGAGGGTTCATCATGCATCCCCTTGGTTTTATTCTTTACTTTCCTCTCATTTTGTTTTGTATAGAAAAGTGTAGCATGTAGCATGATGCATTATTTCACCTTTTTTCTGCAAAATAAAATGTGTGCATTCAATCTAAGCAATTTTGAGGATTTGGGGAAGACAATGAACCTAGAGTTAAGATACAACTTAAGAGCTTGTTCGATAAAGCTCCCTTTTTAGCTCTGAAAATACGGAAAACAAATACTTAATTCAGAAAACAAGAATAATTTTCAAAAAACACTAAAATGGTGGGAATAATTTTCAAGAAACCACCGACTCAATCTCTCATCTTTTTACCTTTTGTTTCTTTCCCTTCACACTTTTAAGAGAGCAGATCATTGTAACCATGAAGCCTTTCACATAATTCTAAATTTCTTGCTAGTGACTCTTTATCCTTATATACAGATATTAATATTTTTTCAAGTTCTCATTCATTTTTTCTTAAAAATTTAGTTTGATAGTTACAACCGATATTAAGTCTAAATAACTAAGGTATGAATGAAAGCATATCACACTTCCTCGAAATGGGTAGATTTTGAAGAAATCGTGAAAGCCCTAACCATTTTGAATTATAAAAGTGATAAAAGAGAAGGGTAGATAGATTTAAGAAGAGCAAAATGAAATGAAATAATCCTAATTGATCAAGAGTAACATCTCTCTCCCCAAAATGCTATAACTCAAAAACCACCAAGAAGAAGGTGAAAGAAAATGAGAAAACAAAAATAACTAGCCTCGCTTCCTCGCGGCAATACATAGTAGAAGAGTTCCATATTTATCAAGACCATGACTTTATACAACATTGGTCGGGGGTCAAGTTCTCACTCTGTGCACCAACACTTATAATGCTAACTAGCTAAGCTTACAATAGTGAAAATGAAAAAAAAAAAAGAACAAAATTAATAAAATTATGGTGTCATGATGTCCATCTATCATATAATTAATATATATACTTATGGTTGTACCAAAAGGAACTGACCGATCCTCTCCTTGATTCACCCATCATTTAACAAGTCGAAATGATTCCAAAGTACATGCCTTGGATTATATCCTTTTGGAGTAAGATGGAGAGAGAAATTTAAAAGCAAAGGGACATAATGCCAACTCTAGAGTGAAAATCATCCATCCTCCTCTGGTTGCTGCTGTTTTGGGTAGTAGAAGTCTCACTTTTGTAGTGTTAAAGTAGTTGTTATCCACACATCACACCAATTGAATTGGGATGTTATTATTGTTACGTTATTATGTTGTATTTAGTTTCGGATCTACTTTACTATCGTTTATTCTTGTTAAAATAGCTGCCGCTTATCAATGCTCACCCTTTCTCTGATCCGCCTCAGTCACATCATATGCCTCTCCGTCGCTCGATGCGCTCGATAATCCAAAATCAAAATAAACCTTAGCTTCTACCATTATGTATCAGCTCACTTCTTAGAGTTTGATTGTGATGGTGATGATGATGTTGATGATGGTGATGATAGAGGTGATGATAAAGATAATGGTTTTGTTCCTGGCTCTTTTTTTCCCCTCAAAGCTCTCATCTTTGAATTTGTTTGGATTTTGGGTCTGACTTAATAAGTAAGATTTGAATAAATAGCTGGTTTTTGTTTCTTATTCATGAATCTCTTGCTGCTCTTTCACCTTGTGCTCTGTTTGGTTGTTGAGAAAAAAATGAATGGGAAATAAAGCAAACTATATTTTTTTCTTTATTTGTTAAGGTGTACTTTGGGTTTTTCTTTTTTATTTATTTATTTTTTCCTATATTCTGTTTTTCAAACTGAATTGTACTTTCCAGGAAGATGAGAGCTTGAGGAGGTGGAAGGAGAAGCTTTTAGGGTGCCTTGAGGAAGATTTGAAAGGTTTGTCTTAAGTCTTGAACCCATATTCTCAACTGCATTTCCCTATCAAAATTTCCCAATGTTTGATCCTATTTCATGAAGTTGTTATCTTTCTTTTCTGTAGGCCAATCTGGAGTCCTGAAGTGAGACTCCACTCCATAGCAGTGATCTCAAAGATTACTCACATTATGCAGGCACTGAGTCCCTAAAAATCAGGGAAAGCTGCAATCTCGAAAATCATGGATGCTGGAAGGAGTCAGCCCTCAGCCGAATTAACTTGAATCAACTAGCACTACTTCTATGAAATCAAATTCAATTCAGTAAGTATGAAACAGTGAAATCACAACACAAATTAGAGAAATGGGATTCTAACTTATCTTGTTCTTTGAACAGAGAAAATAAAGCCTTGGTAAAAGGAGTTGAGCAGTTTCTAACAGAGGAGCTGGAGGAATCAATCAGCCATGTCCAGAGGAATGAATCACTTCGTCTTCATTGTCTACTCCAACGCTATCGCTACCCTCATCCTCTTCTCTCTCTTCTTTCATCATCTACAGGCCGCCTTCCATCTATTTAAATAATGCTTAATTATCCAACAAGAAACAAAATCACTCTCTTTTTGATCTCTGTTTTTTTTTCCTTGTTTTGGATCTGTATAACAAAGAGACTTCCTCTGCAAATTTTCCTTCTTGAGCCTGACTGGATCTTAGATGTTTTACCTCTACAGCTTCTCCTTGTTTGTTGGTTTTGGGCGGGGGTTGCTTAGTCTTGTTGGTTAATTTTTGTGGGTTTTAGGTGTAGAACTGTGTATTCACATTAATGGGGAGAGATTGTGTCTACCCTTCATTCAATCATGGATTTAGGACAAGTTTAAATGGGTGCAGCTTAAATCTTGCCTCCTGGGAAGCAGTTACTGTCTCATGGATTTTTGCAAATTTGTAAATATGGGTGATTTGAACTCTGCAATAGGGGTTAAGCAACAATAATCTAAGATAGTCATACTCAGTAGTGTGATTCCAACCCTTGATGCGTAGCTGTGATTTCAGAAAGAAATATCCAAAGATCTGAAGACTTTAAACTTCTATTCCAATATTAAAGCATCTATTCTCTCATTTGTCCAAACACGTTATCTATTTAATTGAAACTAGATGTGTGCATTGGCTATTGCATCTAGAACATCCTCATGGTCATGTTCTAACCAAGCTGCAGCTACACCCTTATAGCCACACCAGAACAAAACCCCAGCTATAAACACTAGAATATCCCCAAGGTCGTGGTCAGAACTAAACTGCAGCTAGAGCACGTGATATATTGCAGCCAGAAACAAATTGCGGCTACAGATTGCCTATGGCCGCAGCCAGAACAAAACCCCGGCTATAAACACCTAGAACATCCCTATGGCTGTGGTCAGAACTAAACTGCAGCTAGAGCACCACATATGGCTGCAGCCAGAAACAAATTGCGGCTACAGATTGCCTATGGCCGCAGCCAGAACAAAACCCCGGCTATAAACTATTTGATTGCAGCGAAAAAGAGCCTATAGCCAAGGTCGTTTTAACTGCGACTATAGCCTATAGACACCCAATTAGACTTTCCTGCGTCTAAAACATTTGTCCACGGTACCTACGGTCACACCTTGCCATGGTCCACGTTGTTTGTAGCTATATGCTATAGCTGCAATATTTACCACTCCTTTAGCCGTGTGGTCGGGTGACCACTTTTCATAGGCTCCGCTTCTTGTAGTAAAAGGCCTTGTATAGGAAGAGCTTAGCTGTGACATGGTAGAGGAACTCTATTCTTGTTATGAATTCATTACCTAAATTATACATCCTGTTATAGAAACATCTCTCCATGACACCATATTCATAAGTGTTTTCTGAGTTTCTGCAGGCAGAAACTGGATGAGTAAGACCATGCATTTTATTTACAGTTTGCTCTTTCTGCAATCAAATGATTATTTTTTTTTTTTTATAATCTATGGTCTAAGGAGAAGAGCATGGAGGGACTTCTCCCACCATCCTTACTTTCTTGTTTCCCCATTAAACTCTGTGAGTTCCTCCAACTTAGGGTAACTTAAGATGTGAAGAATTTGAAGGTGTACCAAAGAAATATTTTTGTTCAATTTTACCTCTACATGCATAAAAAATTCCAGTCTGGATTGAACTCTGAAGAGTGATGATCATGCTTGGGCCAGATAGTTGGTGAATTGTATATAGATTATTTGTCTAAATAGGTTAATTTATTTACAGAGCTAGAAGTTATATTTATTAATGTTTTAGGTAGATTTTTTATGCAGGTTATCAAATGGCCTGTTAGCAAAACCCTTAGAAATAGAAATTTTAGGTTATTTTTTTCACTTCAAAATTGAATATAAGATTTAGTTAATGAACAAATTACATTTCAGTATTGCAGGCTTCTAGTGTAAGTGCTGACATTTGTGGCTAGCAGAAAAGCTTTTAGTACTACTATTCTTGTTCGATTTTACTGGTGTTTCATGTCAAGAGAACAAAAACTTTCTCCAAGCCCTTTCAAAAGTTATAACAAACCTGAAAAGTACTCCCCATGCCACAGTAAGTTAGGGATATGAGTTGCATCTGTGACCTGTTTCATACTCATACTAGCTATTACTAAAACCCTTTTTTTTTCCTTTTCTATTCTTAGATCTTTGCATCCTTGATATCGGTGGATATGTTAGGGGGGATCTGGAGGTCTCAAAGGTGTGATCCAAAACAGGGTTGCAGAGTCACTTTAATTCATGTTGGAGCATTGTCTGTAGGATCAGAACATGCCATGCTACCACTGAATGTGAAGAGTAAGAAACACAGCAGTGCCTTCTCCTGGTTACCAAGTTCATATATCAAAACAAGTGGATGATCTCACCACCACATTGACAGACTTCTTTGTTTCACCCACAACTGTTGGTCCATGAACTGTTTGCATGTGCAGTTTTTTGGTCTCATAACTGTTGGCATATGAAAGCTGTTTCCCAAGATCTCTTGTGCTCAAAAAACATCTCAAGCAAATCTTACAATCTTGCTGTTTGGAAAATTAATTTCTTCAGAAGGAATGGGATATCCTAAAGCTGTACTGCTTGTACTTGTATTCAATGGGAAAAAAATATTTTCTTTTGCTTTGGTTTATCATATTTTCCCCCTTCCCTACAGATAATTCAGTTTGCTACTTCTATGAATGAATATAAATATGTCAAATTACAGTAAATCTTAAACGTGGCTCCTGCAGAGACACGGTGATGTTTTCTCCAGACATACTTGATTATGATTGCAAAGTTCAAAAATTAAACTTTTGCTTTCAAGGTGTTATGAAAAGCAAAAACTTTGATGCAGGATAATATTAATTCAAGAACACAAAGGTAAAGTAATCAACGCAAAGACAAGACGGCGCTTTAATACGCTCTGGCCAATCACGCTCTATCCACGTATAAAGAATCAGTCACTATTTTGAAAATCAGAGTACAAGGTTGGAGATGAACGACAAGGACAACTAAGAAAAAACACAAAACACAGACGCCCACAATACCCTAAAATACTACAAAAACTATCAATTTACAACCCTTACATTCTGGTACATAATTTAATCTTTCTTCATTACTTTTCTCCTCGACTTAGAATTATTATTAGGATATTCCTAACAAATTTTCTTATTGTATAAGGAAACATAATATTAATATAATATAACTATTGGGACCTATCCTATACAATATTATTTACAAAAATAATAAATACTAATTAGGAATTTGAGACATAAACTAACAAATCTACACCTTGGATCAAATTTCATTGGGTCAATCATCTATCCAACACATCTGATGAGAGAGCAATTAACTCCACCTTGAACTAAAATTCCTTTTATCTTTGTCTTGTGTGCTTTGTAATCTTTCATTCTTCTAGATATCTTTTATCTGAAGCTCTTATACCATTTGTTATAAATGTCATTTGTTATATGAATTCAAGAACACAAAGATAAATAAATCAACATATAGATGCACGAGGGTTTTAACATGGTTCGGCCAACTATGCCTACATTCACGAATGAGAGAGAATCTTTCCATTATTATGAAAAACACCGAGCATAAGATCGGAAATATCAAAGTTATCAGAAGGATTATAAAATCACAAAATCACACAACCCTGTGGATATACGCTCACAACAATTAAAAATACCTCATAAAAATTCTCAATCTATCTTATAACTTTTCCCTCAGACTGTGTATCATTTATAGGATAGCTCCTAAAATTCCTCTTATTCTATAAGGAAACCTAATATTATAATAATATAATAACTAGAATTATCCTATAAAATATTTTTTACAAAAGGAATTAATACTAAATAGGAATTTGGTATTATATTCTTAAATAATCTTTACCTTTAGATTAAATTTCATCACATCCCTGTAATGAGAGAGTAATCTACTCCACCTTGAACTCCAAATTCCTTCTTGACCTTTATGATCTTGTGTACTGTAATCTTTGCTTCCTATATCTTTTTAACACAACATTTGATACCATTTTGTTATAATCGTAACCATACGAGAATAGCGACCAAGAACACAAAGATAAAGAATCAATATAGTAATGAGGTTTTATTATTTCGCTTCCAATTATGCCTCATATACGGATGAGTAGGTAAAGAATATCATAAATTCTTGAAAATGAAAACATAGATAGCAAAATTGAGTACAAAGTATTACAATAATTATTTAAAATCACAAAATCACAAAACCTTGTGGATGTTTACGATACCGTAAAAATACCTCACAAAACTCTAACCCTAAAACCTCCTTACATTTGTGTGCACACACCGAATCTCTCAGAACTTTTTCCCTAATAACCTTAATATTTATAGTATATTCAGAATAAAGCTTTCCGTGATTGTATAAGGAAACATAATATTACAATAATTTTAACTACTATGAATTATCCTGACATAAATACCTTTACAAAAAAATAAGGATTAGAAATCTATAATTAAACTAATAATACAAGGGTAAGGGCGGCATTGGCTTCCGTCTATGCTGTTGAAGTGCTTATAGTAAGTAAAATCAAATTTCCTGGTGAAAGAATTAACATGAAAATGAAACAAATTGTGCATATATTATACCTAGGAAAGTATGTCTAAATTATAATACTAGACTACCTAATTCGTCTATGGATGAGGAAATAGTATTCCAGAATGCATATCTGGATCGAAATTAATTATTAAGGATCCTGAAACAGATCACCATATTTAAACTTTTCTTGCACTCTCATGAATATTTCAGACTCCAGTCTAGTACTATTCTACAAAGGATTAGCTTTAGCCACTGAATAAATAAGGCAGTATTGACATTGGAGACGAGCTTTGAGGCTTTAACTTAAAGAAAAGAAAAAAGGTGTAGAATGCTTTAGTCAAACTTCCTTGAACTTGAGGCCTGAAAGTGTATCTGGTTTTTAGAATGCCAAATTTCTTAGTGTACAAGGCAGATAAGCTTGAACTCATTTTGCTTGATATGGGCCTCTGAATGAATGAATGAATGAGTGAGTGATGGTATCCTCTTTCTAGTTTCAATCACTACCCATGTTTTGAGGTGCTTTATCCAGTTCTCATGTTAATACATGCTGCTGAACTAAACCCCTTATGCCTTTAGTTATACATATAAACGGTCATAGGCGCCTCGGCTCAGATGGCCTTTGGGTTGGACCTTACCCAGGATTAGTGTGACCTCATGACCTGAGCTTAGGCTTCAAAAAACCATCCTGAACCCTGAGCTATAGGGGATGGACAGAGCTTGCAAGCTTGAACTAATTCCCACAAATCCCCAGTAGAGAAAGCTCTGGTAGCACTCCATTGTAGCATAGCCAGGGACTGAAGTGGAGTATGATCGAAGTGCCCCTTCCTTAACCTTGTCCCATTTCCTCTACTGCAAACACAAGTAAACAAGCTCATTCAGGTATCGTACATACCCCCCATGATTACCCTAGTGGCAATTATGTCCGTGTTTCGATACTTCCTATGGGCGGAAGTAGTTTAATAATCATGTTTCTATATACTTCCTATGGATTTCCTGAATATCTTCAATCTGGTTAGGCAAGTCCTTACCAATCTGGTATCTAACATTTCTCTAGTCAGGTCACTGACGAAAAATGCCTAAATCTTTGGTGTTAATTTCTTCAAATAGGATTCATAGTTCTCCGATTTGAAACCACAGCAGCTTTTGAACATATTCATTTCAGGCTTCTAGACAAAAGGTTGGAGCCTGAGTGAACAATGGTGATGTTCTTAAAGTAATTTGATTTTTCATGTATGTGCGAGTATAGATAATTTTGCTTTTGGTTCTAATTTGTTGGGATATAGATTTCCACTGGATGTTGTGAGTAATTAGTTTCTCCTGATTCTTCATTTCATGAAATAAATTTTTATGCTCCAGTGCCTCAATTATCATGTCACAGATAGAGGAGGTTCTCTTCAAAGCACTCCCTTCACTTGAAACAACAATATTTAGTTTCTTCCTGGGTATAAGTGAAATGAAGGGAGCAAATGAAAAGATCATTCATTAGACAAATCATCAAAGCCTTTGCAAATACTTCATCAGATTCTCTGGAAATCATCGAACCGATAGCACGTCAGCAAAATGCAAACATGAATCTCGAGCAGCCGGCTGCTTGAAAGTGCTTCAAATATTTCTTTGTATGTTCCCATCTTTCATAACCATATTCTCACTGTTTGTGTTGTTAAAACAGTCCCCGTCAGCTAAAGGATGCCAAAAGTGATAAAGTGAAACATTCAAACTAATGCTACTGAACAAAAAATAAAAGAAAAGATTGTTTTAAACGAGTTATGTTTTTGTGATCATTTATTCCTTAAAAGATAAAAAATATTGTTCTTGAAAATGGTTGTTAAACACCACATAATTTTACTTTTCTTTTGTCTTGGTAGAAGTTTACGTTCTCAAGGGCATGGTTTATTCCACGACTGAATAATCATATGGTTACCATTATAAATTAAATTCCATTAAAGAATTTGATTTTTGGATTGAGTGAAAAGGTTTTTTTTACTATAAAATAAATTATTTTAGTATTGTTATTATAGTAAATGTAATATAAACCTTAATTAAATAAATGAATGCATGGAAATTAAAATTTCAAGTTATAGTTAATTTCTAAAAAAAATATATATATATATATATCAGAAGAGTATATATATATATATATATATATATATATATATATATATATATATATATATATATATATATATATATATAAGAAAAATACAAAACAAACTAAATATATAAAAGAAAAAGTAGAAGAAAATAACAAATAAATAAATTTAAAGGTAACAAATTATGTCTATGTGGCTAAGTTAAAACTCATTTAACTTATTTTGATTTTTATATGAAAAATTAAATAATTTTAAATGTAGAACTTGTTTTACTACTTTGTCTCAGTTTCACTTATATTTTAATATTTTTCAACATTATTTCATTATTTTTATTATTGTTTGAAATATTACTGCAAGCAACGACTCATTACTAGAAAGACATGTATCGGTATTATTATTTTTAGTCACCTACTAATTATTGTTCCCTGGTTTGCTCACTATTTCTCTTTCCAAATTGTATTTACTTATTTGTGTGTTATTATATTATAAGTAAAACATTATCAATAGTTAGCCTACTTTTACATTTTAATGATATTATTATGCAATTATCATTATTATCATCATTATTTCTTTGTTTATGACCATTATTATTTGTTAAATCCTTAGCCTTTTTCTCTCAAACTTACTTTATTTCTTTCTCTTGCCACTTGTCTTCCTTAAATAAGGATAGATGATTTTTGGTCATTTTTTTACTTAGAAATCACTTTTATGCACCTTTTTTGGGTCTATCCATCTCTTAATAAAATCATTATTTCACAAAAATTTAGGTATTTTCTTGTTTTTTGTGTCACATCAGTTCTATTACGCGTTTGGTTGTCGCTTCGGCTTTATTTCGCAAGCATTGCTGCCAGTTCTTATTAAGGTGTTGGATTATTGTGAGATTTGTTACGACGTGATGTTTTTCTTTTTATTTTGTTGAGCCGCTTTATTTGTTTGGGAGTGATTCACATAGGCAAAATGTATCTGACGGCCAAGATATCAAATTATACTTTAGTATTAGTTAACTAGAATTGTAGATATTCTAGTAATTATATTATCAAATTTATAGATTTTATATCGATTTATTATACTATTAACCTAAATATTAATTTATCATTTATAGTTTTTAGCAATTTGTATCTTGAATCTATCGATTTATTACAAGTTTGAATCAATAAAATTATTTTTGTTTAAAAATCAATTTTATTTGATTTTTATTAAAAAATAATGTACAAACATTATTAGAAAGTCTAAATAAAATTAATAGGTTAAGTTCAAGCCACTATTGTGAAAGGCCATAATTTAATCTACTTGTTGAGCGCTTTCTCCGATTTATAAAAGAAGGGTAGGATCGACCTATGGACTAATTTACTGGAGGAAGCGACGCACCAGAATCCTGAAAGCCGCCCAAAAATCACAAATGAGTGCTATACAAGACTCGCTTTCGGCAAATTAGGAGAGTCTAGATGTTAAAGTTAAAAACCCGTACCAATTGGTTTATAATCCGATTTTGAGTGCCGGGGTTGGTTAGGCTCTCGTCTGCCAATCAAATAAATGGTTGAAGTTAATTTCGATAACATTCTGATTGGTTTTGGTGACATGTTTTAAAGGTATCGCATTCAAAAAAATGACATGTTTCTGGCCGTTTGTGTTGTGTGGTTGAGGGCCTTGTGAGAAAGAATTTTTAAATCAAATTTTTCATAGATGTCATTGGATATATAGCACCTGCTTGGAGAGTTTCATAATTTTTTAAAACTGTCAATAATTTTTGGGTAATAAAGTCCGTGAGTACAAACTGAAAATAACGGCCTGTATGTGGTGTTAGTGGTCAAGCCGAGGTTTCGACTTACTCTTCTTTTCTTTGGGAATAGTTTAGTTGATCAAGAGTACTATCGATGGGATGGTTTAGTGTTGACAAAGGCACCCATGTGGAAAGCAATACAAGATTGTACATTTTATATATATATATATATATATATATATATATATATATATATATATATATATATATATATATATATTTATTTATTAGTTTATTTATATTATTACTTTGAGAAGACTAAGGGTATTTTGATTTGTAGAACAAGTTTCTGAGAGCGGGAGGCTATAGTCGAAGGTCCTTCACGCAACAATCGGGCAGCCTCTCTCACTTTTGCATTTGACTCAGATTTGCAAATACGTTGATTCATTCAAGCCTGCAAAAGAAAGAATGGCTGTAGTTGAGGCGCTTCTTTCCTCGTTCGAGGAGGTGCTCGACAAGCCTATGGTCACCCCTTTGTCGAATATGCCTGAGGCTCAAATTCCCACCCAACACCACTTCAGGATCGAAAACGACTTTGTTACATATCAAATCTGTTGGATGTGTGGGTACTATGGTCTTCACCCATTACCAATAGGCCCAGAACCGTTTAGCCCATGCTGTAGTTTCAGCCCAAGCTCACTTACCATATTAAAGCCAAGGGACATCAGTACCTAAGCGGGAGAATTCTAAAGAAAGTCAAGATGTCTTCCCATGGACTATCTTCAGGGCGATCCGTCTAGAATTTTAAGTCCCCTAACCAGTCATCCTACCGCATATGAGAAGTTCATTATGGATAAGCATATGAAGACGGAAAATACACAAATGATATTTATTAACGGATTTCCTAGTTTCAAAATCCTATTTCTGAAAAGATTAATCATCATAAGGAAGAACAACTCTTAATAAGGGTGCTAAGAGATTTTATTCCTAAGATTAAGAGATTTTCTTTCCAAAAGTTAAGGAGAGATTCGTGGAATCACTTTCTATAAATCAAGAAGATCCCAATCGTACGAACCCCTCCGCTTCTTCTTCTCCATCTTTTGTTGGAGACGTGGCCGACACACCGTCGCTAGATCACCCTTTTTTACAAGTTCGAGTTGCACTACTAATGCCTAGAAGTTCAGATAGTCAAGGTAACAACAATTGGTGCCATCTGTGGGAATCGAACAGAAAGTCTTGTCTACAAGCTGCGAGGGCTTGGCTTCAACGATTGTCTAGTAGCCCTGCATCACCTGGAACTCTGTCGATTCCCCATTTCACACTTGATTCGCCCGAATTAGTCGCAATGTCAACCAATTTGATGATCCAATCACCAGAAGATCAATTCCTCCACGGCATCAATCGCTGAGAGGAAATAGAGGAGAAAGTAAGGCGCATGAAGGAGTTACAAGGTCATGTCTAACGATTTCAGGTGCTGGAGAATGATTAGTTACAGCCAATAAAAAGCCACAATCTCGAAAATGTACAAGATAATGTCGAGCTATGTGTCCCGATGGCTTACACAAAGAGGGAAGGAGCTCATTGTCCCTGACGATGTCGATACCCCGTAGATGATGAGTTGTTCTCGGGCAATTCCTCATCTTTGAGCCTTACACCGATAAAGGATGCTCGAGGGAGCGCAAAAGCCAAATCGCATAAGAGGCCTATGCATCACCCCGCCTCTGACGCCGCTAAGAGCGTGATTCAGCAAGGTAAGGGAGACATGCGCGAGCAAAACCACCCAATTCAGCCCCCGGGTGCCAAGACGGGCTCGGCGTGCCATGCCACCGGTATTGCCTGTAGGCACAATGCCACCAATGCCGCTCGTACATCCTGCCTTTGGTACAAGGCCAACGTTCTATATGTCGCTAGCAACACCCGTGGACTCGACGATACGCTCTCTTTCGGCTGGGAAACACATTCTTAACTACGAGCCTCCCATGGGTTTTTCATATCACCTGCAGAACGTTGATGGTTTCACACCCTTGGTGATCACATGCTCCACTATAATCAGCAATGATACTAAATGCCGACAATGAAAGTTTGTTGTAAAGTGTTCCCCCCGATTAGTTTGGCGGGTCATGCTAAGCCTAGTTCCACAAGCCCACGTAACTCAATAAACTTGTTCGAACTATGGGCAGATTCGATCCTAGTATCTTTGTTCGCGCAAAAGAAAAGAAGAACACTTTAATTCTTACAAACTATTCTCAAGTAGAAGAAGAGACTATCTCGAGACTTATCAAGTGAGGTTCAGTGTCGGTCCATCAACAGAATCGTATAGCATGGATGCAAATGCCCCCTCCAAAACTCGTGGAGAAGCTTGAGCCATTTACTCCTTTCTTCTACCACTATGTTTAGGACCCGTCAGTGGACAATGGAAGAGTTATATAGCTAAGATAGGTACTCACCGCCGGAGGACAATATCCTAGCGCGAATCCAACTGCGGCGGATTACAAAACCAATCAGTCGAAGGAAATGCCGCTTAGAAGAAGTCGTCCGAATCCAAGGATGAACCAAGGTAGACCAAAAGCGATCTCTGCATCAATCACACAAGAAGAGAGAGCTCCCGTGAATTCACTCCTCAAAGTCTCTTATGAAAGGCTATCGCTTCATCATTCGCAACTTATCGAGTTTAAATGGCCAACACCAATCCGCATTCCGATCTCTCCCAAAGAAACAAGTCTCATGTGCAATTATCATAGAGATCATGGGCATGAGACCGACAGGCCGAAACCTAAAGTTCTTGGTGGAAAAGCTTATCAAAGCTGACACCTTGGGGGAGGCTAGCGCAGAAATCGACCATGGGGCGGAATCAAAGTGTTACTGACAGTGCAATGCATTTAAGGCAAAGAACCCCGTCGACCCACCTCAACCATTAAATTATATACTCGTGGACTGTCCGATGACTAGTAGTTGAAGTGCCAATGTACAGTTTTGAGAGTCGCTACGCTTAAGGCCCAGATAAATGCTATCCACGCCGAAGGCAGACATGAAGAAACCAAGCCACTAAATAACCCCATGTCCTTTCTCTTCCAGAAATTACTGTGGCTATTATTGTGCCCTACTATGGATGCACTAGTACTCACCCTCAGATAACAGATTTTGATGTGCATAGTGGTATTGATAGATCCCCGGCAACGCAAAGAGACTTATTGCAACTACTCACCTTCTGCCAATGAAGCTTTCAGGTAAGGCAGAACTTAGCTCCGCTAATCATCTCTGGTTTTAATGGTGCAACTACCAAAATTCTAGGAGATGTCGCGCTCCCTGTAAAAGTTGGGCTAGTGACTCAGTAGGTTATGTTCTCAATCGTCGAAGACTTGAAGCCTTACAATGCCATAATGGGGCGAGCCTAACTGCATTCAATGAAAGTTATCCCTTCAACCTACCACTAAACGGTCAGCTATTTGACTATTAACGCCAAGCATGTTGACCTTTTGCGAAGTCGTACCAAGTCGCATCGATAACAAAGCTTATTAGCTATCTATGCAGAATGTGAGAGGGGAGAAGAACATTGAGCCCTCCTTGAAGATCAAACCCCACGTAGCACCCCCACACAAGCCGCTAGATTGGGTGGACGAAGAGAAGGATCCGCTGGCTAGTGGATCCCCCCGAAAGTAACATTTGACAAAAAGCCGTAAGTTCACTTACATCACCTCTGCTTGATGAAGAAAGGGAGCAAAGCATAACCTCGTGCTTTTGAATAATATATATATTCGCCTAGAGCCACTCAGATATGGTTAGGATTAACCTGACGGTGGCCTCTCACAAACTAAATATTATCCCTGCGGCCAGACCAGTAAGACAGAAAGTGAGACGTTTCCACCCAGATCGCCATCAAATCTTTCAAACGGAATTAGACAACTTGTCGAGGGTAGGTTTCATCAAAGCAGTGAAGTACCCCGAATGGCTAGCCAACGTGGCGGTGGTTCCAAAGAAAGGGGGTAAGTGTCGAGTATGTGTAGATTACACTAACCTCAATGAAGCATGCCAAAAGATAGCTTCCTTGCCACGTATTAACCAAATTGTCATGCCACGCCTAGGCAATGTATCACTATAGTTTCTGGACACTTTCTTTGGGTATCATCAAATTCCCATGCACCCGCCTGACGTAGAGAAAACGGTCTTCATTCCATAGCACGGGCTATACTATAACGATGTGATGCCTCGCTTAAAGAGTTTTTAGGCAACTTTTTCAAAGATTGGTGACTAAGATATTCGGACCGCTGTTGGGCAACACAATGGAGGCCTATATCGACGACATGCTCGTGAAATCTAAAGAACGCTTCGACCACACCAAGCATCTACAAGAGAGGCCTCGAAAGGTGCCAATAAGGTATGGCATGAACCTCAACCACTTGAAATGTGTGTACTGAGTCGCCTCGTGGCAAGTTTTTTAGGCTTTATGATGACCTAAAGAGATGCAGGCCAATCCCATTCAACTAAAGTAATAATGGATTCCTCGTGCTCCTACCCATAAAAGGAGTACAAAGAACTCGAATGGTCGACTAGCATCTCTGGGTGGTTCATATCCCATCTAAGATCTCCTGTGGTTCATATCCCATTTCACAAACCCATTTAAACCCAATTTTATCACTCTAAGGGGAGCGAAAAAGTCTGACTGGAATGAGGAATGCGATCAAGCTTTCATGGAGATCAAACAATATCTTACCGAACCACAAATTCTAGCTAGCCTAGGGGCAGGCGATACACTCTACCTTACCCGGCTGTCGAGGCTCCTCGTTATGCAAATTTGTTCAAAGAAGACGAAACCGAAAGCAGAGACCAATATTCTTCTTGAGCAAATCTCTATCTAAAGCAGAACACTAAGAGAATTCGCCTCAACAGCAAAGACTAGCCTTCCGTGTGGCGTACCTAAGAAGCCGCCTCTTACTTCCGTGCACACCTTTATCATCAGGTCGACCAATCTTCTCAAGGGCACTATACAATAAGCCCACGATTTCGCAAAGATGGCACCTAGCTTCAAGAATCGAACCAAGTGAATTCCGGATATTCAAGATAAACCTCGCTTGGCATTAAAAGTGGCGTATGTCGGAAGATTTTTTAGTAATCATCCCAACCAAATATGGACTCAGATACATCGGGTCGGGTGGATTTAATGTGGCTGCTTCACCCTCAAACTGGAGCCGGGAAGCCTGGCCAGAACTTAAAGCCCCACTGTGAGAAAGGATAGAACAAGCCATACGTACCAGATCTCCCTTTAGGTCTAATAATTAGACTGACATTTAAGCAATCAGAAATGAGGTCAACCCCCGCAAAGCTCAGATCCTCATAAAACTCATCACACCGAGTGACTCTCAACCCGGGTAGCGGGATGCAACCTGGGAGAATACGAAATACGAGACTAAAGACATCAAGCCGATATGCATCTGGCCAAACAATGCCTCAGGGAGTTTTTGAAGCTGGAAGCTCGAAAGCACATCCTGGAGGGATTCAGGAATGACAAGGCGGACGCTGGGCAAAGCAATGGTCGGTGATCTATCCCGATAAAAGAGACAGTGCTCCTTCCTATCTACTACCAAATCGACATCGCCCATTACCACCAACCGGTAAGTCAGATGTACCTAAACATGCTTCGTCGACCCCATAAATGTGTCATTCGAGCCTCGAGAAAGCTTCCGTGATAACATGGTTGAGCCCACAAAATTCAGTCCAAGGGCTGGTTTTCCCTCAGAATCCGCAATTATATAAGCTGGCCTGACGGGTCAGATCTTATGTCTTACCCTCAGCGTAGACAATATATACCGGAAGAACTCCATGAAGGATATGCGCAAACCATCCAAGCTAGTGAGAACTTTAGCTCATTGTGGTCGATACCATGAAGATTATCGCCACCATGAGAGTAGATGCGCCGCCACGTTAGAAAGTGTGGATCACGCCAACGACAAGCCCCTATCTCAAAAGTGCTACTTTAAGATCTAACCACCATCACGACTTCGCCCTTTTCTTTAGTGGGAAGTTGATATAGTCAGACCACTACTTATCGCCCTACCGTAAAAGCTATTATCGTCACACCGACCACTTTAGCAAATGGATAGAGGCTAAGGCCTTCTCCTCTTTATCAAAGACAGAACATCATCTAATTTGTGTGGAAGAATATTATTTGCCTGCCTCGAATACCTCAGTCAATTGTAATCGACAATGCACACATTGATAAAGAAGTATATAGAAATTTCAACATGAGTTAAAAAATCTAAACTTTGTACTCAACCCCGTGGTAACACAAAGCAATGGCTAGGCGTGTTTCTAACAAAAACCTCTTAACCACTGAGGAAGCGCTTTACATTCTACTAAGAGAAAGTGGGTAGAAGAGCCACCCTTGAGTTCAGGGCCTATCAACAACCAATGAAGCCAACCGATGTCGCCTGCTCACCCGCCTTACTGGATGGAAGTCATAATTTCTACAAAGATTGGGGTGCCCACACTTCGAACTGAAATCCCTAACAAAGCTAATGTTGAGGCCATCACCAAAGACTTAGATATGAAAAAAGAACTCTATGAAGCTATGGTTGTGCGTATAGCATCGTACCAACAAAGACTGACAAACCTATATAACATGAATGCAGTCGCCATATCTCCGCTTCGACCTAGTCCCGAGAAGGGTTTCGTGAAAACATGGCCTACCTGATGGTTGAAAAATTCTAACCAAATCGGGAGGCCATACGCTGATCATAAGGAGGCCACGGCTCATACACATTAAATAAACTGTGACTTTGATGCACTGTACTTTAATGTGGAATGTTATGCACTTAAACAAATATTATCAATAAAGTTTTCTTTATGGGGGTTATCAATAAAATTTTCTTTCAATCCTTGGAATATTAACAATCAAGTGTTCTTTAAAGGCCTTATTTCCTTCAATTTTTGGAATAACCCCCGTTTCAAAAGACCAAAAGTGGCTCACAGCTTGCTAGCACTTCCAAAAGACCAAAAGGGTTTTAGCTTGCTTCTGCCTTTCATCGATGTGGCTATAAGCTTGCTAGCACTTTCAAAAGACCGTATGGCCTGCTTGCTGGCACTTTCAAAAGACCAAAGTGTTCTCACTGTCGACACCGTCAAAGACCGTATGGCTCTCACCGCTGAAGATTCTCTCAAAAGACCAGATGTGGCTGCAAGCCTACTGACACTTTAAAAACCAGATATGGCTCTAAGCCTGATGACACTTTCAAAAGACCAGATGTGGCTCTAAGCCTCCTAGCTCTTTCAAAAGATCATATATGGCTTCCACCGCCCCTTCAAAAGACCATGTGGCCTAAGCCCCCACACTTAAAAGACTAAAGCAATTTCCTACCTTGCTGAAGACATGCCTTCCAAGCACAACAACGCAGTCTTAGCCCGTTAGCCGTGAGCGCTAAGGCCCAAAACCAGTGCCCTCGTATGTCGACCCACGGCGAACCCCAACAAATTCCTAGCTCTACAAATCCATCAAACCCCCCAAAGCAACTATCCTAGTCAAGATTCGTGAATAGATGCAAAGAAAAGATCCATTCAATGAGTAAAGAAAATCATATTTCATTAATATGCCGAGATAGACACACAATTACATGAAAGTTCATATATTCTAATGGCTAAACGGGGCTCCTAAAAAAACTTCAATAAAAGAAAGGGGAGAAAAGAAAAGAGGGACAAAAGTTAGCTCTGATCACCGATAGGAGCACTCCTCTCAGGTTCCTTCGCCACTTTGCTCTGATCCACCTTGGTTGCTCTGGCCTCAGTTGCTGTTGGGGCCGAGGGGCACCTAGGGTCCATGAAGAACTCTAAAGGGAGTGGGTAGAAGGAGTCTGCATACCACTGTGAACTTCTAATGTGGTTCCACAGACATGGTTCGAACATACAACATTTAGCCATAGGCAAATATCAGCTCTAAAGCCTGAAGTCCTCCTCCTACGGGCTTCTTTGTCTTTGTTCCGCCAGTGACTGTAGGAGATACTTCACCTTTGCCGCCCCAATCTCCAGATAAAGGAAGTTCGTCTGACCAGCGGTAGCCTCAACCCCAACCCAAGAGCCTGGGCCTCTTTGCAACCGCCATGGTTCTTGAACCCTAGCCAAATTTCATTCTCCACCCACGCCTTTGCGCCACTTGCTAGGATTGCAAACTTAGCCGAGCAATTCTCGAGCCTCTTTAGCCTTATCCCTCTCCTCCCATAGTCGTGGGCCCTCTCTATACCCCTCCTCGCTCCTTCCGTCCTAGTAGTTCGATCGGGCCTGGGCCTTGCCTAGCCGGCCTCAGGGCGTGGTGCTTGGGAGGCAAAGAAACCGAGCACCTTCTTATTAGCGCTCTTATTCCTTTCACATTCATTGGTGGCACAAGATTTTCAACAGCATAAATTTTGGATTTATCCACTTCCAAACCTTCCTCGATATTGGGACCTAACATTAATGACCCTCGCACTACAAAGCGGCACTCCTAATTCAAAACCAAAATTTTGTCCTTACATCTTCTGGGGTGACAATGTCTACATTACGAAGACATTGGTAATGAAGTCCAATACTAAGAAATCATCCATGAAGACTTCATGATGTTTTCAAATAAGATCGGCAAATATCGCCATCATACACCTTTAAAAGGGGTGGTCGCATTACAAAGACCAAACGATATCTTTGCGCATAGGTTCCAAAAGGGCAAGTAAATTTCATTTTCTTGATCTTCTGGTTGATTAAGATTTGATTATACCTCGAGTATCCATCCAAGAAATAATAGTGGCAATAAAACTCCATGAACCATCAAGCATTTTATCAATGAAGGGTAGCTGGAAATGATCTTTCTCGTATTCCTTATTCAGCTTACTAGAATCGATACACACTTCATCCTCAAGTGATGCCTCGAGTTGAAATAAGTTCCCCTTTGGACTTCACAACATTCATTCCTCCCTTCTTCGGGAACTACATGAATGTGGCTACCCATGTGTTATCGTAAATCGGTGATAATTAAATTCAATATCGAACCACTTCAAAACCCTCATTTTTCAGCCAACATCTTCATTACGGATTTCTAATCTTCGCTGATGCTCAACTCGTAGGTTTTTCCTCGCCTTCCATAAGAATCTGTGCATGAAAATCGAAGGGTCGATTCCCTTATATCATATCTATACAACAAGCAAATGCTCCCATATTTCTTTTCAACAATAAGTAGTAACTCTCTTCCATTTCATCATCTAATTTAGTCGCAAATACCATCAGCTTAGTGTTGTTTTACACAAGAAAGCTTATCGAAGGTGCTGAGGAAGTTACTGGGTAATACTAACCCATCCGAAGTGTGATGTTCCTCTTCTACAACCATCCATGGCTTCTTCACTTTCCTGTATTCAAACGCTTAGCTAAAGCTGGATTTAAAGCTACTATTTCATCTTTCAATTCTTCGACCTAGAGTGAGCGAACAAGACATTCTTCAAGTGGTTCTTTATCCATAAACTCATGCATCAATTTGTCCCTTGAAGGTATCAATGAGTCAATTTGCATACAGGTAGCTCTATCACCACCAAAAAATTTCAAATTATAGTACAAGTTGAATTTGACTTGATCTTCATCCACTCTTAAGGTCGCTCTCCACCTTTTACATCTATCAACGCGTCTAGTTTCTAAGGAATGGTCTATCTAGATCAAAGGTGCTCCTTGTCCTCCTCCATGTCTAGGACAACAAAATCAACTAGAAAATGAATTTATCCACCTTAACTAGCACATCCTCAATGATTCCTTATGAGTAAGTCAAAGAGCGATCATCCATTAGGAGTGATAACGCAGTTGGAGTAGGTTCTCCCAAATTTAGTTTCTTAGCTACAAACAAAGGCATGAGATTTATTCTGGCCCCTAAATCACATAGAGCTTTCTTGAACGCATGTTCACCAATCACACAAGGTATAGTAAAGCTGCTAGGACCTCTAAGCTTCTCCTGAAGTTTCCTCTTAATGATGGCATTGCAACTCAGATAAACTAATTCCGTCCCGATCGAGTCTACCTTCTTCGTTCATGATCGCTTTCATAAATCTCAGATAACGGCATTCGGTGCTAAGGTATCGCGAAATGATATGTTAATTTCAGCCTTCTAAAAACATTGCAAAATTTAGCGAATTTCTCTATCCGTTTTCATGCCAAACCTTGCGAAAGGTAATGGTGGGGTATAAATGGGAGTATTGCTTGGAGAAATTACTTTTCCTGGAATAACCTCATCTTGATTTTGACTTTTTCCTCTATCATCCTCTTGAATATTTTCAGCACCCGGCCTTTCCTTTTCATTTTCTGCATCATTTTTCTCGGCTTCAACTTGTTTCTCCATAGCCATGGAATCATCAAGCTCTTTTCCGCTCCTAAGAATGATAACCATACACCCTGTGATTTTCTCGTTGTCACTGGGAAGGACTTTGAAGAGCTTTGTTTGGATTGTGCTTTTTTGCCCCCAATTCAGCTTCTAGGTTCTTTCTTAGTTGCATTAAAACTTGATTGATTCTGCCTCCATTTTCCTCATGCAAGCTCCTATACTTCACCGAATACTTATATTTTTCATTAAATTGCCCATAGCAACTTAACCATTTTCCAGCAGAGTGATTTTAGTGTCATTAGTCTTCTTCATATCATTTATCACAAGTAAAAGCTCATTAAAACCAGGTTGTCTTAAGTTCCCTTGATAATTGGAGCCCAAAGCTCCTTCATTTTGGAAACCAGGAGGTGCCATAGTGGTGCTCAACTGGTGGGGCTCATGGGGAACTATGGCTTGATTCCCATATAAAAAGCCAGGATTCCTCAATCTTAGTGGTAAAGGCGAAGGTGTTGTTGTTCGCCAAAAACATATAGCCTCTACCACATAGATCGCTTTCTCCCACTTGGTATAGGATTAGCCATCACGCCCTCAGGCTTCGCATACGGCAATCTCTCCCATTGCCCTCGAGCTCATTGCTGATCCAATCTAGTCATTAGAGCCATCAAACCTCGCCCCAGCGATGACATATCTCTATCCAACTCCATAATACCTTCTTGTTTTCTTCAAAGAATTCTTCTCCTAAGGTGCTTGATAATGATATTTCGCTACTTCCTCAAATAATTGATTAGCTTCCTTCCTGGGCCTTTATTACTTCCATCATCCATAAGTCGTGTGCACCAATGCTCTTGTTGAATAATTAAGTCCATTGTAAAAGGTTTGCACCTAAGCACAGTTATAACCATGTAGTGGGCATTTTCTTAATAATTCTTTAAATTTGTGAAGCCCCAAACCCGAGGGTCTCGTTGACCAACCGTCAATCTATTTTAAAAACTCGTGGATATCTAAAGTGATCTACCACAATCGGTTATGTCCCCATTTACCGGGATCCATAATTTAATAAAAATCTGATAGAGTTTCCTCAGATGGGAGCTCTATCCAAAATCCAACCTCGTACTTCAAATATAAAACATGGCCCATCCGAGGCCTAATATAATACAATGACCTCACTATGTCCACTTATGAGTAAAAATGACCACACATGGTCCATTTATCCATACCATTTAAAAACATACAAATTATATTTAAAACTATCTGTATATGAGCTTAATTTTACAACACTCTTATAATATTACACATTAGAACAAGATTGTTCCAAAAATATTTTACAAAATGGTACAAGGCCATATGTCTACTTCTTCTTCATAATTACGCTTTGAATGTAAAATCTTCCACCTGTCTCTGTCCGCACCAAATGTTTCCTATATAGGGTGAGCCATGCCCAGTAGAGTAAACTTTCTACAAGGGCTACTCCCCACTTAAGTGCACATGCAATGGTCATGTTCCACAATTCACACATTCTAAACAAGATTATGCAATCCTATGTTAGAATTCTACATTCCATGAGATGAGATGAGATGAGACTCAAGCAACCATGTACCATGCCCGAGTCCTTATCGACCCATCACACTCGAGTCCCACGACTCCTATCACATAATGCCAAAGCCCATGCGTGATAAAATCCATAATTTCTAGATTACATCCAATGATCATTTTATAAAACAAATTCATTTGTTTTCAAACCAAAAGATTTTTAGATGTTACACCTTAATGATCATTTATATTCAAACCATGTGTCTTTTTGTTGATAGCGAATTTTCAAGGTCTCACCGTAGGCTTCGTAAGCCTTCCTACACTTTCACGGGATTTCACCGTTGGACATATATGCATAACCAAAAATATCGGGGCTTTCACCCGAGGGGGTATCTCTCCATGCTTGCTATTTCCCGACACATATTTTCATTTTCATTTATACAATCGTGCGACCTTGTTAGACATTGTCCCACCGTACCTAGCCCACCCAATCAAACACCAAATGCAGTGTTGGTTATAACCATGCACTCACACTCATTCAATGCGATGTCCCTGTGTATATGCAATGCAATGTTCCATTGCATGTTATATCATGCCACAAGCATAATGTTTGCTACATGTATATTGCTAAAACCATACACTTCACCCTATACCATGGACAATTATATCAATCAGCATAAAATTTCCAAACAATCACACATTTCTATGTCAATATATTTAATATACAGACAACATCAGCCAAGTCATCAAGTTAATGACATAATTTATAGGCCAAATTGTGACATAAATATGTCCACAAATAGTCATAAACAAACCATGAAATGTCCTTATCTATACATAAACCTTACCACATGTCAATACATTAGACACAAGCATATCACCTCCAATCAATTACCACTAAGCACGTCATTCAAACTCAAGCAATGACAACTTGATTCTCACATCTCACTGTGGTACAGAGATGCCTGCCAAAATATTCCACACACAAGCCATAATAGGACTACTAGATAGTTCCGACCAAACTTTAACTAGTCCCCAACAATCCCAAAATCTAGACACAAACCATTAAATAGCCTGTCAGTAAATCTGAAAGTGGACACAACTGTGCCAGAGGCCTAAACAGATTCAAAAGCCTACATCAAGTTTAAAGATGCAACAATAATTTCCATGAAGAAGGTCTAGCCTAAATTTTCTTTTTTCCAATCAAAATCTGTCCCAAAATCTAGACATTGTATAGGGCTTCAAAACAAAAGATGCTCAGGGAGTGCCTCCGGGAAAATGGACCACCCCAAGCTTATAAGAGGTCCAATTTGGGTGATTCAAAAGCCTAACATCAAGTTTTCATATAAAACTACAATTTTCATGAAAGACACTATTCCAATTTCCCCATTTTTCCAGATCGAAAATCAGTCCCAAAACCTGGACGTTTCATAGGGCCAAACAGTGGTGATCATTCCCACAACCCAAATTTTTTTCCAAACACCCTTAGGCGTAAAACCCAACCAAACAAATTTCTTGGTAAAAAGCACAACCAAACGCTCTAGAGTTTAGAAAATAAACCAAAGTATGAAGAATTCTACCTCTCGAGTGTAAAAGAAACCCAGGAAGTTCCGTGATACTCATAAACCCGAAACCTTTGATTTCCCAAACTCCCTGCTTGAATCCCCGATGAAATCCCATTTTTTTGGCACTCCACGCCGTAGCCCCGGTCGAGTAGATGAACTTTCTGCTCTCGCCCGACGAATTTAAACCCACCCGGACCTCCACATCAGAGAGCTGGAGCCTCCCTCCCTCTCTCTTCTCCCCACGTGAAACTAACAATGCAGATATTCTGCTCTTCCCTCTCACTTTTAACTCCTTTAATGTTCAAATGTTGGCCAACGCCGCACCACGTGTCAGCGACTTGTCCCGTTTGTTTCTACCTCGAAACAATTTATTTTCATCCGCATCGTCTAATTTATTTAAAATGAATTTTACTTAATTTATTTTCCACTTTCGAGATTTTTTCCCTCAAAAATCCAGCTAGTCCACCAGCACCCGATGCCTCGAAAATCGTGGAAAAATCAAACCGTTCGAAATTTAACGAAATTCGTTTGAAAATTCAGATTTCAAGAAGATGAATAAAAATGAGGTATGTTTTTCATCCCATAGCTATAAAATCTAGCTTAGGTAACTTGTACACTAGTAATGCAGAATTAACAAAGTTTTCGCCATTTTTTCAAAAAATTCAAATTTACTCCTGCTTTATTAAAATCTATTCCATGCATCATATATAATGTCTCTGGTCACCCATTAAACAAAGTAATTTCATTCTGAAGTTTTGATGTGGAAATGTGGGTGGAAACCTTCAACCACCTCTCCATCTATTTAATCAACTCAGAACCAACTTCGCTTGTCCTATGGAGAGATTGGAAAGCTTTAACTTAATCACACATCATGGTCATCCCTATTCATCCTAATTGTCCCACACAATTCCAAAAAGTTGAATGGTGCCCATTTGATCCTCCGGGCGACAATTTCACTTTATGGTCATTGACCATAGAGACAAAGTAGGTTTCAAATTTCAAAATTGCTCGCATCAATGGACGTGCCGCACTTCGAATAATTTACCATCATCGGGTCTCCAACAATCTCCGCTGTTGGTTCTCAAATTCTGGTGTGCTTCATTATGATACGAAAGTGACCTCACTCGTATCTACCACTATTCTCGATTCTCTCCATTTTGATATTAACTACCTTAACCTTTTCAACTCAACAACGCTCTTTCTGTTTCCGAATCAAACGACAATAATTCGTGAGGTAGATCTTCTATGCATAAAATGGGTACCTAAATTAACCAAAATAAGATGAAAACAAAATAAAAACAACTAATCAAAATAAAAGAGAATAAAAGAAACAAAGTAATTTTCACAAACACAATTTTTTTTATTTTATTTTTGTTATGTTTTTCTCAGATTTTCAAATTTCACTTTTGCTAGAATATCAATCCAAAAGCCAATTGTCAATCCCCAATAGTGACACCAAAAACTTGTTAGACTGTTTGGCCATTTACTACAAGGTAAAATCCTGTGATGTTTGCATTATGTACTATAAAAATGGAAACAAATTTAAACCAAGTACACAAGCCTCAAGTAATAAAATGGTTTTCTTTTATGAACCAAGATCGTTCCCACAAAGATTTTAGGTTTTTTGGGGGATTAAGTACCCCGACTACTCACTTAATCTACTATTCGAGTATCCAATTAAGTTGAGGTGAAATTCTCAAACTAACTAAAATCAAAACTCAATTAAAAGAAGGCTTTAATGAAAACTAGATGCAATTGTTAAAACACGGAAAGAAACTTATGTAGAACTAGTGGCTGATTATCATCTGTGATGTTTAACAATTCATCTTCATAAAGTTCGGGTTGGTTGATTTATAACTTGAATTGGTCTTAGGAATTGGTACACGGATCCCATTCTCGTGTTCCCTTGCATATCGACCTATTCACAATTACGTCCTTTTAAGTCGATACTACGATACTTTCAAAAGGCATTTTTCCTAAGGAGCCCAATTTGTCACAATTACGTATGTACACAGAACAACCTTAAACTAAGCCTCGAATTGGTCACCGTTTATGTACATGCAACTTTACTTTCTTAATGTATTACTTAGTGTCCCTTCCTAGTGAAATCTACTTAGTACTAGACTTTCTTAATTCCTTAAGTCCCCTTAACTAGGCACTAGCATTCCAATCGACTAACCTACATCTTAAGAGAATCTAACCGCATTTTAGTATTAATCCTCGCATCACAAAGGATACCCTAGTAAAAGGATCGAAGATTCAATTCTCAGCATGGATTAATAAATTAAAACCATAGTATTCCAAGGCTTTAACACCAAAAACAACAAAACAAACATAGATCAACTAACCAATCGAAGATTAGACAAAAATCAACATCACATCTAATAATCAAATCCTATAGATACTAAGCTCAACATTTCACCATCAAAATCCACATATTCATGTTAAGAACACAAAACAAAATTGCGTAAAGTGAAGAAAGAAGAGATGTAAATACAAAAACAGAAGCTTAATCTACAAATATCTTCCATCTCGTACTCCAAATTGAAATTTCCACTCTATATAGTTGTATTCCTCATTAATCTTTAATTACAACCTAAAGCTTCCACAAAATAAAACTAAATCTAAAGAAATCTGGAATCTAAAACCTAAAAATGGAACAAAACTTCAAAGAAATAGAAAAACCCTCAAAATTAGTGCCTCTCTGCCTAGAAGTTCGAACCCTAATTATGGGTGAACATCAGAAAAACCCGAGAAAAATTCCTATTTTTCTCAAAAATGGTAAAATAGATTTCAGTCAAAATCCAAAATTTTCTAGATCTGATGATGAAACGGACTTCATCAAGAACGTCGGAAATCTAGTTACCATGTCGACTCCTCGTCACTCGAGACGCTCAAAATTTCACGCTGAAAAGACTATGGTCTGTAAATAGAGACAAATTCAGGAGAGACATGTGTGACAAAAGTCACCTACTACATGTACCCATCTGACACATGTTGCATGATTAGTGAGAGAATGGAGATGAATGACTTAGATTAAGTCATCTGTCAAAAAGCTTGTAAAAGTCAAAACTAAATGACAAAATGGGAATTCAAGTGATGTTAATAAAAACATAAAGCAACTTCTTCTTCTCCATTTCGCAAAACCAAGTGTCAAGGGATGAACTAGTTTTCTTAGAGAGAGAAAGTGTGACTTCTCTTGTATTTCCTTGGCTGACCGTTGGTTCACGTTGAGCCAAGAAGCAAAGCTGATTCACGCACGAGGGCTATGCGTGGACACCTCGATTCAGGAGTTCGACAACCCAAGACGTGTGGGTCTTCTCCTACTTGGTTTATTCCTTGCCAAGAGCCATTTTAATGGACGAGGATTTGCTGAGGCCTGGGCGGCCGAGTTTTCTGGCCTCAAAATATTTGAACCGAGCGTTAAAACTCACTGCGGGTCGTGGAACAAAGGCCGAGCCTAGGGTTTTAATGCTCATGGATTCAGGTGTGATTTTTTTGTGTTATTCGGGGTGGATTCAAAAAATGAATTGCTTGAATTGTTTATTAGCCCATGTGAGCTAATTTGGATGTTATTGCTATGAATTGAATAACATGATGTATGTGAATTAATTTTTGTTAATATATGCATGTAAAATATATTAGCATGAATTGTTTGAAAATGGCATAATGCATTCCATATGCACCAGGGAATGGTAGGTGAGAGTGCATGACATAAAAGAAAATGAAAGAAAAATGAAAATGGTTGTGAAAGGAATTTCAAGGAAGATTTTCCAAAGAATTGCCTTGGAGAGTTGTCAACGCTTCATCTCTGAGTATGACCACGCATCAAGCTTCGAAGAATTACCTAGCAATTCACCTTGTGAGGGTCATTCAATAGATTTTACCGAAACTCGGTAGTATGTTTTCGAGAACAAAAAAATCTTTTGTTTTGAAAACTGTATTTTTCTCCCATTTGGCTTAGGCATGTGTGAGGGAGTCGGTGAGGACTCGAGACATGGAATTGGGCATGTAGACATTCAAGTAGGATCATGTATTTTCTTGAGTGTGTTTGGTTGCCATTACATGTGCACTTAGGTGAAGAGTAACCCATGTAGGAAATTATCACTACTGGGCATTGCTCACCCTGTCGAGGGATCATTATTTTAGGTACAGGGAGTGTTCGAGAGGACGGCGCTCACTAGAGGCCGCTTTTGAGAAGAAAGCCGACATGTGGCTTTGATAGATACTTTTTGTATAACATGTATTAGAATTTTAAAATTTTAATATATGTTTGTATTAAGAGTAATGTATTAACTCTTGAACTATGGTAATATAGTTGGTTGGATATATTTCTAGTGAGTATGATGTGTAGGCCAAGGTGGCCATTTTATTTATGTATGGGTCTCATGATATGAGACACATGTGTATTCCGTGGTGCCGACAGCTGTCAACTGACCCCTGATTCAAGGCCATACTGCACAGCCTAGGTTTATAAATACCTATTTCAATGTAGGATACTAAAGCATAGCTTAGTATCACAGTTTGGTAAACGATTACTTAGACTTGACGCACTGCTAGATCAATGCATTCCTCGTGCATTTCGATGATTGATGTGTGGTCAGGTGCTTGCATGCTTGATGAATAAAGACATAGGAAAAATAATGCCAGGAAAATTTTTCTTTTCTTCTGGAGGTTTTACAAGATGTAAAATGTAGAAAAATAAAAAAAAATAAAAAATAAATTATGATGAATTTATTTGGTTCTACTAAAGACATTTAAAATATATATATATATATATATATATATACGCTCCGCAGTGGAACAAAAAAAAAAAAAAAAAAACGTGCAAAAAGGGAGAGGTCGAATGGACCATCGCCTCATATATAGCAGTCACGATACAAAGAAACTCAGACGTGGAGACAGAGATACTGGGCGCGCGAGCAAAGGCCACGATATTTCCATTATCAACCTTCGATATCTGGCCGGGCCAGACGTAGGCGGGGCGTTAGCCGCTACGCACGCATGGCCCGCTCGCCGCTGGGGTGAGTCGCCATACAATGGTTTGTATCGCGGGTCAGCTACCTTGTGTCGCGAATATAGCAGCAACACAGCGCGCGGGACATTTCCGCACGACCAAGACTACGATTACTCCGCCTAGCGCTGCCGCGACACTTGACGCTACGCGCTGCTCATGCTAGCAGGGCGCACAAAGTGTGCTCGAACCCGGGTCTGTGGTGTACACCATACACTCAACTCCGCTTTGACTCAAGCAGAATCGCTTGATAAACATTGTTTGGAACACTGCTCATAATCACCGCTCATGGTAAAAAACATACACAAATTTTAAAAATTTTCTGTGTATGATTTAATATACTGATATTTATCTACATTACCTATGAATGCATCGACGTGGTATATGAAAATGAGTTTTTTCAAGATGTGAATAGTGTCTCTGGGGTCGTGTTTCATCTCTTGTAGACACTTCATTAAATCTTAACTTGCACTGACATGTATGATGGTTGGGCCGCGGAGAGACGTAGAGGTCGTCCACGAGGTGCCACCAAGCACCACCAAGATTCACTCAGCCAGGCCTCATTGAGGCCGTAGGATCGGCGGCTGTCGCCACAGACAAAGGTAGCAACAGTACTAGTGGAGGTCCGAGCAACCCCAGAGGTTTGGTGGCACATCATCCTCCGATATTCACAAGGGAAGCGAGATCCGTCACGCGGCGCACCATCGGGGTTTACGCAGTCAGAAGATATCGAGGTGATGGAGATTACATCCTGGTATGTCTACCAGGATCGATTAGCCATTCCAACTAGAGGGCGAGGCCCAAGGCATGAATCAAAAGACCCTGTGACCCAGAGGCAATGACATGGGCAGAGTTCCGTGAGTCGCTCATGGGCAAGTATTTTCCTGACAATCGCTGTACATGAGAAGGCTTTCAGGAGTTCCTCGAGCTGAAGTAGGGGGCTATGACTATGACTGAGTATGTGGCCAGGTTCACGGAGTTAGCTTGCTTTGCTGACAATTATGTTGCCACAGACCTGGCCAAGGTCAGGAGGTTTGAGAAATGGGTCGATCGTCCATTCGGCAAGATCAGAGACTTCGCCTACAAGACATGGACTCTATGGTCGGGATTGCTTACACTCATAGAGAGAGATCGAGGATGCTCGGAGCACTTAGGATGCGGGTGCCAATGGCAAGAGGAAGGAGAGTCAGTCTTCTTCCAGTTCGAGAAAGAAGCAAAAGGCTTCTAGTTCACGTGGGTTCCAGAGTCGCGGCCATCCGGGCCAAGGACATATTAGGGTGGGCGATGAAGCACACGCAGCGAACTATTATTAAGAGGAGGGATTGCCCTCAGAGACAAGGATCCCAAGGTTTCGACAAGCAGAGTCCCGCCACGTGGGACAGTGGATCGATACAAAGATGTTCCTCCATCTTCCCAAGATGGGCCTAGGAGCCGCAGACGCCTGTGGAGCGCCATACGGGCACCTCCCCTACACATGCAAAAAAGCGAGAGGCTGGGACATGGGCCGAGGCAGGGACGGCCCGCGGTGTGGACGTTCAGGGCCTCAGGCGTGTCTACGCCCATCACCACCGGCTAAGCCTTCGCCAGATCAGCCAAACATACAAGGTGCGTTGCTATCTCGCCGCACGGGTAAGAGTATTTGATTCCCGTGCGCCGATTCGACCATCGCTACATCTGTGATGTGAGTCGGGCCAGAGGTCGAGGCCTCGAGGAGCTCAGGATGCGAGTTCTCCCCAGGATTGTATGGCGATGTGGATGATATGTCGGGTTGCGAAGCTAGAGATCTTTGGATTCTCGCTTCACAAGGACCTCGGAGGGTCATGATATGTTAGAGTCTCGACGCCATCCGGGGATGGATCAGCTCGATGCCTTATGTGGTCACTGTATCGATCGCGGAGCGCAGGAGGGTTATCGCACACACGTGACGGTACTGTGATGTGTTTCAAGGGGACAAGCATGATATTTTTCCCCATACCTGCACGAGTCCAGTGTTAAGGATACTGGGCGAGTCAAGAAGCAAGCCCATTCCTGAGGATCTAGGTGAGACCGCACTTTGCATCTACAATTTCGAGTAGCTCTACGCAGCATGAGGATGTTTTTTCTGACGAGCTACCGGGATTACTCCAGAGGTCAGACTGTGACGAAGTTGGCACTCCTCGGTACTCGCTTTCCATCTCAGACCTCGCATGTGATGGCACCGGGCCGAAATGGGCAGGAACCTTCAGTCTAGCTACGATCTACTGAACAAGGTTCTGTTCATTAGACCGAGCACTTCCACCACGGGGTGCTCCTGGGCTCTATTTCATGTAAGAGTTAGCGACAAGACCCTTCAATCGTGTACTGACTACGTAATCGTTGAACAAGGTTACGATCAAGAACGCGACTCACCGATGACTACGACTGGATCGCTGAGAGAGCCGAATCTATTCAAAGATAGACCTTCGCACTAGTTACCACTCCAGGCTGAGGTTTGGGAGACAGACATCCTCGAGACACTCAGACGCTAAGATGGGCACTGGTTTACTATGACGCCTCGATCGATCACGCACCCATGCATTCATGGCACTGAATAGGAATTCAACCCTATTTGAACACCTGGTCGCCGCCTTCGTGGATGACATTTCGATCTACTCCTACCGAAAGTGGAGCATGGGGATCACTGTGATCGCTTTTACAAATGCCGAGATCATCAACCATACAAAGAAGTCTGTGCAAGTGTGAGTTTTGGCCATCGAGGTGAGGCTTCGGGACACATGGTGTCAGCGACGCGTGTCAAGAGGACCTCGAGAAGGCCGAGGTCGTGATGAGTAGGGAAAGGTCAAGGCCAGATACGCCAAGTTTCTTAGATCGCTAGGTACTACAAGAGATCTACTGAGATTTCTCCCGATTAGCGTAATTCATGCACAGATTGACCCCGAAGGGAGTCAAGTTTGCTTCGGGATGACCAAACGAGAGCATTCCGTGAGTTAAAGAGGAGGCTTACTTTTGGCCTTCCTATATTGATATCCAGACAGGGGACAAGTACACAAGAGGTCAGATGCCTCGAGGTCGGATCAGATGTGTTTTAATGCAAGACGAGTGGTAGTAGCTATGGTTCCCAAGTAGCTGGAAGAATCATGAGCGGCACTACCCCACCTGGCCGACATGGAGTCGGGCGTAGTCTCGCCAAGATTCGTGCCACTACCTATACGGGCGAGCAATCTGAGCGCACTGCACCATAAAAATCAAGATATTTTCACACAAATGACCTCAATATAAGGCAACGCAGATGGATGGAGAGTTCCTAGAGATTATGACTTCACTTTTGCATTACCATCCGTAAGGCAAATGTGGTGCTTGGATGCACTCCAATCTAAGTCACTGGAGCACTGCTCAGATAGCTTCTCGAGCGGCGATGCTCGAGACTCCGTGAGACGCTGTCTACGTAAAGCATGCTGAGCGTGCTCAGTGGTACGCTGGGAGTTTAGTAGCTACACCGTCTCTTTATTGAGCAAAGTGATTGAGTCCCAGGACAAGACGCGAAGATAAGGGTCCATCGTGGACTCAGTACAAATGTGCACAGTGATTTGTGGCCTTAATTCATCCATCGCCAGATGGTATTCTTCTGTGATGTGAGAACTGGTTAGTGGTTCCTCAATCGAATATCTGGTGAGGAGATTCTCGTGGAGTTTCATTGCTCGATTCGTCAGGCATCCAGTGGCACGAAGATACCAGATCTCACCGCGCATTCACCGAGCTGGACAAGAGACACGTGAGTGACTTTGCTCGACCATGCCTCACGTGTCACAGTGTTGGCTACCGCACTGCCAAACAGGCTACTTCAAATTATTGGAGGTGGTCGAGTGGAAGTGGGAGCATCGCCACGATGGATTTTGACCCACTTGCCATCGACATCAGAAGGACATGATACAAAGATTATTGGTGATATCGTGGACCCGGCCACGAAATCTGACATTTTCTAGTCGTGCGAATGACCTTCACTGAGAGATTACGCTTGCTCATTCGAGACATCCTGGCTACATGAGTACCAGTTCCTCGATAGTCTCGATAGAGACCCCCAGAGTTTGGCAGGCACTTTTTGGAAGAGTTTCCAAAAGGCTACAAGCAGCCACTACGACCATGAGCAATAACTCCTTCTGACCTGACACAGATGGTCATCGTGAGATGACCATATGTGTTGGGAGGACATGTCATGAGCATGCATCTAGATCATAAGGGTAGAAAACACTTGCCCTGTAGCGGAATTTGTCTACAACAACAGCTTATCACAGTATACAGTGATGGCACCATATGAGGCATATCAGGATGGGAGGCCAAGTGTGACACCGCGATGTCGATCGGCGTAGAGAGAGCTCCATCACCTGGCCCCGACTGACAGAGACACCTCCCGAAGGTGAGCTTGATACTACATCAGCCTTCTCACTTCCACGAGCCTAGAGGAAGAGCTATGCCGATGTACGACGTCGCACCTTTAGAGAGTTCGAGAGTAGGTCGAGATCAAGTCTTCAAGGTGATGCCTCAAGAGAAGAGTGGTCAGTCTCGCAGCAAGTGGAAGCTATCGCGAGTTCATCAGCCCTTCAAGATACTCGAGAGGGCAGGCACTCGTAGCGCATCGGTTAAATTTTTACGCCCAAAGATGCTAAGTGTCCATGAGGTATTCCACGTCCGCATGCTCTGAGGTACACTCCGCATCCAAATTTCAAGGCCGATTTTCTCAGTGGCAGATCGAGGCTGACACAAACAGACTTTCTGGTGAGACTAGTGTGCATTATGGATAGCCGGATCGTTTTGCGTACTTGTAAGACCATGAGGCTAAAGGAAGTACGGGCAAGAACGTGAGGAGGAGTCAACGTGGAAGCGCGAGTGACACGATGCGTGGCCACCTATCCCTCTCGCTTGCACATGCACGTGGTTTAGTCGTTTAATACGATAACTAGTTACATGCATGGCATAAAGGTAATCGCTGCATATGCATGTGATTTGTTGTGATTGTACAAAATTTCGGGACAAAATTCTTTTTAAGAAGGGGAGAATGTAAAACCCGAGAAAATTCTATTTTCTTAAAAAGGGTATGGTAATTTCGGTCAAAATCCGAAATTTTTCTAGATCTCGGATGACAAAACGGACTTCACCGTCGGAATCGTCTCGCGAAATCTAGTTACCATGTCGAATTTCATCGAATTTCGAGACAATCACTCCACGTTCTTCAGGCATCGAGTGTCAGCGTCTAAAAGCCATGACGCTTTATGAGACATGTGGTGTGACAAAGTCACTACTACATGTACCCATCTGACACATGTTGCATGATTAGTGAGAGGATGGAGATGAATGACTCAGATTAAGCCATGTGTCAAAAAGCTTGTAAAAGTCAAACCTAAAGGACAAAATGGGAATTAAGGGAAAAGAATAAAAACATTAAGCAACTTCTTCTTTCTCCATTTTTAAAAACGGGTGCTACAGACAAACCAGCTTTTTATAGAGAAAGTGTGGACTTATCTCTGCATTCCCTACGACCGTTTGGCTGGGCTGGGGCCAAGAAGGTGCTGATCTACCCTACGAGGGCTATGCGTGGGATTAATCGATTTTGTGGAGTTCACAAACCCAAGATGTAGGGGTCTTCTCCTACTTGGTTTATTCCTCGCTAAGAGCCATTTTAATGACGGATTTGTCGAGGCTCATGGCCGTGTTTTCTATCTCAGCAACATTTTAACTGAAGAAGAAAATCCCTATTGTGGTCGTGAACAGTGCCGAGCCTAGGGTTTTACCGTTCACGTGATTTGTGTGTGAATTTTTGTGTTGTTTGTGGATTCCAAATTAATTGGAGCCAATTTTTAATTAGCCCATAGCTAATTCGGGATGTTATTGCTAAGGAACTAATACAATACGATGATGCCGAATTAATTTTGTTAATATATGCATGTAAAATATATTAGCATGAATTGTTTAGAAATTAAGATAACGATTCCATATGCACCTGAGCACCCTAGAATGGAAGTAGAGTGCATGACATGAAAGAAAATAAAAGAAAAATGAAAAATGGTCACAGCGAATTTTGGCCAAGCTCAAGACCGCGTATTGGCCCACGCTCATCTTTGAAAGTGACCATGACTATTTCCAGAGAATTACCTAAAGAATTCACCCTCGAAGGTTATCCATCAGATTTTACCGAAACTCAAGAAGATATTTCGAGAACAAAAATATTTTGTTTTGAAACTATATTTTTCTCACATTTAGCTTAGAGTATTTGTGAGGGAGCCTTGTGACGACTCGAGACATGGAATTGAGCATGTAGACATTCAAGTAGATCAGCGATTTTCTCGAGTGTGTTTGTCAAGCATTACATGTGCACTTAGGGGCGTGAGAGCAACCCATGTAGGAAAATTATCACCACTGGGCATCAAGCCACCCTCGCGAGGATCATTATTTCAAGTACAAAGGAGTGTTCTGGGAGATCGATGCTCACTAGAGGCCGTTTTTGAGAAGAAAGCCGACATGTGGCTTTGGTATGATACTTTTTGTATAACTTGTATTAGAATTTTAAATTTTTAATATATGTTTATATTAAGAGTAATGTATTAACTCGAACTATGGTAATATAGTTGGTCGATATATTTCTAGTGAGTATGATGTGTAGCCAAGGTGGCCATTTTACTCATGTGGCCGGTCTCATGATATGAGACACAGTATTCCGCAGTTGACTAGTGGCCTGAATCTTGGACCCCCTGGCCAAACATTCCCTTTATATACACCTTGAAACTCGCTAAAAATAGGCAAATAGAAATGCTCTAGTTAAACGCGTGGTCGCGACCATAACTTCCTTGTGGTCGTGATCACACAAAAAGTTGTACACAAATTTATAGTACGAGTTTGTGGTCATGACTTGTGACCGAGATAACTACTTCATCACAGAGAGCTCTATGGTCAAGGACTACACCTGAGTGGTCAACTTCAACCTACTACGTGGGAGCAAAGCATGGCCGTGACCACACCAATCGGTGCCACCCCCAACCATGGTCATGGACCACACTACAATACTACCTTACATGCTTCTTCTTGTTCCGTTGTCGACACTTGAGGCTCCAACACTGCGGGTCGCAAATCCACCTTCTTCAATACATTTTCTCATTTCTACTCCAAATTGCTTGCTTTTCATCTTGTTTTCTTCGTTTTTACAAAATACAATTATAGGATTAGATATGAAAATGAATAAAAAGAGTGTTCGTTGGTACGAAAACACATGAAATAAGCCATGTTTCTTTATTTAAATAAAGTTATTTCAAAGCACACCTAATAGTCACATCATGATAGTCAACATCAATGAACCCGTGAGGGTCGCTGTAGACATCTTCAAAAGGATGCCTTGTATAATGACATTGGTTACATCAATTTTTCGGCAACCAACCTTGACTCATAGCAAAGTCGAGAATATTCTGTGGTTGTTGTCGCTTGACAAATGTGATTGAAGGTGCCGGTACTCAATGCCAAGGCGCCATGAAACTCTTCGTACAAGGCGTTTTGCTTTTGTACCGTCACAGCCATAAGGGAAGACGTTTATTATGAAAAATCCACTTACATCCAACAAGGTTTTGCATAGAGGTAGGAGGAACAAGCTCCAAAGTTCCATTCCTAATAAGAGCATCAAACTCCCTCTCACATAACCCATTCCATTTGAGATCTAGAGCTTAACATAGTATGTTGGTCTGAGGTCTAAGGAGCGGTTAAGGGTGGCTATAAGGTTCATTTCAGGTCGAGGTTTCAGGGATGTTATTCCTTGCCTAATGAGCATGCGGTGGTTGTGTGTAGTATTAGTGCTGATGGAGTGCTGAGGAAGGAAGGGGAATCTTAGGTAGGAGATCGTTCTACCAGGCGGATAAGTGGTGTATCGATTTCGCGTGGGGGGCACCATGATGATACATATGGTGCATCTATGGGGAACAATGGACACAAGCAGAATCCACTTGGTGATGGTGTCTAGGTGGGACAAGATAGGTGCGTTTGATGAGAGGTGAATGGAAAAGAGTTCTCTACAAACTTGACATGGCAGGAAATATATATTCTTAATGTGGATGGATCAAGATGAAGGTATGCACTTTGAGTAAGTGAATATCCAAGAAACACTCAAGGTAAACGAGTCAAGTTTGTGAGTAGGTAGTGGACGGCCAAGTGTGTTATATATGAGCCAAAGACACATAGCTCGTGTGCGTAGCGGGAGCCAAAAAAGTTGTTCATATGGAGAGAAGAGATGTAGAGTCGGGTATGGGCACGCTGGCTTATAAAGATACAATGCAAGAGAGTGCATGCACAGTCCAATACGTTAGAGGCGCTGGATGCATGAGTTAGAAAAGAGAGACTCGTTTTGACAATATGACGATGACAACTTTTAGAAATACCATTGTGTTCAGGAGTGAGGGGGTGGTAGGGTAAGATGAGAGATACCATTAGTGGATAAGAATATATCAAGTGCCCTAAGATTCACCAAAGATTATCGTAGTGTAGAGCAACAATGTGCCGCTTGAATTGATTTTCCACTAAGGCCTCAAGCCTACAAAATTTTCATGAACATCTTATTTTCGTTTTAGTGAGTAGTATCATGCATAGGTGTAGTAGTTCACAAAAATGACATAGTACTTAAAATCATCAATGCATTAATAGGATGTCCACACATCAGAAAATATGATTTCAAGAGGTGAGGGAGACAATTGAAGATGATGAAAAGGGAATTTTATAACTTTTATTGCAATGACATGCATTACAAAAAGTTGTCATGGAAAAAGCACTTGATAATGGTAATGAAAACTTAGAAACAATGGTTTTAAAAATTGCAGATAATAGATGACCTAATCTGAAGTGCCATTCAGACGAGGTGGTTTTGACACTTGAGAAAGCAACTAACAAAGAGGAAATAGTTCTCGGCCCCTTCAAAGAACGCCCACGCGGCTGTGATATCCTCCCTACATGAAAAGCAGATGGTAAGAATTCTATACAAACATGGTTATGATTGTAGAATTGATAAATGGAAATAAGGTTTTTCTTTCCATTAAAGAAACACAAAAATGTTGTGCTATTGAAAGGTTTTAAAAGGAGTGGATAGGGTTGTAGAACTAGAATAAGTTATTTAGAGACCTGAGTTGTCACCGATCGTGACATCATTAGATCCATTATATGGGCTATGGAGAGACTGCTCAAGTCGAAAGTAACGTGGGGAGACGCCCCACTATCCAACAACCAAGTTGGAGTGGTTGTGTAGTTAATGGCTGCAAAGTTGGCACGTGGTTCCCATGGTGATGAATGGCGTGGTCCTTGTGGTTACGGAGATGATGAATGTTGAGTATCGATGATCTGATGTAGGGCACCATTTGACAATATGCCCTCAACAATTACATGCTATAAGGTTTTGGTGCTGTGACACCCAGCATGGGGCACCGGGAATGTCAATCTACGTTGAGAAGGGGCACCACACATGTCAAGATTTTCGAGGAGATTTAAGGGTACCACCATTGTTTATGGTGTCAAGGAGAGGTTGGAAGTGATCGAGGTTGATGGTGGTGACAAGAAGGATTGGTGTAATCGTCTAAGCTTCTGTTTTATTATGATTTTCTTATACAAATTGGTCAAATGATGATTGACGTTTCACGAGTACTAACCGTATCGACAATGGATTTGTATTCATCACCTGAAGGTCCGGCAAGGATCTATCCAAATCTTTCATCTATGGGTTTCAAGAAGAGAGAGTTCATCCGCAGATGGGTCCGAATAAATCAGATATATTCAAATATGGTTTCGTGCCTCGGGCGCATTTAATCTCGATCCGATCTCGCTTGATGCACCATGAGAGGGTTTGGCATATGTGGGCGAGAAATGATCTCACGCCTCGATAAATGAGTCCAGTGAAAAGTTGTGAGATAAGTGGAGATGGAGCCAAGAAGAGCAAGAGAAGATGAGACTATTGTTAAGACTAAATGATATATACAAATTTCTATGACACTACTACCAAAGGGACTATTATCTAATCCCCAGCAAACAACACAAAAACTTGTTAAGACCACTTTTCATTCAAAAGGTGGATTTGATTTTTCTCTCAGAATGACTCCATTGAAGATTTGTTTCCAGGGTCTTGATCACCGTGAAGTAATGTGTCATACAAATAATAAAAGGGATATTTAAAGTCCAAATATTTTCCCATTTATAAGGATGATAAATCAAAAGACTAACTACCCTAATTACTCAAGATCATTTCTATTCAACTCAATCGATATGATGATAAGAAGACTAAAATGTGTCTAGATTAAATTAGAAACCCTCAAATAAAATCCATGATTTTCGATAGTGGTAAAATAGTAATTTCAAATTTCGAAAAACCTAATGTTTCAGATCTCTTGATGACGAAACTTAATTTCTCCGTTGAAATTGTCTCATGAAATTTAGCCACCATGCCTAATTTCGCTGATTCCGGTATTTGCCCGATTTCACGTTTTTTGGCACGCACATTTCTGATTTAATATTACTAAGAAAGTTGTACGCTACTACACTTCAAGAGTGTGACACTTAGCATTAAAGGAATGGCTTCTTACAATTAGCCACATGTGTGGGAATGAATCCCATGGCTCATATCGAGCTATGTAGTACGATGTCATGTTATAATAAAGAAATAAAAGAAAATAAGGAAAATAAGGGCCACACAAGTCGACATGAGGAAACGAGGGAGTAAATTGCCTTCCTTTCGACTCCATACGTATCAATGCCCATCCCATCGATAAACGCGCAGAAAGGAGAAAATTTATAAAACAAAGGGAAATGAGATGAGAAAGAGAAAAAGAATAGAAAAACAAAAAGGAAAGAAAAGAATATATGAGAAAAGAAAACAAATAAAGGAAAAGAATTGCATTTATAAAGAAAGGAAAAAGCGAGAAAGAAGGAAAAGAGAGCGGAAAAATTTCCTGGCCGAGGTCGGTTCGACAGTTCGAGGACTAAAGTTGGTGCACGCAGCGCGATCTACGTGTGGACACCAAAAAGCAGGAGTTTCACAAACCCGTGAGGCGGTTTTATCCTACTCGAGTTACACTCGCTTAAGTAAGCTATTGGAGCGATCGAGTTGATTTGAGGCCTCAATGGTCGCTTGATCGCCCCAAAACTCGAACCGAATTGTTGGAATTTTAGGAGTTGCTTGGATGCTCATGACCGCTTGAGTTAAGCTTGTGTTGTGATTTATGCATTAAATCATGTTTTGTAAGAATGGTGCTTTTAAATGGCCATTAATATTTGCTCAAAGGGGGTCTCGTAATACGACGATAGATGCCTTTCCGTAGGGTCATTGTAAGTAGTCAAATCTGACCTTGTTGGGGCGCCACAAAAATCTTAAATGTACAAAAGTAAAGTTTAATAAAATTGGGTCGGGATTCAACGAGCGAGGCAAATCGGGGCATGGATCAATTAATAATCAATTTCTCATCATTTCCATTTATAGCTCAACCATCAATTGGAAAACTAAGTTTGTCAAAGATGCAAGGTAGTATAGTTTGGATTTCTCCCTTAACCATACTTTTCACTGATTAAAGGTTCATATTCATTTATGAGACATGATTCGAATAAGTTACTTGTAATATATAACCATCTTTCTAAAATTTAAGTATTTTTCATTTTTAGTACTTCATACTCAGTTCTTAGGACTAAAGACTTCCTGCCCCCATAGACAGGATATTGCAAGCCTTCTCTAATTTAATTAACACCTCATCCTACACTTCTAATGAAAATTTTCATCTCCTCGACAGATCCTCAGCCTAACACGTGATCGTAATCAATTCATCAGAAAGAGGAGAGACCTCCGAGTGATTAAACTAATACTTCAATCAACCTATCTTAACTTATAAGTAAGTTGCGATCTATCCGAGTAATCCTTCAAAGTTCATTAGTTCCATAAGAGATAGTCTACCATACCCACAAGGAGTCGCTCTACACTCTCGTGGATTCCATCTCTAGTCACTTGGGAGTACTTCGAAATTACAGTGAGATACTATACTCGTATCAAGTATTACTCAAGACTAGTGATTGAGAAATAAGTAAATTTATAAACAATACCAATCAAATAAATTCAAGAATTCTAATTAAAGCTTTCTTCCACCTTATACAGCAAAATGATTATCATCAATGACTTATTGCCAATGAGCTCAACTTTTCAAAACTGGTTTACTCATATCAGTGACTAACTGATCAAGAAAATTCATTGAAATTATAAACAAACTGAAACAATGAATCTGTAAACCTTTCCAAAGATCCATTTTAAATCAAACAACAATGAAGTTAAGAATTTATAAAGAAATACTCAAACGAAGCCGCACTTCACACAATACCCAAACTTAAAATAAAAGGAAAACTAACAAAATAAACCCGTACTAAGCTAAATCTAATAAATGAAAAATAAAATAAAAATGTACAAGAGTCTTCTCAACCACCTTAAATCCTAGCCGCCTAAAAAAAAAAAAAAAAACTCCGCACATTGCCTTAGAAGCGTGTATTTATAAGTTTTCCAATGTCATCTTTTACTTCACACTCAGGTTGTGGATTCTCATACTCAGCTCCACTGCCCTTTCACGCAACATAAAAATATGTCGCAACATAGCCTTCAGTTTTGTCGTTGCCTCTATCATAGCTTCTTGTATTCTATCGCGACTTGTTCTCTGGGCTTGCTCTTGGATTGTGTCGTGACATACTTTGATAATGTCGCGACATAATTTGTATTCAACAGTCTTGTTCTTGTCGAAACAGGAATGCCTTGTGTTGCTACACCAAACCTGTTTGCACATAGCTTCTCATGTCCTTGTTCTGCTAGAGTTTGTCGCGACATAACTTTCCTTGTCGTGATAAACAATTGTTTTTCAGCCTGGAAACTCTGTCGCAACAGGATTTCTTTAAGTCCTTAGCAATTTTATGTCACAACAAGAAACTCTTTGGTTGCGACATATTTTTCTTCTCTGGTTCTTGTAGCTTGCTGAGCTGTTTGTCGCGATATAGAATTATGTGTAACGACACAATTGCCTTTGTCATTATCAAGTCTTCTTCAATTTCTGTCGCGACCTACTTTTCTCTGTTGTGACATAATTTTATCATTCCTTAGCTTTTATTGTCGAGATAGGAAACTTCTTGGTCACGACACAAGTTTTGCCTTCAACTCTTGATTATGTTGCAACAAGAATTTCTTTGTCACCATTCTTCAGTTGCTCTTCAAAGATCTAGTCGCAATGTAGGGAATTCAATTCTCCTTCATGTTTTGTCTGTCGTGACATAAATAATATTTGTTGAGACAGAAATTGTGTTGCTCTTTGACGGTGAATTCTCAATAATTATGTTATGTACATGATTTTATTTTCTTGTTGCAACAACGCTCTTCCTCGAGTCATGACAAGTTGGGAAACTTTGTCGCAACATAAAAACACTTGTCTTAGCTTACCTATGTTGCCTTCTTGATATTTTATGTCGCAACAGAATTGTCCCTTCTTGCGACAAAGTTCATCCATTAGTCTTCAGCTTTTATGTTGCGACATAGGACATAATGTTGCGACATAATTTGTATTCACCATTTACCTTAAGTATGTCGCGACAGATTTCAGGATTGTTACGACGACTTTCTTTAAAATCTTCTTCAAGTTCTATCGCAAATGTAAAACTTTACTTCGCCTCGAATTTGTGAGAAAGCTCTTTTTTCAAATTTGAAGTTATGTCCGATCTTTGTTCGACATTTAGTCGCTTACCGCGACATACTTTGCCTCGCTTTGAATTTTCGCGGTCGCGGCGATCGTCGTTTTTCCTCTTTTTGCTTCTTTTATACTGGGATTATCTCATTTTTCAATAATTGCCTGCAAAACACAAAGTTGATGAATATTCCATATTTTGGCATAAAAATATATCTTAAACTGTTAAAAACATGCCAGAAAAATGAATTAAAAATAGATAAGTTTTAGACTCATCAACTACCCTATCGTTTCCAAGTGAGATAGGCTGGGTTAGTTGAGATGATGTCTCCAGTGGTAACTTTGGGTTTAGGACACAAGTTGGTGTCGTGGATCAAGCCATGAAGGTCATAATGTCTGGGTCCGAAGGCTCCAAGTTATGTAATTATTAGTGGTGGGTTTGGTGATATTGGAAAGGTTGATAGTAAATAGAGGATGATCTAGTTGGGTAGTGTTTTTTATGACAGATTGAGAATTGGTAGAAAAAAAAGTACTATCGGTGGCCGTTAGAAGAAAATAAAGGTTTGAAGGCTGGACTCAAAGATAAAAAAAGAGAGGGTCGGACTCAAACAGAGGTGAAGTGATCCTTCAACTCTGATACCATATTAGAGGTTAAAGAATAATAATATTATTATAATAATAGAGTGCTACAAAGTAAATAAATGTAAAAAAATTATATAATTATATTAATTATCATTATTAATGATCAATATTTAAAGAGCCATATAATAAAGTAAAGTTTTTGAATGATTTATAAAGAAGGGCCAGGAGAGTGAGAGTGGGAACAACGAGAACGACCCACGACAGTAAGCAATAAAGCAATCTGATCGATCATTGGACAGGAGGGACCCATTTGGGGAGTCATATGTCGAATATGCAAGGTGCATTTTACAAATTTTTCTTTTTGATTAGTACGACTAGTTTTGACAGGGTAGAGGCAGAAGCCATTGTTGACCTTTCACTTCATAATCTGCATTCTCACTTTTGCCTGAGGCTGCATTTTGCTGTGTTGTTCATTCCTTCGCTTCCGAAAAAAGCATGGCTGTAGTTGAGGCGCTTCTGTCTTCCTTGTTTGAGGTAGTACTCGACAAGCTTATGGTCTCCCCGTTGTTAGATTATGCTCGGCGGCTGAAAGTCGACCCAACACCACTCCAGCACTGGAAGACTACTTTATTGCAGATCAAATCGGTGTTGAATGATGCCGAGCAGAGGCATATTCAGGATGATGCGGTGGGTGATTGGGTGGTTGATGATCTCAAAGCTTTAGCCTAGCGAGAGTTGAAGATGTCCTCGATGAAATTGGCACCGAAGTCAGCGGCGCAGTTTGTAATACCATCTCAAACCAGCAGCAGCAAGGTACGGAAGCTCATCCTCTTTTGATCATAGTAATTTCAATAAGAAGACAGTAAAAGATAAACACGATCACAGAGATGTTAGGATGCTATTGTAAAGCAAAGACTGCCCTTGGTTTGAGAGAGAGGGCCTTGGAGTTGAGGCATAGAGTGTCTTCATGAAGGGGTGGGGCCTCTGTCAATCGAGAAAGGCAGACTACTTCTCTGTAACAGTGCCTAAAGTTTATGGAGGGAACATTATGGAGAAGATCATAAAATTGTTGTTCTCGATGAAGTTGCCTCTTGCTCCTGAAGTTCAGGTGGATGTGCCGATTGTTGGTATGGGTGGGATTGGAAAACAACCCTCGCTCAAAGTATCTACAACGACAAGAGGGTGGAGGAAAATTTCCAAATCCGTGGGATGGACGTGCGTATCTGATCAAGTTTCATTTGGGAAACAGTTACCAAATTTAGAGTCGGTCTCTGAATCTTAATTCATCCGTTCTCAAAACTTACAGTCGCTACAAACGAATTTGGTAGAAAATTGGATGGAAAAAAGTATTTCTTGTGTTGATGATATGGCACGAGAACCCCGACACATGGAGTAAGTTACAAGCTCCATTAAAAGGAGCACCAGGCAGTGTCATCTTAGTAACCACTCGTTCTGAAAGTGTTGCATCTATCATGCGCACAAACTCCACCTCTGCCTCTTAGTGGACTTACTGAAGAAGATAGCTGGTCACTATTTGCACATATTGCCTTTGAAAACATAACTCCATATGCGCGCCAAAACTTAGAACCTATTGGCCGGAGAATAATAAAGAAATGCAAAGGTTTGCCTTTGGCCGTAAAGACATTGGCTGGTCTGTTGCGTTCTAAACAGGATGAGAATACTTGGGAGAAGATGCTGAGCAATGAAATTTGGGATTTACCACTTCAGCAGAGTAACATTCTTCCTGTTTTACACTTGAGCTACCATTATCTCCCCTCTGCATTGAAGCAATGCTTTGCATATTTCTCCATCTTTCCCAAGGATCGTGACTTCGACAAGGAAGAGCTAATTTTGTTGTGGGCCGCACAAGGTTTTTTGGTTGGGAGTGCTCTACAAAGAGGGGAGACGATAAAAGATGTTGGCGAAACGTATTTTGATGAGCTATTATCGAGGTCATTTTTTCAACAATCTGGTGGGAGTAATTCATCCTTTGTGATGCATGATATGATTCATGATTTGGCGTGGTTTGTATTTAGAAATTTTTGTTTAACATTGGACGTAGAAGGGCAAGACAAGATTTCAGAGAGCACTCGACATATTTCATACATCTGTCAACAATTTGATTTCTCCAAGAGATTTGATCCCCTTATTAAAAGACATAAGTTACGAACCTTCCAATCACTGACTATGTCTTTTCTTTCATCTAGCAACTTAGCAGATAAAGTCTTACATGATCAATTGCCAACAGTTGAATGTTTGCGGGTTTTATCCTTGTCTTCCTATGATATAACCCATTTGCCTAATTCATTCGGAAATTTGAAACATTTGCGGTACTTAAACCTTTCTCACACTAGAATAGAAAAGTTACCTCAATCAATATATATGCTCTTGACTTTGCAATCACTGGTGTTGTCAAATTGCTCTAGGCTTACTGAGTTGCCAGCTGAAATTGGAAAACTCATCAACTTGATTTATTTGGATGTTTCTGAAACAGAGATACAAGGGATGCCAGTTGAAATTGGAAAACTCGTCAACTTGCTTTATTTGGATATTTTTAATACAAGAATAGAAGGGATGCCAATAGGAATCAACAAACTAAAAGATCTTCGAAGGTTGACAACGTTTGTTGTTGGCAAGCATAGTGGTGCGAGCATAGCAGAGTTGCGGGATCTTTCACACCTGAAGGGAGCACTCTCCATTTTCAACTTGCAGAATGTTGTGAATGCTATAGATGCTTTAGAGGCTAATTTGAAGGAAAAGAAACACCTTGATGACTTGGTGTTTATGTGGGATCCAAAAAATGTAGTTGATGGTGACTTGAATAACCAAACCAGCCTTGAAAAGCTTCCAGCCCCATACCAATGTGGAAAAGGCTCAGAATTCAACACTACTATGGCACAGAATTTCCAAAATGGTTAGGAGATCCTTCATTCATGAATATAGTTTTCTTAAAACTTGAAGATTGTAAAAGTTGCTCATGCTTGCCACCACTTGGGCAGTTACAATCTCTCAAGGATCTTCAGATTGTGAAGATGAAAGAAGTTCGAAAGGTTGGTGAAGAGTTGTACGGAAATTATGGTTATGATTCATCTTCAATTAAGCCGTTTGGATCCCTAGAGATTTTGAGGTTTGAAGAGATGTTGAAGTGGGAGGAATGGGTTTGTCGTGGGAGTGGAGTTCCCTTTGCTCAAGATACTTTTATATCAGAACGTCCAAAGCCGAAAGTGGATATGCTAAAGTGCCTTCCTCAATTATCAAATATTCGGTTAGTAAATGGGCAAATTTCTGATGTTGTCTTCCAATGGCTCCCTCCATTCGTGAATTGATGTTGACGGAATGTGATGATGAGGTGGTTAGAAGCGCAGGTGGCCTCACCTCACTTGTCTCCATGAATATGAGGAATGTTTGTAAAATACCATGTGAATTGGGACAACTGCATTCACTTGTAAGGTTGTGTGTGGATGGTTGTCCAGAGCTAAAGGAAATACTACCCATTCTTCATAACCTTACCTCACTTAAACACTGGAAGATCAGCCAATGTGAGAGTCTTTTATCTCTTTCTGAGGTGGCGCCGCCACCCATAATTAAGTCCTTAATATTACATCTGCCCCATTCTCGTGTCCCTCCCAGGGAATGATGCAAAACAATACTACTCTTCAAGACTGAAATCCGCTCTGTGAGAAATCGAGTTATCATCAAGCAGGATATGACACACAACAATCACCACACTTCTTCCCTTACCAGATAAGAATAGTCGATAGTCGCTGCTCTTCATGTCCTTCCGTTAGCCTTCTTCATAAAGCTCTGAAAGAGACCTCGACATCGAGCAATGTAGAAACTGAACTTTACGCCCGCATGGACTTCACCACGTGGATCTCACATACCCTGAGCTTAGGACATCCGTGTTTTGCCCTAAATTGGTATCTCCTTCTCAAGGAGGATCGTCATCCCAATCCGATGTCTTAGTATCGTGAGGTGCACAAGTGTCAAGTCACCGCCCAAGGGATGAACACCCTCCTTACATCCCTTCAAGAATCAATATAGATGATTGTCTGTGAAATTGATTCATTTCCTGGATGGGGTTCGCCTCGCTAATCTATCTAAACTTTTCATCCGGAATTGCCACAAACTCGTGAATCGGGTTTGGATGGAGTGGGCCTGTGATACTCTTCCCTTTCTAGAATATTGTCGATCGAGGACATAATATGGAACAAAGATCGAGGAGTCATTTCTGAGGAGGAGCGGTTTTCGCCCCTCCTCCTCCACCGATCTTGTAATTATGGATTTTCCAAATCCCAAATTCCCGCACAAGGGTCTTCAAGACCTACCCTCTGCGGATTTGCTCCTTTCCAAACCAAATCCCCGGGATAACGAAGCCCAAAGACTCATCCCTTCTCGCCTTTCTATTATAGGCTGTCTTCTATTGAAAAAGCTGCCAAAGGATAAAGGGAAAGAATGGCCTAAGATTTCACATCCCCGCATAATATTCAACGACATGATGCTAAAAATCTGTGATAGTATGAGGGACCCTTCTGGCCCGCCAGCCGTCTCGCATTTATCGTTTCGTGTACCTACTTTTTTATTTTTTTTTGTGGAGTCAATGAACACCATGTTTGCATTGGATTCTCATTTATCATCAATTCCATCTCATTCACTACTGGGCTAACTCAACTGCTGCTAAAAATTGAAACCAATTTTTAAAATTCCACTAATAACCAAAGCAGCACAAACTACTTCAACATCAATTCTTCTAAATATTTAACGAATACTAGTTTTAAATTTATTTCTCATTGAAATGAAAGAAAAAAAGAGCATCTTCCGCTTATGACTCGAAAGGAAAAAGTGTTTTTTTAATGATTTTCAATTTTTTTGTGATTCTTTTATGTTAACAAAAGAGGGTTGTATTATTGATTTGAACACATATGGGACATGTTTATCAATTTCCAATTTTTTGAATTCTTTAAAAAAATTAGGAATTAAAAGTTTCAAAAGCTCTTTGCTTTTGGGAATTCTTTAAAACAAAATCGAAGGAACAAGTATTATGTTAATAAAGAAAGAAATAAATGTTACTGGATACGTTTTTGCTATCAGAGTTTTGAAGTAAAAAAAAAAGGTAAAATTGCCCTTCCAAAACATATTTTTGAAATTGTTTCCAAAATTAGAAATTTAAAATAAAAGTCGAAAAACAAAAATACACATTTTAAACCGACTCTTTGTTTTTGTCACACCCCGAATTCCACCGGTGTGATTTATGTTACTATTTTACCACCTGATTTTTTTTTTTTTTTTTAACAACTTGAGTCTAAACTCCACTTGGAGTAATCACCTGGAAACGTAAATAAAACACTACTCCAGGTCTCCAAACATACACACATATCGGTACAAAGTTAATTCCTCAATGTACCCAAAACTATACGCTTACACTTGATCAAAATAACATTTACACAAAGTTCCAAAACTAGTGGCTACACAAGCCAAATATACAATGATCCACAAAAGATACTAACTCCATTCAAAGGAGCATAAGCCAGGCCAATATCCACATAACACTAAATATTCATCAAATGTATGCTCAACCACCAACAAAACAAGCGTCATACAAACTTCCCATCCTCAAAAACCCTACAGTCCAACTTCTCTCCATGTCACGTGAATTCTCGGTCTAGTACCCGCATCTAAGGTGGAGGGAATAATGGGGTGAGTTCGACAACTCAAGAAGGAACCTATAACAAGCCATGCTCATAAAAAACATCAATTTATACATAATCTCAAGATATCTCAAAACATGAGCAATTTACAAATAATGTGCTGATGATGGAAACACACAGATGCAATACTACCACCATCTCAACCCCTCATCTGGGTGACTCTTGGCTTTCACCTGTGGACTAGCCGATCATCCTTAAGAGCACTAAATTGTCGGGACTTACCACCCAGGATATGCCCACATCCCGTATAACGGCCAAATCGGCTGTGACCACTACACCAGTGATATGCCCACATCCCGTATATATCCGTGACCTTTCTGGATCAAGCAACCTGTGACTAGCCATCGTCCCGTGTCTACCGCATCAATCCGACTCTCACACGCCTCATACCCATGCCATGCTTTAAAAACAATTTCACAAAGATTCAACCACATGGATATTTTAAAAACATCATGTACCAGCATCTAAAGATTTCCATATATATAAAAATATACATTTATATATATCACTAGAAAATCACACAATAAAGCACCAATGGTACATAATTCCCACAAATATCAAACCACAAGATGTTGGTGGGAGGGGTTATAAGATCCCCTACCTTCCTTGATTCTCAAAACTGGGCAAGTCTTCCAAGGAAGTCAAACCCGAGGCTACTCCAAAGGATCTGCAAATAACAAGTCATAAGATTCCTTAGCCTCTCACAACTGCAGGTTACATACAAAAATTACTCAAGTGGTCTATTACTTTATCACCACTCGACTCACATATATTCATATACCTTCCAATATAAACCTTGATCCCCTCAAGTGCACTCTCTTACACTTACTAGATCAACATTTAACACCCTCATCAGGTTACACAAACAACACACTCAACACAAAAACTCTTGTATTCCTATCTCCGATACTCATTTGAAGATATAAAAGCAAGGTTCTCCTCCAAACTGAATCACTAAACGGAGCACCAAAACTCGAGTTATATCCTAAACAACCCGGACTATTCTATGATCAAAACCGAAGCAGAAATTTTGCTTGAACATAACCCTCTTGGAGGAATTTTTTGGCCACATATAGTCAGGGAATTTGAGGGTACTCTATTTCAGGATGTTTGGTGCCCTTGAAGTCTAGTTTAAACAGCAACTTGAATCACTCAAATCGGATAAGAAATGAGCAAGTTGGCGGCCAAAATACTAACACTGTCAAAACAGTAGGTAACCAGCCCTCGAAAATGCCTAGAATTTTATGATTTTCCCCACTTTTTTCCATAAGTTTCCAACCCAATCAACCCCTAAATACTCAAACACATATCAAAGCCACTCTTATTCAACCCAAAAACATCTCTCCAAAAACACATCTTAAAACAAGAATCTAGGGTTTTGCCAACTCATCACTCAACCAATCTAAGGTTAGATGCTGAAACCTCCGAAGCCAAAAAATAGAGAAATTCATGAATCATACCCCTCTATACAAATTCCCCTCAATCCTTACACAAATAAACAAGGATTAGGGTTTTACCACCCATATCCTTCAAATCTAGGGTTGGGAGTAAGCTTCCCCAACCAAACCCTGTAGTTAACCATTTTACACACCAAAAGCAAAACCCTACCTTTTTGGCTCAATCTCCCTTTCCTTCTCTTCCCTTTCTCCTTCTTCTCTCTCTTCTTTCTTCTTCCTCTTTCTCCTCTCTTCTTCACATTTCTTGCCTCTAACTCTATTCGAGCAAAAATGAGAACTATCCCTTTTCTGTGACTAGCCTTTAGTTTTATACCCATTTTTGACTTTAAATTTTCATTGATAGCAATTCTAGTTTCATTAACTCCTTTCATTATATACATCACATTCCTCAATCTTATACATCAATTAATTAGATTCCTCTCTTCTTCTACACGACCCAATGATGTCCTATGGTAAATTTACTAATTTACCCCTGACTCTAGTATTAAACCCTGGGTCTATCGCTTTATTTTCTAAAATAATATTTGGCTATTGTAATAATCTCACTGTTACATTCTCCCAAAGGAATTTCTCAGTCTCCGAAATTAAACTCAGATTTCAACTCCGTGAAGAGTTCCGGTACCTCTTCTTCACATCCGCTTCCAAGTTCCCATGTAGCTTACTCCATGGTGTTCCCATAACACCTTACTGTAGGAATAACTTTGTTCCGCAACACGCCGTTCTCGCATTACTGTAATCTTCCTCGGCCGCTCTTCATACTTCATATTCCTCGCACTTCGCCCGCCAATCTAGTATGTGCGAAATATCCGGCTCATACTTCCGCAACAAGTGAGACGCGGAATACGCCGTGGTATACTGCAATCGCGCTAAGAGCTAATCGTAAGCTACCTCCAACTCTTTGGAGAATCTCAAACGAACTAATGTACCTAGCTAGTTTCCCCTTTACCAAAACAACACTGGCGAGGCGACACTCGCAAAAACACATGGTCCCTAAACCCGAAACTCTATGGTCTCCCTCCTCGTGGTCGTGCGATAACTTTTCTCTCGCCCTCGCTTGCGGCCGCTAACAAACACACGAATCAATTTTTATCTTCTCCGCTGCTTCGACTAACTTCGACCAATCAAAGTAGCCTCCGATTCACCCAACACATAGGCGATCTACATGGCCTTCCATAAAGAGCTTCATATGGTGCCATCCCCAATACCAAGCCTCTGAAACTCGTTATTATACGCAACCCAATCGTAGGCACTCCACCACCCCTGAAGTCTAACACACATGCTCTAAGCATATTTGACCGACCACTTCCCGCATTGTCCGTCGGGCCGAGGGTGAAATGTCAGACTAACCTCAAATTGCTCCTAAAGTCGCAAAGACTTTCGTAACTCGGACGTAAACCTCGTCCCTATCTCGAAACAATGGAGAGAGGTACACCATGCAACCTCAATCTCCCTCACATATAACTTCGCTTCAAAGTAAGAACTCGAGTCGCTGGTCCTATTAAGCAAAGAAATGGCCGATTAGTCACCGTCAACTACCACCCACACACCATCTTTACCGTGAGTCTTGGGAAACCAGTCACGTAAGTTCATCGTCACATGGATCCATTTCACTTGCGACTGGTAATCGCCGCAATGTTTCGCTGGTCTCTCGTGCTCAACTCACTGGCTGGGCACGTCAAACACTTGGAGACCGAAACTCGCACGCCTCTCTTCATCCCATGCCACCAAAATCTCGCGCCTCAAGTCGCGTACATCTTTTGTCTCCACCAGATGTACCAGAACCGAGTGATGAGCTTCATCACCTTCTTCTCTCTCAACCGTGCATCATCCAAAGACAAACAACTGGCTGGCGAAACATTCCTCCATTTCATTTAACGCTTCCACCCTTCAAAAGGTGATCACCAAATACCACTTAGAGCGCAGTCTCTCGTTTTATCACTCCTGAGCCTCGATGACTTTAGTAAACCGCCACGAGCAACAACGATAAAACATTTCAGCGCTCATCCCCATCAGCACTCGTAACTCGCTGATGAACTACACATCTTCCACCATAACACATCAAACCCGGAAGGATGCTCCTTTGATTTTCACTGCTACTCCAAGAACCACATTCGCTACCCTGATGGTACTGGTAAAGAAAAAGTCAAAGTCCATGTCTCCATCCATCTTCCATCGTATTCAAATTCCTCCTCGAGTAAAGATATACTCTGTTCTCCAGGCCCAGAACACTTCCAAACTTTCACCATACGTAGTGCCTCCATAATCCTTAGTGCAAACACCCACCGCAGCTAGCTCTCAACTGACATGGGTAATTCCTCTTCATGTTTCTTCAATCGCTGTGAGGCACAAAGTAACCACTGACCTTTCGCATAAGTACACACCCCAAGCTAATTCTCGAGGCATCACAGAAAAACCTGCATTTCTTTTCCCTACCACCTGAGAAAATCAACACCCACAAGAAGTCAACTTTTCGCCCCGGAAGGACTCCTCACACTTCCTTGTATTCTGGGGCTGAAGCTCACTCCTCGGGCCTAGCCGCGACATGCAATCCGAGAAGTTCTCAATAAACCTACAGACAACTGCACCCAACCCAAGAAAGCTACGTATCTCAAAGACACTCGGGCCTGCTCCCACCGCATCACCTACCCCAACCTTGTCCTCGATCCAATCGAAATACCTTCCCAGACACCACGCGCCTCAGAACCTGACTTCTTATAACTGTGAATCACACTTTTCCGTAAATGCAAGATACAACCGGGATTCTCTCTCAATACCCGTAAATACTAACCCAGAATGTTGCTCATGCTCTGGCCGACCCTCGGAATAGCACGTGGATGTCGCCCACAAACTACCACAAACTCTGATCCAAACAATTTTATCGATATATCCCATTCATCGATCCATAAAGGCACTGAGCATTACCAATCCAAAAGACATGACAACAAACTCAAGTGTCCATACCTCGTGGCGAAGCGCTTTGTGGATGAAAACTGAGTTCAGTGACTTCAACCGATGATACCCGATCTTAAATCAATTTCTTCGAAGTAACAAGCCCCGCTCAACTCCATCAAACAAATCTCAATGCGCCAAGGCGGGTACTGCTCTTCACCGCTATTTCTATTCAACTCCATCCACACACAACCGTAGCGTTCCGTCTTCTTTTTCATACGAACAATACCGAGCACCCCAAGGCGAGGCACTCGCCTGGATGAACCCCTACTCCCGCACCCCGCAAACAGAGGGTTCAACTCCTTAAACACACAACCACTGCATCCCCACTTAGCTTCCATCACGCCACCCATAAAAACTCAACAAACAAAGGATAAAGCAGGAGCGGTGTAATCTCTAAATCCAAAAATAGAAGCAAAGAAGTAGACATAAATGAACGGGATGCACTCGAATCAAACAACACATGTGCCCAAGTGCTATAACATAAAACCATACCTTCCACTAGCACACTAGGCCCGGATCTCGGCTCGCCATAAACGAAAACTCGCTCCGAGACCCGCACGGCTTGACGTAGTCTTCCCTTTCTTGGGATCTCCTCCCCTTGGAGGCTGTCCTCCTTGAACACGCGAATGGTTTACTGGTCGAAACTGCCCTTGAGGAGGCTGGGTGTTTTACTGCTGTAACTTAGGGCACCACCTCCTCAAGTGTCCTGTCGCACCACACTCATAACACGTCCGGGGCCCCATGTCCCCAATCAGACCCCACCCTGCCGCTCACAGATGGGAACCTGGCTGCGGAATCGGCTCATCCCCTCGGGCGCTTAGCCCTTATCCTCGACCAAGTCTCCTAACCAAGAACTCGCTTTCTTTCCTTTGTACCTCAAGTCGCTCCCTCTCAATAATCGTGGCCGCGGCCACCACCTCACCTGTAGCGCCGAAGACAAAAGGAGCCACCCGAGCCCGAATGTCCACTCGTAATTCCTTGAAACTGCTCGACTCTCATATGCTCGCTTGCCACCATATGTTGTGCATACCCCAATAATAAAGTAAATTGGGAGGCATACTTTGCCAACCATACCCCCGCCGCAGTGCACAAACCCGATCTCTTCTGCCTCCTCACGGCCTCGAAAAATACTCGCCAGGAGTAACTCCTCGAACCGAGTCCACCCTACGTGTGGCACATCACTGGAAGTTTTAACCATATCCCACTCAACTCGCGCCCGTCCCTCAACATAAAGGAGGCCAAAGATACTCTCCGCCTCCCTCGGCACTCAAGACATCTCGTAATCTTCTTCACTTCCTTTAGCCAATGCTCAAATTTCAAGGAAGCCGATACCACCTCGAAACACTCGGGGAACAAGTGCTCTGAAACTTTTGATCAACCGCACGCCCATCTTCTTCTAATGACCCTGAGGTAACGCCACCCTCTTTTCACTCTCTCGTCCTTCAGACCGGTGAAGAGGATCTCACAAAAGTTGTCTTACTCCCTACCGTCCACTCCTTCTTCCTCTAATCATTGTCTATAAATATGGAAAAAGACGATTAGTTATCACAATGTCATGGTACAAGAACCAATAATAACTCAAGGGTTCTCAACATCAATTTTTCATAAATATGCAATCTTTACCGCTATTGACGTATCTTACCCAATTCAGACACGGTAATATGGTATAAGAATCATTACACACTAACCAACACCATGGAAAAAATCCATAAATCATTATAATATCTAAAACCTCGTTATATTATGCTTTATAATCACACCAACATGTTATCAAGGCCCCCATGTAACATGTTATCTCGTAAATACCCTTCAATAGCCGGTCACGCTTAGGAAGCCTTATAACATATAAGAAAATCATATCATCCCTCAATAAAGACATTGCAAACCTAGCACTAAAACATAAGCTCCCATGGATCATAGCTTAAAGTGTGCCTAGGAATCCTTTGTGTATCTATTGAATTTTCCTTTAATCTCCCAAGGATTTATCCCTTTAGCTCTGATACCAACTTGTCACACCCTCGAATTCCACCGTGTGATTTATGTTACTATTTTACCTCACTCCGATTTTTTTTTTTTTTTAACAACTCAGTCTAAACTCCACTTGGGAGTAATCACTGAAACGAAATAAACACTACCCGTGTCTCCAAACATACACACATATCTGCATAAAGTTAATCTCAATGTACCCAAAACTATACGCTTACACTTGATCAAAATAACATTTACACAAAGTTCCAAAACTAGTGGCTACACAAGCCAAATATACAATGATCCACAAAAGATACCAACCGTCCAAATATATAGTGTGAATATCCACATAACACTAAATATTCATCAAAATGTATGCTCAACCACCAACAAGCTAAGGTTGGCATACAAACTTCCCATCCTCAAAAACCCTACAGGTCCAACTTCCATGTCACGCAGCTGGTCTAGTACTTGCATCTAAGGTGGAGGGAAATAATGGGGGTGTGTTCGACAACTCAGTAGTGAATCCCATAACAAGCCATGCTCATAAAAAAAATATTTCAATTTATACATAATCATATATTCTCAAACACGAAAGAATTTACAGTCAATAGGTTGATGATGCAAACACATGAATGTAAATACTACCACCATCTCAACCCCTCATCGGTGACTCTTTTGGGCTTTCACCCAGGGACTAGCCGATCATCCCAGAAGAACGACAAATTGCTGGGACTTACCACCCAGGGATATGCCCACATCCCGTATAACGACAAATTGCTGGATTCTACCACCCGTGGATATGCCCACATCCCGTATATCCGTGACCTTCTCGGGACTACAACCCAGTGGACTAGTCATTACCGTCCCGTGTCCACTACATCAATCCCGACTCACACAAATCTTCATACTCCATATGCTTCTAAACAATTTCACAAAGCATTCAACCACATGGATATTTAAAAACATCATATACCAAAGGCTTAATTCAAAGATTTCCATATATATAAAAATATACATTTATATATATCACTAGAAAATCACACAATAAAGCACTTAATGGTACATAATTCTGGCCAACATCAAACCACAAGATAAGCAGGGGAGAAGGGCAAAGATCCCCTACCTTCCCTCGGATTCAAAATCCGCAAGTCTTCCAAGGAAGTCAAACCCGAGGCTACTCCAAAGGATCCTCGCAAATAACAAGTCATAAGATTTATATTCTCACAATCCGTGTCACATGTGTAAATTACTCAAGTGGTCTATTACTTTATCACCACTCCGACTCATATATTCTTATACCTTCCAACATAAACGTTGATCCCCAAGTGCAATTCCTCTTACACTTACTAGGATCAACATTTAACACCCTCAGTCAGGTTACACAAACAACACACTCAACACAAAAACCTCTCTCGTATTCCTATTCCATATACCATTTGAAGATAAGGTGCTAAAGGTTCTCCTCCAACTGGAATCACTCAAATCGGAGTACCGAAACTCGAGTTATATCCTAAACAACCCGGACTATTCTATGATCAAAACTGAAGCATAAATTTTGCTTGAACATAACCCCTCTTTGATTGAATTTTTGGGCCACATATAGTCAGAATTTGAGGGTACCTATTTCGGGATGTTTGGTGCTCCTTGAAGTCTGGGCTTTAAAATAAAGAACTTGAATCACTCAAATCTGATAAGAATGAGCAAGTTATGGCCAAAATACTAAAAACAGAAAATCCACTTCGAAAATGCCTAGAATTTATGATTTTCCCACTCCTCCTCTTTTCCATAAGTTTCCAAACTCCAATCAACCCAACACTCAAACACACATCAAAGCCACTTATTCAACCCAAAACATCTTCCAAAACACATCTTAAACAAGAATCTAGGGTTTCGCCAACTCATCACCTCAAATCCACCCATGTTAGATGAAACCCCAATTTTCATGTGTTAATAGAGAGTCCACAGAATCCATACCCCTCTATACAAATCCCTCAACTTCTTACATTAAATAACTAAGGATTAGGGTTTTACTACCCATATTCCTTCAAATTTAGGTTGGGAGAAGTTCCCCCAACCAAACCCTAGAAAAGAACCATTTTACAATAATCAAAACCAAAAACCCTTACCTTTGGCTCAATCTCCTTTCCTTCTTCCTTTCTCCTTTCTTCTCTTCTTCTTCTTCTTCTTCCTCTTTCTCCTTCCTTCTTCACATTTCGCCTCTAACTCTATTTGAGCAAAAATGAGAACTATCCCTTTTCTGACTAGTTTTAGTTTTATACCCATTTTTCGACTTTAAATTTTCATTAATAGCACTTAAGCTATTAACTCTTCTATTTGCATATCACATTCTCAATCTTATACATTGACTACTAGACTTTCATTAATGACCCAATGGTCCTGCGGTTCTACCAATTTACTCCTTGACTCTAGTATTAAACCCTGGTCTATCGCTTTATTTTCTAAAAATAATATTTGGCTATTGTATTAATTCCTGGTGTTACATTTTTCCTCATAAATACTCTTTTGTATGATATATGAAAATTCCATCAAATGAAATATTTAACTTTTAAGTCCGTTATTAAACCAAGGTTCATCTTTCATGTTCTGCAAATTCTCTCACTCGGAACATTGAAGAATTTGGAAGATGTATTTTATGGCATGTAATCACCATCATATTGTCCTAACAATCTTTCACAATAATATCACGGTATTTGAATAGAAATATGGCTTACTACCATAATGGTGTTGTTTTACTCGGGGTTATTTATACCTGTGCATGCCGACTGGCTTTCGCACAATTTCGTGGTTCATGAAATTTCTAGCTAGACTTGATTTAGAAAATCGTAGCTTGCAAGATCTCAGAATATGTAGCCAAATCAAGTACCTTTGGTCTCGATCCACTGAAGCACTTTTCAGGTGAATGCAATTTGGAAGACGAAACTCAATTCCATGATGCAATTTAGTGTTTTATTATTTTTCATCGTTCAGTCATTAATGCTTTGATATTGCATGCATTTAATGGATGCTTGTTTCTTTGTTATTTTGATTTTAGAATGGAGGTTGATTGCTACTCAGAAAGTTAATTGCAGAACCACAACGACCTGGGACTCTATGGATAGTATGGACATTAGACAGATTTTTCATTTCTCCTGTCTTGTATAGGAAGAGCTTAGCTAGACATGGTAGAGGAATTTTTTTTGTTATGAATTCATTACCTAAATTATACATCTCTGTTATAGAAACACCTTCCATGACACCATATTTCAAGGTAGTAGTTTCCAGGTTTCGCAGTGTAAAACTAGATGAGTAAACTCATGCATTTTATTTAGTTTGCTCTTTCTGTCATCAAATGATTTTTTGTTTTCAATCTACTGGCCTAAGGAGGAAGAAAGCATGTAGATTCGATCTCACCTTCCTAACTTCTCCTCACGTCATTAAACTATGTGAGTTCCTCTGACTTAGGGTAACTTAAGATGTGAAGAATTTGAAGGTGTACCAAAGAAATATTTTTGTTCAATTTTACCTTTGCATGCATAAATTCCAGTCTGGATTGAACTCTGAAGAGTGATAATCATGCTTAATAGATAGTTGGTGAATTGTATATAGATATTTGTCTAAATAGGTTAATTTATTTATGAGCTAGAAGTTATATTTATTAATGTTTGTAGATTTTTTATGCAAAGTTATCAAATGGCCTGTTAGCAAAACCCTTAGAAATAGAAATTGGAGGTTATTTTTTTCACTTCAAAATTGAATATAAGATTTAGTTAATGTACAAATTACATTTCAATATTGCAGGCTTCTAGTGTAAGTGCCGACATTCGTGACTAGCAGAAAAGCTTTTAGTACAACTATTCTTGTTCAATTTTGCTGGTGTTTCTTGTCAAGAAAATGTGTTGCCAGAGAACAAAAACTTTCTCCATGCCCTTTCAAAAGCTTATATAACAAACCCGAGTACAATTCCCCATGCGCAAGTGCCAGTGGATATGAGTGGCATCCAAGACTGCTTCATAATTAGTACTAGCTATTACTAAAACCCTTTTTTTTCCTTTCTATTCTTAGATCTTTGCATCCTTGATATCTAAGTGGATATGTTAAGGGGATCCGGAGGTTCCAAAGGTGATTCAAACAGTGGTCGCAGAGTCACTAATCATGTTTGGAGCAATGCTCGCAGATCAAACATATGCTACCATCGAATGTGAAGAGTAAGGATTGGCAAAGAAAGCTCTTCTCCTTGGTTGTCAAGTTCATATATCAAACAAGGATGATCCTCACCACCATATCGGATGTGCTTCTATGTTTCACCCAGCTAACCGGCTGGCCTCATGAACTGCCGTATGCGCTTTCGTCTCATAATCATGGTATATGAAAGCGCTTCCAAGATCTCTCAGGTTTCAAACATTCAAGTAAATCTTAAGCAATCTTAAGCCGTTTGAAATAATAGTTTTCTAAGGAATGGGATCTCCAAGCCAGATCATTTGTACTTGTATTCAATGGGAAAAAATATTCTTGCGGCTTTCGTTTATCATATATTTTCCCTCCTTCCCTACGTATAATCTGGGCCATACTTTTATGAGTGAAATAAATATGTCAAATTACAAGAAATCTTAAACGTGATTCCCGCAGAGTCACTGATGTTTTTCCGTACATTCTGATTATGATTGCAAAGTTCAACAATTAAACTTCGCTTTTCAAGGTGTTACCAAAAGCGCAAAACTTTGATGGAGGATAATATTAATTCAAGAACACAAAGGTAAAGTAATCAACGTAAAGATGTACGATGGTTTTAACATGGTTCAGTCAATCATGTCTATATCCACGGATGAGAGAGAATCTTTCACTATTTTGAAAATTAGAGTACAAGATTGGAGTATTAACGTATTGCAACAACTAGGAAAAATCACAAAACCTTAGGATATCCCCAATATCGAGAAAATACTTCACAAAAACTATCAATTCCTAAAACCCTTACATCGGTGTACACACCGAATCTCTCTCATAACTTTTTCTCCTTATGACCTAGAGTATTTATAGGGATATTCCTAACAAATTTTCTTATTGTATAAGGAAACATAATATTAAAATAATATAACTATTGGGACCTATCCTATACAATATTATTTACAAAAATATAATAAATACTAATTAGGAATTTGAGACATAAACTAACAAATCTGCACCTTTGATCAAATTTCATTGCGTCAATCATCCAACACATCTTGATGAGAGAGCAATCAACTCTACCTTGAACTGAAATTCCTTTTATCTTTGTCTTGTGTGCTTTGTAATCCTTCATTCTTCCATATATCTTTAATCTAATGCTCTTATACCATTTGTTATAAATGTCATTTGTTATATGAATTCAATAACACAAAGATAAATAAGTCAACATAAAGATGCACGAGGGTTTTAACGTGGTTTGACCAACTATCCGTACATTCACGAATGAGAGAGAATCTTTCCATTATTCTGAAAACAATGAGAACAAGATTGAAGTATCAAAGTATTGTAGTGACTAGGAAAAATCACAAAATCACATAATCCTAGGATATATGCCCACAATATCGAGAAAATAACTCAAAAAAATTCTCAATTTATCTTATATCTTTTTTCTCCCATGACCCAGAATATTTATAGGGATATTTCTAAAAGCTCTCCTTATTATATAAGGAAACCTAATATTACAATATTATAATAACTAGGAATTATCCTATAAAATATTTTTTACAAAAGGAATTAATACTAAATAGGAATTTGAAACATATTCTAACAATCTCCACCTTAGATCAAATTTCATCACATCCCGATGAGAGTAATCGACTCCACCACTACAAGAAAAATGAGATATGGAGACACAATTTTAGTCGAGCCGAAACCACAACCACATGGTATATAAAGTGTTAGCCTGGCTCTTCAGGCCCAAGTAAAAGCGTGGTTCATTCAAATCTTATGGGTGCGTAAAATTATCAACGCTGAACCGTAGGAACACCTGTACTTGTAAACTAATAATGGACCGCTACTATATACAACCCATGAATGTACGCTTCTTTTAGTACCGCTAATAAATACTTAACAAGCCACGTGGGATTCCCACTCAGCTGCTCGATCAATATACAAGAAGTTGTCTTCACGCCTTCCCGCAAACCCTCACGCCATGACCAATTTCCTTCCCATCGCCGCAAATCCTCAATCCATTATCTTCTATATTGACCAATTTTTTTCTTCTAATTCTCTTCTTTCCCAATCTCCACAGAGGTTTAGTTTCATCTTCGCTAAAGAGGGAAATGAGAGAAAATTAAAAAGATAATTTCTAAATTTCATAATTATAATACCATCCTCTGATCAGCTCCTACTCCAAATTCCTAGTCCCATATACTCGATCTCGCCGACCATCCGCAGCACCTTATAATCCTATCGTGGACGATCCCTTTACTAATTGACGTTTAAGAGTTTTCATGTCTCAGATTCGTTTCGATTTCTGATTTCGATTCACGATGAAATTAAAATTCCAGCTTTCTAAGGATCTGATAAGTTATTCAGGCTTTTTCATATATAAATCGTGGTTCTTCTCGAGGAAATCGAGACCTCGAATGGACTTTACGCCTCACATTTCCAAGGAGATTGCACTCAAGGGTTCAATCTCAGAGATCTAGCCCCCAGAACTGGGGCTCTAAATGCCCGGAGAAAGCTCCGCCAGGACCTGATGTTCTCCCACAATTCGAGAACTGACGCATATTAATATTTTGCCAGACGAGCCCCATTTGCTTTCAGATTTCAAGATTTTCGATGGAGTAAAGATGGAAGATCCGAGGCTCTATGTCAAGATCATGGAATTCTAGAGGTTGGCTGAGCCTCACTCTCGAGATGAATATCTCAGGTTGTATGAATGATTAATATTTCTTCATTTCTTTCTCCATGTTTTATCATAGTTATTTTCTGATTTTCTCAAATTTTGATGGAATGTTTTGAAATTTGGTATATATATATATATATATATATATTTATCGTAAAGTAATATATATATATATATATATATATATATATATATATATATATATATATATATATATATATATATATATATGAAAAAAGAGCACAAAGCTCCCAAAAAGTACACAAGAGGAGTACAAGGGAACAAGGAAATTTGGTATAACAGACCCCATCCGATACTGCTTATGCCGCGAACATGAGATATGGTCTTCTAGCCGGTCCCGTCTGTATCCGTAAGCAAGAGAAACCGTTTCCATGCTTCCTGTGATGGTATCTCGCAGTGTTGTTAGGATTTTGCCTCTGCAATATTCACGAACTGTGAACGGTTGGAAAATAGTTGAAACTAAACTATGCTGCGGTTGACATCCAGAGATGTCATTAAGTTATTAAGTGTTAGTGATCAATTCCGAACTTCATATTCCTCGTGTGTATGCATCTCGCTTCGTTGATTAATCTTCCTCGCCGAGACGCACTCCAGCCTGATACTCCTCAGATATTTATCTCCAACTTCCCGTATGTCGAGATGGTTTCTTCTCTTCCGTTGACCTGAGTTCTGAAGTCTGGGAAGGACCCTTCACCTTCGCCTGTTTCCGATAAAATTTACACTTATGCTGTGTAACTATGCATGTCGCCTCTTCCATTTAATCTAGACGAGGTATGAGGTATGGCTTAATTAGTCAAGGTTTCTTTTCAGCCCCATTTCTTTTCCGAATATTGTACTGGACCCGCACTTCGCATTAAACCGAACTAATGCAGCAGCTGAGTCGAGAAACTCTTTGTTATCATCTCGCCGAAATCAAATCCCCGGGTCATGGGAATGGAAGTTCTGTTAGAAGCTCTCAACCATCCATAGCATCTCTCAACTGGGTTTGTAAAAATTATGCAAACTAGGAGGTAAAGGATCGCTCGTGACTCGCCTACTTGTCTTTTTGGTTTTTTGGTATTTTCAATGTTGCTTATTCGATGCCTTGGTAATGGATTATCTTTTGAAAAATTGATTTTTTATCTCAATTCCATCATTCATGGCATCGAAACTTACTCGATGATAAAAGTTATCGTTATTACAGAGACAAAGATCGATTTGATGAAACCTTAAAAATTCACTTATTACAATAGTTAAAATCGAGATAATGAATGACTCGTTTCTTTTCATAGTTAAAATGCAAGATAGAATTAAATGCTAAGTTGAGCAAACTGGTCTATGCACAACCTATATGTAATTAAGCTCCCCAAAACGTAGGCAACAACCAAATGCTGTTAGAACAAAATCAGACCGCAGTGGGTCCCCCAGCTCGCCTTCCATCATTATCAATGAAATCTAGGAAAATGTCGTGATCCATGCAATTTCAAGGATTCACATTGTGTAACAAGCTTCCCGTAGCATCCATTTGTGCACCTTACCTCCATAAGTTCTTTTCCGTCTGCTTTCCTCCACAAAACCCACGTGCACAACAGTTCTTTTTCCAGTTTTTCACCTATCACTTCTTAGAAACTTACCCTCGTCATGATAACTCACAGATAATGGTAGATCTTAACAATACTATGGCAAGCATGCACAAAGGAAAATAATAGTTGATCACCATTTCATCCTATTTCCTGCATACGTAATTCAATATTATTCTCTTACTTAATTCATTTAACTTAAACAATGGATTTAAGAGAAGTAACTGGTTATCACTGAGGAATTAGCATTTCTAAGAACTTTAGTACAATCTTTTTATCATATGACAATTGGTGTCTTTTGGCAAGGTATGTAAATAAACCAGTGGTGCTTATTGTAGGATACAAACTATGTCATTAGATGGAGCCTTAATGGCATGGTGAAAAACAGATTGATGATTAACTCTCAGGGGTTGCCCATTACTTTTTATGTGCATATTCATACTTGCCGCCTTTGATGACCTAAGTCGATGATTTGGAATTTGGCTATGATGATGTGGATTGGAGTGGAGTGGTACCATAAAAGAAAAACTGTTTTATAGCCGCTTTCTGTGGAAGATCTACAAGATGCACCAAGAATTTTAATCGCCAAATAACAAATATGGCAATGTAATTTTTAACAAATATGCAATCCGAAAATTGATTATTCTCATAAATAGTAAACATCATGCTAAGTAACTTAAAGTTTCATGATGTAACTTGCCTCATCAAAAGACTTCTTCAAATGGTCATTGATCATTATATCGCACCTTTGATATTAGTTAGAAACTTTGGATAAGAGATTGAAAAGAGCTTCCTACGCCTTAAAGTTCAGCACCCTACATGACATCAATGACTATAGCATGAATCTCTATTTTTGTGTGATTCATTATAGAGTGAATAAGACATAAGTAAAAGAAAGAAGGGGACAGGATCCTCACTTTCTCCTGTTGATTTCTTCTAAAATAGAACATATACAAATAAATAAATAAATAACCATTAAGTAAACGACAAAGAAAAATTAATTAATTAATTAATTAAAAAAATGACCATCAATAACAAAACATCCATACTCACACCCTCAAATATTAGTCTTTTCCTAAATACATCCTCACTACACGTACACCAAAGTAGGTAGTTATAAAAGCTAAGTGCCCCCACATGCACCCAAAGCAAATAAAGTGGCATTACACTAAAATTTAAGTATCATTTAGACTTTGGGTGATCTAGAGAAGTGTTCTTCACGCCTTTTTTGATATGCCATAGTATCATAAGTTGTTTTGTTTTGTTTTCTTAGTTTTGTTTTAAAGTATAGTGTTTTTTTGGGTTAAACTTCTTTATGTGGTTTGTACTCATGGTTCTTGATTTCTTACTATGTCATCTGTTTGACTTTTCTATTATATGGCTACTTCTACTGCCTAAGTACTTATACTCCATGTTTATTACATTTACACCAGAGCGGTGTATATATTGGGGAAAAATGAAGATTAGATTTAGATCAAGCAAACATTTTCCGAGCACTGCGTTCAAAGGAAGAAAACTGCTATGGGGCAAAACTAGAATTCAACCAAATTGATAATGAATCTGCTAATGTAAAAACGACATTACACTCCATAAACACCCCCAAAAAAAAACTACAAGAGAATATATCATTTTATTTATACAGAAAACATTAACTAATGAACACAAACTCAATACTCCAAGAAAACACCCATTACATAACACAAGATAGTGGAACTAAGAAGATGTAACTTTTCATAAATGCCACACAATTTGTCTATACCCCACATCATTTCGCTTTTTTATGCGTAGAGGCTGCTGTCTCTTTGCATAAAGTCGGTTCTTTATTAATTATAAGTAAGCTTTAGATTTGCATAAATACTTATTCTCAAAAAATATTTTATTTATTGTTATTGTTATTGTTATGCTCACCCACAAATTATGTTCGATGCTTTCCCCATGTATTTTCTGAATTAATTATCATCTATTTAGATTTTAGAGTTTCGCTGGTATCAGATCCTCGGCCTGGAAGTTGATTTTTTCCTTAGTCTTGTCAAATATTATGATGTTGTTATTAGAGAATGTCGCACTTTATTTTACTCTAAATCAAATTGTTCACATTATGCATTCAAAAGAAAAGATTTTTAAAGCAATTTTGGTTTCACTCGCATTCAAAGGTCAGGATGCATTCAGATCCTCTCTCATGGTACAATCATTTGGTTTATCGAACGCAACATCATACGATTACCATAGTTTAGGTGTAGCTCGAGCTAAAAACAATATTATTAATCGCCAAGAGCTTCGCAACTATTTTCAATGCTATTCATTTTTCGTTGACGTAGCTTTGATATTTTCTGTAAATCTTGATATTTTTGTTGAATTCTTTGTTTTCAATGCTATCTCACCTGCTTTGTCATCATGGTCAATCCTAAATTTTAAATTTAATTTTAAAATAAAACAGCCAGTTTCCTCGATAACCAAAGATGTTTTTTCATCGCCAAATATCCTCTTATAGTCGCGCCAAGGAAACTGATGCCAACCTTAGATAACTCTTTAGCGTCAGCGCTAAAAAGTTCTCATCCATAGTAATCATTTTAGCTGGGCAAATCCAATAAAATAACCCAATCTATACCTATCCTTTAGTCAGCCCAAAAAATTGTCTCATCCATAATCACCCTTTAGCTGGCAAACAAAAATGCCCCCATCCATAACCACTTTTAGTCATGCCAGGAAATAACCCCATCCAAAGCCACCTTTAGTTGCGCCAAAATGCCCCCCATCCATAGCCATCTTCTTTTAGTCATGGCTAGAAAATAACCCCATCCAAAGTTACCCTTTAGTCAAGCAAGAAAAATGCCCCCATCCAGCCACTTTTTAGTTGCGCCAAAATGCCCTAATCCATAGCCACTTTTAGCTGCTGTTAGAAAATAACCCCATCCAAAGCCACCCTTAGTCAAGGCCAAAAAACGCCCCATCCATACAGCCAAATCTTTTTAGTCGCGCCTAGAAAATAACCCCATCTAAAGCCACCTCTTAGTCATGCTAGAAATGCTCCATCTATAGACATCCTTTAGTTGCAGCCAGCAAACAACCCCCATCCATAGTCATCTCTTTTAGCTGAGGTCGTAAAATGCTCCATCCATAAGCTAAACCATTCTTAATAAGTATTAATACTAAAAATTTATAAATTTATAACTTTTGGCTTATGCCCCTTATAGCCACGCCTAGTCATGTTCTCATTTTCTTCGTATCTATATCATATGGTTGCACTGCCTTATTTCTTGGTTAAATGCTGACCCTTAACTAAAAGCTCACTCAGCAGTGCACCTTGAACTGAAATTCCTTTGATATTTATGATCTTATGTGCTATGTTGTATTTTGTTCTTCCGGAGGTCTTTAACATAAAGCTCTTATACCATTTTGTTATAACCATGGAAACTTTGATGCATGAGAATATGAATTCAAGAACACAAAGATAAATAAATCAATATAAAGGTGCACGAGGGTTTTAACGTGGTTCGCCCAATTATGCCTTCATACACTGATGAGAAAGAATATTTCCACCATTCTCGAAACATGTAGAACAAAATCGAGTATCAAAGCATTAATGGCTGACAGGAAAATCACAAAATCACAAAACCCTAAAATGTCTACAATACCGAGAAAATACCTCACAAAAACTATCAATCCCTAAAACCCTTAAATATCTGCACACACCGAATCTCTCTCGTAACTTTTTTTCCCGAATAACCTAGAATATTTATAAGGGTATTCCAAAAAAGTTTTCGTATGGTATAGCGAAGCATAATATTACAATAATATTGTGACGCCCAACCTCGGGGTCCGTCGTCGACCACCCACACTACGGAATATTGCGGGATGCCTGGGTTACCCACGCCACTTCAAAACCCAAGCGTAGTCTCCTCAGACGGAGCCCACTCAAATAAGACACCCGCATGAAACCTATCCCAAGCAAATTCAATATAATCACAATGATACAATTATGGATAAAACCGCCTCGCCCATACTACAATACCCATAAAAACATACCAACTATATCCAATAGTTCAGAGTTCAACAAGCATTTTATACAACACATATATTAAAAATACTGGATTTAATACATGTATGAAGTCATCAAAGCCGGCTAATTCCATTTTTTCTTCTTAAACTCGGCCTCTAGACTAGCTCGTCCCCTCGCACGCCCCGTACCGTAAAATACAACTCACTGTGGCGAAATGATGCTCGCAGTGGAATCGCCCAAGTGGGTTACTTCCACCTAAGTGCAAAGGTAATGTTCCAAAATAAACATAGCATTCAAGCAAATGCATGATCCTACTCAATGTCTCATACGACTAACTCCAGATCCCGAGTCCTCACCGACTCTTCACACCACCTAAGCCTCGTATGAAAATTCATTATTTTGTTTGCTCAAGGACAACCCCTCCGATGTGTATATATCAATCGGGCCGCTCCGACGATTGATATATTATTTGTTTGCGGGACTACTCCCTTCATGAATATCAATTGGGCCCGTCCGACGATCGATATTTTAATTGACTACCCTCCGATAATTACTTTTAGACGCGGCCCTCCGAAACCATTTTCTCTAGACTCATCTCATGCACTCACTCCTATAATCCTAGGGTGTTCCAGTGCATATGGAATGCATGTATGCCAGTTCCAATATAGTCTAATCACATGCAAATATGTAAACATGCACATATCCACATAATATCCAATCACACAATCATGTCATGTAATTAATCAATTCATACATCAAAATTAGCTCACTACAATGATCAAACACAAGCAATTCAATCCTGAATCACTCGATCAAACACATTCTCTCACACAAAATATATTTTCGTGTCACTATTCCTAAACAAGAAAAACCCTGTGGCTGCCCAACACTCAACAATTACCTGGCTCACTTTATGAACCCGCATTTCATAGCCATTCCCGGCCTTTTCCAAACCAATACATGATTTAATACCGTGTTCGAAGAAAACCCATCCCTGTGTTCGACCCTAGAATTGCTATACTGCAGTAGTTTTACTACGGCAGTAGGAGGAATTTTAGGTATAAATATTGTTGATTCCGGATCACCCTACTGTGGCACAAATCAAATGGCGCCGTTGCCGGGGATGGTGCCTTAGTGAATTTGACGAACTGTTGAACACTTGTGATCCTCATCACAAGTACTGGTGAATTGCTTTTATATTTCACTATCATTTTCTTTTAATTTCATTTAAAAAAGTTGTCAGTAGGATTGTTTCAGTTGGCTCTCAAGGTTGCCTATTTTTGTCAAGTGAATCCATGTTCCAGTGGGCTTGAACTAGAATCAAATGGAACACCTAAGGGGAGAACAATATAGTGAGAAAATTCCCGTGGAGAGAAACCCATTTCTTACATGTCCACGAGGATTACAAAAACCAACCATGGTAAAGTCAAGAACCCGTGGAGTAGGAATCCAAATGAATATAGTCCACGAGAGGGACTATAGAAACCAATGGATGAGTTCACCATATGGTAGTGCTTACAACCATAGTCAAATCACACAAATTCCTCATGGGAACCAAGACTCCACAATATGCACCTTCAACCCCCATGGGCCCCACTTCTCAAAGAAGAACACCACTCAACCCCATCCCCTGCTAATAGTTTCATCCCGAACTCAGCAAACTAGTGGATACCTACAGAGGAGCAAAGGGCGCGGATCGGCTTCAGGCCAATCGTAAAACCGACACAAAGAGAGCTCCTTGAACAAGGAATTGGATGGGTTCCAAAGCGAAATTGGTCAAAAATATGACATCTTGCAGGAATCCATCTCAAAGCTCACCAATCAGCTTGGTCATCAAGAGGAAGAGAATCTAGAGGAAGTGTGCCTGAGTGACACTATAGTGGAGGAGTAGTGTCTACAACAGCTACAAGAAGGCCTAGTAGAAAATTTTGAATCCTCAAACATTGGTGTCACTGGCTCGCTTATGGAGAAGTTAAGGAAGCAACCCCCTCAAGTTGTTGAATGAGAAGCAGCTGAAGAACACAAAGAGAACAATTTACTCCCCGCCCCTACTGAGCTCGGGGCCATATCCCGCCCTCACTCGTATCACAATCCCGACCCGTAACCTCATAATCGAAAGTACAAAGGCCAATTCCCATCATTGCCTATTTTACAAAACTTTAGGTTAGTGGCCATCGTACGTAATTTTGCCACTACATCAAAACTTTGATGTTTGCTTATGTTACATGACATGTTGGATGGTTCGTGGTCGGTTCTCAATTGGAGTGACCGAACTCCTCGACATTTCTAAGCTCGCGGCTCAATGTTCAGCGCCTAAGGAAGTGGCCTGGGAGCACACCTCAACCCTACTTTTGCTTATTTTTTCTGTCTTATTTTATTTTATCGTATTTTTATCTGATTTCTATAATTTTTCTTCTCGTAGATTTTCCCTAATTTTTGTTAATTTGTTCTAGCCGTTTTCACTTTTCGCAATTTTCCTTAATTTTTTCTCAGACACTTTGCGCCTAAAGTGGAAAATTCTCAAGGTAACGAAGATCGCAGTTGTGCCAGAGAAAGAAATGTGGTACTTCACAAATCCGATAATAAAATTTCAACATAGCGAAAATCGGGAGATGAAATTCGCTACATAACAAATTCACTATGTACGAAAACTCGCACGATGGTCTCGCTAAAAGACAAAATTGGCACAAGAAGTGAAGTAAAAAAAAATCGTCTCTCACAAAAAAAAAGCTAAAAAATATTTATTTTATTTTTCTTTTTCAAAAAAAAATTTTATTTTTCATTTTATAAAAAAAAATTGTCTCTAAAAAAAAAACTGTTTTTATTTTTATTATTTATTATTTATTATTATTATTATTATTATTATTTTTATTAATTATTTTATTTTATTTTTCAAAAAAAAAATTTTAAGATAAAGTAGATAATGAAATTTTGCAAACATACGAAATTCGCTACGTAAAATTTTTTATCATAAATAAATTTTTGGCTATGGTAGCGAAAAATTTTTCGCTATTGTCTCATCAAGTTATCTCCTATTTGTTTTCAAGTAATAACTTTTTCATTCGAACTCCGTTTTAGGCGTTTTTGGTACCGTTGGAAAGCTTAGATAGTGTAGAATCTAAATCTAACCAGAAATAACACTTTTAAAATTTTTATGAAAGTGAAAATTTCAAAATGCTCCAACTTGTCATTTTTTTTTTTTCTCTCTTTTCTTCTTCTAACTTGTTCATTTGAAGCCCAAACGGAGTGAATAAGGTTTAATGGCTTCTCATGCTTCCTATCCAAATTAACGATCACATCTAATCATGGAGGACACTCTTTTCCTAACTTTCCAACTGTCCCATTATGACAATGAGATATTGGTCAAAGAGAGCAGCTTAAGGAAGTGGCTTCAGACTATGTTTTTGTGAGCACATTTCTGAAAGCAAGCCCATTTTGTGATATTCAAAGTGGATTGTCGGTTTCTTTTGTGAAGCTGTTATACTATACAACTTATTTTGTTCAAAAACTGCACCCATTTTTTTGGATTTTGCCTAACCTATGGTTTGAAAAATTGAAACTTTATCCAATTCTATTGATGTTAGATTGGTTCCATGCCTAGTTGAGTGGATGATCATTTGAACTATTGTTGCTTTCGACCATTTTTTCTTCCACCTTTACCAAGAATCCACACACTATCCACATTAGGGTTTCTTGGGGCAACCCGAAACCCGCCTAGCCTCCTAAGCTTTGCAACCTACCCTAGTTTCATTGACCACCTTTAATAGGTTAAGGACCCCCATGAATAGAAGGCCAATGTGTCTTCAAAAATAAAAAGAAGTGAAAAATAAAAAGAAAAAGAAAAGAAAAAGAAAAAGAAAAAGAAGAAAATTCGCAACGTATTACTCGAAAACCCGAAAGTACCTGGCCCGAGTGGGTGGCGGCGGAAGCCTTTAAAGCCCTGGGTGTCTCTAAGCCAACCGGGTCGGGAGCCACCGACTTAGTGCTCGCCAATGGGTGGATGGGTGGAGCTTAGCAAGTCAGAGGTGGGCCGGAGTCTCGAAATCATTCAAGTCCGGGGTGAAACCCGAAGAGCTCTGCGGGTCGAAAGATCCTACACTGCGCCCTAAGCCTTAATCAAGTTGGGAGTCACCTGCATCCTCGCTATGGACTTTGGTGAGGTCGTATTACTTAGCATCGCACTCTACAACACAAAAAAAGGGTCATGAATAAGAGCGGGTCCTAATCTATTTAGGTTAGTTAGCATGCTAGGTCGGTAGTAGCTAGGTCGGGAGAGGCTGACAATTTATTGTCGAGAGCTGATCAAACAAACACTTAGATTTCGTGTGGTGGAAGTTTCCGTTGATTCACCAGAGATAGTTATTCTTTGATACTCAATTTTGTATGACATTTATTCTCTCAAAGATAGTTATCGACAAGGCTTTTGATGATTCTTACTAGTGGTTAGCATTACTCATTCACAACCTTTTGAACTGCAACCTTTTTGTAACATAATTTTGTTATCGTTTTGTATGCTCTCTCTTTCTTTCTTTCTTTCATTGCTAAGGGACTAGAAATGTGTAGGTTGGGGGTGTGATTAGTGCCAAAAAAGTGCTATTTTGACCCCTATTTATTATAGGTTTTGAGTGCTTTTTGTGTACTAATCATTCTAATTAACCCAATTTACACATTAAGGTCCCTATTATCTCATCGATCGCATTTTGTGGCAAATTTGCGCTTTTTGTGCTAATTATGCCAAAATTATTGAAACATCCAAGCACGGTGAATTCGAGTCAAGCTCAAAGATTGCAGACGTAGACTGTGAAGGAAAGAAGAGCGAAAATGCAAGAAAAATGAGCATTGCGAATTTTTGGTTCATGCGAGCACTGCATCCCGCGAGCACTGCTCCTCCAAAGAGCCTGCTCTCCCGTATTTCACGCCCCGGCTTTATACATTTTTTGTTTCTTCCCATTTGGTCCTCTTGTAATAGTTAAATATTTTTGTTGTTTTCGTATTTCACTTGTCTCTGTGGCTATATAAGCCATTTGTATACACCGGCACATGACGCTTTGCCGGTGGAAGAAAATTAGTGGCTCCAGCTTCTCCGTGCTTTTCCTCCTCTTTTCTCCCATTTTCTCTCCCTTTCTCGGCTACCAAACACTCCTTTGAGGATGACAACTCAAAGGATGCTTGGCTAGACCTCTTCCTCCTTGAAGAGGAGGGCTGCTGGCTAGGATTTTAGGTAAACCGACGGTCCTCTGTTTTTAACATAGGCATTTATTTTCATTTATGTTCCTATTTCTCACTCTAAAGCAACCTCTTCGTGATGTGCCTTCGACGCAAGATTTGGCAATCTTTTAGTGGTTCAAAGGGATGCTATTGCTAGATCCATCGAGATTCATTAGGTCGCTTTCTATTTATCACCGTGAGGTAGGATCATGGAGGCACGTTTCACCGGTCTCGGGAGTATTAATGTTCAATAAATGTCAAGCCAAAAGGGAAAATCATAAGGTTTAGTTTTAAAGTTAATGAAGATCCGGTCGAAATGACTATATGTCATCCTCCCCAACGCGAGGAAAAAGACCTGAGGGCATGGTGGTTGCCTTAAAACCCTGCAAACCAAAGGGTCTGACACTCAAGGATTCTTTTTACATTTTTTCTTTACTTATTTTATTTTTTAATCCGCACCATCCAACTCCCTTATTTTTACCAAAAACCTGAAAATCCAAATTAAATTACCATTTTTTGACTTCAATTAACCATTTGTACGAAGAAAACTCATCCCCCGTTGCTCGAATTCCTAGAACCGCTATATCAGCAAAGAGTTTTACTATGGCAAGCAGTGAGGAATTTGTAGTATAAATATTGCTGATTCTGACACCCTACTGGGCAATTCGAATCAATCTCTCAATCTCAGACTCCCAACAAAAACATGCTAATGCTGGCTAAACACTACCATGTGAATAAGGTACAAAAATAGAGCAAGTCGAGATGCAATCAATCCATATACTAAATGAAAACGAGATTAACCAATAACCATTCGAACATAGCAAGGCTACGACAAAACTCTAGAAATAAAACTAGAACATAATAGTGTTTAGTATAGCCATAAGATTTGGAATCATTAAGTATTTAAAGAAAAGAATAGGGAAACAAGGGTGCACATGATATCTTGATCCAAACACTCTGTCGTCTCCTTTCTTTCGATCAACTGCCTTCAAACGCTGTCATCGCCTCGACACCCCTCCCCTCTTCTCGCACGCATCGATGTCGTCCCATTTATAAGCTCCTCACCACCCCGCCCGCGAGTAAATTGTGGGCCGGCCGGGCTTTCTTCACCACAGAAGGCATCACTTGGCTCGCTATGGGCCGGGGTCCTTTTTCGTCAGAGAGGGTAACTAATGCATATCAACATATCGCCTCCTGACTTTGCAACGTGGTAACAACTGGGATGCTGTACGCTAATAAATCATTGTGAATGGCAATAATTTTCTTCTTTAGATGCCCTCCGGGTGCCATAACGGCCATTAAATTCTCCAGAGGGCCGTCATGACAACAACCGTCCCGTAGTGGCCTTTTTCTCTTCTATGCTTCATATAGCATGCCTGCAATGAAACACATGAAATATACCCAGAACATGCTTAAAAAATACTACGGAAAGCTTCTAAATGCAGGGATCAACATATGAAATTAATAGTACTTTATAGCTCTCATCACTCCCCCCAACTTAGACTTTTTCTAGTCCTCAAGCAAAGAGAGTACATGTGTGAAAATTTCATCATTTGGCCAGACAAGATGAGAGCTGATTTTAGCATACTACAAGCAATATTCATAAGATTGCAGCATTCTTCTACAAGAAGTTTCTTGAAATCAACTCACAAGCCTCATGAATTTTAGTCACTTTAAGGTTTCAAAGATCCAAGCAACATGGTGAAAAGAGCTATTCAAAATTTCATGTTCTCAATTGATCCTTTCCCATAAGAGCCCAGTGAAAGTAAACTTTAGGTCCCTCCTATATACGTAGCCACCAACTTCTCGCACCTCATTGTATCACTTTATCCCCTTACTCCTTATACATGCTAAGAACGCACTCATGTTGTCTTTTCTCTCTTTCTTTGGAGCTTAGTTGTAGGGTGCAATGTTGAGACGTTTAGTGTGGTATCCCTGTAGCGAGGATCCATTGGTTACTCCTTACTGGTTGGTTATGGGCATCAAACATTCAATTCCCTTCAAACTTCACCTCGAGCATCACTCTAAAGGTCAAAGCACCTACAATAGATTAAATCCCATCTTTTGTCCCCTGTGGCGAGCAGTAAAGTCAATGACTCCCATCTAGTTGGCTCAAGGCATTAGGATTTGATAGACCCCTCAAACTGTGCTTGGGATTCCGATTAGGTTTAACCTCTCATGTTCATTGACATCACACTATTTTCTTTTTACGTTCGGGCTTTGAGGCAATCCTCTTTTCTAGGTGTCTCAACTCTGTACAAGGTGTGGTGGATTATGTTATTCTTTTTGGTGGGGTGTCAGTTGTCCTAGGTATGCAAGAGGGCCCTAGTGTGTATGTGCCAAGGGGTTCCTATGGGAAATAGTTTGTTGAGAGCTTTGAAGCTTTATAAGCTTGGTCACCCACAGTTGCTTTGCTTTGAAAACTCTAGGCTTCCAAATGCGAGGATCTCATTAAATTTTACTGATCTCTTTATTTTGCTATAAACCTATCAATAGCTTGGTTCTTTTCAAGTCGAGCTCTCATTCTAGTTTTTGGTGACCATTAGTTTTTTTTTTTCCTATTCAACAATAGTTCCTATTGCTTCCACACAACCTAGTCTAGTTTCCCAATATCTCAATCATGCATCAAGTCAACCAGGTTAAAGTGCGCTAACAAATTGGAACATTGCCATTGTATTATAGATTACTAATAGCAACTAAAAACAACAAAAAACAAAAACAAAGAAAACTGTAACAATCAAAGCAACTAAATGAAACCACCTTGAAATAAACTAAAAACTAAAGAAAATCCTAAACAACGAATAACTTCTGCACTTATAATGGAAATTTTTCAAATTTGCCTCCTTCAACTCAAACCTAGCATCGCCTCTCAATGATACAAGATATGTAATGAAAATGCTGAAGGAACAGTAAGTACTTTCGCGAGCGGTCAATCATGACTACTATTTCCTAAGGTAGCGATAGGCGACCAGATAACCGAGCCTTCCATGTGGCATCTTCATCAGCCAAGGCAGAATGCACCTCAATGTCTCTTCTACATGGACGGATGAGCAAGTAAATCTCCCATCGATCTCTCTCCAGTCGATGATTACCCCTCCCACAAAGATATCCCGCCTATGAGCCAAGATGATGTCATTGTATAGAGTCTCATGGTATCTTCATGTACTAATTGCCTGCTTATCCAATATGTCAGGCCGCTTTATTGTGATCATGGAACATGTCCGCACTTTCGAGAACGTCACCTAATGCCCCGAGGCGTGATCGCATCAGTCTCCCCTCATCTTCTTCTTTCGTCTCTCCTTCTGCATTCGAATCTTCCCTCCCTAAATTGCTACCACAGCAAATCATCGACCTGGGCCGACTTCTTACCCGATTTCCGTGGCCTGTTTTTAGTGGATCCCTTTTGACAAAGTAGGGAAGGGTGTGTGTTTTTTCTTCATTTCCTTCCATAGACATTTGGCTCAGTCAGCATAGCTCGGTGATCAAAGATGGGAATTTGAGGGTTGTCTTCACAGGTCTTTTTGTGTGTTCTAGAATGGCTTCAGTGATAACCCCTCCGATATCGAACGGGATATCCCGACATATTGCATACACGTATAATGCTTTCTCCTTGCAGGACCTTGAGGAGTATTCAGTTTTTGACATAGCTTAATCACAAAGTAAAACTCAAATTTTTGCGTATGTTAGAGGAGGCAGTGGAACTAAGCCCGCCTCACCCTTCCTCGCATGCTCCAAACAAGGCCTCGATCATCTTTCTCGTGTCTTTTCAAATCTCATACCAGGTGATATTTTCCCTTAGAGTTTGGAATCTGGTCTCATCCACTTCTTCCAGTACATAAAATCTATTGATGTGTTGTGGACTGAACGACACCCATTTTCTCTCTACCTGCCAGGCGATCCCTATGGATGGGAGCATTCGCGTAGACCTCTGACAACCCGACCCTCACCCGCTGATGGTGACTTAAGTAATCTTTTACTCTACCTACTTTGATGCAAAATTCTTTTGAAATATGCATTCGAGACTGCAAACCCTCGCCCGAACGACCTTTCAGGTACGCATCGCTATCAACAGTGCCATCAAAGAGAAGCCGACAAACTGTGCTTTGCCTTACTCTTGCTCTTCTCGATGATCCAGCCTCCTCCCGATCATTCAAGGCTTTCGTACCATTGTTGCCGCTGGCACTTTGGAAAAAGACGTGAAGAAAGGTCCGATATTTGTGGATGAAATGGGGTATAGGCTGGGGTGGTTTATAGCGGTGTAGAAGATGAAGGGGTGTTTCATTCATGGAGGATGAATGCAAAGTTAGTGGAAAAATGCAAAGGGGTGAGGCTCGGAAAAAGGAAGAGGCGTTAGTTTAGTGTTTTAAGATGCGGGGAATGCTAAAGGAGAGGGGAAAACATGGGGACTTAAATGACTTCCCGAATTTGCGTGGGTATTCAAATAGTCTTGTACCAACTACAGTGGGGAACTTAAATTATGTGGCACTAGGAATGGATGCCAGCTATAACGGGCATGAATAATCGTTGTAGTGGGGGCTCATTTTTAACAGGGACAACCCCCCACTACAATTGGCATAAGGTTGAATTTTTTGTGATGTCGTCACGCAAATCCGCTATGCGCCCATTGTAGTGGAAACCCGATTTTGCATTTTAGATAGCTGTTCACGCAATCTGCCATGTGTTTAGCTGATGAGAAACCCGACAGCCTCTTCGATTCCTAGTCAGACATATATCCTCCCGTTTTCCCTCGTTTAACTTAAGCAACACACCACCAACCAACAATGAAAACCTTTCCAAAGATCAAGTGCGTAGGTGTGATTTGGTAAAATACATTAAATTTGATAAAATAAATAAAAAATAAAAACAAACGAAAGAATTGAAAAGTTAAATGAATTTGGTGAAGAAACTTCTCACCTCCTTCGTCGCTTCCCAAGCAAGGCTTTGCTCACTGTCATAAATCGAATGTCTCAGATCTAATGACCAATAGTACTTAGACCTACGCTAATTACTTATTGCCCTACCCCTGGTGTGCTCAATATGATGGATTGTTTCTTTGCACGAAGTTCCCTCCGAAGTATGGCTTTAGTCTTTGCGCATTCACCTTAAAACGTCCCTTCTCTGGGTGCATGATCTCCAAATTCCTCCATGTGGAAAATCTCGAGTGGATTGTAAAAGGTCCCTAATTCCTCGACTTTAATTTCCTCGGAAAGAGCTTGAGTTTAGAGTTAAATAGACTCACGAATTCTACTAAACTCTTTCCTCACGAGATGCTTATCATAACAAGCTTGTCTTCTTGCAGATCCGCGCATTTTCACAGCTTAATCATAAACCCTAATTCACTTAGCTGCAATAGATGTTTCTTACGAACTGCTTTGTTATCCATATTTAGTTGCCTAGTCGCTCAATATGCTTTATGTTCTAATTCCACGTGCAAGTGACAAGCTTTTCCATAAACTAACTTGAATGGCGACATTCCCAAAGGTGTCTTAAATGCCTATAAGCCCAAAGCGCATCATCTATCTTTCTAACCGAGTCATTTTTTGAACTATTAACCGTCTTCTCCAAGATAGACTTATTTCGATTTAACACTCCTGGCCACAAGTACCGGTGAAGGTGATGTATGATGCCTAACACCATATTTTCCTAACATGTTGTCAATAACCTTATTGCGGAAGTGAGTCCCCCCATCTGTAATCAATGCTCGTGGAGTACCAAATCGGGTCAAGATGTGGTCATGAGGAACTTTGCCAAATAATTTCGCATTATTCATACGCAGGGGTATCGCTCCACCCATTCGGGAGACATATCTTCACCGCTTAAAAGGATGTATTTATTGCTAAATGAAGAGGTGAATGGTCCCATGAAATCCATCCCCCATATATCAAATAACTCCACCTCTGGGATGGTCTGCAAAGGTGGCTCATCCCGTTTTGATATGCTCCCCATTCTTTGGCATTTATCACAAGTAGACACGAATTGGTGAGTGTCCTTGAACAAATTGGGCTAGTAGAATCCCGATTGAAGTACCTTAGCAGCTGTCCTCTGACGCCTAAAGTGTCTCCATGCTGCAGTGACAACTGGTTGTAATACTTTCCATTTCCTCCTTTAGCACACACCTTCTAATTACCTTATCAGCACAATCCTTATATATAATAGGCTCCTCCCAGTAGTAGTGCTTCAAACGTGCAAAGATTCTCTTTCTCTATTGATAGTTGAACTCTGGTGGGATCACTTTAGCTACCAGGTAATTCACATAATTGGCAAACCATGGCACTGGCTTTACATCCTCAATTACCAAGAACTGTTCATCGGGAAAATTATCACACTCAACTCTTTGGATAGTTCCTCCAACTGTGGAGATGGTTTGCTACCAAGTTTTTAGTCCCTTCTTTATCCTTTTTTTCCGCATCATACTTACAGCAAAGAGGGTACCCATCTAACCATTTGGTTTAACATCCTGGCCACAGTACTTTATAGCTATGGCCTGCATGCACTATTACCTTGCTACCGATCAAGTATGGTCAGAACTTGTTAAAAGCAAACACAATTGCTACAAGCTCTTTTTCGTTTGTCGCATAATTCAATTGTGCATCATTCAAGGTTCTGCTTGCATAGTAGATGACAAGAAATATTCTCTCCCTCTTTTGGCCCAGTATTGCCCTTATTGAAAAATCTCTCACATCGCACATCAGCTCAAAAGGGAGGTCCTAGCCTAGTGCTACTACAATTGGTGCTGAAATCAATTTCTCTTTCAGAATCGAGAATGCTTGCATACACTGTTCATCAAATTCAAAAGTGGAGCTCGAATCCAGCAGATGGACAAAGGTCATTATTTTGGAGAAACTTTAGAATCCTTGATGTCCCAAAAGCTTCTTATTCTTTTCACTAAAGATAGGGGAAGTAGCTTCTCTATTGTTTCAATCTTGGCTTTATTGACCTCCATTCCTCTTCTAGAAATCCTATGCCTGAGTACTATGCCTTCCATCACCACAAAGTGGCACTTCTCCCAATTTAGCACTAGATTAGTTTCTTCACATCTTAATAAAGCATAACTCAAATTTTCAAGAAAATTGTCAAAAGATCTCCCCAGCATTGAGAAGTCATCCATGAACACCTCAATTGTCTTCTCTACCATGTCTGAAAATATGGCCATCATGCATTGTTGAAATGTGCCAACCCAAATGGCATCCGCTTGAACGCAAATGTACCATAGGGGCACGTGAATGTAGTTTTATCCTGGTCTTATGGTGCTATGGTAATCTGGTTATAACCCGAATAACTGTCCAGGAAAAATTAATACTCATGCCCTGCCAGCCTATCCAACTTCTGATCCATAAACAGGACTGGGAAGTGATCCTTTATAGTTACCTTATTCAACTTCCGGTAGTCTATGCAGATTCTCTATCCAGACACTATTATAGAAGGGACAATGCATTGTTCTCTATCTTGATCACTGTGCTCCCTCCTTTGTTAGGTACTACCTGTACTGGAATCACCCAAGAGCTATCATAAATGGGATAGATTACTCCCTCATCCAACCGCTTCAATACCTCATTTCTTTCCACTCTTCATGGTCGGATCTTTTCTATGCTTCCACCAAGGGCTTGTGACATCTTCTAATAAGATCCGATGCATACATAGAGGGGCGGATCCCCTTCAAATATGCTAGAGACCATCCAATAGCATTTTTGTGGTCTCGAAGTACTCTAAAGAGTTTCTCTTCTTCTATCGTTGTTAAGGATGCAAAGATGATCATTGGTAAATTTGAGGACTCCCCTAGATAAGCATACCTCAAATGGTTGGGTAATGGCTTCTGCTCAAATTGAGGCGATTTTTCAAACGAGGGCACTAATTTTTGTGTATTCTCTCCCAACGACTCATAGTAATTTCTTCTATTCGGCTCAAAAGGGTCCATCAATTTAACATACCCCTTAGTTTCTTCACAAAGTTCTTCCTACTCACCCTGCACCAGGCTAGTCTCTAAAGGGTCGGTCATACCACTTTGGCTAGACATTATAGCCTCCACTGCCTCAACCATGAAACATCCATCACTTTATGTTGGATGTCATACAACATCAAACACACTAGACTTGACCTCATCATCTTGTACTCTTAGTTTTCACTCCCTTTGTACATCAATCATGGCTTTACCGGTTGCTAGAAACGGTCTACCCAATATGATGGGTATATCCCTGTCTTCCTCCATGTCTAGTACTATAAAATCGGCTGGAAAGATGAACTTGTCCACCTTAACTAGTACATCTTCTATCACCCCCCTTGGATGCTTTAATGATCTATCCGCCTGTTGAAGAATAGTTGTAGGTCGAGCTTCACCCTAATCCAAATTGTCAATATCGAGAAGGCATGAGGTTATCGCTCCTAAGTCACATAAAGCCTTTAAAGATTGAATTTAGCCATGGATTGTAAAACTTCTTGGGTCCTTTAGTTTCTATGGTAGCTTCCTTTGAATAATAGCGTCGCACTTCTCGATAAGGTTCACTATCTCAAAATATGATAATTTTATTTTATTTGACAATATATCCTTCATGAATTTACATAGTTAGGCATCTATTCTAATGCATTCGCGAAAGGGATATTGATGTGCAGTTTTTTAAACACTTCCATAAACTTGGTAAACTGCTTATCCAAAGATATTCTCTTCACATGTCAGATACTCTGATCGTGGAGTGGGTTCATCCATATCTCGTCGCTTCCATTCTCTTCCTTTCTTCGACTTTCTATCGACTTTTTCTTTGGGTCGCCTCCTCTCTTGCATATGTTCTTTCTATCTTACCTATTCTGCCTCGTCAATCTCCACTTTTGTTACTACTGGTGGTGGTCTTGGTGCTACCAATTCTCTACCACTTCACAAAGGACAAATTCTTCATACGCCCTTTCATCCCATCTTCGATCCACCCCAGCTCTGTGCAGTGAACTCTATCGCTCTCGCCTCAACAAAGTGGCCATTTTCGCCCATCTCGCACTCTAAATTTCAACTGTATACCTGCTATTCAATCAGTTGATCGCTCGAATATTAAATTTTTGGGCCATTCATAGTCTAATGAGAAGCGAGCATACGAAGTTGCTGCTTTTTCCAAATCCATTTTTTTCTCTTGTAGCGGTTTACTCTCTTGGGGTGGTGGCATGTTATTCTGATTATTCCTCCATCCATAGTTTTGATTATTCCACCATCCCTAGCCCTGGTTCTGGTAGGTTTTGCCTCCACATGGGCTCAGCTGTTGTTGTTGGTTATATCTAGCCACAAATTGTGCCTGTTGCACTGTTATATGTCATAACTGACATTCTATAGTACTGTGTTGTCCCCCCCAGGATTCGCATATCTCCTAAGGGTTAGTTTGAATAACATTTACTGCCCCTTGTTGTTTCTGTAGCTATTTAGTGAGCAAGGTGACATAAGTGACCAAATTGCTAAGCACATCTATGTTTGCGCCTCCGACAGCCTTCCTCACTACAACCTTATCCTTGGGCTATTGATTACTATTGGTAGCCATGTCTTCCAGGATTTCAGACTTGATCTGTGATCTTCTTCACCAACTCACCCCCTATTGACACATCTATAATTGTTTTGACATCTCCTCATGTTATAGTATAAGTTCAACCAGTTATCCATATATATTGAAGGTGTAAATCTTCACCCAGTTTAAATCTTCAAGGAAAGACTTGATCTTTCTACACCAATCATTCCATGAGATAATAGAATCTTGACGTTAAACTCAAATCATGGTATTAAATATTCAGTGATAATAGATAATCTATATTAGAACTGTTTATTACTCATTGTGTTTTCATATGCATACCCTCTATGAAGTTTAGTAAATAGCGTTGGGTTCTCCTTTCTTAATATATTGGCCCCGAATATGAGCTTATCTAAAAGTCATATTTTCATTAAAAGTTGTTAACATGGATGATTATTCTTATATGAGACTAATGTTATAGGTGGTAGAGCAAACTCCTCAAGTAGCATATAAGGGTTATCTGACTGTATGAATGGTCTAGGGGCATTATTCCATTGTGTCTTTTGGCTCATTCCGCTCGTGGCCTTGATCCTACTCTTCCTGATTCTATATGATATGATGCCTATTGTGCCTCATCTCTGCAGTCTGTTGCGGTTCTCTCTATGGATTAAAAAGTGATTCCGCATGACCTTATCTTATTGCAGAAAATTAACATCTGAAACCCTGAAACAAACCACCTGAAGCATTGAATACATAAAGGGCACTTGTTGTATTAGTTTTAATACATTTCTGTTTTTGCTCTCATTTTGTATAGAATAGGTGCCTTTGATCATTTCGTGTTTTTGTGCTTGTGCGGGTTTTGGGGTTCGTGCACACTTTTGTAGGGGTTCATGTCGGAGAACAAATGTAGATCATTGCGATTGATGGCAGCCGTGTCAGCCCAGGTGAAGTGCCTCAGTTGGGAGACATTTAAAAACAGGTGTGCATTACATAATAATCTGTACCCACATGCGGTACACTATTGGTACAGTACCAAATAATGTGCAGACACTGACGATGAACACCGTTACGCTTTTGAATGCAAATTTTCCCACTCCTAATCTTGTTGACTGTCTGCGATTTTGTGGATTTGGGCAAATTAAATCATGATGTAAGAGTATAACAGTCTTCAGAGTCTGCTTGAGATCACTAAGGAAAGAGGCATTTAAACCAGATGGAAGGCGAAAAGCGTTTTGATTCTAGGGTTTGGTTTTGTGATTGAGTTTTCTCTCATATTTTTGCTAGGGTTCATAGAGTAGAGTAGAGTATTTAGTTTTTCTTCGGATTTTGAATTTTCAATTACGTGTAATCTTTCAGTTGGTTCATAAAACTCTGTATTTTCTTATGGGAATATGTGCTTTTGATATCCCAATCTTGCAATTGAAGTGTTATTTCTCAAGTCTCAATTATGCATAGTTTCTTATCAAATATGAATCGATTTTCAGTTTCAATGGGTTAAACTTCCATGATGGGTTCTAATGGTGAAACTACGCCTCCGTCAAGGTAATAACCCTCAATTCTCACTGCTACTTGAGGTGCTTAGGATGCTAAGCACTTCACGGAAAGATCTTGCAAAGCCTTAGTTTGGCATCTTGCCCGACCAGCGATGTGAGCGAGAGACCCTCGATTTGGCTGTGCTTGATCGCGATCTGGCTAAGAGTCAGCAAATCATTTGAACAAGTGTTTGTCATCGCTCAATCGTTCTTCGTTTTAAAAGAGCTTTTAATGTAAAATATTCCTTCGAAGACCATTCATCAATGACTCCTAGATGAGATTGTGAATAAGAGGTGGGTATTACCTGATCGGCAGTGAGTGGAAACCTAAGAACCCTATCATTCACATTTTTGCTTTAAAATAGTTAACCAATTGGTTACTCAATCGATCAATCCACAACCCCGGATTTTACTTTTGAGCGCTTTGTTCTGAAGAATAATCCTAAGGATCACTTAGGAAACCACTCTGTGGAAATGACCTGTGGACTTCCACAGTAATATAATGCTCGATGACTTTAGTTCCTAGCTTGGGAATAATTTCAGCATACGAAATAGACGAAGTAGAGACCAAGTCACAAGCAATAATGTAAGGAGAATAAAAAAAAAAAATATATCCAAAGTAATATATAAACGTGTTGTTGTTAATATCAACACAAAAACTTCTTCTTAGCAATGGCACCAAAATCTTGACGGGCACTAAATAGGTGTATAAATTCGTATAAAAATGTAGGCCCACACATGCAAGTATATGCACCGAGTTTTGGTAGTACAATGGCTAGTCAAGTGTTGTCCCACAAGGAGAAGTGTGTTTAGTACTGACTTTACACTTTAAATATTATTTAGACCTAAAATTGTAGTTAATTCCGATTAACAAAAAGAAAAAATAATTCTAAGATGTTTGCTAAATTAATGAATGAAAACTAGGGTTTTTCCTTCACCTGCCACACTCGATGAATTTTAACCTAGATAGATTATTCATTCAATATATTAGAAGGTTCATGCTGGCGGGTTGATCGCACCTACAAGATATTCTCTCTCGAGATATATTTGCCTATCTCACCAGTAGGGTGTATTGCATCTCTGCCTCAACCCTGGACTCCGAAAAGCTTAAATGCTTAAACCTTAAATGCCACACTTGGGCGGGATATCTCTATTCTTAGATTGACCAGTGTTTGCTCCTGATTCATATCACAGATATCGTCTCAATCTCAGACTCCTAACAAAAACATGACAATGTTGGCCAAACACTACCATGTGAATAAGGTACAAAAATAGAGCAAGTCGAGATGCAATCAATCCATTTACTGAATGAAAACGAGATTAACCATTAATCCATTTCAATGTAACAAGGCTACAACAAAACCCTAGAAATAAAACTAGAACATAGTAGTGTTCAGTATAGCCATAAGATTTGGAATCATTAAGTATTTAGAGAAAAGAATATAGAAACAAGGGTTGCACCGATGTCGATCAAACACTCTGTTGTCATTTCTTAGATCGTCAATCTCATTGCATGAAACCTTGTTACATGCGCCTGCAGCGCTTGCCGTTTGCATGGACTTAGAGTGTCATTGTTCAGCTCCTCCTGGTACCCCTTTGAAGTAGCTCATAATGATGGGCTTTCTTCGACTCGTTACGGTCGCATTCTTGCTGATATAGTGGTTGTTAGCTATAGCAGGGGTTCTTCCTCTGATGCCAGTGGGTAACTAATGCATATCCAACATCGCCTGGGATGTTGGAGTGGTATTGCTGTGTGGCGAATGGCAGTTATAACGACGATAGTTTTGTTTCTCGGGATGCCCCTTTGGACATTGCGCGAGCCTTCGGCGTAGCGAATTTCTTTGTGATAATAGTCGCTTCCTATAGTGGTTTTTTTCTCTTCTTTGCTTCATATAGCATGCCTGCAACGAAACACACGAAATATACTCAGAACATGCTTAAAAATAGTATTGAAAGCTTCTAAATGCAGGGATCAACATGTGAAATTAATAGTACATTATAGCTCTCATCAATAACCTTCGTTAGATATCTCATCTTTCTTCTTTAGAATACCTATACATGTAAGGGGTTGACCTTTATAGGGAAGTTCATTGGATTGAATTTATATCTATGCTATATTCCCTTTCTAAGTTGGTTTTGATTGAGTGTGAACTCAATTAATGGTGACAATAGCCACTGCATATGATGATGAATTTTCTGCTCTAACATATGGATGGTTCATGCAAAATTATGACTATCTGATGTTGGTCATTAAAAGGAAGGATTCAAAGTACAAGACTATCTTAAAGCTTGTTAGAGCCATAGATCTCTCAAGTAATGGTTTGTGGGGATCAATCCCCCTTATAATCTTAAATATTTATGGATTAAAATCTTTAAAATTTTCATTTAATCATTTTATAGCAGGCATACCAGAGAAAATGGGAAACATGAAAGCCTTAGAATCTCTAGATCTCTCGAGAAACCATCCCTCATGTGAAATTCCCCAAAGCATAATGATACGATCCCACATCAGTTCCACACAAGAGTGTGGAGTAGTACTTAAGCTTGAAAGGTTCTCCCACCTACCAGATCGGTCTTTTAGGTTGGGTTCTTTGATTAGGCTTGAGGCCCTATCATGATTGCTTTCGTGAGAGTCGGTACTTAAGCGGAGGCTACCTGGGAAGGGCTGCTTGAAGGGCCTAATGCCGAGGTGGGTCCAGAATGAATGTTATTCAGAGTGAGAGCCATCTAGAGTGAATGTCATCAGCGAATGTCCGGTTTCTCAAGGGGTATGGAATGATAGGATCCTACATCGGTTCCACACAAGAGTGTGGAGTGGTACTTAAGCTTGAGAGGTGCTCCCACTTATTAGGCCGGTCTTTTGGGTTGGGCTCTCCGATTGGGCTTAAGGCCCTATCATTAGTGCTTTCATAGCGAGTCGGTATGTAGTAGGAGAGGGCTACCTAGGAAAGGGTTACCTTGAAGAGGACTACCCCAATGCCCTAAAAGTGGATCTAGAGTGAATGCTAGCCAAAGTGAATGCCATCTGTAGACATCTAGTTTCTTAAGGGGTATGAAATGATAAGATCCCACATCAGTTCAACACAAGGGTGTGAAGTGGTACTTAAGCTAATCCGGCCAGTCTTTTAGGTTGGACTCTTTAATTGGGCTTGAGGTCCTATATTTGGTGCTTTCATTAAAAGTTAGTACATAGCGGGAGAGGGCTACTTGAAGAGACTCATAATGCCCCCCCGAGGTGGGTTGAAGTGGATTATGGCAGTGTGACACTAAGAGTGAAATATCATTCACGGATTAGTTTCTAAAGGGGTATGGAATGATGCGATCTGTGATTTTTACAAGAGTGTAGTGGTACTTGATAAATCATCATTATATAAGTGTGTGCCTATATGACAGGTCCCACTAGTCATACAAATAATATAATTAAGTATGAGTAATAAATCGCAAAATTAAGCTAGTTGCTAATTATAAATTATAATGATCTAAACTTTGTTTGAATAATGATGAGTGTCTTAAATACTCATTTTATCCCCGTGTTTTTCTTAGGTTTTAGTAGTTATATGAGATAAATAAGTGTCCTAATGCTCTATTTTCTCAATTTTGTGATTAGGCCAACCATTGAGTGAAAGTGAATGAAATTGAAGAAAAAAATGGGCAGTCATCATGTTTATAACAACCTGTGATCACTCATATTAAGTGATGTCTTTCCGGCTGCCTCATTAAAATGGTTCTCTAGACTTGAGGGCTTTACGTATACGCCAGTTGTGATTGGAGTTAGGATGAACAAGGAATCGACATCGAAGTGAAGAGTGAAATTTTCAGATTAAATGGTAAACACGATAGTTCTAGTAGCTTCCCATTTCTCCATGCCACAACACGGATCCATCATGCTACAACGTGGATGTCAATGCCTAAAAAGTTGATGAAGCCCATCTCCTCTCCTCTTGTTGTTTAAACTTTAAAAAGAACAATTTTAGGGCATTTTGAGGGAGGATTTAAGAAGGAAGTTCAGGGAGGCCAAGAGAGAGGTCCCTTTGGGTGGAAACACCCTAGGGCACAACACTCTTTGAGGAAGAAGGTCTTAAAGAAGAAGGAGAAGAAGATTGGAGGAGAAGAAGGGCTCCAATCCACATCTAGTTCATTTATTCTCCTATTTTCTTACACTTCTTTATTTCTATGGTTGTGTATCTCCTCTCTATGAGCTAATCTCATTTTCTAGGGTTTTTGATGTAGTTTGACTGTGAACTATGGTATTATGCTTTAATTTGTAAATATTTGAACCATGAATCTCATTATATTAAATCATGTTTTATTCTAGTCTTCATGCTTGTTGATGATCAATCTTCATTAACATGAATTTTGACCTAATTTGAAGTTGAGAAACAATATTTAGGTTAGGGCATGGATGGAATATCATGTTTTAGAATAGAATAGGAATATTTGTGGGTTACATGTGGCTTGTTGGATTTCAATTGCTTGATGCATCCTTGGTTATGATGGTTTGAGGTAGATATACAATATAACCTTTTCCAAGGATAGATTGTTATTGCTTGAGAATGAATAGCATGTGCTTAGGTGAAATTCACCATTAATATATGATTTAGGCATCATTGGGAACAAGTAGAGCCTCCCCATAGGAATGTACATGAAGTCAAAACCCTAGGATTTCTTGTAATTACATTTTCTATTTGCATGTTAGAGACTTTAGTTTAGGATTTATTTAGTTTAGCTTGTTTTCCATTTCAACTTCACCTTTGTGTTAATCCAAATAAATATAGGACTATTCTAATTTTGTACTTAGTAACCTAATCCTCGTGGGACGATACTCATGCTTCCATTTTATTACTTGAGGCGACGTGTGCACTTGTGCACATAGGCGTACACATTTTACATAGCACACATTGAGCCTATCAATAAACACAAAGGTGAAGAGTAAATGGAAAACAAACTAAACTAAGATCTCTAACATGCAAAGGGAAAAAGCAATTAAAAGAAAGCTTAGGTTTTGATTTCATCAAACAAATCCCCATGCTTAGATTCAGAATGGTCCCAATGATGCCTAAATTATATATTAATGGTGGATTTCACCTAAGCACATGCTATTCTTTCTCAAGCAATAACAATCTACCATCGGAAAAGGTTATGCTATATCTCTACCTCAAACCCATCATAACCAAGGATGCATTAAGTAATTAAAATCCATTAAGCCACATGTAACTCACAAATATCTCTATTCTATTGCAAAACATGACATTCCATTCATGGTATTCATGTGTTCTCAACCTCAAAATGGAGTCACCAATATATGTTAATGGTGATCAATCATCAACAAGCATAAGAAAAATGAATAGAACATTTAATATATATAAATCCAAATATCAAAGATTTACAAATCAAAGCTAAACACCATGTTCCCTATTTAGACTGTCAGAACCTAGAAAATGAGATTAGCTCATGGAGCTAACCATAGAAGTGTTAAAATCAATTGTGCTTTGTAAAATGTGTACACCTATGTGCGCAAGTCCACGCGTCGCCTCAAGTAATATAATGAAAGTAAGAATATTGTCCCACGGAGAATTGGGTTACTAAGTATCGACTCTAGTCTAGCTTAGGCTCTATTTGGATGATGAAAAATCTGTGAAATACTCAAATTATACTAAACTAGCATGCAAATCCTAAACTACAATGACTCAATAAAGACTAAAAAGCCTTTGGGCATCGTAATTCTTTGTAACCTGATATATGAACCTCCCTAACCCAATCAATCCAATGTTTTATATATTTTCATATGAAGATGCATTTCACTAATAGCACTTACTTTCTGTGTGATCTCTGCTAAAGCATCCACACACTCCTCCTAAGTTTGGGTACTTTGTCTCTCAACCCCAAAAACCTATGAATGAAATAAAACCAAGAAATCCTAATACTACACCTAATCTCATTTATATCTCTATCTCATGATAATTAGATGGAAAATCATTCATAGTCTAGCTTAATCATCGCTTCTCAATCTCAAATCAAGCCACAAATCATGCAAATATTGGTCAAATACCCACAAGCATTGAGATTAAATGAAATACTCAACACACATGTGAAAATAATACATCAATCAATATAAATTAGGAGACTTCATACATTCAAGTCTTGGCTACGTCTAAACCCTAAGAAAGTAAACTAAAACATCTTTAAAGAAAATACAACCATCAAAATAAAGGAAAACAAAGGGGGAAAGAGAGAATGAACAAATCTTAGTGAAGCCCCAATCTCTTTTTCCTCCATTCCTCATTCTTCAAGCTTTTCTTCTTCAAAGATTTGTGCCTTAGGGTGTTTCCACTCAAAGAGGGACTTGTTCTCACTCAAAAAGCTCCCAAAATTCATTTCTTTTCATTAAGGAACAATGTCCCTTTCATATGGGCATTTTAGGGCTCACTTGGGGGTCAAAAGAGGCCAATTTCAGCATTGCCGACGAACCGGTCAACTGTTGGGGCTCAACCGGTCAACTGGTTATCCCTTTGCTAATTACTCATCCCTGTTTTCTTCCTAACTTTCCAAGGTCATAACTTTGTCATTCGAACTCTGATTTGGGTGATCTTGGACGCATTAGAAAGATTAGAGAGTGTGGAATCTAGATATGGCTAGAAAGATAACTTTAGGAATGATGATAAATACTTAATTTAAAAAAGGCTCCAAATGGTCGCTTTTGAGCTCTCTTCTCTTCTTCCCTCAACTTCCAAGAGTCATAATTTGATCATTTAAAGTCCAAATTGAGTGAATAAGATCTCTTTGGAAAAATTGGGAAGTCTCCTATCCATCCATATAAATATTATAGCCATTTGGGATCATCTCATCTAAAAACAATAAAACTCAAATAGATATCATTTGCTGTTAATGCAGAGAACAGTTTCCCTCATTTTTGCTCATTTTAGCACATACGCCAAGGTTTGACCTGTCCACAATGATGAATAATTAGAGCATTAGGACACTTATTTAACATAAGAAAACTGAAAAAAATAAGTAAAACATAGGGATAAAATGAGTATTTAAGATACTCCTCATACCCCCAAACTTAAATTCATGCTTGTCCCCAAGCAAGAGACTGACTCAACTAACAAAAAAAATGAGATAAGTATGATAACATGATTCCAAATGGAAGAATCAATATGAGCACAATTTACAAATATTGTATACCAGCAAAAAATTTAGGATCCTTAAACTTTTAAAACTCTAAAGAACATGTAAAGTAATAAGTGTGACTTAAAGCAAATCAACCCACAGTCTGATGACACCACGAAAATCTAAGTGTACATGATAGCATAACAACGTCCTAGCACCCCCAAACTTAAGCTCGACTCTACTTATTGGAAATAACTGAAAGGATAATTACACCTTTTTATTCATAACAAAATACACAATACCTAAAAGAAAGAAAACAAATGCGAAGTTTTTAGATGAGGTGTTCATGGTGAGGACCATTGGTGACTCCTGGTTGATTAGGAGCACCGTACATTAAATTTGGCTGAAACTTCTGCAAAACCTCAGCAAACTCAAAGGCCCTAGGTTTGTGGAAGGGGTCATCTGTCCCATGTAGCGGCGGTGGCGTCGTAACTCACCGTTAGTTGGCTCGGGGCATTAAGGCTTTGAAAGGCCCCTTAGGCGTGCCGGGATTCCAGATTGGATGATCCACTTGTGTTCTGTAAACCTCTTTTTGATAATTTTGCTATTTGCTTTTTATCTTTCTTTTTCACTTTTCTTTGTTTTTTGTATTTTGCTCTTTTAGTTTGAGGTTGGTGATCCTTGTTTGATTAGGTGTCCATCCTTAGGTGGTTAGAGTCCCCGAGGTTAGTTAAATTTAAAGGCGAGATTAAGGACCAAGGTATACAAGGTGAAAATTTGTGTGTGTGATAGATTCAGCAAGAAATATATTTTTGAAATGCAAGGAGGTGGCATTCGCTAGTCAACCATACCCAGCTTTGGTCGAGATCTTTAAAAAACCTAAGGGTCCAATCAACTTTACACTTGCCCTTTTTCAAATGTTTTTGTTCAAAATGACCTTTTACTGAGCAAGGTATCAAATACTCAATACTAAACAAATAAAAAAGAAGAAAGAAAACACATCTGAATAACAAGCAACTAAAAACTATAACTTCATGGTGGGAGATACAACGTTAGATTTTGAAAAAATTGAATTCTATAATGCACCCCCTAAACTTGAAATGAACATTGTCCTCAATGTAAAACAAAAGCAAGAAGGGATAATGAGTACTCCCTTGAGGGTGATCAAGCCTTAGGAAGTTGCTCCAATGAATATGGCTTGCTTTGGAGGCAAAGATGTTGAGAGGGGTTAGACCTTAAGTCCAACTGAAGGGAATGCATGAATATGGTTTCCTCTTTTTGACAATTTTCTTTTCTTTTGACTTTTATTTTTATTTTTCTCTTTTTCTCTTTTTCTTTTGTTTTTTTTTTGCTAATGTGGGGCTCATTGGTTCTCTTTATTGAGGTGTCCTAACACTATGGAAGTTAAGGTCTCTCATGGTAAGTTTAGTTTGAGAAGAAAAGGCTGAAACCTCGGTGTATAAATGAGATCTAGTGTGTGTGTGCACGCGTTCCATAAAGAAGTGGTTCATTGAAAAACATGAAGGCTCTGACCCAGGCCTCCTGACCTGATTAAACAATCTTAGATTATATAAATGATGTTATCGAAGTTTTGGCCAAAGAAAACAAAATTTTGAAGCACAATGTCAAAACATTCTCCAAATAGTTATTAAGCACCAAACCAACTCATATGAGACACAAAACACAAATATGAATAGAAAATAACCAAAGCACCAAAACAATTGAAAAGCTCAAAAGCACAAGATTCTAAAGCATGTACCAATTATACCAAACCGCAACCCATTTCCACCCCCAAACTCAAATGTTACAATGTCCTCAATGTAATAGAAACATGAAAAATAGAGAGGTAGAGGAGTCTCACTAGATGATCGGAGCTGATCATGACCATTGGTCGAGAGTTGCGTGGTAATCGAGGTTGCTCACCACCCTTCATTGGTTATCATAATCTCCCACCATGCATCCTGACAAAGGATACACTTTATGCATTATGTTCTTCATGCTTTGGAGTAATCTTGAACTTGAACCTCTGAAAACACACAAACACAACAACAAAAATCAAACTAAGAAAGACTCACTAAAATTTAAACTAAAATAAACAAGAAAACTAAAAATATAAAAATGAAAGTAAGAAAAGAAAATTGCGCTTGGGTTGCCTCCTAAGAAGCTACTCCGTTTTTTGAGTCAAACTAGACTCTACCAACTACAGATATGTTGGTAATTCCTACCTCTATCCTTCTCTAAGAGGTAATAGTTGTGATCAAGCAGCAACTTGAGCATGATCTTCCATGATTTTATTTATTTTTATTTTTGTTTGCTACAATTCTTCCATTTCCTTACCTGACTGAACGATGCACTCTTCCACCTTGGACATGGGGGTTACTTCCTCAATTTTCAACTCTTCATGCTTATCACCCAATGGAGCTATCTCCGAAATAGTCTTTAAAATTTCATCTTTCGTCATGTCATAGGATTTCGGAGAAGTTGGCTCATATTCTCTCGCAACTAACTCTTTCAATTCATGTGCATCATCCTCCACTCTTTGAAGCTTCTTAAGCTCTTCACCACTCTTTAAGGTGATATCCTCTTTGTGCTCCACATCTTCTTTTTCTAGATTCTAATCATGATTGGTAGGGAAGCTCCTTTGTTGTTCCTTCTTCATGTATTGGTCCATTAACTCCTCTATACTCAAATCCTTCCTTTGAGGATGTTGTTCTATCTTAATTTCAGATTGAGTATGAGAAGTGGCCTTTGGAGTTATTGTCTCTTCCAAGCTCTTGAGTGGTATGGACTGAAATTGGACATTGGCCTTTGTTTCTTCCATGCATAATTCAGCTCTAGCCTTGGTTAATTCAGCCTTTGAGATGGCTAGTTTATCCACTTCATTTTCAAATATTAACTCCTCTTGTGGAGGTTGGTTCACCTCCTCCATGAAGTTGGCTTGAGAGGTTTCAAATTCAGCTTGAAATCTTCTCCATTCAGCCATAGTTGCCTCTACGTTTGTCATCTTCTCTTATGGAGGTTGACTTATCTCATTGTGATTGTGAAACCTAGGCAAACCATTTTGTACATAGTTTAAATCAGCCATTGATCTTTCACTTTCAACTTGAACCATGACCAAATCAGCTTGACTGTTTCTCAATTTAGCCATGGTTTCTTCTAGACTTGATTTGTGCCCTTGTGGAGGTTGTGGAGTACATTGACTTGTCTCCCACGAGAGGTTTGGATAATGTTGCAAACCCTAATCGTATGTGTTCAAGTATCGGTTACCCCCATACTGAATTTGATCCATAGAAATGTATGGGCTCCAAACTTAATTTCTCGCCCCTTGATGTCGACTATGAGCTAGTTGTTGAGCGAGGAGAGTCAATTCAATTGATAATTCCATGAAAGAATCCATTATAGTTGAGACCTGTAAACTGTAAAACAAAAATGAAATTCAAAAGTAAAATAAATAAAGAAAATAAAACAAAACTAACTATATCCAAAGTAGAGTAAACCTATTTCCAATCGATATTAATAAAAGCACCAACTCCCTGACAACAGCGCCAAAAACTTGATACGCCGATTTTGTGTTATGTAAAATGGTACGCCTATGTGCGCAAGTGCATGCGTCGCCTCAAGTAATATAATGATAAGTGAATATCATTCCCACAGAGAATTGGGTTACTAAGTACCGACTCTAATCTAGCCTGGGCTCTATTTGGATGGCTGGAAATCTGTAAAAGGATTTAAATTACACTAACTAAGCATGCAAAAATTACATAAACAAGACTAAAAGGCCTTAGGGTCTAGATTTCACCTAAACAAGTATGTATGAACCTTCTAACCCATTTAACCAATTATCAATTTCATCATGAAGATGGCCATTTCACTAATGTATATGTGAATCTCTCTCAAGCATCCACACACTACCCCTAAGATTTAGGTAATTTTGCATCTCTACTCAACCCCCAAAACCCTAGGAATTCAATAAAACCAAGAAATCTTAATACCACACCTAATCTCATTTATATATCTATCTCATGATAATTAGATGGTAAATCATTCATGGTCTAGCTTAATCATAACTTCTCAGTCTCACATCAAGCCACAAATCATGAAAATATTGGTCAAATACCCACAAACATTAAGATTAAATGAAATACTCAACATAAATATGAAATCAAATAGAAATCAATAGAAATTAGGAGAGATTCATACAAATATGTCTTTGGCTACATCTAAACCCTAATAAAACTAACTAGAACATAAATGGAAGAAGAAATACAACCATCCAAGGAAGGGAAAACGGAGAAGGGAATAAAAGAAACAAATATGGTAGAGGAGCGTCCTTCTTCCCTTCCATCTTCTTCTTCTTCTTCTTCTTCTTCTTCTTCTTCTTCTTCAAGTCTCCTTCATATCCTAGGTAAGAAATCTTCCAGAGGGAGGAACCTTAAGAGAGGGCCTCCTTCTCGTCGATTTCTATCTCCTTAAACGAACCCCCATTTCCAAGTGCCCTAATTTCCCTTTTATGACCAAAAATCAAGAGAGCAACGAAGATGGGCTTTGGAAAAAATCATGGGCCTTGACATCCACACTGTAGTGTGGCAGATCTCCTGCTTCGCAGCGTGGCGAAAATGGGAATTACATTGGAAACCTCAAGCGAAAACCATGCTCAGCGTGAAAAGCTCACCTTTATGGCGTGGTGTGACACTCCTTTATTCAGCGCTGACTCGACACGGTGTCAAGCGGAGTGTCATTTTTCTGTTTTACTATAAACTTATAAACTTTTAGGATTTGTTTATTCATATAATGTTAAACTTATTTTAACTTGTAATATATTACAGCCTTGGCGGATTACAAAATTTATACAAGCTCCATATATGGAAGTGTTCAACATTTACAAAAACTTTACATTTGTTTACAAACAACAAAAAGAATATTACATATACCAAAATAGACCAAAAAGTCTTCCGGTGGGCATCTAACTATGTGTTGACCTTGGAGATTGATGAGGGTTATTAGGCCTTCTTGCCTCTGCTTCCATACCTACTAAGATGAAACACTCGTGCTAAGCTTATAGCTTAGTGGGAATTAATACATATGGATGACCTGAATAAGGGTCATCACACTTCTATACACATGCATACACATCTAACATATCATATCATTTAAACATGCTTATACATATTTCATATTTACTTATCATACTATGTTTCATTTCTTATCATTTTACACTTTGCTTCATGTTCTTGTCACAATATACTTGTCATCGCATAGCGGTGCTACGCTTCTCTTATCATATCATATCATTTCATATGTCATATTTAAGTAATTTGTTTTATGTTTCATTCCTACATAAACCTTAGAAGTGGATAAAGAAAACTATAAGGGCCCAAATGCGCTGTACTCATTGTAAGAAACAATGGTCTATAAGGGTTCGAAGGCATTGTTATCATTGTAGGAGACAATAACCATCTATAAGGGCCCGAAGGCGTTGTTATCATTGTATGAGACAATGACCATCTATAAGAGCACAGAGAGCCTTTATGTGTGACTGAAACGGGGCAGATTAATTATCTTTGCGAGACTTGTTTTTCCCCAATAGGCATGCCCATCTATCCCTCTATCAGGTTCTAAGTAGACAATCCATGTGTATTTTAATGTTAGTACATATCTCATATTCGAATAATTATTGTCATAGGTAATCATATCTAAATATTTACAATCATTTATTTGTATCTTTGCATTTTCATATCTCATTATGCATGAATAACTATAGTTCTTATGCTTATAGAGATATTTACTATCGTCAATTTCATCAAAGCTATATGGATGGATTCTAGACTCAAGGGCTTTCCATAGAGTCAAGAACTTCCAAAAGCAGTTCGGACGAAGAAGTATGACCGTCAAGTTGAGCTTCCCATGAGCAGTGGCTACGAGCAACATCGGAGACTCTTGTTTACGTGATTTTGGACCTCGTTTTCTGCTTTCGGGGCATTTGGCTTTCTACATTTTGCTTTCTTGGGAACGGTAATCAATTATAGAATCATAGTCTTTAAACAATTCTAACCACCAACGTTGCCTCAAGTTTAGCTCTTTCTGCATTAGCAAGTACTTGAGACTCTTATGATCGGTGTAAATTCTACACTTTTCACGTATATTAGCATCACCATCTTTGAAAACCTTTACCCGCGACCAACTCTAGGTCATGGTGGGATAATTATTCATGTCGGCTTCCAAGCGTACGGGCCTTAAAGCCACCACCTCTTCGATAACACGTATCTAAACGATGCATGAAACATCAACCCATACAAGGTATACTCTTTCGTGAGTTGCTTCAATGCGGTCGCCGACCCATCCCTTTCAATTGTTCAAAACTATTCTGACATTTGTCTGTCCACTCAAATTTTATTCCTTTCCTGAGTAACTTGGTGCGTGGAGAAGCTATGACAGAAAAGCCTCTCATAAATCTTCTATAATAACCTGATAGGCCTAAGAAACTTCTCACATCGGTTACATTTCGAGGTGGTTTCCAATTCACAACATCCTCAATCTTTGTAGGGTGAACTCTTATACCCTCTGCTGACACAATATTACCTAAGAAGGAAACTTCCTTTAGCAAAAAATCACATTTGCTGAGCTTAGCATATAACTTCTTTTCTCTTAGTGTCTGCAGGACTATTTTCAGATGTTGTTCATGTTCCTGTGCATCCTTAGAATACACCAGGATGTCATCAATAAAGACCACTACAAACTAATCCACATAAGGTTGGAATACCCTATTCATTAAATCCATGAATGCTGCTGGTGCATTAGTCAACCTAAATGGCATTACCGAAAACTCATAATGGCCATATTGGGTTCTAAATGCGGTCTTCGACACATCTACTTCCTTTACTCTCAACTGATAATATCCAGATCGCGGGTCTATCTTCGAAAAGACACCCACTCCTTTCAACTGATAAAAAAGATCTTCGATTCATGGCAATGGGTACTTTTTTTTCACTGTCACCTTATTGATCTGCCGATAATTGATGCACATTCGTAGAGTGCCATCTTTCTTTTTCACAAATAAAACAGGTGCACCCCAAGGAATTGAAACCTTTGGGTCGTCTGAGCCCTTTATCTAAAAGCTCTTGTAGCTGAACCTTTAACTCCTTCAACTCTGCTGGAGCCATCCTGTAAGGTGCCCTAGACACAGGGGTACAATTTCTATGAATAAGTCCACCTCCCTCTCAATGGGAATACTTAGTAACTCTTCAGGGAACACAAGTGGAAATTCCCTTACTACTGGAATCTTTTCCACATCAACTTGACCTCTTGGAGTCAGTATCCAAGATAGAATGCCTCATATTCTTTTCTTAAAAATCTCCTCGCCTACATGGTTGAGATCACATTGGACATTACGCTGGATCTAATGCCTTGTATTATCACCTCAGACTTATCAGAGCATCTCAACACTATTGTCTTTTGTCCCTGATCAACGATGGCTCGTTTAGTCAACCAATCCATTCGAGAATCAAGTCCAAACTCGGGAATGGTAAGGTTATCAAATAAGTGAGAAGAAAATTTCTTTGCTTGTATAACAATGGGGTAATTTACAGTATCTGTTATTCCACTAACCTGCGTAACCCAGCGGACTAGTCACATGCATGTCATATACTAATTTCTCCATCGTTGGTACTTTGTCGAATACAGCCTCCATTTACACATATGAATGAGTAGATCTAGGATCAATCAATGCATAAATACCAGTATCATATATAAAAGAAAATATATCGACTATAACCTCAGGCATCTTGATCGCCGAACCTTCTTGCTATGCTCGTGTGGCGGTGTTGTAGGCATAGGACTGATCCATTGTCTCACAAAAACTATGTCTCCTCGTCCTATCTTTGAATGGGCCATACGACCCCTACACTCTATCGTGAGTGTGGTGTCGCGAGATCTTCCTCTGCCACTTGACGGTAACTTCTATTATCCACGACTCTCGGGGGGACAGCACACATTTCTCAAATGCTCCAAGGCTTCCACACCGGAAACACGCTCCTATCAATAACCTCTGAACACCAGAATGCCTTCTATGGCAATGGAGGTGCACTCAGGGTTTCTCCGTCGACTAAAGCACCTCTGCCTTAGATCTTGTTGTACCTCCATGTCTTCTACCTCTTGTAGCCGAACCTTGTACTAACTCGGCTTGAACATCTCTAGCTCTTTTACCAGAAGAGGATGGGGCTCCTTTTGAGACTTTTCTTTCCTGTTGGCTTCCAATCTCTCCACTTTCATTGCAGCTTGGACCCAATTATTAAGTTCGCGGTGGAGAGAAGTCACGTAACAGGAAATACCTCGATGGAATCATGTAGTCCATCTTCAAATTGCCTACATCGAAAGGCCTCAGTGAGGACCGCTTCCGGTGCATATTTGCTGAGATGGCTGAACTCTTTCTCATACTCAGCCACAGATAAGTTTCTTGGCTTCATATGAAGGAACTGTTTCAACTTGGACTCCCTATACATGTTTGTAACATACTTTGCCCTGAACTCTTGGATAAAGAATTCCCATGTCATGTGATTGAATCCACGGACTTTATTTTCCGGTTTCCCACCAATCATATGCCTCGCTGCAATGAGTGGTTGCACATGATGCTCTCGATCGGAGGGCATCAACCTCTTCCCGATACCCTTTCTAGCTTTTCTAACGGGAATTCAACTTTCTCGGCTCTTCCATGCTCGGCCATGGAATTTCTCTCAATGTCTTCATTTGTGTCTTATTGGGCTTTAGGACGATCGATCTATCGAGACAGGAGCCATGTCTGCAATATTCTCAGCCAAAGCTTCCATGGGCTCATTAGGTGTACTTTTCGAAGGCTCAGACGGTAACTCTTGTTCCCTTAGGTTAACACTCTCAGCAGCTTCTTCAGGATGATCCATCTATACAAAACACAAGGACATCCACATCAGTCAAAACATTACTAAACACATGCTTTTCTATCACCCATACTACATTAGAAGCGCTTTAAACTGGGCCTTTCGAAATGCCTAAACCGGGCTGATACGGCAGCTAAGCGTAGCCTGACTCGGCGCACGATGTCAAGCGAGGTGTCATTTTTTTCCCCATTTATAAACTTATAAACTTTGGGTTTGTTCATTCATATAATGTTAACATTTAACTTGTAATATATTCTGTGCTTGTGGATTACAAAATAACAAGCTCCACATATGGATGTTCAACATTTACAAAAAAACTTTACATTTGTTTACAAACAACAAAGGCTTATTACATATGCCAAATAGACGAAAAAAGTCTTCGATTGAGCATCCCAACTATGTGATGACCTTGACCCGATGAGGTTATCCGGCCTTCATGGATGAAACACCCGTGCTAAGCTTATAGCTTAGTGGGAATTAATACATATGGATGACTTCTAATAAGGGTCATCACACTTCTATACACATGCATACACATCTAACATATCATATCATTTAAACATGCTTATACATATTTCATGTTTACTTATCATACCATGTTTCATTTCTTATCATTTTACACTTTGCTTCATGTTCTTGTCACAATATACTTGTCATTGCATAGCGATGCTACGCTTCTCTTATCATATCATACCATTTCATATGTCATATTCAAGTAATTTGTTTTATGTTTCATGCCTGCATAAACCTTAGAAGTGGATAAAGGAAACTCTAAGGGCCCGAATGCGCTATACTCACTGTATGAAACAATGGTCTATAAGGGTTCGAAGGCGCTGTTATCATTGTACGAGACAATGACGATCTATAAGGGCCCGAAGGCGTTGTTATCATTGTACGAGACAATGACCACCTATAAGAGCCCGAAGTAATATTGAATGGGGCCAAGCCCGACCCGATATCTTTGCCGAGACTTGTTTTTCCACTAATAGGCATGCCCATCTATCCCTCTACCAGGTTCTAAGCAGACAATCCATGTTTATTTTATGTTTATTACATATCTCATATTCCCGAATAATTATTGTCATCCAGTAATCATATGCTATATTTACAATCATTTATTTGTATCTTTGCATTTTTCATATCTCATTATATGCATGAATAACTATGAAGTTCTTGTTGAATAAAGCTATGTTGCACATTTATGCATTAGTTATGCGCTGAATTATAATTCTCACCAAAGGACTGTTGTCTAATCCGCAACAATGTCATAGCATTGATATTATACTATATAAACCACCAATCTCTTAGAGTAAATCCTTTTTTTCCAAAGTTGGTTTTGGTGCGATGATACTGCAGTGCAGTCGCGAGTAATAAAATGGATTTAAGTCGGTCTCGATCCACGAGAGATCTCAAGAATTTTAAATCCTTTACATTTACTCAATTTCAATATTATTTGGACCACAAAGAATGATAGTGGATCGACATTAAGGTCTTTGGAAGAATTAAACGAACAAGAGGAAATTAGCGAACTATCGACATGTTGGAAAATAAAATAAAGGATAAAGAATTTCTAATAAAGAATGAGAATGCGAATAGTTGTATCCTCGGAGGACACATCGATAAAGCATTGATAGTGAGCTATCGATTCCTGTAGTTACTCACGATAAAATTTCTTGATTAACTCCGAGTTTCAAAATGTCGGCGTTGTAGTGCGGTGGATCTCTCCACGCTTCACATTTCATTATCTAATTTATGACTTTGATTCTTTTCGAATACGAGGAATTAAATAACTACCTTTTAAAAATGGACTTCCCTTAATCTGGGTATTTTTCTTTTCTTGGCACTTCATACCGTTTATGGTAGCAAACCTTAGCTCCCAAGTTGCTCCCGGTCAAGCGGAGATATTTGACTTCGGATTGCTCCTCCTCAAGTAGAATAGATAAACCTTTCCTTGATTAGATCCACGGCTAACACGGGATTAGTCTCACTATCGAATTGAGGTGAACTCTTTGCTTGTTTAAATAGATAACTCCATTCAACTCTCTTGATTTCAAGTGAGAAGAGGATTTATCTAAGTGAACTTCTAAGCTTTCAGATCCCTAATAACAGGTTAGTATACACCTTCAAAGAAATGTACATTACTCTAGGAATGTCTTCTGTGTCCTCGAGGACCTCCTTGAAATCGAGCAATGACGCCAAATCTTAACGGGTATAAGAGCGTGTATTCAGATCTGAACAATAAGCCCAAAACCGAGTAAATTCATTGGCCAGAAATTAGCAATTTGCGTAAACATTCACGGGAAAGATAAATTAAATTATCATGTTCACTTAATGGAAAATTTGGATTCCTCAATTCTTGAATTACACGATACGGCATTCCCTACGATCATAGAGTGGCGCAAATTGGCTAAAAGCAATCGAATTCGAAATTTGTCTGAACTGAAACATTTCGGGTAGTAATTTGAAAATGGAAATAGATGCATTCGACCCCATTCAACGATAACATCAGTTAAAATACAACGAAAAATAAAAATACGAGGCATAATGCTCTAAAGCGGCGGAAATGAAAAATTAAGAAAAAGAAAAAGAAAAGAAAGAAAAATAAGAGATGAGCTTGACTATCGGACCTCTAAATGCGTGGCATGACTACTTTCTTGGCTGGATAAGCTGTGTATTTATAGGGTTCCTAAATTGGGCCCTAATCCCAATGTAACTCTTTGTGGAGGCGCGAGTATCGAGGCCCAGAGATTCTTGTTCCGCGTCGCGACCCCGGTTCCTTGTCGTGACATCGCCGAGGTCGCGACCTCGATCACCGTCGCGACTTCGGCGTACCTTTATATAGCCTTGATTTAGTCACATTCTTGATGTCGCGACATCATCGTCTTGTCTTCGCCGAGGTTTCAATTGTTCTCTCCACGATGTCGCGAGCGTCGATATCTTGTCGACTTGACTTAAGGGCCTTTGCGGTCTTCAAGCGATGTCGCCGGATGTCGACCGGTCTCATGCCGGCGACATCATCTTATGGAGCTGTGAAACTGAGTCGCTCATGTTGTCGCGACATGATATCTGTCGCTGACATCCTTATGGCTCTGCATCTTTGATACAGTGCGTTCGATGTCAGCGACTTGGTCTCATGTCAGCGACATCAACCGTCCCTTTGAGACTCCTCTGTTGTTTCGGTGTCGCGACGGTCTTACGTAGCGGCAATCCGGTTGTTATGCGTGACCTTACTTTATGAAGCTTTACCTTCGGCGGCGGAGTGCGGTGTGGCGACCGACCTTATATGCGTGACATCAACCTTCTTGTTGCGGTCTTCATTGTGACACGATGTCGTGACCGCAAGTCTCCGGTGCATTCTTGATGTCACGACGTTGGCGACCCCTTGCAATCTTCGATGGTTGTTCACGATGTCACGGTAGCATGGGCTCGAAGTCTCCTGCACCCCTTCCCTTTGTTGTTATGATTCCGACCTCGGTTTTCTTGTCGCGACATCGGCTCTGGTCTTGTTTCCTTGAGCGGGTGTCCACGATGTCGTGACTTCAACCTCATAGTTTGAAGCCTTGAGGTTGATCTCCTCTTGATGTCCACGACTTGGCATTAAGTTCACACTTTGTAATGACTAGTTGTTCTTGATGTCGCGAGATCAGTCTTATTGTCGCGACATCACCTTCTTCAGCTGCCTATACTGTGTTCCCTGTCACGACATGCCTCAATTTCTCTTCAATCTTCCACGAGGTCCGACTTGAGCGGGTATGTAAATCTAAAATCTGCATCAGTGACCCCGCCCGGTTTGTCATTTTACGCTCTGTCGATTCCACTTTGCACTTTTATTCCACTTGATGCATTTCCATCTTTCTTGCTTCCTTCACGCTAATGACAAATTGGTGAGTTTCTTCATAATTACGTATATTAAATATTAAATTTTAACTAAAAATCAAACGAAAAATGGACTACAAGAGATGACTTTGAGCTCATCAAACTCCCCTAAACTTAAAATTTTGCTTGTCCTCGAAGCAAAGGAAAAGAAAAGATTTATTTTGTCTGAACAAAAAGGACATTTGTTACGCAGAAGCATTCAATTTAATTGCCAATGCAAGGTATGCAAAATTTTACGTACATCTAACTTCAAGTCCGGTTCAGGTTGGTCTACACTCTTTACTTTGCTATACAAAACTAAAATGTTGAAATTGTTTTCTGAACAATAGACTCATTGGATCTGTTGAATAATGGTGTTTTTCTTTCTCATTTTCATACTGGATCATTTAACTCCCTAAAGTTCTTCACAATTTTGGTGTTTCATTCTTCCAAATTCCATAGGCTTGTTTTTCATATTGATCTCCACTAATGTAGATGATTTCGTATTAGTCGGTCGAGGTCTTTAGGGCTTATATTGTTAGGCTTGGGTAATGGGTGGATGGAAGAATTTTAGGTTAAGATTACCTGAACATTTCTCTTCTCTTCTACCCTTTCTTTCTTATAATTCTCTTATAAACTCCCTAAACTTCATGTTTGGGACATCTCCTTGATTTCTTCAATTCGAGCGTATGCCCCCCTATTTCACACTTGTAATTTCCTTTGGGAATTTCCTTGGTTATTACCACTCGAGAATAGTGCTATGTTTTAACTTTTTAGGCTTCCCAACTCTTTTAGCGAACTGGGTTAGTAGCTCCCATACCAGATGGCATTAGGGTACTAGGTGTTGAAACACCCCTAAGAACTTAATTGTTCAAGAGAGTTAGGCCACAAGATAGAACTTATCCCTAGAAGCCTTCTTTTCTGTTGCATTTTCTGCTCTTTGCCCCTTTTTTTTTTTTTTTTTTTTTTTTTTTTGCCCTTTGGGTTCCTCCAAACTTCCACTCCCAAAACTTCCTTTTCTTCTTCCTTCTTGAATTCATGGGTAATCATTAGTTCTTTTCTTTGAAAAATTGAATTTGGATGGGTTGGGGTTTCCATTGGCTTATTTTGAAAAATCGATCTGTTTAGCTCAATTCGAGCCCAAGGTATATGCACCGGCATATTAATAAGGATGGCTGAATAAACTCAGACTATCGAGGAAATGGCTGTATCATTTCTTGTCGAATTTGTATCACCTAGGATTTCGCCTCAATCAATAATCTAACAAATTCTAGAATGCAGTTGAGCATTTGTGACTAGCTATAAAGTATATTGACTCAGTTTTATTGATGAATAGTTAAGCTCATTGATATTGACGAGGTTCCTTGACTTCTTGTTCATACAAATTCAAAAATATGTTGTTCATACGTTTGTATTACGCTTCCCTCTATTACGGACTTATTAGTTAAATATAAGTAATTTTTTGTACCTTGTGTTGTAATTTAACTACATGCATCTTGTCCTTATTCTACAATTTTACTCATTTCGACACTCACCACTCTGCTTTGCTTCATTCAAATTAACCATGACCTCTCGGCAGTTTTTATTCTGGAACTATTTCCTACCTTGATTTCCCAATCATGCAACCACAAAACAAAATGTATTGAACAATCAAGTAAGTAGCACAAAACAATTCGAAATTTAAATTTCTCATTTTATTTCGATTTTCTTTATAAATGTTGGATACACGATAAAGATAAGGATCTTCTTGTGAAGGAGTAGGCGAGAGGTCTATTTTTTTTTCTTTTGGAAGAGGTAGCAAAAATATCGGAGGGATCCAGTGCAAGTGTTCAAATGGGTTGGGAATGAAGGAAATTTCATTTCCTTTCTTTCTTTCTCTTCTTGGTTTCTCTCTCAATCACGTTCTTCAATGAGCGTCTCATTAGAGTCGACTTTCTTGTTAAGCACATCTGTGTCTCTCCCCCCAGGCATTCATAGTCTTTTCCATTTTCGGTCATGACTTCTAAGAATTTAGAAAAGATTCTTGTTAATCAAATCTAATTTTCAACCATTCCTTGCTGTAGGATTGATCTCCATTGCTTCTTGTCTCTGTCGTTAAATTTGTTTTCGGCTCATACGTAGAGATTTGTAAAGTAACGAAGCCTTTGATTTGCTCCACAAATTTAGTGTCATGTTCTTTATCTCTTTTTTTCTAACAATGCTAGAGGTTGAGGTCTCGATCCAAGCGCGTATAAGAAAGCTTCATGACTCAATTTGAGTTTGACCTTGATCATGATCTCTTTCCTTCATTTCTTTCTTAGACTCTTCTCCTTCTTTGCTTTAACATATTTCAATCTGTTACTCTTTTACGTCGATTCTTAACCCTTGTTGGTCTCTTCTTTTCATCTCCAACTCATGCTCCCTTTCTTTTCTGTCTAGTTCTTCTTCCCACTGTTGGTCTCTTCTTTTCAGTTCTCTTTCATACATGGCTTCTCACAGATTCTTGTTTCATTCCCTCCTTCTCTTTCTTACATTTTCTTCTGCATAGCATTTAAAGTCTCAGTGTCTGAAGTTGTTCTGCGGGCTCTCTGAGCTTTCCCCTTGTTGGAAATTTGTTTCTTCGGAGAGGCGTAAGGAATGGAAAAGTCTATAGAGCACCGTCTTTGCCCTTCATTATCTGCAAACATGTAATCGTTGTTGTCAGGTGAGTTCAATGGGTGCTCTGCTCCTTGATCAGTGCTCTGGGTCTCCTTTTCTGTTCCTTCAGCTTGGGCTTCACCTATGTTTTCTACCAGCACTCCCTTTTTCCTCTGGTTTCTTGGCCCCTTGCTCTGTCATAAGGAGTGGTGGCTTTCACAGGGACTTCTTCTTCGACTCCCAGTTCCTTTCCTCGACCTTCAAGCATCATTTGTGATTGTTCTTCGGATGAGGAAACGAACCTCTTTTGTTCCCTTCATGATACCTCATGATAGAGTTCTCATGATAACTCCTATATTGATCTTAGCGCCTTGAGTATGGCATACGATGTCTGACTTCTTGTTCTCTCCGCGTGCATAAATGTCTTGTGTCGGACAACGGACCTTGGGAAGTAAAACCATACCTTTGCTTCCTCAGTGAGGCTCCCCCTGTTCAGAGTTCTTGGCTTTCCTTCTTTTCTGTTCCTAACTACGCCCCTTCCATCAGTGAGCTTCTCGGCAATCTTTAAAGATTCGGCTTTTCTAAATTTTATTGAATTTTGAGCCATGTTTGTGTATCAAGCCATAAGGCCGTTGATGGCCTTAACCGTATGAGACCCCGGACCCCTCTAACCATGTCCATCCTTATCCCCTACCATGTTGGAATAAAACTCTCACCGATCATGTATATCTGCTTTTTGGTGCGCGCAGAGTCTCTCCCATCCTCTCTGTTCTATCATCTCCTTGAAAAGTCTTGGGTTTTTAATCTCCTCTGCAGTAACAAAACCCTGTGGCGTAATACGCGAGAATAAGCTGAACAGTTGCCTTCAGATGGCGTTTCTTCTACTTGTTCTTCGACGACTCTCTATCTACGCTTGTTCTCCTTGATGGTTTTCTTCTTCTTGTTAAAAAAAAAAAAAAAAAAAAAAAAAAAAAAAAAGGTGTTCCTCGTTATCTCGTCTAGGTTAGGGACCGGTGTGGGAATTTCAGCCATTAGACGAAAAGCTTTTACGAAGGTTGGGGCGCTGGGGTTTTGGAAGTTAAGATTCGGAGGGAAGGCAACGGCGAATGGTTAGCTATGTGGGTTGGAGTGAATGAGAAAGTTTCCAACAGGTTGCGAATTAAATCAATGTTTGTGAAATTTGATTAATGCCGTTTATGAGTGTCGACTTGATTCCGCCTCCTTTAATCTGAGATCATAAAATTTAGGGCTTTTGGAATGAGTATGTGGCATGTGTCGGATTTTATGTCGCGACATAACGAGGATAATCGACATGCGGTTTTCGAGGAGTATTGGATGTGGCGAAATTCCTTCTCAAATTTGAAACCTAATTCACTGTCGCGACATCACAGTGATGTCGTGACATGAATCTCCTTTCCTTACTACCCATAGCATTCTTCTTTCAAAAGCTGGTCCACATTTATGATGTTATGTATGGACATTAGCTAATGTCGCGACATGACCCTTTGTTGTGTCCAAGCCTTTAATTGATGATTTGAAAACTTTGAATTTTGTTCTTGTTTCTAACATAGATAACATCAGGGTACATTTAGAGCAGCGATTTAACAATTAGTTCAATCATACATACGAGGATTTGGTTTAAGAAGGTTACTCCCCTTTTTTCTCATGTTGACTCCTCTGCCAATTCTTGGAATCTTTCCTATAGTACTTGCTATTCATGTCTTGAACCCTTGCGAAGATCCTTTTCAATATCTGAAGATACAGTTAAAACACAATCAAATTCTAATAATAATAAAAAAAAAAAATATTAAATCTATCATACAGAAAACAAATTCGACTTAAAGCATCGGTAACTAAAAGAAAAGAAATAATTCAAATTTGTATCGACATTGAAGAAATCCTCATGGGTTGCCTCCCATTAGTGCTTTCGATTTGAGTCCTTATTTGGACTTCTTTGTTGTTGTACTTCTTCTTTTCATAAGAACCAGTTGGAGTTCTTCCAACTTCTTCCTCCTGTTGAGGTAATGCGCTGACCTTTGTCCATTGACCTTGAATTCTTCACCGATGGCAGTCTTATTAATCAGCTCCAAATCTTAGTACTTGACACCCTTTGTGTATGGCTACAGCTCAGTGGATTTAATTTTCACGGAAATAATTTCGATCACGAGTTAAACAGGGCTTTGATCCCTGTTCTGAACTCTTTTCTCAAGATTCTTTGATCGCCCATTTCTTTGTCTTATCCTTGTATATTCGAGCATTGTCATAAGCTTCATTTTCAGTTCTTCCAGTGACAGTTGGGCGGTCTTTCTTCCTTTGCGACCTTAAATCAAAGTTTAACTTCTTGATGGCCCATTGCCTTATATTCTAATTCAAGAGGTAGATGACATGGTTGCCAAAAACAACTACGTATGGGGACATTCAACTGGGAGTTTTGTATGCGATCACAGCAGGCGAGTCGTCATCCAAGTTTGGAAAAGTAATCCTTCTGCTTGAGCTCACGGTCTTTAAGTATTCTTTTGATCTCCACATTGGAAATTTACGCTTGTCCATTGGTAGGGATGATAAGCTAAACTCATTACCTTGATCCATGCCATCTGCTCATGAGTTTTGCAAATATTTGTTCGCAAAAATGGGTTCCCCATCACTAATAATGGTCACAGGGGTTCCCAACCACCTTTCAAAATAATGCACAGAAACTCCTGGCGTGGTTAGCATCATTCCTCGGACAAAAGCTGCTTCCCACCCATTTGGAGACATAATCTCTTGCTAACGGTATATAAATGTTCCAGTAGCGAAGATGGAAAAAGAAGTCATCAATCTATTCCCCAAGCATCGAAATTTGTATCACCATAATACTGCACACGGGGCATTTCATTCTATTCTTGATATTTCCAATCCTTTGTATCGATCACATAGTTTCACCGGTCCTTCACCTGATCTCTGAAGATAGTGGAGCCCAATGAACCACGATTGGAGTATCTTGTGGTATTCTTTCTCCTGAAAAGTGTCCCAGTATGGTGATGCATGGCATTCATTTAAGATGTTGCCTTGTTCACCTTCGGCACATCTTCTTATTATCATATCGGCACCTCTTGAATAATAATGGGTCATCCCAATATAATATCTGCTATCGATTACGAGTTTCCTCTTCTGTTGGTAGTTTGAGAGTTACGAAGGCATTACTCCTGACGAGGATAATTCACAATATCGACGCCATGGAAGTTGGAAGGAAACCTTAAGCAATTTAACAAATGGGAAGTTCTGTGCTTGCACATTGTCTTCTTAAATCTTTGCTTTCTACTCTTGATAAGTGGTCGGCAATCACATTGTCATCCCTTTTTATCTTTATTTCCAAATCAAACTCTTGCTTGACACCCATCTTATCGATCTTAGCTTGGCCTCCTTTTTCGACGTCAGTATTTGATTCTTTGCATGATGCATGTGAATTACTGGATCCCACAAAAATGTGTACTAAATTTTCACAAGCAAATACTATAGCTAACATCTCCTTTTGATTGTTAGTAGTTCTCTTGCTTCATTGAAGGTCTTGCTAACATAGTATATGACCTGAATACTTTCTCACTTTCTTTGCTTTGACACGGCTCCATAGCAAAATCCCTTTAGCATACACATTATTTCAAATCCTTTGATTTCGTGCAGTGCGGCTTATTATAGGTGCATGCCAATGCGATCTTGATTTCATCAGCCATCCTTCGCGAAGTCATCAAAAATTGAACTTTGGTATCCTTTTCGATGGCTTTGCATAGTGGTCTAGCTATTTTTGAAAAGTCTTTGATGAATCTCTGGCAAATCCGGCCCATGCGAAAAACTTCTTACTCCTTTTAAGTGGTAGGTGGTGCGAAGTGGATAATGGATACTTTGGGTGGTCAACTTCTGAATCAGGTGGCAGAAATTTTATAACGAGAACTATACCTTCGGTTACCCGTAAAATGGCATTTTCCCCGATTGTTCATTTGTTTGTCTTGGCATCTTTGAAGTCTTGTTTCAATTGTTCGGACATTGATCAAAGGCTGGACCCATACCACGATAAAATCTGTCCATGAAAATCTCCATCACTTCTTCAGCCAAATGCGAAAAATGAACATCATGCACCTACGGAATGTAGGAGCATTACATAACCCAAATAGCATCATACGAAGAACAAAGAGTACCATAAGGGCATGTGAATATGTGGTCTTCTCTTGATCACCGTTTACAATAGCAATGCGTACCACAGTACCCGTCAACAAAAGTGAGGTGGCACCTTTAACCCCATCAACATCGATCAATGAAAGGTAAAGGAAAATGATCTTTTAAGTTCTTTGTATTCAACTTCACATGTCATGCACCTCCATCTGTCCCACTTTGTTCTTGTTGGAATCAATTCATTTTTTCATTTCGATCCACCGGTAAACCCCTCTTTCTTAGGAACCATGGTGGGCTCACGAGGACTATACGAAAATAAGCGTAGATAAAGCCGGCGTCGACAATTTGGTACCTCTTTGAACTACTCCTTCTGTCCTTTAGATTAGTCTTCTACGATGTTCTCTGGATAGTTTTGAAGTTCTTCAAGCGAGTCTTATGCATGCAAGCGTTGGGTGATACCCTTAGGTTCTTGATGGACAGCTAAAGATTCCTTATGCTTCATAATATTTCCGACAATCTTTGTTCCTCGGCATCAGATGCATTTGAAATTATCACTGGTCTTTTCTTATTAATTCTAGTAAGCATACTTTAAATGACCTGGCAACTCTTTCAAAACTAGCCCTTCTGTACTGGTCTCTGGCTGGTTTTCCTCTTTTTCACTATTTTCCCCATTATCTTTTGTTGTGTGAAGTTCGACAGTTTCTATAGAATGAAAGCTGGCGTATGGAAATTGAATAGACATCTTCGATTATCTTGGAAATTCATCTCTTTTCATTGATAAGCTGGAGTGTTACAAGCATTGATAACATCGAGTTGAAAGTAGGAGCAGTCGGCTATATTGCATCCTTCCTTGTCACATCTATATTTGTCATACTTTTGATCAAGTTAAATGTGGCTTCTTCTCCAACCCTCGAGGATAAGAACTCCATACGCATGTCAAATGGGCGACTCCGAGTGGTTAGGAATGGTCTTCCTAATAATAGGGGTACTTGTGAATCTTCTTCCATGTCCAGAATGATGAAGTCTATTGGGAATACAAATTTCCCAACGGTGACCCGACACATCTTCAATGATCCCATACGGTTTTTCACCATCCCGATCACATCGCCATTTGTAAGAGTAGATTGTGGGAATTAAGCTCCCTAAACTTGAATTTCTTGGCAGCGAGAGAGAGAGGCATCGGATCAATACCCAAGCTCCCACGAGTCCGCGAGAGAGCTTCACAAATTCGATCCTCAACAATACAGATTGTGAAACTTCTGGGTCTTCATCTTCTTGTGGTTAACGTTCTGCTGCAGTGTGGTGAGATTCCCTTATTCTTCTCTACTCTTTTATTTCTTGCTCGGAGTATGTCCTTGAAATTTTTGCAAAGTGCATCTCCAGGTCACCCTTCAGTCAAAACATCTTGATCTCTAGCTTGGAAAGTTCGAGAACCTTATGGCCCCAGCTCTCGTCTTTGATTTCTGGTCTTTGTGGAAATGGAGATTTGTAGGCTTAGTTCTTGGGATGTTCTTCCTTTCTACTCCTTCTTTATCATTCTCCATTGTCTCTTCTCATACGGTATTGCTACTTCTTTGTTCTTTGTCATCATTTCCTTTCCTCTCTTCCCTAACTCCTTCCCGCTCCTAATTTGCCTTTGACCATGCCGGTCTTCGGGTTCTTCCTTGTATCACTTGGGAAGGCATCTTTCCTCGGCTGCGGGGTTAGGGCAATTGCCCTACTTGTGTCTCCAGGTTCTTCGAGGATACATTGGTAGTGTTGAAAATTTTAAATTGGTAGCAATTTGCTTCGATTCTCGAATCTTTGCTCTGAGGTTAACTGACTTTTATTATCTCCCGTAAAGCTATGACTGTCTGTTCCTCGAAAATTGGGGCCCTCCTCATACAGTATTCATTCTGTGCTCTCATTCTGTCTGCTTCTTTAACTGGCTGGAACCTAGGTGGCCTAGCGATACCCTTGATGAGGTTACGTACTGCTGGCCTTGAGAAACCCACCTCCGCCCATACGAGAAGTTCATGGTTCTGAGTCTTCCAGGTGATAATGTCTTTGGAAGGTTAGGATTGGAGTTTAAAATATTCAGCTCTTGGCTCACCAAATAATTAACCTCTGCTTGACCTCATAAAATTCTTCAGTTCCCCTCTCAGCACTTCCCTTCATTAACTCCCTTTTCCTGTGCTCCTATTTCATGGCTTGGGTGTGTGTCTTCTTTCTTGCTTGTCTAATACGTGCATAATGGCATCGACTTAGCTCCTGTGGCTGTCATCTTGCTTTCGGCTCCATGATTCCCTTCCCTCATTGTTTCCTCTTGGCTGAAGGTTTTCATGTTACATTCCTGGCGAGATCTTCAATCGACTCCTTTGCCTCTTGACACTTTTTCTCTTGAATGCTCCACGGCTGAAGCATGATGATCCTTTTGATATATCATTCATGTGCGTCCGCCTGTGTCCATACGAGTCTGGATCTATCCAGCCATTGGACATCTTCTCGGCAGCCGTTTTGAATCTTTCCCCCGAAGCTACATATAGGCTTTCATCTTCCCCCTATTTGGAACACATTGATTTCTCTCCTTCTTTACGTTGTTGGGGTGGGGAAAGGAATCCCACCTAAGTAGGCCTCGACTAACTCCTCCCAGTATCAGCCAGGCAAGTATGGTAATGATTCGTCTGTCATGAGCTATTTGTATCTCTTAGGGAGAATGGGAATAGGTGCCGGTTTGCATGACTACGGTCTCCACCCCATTCGGCTTACTGTTGGCCATCTGGGGAATCTTCAGGTGCTTTCGTTTGGATCTTCGATTAGGATGACGATGGCGATCTCTTTGGACCATTATGTCGATGCGCTTCAATTCAAAATTATTGGCATCCAAGCTGGTATCTAGATGGGTGAGTATTCTTCTGTATAATTGGTCTCGAAATCCTCCATTGTCCCGGTGTTGGAGGCCTTCTAACTTCCTCATGTATTTCAACTGATCTGCCTTTCTTCTTCCATGGTTGAGTTTTACGCCTTCTTGGTCTTTCAGCCACAGTCCGCTTTCTATTTACGTAATCGGTGGAATCGGATCGATTGTTACGTTCCTATGCATCAAAGTTTTTACGAAAGCAAAACACACTTCCATTAATAGGATTAGTCAAATCCAACAAACATTTTCAATATGGTTTGTTAAGTTGACAGCTTCGTAGATCCTTTGCATAAACGCTATTTTGTTCTTTTTCTTTTAAAAATGTCCAAATTAATATTTCCTTCTTTTATTACGAATATTGATTTATTAAATTCTTTCGATCCGACAACGGCGCCACATAAAACATTTGAGACCAAAAACATGTTGCACATTTATGCATTAGTTATGCATGCGAGATTATGGCGTTATCTGAAAGGACTATTGTCTAATCCCAGGCAACAATGTCATAAAACTTGATATTATACTATATAAACCACCAATCTCTTAGAAGTAAATCCTTTTTTCAAGTTGGTTTGATCACGATGCAAGTGCCGCAGTGCGACAAGTAATAAAATGGATTTAAGTCGGATATCGATCCCCACAGATCTCGAAATTTTAAAATCAACTACGACTGCACGATTTCAATATTATTTGGACCCTGAAAATGATAGTAGGATCCCGACATTGAGTCTTGGAAAATTAAGCGAACAAGAGGAAGTGAGAACTATCAACATCTTGGAAAATAAAGAATAAAGGATAAAGAATTTCTAATAAAGAGCGAGATCTTGAATAGTTATCCTCGGAGGACACATCGATAGAAGCTTGATTGATAGTGAACTATGCGATTCACGTAGTTACTCACGATGTTCTTGATTAACTCCAGTTTAAATCGTCCAGGCGTTGTAGTGCAGATACCGGATCTCTCCACACTTCACATTTCATTATCTAATTTATGACTGATTCTTTGAATACGAATTAAATAACTACTTTTTAAAATGGACTTCCTTAATCGGGTATTTTTCTTTTCATGATACTTCATACCCATTTTATGGTATGAAACCTTAGCTCCCAAGTTATCGGTCAAGCAAGGATATCTGACTTCAGTTATCCTCCTCGAAATTAGAATAGATAAACCTTTCCTTGATTAGATCCTGGCTAACACGGGATTAGTCTCACGCTATCAGGGTGGGGTGAACTCTTTGCTTGTTTAAATAGATGACTAATTCAACTCGTTCTTGATTTCAAGTGAGAAGAGGATTATCTAAGTGAACTTCTGAGCTCAGTCCCTAAATGCGGGTTAGTATGCCTTCAAAGAAATGTACATTACTCGGGAATGTCTTCCACGTGTCACTCGAGAGGACCTCCTTGAAATCGGAAGCGATAGCCTTGGAATCTTAACGGGTATAAGAAGCGATATTCGGATCCCGAAACGATAAACCCCGAACCCAGTAAATTCTATTAGCTGAATTAACAGGCTAACGTAAACATTCTACGGGAAAGATAAATTACGACTATCATGTTCACTTAATGGAAAATTTGGATTCTCAATTCTTGAATTACACGTCCTGACATTCCTGATCATAAGAATGTTGCAAATTGGCCAGAACAATGAATTCAAAATTTATCACGAACTTCAAACATTTCGGGTAGTAATTTGAAAATAAAATGGATGCATTCGACTTCAGCTGAAAACGATAACATCCAGTTCGAAAAGCCTGCTTGAAAATAAAAATACGAGCATGTCACATAAAGAAACGACGGAAATGAAAAATTAAGAAAAAGAAAAGAAAAGAAAAGAAAAAATAAAGAAAGAAAATGAGCTTTCAGCTATCCAGACCTCTCGTCTGTGGCGCTGACTAAGCTCTTGGTACGGATAGGCGTAGCCATTCTCAGGGTTCCTAAATTGGGCCACTGTCGATAACTGTTTGTGGGCGTAAGTATCCGGGCCCAGGAGATTCGCTATTCACGTCAGCGACTTCGTTCCTTGTCGTGACATCATCGGCGTGCGACCTCGATCCAATCGCGAACTTGGCCCTGTATATAGCCTTGATTTAGTCATTCTTGATGTCGCGACATCATCATCTTGTCTTAGCAGGTTTCAATTGTTCTCTCCTGATGTCGCGACGTCGATATCTTGTCCGCGACTTACGGCGCAAGACGCTGCGGTCTTCAAGCGATGTCGCCGGATATCGCGACCGGTCATATCGGCGACATCATCTTATCGGCTATGAAGCTGACTGGTCGCTCATGTTGTCGCGACATCAATGTCTTGTCAGCGACATCCTTATGTTTACGCATCTTTGATGCGGTCGTTCGATGTCGCGACTTGGTCTCGTGTCGCGACATCAACTTAGATCCTTGAGACTCCTCGTTGTTTTTCGTGTTGCGACTTGAGTCTTACGTAGCGACATCATTTGTTATCGTGACCTTACTTTATGGCTTTCAACTCGCGGCAGTGGTGTATGACCGACCTTATCAGCGACATCGGCCTTCTTGTTCTGATCTTCATTTGGCGACTTTTGATGCCGTGACTTATAAGTCTCCGCGATTACGTTCTTGATGTCACACGACATTGGTGACCCCTTGCGTCTTCAATGGTTGTTCACGATATTACGCGACGCTGGGCTCAAGTCTCTGCCTTCGCTTTGTTGTTATGATTTGGCGACCTCGGTTTTCTTGTCGCGACATCGGCATCTAATCTTGTTTCCTTGAGCGGGTGTCCGATGTGCGTGACTTCAACCTCATAGTTTCCGAAGCCTTGATTGATCTCCTCTTGATGTCCGCGACTTGACATTAAGTTCCTGCTTTGTGACAACTAGTTGTTCTTGATGTCGTAGTCCGGTCTTATTGTCGCGACATCACCTTCTTCGGTTGCCTATCTGTGTTTCCTGTCGACATGCCTCAATTTCTCTTCCAATCTTCTGAGGTCACGACTTGAGCTTGGGTGTGTAAATCTAAAATGTTGCATCGGTGACCCCACTTCGAGTTTTGTCATTTACACTCTTGTCAATTCCTTTTATTCCACTTATTGATGCATATTCCATCTTTCTTCCTTCCTGGCAATGACAAATTGGTGAGTTTCTTCATAGTCGGCATATTAAATATTAAATTTTAACTAAAAATCAAACAGAAAAATGGACTAAAAAGAGATGACTTTTAAGCTCATCAGTTACCATGTATGCTTATGAGCTATTTACTATCATTCCAATTTCATCAAGCTATATATGGATGGATTCTAGACTCAAAGGGCTTTCCATAGAGTCTAGAACATCCCAGCAGGAGTTGAACAAAAGAATTATGGCCAGGTCAAAGTTGGAGGCTTCCATGAGCCGGTGGCTACGAGCAACACCAACGGGGCCTACTATTTTTCATGATTTATGGACCTAATATGAGTTCCAATATCATCAATCTATATATGAATGGATTATATACTCAAATGGATTTCCATAGTGTCTAAAAACATCCAAAACGGAGTTCGAACGAATAAATTATGACCGTCCGAAGTTGGAGGCTTCCCATGAACAGTGGCTACGAGCAACCAGCAGGGCTTACTATTTTCATGATTTCTGAACCTAATATGAGTTCTAATATTATCAAGATATATATGGATGGATTCTAGACTCAAAGGACTTTCCATAGAGTCCAAGAACATCCAAAACGGAGTTCGGACGAAGAAATTATTACCGTCCAAAGTTGGAAAATTTTTGACATCTCCCCTAAAACCCCAATATTTCCTTAATACAAATATTCCTCACTTGAGAATTACAATCAATCAACCCAAATCCAAAACACCACCAAACAGTGAATTAACCAAACAAACTGTAAAGCTGGGTTTTGATTCCTGGTTTGTATTTAAGCCCCTAACCAAATTCATTGTCTAGATAGATGTTATAAAATTCTATTTCGAGTTGGATATTGGTTGAATTCTCATCTGAACTCCTACATCACATGTAATTAATGCAGAGATGATTGTTTCTGAAATTCTGTCATTGAATTCAGAACATGTAGAAAGGAGTCATCTGTAACTCCCATCTTTATGTAAGGGTGTATTGCAACCACCTGCAGAAGTCTGACTTATGGCAGTCGCACATGGTAGCCGCACTTGCTGAAGGGTGTATTTCAATTTTAAAGTGACATTCTTAGCTTTGGATGGAATAGGGCTACATGGAATAGGGCTACCTAGTGCCCCAAAGGTGGGTTAGGAGTGAATGCTAGCCAGAGTGTTAGCCACCTAGAGTGAATGTCATCCGCGAATGTCCAGTTTCTTAAGGGGTATGGAACGACCACATCGATTCCACACAAGAGTGTGGAATGGTACATTTTCCCACAAATTTTTTGAAAAACGAAACATAGCCTTAAAGACTTGTAATTAAGTCTTCATTTGCCCAAAAAAAAGGAAAAACAATTCTAATCTAAGAACTCTTTAAAGTCAAGGTCAATTTATTATATAAATCTAAAGTCAAGGTTAATTTATTAAATCTTTAATTAAGGTAAATAATATTGAGTGGGATTTGCTGGGTACAAAATTGATTGATGTAGGTGTGTTAGTATTTGTCAACATTAATTAATTTGAATATTTTCTTCAAGGATATTGATTACTTTCAATAGTGATTTTAGATGAAGTCTTCCAAAAACAATTTTAAGTCTTCCATTTCACACCCATTAAGACTTTTTAAGTCTTTTTTTGGATACCAATAAAAGACCAATTAAAACTTGAGAAGTCTTCTAAGTCAAGGGGGGTAACTTAATGACCAATCACAACTATCAAATTAATTCATTCAAACAAAGTAAATATTATTGAGTAAAAAATATGTTACTTTGATTGATTTAGATATGTTAGTATTTGCCTACACCAATCCCATAGAATATTTTTCTTCAATGAAATTTAAGGACTTTGAAGAACTGCATCTTGTTGGGCATCATGGAATATAAATACGAGATTTCATACAAAAGACTTCTGACTCCTCTCTCTCTCTCTTGGCACAACATTGGAAAACCATCTAATGTTTGAGTGGAGTTTCTGAAGTATGAAATAAGTTAAATATTGTTGAGTGGAGTTTGTGAAGTATGAAATAATTTAATTTGATTGATGTAGATATATTTATATTTGTATGCACCAATCAAATAGAATAGCTCCTCCAAGGAAAGTGGTTTCTTCAAAAGTTTAAAGAATTATTTTTAAGCACTATAGATCACACATTGTGATTTTAGATAAGGTCTTTTAAAAATGCTTTTAAGTCTTCCATTTCACACCCATTGGGAGACTCTCAAATGTTAATAGATTTAACTATTTAGGTGGTGTTTGTTTTTTTAGTTTTTTGCTGAAAGTAAATTTGCTTTCAGTATTTAGTATGTTTGTTTTTTTTATTTTTTTGACTTATTATTGATGTTTGAAAATTTAATACTGAAGAGGAAAATGTAAGACAAATTTTGATTAATATAATATTTTGGGTTCTACAATTAATTCATAAATAACCCAGAACATAGGATCTTTGATTTCATGATATTCACATTTATGCAAAATAAGAATTGATTGTTACTAACCTGGATTCATAATGATAACGAGTCTTCAAACCAAATCTTATCTGTTTCTATCCCTTTACCCTTATTTCATTTCTCTAACTTTCAATACGTGATAGTCAAATATTTCTTTTGTCTTAGAGAAAAACTCATGGGTAGGAAGTTGCTATAATGGGTTTAAAATTTAAATTTCCACTTTGCTTCCATGGCGATGAAACCCAGACAATTAATTATACTCTTTTATTTTATTTATTAAATCCCTTTTTTATCACACGAGTCTTATTTAAATAAAATTCTTTACATTCTCCACTTATTTCGTGTGATAATACATTTATGATTTAATAAATAGCACTTATATAATCAGCATTACACGATTATTCATTATTATAATTGGTATTATTATAAAGTCATAATTAAGAATAAGAACTAACGAGAATCATGGTGGTTGTATATCATTATTTCAATATAGTCCCTTCCACGTACTACACAATTAGCTCACACTTAACATGACCTGTAAATGAGAAGTATGAAGAAGGTCCACAATAATGTCTTTGTCAAAAGACACTTTTTAACATTCATCTGTATGCAATTATGTATACAAAAAGCAGTGTAAGGAAATTTCAAAAACATATAATTGAGCTCCAGAGTGTTCATAAACAATCATCATGAGACTATTACTATAATGTGCTCAAGACTCATAATTTTCACGTGGCATTTGATGTCTTAGTGACACTACTTTTGATCATTAAGTCACAAAACATAAGTTATGTACATAATCAATAAAAATTAACACACTCTTGTTTACAGTTATCTCATATACAACAACAAATATAAACCTTATATCCTCAATAATCATAAAGCATTTGTTCTTGAAGAAATTGACAGGAATCTGTTCTTTTTAGCAACTTGGCCATAAAGTCAACAAATTCAAGTCCTAAAATAATATCCCGCAACCATAATCCATAATTTATGACATATTATATCATAATACATATTTTGATAGTAGATATTTATACCTTTACATAATATTGTTCCTTTATATAATCATCAATTAATAGGAACAAATAAAAAAGATAAACTTTCAACTATCATTCGACATAATTGAATCTAAGAGCAAATAAAAAGCATGCATGAATCATTAAGGTTCTTCTATCATGATGCTTTCAATGCTAATAACAAAAAGTCTTTAAATATATACTTTTATAAGACAATCTGACATTCATGTAATTTCATATGGGGCATCTAATCTTGTCTCAATCCATGTATTCAATATCTCAAAATCCTTTAAATATATACTTTATGAGATAATTTAACAATTTACCTTACTTCATATAGGATATCCTATCACATAATATTATCTCTTTTTATATACTTTAGCATACAATTTTTAAGATCTTTCATAAGTGTGCAATAAAATTTAATTCACTAATAACTATCAAGACATAATCAACAATTTTGCCTCCCATAATCTTTGTATTTATTTATTGGAAATATGATGTTCTTAAGTCCAAATAACATTATGATATCATAAAGCAGATATATGAATAAACATTGCAATATGTATCAACTTCAATAGACTTTCATGTAACTTTATTTGGTAGCTATACAAGTTTGTCTCTTAAATTTAGTCATAAAAACATTACTCAATCATAAAGATATGAGCCACTTAATGAAGTTATAAAATTCTCCCATTTGGCTCATATTTTTACATTAATTAAGAAACAAACATGAAACATTAATAAAATTAGAAGTTGAATAAACTACAAGCAAATCCCATGACTAGATTCAAACAAATAATTTTAAAACGATACAAATACTACAACTCTCCTTTGGGTAGATATTGTAATATATAATACCTTTATGACGTTTTTAGTACATATTTCTTTAATGGATATTCTTCATAGTTCATGTTAAACTTAAACTTGTAATCTTTGGATGTACAAATATAATCTAACAAAATTATAAGATATATCCCATAATGTTCATTATTCATAAGATGGTTAGTTTACCTTTGGGTAAATTCTTAAATATCTTATAACTAATGAACTTCAATATACTCATTCATCAAAGTACTTAAATTTGTTTCAAACATCCGTAAGAAATGAGTAATTGAATAGCATAAGTGTGTATTCCTTAATTTGAAATTCAAGTAACATTCAAATTCGGCCACTTTGGTGACTAACGAACTTTACATTAAACGAATTTCAAAAGTTATAATTAACAATATTTACATCATTAAATATAAATTATCAAATCCTTGATGTAGTCATTCTATTATTTAACGCCATAGATGTCTTGTACTCCTTACATGATAATATAATTATCATACAAACATTGTTATATTGTGATAAATCAATAAAATTAAAATCACGATTTTATTGGAAAAACCATAATATTATCACAACCATCATCAAATATTTAAGTACAAAAGTAAACAATGAGACTTCATAAATGGCACATATCAAGTTTATATAATATGACAAATCACTTAGACATGTCAAATGTGTTTCTATAATGTGAACTTGAGATTTTTAAAAAGAAATCTCACATAATAGTTCCATTTAGATTTATATGAATAATACCTCGAGAATCTGCGTTTAGTGTCGAAATTACTTTCATCATATTGACAAAGCTATCCATAATGTATAATTCATATAAATAGTCATCTAACAAGACCTTTAATGAAATGATCTTTAATTTATAACAATTTTATCCAAATTCTATATGATATTATGTCATCTCATTATCGCATTTCATGTTAGGTAAACAATTATAATGTTATACAATTGGATATACATAAAACTTCATGGTTGACCACTTTGGTGGCTAATAAACCATTCATAAGTGAATTCAATTGTATAATACAAATAATTATAATATTCAAAACATTAAGGTTCGGTCATTTTGATGACTACGAACAAACATAATTTGAATATTAGATTGAATAAAATTCTTTATGAATGTTTTGTATATAAATATTACAAAAAACAAAACAACATGAGTTGTGGGCTGATTGTTTTAGAAACCCTTAAAATTAAAGGGGAGACTTGGAGAAACTATATATGCTCGAGCATTGGATTCCTTGTCGTGCTTAAAACCATTACTGATCGAATTCCTCCGTGTATTGGATGAGGAGGTCCGGTCGAAAAAAAAAAAAAAAAATGTAGATCGTGGGCTTTCGTAATCATTTGTATTCTTAGAAAATCTATTTCTAGTGGAGCGTGGAGAAACATCTGAGTGGGAAGATGATGCAGCAAAATGGTGGGCTGAGTTGCCACCCTAGGCAACACTTCCAGTACTTCTCAACAATTCTGGAACTAATGTGGGTTCACTTCTTTCCATAAGGAGTGTTGCACATCATCAAATATAAAAGAAAAACACTGCTTGTCTTTCTTGACTCTCTCCACCCCTTTATCTACAAAATCTCTGGGCTTCTACACCATGTTAATTAAAGATGTCTAGCCCTACTTTTATTTTTCTCTGGACAGCCAATCTTGCTTGGCGGCCACCACTATCCGACCCCCAGTTGCAAATACCAAAATGGCTCACCAATGTCCAAAGAATCAAAGTTCTTTGGTTCTGTAACTAACGCTTACGCTTTCAAACCATGGATCCCCAGAAGCAGAGTTTCATACATGTACGAATCCAAAGAGAAAAAATAACGGCAATTAAGAGGACAAAAGGCATAGCCGCGGACTAAAACTCGATGATATTCCTAAGAAAAAAGGTTCTACGCCTCCATCTTCCATCAAAGATGGATTTGCAGATAAAAACCACTCAGAGGACCCTCATCCTAGGCAAAATCTCAATTCAGCCCAAGAAAAACGTATCAAAACGGCAAGAACAAAGTAAGACCAGCAATTCTAGAACAATACCTCACGCTAATTTTACGGTCAAACTCATTCAAGGAAAATCATGAATCTCTAAACATCTAGCTCTGATACCACAAGTAAGACAAATTTTGATTAATATAATTTTCTGGGTTCTATAATTCATTCATAAATAACCCATAACATAGGATATTTGATTTCATGATATTCACAATATTTATGCAAAATAAGAATTGATTGTTACTAACCTGGATTCATAATGATAACGAGTCTTCAAACCAAATCTTATCTGTTTCTATACCTTTACCCTTCTTTCATTTCTCTAACTTTCAATACGTGATGGTCAAATATTTCTTTTGTCTTAGAGAAAAACTCATGGGCAGGGAGATGACCTTATATAATGGGTTTAAAATTTAAATTTAAACATTTAAATTTCCACTGCTTCCATCAAGCGATGCAACCCAAACCAATTAATTATACTCTTTTATTTTATTTATTAAATCCCTTTTTTATCACCTGAGTCATATTTAAATAAAATTCTTACAGAAAAATCAAAATATTTTATTTTTTGACTTTTTCTTAATGATTTTTTAATGTTTTTTCTATTTAAAAAAAACTTAGGTTCAAATATGAGAAAATCATATACTTAATTTCTAATCAATTAAAACTCTCATGATTTGTTTCATACTTGTTAGATAAATAAATAAAAATTTATTTTTTATTTAAAAATTTATTATCATAAAATTTAGATAAAATTACAAAGTTGATTTTTCTTTAGAAAAAAACAATCAGCTAAAATACTTAATCCTATTTAACAGTACTATTGAAAACAAAAAGTTCTTTTGTATTCACCATTAAGTAAAACAAACAAACAAACACCGACTAAGACTTTGGCTCTAAGGACTTCTCAAACTTTTTAAGTCTGGCATTTCACATCGATGGAGACTCTCTAAGCCTTGATACATTTAATTACTTGACTTTTGGCTTTAAAGACTTCTCTAACTTTAATCGGTCTTCTCATAGAGCGCGTGTCAACTTAAAATCCCTCCATAAATGTGAAACCGGAGACTTAAAATATACTTGAAAGACTTCTGTGAAATTACTATTTACACTGTATAATAAGTGAAACAAATTTAATAAAAATAAGTAAACAACTTTAAATCATTTTTTTCATTTTATTCTCGCTCTGTTTTTTATTTCCTTTGTACTTCATTTTTTCAACAACCAGTAAGGATGTGTTTGGCTTCTGCAGAGTACAAAGAAAAAAAAAGAAATGCCAAAGAAATTTTTTTCTTATATTGGAGTTTCTAATGAAAAATATCAAAGAAAATCATATATAAATAAAATTACTTAAAAATTTATAAAATTGCAGAATTATTTAATCTTTAAGTAACAAATAATAACTTTTTTTTTTTTTTACTTCTCTTTTTATATTTTCATTCTCTTATGTTTCTCGTGAAATTTGCGGAACCAAACATAACCTAAATATATAATAACTATAATAAATCAAACATGATATTATATCTCAATTACAAATGAGTATTTAAATATAAAAAAATTAAGCATTGTGAGGAAATTATAACGTGAAAATTATTCATTTGCCTAAATTGATTATATTTTGTTAATAGCTTATCAAAAATGATTTTTTTTGTACAGTAAAACATTTTAGTTATAATGCAAAAAATTTTCTTTATTGGAACTTGAACCCGGGACCCCTCTCCTTATGTCATATCTTTTTGAAACGCTTGATCATATGAGTTAAGCATAATTGGTAAAAAAAAAGATATTTTTTTAAAAGAAAAAAAAAATTATTTTGTTTATTATAGAAGACACTCATTTCCTCATTTATCAAGACCATTGACTAACTCCATTTCAGTCAATGGAGGTGGTATATACTGTATATAGCTAGATTTTGTGCCTTGGAATAATTCCAACTCAATGCCTTGGAAGAATGGCGATCTCTAAAGCAATCATTTTGTTTCCATTTCTTTGCTTCCTACCTTCAACCATCTCAATTCTATATGCCCCAAGCCCTTTGGTTTGTAATGAAACTGAGAAGCATGACCTTTTGAGCTTTAAACAGACTCTTTCTGATCCTTGGAACCGCCTCTCATCTTGGTCTGCTCAAGAAGGCTGTTGTGTATGGAAAGGAGTGTATTGTCACAACATCACTGGTCGAGTTGTCCAGCTCCACCTCCGTAATCCATGCATTTCGGACTCTGAAATATCATGTGACGGTTTTCCCTTGGGTGGAAAGGTGAGTCCTGCTTTGCTCAAATTAGAATTTTTGAATTACTTGGACTTGAGTGGTAATAATTTTGGAGGTATTCCTATTCCAAGTTTCTTGGGTTCCATGCGGAGTTTAACGTACCTTGACCTATCTGCAGCTTCATTTGGTGGACTAATCCCTCCTCAAATTGGAAATCTTTCCAACCTTAATTACCTCAGTCTAGGAAATGATTATTACTCCTCTCTGCTGAACTGGCTTTATATTGCGAGACCTTGATTTCCATCTTCTTCTTTTGGTATCTATGAATGGTTGATCACAAGGAAGTTCATGCTTGGATCTATAACCATCATTATCTTGCTGCTCAGTTTTACATTGATTTTTGGAACTTTTTGATAATGATCAGTCAATCTCGTGAATATCAGTACATCTCTCATATTATCTCTATAGTGAGATCAGACAAATCATGAGTTACTGTGATTGACATTTTACAGCAATCCTGTATGATCTTCACAACTAGATCTAAGTGGCAATTCTCTAAAGGGTCACATACCCAACTCCATTCTAGAGTTCCGTTACTTAAATACTTTAGATTTGTCCATAAATAAACTGATAGGACAAATACCTTTAGGACAACTCAAACGTCTAGAACTTCTTTCACTTGGGTATAATTCCTTTAATGGTTCAATTCCTTCATCTCTTGGAAACTTATCATCCTTGTGGTCTTTATCTCTTCTTAACAATAGGTTAAATGGAACTCTTCCAAGCGGCCTATGGCTTCTTTCAAATTTGGAGGTTTTATTAGTTGGAAATAACTCTTTAGTGGGCATAGTTTCAGAAGCTCATTTGAAGAAACTCTCAAAATTGAAGTCCTTAGACATGTCCTCAACATCCTTATTTTTCAAAGTGAAGTCTAATTGAGTTCCTCCTTTTCAACTGGAATTCTTGGAGATGAGTTCTTGCCAGATGGGCCCTAACTTTCCCGCTTGGCTACAAACTCAAACATCTCTTTGGTATCAATACATTTCCAAGTCTGGGATTGTGGACATTGCACCAAAATGGTTTTGGAAGTGGGCTTCACATATTGATCTACTGGTCATCGATCTCTCAGATAATCAAATATCTGGGAATTTATCTGGAGTTTTGCTATATACTGCCTACATTGATTTAAGCTCTAATTGCTTCATGGGTGAGTTACCACGATTGTCTCCACAAGTTACTGAATTGAGGATGGCTAACAACTCATTTTTTGGACCAATTTCCCCTTTCTTGTGCCAAAAGTTGAATGGAAAAAAGAATCTCCAGATATTGGACTTGTCAATAAATGGTATATTTGGGGAACTCCATTATTGCTTGACGTATTGGCAATCTCTTTCTCATTTAAACTTGGGAAACAATAATCTTTCTGGTAAAATTCCTGACTCTTGGGGCTCTTTATTTGAACTTGAAGCATTGCACTTGAATAATAGCAACTTCTATGGAGTCATACCACCTTCACTGCGAAACTGCACATCTTTGGGGCTTCTGGATTTAAGTGGTAACAGATTTTCTGGAAATATACCAAGCTGGACGGGAGAAATGACGACTCTAATGGTTCTCAGCTTAAGATCAAACAGATTAATTGGCAATATTCCTCCCAAAATATGCCAGCTTTCTTCTCTTATAATATTAGATTTTGCCTATAATATCCTGTCAGGAACCATACCCACTTGTATAAATAATTTCAGTTTAATGGCAACAATAGGCACCAAAAAAGATCATTTTTCTGTTTTTGAATATCACTCAGCACCAATGAATGATGACCAAGAAAATCTAATGTTGGTCATAAAAGGGAAGGAATGGGAGTACAAGAGTATTCTGAAACTTGTTAGAACCATAGATCTCTCGAGAAATGGTTTGTGGGGATCAAACCCCACCCAAATCTCAAATCTTTCTGGATTGCAATCTTTGAAATTGTCATTGAATCATTTGACGGGAAGCATACCAGATAAAACCGGAAACATGGAATCCTTAGAATCTCTAGTATCTCTCGAGAACTCATCTCTCAGGTGAAATTCCACAAAGCATGAGTAGTTTAACATTTCTTAATCACTTGGATTTATCATACAATAATTTTTCGGGAAAAATTCCATCAAGCACGCAACTTCAAAGCTTCGATGCGGTTAGCTACATTGGCAATGCCCAACTTTGTGGGGCCCCACTTAAAAAAATTTGCCCAGAAGATGAAGAATCTCCCCATACGCATGCCATTGAGGAGAGTAAAGAAGGTCAGGAGATCCCATGGTTCTATATTGGCATGGGAGTTGGATTCATCGTGGGCTTTTGGGGAGTGTGTGGTGCTCTTATATTCAAGAAAGCTTGGAGGTATGCTTATTTCCAGTTTATTTCTGATGTTAACGACTGGATGTACGTGGTTATTGCGATAAGGTGTGAAGAAAGGCAGTGCTTTATATATTATCATGATGAAATTACAGTCTGAAGAGAGGCCTTATATAGGCTAGGCTATACAATACAACCTTAAGGAAAATATAAAAATTATAATCCTAGGAAAATACAAATTACAATCTAGGAAAAGTACAAAATAAATCTAACAATATAATAATCTAACATCCCCTCAAACTCATGGTGGTTTAAGAGAAATGCATTCGAGTTTTGAAGCTAGGCTGAAAAGTTCGCGGAGGAAGTGGTTTGGTGAAGATCGGTGCTTGATCACGAGAGGAAGCGGCCCGAGGTGTGGTATACCTTGAAAGCGAGATAATGGCGAATAAAGTGACAATCCAATCTCAATATGTTTTAATGCGTTCATGGAAGACATCATTATGAGAATTTGAATAGCACTTCAATTATCACGATGAAGTTTAGTTGCGATGGAACGATTGACACCAGATCTATTAGTAACCAGCGTAACCAAATAAGTTGAAATTTGTAGCGGTCTCCGATGCTCATTTTACCTTCGGTGCTAGAGCGGCTCTTATTTGTTATTTCTTGCTTCTCCAAGATATAAGAGAATCACCCAAAATAAACAATCTGTGGTACATCGGCGATCGATTGGGATCACACGCCCGTCTGCATCACGAATATGCACGAAGAGTTAATGAAGAATGGGAAGGAAAATGAAGACCATCAAATATGGTGCCTTTTAGATATCGAAGAATTCTGAGAACAACAGCATAATGAGGAGATCTAGGGGTAGCCATAAATTGACTGATTACATGAACTGCATAGGAAATATTAGGGCGAGTAATAGTGAGATAGATTAGACTCCAATAGTACATGCATGAGAGTAGCATCGGATAGTGATTCGCCCGTCATGAGAATTGAGCGGCAGTTGTACTTTCCCGATAGGTGTGTCGGCTATCTTGCTATCGGTGTCTTGGCGGCTTGAGGAAATCGAGATCGGAGTATGCCCGGCTGGTAAGATAATAACCATCTGCCAGAAAGAAGAAACTTCTAGACCCGAAAGTAATTAGAGGGCGAGATCTTTCATTTCAAATTGATGACCCGAAAGTGCTTTAGATCACGAATACCACATATCATCACACCGTAATAATCATATCATCGACATCTGAGGAGAATAGTAATACCATGACGGGCCAGTCTCAGAGAAAAAGAGTTGTATCAAAAGACATGCCTAAAAAACCATGCTTTGAGAGATAGTAGAACTGAACTTTGCAAACCATGCTCGAGGAGTTTGTTTAAGACCATAAAGTGCCCGTCGTAGTCGAAATACTATGTGAGGAACCCCAGAGGGTGAGAGTAACCAGGAGGAAGCTTCATATAGACTTCCTCTGAGAGTTTACCATTAAGAAAAACATTTTTGACATCCATATGAAAGAGTGGCCATTTGCGAGCTGTAGAAACAGCAATAAGAGTCTGACAGAAGAAAGTCGAGCCACGGGAGCAAAAGTCTCCTCATAATCCAATCGTACTCTGAGCAAAACCCTTGCATGAGGGCAAGCTTTGTAGTGATCAACGATTGTCATGCGATCCAGTCTTGATCTTATAAACTATTTACTGCGGAGTAGCCAGTTTTCTAGAGGGAGATCAGCCGAGATCCATGTTCAGTCTTATGCGATTACATGAGCTCTTCTTTCTTAACTGGCGCCGCAAAGAGGTTAGAGGAAGCCTCGCGAAAGAATCGAGGTTCTGGAGAGAGGCAAGTGAAAGCAATAGAGTCATGAAGGTGAGAAGGAAGTAGTTGCAATGGGGTGACGAAGTGCATAAGAGTTAGAAGGACTAGCAGGATCCACAATTAGGGCAGGATCAGTGGGCACGTCGATGATCGGTGCGGGAAGCTCACTAGATGCATGAGAAGGAACATTAGTAATAGGGAGATTTCAGGGCAGAGAAAGTGGGGAGACTCCTCGAAAAGGTCAAGGAGAGGATCAATAGAGAATAAGGGAAATAGGAACATGAGGTAGTTGGTAAAACATTTTGTGTTCCCAGACCACATGTCGAGAAACACGAAGACGTTTGCTAGCGGGGATCATAACATAACCTTTTGACCAATTCCATACGTGAGAAAACAACGCAACGAGAATAAGATTGAAGTTTGTTTCTTTTCGCTGATCATGAAGAATAACAAAGCGGACATCGAAGACTCCCCGATGGTAAGTCATAGGAAGAACCAAGCGACATATAATAAGGAGTTTGATTCGAACAATGGGAGAAGGACGCGATTGATGGTGTAGCGGCGTGAAGCGACTTCCGGCGAAGGAGTAGAAAGAGCGATAATGGTAGCACGAACAACATCAAGAATGTGGCTGAAGTTTGTGCTCGGCCACAACCGATTTTGTTGAGAGTGTGCGCCTGAGAGGAATGAAGAACAATACCAAATTTATGTAGAATAGAGGTAAATTCATGGGTTTTATATTCTTGGGCATTGCTCAGTCTCAAAACTTTGATGGGTTTAGAAAAGCGTGTTTCAATCGTTTTGAGTAGAATCACGATATATTTGATATCAAACGATTTTGAAGAGATAAATCAGTATATCGGGAAAATCATCGAAAAAAATAACAGAAATAGCAGCTACCAAAATGATTGAAACAAGGTTTTCTAAGCCTATCAAAAGACCTAGGGCTCGAATGTGCCCAGAATAAAACCGTAATTACCTCTATTCTATCGAGCAGTATTGTTCCTCATTCCTCTTGTGCGAGCACTCTCGGCAATGTGGCAGGCGGTGCAGAAGCTTAGTCATATTCTTGTTGTTGTTGATAACCTCACTAACAATCTCTTCTGCTCGCTACCGATTTTGAGGAAAGCTGTATTGCCGTTTGCCATCAACCGACGTCTGCCATTTCAAACTCTCGCCCATGATCTGTGGGCTGGTTTTAATACCCTTATGACGCGGTCTTTGGATGTGTATTCGTTAACCGTGATCATGAAGAAAGCAGAATTTGGTCGTTTGTGTTCGGCACTGCGAGTATAGGTGGTCAGAGCGCAAATGTTGCAATCCGTTAACTGCGCGTCAGCATTGGCGTGGCGCGGTCGGCGGGCGCGGTCGGTCGGATTGGGCGCGTGGTGTGGCGTAAGCCTACGGTGGAAAAAATAGTGGTGTTCCAGAAAAAAAAAGAAGCTATACGGTGGGCATAATGCCTGGAAATTTGTATGAAGCGTGAAAAAAGATAAAAAGAACACCTTTACGATACTATGAAGAAAGACTTGAGTCTTTGTATGTTTATCAGAGTAAATTACAAGTACGAGGGCGCCTTATATAAAAATTTGTTTATCTGACCTAGGAAAATACAAATTACAATCCTAGGAAAATACAAATTAAATCTAACAATATAATAATCTAACAAGGTGGAATTAGCTTCACAATAATTTAAGGGTAAGTTAAATCTATCATCTTTTTGGTTTCAATTAATATTTTAGTTTCTATTTTGTTATTCATGTTACATTGCAAATTAATGATTGATACAATATGCGAGAAAAGATTTGTTATAGAAACCTGAAGTTATGGGCGAAGACTCTGCTGCGACTAAACATCATGATACCACTTTTTCCAAAACCAAATTTTGGATTCTATCTTTTTCAATTTTGTTCGATATGGTAGCTACATTTTGATATTTGCTTCAAGGTTTGCTTAGAAGATGGGATTTAGTTTTGAATAATTGTTTTATGTTAGGTCATTATTTAGAACAAAAGCTCAATTATAGAAAAAGTAATATAACCTCTTCATAATAACTTTTTCAAATTTGTTATTCTTTCTTCCTTTTTTTTTTCTTTTGAAAACAAGAAAAAATGATTATTATATCTTTTTTGAAACGCATATCACGTGCTCAATCTAACTACATGAATGTGTGAGAACCATGGTTTTGTACATGGTTAGGGATATAATTTCTTGGCATATATAAATTAGTTAAAGGCAATAATATAGAAAAAAATTTCATTGTAATACATGATATTATATTGTTTAGTATGAATAACTAATGTTGAACATATATAATGATTCAGGGAAATGCGGAAGATTAGAGAAGAGAAACATTCGAATGATGAAGCTTTCAACTCAGCTTGAATCTCATGCAAGCCTCTTAAGATAGTTTTCACAATACTCTGTTTTATCTATTGTATTAGTAGCAACACACATGAGAGAAAATTGTTGCTTTCTCAGGTTATTATTTTTATTATGTATTTAATGAGACTTTGTTGAATTATACATCTAATCAAATTCCATGTAATATGTTTTAAAACTTCATAAGCTCCTTTTCCATTCTAATTATACTTTCATGTTCATACTTTTTTAAAAAATATTACAGTAATATGTTACTTGTTACCGTAATCTAAAAATATTATAAACATCTTTATCTATTTCTCTTACTTATTATAAAAAAATGCCTACAACAGTTTACATTTTTTAAAAACTGGAAGAAAAATATGAGTAATACTAGTAAGTAATAATATTAATGATTGGAGCATCCTTTCATAGAAATGAAATTGAGCTTTATTATAACCATGTTGAGAAAATGAAGTGGTTGTTTTTTGTTTGTTTTTACTTAAATAATAAAAAAACATGGCACAGGGCATGTTAAATTCTGCATGCAATTACCCAAAAACAATTCAATTAAGAAAAAGCATTTACAGAAGCAATGAACTAGTTTATGCAGTTTTTCCAAGTTGACAGCATAGGCCACTGGCAATAGGCTCGCATAAGAATATTTTATAGAGGCATGTGCAAGGTTGCCATCATTATACAAAGCAGTAACCAATCTTTGATTAAAAACCTTAGAAATGCCAATTCTTTCTCTAACAGGCAAACCAACATTTTATGGAAAGAACCAATCAAAAGAAGGGGTGCACCTCTAATAGGAATTTTCTTTTTATATTTAGAATGTGTATGTGCTAGTAAGTGGGGGACAAACTAATGGGGAATCTAAGGACAATTGCAACTTGGAATGTGTATCAATGGGGAATTCAGAGGACACCTTGATCAACTTGGAATGTGTATCCATTCCACCCACGACCATTAATGAGAAGCCCGTCAGGGAATGGAAGATTGTGGCCTCTGTCCAAGATTCCTTCCAACTCCTATAAATCCAAACATAAAGAAACAATCAGAGTGACAGCAAAACACCATTAAACTAACATCACCCTTATGGAACACTTACAGCATAATCTCTCTTGATCCAGTCCCCAGCAAGTCTTATATGAAAAGGGTAAAATGTTTACCAATAAGGAGACACGAACCAGATATGTCAATAGCCTTCAAGGAAATGAGCTCCAAAAGTCTCTCAGGTGTGGCCTTTAAGGAATTCAAGCTCGCAACTTTTTAGGCTATAGAACAATAAACAATTCTTCATAAAAGCATGGAAAGGCATACAAAGTTCCATAGCACCCATCATACTTTTTGGAAAAGGAAGGCATAAAAAATTACACAAGCTAGCAAATATGGATGCATGCAATAACGTGTTTACATTGATGCATGCAAGTGCTACTTGAACTTAATTACAGAACAGGAATAAATGCAAGATATTTTAATGCCAAAGATTCCGAGTAATGATCTCTACAAGAGGCCTAGGGTATACCCTCTTTCTATCAGGAGTGGTGAATTCTTTATTGGCTTCTCAATTACATTCAAATGCCTCAAATTATACCCAATCATCACCTTACGAGCATCCTCTCTTGAGCCAACAATGATAGAAGTCAAAGTATAAAATCAATATCCAAGATACCATTGAGCACTTCAAGTCTAAGGATACTTGCACCATTGATATGATGAGATTATCATTGATGTTTGAATAGATAATCAATATTATTGCCTCATAACAGGTCTTCGATGTACTTGGCTACTCTTAGCAAACATCCACATGTCTACTCTAATCATCACGATGATCTCAGTTTATGAGACCAAATATTTGATCAAATCAAGGAGTACAACATGTGCTAGTATGTCCAGATCAACAATGTTCAATCTTGCTGATCCTATGACTAGAGATAGTTTAGATACTATATAATTACACATAATAGGAATCTCATTATCATGATCATCATCATGATTTCCTTTATACTATGTAATGTATTAAAGACTTCATTATTTTGATTTAAGATCGCTACCAATTCATATATTAAATGAACATCACGAAAATGAAGATGTAACACCCGGAATTATTACAATAGCCAAATATTATTTTTCCGAAAATAAAACGATAGACCCGGGTTTAATACTAGAGCCAAGGAGTAGATGGTAAATTTACCTTGAGAGCCAGTAGGTCATTAATGAGAAGTCTCGTGGTCAATGTATAAGATTGGGAATGTGGAGATATGCAAATAGAAGAGTTAATGGCTTAAATTGCTATTAGTGAAACTTTAAAGTAAAAAAAATGGGTATAAAACTAAAACTGAAGATCTAGAAAAGGGATAGTTCTCATTTTGCTCATATAGAGTTAGAACTCAAAAATGTGAAGAAGAAGGAGAAAGAGAGGAAGAAGAAAGAAGAGAAGAAGGAGAAAGGAAGAGAAGGAAAGGAGATTGAGCCAAAAAGGTAAGAGGTTTTTGGTTTAATTCTTGTAAAATGGTTCTTTTTCTAGGGTTTTTGGATTTGGGGGGAACTTCTCCTAATCATAGATTTGAAGGATATGGGGTGGTAAAACTAATCCTTGATTGTTGTGTAAGGATTGAGGGTTTTGTATAGGGGTATGATTCATGAATTTCTCTCTTTTTTTTGAAAGCTAGGGTTTCATCTAACCTTAGATTGGTTAGTGATGGGTTGGCAAAACCCTAGATTCTTGTTTAGATGTGTTTGGAAAATGTTTTGGGTTGAATAGAGTGGCTTTGATGTGTTGGGGTTGATTGGGTTGGAAACTTATGGAAAAAGTGGGGAAAATCATAAATTAGGCATTTTAAATTTGGATTTTGTTTTGACCGGTGTTAGTATTTTGGCCATAACACTCATTTCTTATCGATTTGGTGATTCAAGTTGTTGTTTAAACTAGACTTCAAGGGCACAAACATCCTGAAATAACCCTCAGTCGACTCTATGTGGCCCAAAAATTCACTCAAGAGGTATGTTCCATGAGGTATGTAGTTTTGATCATAGAATGATCTCAGGGTTGTTTTAGGACATAACTCGAGTTTCGGTGCTCCGATTTGGGTGATTCCAGTTGGAGGAGAACCTTTAGCACCTTATCTTCAAATGAGTAAAATGGAGATAGGAATACAACAGGTGTTTTGTGTTGAGTGTGTTGTTTGTGTAACCCTAATGAGGGGTGTTAAATGTTGATCCTAGTAAGTGTAAGAGAGAGTGCACTTGGGGGATCAAGGTTTATGTTGGAAGGTATAAGAATATATGTGAGTCGAGTGGTGATAAAGTAATAGACCACTTGAGTAATTTTTATGTGACACAGATTGTGAGAGGCTAAGGAATCTTATGACTTGTTATTTGCAGATCCTTTGGAGTAGCCTCGGGTTTTGACTTCCTTGGAAGACTTGCAGATTTTTAATCCAAGGAAGGTAGGGGATCTTATAACCTTCTCCTGCTTGTACTATGGTTTGATGTTGTGGGAATTATGTACCATTCCGTGCTTTGACTGTGTGATTTTCTAGTGATATATAAATGTATATTTTTATATATATGAAAATCTTTGAATTAACTGGTACATGATGTTTTTAAATATCCATGTGGTTGAATGCTTTGTGAAATTGTTTTAAAGCATGACATGGGTATGAGACTGTGACTGTGTGAGAGTCCGAATTGATGTAGTGGACACGGGACGATGACTAGTCCTTGGGTTGTAGTCCCAGAAAGGTCACAGTTATACGGGATGTGGGCATATCCCTGGGTGGTAAGTCGCAGCAATTTGTCGTTATACGGGATGGGCATATCCACTGCGTTGGTAAGTCAATGATTTGTCGTTGTTCTGGGATGATCGACTAGTCCCTGGGTGAAAGCCCAAAAGAGTCACCGATGAGGGGTTGAGATGGTGGTAGTATTTCATTCATGTGTTTCCATTATCAACCTATTATTTGTAAAAATATATGTTTGAGATATCTTGAATTATGTATAAATTGAAATGTTTTATGAGCATGGCTTGTTATGGGATTCCTGCGAGTTGTCGAACTCACCCCCATTATTTCCCTCCACCTTAGATGCAGGTACGAGACCAGCTGCGTGACATGGAAGTTGGACCTGTAGGGTTTTTGAGAATGGGAAGTTTGTATGTCAACCTTAGCTTGTTGGTGGTTGAGTATACATTTTGATGAATATTTAGTGTTATGTGGATATTCCTGTTATATATTTGAATGATTGGTATCTTTTGTGGATAATTGTATATTTGGCTTGTGTAACGCTAGTTTTTGGAACTTGTGTAAATGTTATTTTGATCAGAAGTGTAGCGTATAGTTTTGGGTACATTGAGGAATTAACTGCATGCCAGAAATATGTGTGTATGTTTGGAGACCTGGAGTAGTGTTTTATTTACGTTTCCAGGTGATTACTCCAAGTGGAGTTTAGACTCAAGTTGTGAAAAAAAATAAAAAAAAATCAGGTGGTAAAATAGTAACATAAATCACACCGGTGGAATTCGGGGTGTGACAGAAGATGCGTTTATTATAAATGAATATAAGACATACAATAATTCCTAAAGGTGATTGCCTTTAGATCACTTCTCTAACATGGTGAACTCCTTGTTGTTTCTTATGGCGATTCCAAGTCTTTTGAGGAATGGGTTCTTGATTCTAGTTGCATGTCTCATATGTGTCCCAATCAGAACTGGTTTTCAACATATGAAACTATGTCAAAAGGTGCAGTCTTTATGGGTAATGATGCACCCTACAAGATTGCAGGCATTAGTACAATTAGAATCAAGATGTTTGATGGAATTGCCAAAACGTTAGGGGATGTGAAGCACGTCCCATATTTGAAGAGGAATCTCATCTCGTTGAATACTCTCAATTCAAAAGGGTACAAGGACAATGGTGAAGATGGAGCATTGAAGGTTAGCAAAGGTGCTCTTGTTGTGATGAAAGGACAGAAAAGAACTGTAAACTTATATGTTTTGCAAGGTACTACGGTTACAAGTGATGTTGTTGTTGCCTCTAAGTATGATAGATGGTGATGTTACCAAACTATGGCATATGCGCCTTGGGCATTTGAGTGACAATGGTATGATTGAATTGAGCAGGAAAGGACTTCTTGATGGTCAGACTACTTGCAAATCAAAATTTTGTGAGCATTTTGTCATTGGGAAGCAAAGACGAGTCAAAATCTCTAAGCGTATTCACAACACCAAGGGAACTCTTGACTACTTACACTCTAATCTTTGGGGACCCTCTAGAGTGCCTTTTGACAAAGGTGCTAATTATATGTTTACCATTATTGATGATTTTTCCAATAGAGTTTGGCCATTCTTCTTAAAGCACAAGAGTGGTGTTTTTGAAACATTTAAGAAGTGGATGATTAATATTGAGAAGAAGATAGGGAAGCAGATAAAACATCTTCACATTGATAATAGTTTGGACATTTGCTCCGATTAGTTTGATGCCTTATGTAGATCAGAAGGCATTGTTAGACACCACAAAGTTGTTGGTACTCCGCAATCAAATGGAGTTGCAGAGCGAATGAACAAAACTATTATGGAGAAGGTTCATTGCATGTTTTCTAATGCTAAACTATCAAAGTCATTTTGGGTTAAACCGGCTTCGACAACTCGTTTTCTCATTAATCGGTCTCCCTTAGTTGCCATTGACAAGAAGACACCCACTACAAGAAAAAAGGTTATCGTTGACATATATTATCTTGACTTAAAGGTAACTTATGTCAATATAGTCCATTTAAATGAACAATTATGACATATACAACTTTTTAAAACCAAAGATGACATATATATAAAATTTCTTTGATTTTACATTACTTATATAATGAAATCTTGACATACAATTTTATATGTCAGCTTATGTAGATAATATGTTTATGTGTGAAGGTACCTATATAAAAGCAATTTATTAATTTTATTTACTTTTTATGTATTATAAACATGGATGAAAATTTTGGTAAATATTAATATATAGGTAATTGGATTTTAATATTGCAAAAAATGAGTGGATAATTTTTTTTTAAATGTATGGATGAGGTAAAAGTTATTTAAAATTTATGAAAACATTTAGAAAATCTCCAAAAAAACATTGAAATAAAAAAATATACATATTAAATTATTTTATAAATGTAAGTAAATTAGGTATAATGAAGGATAATATATATTAAATAATTTCTAAACAATTATATTTTTTTGATATTAATTCACTTTGCATTACATCATATTATTATGTTCTTTCATAAATATGTCATCATTGGGACTCCGACCGTAGACCCTCCCTTCCTTATGCCAGTTTGAGCTCTTAGCCACCTGAGCTAAGTCTTATTGACTCTAAAAATTTATCTTAAATTCTTTAAATATATTTATATTTATTTATTTAAAAACTAAAATTTAGTTTTATTAAAAGAAAACAAGTTCCTGTACAAAAAACAAGTTATCTAGGAAATGGAAACATAAAACTTATAAAATAATTTAAATTATAAAATAGTATAGCTTCATTATTATTATTTTTATATTTTTAAAATTTTTGAATTAATTTATATCTTTATTAATTTAAAGTACAAATATAAAATGCTGTGAAAAAAAAGTAGCAATATTAAATTAAATAAAATTTAAAATATAAATAAAAATAAGTAGAATGAAAAACGAGGAGAGATTCCTCTTAGACACCGCTTCCCAAATTGGGAGCACTTATGAAAGCTTCCAGAATGACGGTATGCTCTGTGACGCCCCAAACAGGAGTGTACGGTGACACGATCAACCGGTAATCTATGCGTCTCGTGTTCTGAGACACACACATAGTAAAATGGCGCATGTGGCCCATACATCCATACTCATAAAAATAATAATCCAACTATGATACTCATAGTTTCCATGATTGTTCTACAAAAAGATTTATACAAATATTTACTCAAGCCACATTTCGGCTTTCTTCTCTTCACCTGCGAAAGTCTTGAGTCTCTCTGGATAGTCTCTGTACCTGAAAGGGGGTCCCACGACGGGGTGAGCAAAGCCAGTAGAAAGTTTTCCTACAAGGGTTACTCCCACCTAAAATGCATATCACGATAGCGTATATCGCAATCAGTCACATTATACAATTATATGAAATGTCTATATCATGCATGAGATGCAGCTTCCCTCGTACTCCACGGCCCGTCCCCATGGAGAGCTCGCATCGCTTTGGAATGCGAGTGTGAATAAAACCGGAGTCACACACCATGACTAAACCATTGAGACCCTCAATTTATTTATCAAATTTTTTTCCTTTATTTTATAGACCCCGCAGTTTGGTTCTGTGCATGAGACGTCGCACGCTTTTCAACATTTTCACGAACTTATCATAGGAGTTCATGTCCTGCTTAGTGAATAACATTTGGGACTTTCACCTAGGATCTACCCCAACCTCCGCCCAAAACATGTAATTTATCATTTTGATCATTTACACACTCGTGAATCTCTACCTTGGACTTTGTCCCGTTTTTTTCCAAGTTCCACGATCCATTCACAATCTTTGGTGAATAAACCTTGCCACCCGGCGACGTGATGTGACCGGTGCATATGTAATACATGATGCCAATGCATTTTCCATGTTACATGCATGAATAGGCACTACATGAAACATTTACACACCATGGACAATTATAGTGTTTTTTACTATAATCCACCTCCTGATGGCATTATACATCATATAGCATGCATCAACATCATTTCCACACCTGCATGTTATTCAAGCGAGCCATAATACACCAACTAGGTCTCAAAGTTTGGACCATTCAACAGGCCTTCATAGTCCTTCACAAACATGAACGATCGGTTCCAAACATTATTTTCTGTGTGACAAACCACAACATCTAGAAACTTTCAGTTTCTAATTAAAACTCTAACTCCCACAGTTCGTGCAACCGGTCATGGAATCCATACCCCTTAGTCCCAAGGCTCGGAACTAATTTACATAGCCTCCCATAAGCAACCCCTACCATTTTAAAGCCTTTAGGCTAAAAGTAAACCAAGTAGGAAAATATCCTACCTCTTGGAGTTTGTCGAAACTCCAACTTTTGGTAATCCTTGCAGTAGATCCACTTTGTACCAACTTTAATTATAATTTGTCGAGCGTCGACCGCGAAACGGAAAATCCTTCATTTCTTGCCTCCTTTCTCCTTTTCCTCCCTTTTCTCTCTGAATTCTTTTCTCTTTGTTAACTTTTTCTTTATTTTATTGCTTTCTTTTATTCCATTTTCTCATTTCTCATCTGCTCTCATAACTTCTCTTCATTTACTCTTCTCCTTTTGCCATTTCTCTCCCTTTTGAATCGTATGTGTAGTGTTCGAGAGACCAATTTCTCGCATTCCCGCCAGTAAGTGTGGCCGTGATTTTCCATATTTATTGTATTTGCTATTCCCACTTTTTATGACATCATCAATACGTAGGCACCATGTGGCCAGTGATTTCATTTACATGCTAATTGTGAGCCTTTCCTTTGTGCCAAGTGTCACTCTTTTATGGTGCCTTGTGGCGTCCCCGACACTTGTCTTGCCATGTGTGCGTCCCACCACCACCGCAGCGCCGAAAAATGTGAATCCCGACCACTTGCCGGAATCCAGCGAAAGTCGACATGACCTTCTAAATTCGAAGGCGAATTCCAAAGTCCGTTGTCATCGAGATACGAAAATTTCGGATTTTCAGCGAAGTGCCTTTACCCGCATCCAAAATCTTGGATTTTCTGGGGTTTCACATGCTCTTCAGCGCCTACGACACCAGTGACACCGAGTTCTGCTTCTTCGGCCCGATTTCCATTAGAAACTTCTCTCTAGGGTCTTCCAGTACTACGATCGTCGCGTGTTCCTCTGCCCCAGCATCCTGGTATGGCCCTCTAGGATTGAGGCCTAGAGTTCGGCAGCCTCCCCGGTTTCACTCTCGTGCTCTCCTTGGCTAGGAAGAGCGGGATGAAAACAAGTTTGTGAATTTGTGTTCTCTGTTTGTGATTTTCAAGTGGGTAAGCTTGATTTTTGGTCATTTAAATTGGGTTTGTAGTGCTTTGTGATTTTAGGGTTATTTGGGAGGTGGTGTCATGGGGATTTTTTAAGATTCCTCTATGGGTTTTCTACTAAACTTAGGGTTTTGATTGTGAGTGATGTTTCTTCGTTCTTGAAGATTTGGATGTGGCTTTTTTGGGTCATTATTTTTTTTTTTTTATGATCTGAACTGGGTCTATGAATTGCTTGCTTTCTGGAATTATTTTAAAGCTACAGAGGAAGGAGATCTCTAGAGACCATTTAGTGGTTTTTTTTTTTAATGAATTCTCTTATTTTTCAATTATTCTCTCACTTTGGTGAAAAATTTGATCTTGATTTCTACATCAAAACCTTTTTTTTTTCTTGTTCCTTTGATTTTGATCTCCAAGTAGTTGATTATTTTGGAAAAGTTTTCACCTGGATACTCAAAATATGGACACAAAATTCATTGAGTAATCAATGAGATGCACAAATCTTCTTGAGATGAAAGAATGGAATTGGAGTATCAGGCATAAGGCAAGTTACCTTCGAGACCTTTCCATAAAGTACCAAAATGGAATCTTATTCCATACATGGATTATTATGATGGATGATAAATCCATGTGGATTTCCGCAATAACCTAATTCTTTTTTAAATCTGAAAGGTAAGAAATTGGGTTTGGGTTCTTTTATATATCTTCTTGAAATGGGTAGGCTGGGTTTAGAAAGAATACTTATGTTTGATCTCTTTCAAGTTGTAGGAATGGGTAGGCTAGAGTTTTTTGGGTTTTTTATATTCTTATTTTTTGAAATGATCTGCTTGTTGGGTTTGGTTCTCATTTTCTGTGCACTTTCTTATAATGATTTTCTTGTTAGGTTTATCAAATTAGCTCTCCTTCCCTGGGCTCTTTTATGGCTTTGAATGTTCTTTCTCTTTAACTAAAAGGTGCAAAAAAAATGTAATATTTCATCTTTTTATTTATTCTTGTTAGTTATATTATTGAATATATTTTTCTCTTTTAATCAAGTAGAATATTATTGAATCAAGATTATGTTGATTTCGATATCCCTTTTATTAGACTTGAGATCATAAACCTCAAAAATTCCACTTCTTGGGTTATTTAATTATTAGATACATTCTGTTTGCTTTAGATTCATGGATTTCTTATGATTTATTGAGGAAAATATGTGGATTGTGTGATGGTTGAAATGATTAGTTATTGGGTTTTTTGACACTGAATCTCAAATGGAGTTGTCACGTGAAAGGACTTGAGATTCTTTAGATGCCACTTGAATTCCATTATATCAAAATGTGTTGCCTTTTTGCCTCCCACATTCTTCAGCTTTGGTGGGTTTGTTCAAACAACTTTCTAACTATTAGCAAGGATTCAATTTCCTTCAATTCAATGCTAAATATGGAAATACAAGTTTTTGGAGGTTCCTTATATTGTTTAGAGATCAACGTTGGATGTTATCTATTCTCTTCTTACAATGAGTTTGATATGCACTTTCTAGAGGAATATATATATATATATATATATATATATATATATATATATATATATATATATATATATATATATATATGCCATCAAGTAAAATAATCCAATTTGAGGGAGCTCCCATCTAGTGACCCATAATATAGCTTAAGGGGGGCAATAGTTGAGTATTTAGTTATATATATATATGCCATCAAGTAAAATAATCTAATTTGTGGGAGCTCCCATCCCGGGGCAAACCCATAATATAGTTTAAGGGGGCAATAGTTGAGTATTTAGTTCATGGGGCATTTATCACTTAAAAGGAACTATAACACAATGGTAGCAAGGGAAATTATCATATAAAATGTGGTCAAGGGTTTGAAACCTAATTTTAAAAAAAAGGTTGAGGGAGGAGGGGTGGTCATCTACCCCCACTACTCCCATCCATACTCTAAACTTACCATCCATGCAGGCAAAAAATATTATTTGATTTTTGTTCTTTCTATAAACAAAAATTTATTTGTATTTTTTTGTTCTCTAAATTGTTTCTATGTTGTGTTTGAGCATGAAATTAATGTTAAAGGAGGCACAAATTCATTAACTTATTGGTTTTTATTTCAGTTGGCCATGAAGAATTGAGGAGGAACTCCTTCAATGAGGTAATCAACAACTAATATGTTTGGATGTTTTCTTTTCTTTAATGCCATTGATCTCCATCCATCATTGTTATTGTTTATGTATTATTACTATTTTGAGGATGATTTGTGTTGATGGCAAATTTAAAATTAATTTGCCACATTAATTTTCATGGTTTATTCTCTTTGTTACGCATGTAAGGTTGGGCTCACATTTTAGCAACTATCATTATACAATAAATCACACAATCATGGGTTTTCATAATATATATATATATATATATATATATATATATATATATATATATATATATATACTCCTCAAGAATGGGAAAAAATTTAATATTTGGAACATCAAGAAGACTTTTGTCTTAAATAGGAAAAATAAATTTTTTAATTCTAGCATCGGTTTCAAAAACTAGTAATTGTTCCATCGATATTTTCATCCTTAAAAGTTCTTATCTACCTTTTATTATATTTTATTCAAATTCTGCATTTCTTTGTGAAAAAACAACAAGTATAATATAAAAAATGGTAATAATACAATTCTATATTATGTTCATAACATGCCTTAAATTAATTTTTTGGTATTTATTGCTTATTGTTATATTATTGTTATGTTTATCATCTATATATGTCCAGGAAATTAATATACCAAGAAGAAGCGGAAATATACCAAGAAGAAGCTGATGATGAAGAAGCTAAAACCACCTTTTATGCGGATCATGTTGTACTTTTTAATTTTAATTTGTATATTAACTTCATTGAATATTTTTTTTAGGCTTTGCTTTGTATAGAAAATGGAAAGAGTAACTTAAAAATATTAATGAAATTCTATTTTTAATATTCAAATTTATATGTAATAATATTTTCCTTGAATAGTAGTTTATTTATATTGCTCTAAGATCTTATTCTTGTAATTCAATTTGCGATTTATTTAATTTGGGTATTTTGTCTTATATGGAAACATGTTCATTTACATAAAAAATTTAAAATCATAACAAAAATAATAATAAAATTTCATGGACCAACCTTGACAGTTGGCTTATGCCCAATATTCACATGTGATGTAACAACTATGACATATATAATACCAAATATTGACATATGCATAAGTCAAAGTAGATTGAAACTTTTCTTGACACTGGCATAGATGACATATATGAGAAGGGATGTACCTTGACATATACGCCTTATCTTGACAGTGAAAAATTGTCAATGAAAGCCTTTTTTCTTGTAGTGACCATTAATTGAGGTAAGGTATGGTACTCTTGTAGTTTACTTTGTGATCGTATCACTTTGATTTGAAGTTTTTTGGTTGTCTAGGTTTGCTCGTGTTGAAAATGGAGAACTAGAACCTAGATATGTTAAATGTGTTTTTCTTGGCTATAAGAATGGTGTTAAAAGTTGCAAGTTGCAGATTTCCATTGTCAGATCGTGTTGAAGTGTTTATTTTTATGAAACCTGTTCAAGTTTGCCTCATCAATTGAGCTTTTTCATGACTCGAGTCAGCAGTAGAATTCAGGTGAACTAAATTAGAACAAAGTCTGCATCAAAGTCTACTCCTCATTCTTTATCAAATGAGCAGGATGCTGTTGGTTCTTCCCAACAATCATCATCACCATATGCATCGCAGTACAATATTACTAGAGACGGAGAAAGTGCCTTCAGCCCAAATTATCTTAAACAGGTTTATAGCATGTTTGGGTATAATAAAAGAAAATGTATATTTTTCCAGAATAAAATAATGCTAAAAATAAAATAAGAAAAATCTGGAATTAATACAAGGGTCAAGGATAAATTAGTAATTTACCAATTTCAAACCCAAGGGTCATAATTTATGAAGATTATAGGCTAACATAGAAATAAGATAAGTTAGGATTGCGTGAAGGAGATTTGAAGGTTGGTAACAAAAACCCAAAAAGTAATACAAAATTGTATAAGGCCAAACATGGCCTTATTAATGAAAGGCAAAAATCTCATTTTTGGGCTTTTGGGATAGGGTAAACTGATTGAGAAGAGAAGAGAAGAGAAGAGAAGAAGAAGAAGAAGAAGAGAAGAAGAAGAAGGAAGAAAGAAGAAAAAGAGAAGGAAAAGCACAGGTATGGAACTTTATATGGAAACTAGTGGATAGATAAGTATGGAATCTACATATGTTTGGATTATGTATGGAATTGATGTTTAGAAGTGTTGTTAGTTGGTATAGATGAGTTTTATAGTTTATAAATGTGTTTTTGGGTTGATTTGGTTTTGGTTTGTAAAAGAATTTCTGGTGAAAAGGGCCAAATCTGGCCATTTCTGTTATGTTCGGCACCCCTACGCCTAGGCGTAGGAGTCCACGCCTAGGCGTAGAGCTCCGCCTATGCGGACCCGAGACAGGGTTTTTGCATTTTTCTGGTCCACCTAGGCGTAGCAATGCTCCGCCTAGGCGAACTTCTCCGCCTAGGCATTGCGAAGCTCCGCCTAGGAGTAGCGAACCTCTCCGCCTAGGTGTAGCAAACCTCTCTGCCTAGGCTTAGCGAAGCTCCGCCTAGGTGTACCTACTAGTTCTGTTTTTGGTTCCTCTTATCCATTAAGTCTAACAATCATCCATTGGATTAATGAGGATCCTATAAGTGAAATAAAGGGTTTGTACAAGTATAGAAATTATATGAAAAATGTTTTGTACCTTGCCGCCTCGGTGATCCGATCGTTGGGCAAATATTGTTCTTTTCCCTTATTTATTAATGTGTTTAAATGTAGTGTTATTTATGAAAAGATAAATGTGTAATGAAAGCATATAGAAAAACGTATAAATGTCTAAATAATACAAGAATAATGATGCATGCAGAAATGATAAGAAGATATAGCATATGATTACCAGATAACAATAGTTATTCGAGGATATGAGATATATATATATATATATATAACTAATATATAAATAGATTGTCTGCTTAGAACTTGGTAGTATAGGTAGGCATGCCTATAGGGATACGATTCTTCTGACATACGAGTTTATAGATATCGAGGCCCCGTTTAGATTGATGACCTGCAGTCACATTTGGATCTGTTATAGCATTTCAAATTGGTCTTGAGATAGAGTCAGCATCTCGTACAGTGATAGTACCTTCGGGTACATATAGTTCTTTCTCGTATCCACTTCTAAGGTATATGCAGGCATGAAACATATAAGCAAATGATTTGAATATGATAAATGACATTATATGAAATGATATGAGAAGCATAGCATTTCTATATGATGATATGTATACAGTGATAAGTACAAGAAGAAAAGTGTAAATGAAAGATGATATGAAATGAAACATGATAAGACAAATAAGTATGATATATGTATAAGTATATGTAAATGATATGCTTAAAACATGAACAACCATGTGTATAAGCATATAAATGTTAAAGTAATATGTAGTTGTGTAAAGTGGGATGACCCTTTATTAGAGATTAAGTCCCGCAGTGATATTCAACTAAGCTGAAACGCATGGGTGTTTCATCCTTGTAGATGCAGGAGAAGCGAGCAAAAGTCGGACATTCCCACATCGTGACCAAAGGCTGACACACTACTAGGTGCCCATTGAAGATCTTTTGGTCTAATTTTTGTATATGTTTTGCTTTTGTAAGCAATGTAAAAATTTGTATATGTTGAACACTCCCATTTATGGAGTTTTGAATATATTTTGTAATTTGCTGCTACAGAATATATTTCAAGTTAAATGTTTGACACTACTTAAATGAACAAGTTAGATGGTAATAGAGGTGTGTCACAGTTTACTGATATCAGAGCACCCCGACACGGGGGATGCTACAAGTTTAGTGGTATCAAAGCACCCCGACATGGGGGATGTTACAGAGAGAAGACAAGTTATTCCACCAAAGAGGTATGTTGAGGCTGATTTGGTTTCTTATGCTCTAAATGTGGCATAGGGTATTGATTCTTGTGAAAAAAACCTCTATTTATGAGGAAGCAGTGAGTTTTGAGGATTCTAGTAGGTGGATAATTGCTATGCATGAAAAGATGGAGTCTCTTCATGAGAATGGTACTTAGGACTTGGTAAAACTCCCCAAGGAAAAGAAAGCAATTCATTGGAAATGGGTCTTCAAAAGAAAGGAAAGGATACTAGGAGTTGAAGAATTTAGATACAAAGCAAGGCTAGTTACCAAGGGTTAGAATTAGATTCCAGGTTTTGATTTCACAAATGTGTTCTCTCTAGTTGAAAAGCATAGTTCTATTCGAACTTTTCTTAGTATTATGACAATGCATGATTTTGAGCTTGAGCAATTGGATGTGAAAACTGTTTTCTTACACGGAGGGCTTGAGGAGGATATCTACATGTAGCAACCTAAGGGGTTTCATGGTTTTAGGTAAAGAATACTATGTGTGTTTGTTGAAAAATTCTCTTTATGACCTGAAACAATCTCCTATGTAATGGTACAAGAGATTTGACTCATTTATGATTTCCCACAAATTTAGGAGATGCACTTATGATAGTTGTGTTTACTTTAGAAAATGTGATGATGAGTTGTTCGTATATCTACTCTTGTATGTGGATGACATGTTGATTGCAGCCAAGGATAAAGAAGAGATTCGAAGGGTCAAAGCCCAACTTAGCAAAGAGTTTGAGATGAAAGATTTAGGACTAGCAAAGAAGATTCTTGGGATGGAAATTCTCAGAGATAGATAGGCAAGCATGTTGTACCTAATTCAAAAAGGGTACATTGAGAAATTTCTACATAGATTCAACATGAAAAATACCAAGCCTGTTATTACACCATTAACAGTTCATTTCAGGCTTTCATCTGCTTGATCTCCACAGTCAGAAGCTTGTAAGGAAGCTATTTGGTTGAGAAGTTTGCTTGGTGAGATTTGTGATGATTTTAAGACCACCACAGTCTTTTGTGATAGTTAGAGTGCCATTTTTCTCACAAAATATCAGATGTTCTATGAGATGACAAAGCACATTGATGTTCGTTACCATTTTTTTGGTGAGTTCATTGCTCGTGGTAACATTGTTGTTAGTAAGGTTAGCACTCATGATAAACCTATTGATATGATGACAAAGACACTTCAAATTACCAAGTTTTAGCATTGCTTGGACTTGGTTGGTGCTTGTTGCTAAGTTTAGCTCTATAGGACTTTTGGTAGAGGTTGATTGTTTCTTATCGGAGATTAGTTTTTGCGTTTTAGTTGCTTTTATGGAATTCATGTCAAGGTGGATATTGTTAGTGTTGGTGACCCGAATTCTTGAGCCGAAAAGATGAAGGAAGAAAAAGGTAGTCCAAAAACAGGGGACTTGTTTCGACAAGCCAGTAGAGATACAAGACGCACGCCTTCTAACTTATTGCGACAAGCACTCACTTGCCGCGACAAGCAATCTCTTCCTCAAGCCTGCCCTTTTTCTAGCTTTCATAACATACACATACTTCTTTGCCTTATGTATATACTTTTGTCTCACCCACATCAATCTTATAGTATGTAGGCTGCAAACTATAAACAATATATATATATATATATATATATATATATATATATATATATATATATATATATATACATATATATATATATATATATATATATATATATATATATATTGTGTTTTGGGGGTTTCCAGAATGTGAGATAATTAGATCATTGTAACCACACTTTTCTTGACCCCTTTCTCTTCTCCTTGTACCATCTTTGACATAGTGGATCTATAGCTCCTCTACCCATGGTTTTTCCCAATTTGGGTTTTCCACGTAAATCTTGGTGTTCCTTTTTTTTTTTCCATTCCTGTTTTATCTACCTTATTTTCTAACAATATTCAAATAATTCACTGAACAAATAAACCTGGAAATTTTTCAAAAACATTTCCTATTATTCAAACAACAATACCAATCCAAAGCATAGAAAATAATATCAAATATTTAACATATAATCTTACTAATCATAGAAAGGAAAGTTAAAGGTAAACTTACCTGAAAATGGTGTCATCAAATATATAACACTCCTCTGATTGAATTGGATCTATCAATCGCTCACCAACGATCGAAATCTTAACATAGAATAAGTTCAATTTCTATGGAGAGGGAATGAAAATATAAATTGAGCGATGTGGTATTGTTAGGGTCTTACAGAAGAAGTGAATAAAATGCGATGTATTCAATTAAACAAACCTTGGGTTGGAATTAGGGTTTGGGAGGAATGAACATCAAAATGAGAGGGTGAACTGAACCATAATCAAATCATATGCAGGAGAGAGTAAGCGGGAGGATAGGGACCTAAGTGTCCATACATGGTCTCAAGTTGTAACGTGCTTATTAGGTAATGTATAGCAGCAATTTATCCTTGATTGAGTTATAGGAACTGATATAGTAGCACAAAATTGATTGTCACGTCTAAAGTTGGCAGCAAATTTTCTCTAAGCCAGCTTTTGTAGTTGCGGCTCAAGCTCTATCCATTAGTATCTGATCTTGCACAGTTGTAGCTCAATCCTATATGTAGTTATAGAGTCACTTGTAGTTGCGACTCGACCTTATTCCCTACTATAGAGTCACTTGTAGTTACAACTAAACCCTATCCGCAACAATAAAGTCACTTTTAGTTGCGGCTCAATCCTATTTGCAACTACAAAGTGCTCTGGTTGCGGATTTTTTTCTAGAACCATGTCCCTATAAGTCACTTTTCTTGTAGTGAGTCCACATAGGTGTGGAAGTTATGGAAGAGTATGGAATGTGAGAGAGTAATCTAGGGTCTTCTAGGATTCTCTTGTATATACTTGTGCATACTAGGATGTTCTATATTATTCTTGATTTGTAGCAGACATTAGTTTTCTAGGACCCTAAGGTACCTAAATAGAGAGGAGGCCCTCATTTGTGTAAGAGCATACTTAACCACTCAAGCAAAGAGCTTCCAAAGTGAGTTGTAAAACTTCCTACTTTAATAAAGCTTTCTCCATTCTTCCTAAGAGTCTTTTGTGTCCTAAGAATCCAAGTCGCAGGTAAGGCATAGCATAGCAAGCTAGGCAATGGGAAGGTTGACTTAGCGACATCTAAGGGGCAAGTTGACAAAGTGCCACAAGGGAGCTAAGTTGAAAAAACTAAGTCCATGACAATTGGTATAAGAGCTTGGTTGCGATGTGTGGGTGTGCTTGAAGGATACGATGGTGGGCTCTCATGTGGAGGATGTTAGTGAGCAAGCCCAGGAAAGGGACCTTGATTATCCAGCCAAGGGGCAAGGAAGGAAGGATAAGTCTTATAATGCCATTACTAGCTTAGAAGGACGGGTTACCAAGCTGGATCTTGCTAAGGCAAGCGCCATGGAGGGGTTGGACTTATTAGAGCAAGGCATCGAGAAGAGCATGGAGGATCTAAGGGACCAGATCCAAGACCTTTAGGAGGGAATGCAAGGGTCATAGGTTCATGCGGTATCAAACGAGGAGTTCGTGGATTTCCAAGACAAGGTCTTAAGTGTGCTCACTAGGTTAGAGTCAAGGATGGATGCCTTGACAAGGAAAGTGGAAGCTCAGATGAGGAGGTAAAGAAAGAGTTAGCCATCTATAAGGTCGCGGTATCGACAAGGGTTATGGCTACTGATAAGAGCGTAACATGTTATATAAAATAATGCGTCTATGTACGCAAGTGCACACGTCGTATCAAGTAGTAAAGTGATGAGTATCGTTCCTCATGGATTAGGCTACTAAGTACTAAAATTAAAATATTCCTAGCTTTATTTGGAAGAAAATAAGATTAAAACAAAAGGAAAACAAACAAATGAAACTCTAAACTAAAATGTAAGTGGATGAAGAGAAAATGAAAAAGGGCCTAGGGTTTAGATTTCATCTAACAAATTCCTATGGTAAGGCTCTACTTGTTCCCAAAGATGCTCAAATCATATATTAATGGCGGATTTCACCTAAGCACACGCTATTCTTTCTCAAGCAATAATAATCTATCCTTGGAAAATGTTATATTATATCTCTACCTCAAACCATCGTAACCAAGGATGCATTAAGCATTAGAAACCCAACAAGCCATATATAACCCACAAATATCTCTATTCTATGGTGAAACATGTCATTCTATTCATGGTGTAACCTAATTATTGTTTATCAACCTCAAATTAGGTCATAAATCATGTTACTGAAGATCAATCATCAACAATCATGAAGACTAGAATAAAATATTTAATATATATATATATATATATAAATCCAAACATCAAAGATTACAAAATAAAGCTAAACACCATAATTCATTGTTTAGACTACATCAAAACCCTAGAAAACTAAATTAGCTCATGAAAGGGGAAAATACAACCATAGAAATAAAGAGTAAGAAAATAGGAGAAATAAACTTGATGTGGATTGAAGCCCCTTTTCTCTTCCAATCTTTTTCTCATTCTTCTTCAAGACCTTCTTCCCCAAAGAGAGTTGCGCCCTAGGGTGTTTCCACCCAAAGAGACCTCCTTTCTAAAGCCCAGAACTCGTTCTATTTATAAGCCAAGCAAAGAGAGGGCATGAAAATGGGTTTCAACAACATTCGGCCTCAAAAGGCACGCTATAACGCCAGCAATTTGCGTTGCAATGCCAACTCCGTCCCAGAGGGTGTAGTGCGTGTAGTAAGATCGCATATGTACGAGGGCTTTCATAATTATTTGAGTGTCATAGTAAATATTTTTAGGCATTGTTTAGGATGAAATTGTAGGTTTCAAGGGTGTAACCTTTGTAAAACCAGAAAAAAAGAATTATTAGAAATTTTCAAAATTTGCCCAAGAGATAATAATAATAATAAATTGCCATAATAGTTCAAGGAAGCCTAGAAAATTCTCTAGATCTCGGATGTGAAGCGGTGTCTTGGTCTGGTCGATCTCTCGTGAGGAAATCTAGTGACCTAGAAAAGTTTCGTCAAATTCTGAGACAAGCGGAATATTTTTACGATTTTCTGGGTGATAAGCCGTCAGTGACTTCAGGGACAAGATTTTTACTAAAATCTCATAAGTCAGGAAATGACTTGAGCTAAGTTCATTTAAAATAAATTGAATTGAAAAGAAATAAATAGTTTCGGGGTAGAAACGAACCCGAATGAGGCAATATGAGCCATGTATCCAAATAATAATAATAAGAAGTGGCCTAATAGGAACGGGGCATTAAGTTCCCCTCAAACACTCACCTAGAAAAATCAAGCACCTACTTGTGAAACTAAACCATCCTCTGTCCCATGTAACGGACAATGAAGTTAATGACTCCCAGACAATTGGCTTAGGGCATTAGGCTTCGAAAGGCCCCTTAGACTATGCCTGGGATTTCGATTGGAACAACTCACTTATTTCTCTATTTTTCTTTATTTTTCGTATTTTTGCTTTGTTCTACTTCTTTTTCTTTCTTTTTCTCTTTTTCTTTTTTTTTTCAATTGTGGGGCTCATTGACCCTCTTTATTGAGGTGTCCCAACACTATGGAAGTTAAAACCCCTCAAGGTAAGTTTAGTTTGAGAAAGAGGTGAACCTCGATTGTACAAATGAGGATCTAGTGTGTGTGTGCGCCAGGTTCATTAAGTAGTTATGAAAAGCGTGAAGGCTCTGACAAACCTCCCCATAACCACTACTTACTCAATCTTAGATCACATAAATGTGAAGGTATCTGATTTTATTCAGTAAACAAACTTTTTGAAGCTACAATGTCAAACATTCTCAAACCTGTTCTTAAGCACCAAACAAACTTATATGAACACAAAACACATAAACATGTATAACATAAGATTCAAAGAAATCCAGCTAAATTCTAATTTATGCCTAAACTTGAACAAAACATTCCTTCAATGAAATAGGAAGCATGAAAATAAGGAGGGAAAGAGGACTCTGAAGCGATCATCATTTGTTTTCTGTTACCTTAGAACCAGCTTGAGAGCTTGCAAGCTAAAGTACTTAAAACAACACAAAAAAAGAAAATTAACAAAATGAACAGACTAACTTAAAAATGGAAAATGGAAGAAAATATTACTAGCTTGGGTTGACCACGAAGCTGCTCCTTTTTCTAGAGTACGCTTGACTCATCGAACTAGAAGAATAGTGATTATCACCATCAGTTCTAGGCGGTGGTTGTGCTTTCGATTAGCAACTTGAGCATAAATCTTCTGATATTATATATATATACTTATATATATATATATTTTCTAATGTTCTCAATTCTTGTTAATCTAGATGCATAATCTGCTGTAGGTGATTTTCTATTTTCAACTCTTCATGAATCTCACCCCATAGAGTCATCTTCTGAAAAGTCTCTACAACTTCTTCTTTCATCTCATGTGATTCCAAAGAAGTTGACTCATCTTCTCTTGCAAATAATTGTTTCAATTCATGTGCATCATCCTCCACTCTTTGAAGCTTCTCAAGCTCTCCACCACTCTTTAAGGTGATATCTCATTTCTTCTTTCGGACTCACCTCAAGAATTGTAGGCAAACTTCTTGGTTGTCCCTTAGAGGACATTTTAGCCTTTTCTTTTCCTCATTCATGTATTGAGCCATTAGTTCTCTTATACTCATTTCCTTCCTATGTGAATGTTGTTCTATCTTCATGTCAGATTGAGTATGAGAAATGGCCTTTGGAGTCATTGCCTCTTCCAAGATCTTAAGTGGTATGGGTTGAATGTGAACATTGGCCTTTGTTTCTTCCATGAAAAATTCAAGTCTAGACTTGGCCAAATTAACCCTTGAGGTGGCTAGCACATCCATTCCATTTTCAAGAATTGACTTCTCTTGTGGAGGTTGGTTCGCCTCCTCCATGAATGGGGTTTGAGATGTTGCAAATTCAGCTTGAGCTCTTCTCCATTCAACCATAGTTGCCTCTAGGTTTGTCATTTTCTCTTGTGGAGGTTGACTTGTCTCATTATGGGCATGAAACCTAATCAAACCAACTTGAAAATTGTCCATATCAGCCATTGATCTTTCACTTTCAGCTTTAGCCATGGCCAAATCAGCTTGACCTATTCTCAATTCAGCCATGGTTTTCTCTAGACTTGACTTTGCCATTTGAGGTTTAGAATCTTCCATTTCAGCCCTTGTCTTAGCCAATTCAGTAATAGTTTCTTCCAAGATTGATCTTTGGACATGTGGAGAATGGAAAGTATCTTGTCTCTCTTCCCATGAGGTGCTCGAGTGATGATCCCATCCAACATTATTATTGTTCAAGTATAGAGTACCTCCACACCGAACATGATCCATAGACATAGGTGGGTTCCACACTTGACTCCTCCCTCTTTGATGATGTTCATTGGCCATTTTCCACATTCTTAATTGTTGAGTAAGAAGGGACAATTCAGTTTTCAATTCCATAAAAGGATCCATTGTGATTGAAAGCTATAAAAAAAAATTCAAAAGTAAAATAGACAAAAAGGGAAACTAGATATATACAAACTAAAATGAAACAAAACAAACAAAAGAAATATACAATATAAAGAAGGACTACTTGGTATCAACTGTTAAGTAGCGCCTATTCCACCATGATAGCGCCAAAAACTTGATGGGGCGAAACATTGTATAAATAAATACACGCCTATGTGCAAGTGCACACGTCATGTTCAAGTAATAAAGTGAAAGTAAGAGTATCGTCCCACGAGGATTGACTATTAAGTATCGATTCTAGTTTAGCTTAGGCTTTATTTAGATGATGGGAAATCTGTAAAAGGCTCAAATACACTAATCTAGCATGCAAGAATGACTCAAGGAAGACCTAAAAAGCCTTAGGGTATAGATTTCACCTAAACAATCATATATGAACCTCCTAACCCAATCAATCAATTTTTATTTTCATATGAAGATGAAATTTCACTAATGTATATGTGAATCTCTCGAGCATCCACGCACCGACCTAAAATTTGGAAGTAATTTGCATCTGCTCGGCCCGAAGCCTTTAGAGATGCAATAAAAGCCGAAAATCTTAATACCACACCTAATCTCATTTCTATCTCTATCTCATGATAATTAGATGACATTTCATCAATGGTCTAGCTCAATCATCACTTCTAAGTTTCAAATCAAGCCATAAATCATGCAAATATTGGTCAAATATCCACAAGCATTAAGACTAAATGAAATACTCAATACACATGTGAAAATAATACATCAATCAATATAAATTGGGAGAAATCCATACATTTATGTCTTTGGCTAAATCTAAACCCTAAGAAAACAAACTAAAACATCTCAAGAAGAAGAATACAATCATATAGATAAGGAAAAGCAAGAAAAAAAGAGAAGAAATAAACTAGATGGAAATGGAGACCCTTTCTTCTCCTCAATCTTCTTCTCCAAGCCAAAATCTTGTTTTCCCCCTAAAAGAGCTTTGCCCTAGGGTATTTCCACCCAAATGGACTTCCCTCTTTGCCTCCATGAACTCCCTTCTCTCAAAAAGCCCTAATTTTGTTCTATTTAAAGGCCAAAACCAAGAGAGCCCGACATCTATGTTATGGCATGACAAATCGACACTACAACGTAGTGGAAAATGGACAACACTGGAGTTGTCTAGGCTAAGTCATGCTGCAGTGTGAAGGCACTCATGCCTTAGCGTGAGTGGACTCAATTCAAGCTTCAACGAGAGAATTCCATGTTGCACCGTGAATTTCAACCTCTTTTTGATGATTTTCTGAGCAACCAGTTGACCGGTTGCTCTTTCTTTTGCTTCCCGACTTCCTAAGGCCATAACTTCTTCAACAAGACTTCGAATTGCGCAATCTTGTTGTCTACGGAAAGCTCTTGAAGTCTAGAATGCGTCCATGTCAATGAGGGAGCCATGGAAAGGAACGCTCCCTGTAGTCGAAAAATATCACATATTTCTGCAGCTGCCAGTGTTCTACTGGATCTGCTAATTTTGCTCATTTCCGCTCAATGGTTGGCCTAATCACAAAATTGAGAAAATAGAGCATTAGGACAATTATTTATCTCATAAAACTACTAAAACGTAAGCAAAATAGGGGGATAAATTGAGTAGTTAAGATACTCATCAGCTTGTTAGTAGGCCCTTTTGTTGAAGGGATTGTTTAGGGAGCTAAGTGAGCAGTTGCAAATCAGTACATTGTTTTGTGATAGCCAGAGTGCTATATTTCTCACCAAAGATCAGATGTTTCATGAGAGGATGAAGCATATTGATGTGTGGTATCATTTTGAGTGTGAGATTATTGCTTGTGGTGACATTATTGTGAGTAAAGTTTAAACCCAAGACAATCCTGTAGATATGATGACTAAGTCACTTCCTAAAGCCATGTTTGTGCATTGTTCAAACTTGGTTGGACTTGGTTGCTGAGTTTTGACCTTGGGGACTTTGTTGTGGAAGAGAAGTATGGTTATGATCTTGTTTTGAGATATGGAGTTCGTTGGTGTTTTCTGCTTATGATGGGAATTTGTGTCATGGTGAAGATTATTGATTTGTGACCAGAATTTGGTTTTAGGCTTATGTCCGACCCGATCACTAGCAATGCGACTTTTGTGAAAAGAAAAAGTTGAGAAAAATAGGAATATATTGTGGTAACAAAGGACCTTTCTACCTAGGTATTTTCATCATATCAACATATTATAGTTTATTCTTTATTATGTTGTACTCTATAATTATTCTCATATTTTATAGTGAGACTTTCTTCTCTGCTCATTGTTTTTACCGCAAGGGTTTCCACATAAAATCTTGGTGTTCTTTCTTTGTTTTTGTATTTTATTATTGTACCATTGATTTCAACAAGTTTGCTCTTTCTGTCATCAATGATTGTATATTTTTTCAATCTACAGTCTTAGGAAGATTGTGAACAGATTTTGTTCCTTCCTGATAGTTTCTCTTGTTATCATTGTGCATAAGTTTAGATCTCTTTGGTTTCTTGTGAAGATAACTTGAATGGATTTAAATATTCTTGGTTCTGTGTTTTACTGTTCAAAATCCCAGTCCACATCGAACTGTTAAGGGTGAATGAGCATCCATGTTTAATTGATAGTTGGTGCGGTATATGAATGTTTGTCTAAATAAACAATTTTATTCACGAACTAAAGTTATATTTACCAACATGAGCATAAGTAAGATGAAGGACAGAACTATGATCATGAGGTGAGATCGAAACACCAGCAGGCATGGCAACACAAGAGACTTCTCCTACCACTCAAATAACTGAGAGACATCCACAGAAATAATGTTATATTTTAAGCTAAACACCTTTGCTGGGTTTCTAGACCTAACATATGGAAAAAACAATCAACACTCTAGTATTCTAATTTTGTGATTAAAATTAGATTTTAAAAAATTTATAAATTTGATTAATGGTTGATTGTCTTAATATTTGGGGCTTAATCAGTTTAGAGCATTAAAAAGCACAGTACTATCATAGATGTTCTGTTTTGCTGGGGTCTTATGTCAGATCAGACCATGTGATGGAAGAGAGAGAGAAAAAAATTCTTTAAGCCTTTGCAAAGTGGGGCATTTCATTTGCATTTCCATTCTTTTTCTGATGATTTCTGCTTTCAAATAGACTTTTGACTTTTCCCTGTCTTTTCATGAGTGTACGGTATTTATTTAGGAAGAGCTCAGGCATGGAAGGATTCCTTCTTGGTTAATTGTTCATTCAACACAGTATAACTATGAGATGCACATCTGTCATGACTTCATACTCATGTTTCTGTAATTACATATAGGTTGATCTTGGATGGCTTTTGAATGAACCAAAAATGTTTAAAGGTGTGGTCTCTGATTCCGACCACCTGGTTGTTAATGCTAAAAAAAATTTATCTTGAACCAACAGCAAGAATTCTGCTTTAGTGCTTTCAGACTAATTATGAACTAATCAGCTGGGTTGTCATTTGCTCATTGAATTCGATGTCAGTGGCTTCTGGTGCAAGAGCTATGTTCTTGGCTACCAAAATGGCTTTATTACCATAGCTGCTCTGTTTTGCTAGAGTTTGATGTCAGACTACATTCTGCAAGAGACCAAAGGATAAGGTAGGGAAGGCGGAATTTAGTACTCAATAGTATTGCTCACTTTCCTGGCTAATTTAAATAGAACATTTACTTGTTTCCTCTATTACATTTTTATGCATTTACTAACCATTTCCCATTTCAAAGTGAGGTCCAATGCAATATATCCAATACTGGACATAGTTGAATTCCATTAGTGTTTATTTTATTAATATGAACCAGTGATTTCATCTTTCTTTCGTATCTAATAATTTAAATAATTCATAATCTTTAAAAGTACGGATTAACTTAACCTGATGGTTCTTATGATGTTTTTAAAATTTTCTATCCTTGGAACATATCCCATTGTATTAATTTCAATAATATAGTGAAGATAACATGATTTGTTATTTAATTGAATTAATTTTTCCATATTATTCTGATGATTATTTGTTGTGAAAGATAGAAAAATCAAAAATTTTGAATAAAAATCATGATCATACCGAAAGACACGACCAAAGTCAATATATGAAAAAATTTATATCTGGAACACCATAAATTGAAATTATTTTTAAACTTGATGTTGAAATCATTTTTTTAAACTATATATTTATCAAAAATCCTCAAATCTTCAGGTTTTATATTATGATTTTTGTACATTAAAAAGAAATGATAAACTAGTAGAGAAACGAATAAATAATGAGTTAACCCACCATATGAGCTGGCTAGCTTACCCATCTATTCCATATGGAAATGACGATTTACCGCTGCATAACATTTTTGCACGCAAACCTACGTTATCGATTTACTTTTTAATATTTTTCCAGTGCGCTTTCAACCTGCAATGATTTGGCAATCGCGTAACTCAATATTAGATATGAATCCTATTTGATTCAAGGTTTGAAGAGAAAAAGGATATGACAGCAGCAACAAAGTAATTTGATAAAGTGTTGGACAGAGGCACCACCCGTGTGCGAAGCAAAACGCAATGTGCATTTTACATTTTTTTCACTTTTGGTAAAGTGCGAAGAGGCTGCGTTAAGGCATTAATTGCATCTCAATTCTTAATCGTGTTCAAAAGCATGGTTTTGTTGAGCCTTCTGTCTTCCTTGTTTGATGTGGTGCTGGACAAGCTGATCGTCACCCCTTTGTTTGAGCATGCACGGCTGAAAGTAGACCGACACCCTTTCACTTGCACGATTTACTGTTGGAATCAAATCAGTGTTGGAGGATGCTGAGCAGAGGCAGATTCAAGATGATGCCGTGATGGGTTGGTTGGATGATCTCAAAGCTTTAGCTTGTGACATTGAAGATGTGCTCGACGAAATGTACACCGAAGCTCAGCGGCGCAGTTTGGGACACGGACCTCAATCCAGCAACAGCAAGGTGCGAAAGCTTATCTCCTCTTTTGACCATAGCAGTGATTGGTAAACAGATGAAGACCATCACCGACAAGTTAGATGCTATTTTCAAGCAAAAGGCTGCCCTTGGTTTGAGAGAGGGCCTTATTGGAGTTGGAGCGGTAGAGTACTGTCATGAAGGAGTGGTAGCTGCTAAATTATTTTGTAAAAACCAAGAGTATTTATTGATCCCAAAACCAATTGATCAATAATCAAATGATTCAATAAATACATTATAAAATAGTAACTTTATTGAACAAATAAACATATCAATTCGAAGCGTGAAAAAAAACATACCTGACATAGATAAGATATTGTTAGCTGTCATTTGTCTTTCAAATCTATAAGAAATGAGATCAAAGAAAAGCCAGGGTTGAAAGTAGTTCTTTCCTTCTCCCAAACCCTTGTAAAATTCTAGGGCTCTATGTACTTATATATACGAAGACAGAACACGCTGATCCAATGCGCTTATCAAAGCAAATGAGAAGATAACTATGAGTCCATAGCCAAGCATATTAAACCATCCCATAAATGGCTCATCAATATGTACAATTATACAATTAAAATTGTAATATGATTATGCTTAGTCCATAATTAATAAATTAATATAACATTCTCCCACTTAGACAGCATAATCATAACTCAAATGTTTTCTCAATAGATTTACATAGTCATAACCAATCATATACAATTAACGCACCGAGAGGATGTCTAAATCGTACATAATCAGACGCTACTAATCAAAATCATAACTCAAATGCTTCAATAAGAGACTTACATAGTCATAACCAATCATATACAATTAACACCAAGAGAATGCATAAATCATACATAATCAGGCGTTACTGATCTAGAAGCATTTCAATGACAAGAGTATTGATTCAATAGAAAGAGAAAATATCATTAAGTCATTTAGTTGGTCAAAATAATACAAAATCATAAGATAATGACAAATGTCAAACGTGTCTACAAAAATACACGTGCAGCAAAACTCCCACTAAAATAAAGATTCTAGGCTCCTACCATGTGAGTGGCGTGCTCTCAAACACGCAAATACGCAGTTCTCATAATGGCCCGCAACATACTAGTCGTAGGCTTGTGCTCAACTAAAATGAGAAACTCTGCAACTTTTTCTTTCATAAAAAAAAACTTCACATCAATGTGCTTGGAGCGAGAAGTGCGTCTAGTGATCCTAGTGAAAGAAACAATTGCGGAATTATCACAGAACAATTTCAGCAGTCTAGATGTGACACCCCAAAACCCGGGGTTCTTGTTGACAACCCGTCAACCCACGGAATACCTGTGGGTTTCGCATATCTCGATACCACTCTATCGTGTCCCATCCACTGAGATCCATTCATTCATAAATATTTTAGAAAAATATACAAGTTTATCAAATCAGTTCATAAGAGTTTGATTTACAACTCTTCTCATATACAAAATATTACATGTAAAATCTAGTTTATTCAAAAGGTTTTACAAAAAGGTCCCTCAAAGCCACACGACTTTCTTCACAAATGCGGCCTCGAATGAGCATCGTCCACCGGTGTCTTCCCTACACCTGAAATGTTTTTCCTAAAAAAGGTGAGCCACGCCCATCAGGGAAGTTTCCTACAAGGACTACTCCCCACCTAAGTGCACATGCAATGCCATGTTCACGCACTCAAACACATTCCAAGTAAAATGCAGTTTCTACCATGGAATTTCTACATGCCATGAATGAGATGAGACTCATCATGCCCCATGTCCCGAGTCATCTCCAACTCCCTCACACATGCATATGCCAAGTGTGAAAAAAAAACAGTCATCGATGTTTCATCCGATGACCCTTTTTATTTTACAAGTCAAAACCCATTGGATATAACCTCCAATGTCCACTTGAGAAATCAAGTCCCGTGTGTGTTTATGCATTTGTGGGCCATGGATTTCCAGGTTCCCATCGTAAGACACCGCACACCTTTCCAACGCTTTTTGGACTTTCACCATCAGTTGTGTCTAAACCAATCCGGGGCTTTCACCCGAGAAGGTGTCTATCCCTACTTGTTGGAGCGTGAACAATGCCTACTCCTTGGTCCGCCGAACGCCGAAAATTTGAGAAAGAGCAGCCAGTCCTCCTCCTCTTCCTTTCCTTTCTTTCCATTTTCTTTCTTTTCTCTTTTTTCTCTGCTTCCTTCCTTTCTTTTCCTTTTCTTTTCTGTTCTGTTCTCCTCCTCCACTGAACTGATCCAGCAAGGAAGGCCTTTCCTCCACTCACTCTCCATTCCAATTCCACCCATGTCCATGTGTTACCACTAGGAAGTGTGTGATCCACATGTGTCACTCATGCATAAGACTAGGTGCTTGCATGCCCTACACTTGGTTTCCATTCTATGGATGTGTGTCACATCATGCCATGTGGCATCACGCCACATGTCACCCGACGCCCGTCGCCCCTAAAAAAGCGAAATTCCGACTGTCTCAGAATCTGACGAAATTCGTTTGGGCAACTAAATTTCATGATACGAACTCAACGGTGAGGTCTGTTTTGTCATCCAAAATCTAGAAAATTTCCCAGGTCTTCAACTTGTACAGTAGTTGTAATCCACCACTTCTGCCCCTTTTACTTTTTGAAAAAGTTCAAATTTACCCGAGTTTTCACACTAGAAATGGAGTGAACAACCTCCAAAGCTAAAATAAAGTTCCACAACCATATTTGTAAAACCCGAGAAAATTCAATTTTCTGAGAAAGGGTAAAACGGTAATTTCGGTGGAAAATCTGAAATTTTTCTAGATCTTGGTTGATGAAACGGACTTCACCGTTGGGATCGTCTCATGAAATCTAGATACCATGTCGAATTTCGTCGAATTTCGATATAGTTGAAAATTTCACATTTTTCGAGGCACCGAGGGTAGTACGGGACACTTGACAAGTAATAAGTGGTTCACAGTGTGCCACGTGTCAAGTGCAGGGTAAGTCAAACAAAGAGCTTAAGTGGGACCCATAAGAGACATGTGGCAACACATGATTGGAGAGAAATCCAAGGTAGATGGATAAGGTGATAAGGGTAATCTAATGAGCCAATAGGAGAGTGACACGTGGCAAGAGAGGACATCCCACTTGACTTTAGACCAAACAATTTGGTAAGAAGTGAAAAAGAGAGAAAGGGGAAAGGAAGAGAAGAAGAAAGCTTAGAGAGAGAAGCTCCACTTTCTCTCTAGGTTTCCCGGCGATAGGACCGGCGGAGCAATAAGAAAAGTGCTTCCTCGCTCTAAGAGTTTCAAGTAGAGACCAAAAATGGGGAGTTTCGAAAAACTCCCAGAGGTAGGTCTTCTCCTACTTTGGTTACTTTCTACTCTAAGGGTTGTGTGGTGGTGTCTTGCCCCAAGGGGGATGTTTGGTTGCATTTTGAACTATGGAGAGTTACCCTATTTTGATCATACGCATTAGTTGGAATTTAGGACTAGTTTTCGTGAATACACTTAGAACCGTAAATCAATCGCACTTATATTTTAAATTTCCAATTATACAAGTTATGGTCCCCAGACACGGAGTAAGAACGCGTCGGGCCATACACGGGCCGATCAGCTGTCACGCGATCAGTGATCACCACTAGATCACGGTCACGTCGGTCACAAGGCTACCTGGTATTAGGATTAATTTAGGTTGTATGAGGTTTCACCGGACACATGCACCAACCGAACTCCGCTCAAAGCCGACTACATTGAAATTAATGACAATATTTCCCACGTTATGTGACTATGGATGAGGCAGATCATACTTACAGACCCATTTTGGTGCCAAGTACCTGTTCTATATAAAGTTGATGTGAATATTACACACATTTACACGACATACAAATTGTCGATCGAGTGCCAAATACTAACGACAATTTCTACATCAATATATCACAGAATTGAGAAGATTTAACATTACACAGATAAATGTGTAACACTAAGAAAACATCTTAGACTGAAAACAACATTTGTACCACACTGCTGAATTGTATTAGTTTTTTTGCATGTGCACCACTAGTTAGACTGATGTAGGAATTTAATAAATTTGTTGTCATTTGAAATGTGTAGATGACAAGTCGAGGACGAGAACGTAGAGAACGCCCACTGGCGACACACCCTCTCATTGGACAAGAAAGTCTTTAAGGAGGCCATGAGCGCAGATTCGCTGCCTTGCACTGTGTTAGTGCAGCTGGGAGTCAGGGAGGTCTGAGTAACCTCTAGAGGTTCAAGTCACATCATCCTCTGACGTTCACAGGGGAGGAGATCCGATGGTGGCAGACCATTGGTTCAGGTAAATCGAGAAGATATCGGAGGCTATAGAGATTACCTCCTATGCAACCAAGATTAGACTATCTGCATTCCAGCTAGAGGGTGAGTCCCAAGTGTGGTGGGACTAGGTTAAGACCTATAGAGATATAGAGGCAATGATTTGGGCAAAGTTCCATGAGCTCTTCATGGGCAAGTATTTTCCGGCCACTGCTAGGCATGCAAAGACCTAGGAGTTCCTAGAGTTGAAGCAGGGAACAATGACAGTGATGGAGTACGTGGCTAAATTCACAGAGTTAGCTCGTTTTGTTGATGACTATGTGGCCACAGATATGGCTAAGGTGAGGAAGTTTTGGAGAATGGGAATGCTGTCCATTCGGGGCAAGATCAGAGGGATCCTTCCTATAAGACATGGACTCTATGGTTAAGACAGTGATGGCCATAGAGAGAGAGATAGAGAAGACACAGAGTGTCCGACATGTGGGTACTAGTGGTAAGAAGAAGGAGAGTTGTCTTCTTCCAGTTTGGGGAAGAAGCGGAAGTCTATTCTCAAGAATTTCAGGGACAAGGCTGCGGCCACTAGGGCCAAGGCCAAATTAGGGAGCTTCCAAATGGGGCCTGACCGACTGTTACCGCTATCGCCCCGGGCATAGCCAGTGGATCACTCTCAAAGGCAAGGATCCAGGTTTCGGACGCAGCCCTGGGGCCATCTCATGGGACAAAGGACATAGTTTATTCCTCCCCACCCCAATGTGAGTCGAGAACCAAGACGGGTCCCAAGGTGTCGCATAAGCGCTTTCATTATGCTAACAAAGCAAGAGGCCGTAGTGTGGGTCGGTACCGCGACGTACTCACGCCGGATGTCATGATTCAAGGGCGTGTCTACGCCATCACACCACAAACTGACCCTGTAGATCAATAAGCTATACAAGGTATTTTTCTTTTATCTCGCCTATGGATAAGGGTATTATTTGATTCGGGTGAGTCGCATTCATTCATCGCTTTGATCTGTATGCTGGAGATTGGCTTTGGTGGTTGAGACCTTGGAGAAGCCCCTATATGTGAGTTCTCCCCTAGGGACTAGGATGAGTGTAAGTCTGATATGTCGGGGTTGCGAATTAGAGATCTCTAGGATTCTACTCACAATGAACTTGAGGGTCATGAACATGTCAGATTTCGATTTCATCCTTCGAAGGACCAAGCCGACCAACCATACCAAGTCGCCATTGATTGTGGAGCCAGAGGGTTAACATGCAGATGGTACTTTGTGTTTCAAGGGGACAAACATAATGTTTTGGTCCTGCATCGCAAACAGATTCCAGATGGCCTCGGATAATTGATGCTAGTTAGCTAGCAAGCCTTACTCCGAGGACGAGGTGAGACTAGGACTCGATCTACCTCTCGGTAGTGTGAAGTATATGGGATGTTTTTTCTCGATGAGCTACCGATTACCTCTCGCTACGTAGATCAGATCGTTACACTCGCACACGCCCATCTCTATGACTCCACATAGGATGGCACCAGTTGAGTTGCAGGAACTCAAGGTCCAAATACAAGAGTTGTTAGACAAGGGTTTCATTAGATTGAGCAGTTCACCATGGGGCGCTCCGGTTCTGTTGTGAAGAAGAAAGACAAGATCCTTCGACTGTGCATTGACTACCGATAGTTGAATAAGGTTACGATCAAGAATCGGTATCCATTGTTGAGGATTGATGACTTGTTTGATCAGCTGAGAGGAGCGCGAGTCTACTCCGAGATAGACCTTCGCACTGGTTACTATCAGCTGAGGGTTAGGGAGGCAGATATCCCTAAGACAATGTTCAGTACGCGGTATAGGCACTTTGAGTTCACAATGATGCCCTTCGGGTTGACGAATGCTCCAACAGCATTCATGGACCTCATGCACAGGGTATTCCGACCATACCTGGATCAATTTGTCGTGGTCTTCGTGGATGACATTTTGATCTACTCCTAGTCTGAGGAGGAGCATGAGGATCATTTGAGGGTCGTTCTACAGCCTCTGAGAGACCATCAGTTGTATGCCAAGTTAAGTAAGTGAGAGTTTTAGCTTATTGAAGTGAGATTCTTAGGGCACATAGTGTTAGCTTTGTGCTGTCGCTGGTCCCCAGAAGGCTTCTGAGGTCAGACGAGTTAAGAGAGCCGCTATTCGAGATAATGAAGCTTGGACGGGTGGCTGGTGGAGGTTCATCGAGGATTTCTCCCAACCAAAGACTTATGACGTAGACCACCTATGAGGTCAGTTCTAGTGGAATATCCAGGCAAGAAGGCATTCCGCACTTGAAGATGAGGCTTACTTTAGCTATCTCCGATAGTCCCGAAGAGGGCAGAGGTACACAAAGGTATTGTGATACCAAGGCCTACCAGATGCGTTTGATGCAAATCTCGAGAGGGTAGATTATGGTTCCCACCACAAGAATCATGAGCGTAATCACGCCACACACTCCACATGGAGTTGTACATAATTTTCGCCAGCGATTTAGCGCCAATCTCGACGGCGAGCACCCAGGCATTCGCACTCACAAAAACCGACGTATATCTTCACACAAATACACCAACATGAGGCGGTGTGGATGAAGGTCCTAGAGGATTATGACTTCACTTTGCATTAACAATTCCTCGGTAAGGAAAATTTGGTGGTCAGATGCACTAATCGGAAGTCATAGGGAGCACATGCGAGGCTCTCGAGTCGCAGATGTCGAGACTGTGTGGGACAGCTCAAACTACAAAGATAGTGAGTGTGCTCAAGGTACTTTTAAAGCTTGGTAGCCTACGCCGTCCCTATTGAGTTGCAGTGATCAAGTCCTAGCGTAACGCCGAGATAGTGTCCATCGTGACCGAGTACAATCAGTACAGGACGAGGTCAATATCTCACACATATGGTAGTTCGTGGGACTAGTTATGGATCCCCAATTGACATATTTGAGAGAGGAGATCCTTAGGGAATTCCAATGCTCTCGTTTTGCAGTGCATCCATGTGGCACAAAGATGTATCATGATCTTCGTCACAAGATTCATCGAGCCGAATTAAGAGACACGTAGGACTTTGTTCACTGATGCCTCTGTCGGTGTTAAGGTCGAGCAACTGTGAAGCCAACAGTACTTAGCCTGGTCGTAATTTCAACCCTTGCCTAGGCGGATGAAGGAGGTGCGAAACTATACTGGGACTCTTTACTTGCTTTTTCAAACATTGGTGATCCTAAGTCTTATAACTGAATCAAAATATCATATACAAAGATACAAAAGTCCCATTTACATATACATATACAAAAATTGTACATTTACTACAAGTGATGGACCCCTACAAGTGTGCCGCCCGTACAGTATCGCGAAGATCGTGGATATCCTCGCTATTCTCGATTCAACCGCCTTTGCGATTTAAGGGGGCGCTGACCAGACTGGGACTTGCTTTTTCGCATATCAGGCCCAAGTCTTATAACCGAATCAAAATATCATATACAAAGATACAAAATAAAACTACCAACGAGTGGTGTTTACAAGCATAATACATACAACTCTTGAGTCTCATTACATTTACATATACAAAAACTGCATTTACATTTACATAATCGAAATAAACCTATCAGGATGAACTCCTACTAGTTTGTCGCCTAACAAAGATACCTAAGATCGCGCAGACGTCCTCCTCTGTACCTACACGGATTAAAACCCGTGCTAAGCTTAACGCTTAGTGGGAAACATATGACTTATACATGTACACATGCATTAATATTTTTTTTTTACAGTAAGCATATAAAGTAACAAATATATAGTAGCAGATATCAGAATTTGCATGAATTCATATAGAAAACTAATACATATACTTGTACTTATAGCAGACTCATACTTATCCAGATCTCCCGTAGGAGTTACAGAGATTATACTTATACAGAGGTACCCGTAGGTACTACAGAGCTTATGCTTGTACAAATGTACCCGTAGGTACTCCAGAGCTTATACTTTAACCTTATTCGTTATTTAGACTCTTATCATATAATTGTTGGAATACCTAGACCAGTAATAAGAAATGAGTAAGACACAACACAATAAGTACCCGAAGGTACTGTACAGTACTGAGGTGTCGTAGCACAAAGCAGAGGTCGGGGCTAATCGATCAAAGATGTGCCCGCCCACGAGCGTAAGTGTTGGGTAGCACTAACGTGAGTGTCGGCTAATCGACGAGACATGCCTCGCCACGAATGTATGTCGTAACACCAATAGTAGTGCCGAAACATTTATCAGAGATGTGCATGCCCACGTAACAGAAGTGTCATAGCACTAGCGAGTGCCGCCACTCAATCGTGGCACGCGGTTCCGGCCAGGCAACAAAAAAGTGCCCATCGCAACGTAAGTGTCGCAGCACCAGCGTGAGTGTCGGCTACTAATCAAAGATTACGCTACCCACGCAATGTGGTGTCGGGTTACGCATCATCTTGTTTTAGGCAAATTCCTATAATTATATGTGTTCAGAACTTACTATCTTATCATGTGCATTTCTCGCTTGCTGAGATCGAACTTCGCCGAGGCGGCGAGGTACCTGTGATAATTTTTCCTTGCCTTACAAACATGAATGGACCCTTCACAATTTATATGGTCCTCATTAGTCCAATAGGACAAGTCCTCGTAGAAAGCAAATGGAAACAAAACGAAACAAAACACAGAAATTTCCATGCTATGAACAATAGCTATGTCGCAGCGTACGCCGCGGCATGACATGCCACACCTTGGCGTGGACCTACGCTACTGTGTAGGGATCCCTACGCCGCTGCGTAAGACCTCGAATTTTGCCCAGATTTTGCTTATTTTGTCCATTTTTTCTAGAAATCAAACCAAAACTCCAAAATAATCCAAAAGTTTCACCAAAAACAACTCCCAAATGGGTTCTAACCTCATCAAAACCAAACATGGAGATTAATTAGGGTTTTTCCAAACCCAAACTCAAATACTTATAAGTTAGGTTAACTTCCTAACACCCAAACATATATCCTCACATCATAAACCAAGAATCCATACTCAAAGCGAGGATTCCATACTCATCTTATACAAACTAAGGTTTTACCAACCCAACTTTCAACAAATCTAGGGTTAGGATGAATTCTTAACTAAATCTTAGGAATAGAACCACTAATATCCATACAAAAACTTCCATACAAGTTCCATAGCTCAACACCAAACCATATAAATCCATACAAATCCATACTCAAATAGTTTCCATACCTTTCCTCTTCTTCTTCTTCTTCTTCCTCTTCTTCTTCTCTTCTCCTCTTTTCTTTTTCACTCTACTTTTTGCTCTCCTCCAAAATGCCCAAAAATGAGAGACCCTAATTGGTCTTATCCCAATTTGGTCTAATTTTCCCTTATTGCTCTTTGGTCCTTCATCTCTCCTCTATTTGCAAATCAAGTTATTCATATTTCCACTTTAGCCTATAATCTTCTTATCATATGACCTTTATATCCTGTTTTAACAAATTCCACTTTTACCCTTGTATCTTGTACAAATTCCGGGTTTTTCAGATTTCACGTTTTGTGTTTAAATTAAGAAAAAATCAAATTATACCTACAAAATACCCTAAACACGTTGAAAACGACTAGGGTATATTTCGGGGTGTTACATCCTCTCGTACCTACACCTAATTGCAATCCTCTGCTAAGCTTAACGCTTTAAAACATATGACTTATAAGATATATATATGCACTAATACTCATTACAAGAAGTATATAATAAGAATAAGATATAGTAAGATATCGAATTTTTCAATGAATTCTATATAACAAATTTATACACATACTTGTACTTATAGTATACTTATACTGCTCACCCTCCCATAGGAGTTATAGAGTTTATACTTTGGTAATGGTTGCACCCATAGTGTGATAGAGTTTATATTTGTATTGTGAGGTACCCGAGGTACATTCGCAGAAGAACGATGTACACATTTTTATCGTTATTTGTTATTCAAATCATATTACTGCTTCGACCACTGTAATTCAAGAATAAGAAATGAGTAGACACAAGACAATAAGTACCCAAAGGTACAGATAAGACTAAGGTGCCGTGAGCACAAAGCAGAGCGCCGAAACACCGACAGAGAGTGTCATTGCACCCAATCGAGAGTACAAAGTACTAATGTACCGCTATCTACGAGTACCGTCGCACTAATCGAGAGTACCGATACTATACGTGCCCCGCCCACGTAAATGCAGGTGTCATAAGTCATTCCATATCCTGGGCCTTAGGCAGTTCCTACAATTATATGTGTGTTCAGGAACTTACTATCTTATCATAGGCATTAAGTTTGCCATCAAATTCCGCTCGAAGGCTTAAGCTTTTCCTAGGCTAGCGAGGTACTGGCCTAATTTTTCCTTTTACCTTACAGTACGCATCGGACCCTTTCATACACTTATAGGGTCCCCATTAGCCTAATAGACAAGTCCTCGGAATAACGAACTAGCAAAACATGACGAAAACACATGCCTATGAACCTATGCCATGCATGAGCCTCGGAGTCGGCGAAAGCATACGCCACAGATTCTCGAGGCCTGTCCACCTCCTCTCGCCATGCCGTGGCGTGACATATGCTGTCAAGCAGCTCCCACGTCAGAAGGTGACCTAAATTTGCCCAGATTTGTCGATGACCCTTTTTCCGTAAACTAAACCAAAAACCCCAAATAACTAAAAGCATCACTAAAAACAACTCCCAAATGGTTCATAACCTAAACATAAACACAAGAGGGGATGTTAAGAGATTCCTAACACCCAACAAGTATTCATACTCTTAAACACCTCAAACCCTAGCTCAAGGAGGAATTTCATACACCCAAGCAAATGACCTACATGAATCCCCACAAATCCTTAGAAATCCTCATTTCCAAACTCATCTATACATATTCCTACAAGTTCCAATCCAACAACTTCCACAAACACTTGTAATGGTGGGTTAGAACTTCTCATAGCCCAACCCTAGACAAAGAATCCAAAAATCCATACAAAAATTCACAAATCCATACAAAACCATAACAATCCATACTATTCCATACCTGAAATTCTCTTATCCTTCTTCTTCTTTCTCTTCTTCTTCTCTTCTCCTCTCTTCACATAATGCCCTAGCACTCCTTCCCAAAATGAGAGACCAACTTGGTCTTATCCAATTTGATATAATTTTCCTTTTATTACCCTTTAGTCCTCAAATTCTATTTGCACCACAACTTATGCTATTTATAAAATAGCATCTCATCTTCTTATCTTATGACTTTTATATCCTGTTTTGACAAATTACAAATTTATCCTTGCTTATTTCTAGGTTTCTCGTTCAATGCTTTGAATTTAAATTACAAAAATTCAATATACCTACAAAATACCCTAAACACATTGAAAACGACTATAAGGCTTTGGGGTGTTACACAACCATCGGAGGTAGCTCAGTGGAAGGAGCATCGCCACGATGGATTTTACGACCACTTCTGCCACGCACACCAGCACTGATGCAATATGGGGTGATAGTGGATCGCTCATGAAGTCGATACATTTTTCACGTAAGGATGACCTTCACACTGAGGAATTCTCGTCGGGTTGTAGCGGTCCATGAGATTGCCCTAGCTAGCTGGAGTACCGTTGTCCATGGCTGCCTGATAGGGATCCTGTGTTTACGATACTTTTAAGAGTAAAGGCCATGGGGACATAGTTTACTATGAGCACTACACATCCGTGAAACAGATGATCGCCGTAGGAGGACTATATAGATTTAAGAGGACATACCGCGAAAGTCTCCGGATCGTGAAGGGTAGTTTGGAGAAGTACTTACCCTTAGTGGAATTAGCCACAACAATATCATGCGAGATACCTATGAGTAGGCGGGGAGGCCATGCATCACTGGTTTTCAGACGCAGGTGGAGAGCCACATCAATGGGTCTGCATCTATTAGAGACACCTTAGAGAAGGGTTTGATACGGCACGCTCGCCACCGCGAGTCGCGTGGCAGCTACGCCGACGTGCGACGCCTAATCCCTAGAGTTTGAGGTAAGGATCATATCTCTTACAGATGCCTGCAGAGGAGGGTTAGCCCGCTGCTTAGGAAGCTGTCAACAGGTTCATCTGCCCTTCAAGATACTCGAGATGCAGGGCACAAAGAAGGCATGTTACTATTTAAGATAGTTCGGTGTTCATGAGGTGTTCCCACCGCCTTAATGTTCGAAGTATACCCAGATCCAGCTCATGTAAGATCGTGGAGATTACCATTGATAGATATGGGACCTTCGAGGAGGGAACAGTGTACATCATGGATAGTTGGGACCTGTGTTTTACTTAAAGACCGTGGAGAAGGTGAAAGTGTTGTGACAACACCATGGAGTGGCGAGGGCAACGTAGAGCCGCTGAGGACACAACGCTGCCACTACCTTTCATCTTTGAGGACGAAGGTACATGGTTTAGTCATTTAGTGATTTAATGACTAGTCTACATGCATGTGGTTGTGTAAGGCTGCATTATGCATGTGGTTGTGTGTGTTTGCATATGCATGTGATTCAAGGTGTATGTGTATGCTGCTATTTCTTTTTCTTCTTCTTGTACAGTAGGCTTTTCAACTCTTTACAAGTGATCGCCATCACATCACACAACCTTTCGTTCGATTCTCAGATCAAATCTCGTAATAAATACCCACCTCGACGCCTTAGTAAATCGATACTTAATTGCAGCATAATCAGTATGGATCATCACATGGGACCCCAATATGTATGGCCTAAATTTTTCACACGCAAATACTACGGCCAACATCTCCTTCGCAGCTGCAATTTTCAGCTTCATTAAAGGTTTTGTTGGCATGATATATGGCCTTAAACATCTTGTTAGTTCTCTATCACAATACAGCTCCCATTGCATAGTCACTGGCATCACACATGATTTCGAACTCCTTGTCCCAGTATGGTTTTGCCATGATGGGAGCTTCAACTAATTTTGATCCCATCTTCAAAGATCTCTCTCGAAGCACTGGGTCAAACTTAAACTTGCATCTTTTCCAGCCACTGCGCTGTCGGTCGAGCAATTTTAGAGAAGTTCATAAATCTTCGTAAAACCAAGATCTCCCAAGAAACCCCACCCTTGACTGCTGTTGGTGGCATAAGATTTTATAATTGAAACCTTTGGCAGAATCAGTGCCTGCTTATCTTTCCTCGCTACCATAAAATGACATTTTTTCCCAATTCGCATAGATTCTGTCCTCGCATCCGGGAAAACATTCCCAAATTATACAAGCAATTTTCAAACTCGGATCCATAATCGTGAAATAATCCATGAAGATCTCCATAACTTCCTCGCCAAATATGAGAATATTCATGCATCTGAATGTAAGAGAGCATTACACAAACCAATGGCATTCTAAAAGCAAAAGTACCAAATGGCATGTAGCGGTTTTCTCCCCGGTCCTCGCGTAATGCAATTTGATTATATCCGCAGTATCCATCAAGAAAATAAGTGAGGGAAGTCTCGCTAACTTAAGTACAACATCCGATCAATGAAAGCGCGGGAAAATGACTTTCTCGCTGCGTAATTCAGCCAGTCTATAAACCCTTCATCCTCGTCACTGTTTTGTAATTAATTATTTTCCTCATTTCTGATTACCGTGAATCCACCCTCTTAGGGAAATCACATGATCTGTCACCTGCTCGATATTGCATATAGCAAACCCGCATTCAACCATTTCAAGACCTTCCCTTTCTTCGATCACTCTCTTTTCATCATGTGATTCACCCTCTCCTTGGTGTTCACAGAAGTCTTGCATCATCATTCAAATATCTAGTAAGGAAATGGAGGGACTGATACTTTAGATCCTCAATCGACTGCCAATAGTTTCCTTTATATCTTCGCACTTGCAACAACTCGTTTTTCAAATTCGGGCCAATGTACTGATATGATTACTGTTTTTCTCTTTTTCTTCTGCTCCTAAGAAGGCATATTTCAAGTGACTGGGCAATTTCTTTTAATATTAACCCTTCTGTCTCTATTTAGCAACTTTCGATCCTTAGCGATACATGTTCTTAACTATTTTCATCTCGCTCGATTGCTTTATTTCGCTAACCGGAAGGTAATAATTCATAATCAATAATGCGTACCGGAAATTCATCTCAATTTCATTTGATAGAATGGTGAAGATTACAAATCGTAATTCTGGCTCAACACCGATAAGACTACCGTTTTCTACAGCCATACAAATCTCTTCATCAACATCAGGTTGTTCCAAGCTCGTTGCTGCTAGCAATCGCTTCATCTCCTCACCTCAAGGTCAGCTCACCCTTGCACATCTATCGCTGCGCCCCGCAAAAAGGGTCTTCAAACAATATAGAACTCGTATCCTCTTCCATTTTCATGATCACAAAGTCCATAGGAAAGATAAATTTCCCCACCTTGACAAGCACATCTTCAAGAACACCTTCTAGTCGTGCCATGGATCTATCAGCCATCTGTAATGTAATTGCTGTTGGGAGGAGTTCCCCCAAACTCAATCTATGCACCACTGATAGAGGCATCAAGTTGATACTGGCACCAGAGTCACACAAAGCCTTCTTGAATTAATATTTCCCTATGGAGCAGGAATGGCAAAGTCACCGGGTCCTTCATTTTGGCTGAAGACTTCGGATAATTGCATGCAAGTGGCAACAAGTTCATTATTCCTTCCTAATCTTTCTTTTTTCTACCAAGATTCCTTCAGAAATTTTGCATAGTTCCTAAGATTTGATTGATTGCTCAAGGAATATTGATTTCTATTTTCTTGAATATTTCCAAGCACTTGGAGAAAACTGCCTTCCCTTCTCGCTTCAAGCCTCCGAGGAAATGGAACCGCAGGGTATGTTTATACTTTCTCCTTCTCGTTTTAGCTCACAACTCTTCTCGTGTTGTTTAGTTAGCTTTTTGTTTTTTGCATCCATTTGTCTTTTTCCGACATATTCTTCTTCTTCTTTTTCCAAATTTTCTTTTTCTTCTTCACGCCTTTTCCCTTCTTTTCTTTTCACAGCCGCCAAGCCACCTCCTCCCTCAACCGAATTGCCATGTCCTTCAGTTTTTCCGAAAGTGTCACTAGGGAACGCACCCTGTCTCCTCGTTCGCATATTCGTAGGCTAGCCAGCCTCATCAGGTTTTTAAGTTCTTTAGTGATGCACCCAGGTTTGCTTGAAACATATGAATGTTGATTTGAAATTTTCCAACTCTATTAAACTTCTGTTCGGGAGGTTTATCATTTATTATCCCCCCATGAACCGCAACATTTGCTCCTTCAAAAGACTGGGCCCTTGACCCCGATATTCATTTCGCTTTCTCCGTCGTTGTTAGAACCTTGTCAGTTGACACCCTTGCTGTACTCCCCGCTCTCTATGTCTCGGGGCCATGTATTGCTCCTCCGCCATAAGGAGAAGTTCTCATGGTTCCCGAGCGTTGGATTACAAGGCAGGTAGTTGAGATTAGGCTTTGAATTGATAGCTCCTTGTTCATTCAAGTATTTAGCCTCTCAACCCGGTAGGGATCCTCTTCGCTTACTCAACACTGCCATTTTCTTCTCGCTGACAAGCCTTATATGATGAGCGTAATGCGGCTGTTTATCCATCCGCATACATCTAGCTGTCTCATAATGTTGATTTGAAAGGTTTCAACATCTCACCCTTATTTGCTGTTGATTTCTTCCAAGATTCGCATAGCCTTTCTGAGATTATACACGCGGCAGTCCCTCACTGTCCCTGCCTCTTCCAGACTTTTTCTTTTAAATGCCTTACAGCTGATCAATACAGCTCCTTGAGAAAGTCATCTGATGGTAAGATAAACGATTTGCAGTTTGAAGATTTTATGCCATGCATGAGATGTATCTCTCCACCGTTTCGCCAACCTTTCCAGCCGTGATATATGTTTCATCTTCCCCCATTAATTACACTGATTCTCTTCTCCTTCCTCAAGGTGAGAGAAGCAGAAAGAATCTGCAAGATGCTTTCCACAATCAAATTCTTCTCTGCATTCATTGAGTTGTATGGTAATCCAAAACCAGGGTGGTCGCAATGCTCTTCACAGGTGGGAGGGCTGATCACTTCTCGGTCTTTACACCGACCACCATAACATCCCGGCAATCCCACCCATGCTCAACAGTCCCAGTGCACGCCTGAATTGATGTCAACCGCCAGATTTGTGTCGGTTAAGTCAAAATATTGTTTCACAAAGAGTTGTTCAACCACTGATTCTCGCTTACGATGTTCCAGAACTTCACAGACTTTCGTTTCAAGCCTTCTGCCTCGCCTTGAACTGTTCTGATTAATTTCATTCCGCCATGGTTGCCCACCACTCTTTGTCTTCCCCAAATTTTTATTCTTTCCAACGGATCAAGAGTAATGATTTACCGCTTCCTCGTGGTACGAGATACCTTCCCAAAACGAGATACACTAAGATTACACAGTCGTGGGTATTAGCAAAAGAATTTCAATTGCTTTCTAAAAGATAAGGGCTTCAGTAACTATTTCCAAAGAAACTAATTTTCAGGTTTTTCTTATAAAATTCAAAGAAAAATGTCCAAATTGAAGATTTCCTTTGGTCGTAGCATTATCAATTTTTCAATCCTCGCAATCGCGTTTATAAATCATTACCTGATTATATAGCTAAAACCTTTCAAATTAACATAGTTACAAGAGTCTTACAATTCTTCTTGCATCTTCGTTTATTTTGAATTACTTATTGCTAACTGAGAAAATTACTTTATATTGCTTAATTTGAAAAATGGCTTTAATCTAAGACACCTAAGTGCACGGATCATACAAGTAGTAAAATGGATATAGTCTAGATATCATTCCAGCGAGAGATTGACAAAATTTGAAATCAACTACGACTACTTAAGGTCCACACTATTTGAACTTGAGTGAATAGTGATGGTTTAATCTAGAAGATAACGGTCTAGGCGATACATAGGAATATAAAGGAATTTAAAATGTACAAACAATCACACAAAAGAAAGCAATATCAAATAAAATAAAATAACGAACAAATCTTTGGATTGAATGGAGTTTTCCGCGAGATGAACACTATCAAGGAAATCTTGGCCAGAAGCGACCAATTCCTGCATTAATATGCATTACTCTGTTCTGTTGCTGGATGTGGATTTGTCTAAGATGCCTTAATATGCAATTGGATTTCTCCATATTCATTGGTTAGAGGCCCCTGCTTTTCTCAAAGACAAGGATCTAATCAGCTACTTGTATTTTTGACTTTTTTGCAAGATCTGGGTATTTTTCTTTCTCAATACTTCACGCCCATTTCTTGAGACTGCAGATTTCTTGCTTCCCTTTGCAGGATCACTGCAAAACTTCTACAACTCAATTGATGACTCATCCTTTAAATCTGATGGTTCTTCCCTTCCTTAAGTTAGCTTTGCCTTGCTGCAGGGTCAGAACTTCCCTTAGATTAGGTGAAGTCTGCGATTATTCCCCCATTAATAAATGTTCCCCTCCAACATCAATTATGAGTGAAAAGGGAATTTATCGAGGTGAACTTTCAGAGCTTAGTAATTCGTCAATGGTAGTCTATCATACCCACAAGTGGAATGTTCCCAACTCTCAGGAAAGAGGGCATCCTGGAAATCAGAGCAAGAAACAATTCTTGAAATGGTATAATGTGCTACTATTGGGAACTAATCGATTTAATAACAACATCAATCAAATAAATTCCAATCAAAATATTTCTCTCTAAATGATGCAGAAAAGACTGTAACTAACGATAAATCCAATATAAGTGGCCTTTTTCTCAATGCGTACAATCAACAATGGATCATTGATCGAAATAAACCATTTTGTAATTGTAGAAATTGAAGCAGGCAGATTCCATAAATTTGTCAGAGACTCCATTAATTTCGAGCGGTAATGGTATTAGCTCCCGAAATTAAATCTAGCTTCATCGTTTCTACATAGATCAATGGTTCAGATTGAAAAAAGAAAACAAAAGAAAGAAAAATAAAAAAAAAAATTCTATTCTAAAAATATCTGATGAGTCCTTCTCCTCTTTTGATTCACAGGTATCGAAGACGGGATCTACTTTACTATCCTCAAAAAGTCTATTTATAACTGTCAAAAGAAAATGGGCCTAATTCCAAAAAGCTCAAGGTGGATTTTACTAAAGAGAAAGCCCAATCTACTGTCTCATGTCGCGACCTCAAACTGATGTCGCGACCTGGATTTCTTTCATTTGCACTCATTTAGTTGCGACCTAATAACTTCTGTTGCGACTTGGTTCGCTACGGTCACTTTGATTACGTGGTTGGGATGTCAGGTATAGTCCGCGACCTTGTGCTTTCGATTGTTTCAAAAATTGATGTCGTGACCATAGTTCCATGTCGTGACCTTGTTCTTCCTTCCTTTCTACTGCATTCTTAGTCACGACCTTGGTTTTAGGTTGTGACTAAGTAATTTTTCTTATCACGCCTTCCTGGTCGCGACCTCAAAAGCAAGTCATGACCGCTTTGTTATCTTGCCAACCCCTTGTCTTTGTCTCAGTTACGTGTACTTAGTCACGATACCGAATATCTCTTTAGCAACCTTCTATCTTCATTAGTACCGAATTTTTAGTCACGACCGAAAAACTGTAACACCCCGAAATATACCCTAAAAGTTTCGGACTTGTTTAGGGTATATTAAAAGCTAAATGGAATTGTTCGGAAAAAATAAGAAAGAACTTGGAATTAATACAACAGTTAAGGGTAAATTAATACTTTACCAGTTCATGACCTAAGGGTCATAATATAATAAGTTCATATGTCAAAGTAGGATTTTGATAAATTGAATAGAGAATAAAACTGAAAGTGAGGACGAAAGGGTAATAAAAGAAAGATATTAGAATAAAATAAGGAAGAAAATTATGGAAGAGACAAGTGGCTTGGAAAGGAAAGGGGAGGAAGTTTCCTCCTTTGGAAAGTGAAATAAAAAGGGGATAAGATCAGATAAGAGGATAAGACCCGAGAAATATCTCATTTTGGTCTTGGGAGAAAGAGAGAGCAAAAAAGGCTAAGAAGAAGAAGAGAAAAGAAAAGAAGAAAGAAGGAAAAGAAAAGAGAAGATCACAGGTATGGAACCCTCTATCTCGTGTATGGACACATGTCTTGGGTTGTATGGAACTATGAGTAGTGGTATGGAATTTGAGTATAGTTTTGTATGGAAACTATGGGAGTTTGGAAGTCTAGTTTTGGTCTAAACAGTTTAGATACCTGGTTTAGAACCCTCTATCTTGTGTATGGTTTGGGTTTGGAAACTCCCAACCTCATTTCTTGTTAGGGTTGAGTTGAGAAGAGCTCTAAGGTTCCTATAGATGTGTTTTGGGAAGGGTCTAGTTACAAGTTGAACCAAGAAAATTCCCTATTTTGATCATATGCAGTAGCCGGACTTTAGAACGAGTTTTTGGGTCAGAAATAAAGGGAATTTGGAAGTAAGTCCTTCTGATAAATTGTAGCCACATCAATGAACTTGATGTTAGGCTTTTGAATCTCTCAATTTGGACCTATTTAGACTAAGTTATAGTCCTTTACTGAGGTCGAGACCAGCTAAATCTGAGGCGGGTCGGTTAAATCCAGGTCGGGTCAAGCTAGCCGGACCTTAGAATGGGTTTTTGGGTCAAAAATAAAGAGAATTTGGAAGTAAGTCCTTCTGGGAAATTGTAGCCACATCAATAAACTTGATGTTAGGCTTTTGAATTTCTCAATTCGAACCCTTGTAGACCAAGTTATGGTCTTTCTACTCTGAACAGTCAAATGGATAAGAGGTCAGCAGACCTCATGCAGCAGAGGTCAACAGACCTCATGCAATAGAGGTCAATAGAGGTCAGCAAACCTCATGCAGCGGAGGGTCCAGCAAGCCTCCTGCAGCGAGAGGTCAGCGGTACTCATGCGAGTCGGCGGGCGCTCATGCAGCCGAAGGTTAACGGTATCATGCGGCGAGGAGGTCAACGGACCTCATGTAGCGAAGGTCGGCCCGGGCCTCATCTGCCAGTCGGACCTCATTACGAAGAACTCGAGATCGTCACGAAAGGCTCGCTCGTCCTGAAGGCTCAGCTCGTCTGAAAAACCGGGCTCGTAAATTCGAATCGGCTCGTCGATTCAGTCGGCTCATGCAGGTTGGCTGCGCGCCGACCTCAACTTCGGAAGGTCATATCTCCTTCGTTTGAACTCGATTTGGGTGTTCTTGGACTCTATGGAAAGCCCATTGAGTCAAGAATCCATTCATATGCCTGAGGAGAATATTAGGTGTCAGACCAAGGTGTCAGACCGAGCTCGTCCTGTAGAGCTCAGCTCGTCCAGTTCAGGTCAGCCCGTTAGGATTTGACTACGTATGACCTCCAACTTCGGAAGGTCATAACTTCTCCGTCCGAACTCCGATTTGGGTGTTCTTGGACTCTATGGAAAGCCCATTGAGTCAAGAATCCATAAATATTCATGATGAGGATATTAGATGTCAGACCGAGGTGATATATTGAGCTCGTACAGGTCAGGTCAGCTCGTCCAGTTCAGGATTTGACTACGCATGACCTCCAACTTCGGAAGGTCATATCTCCTTCGTTCGAACTCCGATTCGGGTGTTCTTGGACTCTATGGAAAGCCCATTGAGTCAAGAATACATTCATATGCCTGAGGAGGATATTAGGTATCAGACCAAGGTGTCAGACCGAGCTCGTCCTGTAGAGCTCAGCTCGTCCAGTTCAGGTCAGCCCGTAAGGATTTGACTACATATGACCTCCAACTTCGGAAGGTCATAACTTATCCGTCCGAACTCCGATTTGGGTGTTCTTGGACTCTATGGAAAGCCCATTAAGTCAAGAATCCATCCATATTCATGAGGAGGATATTATATTTCAGAACAAGGTGATATATTGAGCTCGTCCAGGTCAGGTCATCTCGTCCAGTTCAGGATTTGACTATGTATGACCTCCAACTTCGGAAGGTCATAACTCCTTCGTCCGAACTCCGATTCGGGTGTTCTAGGATTCTATGGAAAGAACATTGAGTCAAGAATCCATACATATCCCCAAGGAAGATATTAGATGTCAGACCAAGGTGATAGATCTAGCTCGTCCAGGTCAGGTCAGCTCGGCCAGTTCAGGATTTGACTACATATGACCTCCAACTTCGGAAGGTCATAACTCCTTCCTCCGAACTCCGTTTTGGGTGTTCTTGGACTCTATGGAAAGCCCATTGAGTCAAGAATAAATTCATATGCCTGAGGAGGCTAGTAGAGGTCAGACCGAGGTGTTAGACCTAGTTCTTTAGAGGAATTAAGAATTGTTTTACCAAGTGTACTAATCGCTTGGTTAAAGATAATTGGGATACATGGTAAGAAAGGATATAGATATGAATAAGAAATAAAAACATAAGTAGATTTGATATGGTTAAAGTCAATTGGAATACAGGATAAGAAAAGAGATAGATATGAACAAGAAATAGCAACATAAGTAGATTTGATATGTAAAGGAATATAGAAGAAAATAATAAAATGATATGTTCGGAGAACCGCATTATAATTGTATGATTACTGGAGCCGGATATTGAATAATGAAGACATATATGATCGGTGCTTACGCACTTACGCTGGTGCTACGGCGCTTCTATCACGTGGGAGCGCGTACCTTATGATTAGTGTTTGTGCGTATGCATGACCGGTGCCCGGCCCCTCTGCTGGTGTTCCAGCAATTCCTGTGCGTGGGCGAGGCACGTATGCATTCCGTACCCGTGCGCTGCAACCGGGTATATAGCCCAATGCAGAGTCCTCATTCATTCTTTATCTCGGTCTAAGTAAAGCGAATGTTTATACGTGTGTATCTGGAATAAGAAAAGATAAAAGGTAAATAGTTGGACATGAAGGGAATTTTAAGGGTATCAAAGTAGAAGTCTATGTTACGAACTCATCTGGGAGATAGGAAGCATGCGATAAAGCAGTAAATAGTACAAGTATAGAAATGTATGGAATAATGTCATAAGATATGATAGTATAATAAAGTACATGAAGATATAAGTTAATAAGATATAAGATGTTACCAGGAATGGGTACATGTACACGACTGATATGCATATATGAATATAACAATGAGTATATGCATGCATGATAAAAATATAGGAATATATGAAATATGAGGACCGTAAGATCAAGCTACAGATATGAGAACGAATACAGATTAAAGTAATGAAAGTATATATTGCATAAGCAATCATGATAACAATAGTTATTCATGCTTATGAAATATGTACAGAAAATGTAATAAAACTGATTGCCTATGTATGACCAAGTAGAGGGATAGATTGGCATGCCAGTAGGAAAAATAAGTATGTAGCATACAAGTTCTGTATGATATCGAGGCCCCATTTGGGTCGATGACATAGATCCCGTTTGGATCAGGTGGGCCCGAAAGGGTCACCTGCTAGCCTTCCGCGTAGCATAAGATGATCATTTGTCTCGTCTGATGATAGCAAGCGCAACCGAGCCCTAATAAGACCCTTATCTCGAACAACGAGTACGGCGCCTCAGGGCTCACGATAAGACCAGCATTTCGTATAGTGAGTCTGACGCCTTCGGGCCCTTATAAAGTTTCCTTTATCCACTTCTTTAGTATTTATAGGCATAGAGCATAAAATAAATGATTTGAATATGACATATGTGAAAAGATATGATATGATATAGAAACATAGCAACACTATGTGATGATAAGGATACGTAACATGAGATTATCTGATCCGACATGATATAAGGAAAATGTATAAGAATGTAAAATGATGAAAAGTTAATATGAAAGAAAGTAATATGAAAAGTAAAACGAGGAAAACGGTGTAAAATGAGTACATGAACCATGATACATAGACATAGAACACATAATAAATGATATAGTATATAACCATGAAAGTAATATATGATATGAATATATGTTAGACATACCTGAATGAATAGATGGAACATACTATGAATACATGATAGAAATGCATAAGTGCTAAGAACGATAGAGGTAAGTAAAGATGACAAGCGGAGAATCTGATAAAAATTATAGATAGGAGATGTGTCAAAAGCAGAGAAAGCATGTAACGGAAAGATTGTTAATGCAATATGATATAAAGATGATAAGTAATAAAAGTTATGAATATGTATAGATATATGAAATGCATATGTATAAGCTTGTGACGGTCACCATTAGTGGTTGTCATGCTTATGTTCCCACTAAGCGTAAAGCTTAGCACGGGTGTTCAATCCGTGTAAATTACAGAAGCGAACAATGATAGAGGACGGGACATCCCACATCGTGAAGCCGGGCCATTTCAGAGATAGAGTACTCGCACTCTTCGCGATCTCACAGTGTTTCTGTATTCGAAAAAATGTACATGTATAAGTAAATGGGACCTCGATTATATGTATATAGATGTTGAGGACACCACTCAGGTGGTAGTTCTTTTATATATGAAAATGATTTTTGTTATTATAGAAATTGTTTGTATAACCCGCAGTACGAGTTCGGCTACGAAGAGCGAGGTCGATGAGTCCCGGTATATAGTACGGCGCTGGACCGGTTCGGATCAAACAATACGGCCGGATCGGGAATAGGGGCGTGACAAAAACTGTGTCGCAACCGCAGTTTACATTCCTTGCCTTCCTTCTGGTCGCAACCCCTATTCTTTTTGTTGCAACCATTTTCCTTTCTCCAGTCTCTATTTCAGATCGCGACCATAAAATGGTGTCGTGACCTTATGGTTGCTCTTTGTCTGGTTGCATTCTGTCCCAGTTGCTTAAATGTAGTTGCGACCTGAATTTTCACTGCTCAGTACTTCTTCAGGTCATGACCTCCCTTTGGGGTCCTTAACTAATAGGTTGGTCGCGACCTTAATTTTCTTGGCAAGGACTTCGTTTGGCTTAGTTTTATGTCGCGACCCGCCAGTAATCGCGTCGACCTAGTGGGTTCTTCATTTAAAAACTGGTTGCAGTCTCAATTTTCCTGCAGAGACCTCATCTGTGGCTTCATCAACATATCAACGTCGTGACCTCAAGTTTATGTTGCGACCTGCGTCATCTTCAATTGGCGTCGCGACCTCAATTTGGTGTCATGACCTCAGATTCTTCCTTGAATGTTCCTTCTATCTCAGTAACTCTTCCTTTCTCGCAACGTCTATCGCTGAGTGCTTTGGTATTTCTGGTCGCAACCTAACTTTCCTATCGTGACTTCACTTCTCAGTTGCGACTTCAGTCTGCTATTAAATGGTTTCTATTACATTTCTTCTTTGAGGATTTTGATTATATTTGTGCTTCTCTGCAAAATTATATTTGAGTAAAATATCCATATTTCTACCTATTAATCAGCATTCATATTGTCATTTAAATTAGAAAAATGGATTAAAAATCCAATGAGTTTTTGACTCATCATTTACCCAGAAATTTGAATCACTAAATTTGGATGAGTGAAACTCAACTTATGGCCTAAAAAAACAGTGGGTTTTGGAAAATTTTGACAACATCTACCCTAAAACCCCAACATTTCCTTCATACAAAAATTTGTCAAAAACCAATCCTAACCCAAAATCACTTTGAAACTTAACCTTAAACAACCCCAAAACTTATCTAAAACCATTTAAAACACTTCTATTCCGATTTGGGGTTTTCATCAAACCCAAACACAACATTAAAGTGGATTAGGGTTAGTTTCATACCTTTAATCTCTTTCTTTTCACTTCTTTCTTCTTCCATCTTCTTTGTTTGACTCAAATCCTTGGAGAGCACAAAGCCAACTTGGTCTCCTTTCTCACTCTCTCAACCGTGCCCTAGTTCTTAAAGTGAAGATATGCCCAAATGAGAAATGTTATTCAAAGACCAATTTTTTGTCTTAACTCTAAACCATCACTAGGCCTTGTTTGGCTAACACATTATTTTCTTATTTCTCATTTTTGCATTTTAATCCTTCTTTTCTCTTTCATTCGCTATTCAACTTATTACCCTTCTTCCATTTTGGCACATACACTTTTCATTTATGACCCTTGGATCCTCATTTTGACATTTTACCAATTTAACCTTAATTCTTTTATAATTTCCAGGTTTTATTATGTTTTTGTTCTTTAACAATATAAATTTAGGAAAAAATATAATTTAACTTATTTTATACCCTAAACATATTATAAAACTGCTAGGTTATTTTTAGGGCGTTACAGTTGCGACATCGAAACTCAATGTTGTGACATTAGAACAAAGCCTCAGCCATGACATGAGCTGCAACATCAAAGCAATGTCGTGACATCATAATTGCAATGTCGCGATATCGGAACATGGCTTCAGTAGTAAAGATACAACTTGCAATGTCGTGACATCACAACAGTAATGTCACGACATCACAACAGTAATGTCTCGACATCACAACAGTAATGTCGCGACATCACAAAAGAGCAGCCAAGGTTGAAATATTAACTGACCAATGTTGCGACATCAGACATTCAATGTTGTGACATTGACGAAAAGACTTAGAACATCAACCTAATGTCGCGACATCAAGACTCAGAGTCGTGACGTCAGTTGAAGAAAAAAGAACAGAAGGTCTAGCAATGTCGCGACAACATAATTACAATGTTGCGACATCGGCCACAACATTACCTTGTCATTCATAATTCAGAATTGCCACACCAGATATCAATGTCGCGACACCATATTCGAACCATGACATTGCATCTCCAATGTCGCGACATCAGCCAAGACATTGACCTCGACATCATCGACTAGGGCATAATTTTTTAGGCTTTTCGAAGTTTGTGATTTCGCACCGTTTTTGGGGCCACGATGTGTGCGGGGCTTGTAAATGAGCTCACAGGGAGGAGTCGTGGTTACGAAGCCAAGTTTTGGAGCTTTTGGAGGAGCTGAATTCTCATATATATTTTTCTTTTTATTTATTTAATTTAATTTATTTATTTTATTTTTATTTTCTTTTTCTAGTATTATATTTCTTTTAGAATTGGAGTAGTGGATCTGAGACGAGATTTCAAGCTGAATTTATTATCTATCCAGTTTCATTTATGTCTGAATTCAAGTGGAGTTTAGATATTTTTTTCTAGATTTCAGTTATCTTAGTTTGATTTCAATCTCAATGAATTTGTTGATCAACTAGTCATTGTTATTTGCAATCTAGTTATGAAAGAACGAGCTCCCTCTAGGAATGAATGTGCTGTTTTGATTTTTGTTTATAGATTTAAATGTTGTTTTAGGCAGAAAACTGGATGTATTTAATTGGCATTGCTCTATTATTGAGTTGTTCTGAATATCAGTGTTCTTTACCTAGAAAGAGCTGTATCTTTGCTCTGATTTCTAGGATCCCCCTGAGTGACACAGGGATGGATGACTTGAGAGCAAGGAGCAGTAACTTGGGGGTAAATTGTATTGATATTCATTGAACTAATGTACTCTAAAGATCATTTTGATAAATTGTCACACCCCCGACCCCCGCCTTGGCAGATGAAAGGGGTGCGAGACTATACTGGGACCCTTTACTTGCTTTTTCAAACATTGGTGGGCCCAAGTCTTATAACTGAATCAAAATATCATATACAAAGATACAAAAATAAAACTACCACCGTAGTGGTGTTTCACGAGTTCAATATACATTCTTGAGTCCCATTTACATATACATATACAAAAACTGTACATTTACATAATTAGAGCGCAAAACCTATAGGTGATGGACCCCTACAAGTGTGCTGGGTCAGTAGAATGCGGAAGATCCCGGACGTCCTCCTCTGTACCTACACGGATTAAAACCCATGCTAAGGTTAATGCTTAGTGGGAAACATATGACTTATACGTATAAATATGCACTAATACTCATGTACATTAAGCATATAACAGTAACAAATATATAGTAGTAGATATCAGTATTTTTCATGAATTCATATAACAAACTTATACACATACTTGTGCTTATAGCAGACTTATACTTGTTGGGATCCATTAGGAGTTATGGAAGCTTGCTCTTATCACGGAGTACCTATGGGTACTCTGAGGCTTATACTTCTGAGTGCAGTAGGTACTCTGATGCTTATACTTATCTGAGAGGAATTAGCAGTAGGTACATTCAGAGTAGAACGATATACATTAGTTTACTCTTATTCATTATTCAGACTCTTATCATATAACTGTTTGACTACCTAGACCAGTAATAAGAAATGAGTAGGACACAACACAATAAGTACTGAAAGTGCGATGCAATCTGCGAGGTGTCGTAGCCTGTAAGCAAGAGTCTTTGAAGCCCAGCGGCGGGAGAGTGTCATTGCACTGTCGGAGTACCCCAGTACTAATTGTGCGGCTTACTAATCAAAGAGTATCGAAGTACTAAATGTGCTGAAGCACGGTCAGAGAGTGTTGTCGCACTAATCAGAGAGTACCCAAGTACTAAACATGCCTGCCCACGTACCGGAGGTGTCGTGCCATTCAATATCTGATCTTAAGCAGTCCTACAATTATATGTGTTCAGGAACTCACTATCTTATCATAGAGGCATTAAGTTTGCCAACACCGAACTCGCTTCGCCAAGGCAGCGAGGTACGGTCTAATTTTTCTTTCCTTTACCTTACAAACATGAATAGACCCTTTCATACACTTATAAAGTCCTTATTAGTCCAATAGACAAGTCCTCGGAGCAATGGAAAAACAAAACATCAAAAATTTGTCAGCGTGAGCAGTGGCGGCTACGGCGTAGACCTTCCCAGCGGCGTAACCTTTGCTCTGTTTGGGGTGTCTGAACTTGTCCAAGCCCCCTCTCAGCCATGCCACTCCTTGGCGTGGACCTACGTTGCTGCATGGGATCCCTACGTCGTGGCGTAGGACCCCCGAAATTGCCCAGATTTTGTTGATTTCATCCCTTTCTTAAAAAATCCAACCAAAAACAAAAGAAAACTCATATACTATCCAGAAAAACATCTCCCAAGTGGGTTCTAACCCAACCAAAACCAAACATAGAGATTAATTAGGGTTTTTCCAAACCCAATCTCAAATAGTTGTAAGTTAGGTTAACTTCCTAACACCTAAGCATGTATCCATATACCATAAACCAATAATCCATACAAATTCATACTCATCTTATACAAGTAGGGTTTACCAGCCTTTCAACAAATCTAGGGTTGGGATGAATTCCTAACTAAACCCTAGAAATGGAACAAACTAATCTCCATACAAAAGTCCAAAAACCCATAGTAATCCATACATCCATACAAAACCATTTCAATCCATACACAAATAGTTTCCATACCTTTCTTCTCTTCTTTCGCTTCTTCTTCTCTTTTTCTTCTCTTCTCCTCTCTTCTTCACTCTACATTTTGTTCTCTCTAAAATGATAGACCAATTTGGCCTTAAGTCACTTATTCTTCATAAGGCCTTGTTTGGCCACAAAATGCATTCTTTTGACTTAAGTTTCTCCCAAAATGCTTTAAAGCCCACATACTTCTTCTTGCACTACAACTCTCATATTTATACTTTGGCTTATAATCTTATTATCATATGACTTTTATATCATATTTTGACAAATTCCACTTTTACTCTTGTATTTTGTACAAATTCCGGGTTTTGAAATTTTCTCAGATTTCACGTTTTGCATTTAAATTACAAAAATTCAAATTATACCTACAAAATACCCTAAACATGTTGAAAATGACTAGAGTATATTTCGGGGTGTTACATAAATCATTGGTGAGGTTCTAATCTTTAGTTTTAAGATTCCCTTTTGGGTGACAATAGAAGTCTGTTCCCGAGGTATAAGGACCGCCACCTAATCTATCAGTTTAATGTTTAGAGGTCTCATCTCAATTTTGCAGAATAATCTTAATCCCATGTTGGCATAGATTCTAATCAAGGAGAAAGAGAATTCTAATGAATTGTAGACCGAGGTGCCAATTTCATTGGAAAAGGCTCGTATTATCATGTCTATGGGGGTAAGTAGTTTCCAATCCTAAAAAATGGTTGTGAAGTACTGGAAATGAAAAACAATCGAATCTTAAAGATGATCAAATCCTAAAAGTAACTATTTAGATCCATTGACCTGATTTAGGAATATGATATTCTAAATAGTGAAATGTGTAGTGTCAGGAGGCATTCCAAGGCTATGCTATCTTGCTCTTGGACAAATCCAGAATCCTAGTCCTTAACAGAACCTATTTTTGAACCCTTTGCAAATTTGAACCCTCTGCAAACTGAATTTCATAACACTGAGTCTATTCCCAATGTTATTTCTATTTTGAGAGATCTTTGATTCTATTAGATTAGATGTTTATTTCTTTAAGATAAATTTTGACATAAATTCTTTTATTCAAATTATTTTTAGATAGTTCAAAATTCAAATTAGAGGTTCAAATAGTGATGATCTTGAGTAGTAGGGGTAATTGATCTTTAGATTTTCTAGTCAATCCATGTGAGAATGATATCTGGAGTTATCATCCACTTTATTATTTGTATGACCTATGCACTTGCAGTGATTTAGACCAAAGACACATTTTAATTGCAAATTATTATATACACAACAGAAAACAATTTTTATATATTTAGTCAAACAAGTTTGTGACATAGCTGCTAGGGTTTTGAAACAGTTTCTGGTATCTGAGTCAATTAAACGATTAGTTTTTAGTCTATTGGAAATCAGTCAACAAGTTTTTGGTGTTGTTGCCGGAGACTGAATAGTTCTTAGTGACAGTGCTAGAAATCGATCAGTTTTTGGTCTATTGGAAATCAGTCAACAAGTTTTTGACGCCTTTGTCAGGGATTGAAGTAAAATTTATGGATCAATATTTTAACCAAAAAGAGAGTTGCTAGTTTGGACATTTTTCATTTATTTTTAGAAAAAAATTTCAAAATTAGTTTTAGCTATGATAACTTATTCGATTCATGATCTTTTATTGAGCTTATCATACTTAATTTCAGTTGTCTACTGATCTCACTTTGATTTCAGTGTATTATCATTTCAGGCACTTTTTCATGCACAAAAACCAGAAGCAGAAGCAGTAGTGTTGGCAGATGAAAGAGAAGCTAATCAGAATGTGCCAGTAGCAGTAGCAAAAAGACCTGAGAGGTAGAACACAATGGAAGACTTATGGAGACCTATCATTAGGGATGAGTATTTTACAGTTAGGCAACTTGCAATAGAAGCAAACAATTTTGACCTGAAGCCTGCACTCATCACCATGGTTCAGCAAGACCAGTTCATAGGGCATCCCAATAAGGATCCTAATGAGCACCTGGGAAGATTCTTGAGGATGGGAAACACAGTGAAGCTGAATGGGGTCAATCTAGATGTTATCAAGCTGTAGCTGTTCCCATTCTCACTAAGGGACCTAATAGCTAGTTGGTTTAATTCCCTGACATATGGATTAGAAAACACATGGGAGGAGCTGGTAGAAGCTTACTTGAGCAGATTTTTCCTTCCTGCTATCACTTTAGAAAGGAGAAGAGAAATCATTGCATTTAAACAAAAAGAAGATGAGAGTTTGTACAATGCTTGGGAGAGATACAAGCAGCTACTAAGGAGGTGCCCAATGCATGGCATAGAGCAAATGAAACATATGAATATCTTTTATCACGCCATGAACTACACTTCAAAAGGTATCATTGATGTAGCTTGTTGTGGTGCATTTAAGAGGAAAGTCTTTGAAGAGGCGATCAACTCATAGAATTTGGCTAAGAGCGACTCTGAGCTCCATCGAAGCCCCCGGGCTTGGTGGCGGCGAGAGAAAGTGGTGTGATTGAACTCAATAGGATGACTGCAATAGAAGCAAAGTTAGATGCATTGATGAGTAGGTTAAGTAACCAGGAAAGAAGGGTTCATGCAGCACATGAAGTGGGAACTGTGGAAGGAGGTGAGCAGAAATGCATAGCTGATAAGGGGCTTGCTCATGAGGGTCCCTATCAGGTAGAGGAAGCTCAGTATGTGAATGGCAGTAGAAACTACAACTTCAAGCCAAATAAGAACATTCCAACCCACTACACTACCTAGAGAATGTAGCGCCAGTCCGACCAGGTTAGCTGAGTCCACTTTTGGCTCTAGAGGCAGCTGATTACCGCTCGTCACTTATCAAAATCATTTATCAAAAACGCGTGAAACCATTACAGTTCTTAAATCTTTGCGGAAGCGGTTTCATTTTGGGGCAAGCCCATAAACATTTACAAATTCAATAGGCCCATAACATTTAACAAAATACATTTACAACGAAGGCGTTCCAAGCCTTTTCAAAATGGTTTACAAAATGGATGTTCAGAGTTCAAATTGTTTTTACAAAATATCAATGTTCAAAAGAAATGGAGTGAATGCATATGTCAGAGCATACTCCGCAATTCTTTCTTTATGACTCTGAGCTCCTCGACCTTGGGTCTGCTTTCAATCACTATCAATCACTTAGTACTTGCGCATTGATAAAAACAATACGCTAAGCATTTTCATGCTTAGTGGTTCTATCTGATTTCCATTCTTCTGTTTTGATTTAAAAGAATTGAATCATGTGATTTTGTTAAATAAAACTTTCAAATCTTTTTGGATGATCAATGTCAATGCAATACCTATACTTATTTCATATACAATCATTTACGGTTCATTGATCATCCCAAATATACACTTTCATATGTTATAAATAATTTATAACCGTCATGCATTTCATGATCTTTCTTTTGATTTCAATTTGCAATCATGCTTTTTCAATTCCAATTTATTATAATTCAGTTCACGTACTTTTAGTTTGGCTGTTTGTGTTAAAGATATAGGAGTGCGATCGTAGTCTGTGACATGTTGATAAAAACTGTTTTCTCATTACGTTTATAGTCTTGTTTGAAACTGCGACGTTAATAGTCAATAGTGACATTATGATTTACCTCTCTTAATTACAATGGATGGCAACAATTACGATTTGTTAAAATTATGTTGATATATTGTTTTCATTCATTCTTGTCAGATAAAGCGTTGTGTGACTATTAAAAGATTGATCATTTGTAATAAAAATGAGTCTGTTGCTAACGTTGTAACGTTCATTTCAATAATCATTGTTTTAACAGTGTAGTTTCACGTCGTTTGCTGATAGTTAAAGCAAATCGTATGTTCTTATTTGTGTATTTGAACTTTAAACATTCTATTTGTTGAAGAACAAGAATAGGAGAAGATAGAACAAACCAATATATCTCTTTCTCTTGCCTTGTCTTCAATCTCGGTCCTAGGTTAGGTTATCCTCACCGGTCCCTAGCAAATCACACACATCATATTTAGTGAACTAGCACTAATCACCCTTACTTAGATCGCCCGGCGAAACAAAGCCGTAAGGTGGCTGGTCTGATACGTTTTTCACTTAGTTTCATTCTTAATTGAACCCCTATGAATAATTTATTAGGGTTCTTAAACAATCGGTGCATGAATACAAGACTTTCGGAACAAAATAAAAATTTTGGCCCACTGTGAACAGTTACTTCGCCTCGATGTAGCAAGGCTATGCCTTGGTGAACCTGAGGGGAAGCCTTTTTGGCCCGCCGACTTCAGTGGCAGAGGGTATACATGTTGTGTGAGGACCCATTTTACTTGAATTCCCATTTTCCTTCTTTTTGCTCATTTTTGCGATTTTCTCCAAAAATCACCCAAAAACTCAAAACAAATTATGGAAAAATCTCCTAAAATAATTTTAATATCGTCCTAAACCAACCATGAGCAAAACCCATGGATGGATTAGGGTTTTTCTAACCTAAATATCATTTAAAGAAATCTAAGGTTTGTGTAATACCTTGAAATCACTTTGCACTTGAAGCCTTAGCTTCCTTCTTCCTTCCTCCTTGCAAGATCTTGCATAAACATGGAGGGATTCACACCAATCTCCAACTATTTCCCTAAAACCCTAGCTTCTCTCTCTCTCTTGTCTCCAAAACGTTTTTGGCACTTATGGGTGGTTTCTAAGACCAAATGTGGTCTAATACCACTTATCCAATATAAGGCCATGTTTGGCACTTTCATAAATCCCATTTCTCATTTTTTGGCATTTTAACTCTTAATTTCACTTTCATTTATCAATTAATTTACTTGGCATTTAAGCTTATTCTATTCTTGACCCATAGGTTCTTATTTTCCCAAATTCCAAATTTGCCCTTTTTCACTTGGGTTTATTTCCGGGTTCAATCAATTTCTCAATTTAGTACATAACATTCAATCATATGCTCACATATTCATTTCAGATTTATCATTTTCACAGTTTAACAATTTATCAATTTTCCCAGAAAAACCCAATTTTGGATCAATTTTATTCCCGGAATATATAATAAAATTATTATAAAAATTCTAGGGTATTTTTGGGGCGTTACAAAGAAACCATGAGAACTTTTCTTATGGAAGTGGAGTGCAACAGGGTCCAAGACCAATGCAGAATTTTCAACCGCAGTATGCTCCACAAGGTTTGCAAGGATAGCAGCAGCAAGACAACCAAAAAGATGAAAACCAGGGCCAAAGGAGGTAGGGTCTTTTGAGGATCAGATATTGAGCTTCATGAGTGAGAACAAGAGACTGTTGAATGTACATGAGCAGAATTTTGATGAACCAACAGCATTCTAGGCAAACACAAATGTGTTTTAGGCTAACACTAATCCATCTCTAAAGAATCTGGAGACTTAGGTAGGGTAGTTGGCCCTAGCAATGCAGAATCAATATAGGGATTCTTTCCCTAGTGACATAAAGAGAGAAGAATCCCAAAATTTGTGTAAACCGTAACACTTAGAGTGGAAGAGAATTGAAGAAAGAGAAGAAGAATAAGAAGAAAATTGTTTGAGAAAGAATGAAATGAAATGGTAAAGAGAATAAAATTTGAACATAGGCGGGCGCAGAGAAAGTGAGAAATCAAAGGTGCAGCGGGACAGCTCTCAAATTGAAGGGGGCGAAAGGGAAGAGGGAAGTGCAAGCCTATAAACCTCCTATTCCATCCCCTTAGAGGTTGCAGAAGTCTAAGTTGGATGATCAGTCCTCTAAATTCTTGAACATGTTCAAGAGAATAGAGATCAACATTCCCTTTACTGAGGCATTGACTCAAATGCCTCATTATGCCAAGTTCATGAAGGACATCCTTGGCAAGAAAAGGAAGTTTGATGAAGAAGGAGTGGTAAGCCTGTCAGCAACTTGCAGTGTAGTAATTCAAAAGAACTTGCCATTGAAATGCATGATCCAAGCAGCTTCACCATTCCTTGCACCATAGGGAAATATGAGTTTGGAAGAGCTTTATGTGATTTAGGAGCAAGCATCAATCTGATGCCATTGTCTGTGCTAAAAAGACTTAGTTTGGGGGAGCTTCCTTCTACAACTATGACTCTACAAATGGCAGACAGAGCTATGACTCAACCAAAAGGAATCCTAGAAGATGCATTGATCAAGGTGGGAAAATTTATTTTCCTTATGGATTTTGTTGTAATGGACATTGAAGAAGATAAATAAGTTCCACTACTGCTGGGCAAGCCCTTCCTTGCAACTAGAGCAGCCTTGATTGATGTCAGGAAATGAGAGCTCACTCTCAAGGTAGGGAATGAAGAAGTACACTTCAACCTGAATCAATGCTTGAATCAACTTGATTTTGAAAAAGTTGAATATAAGAGTTGTGAAAATGTAGTTCCTATCAGTTCTGAACTGACTGATGATTGTAAGAATCAAGATTCAATGAATGAAAATATGATGAATTTCCAGTATATTAAAGATCTTGATACTGAATGTCTTAATGCCAGAGTTGAATTAAGAGAAACAGTTTTAAGTTTTAATGAGAGAATGCAGAAAAATCAAGTAGTAATGAAGAGAAGGTACAAGAGATAGAAAAAAGTTTAATTCTGAAAGAATTACCCAAACACCTAAAATATGCCTTCTTAGGGGCTGAAAGAGCACAACCTGTAATTATAGTAGTTGACTTGACAAAAGAGAAAGAGTATAAACTAATTAAAATTCTCATAAAGTATAAAGAAGCCATAGTCTGGTCAGTGGAAGACTTGAAAGGGACCAGTCCATCAATTTGCATGCATAAAATCCTCCTGAAGGAGAATGCAAACAATCAATTAAACATCAGAGAAGACTGAACCCAGTTATGAGAGAAGTTTTCGAAAAAGAAGTATTTAAATGGATGAATGCAAGATTTCTTTGTGTAATCTCAGACAGCCCTTGGGTGAGCCCAGTTCATGTGGTTCCCAAAAATGGTGGATTCATAGTCATTAGAAACGAGAAGAATGAATTAATTCCAACAAGAACTGTGATAGGATGGAGGGTATGCATTGACTACAAAAAATTGAACACTTCCGCCATAAAGGATTACTATCCTTTGCCTTTTATTGATCAAATGCTGGACAGGTTGGCAGGACACTCTCATTTCTGTTTTCTTGATGGATATTCTGGATATAACCAGATTGTCATAGCCCCTAAGGACTAAGAGAAGACCACCTTTACATGTCCTTATGGCACCTTTGCCTTTGGAAGGATGTCATTCGGATTATGTAATGCTCCAACCACCTTTCAAAGGTGAATGATGTCCATGTTCTCAAATTTGGTGGAGAAAGATATGAAAAACTTTATGGATGACTTCTCCATTTATGGTTCCAGTTTTGAGAACAGCCTGAAAAATTTAGAAACTGTACTTCAGAGATGCCAAGACAAAAACTTAGCTCTAAATTAGGAAAAATGCCATTTCATGGTAACAGAAGGTATTGTCTTAGGGCATAAAATTTATGCAGTTGGTCTAAAGGTAGACCAAGCAAAGGCTTTTGTGATTGAAACTCTAATACCACCTACTACAGTCAAATGGATTAGAAGTTTTTTAGGACATGTTGGATTCTATAGATGATTCATAAAGGACTTCTCAAAAATTTCTAGACCATTATCCAGACTGTTGGAAAAGGATGCCAAATTTGAATTTGATGATTCTTGTAGGTTTGCATTTGAAGAAATAAAATCCAGACTGGTTATATCTCCCATCATAGCAACGCCAAACTGGAACAAAAATTTTGAAATCATGTGTGATGCCAATGACTATGCAATGGGAGCAGTATTATGACAAAGAATTGATGACTTTCAGAGCCATATATGATGAGTCTAAAACTCATCTATTTTTAAGCCATTTTTCAAGTACATTTTAGGCTTAAAAGTTCAGTTTAATGTAAAATTATGAAGCTTTCACCCATATTTATGTTTTATATGAAATTAAGGAAAAGAAGCGGAATTCAACAAAAAAGAGCATAAATCAGCATTGTGCAAAAAAATGGCCAATGTCGTGACATCAAATTTCTAATGTCACGACATCAGATTTCCAATGTCGCAACATCAGATTTCCAATGTTGCGACACTGTGTGGAGAAGGTCTCGACATCACTATACTCGACATACCGCTTACATCACCAAAAGGAAGGCAAAGATATGCTATCAACACATCATCACGACATTGTTGCGTCACTTTTAAACCAATGTCGATATCATAACTCAATGCGGTGAGGGACATTAGAAGCAAACAAAGAAACTACATTAGATATCTAATGTCACATATCGCTTACAGATTAATTCCGCCATTTACATCGCTAGAGGAGAAAGATTGAAATGTTCAACGCCGCAACATCGCCAGCGATTTTCAAGTGGTATTATCGCTTGACCAATGTCGCTGCCATTACTACTTACATCGGCAACATCGTAACAAAGCTTAATCCAGTGAAGATATCAGTTGAACAATGTTACAACATCGTTAAATGTCGTGACATCGATCGCCATTGAGGTGAAGCGATCGACCACGTCGCGACATCGCCACGACATCAATGTAATCTTGCGATATTGATAGTAGGACTAAGGTCGCGGAGACGGGAGCAAGACTATAAGAGAGATAACGGCAATGTCGCGGATATAGCCATGACATCAGCAAAGGCTTGAACATTAGAGATCTAAACATCCAATGTCGCGACATCAAATTAGTAATGTCGTGACATCAGACCAAAGCTTCTAAGGTGGTGAGACTAACTCAATGTTGCGAGACGGACTAAATAATGTTACGCAGATTAGCCACGATATTGACGTAGTGCTTCGTATCATCAAGATTCACTGTCGCGACATCACAACAATGTCATGAAGATTAGCTTAAGGTGTCAAGGTGAATCCCCATTAACCAATGTCGACATCTAGGTTAGCAATGTTGCTACATCACCTGAAAAGATAATAGTAGGTCTAGTGTTATGGCAAGCATACATCAAAGTTCACTGTACTAATGAGCTTCGTCGTGACACTAGAGTCAACCCACGACATAGCATTTTCGATGTCGCGATGATGTCACGACATCGCCACGACAGCAGTGCTAGGGCAAGATTTTTCTTGGGCTTTTCGAACGCTATAATTGTCTTCTCATTTTTAGGGCCCAAGACTAGAGCCTTTAAATAGAAGCTCCTCGGGAGTAGTACGTAGTTTCCAAATATTTCACAGTTTTTGTACAGAGAGTCAAGTCCTAATGCAGATATTTTTCTTTTTTCTTTTTCTTTTTTTAGTTTGTTTTTTAATTTAGTTTTCTTATTAGAGTAGTGATCTGAACTGAGATTCTGAGTTGGATGAATGTAAATCAAGCTTAAATTTATGTCTAAACTTCAATGGAATCCGAAATTTTCTCTGAATTCATTTTCTTCTGCTTTGATTACAATTTCAATGAATTTGTTCTCCGACCAACTATTGGCCATATTATTTGTGAACTAGATTTTAAAGGCTAAGCTCCCTTTGGAAAAAATATGTTGTTGAGATTATTGATTGTAATATTTTAATGATGTTTTGGGTGTGAAAATTGCAATGATTTAACTAGTATTACTCCTATATTGAGTTGTTTTGAATATCAATGTTTGGTACATAGAAAGAGCTATATTTGTAACGCCTTGAAAATACCCTAACAGTTTTATAACATGTTTAGGGTGTAAAATAAATTAAATTGTATTTTTTTGAAGTTTAAATTGCTAAAAACGAAAAAATGATAAAAACCCGAAAATTATACAGGAGTCAAATAAATTTGGTAAAAATGTCAAATAAGGACCCAAGGGTCATAAATGAGAAGAGTAAATGCCAAAATGAAAATGTGATAAAGTGTATTGAAAATGAAAGTGAAATGAAGCCTTAAAAATGCAAAAATGAGAAAAAGAGGAGGGGCTAGCCAAACAAGGCTTAGTATAGATTTTGATTAAAGACCAACATCAATCTTTGAGAGGCATTTTGCACATTTGGAAAAAGAAGGGGAGAGAAAGTGCTAGGGCTTTTTCGGTTGTGAGAGAGGGAGGAAGATTAGTGGTCTTTGCTCGATGAAATCAAGGAATAAGGTGATCAAGAGGAAGAATGAAGATTGGTGTTGAAGAATCAAAGATTTAAAGGTAATAAATCAAACCCTAACCCCTTTCCTTATTGTGTTTGGGTTTAGAAAGAACCTTAAGTTGGTATAAAAATGATGTTGATTCGTTTATTTCAGTTTTGAGGTTGCTCTCAGTTGTTATATGGTTGTTTGGATTGGTTTTGAAGAATTTTTGTATAAAGGAAATGTTGGGTTTTTAGGGAGATGCCACAAAACTCTTCCGGTACCTCCTTATTTTGCTCAGCTATAACTCTGGTTGTCACTCATCCGAATTGAGTGATTCAAATTTCGATAAACTAGACTTCTAGAGAACAAATTCCTGTTATAAGTGTTCGAATTTGAACCCCATTGGATCCAAAATTCACAAAAGTGAGGCTCATTTGGTCAATTCGCTCAATTATGATACCGCTTTCGCATTTGGAGCGCTGATATTTAGGCCATAACTTGGCCACCACTTATCCGAATTGAGTAATTTAAATTTCTAGGTAAACTAGACTTCTAGGATAACAAATATCCCTGAAATAAGTGTATCAAAATTTGGACCTCATTGAACCCATAAAATTCGTCAAAATGAGGCATATCAATGCCTAAAAAAGAATGATAAGAATGACTAATGATGAGGAAATGGGGAAAAATGAAAGGAACAATGTAACAAAAGAGAGTCGGGTAGTAGAAATAAGACCACCAAAATAGAAAACCTTAGAACTCTAACTAATATATGATTGTCATTTGTGATAGATTAGGGGATAACGAGGAGAAAAGCCTAAGCTCAAGGTTGAAACGGTGACGTAGAATCAAGATGACAAATTTTATGGTTTGTTCCCACTTCCTTCTCTCTAATTCCAAAGTGTTTGAATGATTACAAAATGATTTGAATCACAAAATGATTTATAAGAAAAGTATATATCGATTTGTTGTAATCGATTCGAGGTAATTAATCATGGAAATGATTTGTATATGGAAAATTGCATGAGTATTGAAAAATGTAGAATTATTTGTGTATAGATGTATATACTATATTGTATTTTTTCTATGAATTGATTTGAACTACCCTTAATAGAATTAATCGTTAAATTCGAAAGTTAAGGATAGATCGACATACTCAATAAAATATCCAATTAGTAGTACCGCGAACGAACGTGAATGATGTGTCACCTGATTCACAGAGGCCCAATGATGATCTGCAGTTGTTCATAAAATTGATTTTGTCAACCGTGCTTAGGCGTACCTCAACTGAATGTAATCGTGGTTATAAAACAAAATGTTTTGGTACCAGCTCGCTACTTAGAAGTGATCTCAAGTTAATTTTGTTATCTCTGCGGCACCGAAATCATAATGCTAAATTCGCGGCAAATTGAAATGTTAAGAAAATCGTGAAATGCATGATTTGTGTTTCTCACGATTTATCGTGATATGAAAGTGCATATTTGGAATGATCAATAAACTGTAAATGAATGTATATGAAATGAATATATATATTGTATTGCATTGATCATTCAAAAAGGTTAAAAAACATTGTTTAGAAAAATTGCATGATTTGTATTAAACTGAAATGGAAGAGAGAACTATATAGAACCACTAAGCATGAAAATGCTTACGTTGTTTTATCATCACAGTACTAAGAGAACAGTACGAAGACATAGTGGGTGACCGGCAGTTGAATCGCAGTCATCACAAAAGTCACACTGAGGATAAGTAAAGTCTGGCCACATGCATACATGAAATTATTCTACTCATTTTGTACAAACACTATTATGAAAATCAACTCGATATTGTTTTGTAAATATTTGGTTATTGGAAAATGAAATAATAATGCCGCATTGTATAGTTATGGGAAATTGACCAAATAAGTATGAAATTCCATATCGAATGAAAAGAGTTTGTGATCAAATGATGGGCTCTTTATGTTAAAGTGGTATTTACTTATATATATTTTTTCATCAGTATTTGAAATGTGTTTGGAAAAGTAATTGTACGGATTATTTGAAATGATTAAAAAGCGTGAGGACCGCTGTCCCTGCTCTGCCCTACCCGAGTCGAAGCCTTCGTACGGCACAGGGCCGCCACAAGACACATCTGATTTGGCATCCTCTATGACAGAGATGGACTACTGAGGAGCAAACAATCACTTAGGTAATTACACTAATATTATTTGAACTAATGCACTTTAAGTCCAATGAACAACGATCTCTCAACGTCCCAGTCCTCCTCCAACAAATTATGGTATATCACTGTGAGATTCAACTCTCGACTTCAAGGTTCCCTCCTAGTGATAGCAGAGTGTGTTCCCGAAGAATAGATCCACCTACTGATTTAGCTGTTTAATTCTAAGAGGTTTCAATTTTAATCGAGAGGAAGGCATCCCAACCTTATGCGATTACGAGATTCTAATCAAGGAAAGAGGAATTCTTAGTCTAATCGGATTTATCAGAGGTACTAATTATTTTGGAGAGGGCTTGCATTATATTGTCTATGGGGGCAAGCAATTTCCAATCCTAAGAGATGATTGTGAAGCACTGAAAAGGAAAAACAGTCAAATCTTAAAAGATGATCAATTCACATAAGTAGCTCTCGCACCTAATATCTAGAGATAGAATATGGTAAGTCGGAGTGTCGTGTGGTGTTAGAGAACCATTGCTACACTAATTTGCTCGGACACCCCAAGGTTCATCCCATACTTTATATTTTATTTGGAACTTGCAAAGTGATGGTCACAACACTATTTTCATTCCCAATGTTATTTCAGTCCAGTGAACTCTCTAATCATGTATTTTAGAATTTCATTATTTCTTTGATTCACTTTACTTTAGAAGTTAAATCTATCCTTAAATTTAGTTCAAATAGTGAGGGATCTTGAGTAGCAGGGTAGTTAATTTAAATTTTATAATCAATCCTCGTGGGAATGATGTATGACTTAAAAACTCTATTACTTGTATGACCTCGTGTACTTGCTGTGATTTTAGACCAAACCAATTTAAATTGCAAATTATTAGCTTAAAAAGAAAAAGATTTTTGTATATATTCAATACTAAACAAGTTTATGGCATGATCAAGTGAGGATTGAATAAGTTCTGGTTGTTTTGCTATAACTCATTCAATTTTTGGTCTATTTTTATAAAATAAAAAATCATCATCAACACACAATCAATGAAGTTTATGGCGTCGTTGCAGGGGATTGAAATAAAAGTAAAGTTTAAAGATCAATATTCTTACCAAAGAGAAAATTGCTAGTTTAGAAGATTTTCTTTAACTTTATCAAAAATTTTCGTATTGTTTTAACTACAATAAATCGACTTAGCTACTGATCTTTTATGAAAGCATATCATAATTTATTTATGTTATCTATTGATCTCAGTGTATTGCCATTTCAGGAATTTATCACATGAATAGAAAACCAAAAGCAGAATCATATATCGATACCGAATTGTAGCGATATTAATCGAGAAATCAAGAAAGTAAGAAGTGTTGAACGTAGTCATGAAGCAACAAGAAAACACATAAGAAACATCCGCCAGCTTTGGCAATCGAGAGACCTCAAAGGCAGAGGACCATGAAATATTTATGGAGACTTTGCCATCGTAAATGAATATTCCACAGAGGCAAATTTCTACTATGTAGGACAACAACTTTGAGTTGAAGCCAACTCTTATCACAATGGTGCAGCAACATCAGTATACTGGTCATCCTAGTGAAGACCCCAATGACAGCATGGCGTATTTCTTTTGGGAGAATGACCAACACAAGGAAACTCGAATGGGGTGAGACTGGCGATAAAGAGTAGCTCTTTCCATTTCTACGAGACATATATGGCAACAACTCGCTTAAGTCATTGCCTTAAGGATTAGTGAACAACTAGGAGGAGCCGTGGAGGCACATGAGTAGATTTTCCTCCCACTCTCACCTTAAAGAGAGAGAGATTATCGGGTGTTCAAGCAAGGAGAAGATGAAAAGCCTTGGAGAATGCCCTCGGGAAAGATACAAGAGGTTTGTCAAGAGATGCCCAATGCATGGCATTGATCCACCTCACACGATGGACATTCTTTACCATGCCATGAATTAAACCCTTCAAGGATCATAGATGCAGCCATCAGAGCATTCAAGAGAAAGAGTGTTGAAGAAACCAACTTATTAAAGATTTGGCCATAAGAAAACTATCGTAGCTCCATCCAGACTTCAAGGAGCAAAGAGCAGATTGAGAGGAGGGTGTGGCCAGAGTCAAGAGGATTAATCGTTTAGAGGCAAAGCTTGACGATTGATGAACAAGTTGGGAAACTAGATAGAAGAATGGCTCAGCTCATATGGAACAATGGAAGGAAATGAAAGGTAAGAGTATCACCGATAAAGAATTTGGTCATGGGGAGGGTCCCTATCGTGGAGGAGGCTTAGTTTGTGGTGGAAATGTGGTTACAATTTCAAGCTCCAACACCAACCTTCCAACCCACCACACACCAACATTGAGGAACCATGAGAATTTCTCATATGGAGGTGGAGCATAGCAAGGCCAAAGACTCGTAGAACTATATTAACTCGCAAGATGCTCCACATGGGTTCCGGAGAATGCAACAAAGTGCACTGCAGAGTCGAGAATTAGGAACAAGAGTTCACTTTTGAGAAGCAAATGTTGAGCTTCATGGGAGAGAACAAAAGACTGTTGAACATTCATGAACAAAAGTTTGCTGAGCTAGCAGTATTCTAATCAAACACAACTGTGTTTCAAGCAAATACAAATCCATCTCTAAAAAATCAGGAGACAAATGTGGCAACTCTACTAGCAATGCAAGTAACCAATAAAAGCAAGATTTCCCAAGGATACCAAGAAGAACTAAGGACTATATGGCAGTGACCCTAAGGAGTGGTAAAGAGTTTGAAAACAGAAAAGAAGATGAAAAAAGTTAAGACCGAGAGCAAAGTAGAAATTGAAGAAGTCAAGCTAGCAATTCGTAAAAGATCAAGAGAGTTGAAAGAAAAAGGTGCAAGGTCAACCAAAGAGGAGGAAAGAAATTTCGAAGAAGAAAGAAGAGGTAAGCATATATGCCCCTCTATTCCATTTCCTAGAGGTTGCAGCATAGCATGGAAGAGCAGCTTCTAAATTCTTGACATGTTCAAGAATAACCACTACGAGGCATTAAATGTATGCCTAATTATGAAAAGCTCAAGAATATTTATAGTAAGAAGAAGAGATATAGCCGGTTAGCTGAGTGGTGAGTCGACAACCACCCGTCAGAGTGTAGTAATTAAGAAGAATTTACACTGGAAGACTTGAAGATCCTCGGTAGCCCACCCATCCCCCGCACCATAGGAAATTCTTGAATTAAAGGCTTTATGTGATTCAAGGGCAAGCATCAACTTGATGCCACCATTCCGTAGAGGAAGTAGACTGGTGTTTACGGAGCTTACTCCTACAACTACGACCCATGCATGGGCGAGATATGACTATGGCTCAACCAGAGGAGTCCTCAAGATGTACTTCATCAAGGTAAAATTTTATTTTCCCTATAGACTTTGTGGTGCAATGACATGGAAAAAAGACACACAAGTCCCACCGCTTGAAGACCTTTCCCCGGCCACAGGAGTTTCGATAGATGCTAAGAAAGGAGAACTCACTCTTAGAGTGGGAGATGAAGTAGTACATTTCAATCTAAATCAAAGCCTGAAATAATATGGTTGTGACAATGCTAAAAGTAAGATAGTAAAGAATTTTGGTTCTACTACCCCGAACCGATCAATGATTGTAAAACTAGAATTTAATGAATGAGAATGGCATGAATTTCCAAAGATATCAGTCTATGATGTTGAATATCCGAATTCCGCTTTGAAAATTAGAGAAACAATACCAATCTAAAAGAAATATGTAGAAAAGTCGCAAAGAAGTAGCGCCACATGGACAAGAAGTTAAAAAGTTATGAAGGGCTAATTTCAAGGAATTACCTAAACATTTGAAATATGCCTTCTAGAGCTGAAAAAGCACAACCCAGAATCATATAAATGGACTTGATAGGGTAGAAAATGAGCAAAAACTGATCAGAATTCTCAAGAAATATGAAGTCATTGCTGATGCGAAGATTTGAATGGATCAGTTCTTCAATTTGCATGTATAAAATCCTCCTGGAGGAGAATGCAAAAACATCAATTGAACATCAGAGGAGACTGAACCCAGTGATGAAAGAAGTTATCGAAATGAGGTAGCTGAATGCAGGATTTACTATGTAATCTCATACAGCCCTTGGGTGAGCCTAATTCACGTGGTTCCCAAAAAGAGTGGATTCACAGTCATTAGAAATGAGTAAAATGAACTGATTATAACAAGAACTGTGACAGGATGGAAGGTGTGCAGAAGTTGACCAAGCTAAGGTTTTTGTCATAAAAACTCTACTGCCACCTACAATAGTAAAAAGAATAAGAAGTTTCCTAGTACATGCTAGACTTTACATAAGATTTATAAGGGACTTCTAAAAAATTTCCAGACCATTATCCAGACTGTTGGAAAAGGATGCAAAGTTTGACTTTGATGAATCATGTAGGTTTGCATTCAAAGAAATTAAATCCATATTGGTTATAGCTCTTATCATGGCAATGCTAGACTGGAACAAAGAGTTTGAAATCATGTGTGATACCAATGACTCTGCAATTGGAGCAGTTTTGGGACAAAGAACAGAGAAAATTTTCCGAGCAATATACTATGTCAGCAAAACCTTCAATGTGGGACAAGAGAACTACTCAACTACAGAAAATGAGATGCTAGCAATGGTGTTTGCTTGTGAAAAAATTAGACCTTATATTTTGGGGTCCCATGTCATCATACACACTAATCATGCATCAATTAAGTATCTAATGACAAAGAAAGATGTCAAACCAAGATTGATCAGTGGGTACTACTGCTATAAGAATTTGATTTAGAAATAAAAGACAAGAAGGGTAGTGACACTGTGATAGTTGATCACTTGTCAAGAATGGAAAACCTAATAAAGAGGAAAGAGGACAAAATAGAAGAATATTTCCCATTTGAAAAAAATTTTTTCATGTCATTTAATTCACTCGTAGAATGATATTGTTAATTATTTAGTTTGTAATCATGCCACCAGATTTCACCTACTGGGTAACAAAAGCGAGAATTGATGCCGTAATATATATATGATGACCTGTGCATCGTTGTTTAGAAGAGGGTAGGACAGGATCATCAAAAGATGTGTGCTAGAAGGTGAGCAAGGTGGAATTATTGATAAATGTCATGTATCACCATATGGAGGATACTGCAGGAAAAGAACATCCTACAAATTCGCTTAATCATTTTTCTGTTTTTACGATTCACCAGATTCAGAGACTGTGGCTGCAATGGGTCAACATTGTGATAGATGTCGAGACCGGACAATATAAATAGAAGAAATGAGATGCCTCAGGGAATCTTAGTGGTATTTTGATATGGGGGATAGATTTATGGACCCCTCTCCCACCCTCATTTGGACATCAATACATTCTCCTAGCTGTGGACTATGTATCTAAATAGGTGGAAGCTATAGTTTGTCTAAGGAATGATGCCAACACTATAGTGGGGTCATCTAAAGAATATCTTGAGATTGGTTCCAAAGGACAATACAGATAGTAGTCATTTTTCAACAAGCGTTTGCAAACCTATGATGGATATGGAATCAAACATGTTATGGGATTAGCTTATCACCTCATCTAAATGGACAAGTAGAAATATCCAACAGGGAGATAAAGAACATATTGGAATAGACAAGAGAACCACCAAACAGAGAAAGATTGAGTCAATACACTAGATTATGCACTGCTGGCTTATAGGATCATGAGTAAATTTTTATTGAATGTCTCATATAGGCTGGTATTTGGGAACTTGCCATCTCCTTCTTGAGGTTGAATATAAAGCTTAGGGTCATCAAGAAATCAAAATGTATCAAAGCTGAAGGAATAGATCATTCGGCACGAATTAGAAACCTAAAGAACTGAGAAATGAAGTCTATGATAATGCCACCACAAAGATGAGATCAAAAGTGGCAGCTGATTGGGGAAGATTCTTATAAGCACTCAAGCAGGAGAGCCAGTCCTACTGTACAATTCCTAGCTAAAACTTTTTCCGTAGAAAACCCAAGTTAAGGTGTGGAGGGTCCATACACAGTCTGGACTCGGCCGATTAATTCGGAGACAGTTTTGCACAGCCTTGTTCTTTAACTATGGGATTTGACTATACTGTGTCCTACACCATACTGTGAGTTAATCGACGTGCTCAAGATAGCTGAGGGAAAATTGGCTAAGAAGAAGGCTAAAGAGATTACCTTGCAAGGAGCTTGCTTCTACTGTGGTCAAGATGGCTATTGGAAGAGGAAATGCAAGGCCCACTTGGAATCCTAGAAGAATGTGGCATATGATGCTCCATCATCTTCAAGATGAGGCCACATACAAATATCATTTCTCCCAACAACATTTAGGTATTTACTGAAGGTGGCTCACATACATATGGATTGGTATGCAGGGCCTAAGGAGCAGTAGGAAGCTCACAAAGGGAGAGTCCAAATTTTGAGTGGGCAATGGTTCAAGAGTTACAACTCCTGATCTATGGATTTATGTTTTTTAAACTCCCTAGCGATATTTGTTTAAATTTGGATGATTGCTTATGGACTGGCATTGACGAGACCATTAGTTGAATGTCAATTTTATGCTAGTGGTACATTAAGCAATATAATTTACATATTAGATATGTCCAATCCAATTTTAAATGTTAATGACAATAAAAAGGCCAAAAGGAAATAATATGAAATCATCTTACTCATGGCATTGTCGCCTTGGCTAGCCATGCAAGTGAGAGACACATGACTAAGTTACACAATTGTAGTAGCTTGGGGTCATTTGATCATGAACTACTGACACATGTAAATCTTCCTGTTAGCAAAGATGACCGAAGGCTTTTTATGGGAAAGGGTGACCATGCTTATGGACCATTAGACCTAATACATTTCGATGTTTGTGGTCCTTTGTCCATTAATGCCGAGGTAGTTTCGTCTATTTCATTACCTTTATTGATGATCATTCATGATTTGGGTACTTGTATCTTATGAGATAGTACATCGAACTTCTTGAAAAGTTCAAAGAATTCTGACATGAAGCAGATAAACAACTTAGAAGTATCAAATCACTTAGATGAGATCCGGCAATGTAATACTTAAGCCAAGAGTTTTTGGGTCATCTACAGGATAATGAGACTTTATCCAAGTGGACTCCTCCTTACACACCGCAACAAGTAGTGTGGTGAAAAGGACAAACCGAACCTTGTTAGACTTGGTAAGGTCTATGATGGGCAAGGCAAACTTACTCGAGTCACCTTATAGGTATGCACATGAGACTACTGTTTAAGTGTTAAACAAAGTCCAATCTAAGTCAGTTGAAGGTACTTCATATGAGATATGGACTAATGAGGATCCCTATCTTTCTCACCTAAAAGTATGGGGTTATCCATCTTATAAGAAGAAAATTTTGTTAGACAAGCCAAATTCTTAATCAAAATGTCTCCATTCAGAGGATATCCTAAGGAGACAATTGGATATCAATTCTACAACACTTCAAAACAAAAGTTGTTTGTTTCAAAGTATACAGTCTTCTTAGAGAAAGAGTTTCTTCTAAGAGAAGATAGTGGGAGAAAGGGTGAACTTAGTGAAGTTCAAAGTGTCTAAATGTATACAGCTGCATCAACTCGACTTAAATCTAAAGTCGCATTCAAGTTGGATGGCAGTAGCCTAACTTGAAACACAAGTACCAAGAAAAATGTAAGCAGATACATATCAGATAAAGGGAAATATTGATTTCATTAGTGAAGAAGGAACGTATTGCTCACAAAGGTCGAGATGAGCCTTACTACCTACGAGATGAATCTCTTAATAGTCTGTGAGTTCTAAAAAATGGTCAAGCCATGAAGTTAGAGAGAGCAGATTCCATGAATCAACTAAGTATGGACTTTGGTTCAACCTGATGGATAAAACCCATGCAATTGGATCTTCAAGAAGAAGACAGACATATAAGGTACTTATAAAGCTAAGCTTATAGCTAAGGGTCATCTTCAAAGACAAGGAATTGACTATGACGAGACTTTTAGTTGGTTAGCTATGCTTAAATCCAAAAGTGATACTCCTTTCCATTGTTGCTCATTACAATTATGAGATATGGAAAATGGATGTGAAGGCAGCTTTCCGCAAAGGAAACCGATGTAAGGATGTGTGTATGACACAATCGAAGGTCTTTGCACCTGGAAATAGCAATAAAGTATGCAAACTTCAGAGATCCATTAATGGAATGAAACAAGAATCTAGGAGTTGGAATATCCGATTTGATATATAAATCAAAGAGCTATTTCACAAAATCCGAATGGTTCTGTGTGTACAAGAAGGATAGTGGGAATGCAATCATGTTCCTATAATATATGTGGACATACACATTTAATGGAAATGATGTCTCAGTGTTACAATTGGTCAATGTATTGGTTATCCAGAAACATACTCCATGAAAGACCTTGGAGAAGCAACCTAATAATTGGGGATATAGATATATAGAGATAGGGATTTTAGGCTGGTCTCTCGTCTTTCACAAATTACATACATAGCTTAGTTACTAAAGGGGTTTAGCATGAAGCACTCCAAGAGAGGAAATATTACCATGACACATGGGATAACCCTCTCAAAGCTCATGTGTCCAAATACATAGGATGAGAGGACACACATGAGTATGACCCCATATGCTTCAGCTATAGGATTAATCATGTACGTTATGTAATGTAAGAGACCCGACGTATCATATGCTTTGAGAGTCACTAGCAGATACCAATTAGACCCGGGTGAGGGTCATTGGGTGGTTGTCCAGAATATCCTCAAGTACTTGTGGATGTATTCTTGATTGATGGAGATAGTGATCTTATGGTAAGATGCTAGTTAATAATCTGATAGAGATGACTCAAAATCTCAATCAAGCTAAATGTTCAGATGAATTTATATACATCGCTTAGAAGAATTCAAAGTGGAAATGATTGTGGATTCTATAGTTGAATCAAAATACATCGCTAAGCCCCGATGGTGCCTTAGGAGGCGTGCTTTTGACAAGAAGTTCATTTATGAACTAGGAGTGGTCCCTAGCATTGTAGATCTCGACATCGTAGTATTAGATGAAATGACCTTTCAGAAAGCAAAAGGAACTCGGGTCTCATCAAAGGTCGAGCAGACTAAGGTGATGCCATTTGATTTGAGAAATCTTTGATGCCTGCGATAAAAAGATAGAGAAATGCCCATCGATCATAATATGTCCGATCTCTGGTTGCTTAATTTCCTAGAAAAGTGTGTGATTCACGCTACTTCTACCTAAGGTATGAGATACAAAGGCAATTGGTTTTAAAGTAAGTGGGATTTTGTCGAGAAGTGATCTAAAGGCAATCGCTTTAGCACTTGTCAGATATGTCTTAAGTTTCTATTAAAGGCATTCACACTGGGTATTCGTGACGCCAAATTGATTTAGATCCCCTTAGTCGAATTATCGAAGTCCATGATACATAATATAGCATGAAGGAAATTATGATGAGACTGGCGATACATAAGATTCCATCATGCAATTATGTTAGTATCTAAATTATCCTTATCATAGGATCAACGAGACTGACATCATGGATCCTATTGCACTAGCACATGTCATACTTCTTGATTGGATCGAGCAGTGGATCTTATAAATTATGATCATGAGTTGATTAGTGTTGATATGTGGATGCTTACTAAGAGTAGCTATGTACATCGGAGACCTACCATGAGATAATCATATGGATTATCTATTTAAATGTAGATGATTGTCTCATCATAGCAATGGTGGATGTATCCTTAGACTTGAGGTGCTCAAGGATATCTTAGATGCTGATTCTGTACTTTGACCTCGATCCATGTTGCCTCTTGGAGGTCTCTCTTCGGGTGATATTTGGGTATAGCTTGAGGTATTCAAAGGTAATTTAGTAGCCAACAAAGGATTCACCACTCCCAATAGAGGAGGGTATACTCATACTCCTTGTAAGGATCATTACTCGGGAATCTCTCGCCATAGTGTAAACGCCATGAAGAGCATCTTATGGTGCATAAATGTAAAGTAATGAGTCCAAGGACAAGATCTAATATCACTTAGGCTAGATGTGGCGTAGCTAGTCTAGTGGGAGCTACACTTTGTCCATGCTTTGAACCGAGTGGGGTATAGTTTAGTGAAAGGACAACTTGTACTATAATTTTCTATGGAAGGGTTTGTAGTCATACCACTGACTCTCCGGTCAATTGGGGGTCATGATGTGTTGCTAGACGCCGTTCATGAGTTGCTTAATTCAATAATTGAATTAAGTGGCCAACATAATCAAGAACCTAATGGGTGACATTCTTAAAAGATTAAGACTTGATATAAAACGGACTTGGATGTGATCCAATCATGAGGGACTTAACTTTGGGGATTAGACCGCCTCGGGATTAGGAATCTCGAACAAGAGGATCAATTTAGAGAATAGGATAGAGCAAATCTTGCCTACGGGCTTAAGGCCCATTAGAGCTTGCTACCACCATGCATGCAGATGCATGTAGCATATTCCATCTTCAGAGCGAGGGCTTATTAGCTTTTTCATAGGTAGGTTTCTCCTGTATAAATTTGTGGTTGGCAGGAGAAACTCCTAACCCTAAGAGGTATAAATGAAACCCTAATCTCCAAATTCAGAGTTAAGTGGGCCCTCTTATCCTGAGAAGAACAACAAAGAAGAAGGAGATTTAAGAGCATTAAAACCCATTCTTCTTCCTCATTGAAACCAAAACTTGGCTAGCACTGTTTGGTTTCTCTCAACCCGTCTCCTGGAGGTTCTTAGGTCTTGTCTTCCTGTGGATACCGTTAGAGACGAACAAAGGACATGGTTCGTTTCTAGTCATGTAGCAAACATCCTCCAAGAGCATATCTACAAAGGTATATGATGCATTGAACTCTGTCTTTTTTTTTTATCTGTTTGGATGAACTAAGTTGGTCCAAAATGTGGGATTCCAATTTTTTTTTTTTTTTTTGTTAAATCCATTATGTAGCAATGCTCTTGGCACTATGGAATCCATTTAAGGCAAGCCCCTTTGTTATTCCTTATTCATGTGTTGGGCCATTAGCTTAGTCATACTCAATTCCTTCATTTGTGGAGAGATTGCTTCATCGCCAGCTTATATTCGAGTATGAGAAGTGGCCTTTGTGAGTCACTCGTTTCTTCCAAATTTGAGTTTGCGGTTGGTTGAAATTGGAGATTTGCTCTTGTCTCTTCCTGAATTCAATTAGACTTAGCCCATTTAGCATTACTTCTAGACTTGGCCTTTTCTCTTGTGGGGGTGAGCTTATCTCATTTTGGGGCATGAAACCTAGCCAAAAACCAACTTGGCAGAATTTTCTATTTGTCCATTGAACTTGCCAATTCAGCTTGAGGCCTGGACAAATCAGCTTGACCTCTAGCTAATTCAGCCAATGTTTCTTCTAGTTTTGATACGGCCATTTGAGCTGGATAATTTTCTCATTCAGCCCTTGAATTGGCCAATTCAACCATTACATCTTCAAGTTATGACTCCTTTGCTTGTGGAGGTTGAGAAGCATCTTGATTTGTTCCCATGAGAGAGGTTGGGGTACGTTGCCAACCCACATTATATGTTTCAAGTATAAGTTGCCCCTATACTGAACATGATCCATAGACATGTACGGGTTCCTAACTTGATCTCTCTCCCTTTGATGTCGCCTATAATCTAGTTGTTAAGTTAGGAGAGTCAATTCAATTGTTAATTCCATGAAATGATCCATTATGATTTAAGTCTCCTACAAAATAAAGATAAAAATCTGAAGTAAAATAGACAAAAGGGAAAATAGATATGTACAACTAAAAGGAAATAAGACAAACAAAAGAAAAATCCAAAGTAAAGAAGGACTACTTGGTATCAATATTAGCAGAAACACTAATCCCCGACAACGGTGACAAAAACTTGATAGGTGCGAAACATGTATATAAAATGTATGCCTATGTGCGCAAGTTCACGCGTCACCTCAAGTAAAAAAATGTGAAAAGTAAGAGTATCGTCCCACATATATTAGGTTACTAAGTACTGAAATTGAGATAAACCTAGCTTTATTTGGATAAGAAACTAAAATCAAAGTGAAAAGGAATTACAAACTACTGAATTGCAATCCTAAACTAACATGCAAATAGGTTAAGTATGAATGGAAAATCTAGGGTTTAGATTTCATTTGGTTAATCCTTATGAATTAGGTTCAATTTATTCCTAATTAACATTCAAATCACCTATTAATGGAAAGTCTCACTATTGCAAATGTGAATCTCACTCGACAACCCATTAATCTACTTCCCAGGTTTTCTAGGTATTTGCATCAAGCCAACCCCAAAGCCCTAAAAGTAATAAGCCTAAGAAACCTATACTCACACAAACCCATGAGCATTCTAGTCAACGGGAATTGTGACATTTATTCATGGTCTAATTGGGCCTCACTTCTCGTATCTCGACCAAACCACAAGTCAAGTAATGGTGATCGATCAAATAACAAGCATGAAGAATAGAACAACAATTAATGTAAAGATGATTTAACATCACTAAAAAGTAAATCAATACTCAAATTAGTACAACTCATAACCAAATTACATCTAAAACCCTAGAAAATGAGATCAGTTCATTATAGGGAGAAATACAACCATATAAATGAAGAAAAACATAAAGAGGAAAATGATAGATATATATGGTGATGAAAGTCTGATCTCCTTCTTCTCCAAGTTTCTTTTTCCCCTAAGAGAGCTATGCCCTAGGGTGTTTCCACCTAAAGGGACTTGTCTGCACCCTAAAGACTTGTGTTCTAAACCCTAATCTTATTCTATATAAAGGCTCATCCAAAATGGGCTCAAAATGGGTTGAGACTGAAGCTACAAATGGGCGTCACGTCACACCATCATGGTCCTCACGTCGCGACGTGTGGGGCTATATTGGCTTGAAATCTCAGCCACGCCATGATGTTGGGGCTCGCACGTCACAACATGGCGATTACTGTTGAAGATCTGACTTGGTGACATCGCGACATCAAGTCTCCACATCGCAACATGAGCTGCTGCTGAATTGTCTAAAATTTGGCCTTGAATACAAATATGAACAAAACGTATTAGTGCCTACTGCCACAAAACGATAAAAACATGCATAATTTAAACTAAATTATGCTGCACGAAGATGGAATGGGAAAGAGATTCGCGCTCGCCTCCCTAAGTTTGAGACTCGGATGGAAGATGAAAATATCAATATATGAGAATGGGATGGTGCTCGGGCCCCAAAACCCGCCCCGCTATCCCAAAACCAAATACATGATTCTTAACTTTTTTCTTTCAAGTATCCTCTATTTCTTTTGTAAGACTATGACTATGTTTGGATTAGTGTTCAACAATTTTTACAATGAGTTGTAGATTCTAATCTTACATGTAATTGTTCAAACAATCTATTCAATATCCATAAAACAATAAATTATACCACAAAAAAGTCATAAATAAAATTTGGATTCAACTTATTGGAAATGGTAACATTTAAAATTAAATATGTATTTATGGATTGATAAAATTTTTGAATGATTTACAAGAAATTAGAATCCAAATATTTTCTATTTCTAATTTGATTTCTACTTATTTTTAATTTCAAAATTATTTTATAAAGAGTTTCTTTACTTTTACCATAATATTAAACCCATTAAAAGTTTCCACTCTAGGAAGACCAAATCATAAACATAATTTTAAAAAACCAACAAGAGAGTTAGCCATTGATGATGAAGACCTTAATAATAGAAAAAAAAACATGATTATGATCAATGTTTAAAAAATTCCAACCGATTATTGAATCAGAAAAATTATCAGTTCATGTATGTATGTATTTTATGGCATGTGGCTCATATTGAGAGTAAAAAGGGGCAAGTGCCGGAGTGGAGCAATGACACTGCCTTTTGATAGGCGTGTTTGTGTTTTGTATTAAGGATATGTAGATAAATATAAAAAAAGGATGTCTATTCTACTACAACCATATGCTTGTGTCAAGTAATATAGTGTACCTAAGTACGAATATCGATCCATCGAAATGGAGAGGTTACCAAAATTAGAATACTTCAATATTCAAATGGTCAAAGGTGATGGAGTTGGAAGCCAGAATTGCACTAAACTATTGGAATCAAAATCGAATTAATGGAATGCGGCTACTAAGGGATACCAAGATGATAAATTCTAGGGCATTGGTGTAATTGATAACTTATTATATTTAGGCCAAAATTCCATCCTATTATCTCTTCTCGAAAAGTCATAAAGACACTTTTATTTTAATTTAATTATACTTCCTTGAGGTCAAATAAGCTACCAACTAACACTAGGTTTCTTACTTTTCAGCTCAACCCCAAGCATTAGAGATGCTTTAAGACCCAAGAATCTCACATGCCTCCTAATTACCGATAATTTCTACACTAATAGGCTAATTAGGTTAATTCATCTTATGTCAAATTCCTCACTCCCTTCTCATATCTCGCAAGGAACCACTCACCATGTAGAGATTAGCTAGAAATCAACATGCAAATAACACCCAAGCATGAATTAATAGATAGGAAAATTACAAGAAACAATAGAAAATGGAAAATTAACATTTAAATATAAGCTTCATGTCCAAGATACAAATAAAAACCCTGGGATTAAGAAATTAGAACATAAAAGGTTTGATACATCCCAAAATTATGATAAAACATGAGAAAAGAGAAAGAAGAAACTCTAATGGCTATGGTGAGTCTTCAATCTTCTTCTCCATATCTCTAGTCCTTCTCCCAAGCTTGAGGGCTACTACCAAGCTTCATCTCTAGTCCCAAAGTGTTGCTCGTTCAAGAACAAGAGGAGAGAAACCCCAAGGAGGGTTTTTTTCCCTCAAAAGATTCGATCTTTAATCCCAAAGGGCATATTTGGTCCTCTCCCATCCGTTTCCAAACCCTAGAAAGTGTCCCCCTTTATATAGGTTTTTGAAAATGGCTGATATGGGCTATATGAGTTGTTGGGCCACGCGACCTTGACCGTCGCCCGTAGCATCTTCATTTATTGCTTTTCTGGTCATCACAACGAACATAACTTTCTTATTCGAACTCAATATTGCACAATCTTGGTGCCGTTGGAAAGCTCTTGAAGTGTAGAATCTAGATATGTCCAGAAAGAACACTTTAGAATTCATGATACAAATTGAATTTATGAAATTCTCCAATTGGTCACTTTTGAGCTCTCTTCTCTTCTTCCTTCAACTTCCAAGAGTCATAATTTGATCATTTGAAGTTCAAATTGAGTGAATAAGGTCTATTTGGAAAGCTTGGGAAGAAGTTCAAATCCAGTGTATAGCTAGTACCCCAAAACTTAAGCTCAACTCATCTATTTGGAAGAAGCTAACTAAGAAAGGGATAGAAATGACAACCATTTTATTCATACCAAAATACCTTAAAATGAAAGAAACTTAAAGGCTATATAAGTTTTAGATGAGTGTTCCTATAGTGTGTGATCCACTGACTTCACTACGGTTATGTTATAACTGTATTAAATTCTATTCAAAATTCACCCCAAACTCTCAACCAAACTCAAAGGCCCTAAGTTGTGGGAAGGATCCATCTTCTATCCCATGTAATCTGGCCAAGAAAGCTAATGATCACAAATTCATTAATTCTGTGGCATTAGGGTTTTGAAAGGCTCCTCGATTGTGTCTGGATTCGATCGATAAACCACTTATTCTTATTCACATAATCTATTTTGACATTTTTCTTTATATTTTCTTTTTAATTTTCTTTTTCACTTTTTCTACTGCTTTTGCATTTTTTCCTCTTTTTGTCAGCTCCAATGGAAATCCTTTTCGATTAGGGTGTCCCATCACCGAATTCAAAGCAAAGGGGTTCGAGACCAAGGTATACAAGGATAAAAATAATATTGTTGTATTGATAAGATTCCTAGAAATAAACTTCTTGGCTTACAAGTGGGGTGACTAAGCTAAGTCACCCATACCAAGCAAGCACACAATTCTAGATCTTCAAAATCCTAGGTTTATCCAACTTTACTTGCCTTTTCAAATGTTTGTGTTCAAAATGACTATTTGACTGGCGATAAGGCATCAAACTAATATATTAGACACGAAACCAAACAAAAGAAAGAAAGAAAATCACATGCAAAATATAGGTGGAACTCTAGCAGTTGGATTTTAGAAAATTTTTTGATTGAATTCCATCCCTCCCTCCCCACTTTGACTTGAATTAAATTGTTTATAATGAAACTTAAAGCAAGAATGGATAATGATCTCCCACTGAGTTTGTGATCAAGTCTCTGAAGTGCATCTGTGAATATAGCTCAGAACTTTGGAGGCAAAGTTGGAAGTAAGAGGAGTTTGGACCTTGATCTAAATGAAGGGGATGCTTGAATATGGTTTCCTCTTTGTAGTTCTTTGAAGCCTCCAAAATAATTGAACTTTAAGATTTCAACCTTTTTAGCTTCCAAAACCAAGCTTTGAATCTCAAACTGCAAATCGACTAAAACGTAAAGCAAATCAAGCTGAAATTTGTTCAAAACGGCTCAAAACTAACTTCCTGAAAATAGAAAGGGAGAAAACTTGAAAGCTTGTAGGGCCTCTATTTTTTATAGTCATTTAGACTCTACCAACCTAGGATATGTTGAATTTGTTTCTTGCCTCATTCCTAGGAGCGTGTAGCATAAATTATGGCTTGGGCATGATACTAAAGAGCATTATTTTTATTTCTATTTTTTGTTTACAGTGGTAGCTTCCACTTCCTCCTTCTGATGCATAGTGCACTCCTCTGTCTTGGAAATAGGGTGATCTTTGTTTTAAGCTCTTCATGTATGCTGCCCATGGACCCATCTCAGATGATCTTTACAATGTCATCTTTTATCTTTCATGTGATTCCAGAGAAGTTGACTCATCTTCCTTCATAACTAAGTCTTTCAATTCCTTGGCATCATATTCCTCTTCTCTTATGGGATTCCTCTCAAATTGGGAAAAACTTCTTTGTTGTTCTTCTATAAAAATATCTTGGTCATTTTGCCCACTTCCTCAATTTATAAGTTAGGCTAATTAATTTGGAGAGTTACCGCATATCATTTATGAATTGTGACTTGGGAATGTTGCACATTCAGCACAAACTTTTTCTAATTCAGCCATGATTGCCTCTAACTTTTTCATTCTCCCATGTAGAGGTTGACTTATCTCATTTTGATCAAGAAACCTAGGCAACCCAACTTGAGATTAGTCCATCTTAGCCCTTGATCTTCTAAATTCTGCATTTTCCATGACCAATTCAGCATGGGCATCTCTTTCTGAGCCATTTTTCATCTGAAGCGATCTTTGGACTTGTGGTGTGGTATGGCTTGCATTCCATGAGGTGTTAGGGCAATGTTACCAGCAACTCAGTTATAATTGTTCCAATATAGGGTACCTTCACATTGAACATAATCCATTGATGCATATGGTTGTCACACTTGACTCCTCACTTGAGTTCTCACTCTTCTTTGATGCTCATTGGCCAATTGCCTTATTCATAGTTGTTGACTAAAGAGAGCTATTTGATTTGTCAACTCGATGATAGGATCCATTGTGGTTTAAACCTACAAAACAAAAACAACAAAAATTCATAGTAAAATAGAGAAAGAAAATAAAACAAGACTAAATAGGCAAATAAAATAAAAAATGTTTAAAGTACCAAAAGAGGAAGCACTTGGTATTGATGTGCCTAAAATATATAATTTAACTTGATCATTAAAAACTTATAAACAGACATATTTTGTTTTTGTATTAGAATATCTGAGAAGAAAATATAAAAATGGAGCGTCTATTCTACACAAGTACACCACCTTGTCCAAGTAATAAAGTGTACTTAGGAGGAGTGAGATATGAATCTCTACAGGGGAAAAGGAGTGCTACGTACTAAAATTAGAATACTTCTTTAATATTCAAAAGGTCAAAGGTGATAAGTTGAAACAAAATTTAGACAAAACTATTGGAATCTAAATCTAACTAATGGAATGTGAAACTAAGGGATACAAAGAGATAATAAATTCCTAGCGTATGTGGTGTAATTGGATAATCCCTGTATGGCTGACCAAAAGAATTCCATCCCTGTGTATCTCTTGAAAAAGCCGGAGCGACTCTTGCTATGGTGATATAAACCTCTCGAGGTTAAATAACCTACCAACTAACACTAGGTTTCTTTCTTCTCAGCTCAACCCCAAGCATTAGAGATGCTTTAAGACCCAATAATCTCACACACCTCCTAATTACCGGTAATTTCTACACTACTAGGCTAATTAGGTTAATTCATTTTATGTCGAATTCCTCCTTTCCACTTCTCATATCTCACAAGAACCACTTCACTAATGAGATTAGCTAGAAATCAAAATACAAGTAACACCAAGCATGAATTAATGAATGAAACTTGAGTATAGAGAGAAACAATAGAAAATGGAAAATTAACATTTAAATATAATCTTCATCATCAACATACAACCCAAAACCTAGATTAAAAAGTGAGAACATAAAGGTTTATTACATCATTAAAATTAGGATAAAACATGAGAAAAGAAAGAAAACTTTCATGGTCATGGTGAGTCTTCAAACTTCTTCTCTTGATCTCTAGTCCTTCTCCCAAGCATGAGGGTTGCTACGAAGCCCCCTCTCTAGTCCCAAAGTACTTCTCATTGAAGAACAAGAGGGGAGGAACCATAGGGATGGTTTTCTCCCTCAAAATATCCGATCTCCAACCCTGAAGGGCTGATTGGGTCCTCTCACGTCTGTTCTGAAACCCTAGAACGTGTCCCCCTTTATATAAGTCTTCGAAAACGACTGATATGGGTTGTACGTGTTGTTGGATCGCGTGACTTTCGTCGTGGCAAACCGGTAGCATCTTCGTTTGTTTCTCTTCTAGTTCGCCACGATGAACACCTTTGTTGCGGCAAAGAGTGCTCTTCGTCGATCACGAAGGCACCTTCACCTCTCGAAGAACAAAACTTTTTCGTTTGGGCTCCAAAATTGCACAATCTTGTACCATTGGAAGCTCTTGAAGTTTAGAATCTGAATATGTGAAAGGACACTAGAAATGATGATACATATTGAATTTATGAAATGCTCAAGCGGTCCCTTTTTGAGCTCTTTTCTCTTTGCTTCATGACTTCAGCTGGAGTGCACAATTTGATCATTTGAAGTTCAAATTGAGTAAATAAGGTCTCTTTGAAATTCTTGCGAAGTCACCTATCCATCCATATAAATATTGTAGCCAGTGGATAAATCACGCTGAAAACATCAAAAGCGTGGCGGTCTTTCACGTGTGTAATTTGTTGATTTTCCTTCCTTTTTCACTCATTTTCTCGCAATTCTACCAAATGGTTGACCTAATCATAAAGATGAATATTTAGAGCATTCAGACACTTATTTAACCTGAAAAATACTAAAATCTAAGTAAAACATAGGGATAAAATGAGTATTAATGATACTCATCACCCTTCAAGCATATCCTCTTTATTGGGAGACGAAATAATATAGGTTGGTAGTGCGGCGAAGCCCCGTTTATGCGTTATGGTATGTTCGGTGTATAGGTGTATTTTTTTATGTTTTGATCATATCGAGGTTTATTATAAATACTCTCTATATAATCCTATTTTAGTGATAGTGAAATTGTTTTTGAGCCACCGTTCTATGGATGTAAGCACACTCTAGAACCACATAAAATCTATGTATTGTATTCTTGTTTTCTTCATAATTCTTATCCACCATTATTTACACAATTCACAATAATATATATATATATATATATATATATATATATATATATATATATATATATATACTATATATATATATATATATATATTAAGATACATAATTTTAATTCAATAATATTTATTTCGTGATTTCTAAAAATATATTTAATATCTTAAACTTGTATGGAATAAATGTTTTTTTTACATCTATGTATGGAATGAATATGAATAATATTTAAATATTGAAATATGTGAGAATATAAAGGAAAATCGTATCATATTTATGATTGATTGTATATTGACTTTTTGTGTGAAAAAATTATCAAATAGGGGTCTAGTTCAATTTCCCCTTTCCTACATCGAAATCGATAGAGACATTCAAGAGTTTAAATATTCATTTTTCAGCCAACAAAGACATGTCGGGGCAAGTCATTAATGAACTGGTAATAGAGGTGGCAATTTTGCTCGACCCATTGGGTTAGCCCGGTCCACCCAGAATTAAGGTTAGGCTGGGCCATTAATTTATTGACCCGAAAAATCGGGCCAGAATTTGTCGATCGGCTGCAAGCCGCGAAATATTTCCCTTTTAGAGCAATTTGTAAGCAACTTTAGTTTATAGCATCTCCAACAAGGCTATCTAAAATAGCTACTCAAAATATATTAAAATATTGTATTGTATCTATTTTAACTAACCACTTTTTTCAAAGTCATTCCAACAACGCTATCTATTTTAACTATCCATTTCAACTAACTGTCTTTCAATAATAAATTTAAAATACTATTTAGTATGCCATGTCATGTCACCGCTATTGATGACATCACGTGTGTTGTGTGTTACGCCACATCATCCATTTTAATTTTAAAATTTTTTTAATAACGATCATATTTACAATGATCATGAAATTCCAAAATTTTAAAAATTTTGAATTTTTAAACGATAATATTGCAAGCATTAATATTTGCATTAAAAATTTGAATTACATCTTCTTTCCCAATATTCCATTTGGCGGGTTGATAATATTCAGCTTCTATGATTGAGACGTCACAACTCGTACTCAAAAATACATTATTGGTCTTCCTCTTTTCCGTTTTCATTTTCTCGCTTTTCTCTTTGTAGTAGGCGTTACTCTCGTGTAGTGAGCGTTCTGGGTGTAATATTGCGAGAAAAATAAAAAATATACATAATATATTATATATTATAACAATTAAATTTGTGTTCTAATTGTTTCATAATTTCATAATTTGTTTTTATTTTTCATTAATTTTCAGTTTTCTCTATTTTGTACATTAATTTGAAAATTTCTGTTTTTCAAAGTTGTTTGAAATTTTTTTTTTGTTCCTAATTGTTTCATAATTTTGCTTTATATTTTAGGGAGAGAAATGAGGGTCATGGAAAATGAATAAGCCAAATGATGGCTAATATGGAAATAGATAGCCAAAATGAGCTATGGGAAATAGATAGCCAAATAGCTAGCCTCTTGGAGTGGATTTTTAGGAAGAAGCTAGCTAAAATAGCTAAAGGAAGGGGTTTATCTAGCCTCTTGGAGATGCTCTTAGGGGCGGGTTGGGCTGCTATATTTTAGGTTCAAAAAAACTGGGCCAAATTTGGCTCGACCCAATGTAGGCTAGGCTCGGCTAGCCCATTGCCCATCCATCAGGTACCACCTCTAACATGAAATCCGTGTGATGATGCATTGGGAAACCGTCTGAGGTAACACATGCTAATCACAATAAAGCCGAAATGGGAGTGGGTTATGTACCTGTTGGTTTTGAAGAAATCGTTCGATGTGATCGTCTATGGTATCATTACGATTTAATGGAGTATTGGTATACCAATTTAAAAGCTCAGAGCGGACCAAAAAAGGTACTGATTGCAATCCTATCCGATTTTTAAAACATTGATATCTAAATACAACATAAGATAGATGGTCACAAATACGATAAAAAAAGGGAGCATATTCGATGAGGTTATGAATATTCATATTTATGTAACTATCATAAAATTTGGGTTCATTATAAATATTATGCTTCTAAATACCCTCCCTCACATGTGGTTGCGATTTCAAACCTAAACATAGAGGAACAAACATATAAATGCAAACAATCCTTTTGGACTTTTAAATATGCAAATAGTTCTTTTTGGACTTTCATACAAACAAATGAGGAACATTATGCAAATTGCAAGAAATATCGCTCTCTAATCAAAAACCCTATTTGACCATCTCTTCTTCTCTCTCTTGTAGTCCCTCTTATGATTTAAAGGATGGGTGATTTTCTGGTCATTCTTGGCCTGAAATCATCCTCTGCATCTTTTTCTCCTTTATTTCTCAATAATATGGGTCATTCCCTACAGATCTGGATTTATTTCTCAATAAAGTAATAGTTCTTCCATAAATTTGGCTTTTATTTTGTTTTTTCGTGTTTTTATCCATAGCCATGTTGGCGTATGGTAGTAGTGTTTCGAAGCTTTGTGGTAGGTTGAAGGTAATTGGTCATGCAGGATTACTATTCATAAAAGCTTTGACTGACTGTTGGCATGTGTGGTTGTTGTCCTAGTCTAGATTCGACTCGCGCAAGCAATGAACTCCTTTTTGTTTTTGTTTAGTTTTTGTGTCAGGCTCCCTAGTAACCTAATGCTCTTGGTAGCATCTTCCTCATCCATTATTGGAAAAGTTAGGGTTTTATACACACAACTATCCACGAAAGGGTTATGGAGGGTTGTTCCACCTCTGTTATTCATCGAACTATTGTTTCTGGATTCAGTTGAATGAAAAGTTTTGCTTATTGACTATATATATATGCCAATTGCAAAGATGTGGATTTTGAACCAATGACATACTATCAAGCTAAGCTTCAATCCCATGTTAAACTATCAATTTTCCTAAAATTTTTAAACTTCTAGGATTTAGGTTCAATATGAATGTCATGCTTTTTAACAATATCAACCAAAAAATGTGGTACTGTGTAGGGTTCGAAAACTCGACCAAGTTGTATTCATATCGAAGGTGACTGTGCCAAGTTCGATATCAAATATGATACAATCACAAACTCGGTAGTGAATCGGCCAAACTTGATTGATTCAGCGAGATTTGAGTTAATTCATTCAAGTCGATCCTTCTTAGAGAAGGAAAAAGCTGATTATGTACATTCTCAATATGCTTTTACCCATCACAAAAAAAAAAAAATTCATTTTTTTACAAAAATCTAAGATTCCTCTTCAAAAGTACAAAAATCAACACTTTTCCCACAGCCTTACCTCAAATAACCAGTTTTCTAACCCTAGCCCATGCCGCTATGGTGAGTGGAAACGACAACTCTTATTGGGAATGATTTGGAACTTAGAATGGAAGGTTCCATTGTGTTGTATGTCGTGGCCAATGAAGTGCGCGATGAAGGATATTGACTTGTTGAGGTTTGGGGCGGGTGTGAATCTTGTGACACGTGTGAGGATGTGAAATGAGGGGGGGGTGTTAGTAGGGCAGGAAGGAAGGGCGTTGAGAAGTTCATAAATTTATTGGATGGTTTATTAAATGAGGGAAAGTCAGTTAGACTACTTGAGTGGTATTTTTATATTTAATTATGTGTCAGTAGAAATTGCATCAGATATGATATTAAAAATTAGTTTAGTAATAGCATTTAAAAAAAAAAAAAAGTTTGGTTGATAAAAAGAAAAAAAAGAGCTTGGCATTTATCTTTAGTAATAAAATTATCATTTAAAGATGAATTTGAAGATAAGATAAATTATTTTTAAGTATAATATCCCAACTTTATAAACAGTATGTTTTAATATCAAATGCTAAGAGGAAAATAATTTCCTTTAAAGCCCTTTCAAAAATATAGAAATAATTTGTATACTTTACAAATGTTATTATTTTATTATATTATAATAATTATAATTCTTGTTATATATTGCTCTTGTTAAATAAAATTAATTAATTTTATAATACAAGTATTTCTAATAATTTATATAGTTTTTTATCTCTCAATTTATTTTAATTTACGTATTGATCCAGCCACAGTAAATACATTAGACCGTCGTCTCGAGATCATAAAATTAAACCAAATCATGGCTTTACAGACATAAACTCGTGTGCTTTGGGAATTAGATGGTAAAAAATTTGTTAGTAGTTCAGTTAACAAGATAGTGAAGAGAATTCAAGTCTACATCTTCAAGCTACTAGGATATTTATTTTCATGAATGAGTCGTATGATATTCCTCTATACACATCAGAAAATGAGAAAAACCTTGTCTATAGTTATATACTTTGAGATTTCTTTAAGCTAGGACAAAAAAACTAAGATGTGACTCACCAACTGGAAAAACCTGAGGGTATAGTAGATAAACTTCTTCAAAACTATAACAATTGCCACACATTTAACTGCCACCATAAAAATGACTGATCAAACCTTTTTCTAGTTTCTGTAACATATGGTTTGTGGTGCATTCAGAAGGTAGAGTAGAGGAACATAACCCTCACCATCTTCAAAGAGAAAGATTCTTCACCATTAATAGATAGATTTGAAAGATTATGCAGGTGACTTCTGTTTCCTATGCAGCTTGGCACCATAAACACATGGGTGGTGTTGTTGACATCTATCAGCTGTAACCAGGTACTTTCTGCCTCTATATCTTCAGCTTCATCAAGCTCCGTATCTTCAGAACACAACTCTCCATTGCCCCAGCATTTGCATGTACATTTGAAGTGGCAATACCATAATATCCAAATTTTGTGGATCCAAATTCAAATAGATTTTTGATGCCACTTCATAGAAGCTGTCAACATTTCCATAAGTCTGACTTAAAAGTAATAATTCCCCAGACTTTTCCAGCATCTGGACTAAATGGCATGCTGTTTATCATTCTAAGAGGGCTTCATTCAAGCAAGCCCGGCACGTCAAACAAATCAACCATGCATGCGTAATGCTCCATTCTATACAACCATTATACCCAATTCTTAAGTCATGTAATGAAAAGAAGTGAAGTCATATCAACTTTTCACGCGATACAGCAGACAATATAATAGCAAGAAATGTAACATGATCAGGCTGGAATTACATCTTCTAACATTTCATGGAACATATTGAGTCCTTAAGGCGACCATGGTTCCCATAAGCAGCTATAATGCTGTTCCATGGGGCTTCATTCTTCTCTTCCATCATGTCAAAGAAACATGGCTATGAGTTCCAAATTCCGCATTTTAGGTACATGTCCTATAGAATTGCACTCTCAGCAAGAGATTGAATCTAAGAGGCACTCATCCTTAAAAGCATGGATCTCCTTTCCATAGGAGCGCTGGTAAATTTGCACAAACTGAAAGAGCGGCTGATATACTCACTGATCATACTTGGTGGTTTCCTCCCATCCCCATTTGGTGGAAAGATCAATAGCTTCTTCTGGTTTGCCATTTTGTGTACAACTTGTGATCATTGAATTCAAGAGATAACATCCCTATTGGATATTCCCATAAAGTTTATTGAGCCAAGTCCAATCTTCCATTTGCATACATATCCATTATTTGCACTTTTCTAAGCAGCTTCCTCCATGCCCATTCTGAAAATGTGACCATTTGCCAATTCCTTCCCCAATTTCAAAGGTAGCCAAACCAGCACAAGCAGGTAAGACCACTTGTAATATTACTGAATTGGGTCTCATTCTCTCTTGAGCCAACCACCGAAAAATTTCCAAGGCATTGTTATTCATCCCATTTAGTACATAACCTGAAATCATAGCCGTGCATACCACAACATCTACAGGGGTTCTCTCATTAAAATCTTGCATGTATCACATCCCTACACTTTGAGTATATATCAATAAGTGCGCTCACTTCAAACACACATCCAAAGACACACCATTCCTGATAATATAACAATGAATTTTACTACCTTGTCAGTTGCTGAAGATGGGACTCAGTGATATGAATAAGTCAGTTCTGCACCAGCGGATATCATCTCGTCGACAAATGCGACCTCATCATCGATCATTTGGACCTTTGAAATCAGCTCATTCAGTACCAAATGTTGAATCATATCAAATAACACATTATGAACAATATCTTTATTACTGTAATGTTTGCGAAATCCATCTCATAGCGGATCACAAGCCCAGTGAGCTGTGAACCACAGGGTAATTAACATCTCAGAGGCACAGGCAGACATAACACAAGCAAATGTCACAGGAATTAGGATAAGTTTCAGTTTTCCTCGACTATGAGCACCCTATAGCATTACCCCGGTCCCCATTTTTACGTAACCATTGAGCATGCATTCCACAAGACACCGTCCTCTCGAAAAAATTCTATCAAACAGATAACAGGGCATCACGAATGCAAGCCATTCTCAGAATACAACTTTATCAAAAGAACTACCCACAAATACGTCCAACTCAAACCATAAGCTGAATCTTATCATGAACAACCTTCCCCAGGCCACGCTATTTCAAACCACCACAAAGCCTTGATACATAGGAAAAGTATATTTATCAGGCAAGAGAAGTGCCGCAACCCAACATCTTAAAAGTACAACAACAGAACAAGATCAAACCCGACCCATCATAGTAAAGGCCCCTAATCATCAAGATTCAAGGCTCAGGACACCAAAATTGAAGCTGATAAAACATGTTCTTAGCATCAGAAGCCACCACAAAGTATACTTACATCTGGCTTGGGCACCGATATTCCCGTTGTGGCCAATTCCACTGACAACCATCTACCAGGTGCACCTGGCGACCTTGTGAGAACTACAAGGGTGTCAGTACAGGATTTGCAAGATTGAAACAAGTTGGGGTGCCAAAGCATCGTCTTTGCCTTATGGCGAAGAACTGAAGTGAAACTTTCAATGTTTATGGAGTTTGCAATGTGAATGGACTTGAGCTTAAACAGCAGAACTTGGTAAGAAACTCTTTGCAGATAGAGGAGCAAGATTCTTTCTGGTACATTTTTAAGTGAAACACAGCATCCTTCATGGGAGAATTTTGAAGAAGTTTATTGGGCGGGTATATATTCAAAGGAAATTGATGAAAACAACCTTTATATTGTGAGGTTAGGCATGCAGTAGTGTGAAATATAAAAGAAGCATCACAAAAATTCTTTTTGCGCGAAGGATTGCACTTTTCCACGAAAGGATTTGTGGGATTTTTATTGAAACGTCCCAAGTTTTAAACATCTGCGGTAATTTTTTTCTCTTTCTTATTAAATAATATCTGCCGTTCTTGTTTATATCCTTTCAATGCATTATAAATTTGATTTAAAAATATAAATAAATATTTTAATTAAAATTTAAGCCAAAAATAAATATTGATTAAAGAAATAAAAATGGCGTAAATATTTAATTAAAAGTGATACGCGCAAATATTTAATTAATAATTTTGTAGTTTGAGGGATGTTTTTTGGTTACAATGTTAATTAATTTTTAAAAAGGCACACTTCTTATAAATAATGAAAATAAATAATTTTGTTAAATATAGGGTTAAAAATAAATGTGTTGTTTCGATTACCCAAATCCCCTAATTTTGTCTAACCCCTAATACATTAGGAGCCCTAATTCTTGAGATCGAAAGAACAAAAAAACCCAAATGCCAAGAGTTGATCAAAATTTCCCTAAATCCTGAAGAAGTTGTAAGGGGATTAATCATTTGTATTATTAAGTTGTTAAGGGATTTGTCGTTTGTTTTATCTATTAACCAAGAAGCGAGGAGAAAACCAAGTTGATTTCGAGAGAGGAGTTTCATTTGAGTTCTCGAAGAGAATCGATTGCAGAAAAGTTGATTTTCTAAGAGGTAAGTCAAGAAATCAGTTGTCTTCTTTGATTTAAAGTCATATTGGTTACTTATTTTATTGTTTAGAGTAGTATTGCATGAATTTCTTTTAGTGAAATCTTGTTTGGCTCGATGTGATCAATGTTTTGTTCGATTTGGGAGATATGGTCTAATATGTTGTAATATCTTTAATAAAGTGAGTTTTGTATCAGCATTCTTTCAGTTCCGCTTCACCCTAATGTCAATGGTCCAAAATTGTTTATTGTTAATGTTGTTTGGTTTTGATTAAATAATACGATCATGTGCACAATTGTCTTTGCTTTAGAAATTTTTTATTGATAAAGTTGTTTGTTTTTTATAATAATAACCCATTTGAGGATCATGGTCAAAAAATGGTATTTGAATGTGCGGTCCCAAACTAGCATAAAGTGTATGAATAAGGGTGCTAGTTTTTGTTTGCATTTTGGGTGTTGTTTTTGCAGGGTTTCGAGGGTGGCAACACTTGCCAATAGTAGTGGAAAACAAAAAAAATCCCAACAAAACCCCATCCAAGGACCCCTTGTAGCAACAAATCCGGTTCTACAACAAAGAGAAGGGTATAGGATTACCTTGTGTCAGTTCCAAAACTGAGCTAGTGGTCGGAGCAACTTTAGACCGAAGCGAACCAAGTCCTAGGTCCGCCTCTAACGGTATCCACACGAAGAGTGGAACCGATAATGTCCAAGGCAACGGTCTAGAAAAGGGTCCCGATGCTAGCCAAGTCCAGATCGAAAGGGGAAGCCAAAAACCCGGGTCTCTAAAAAACTAGAACACCTTCTTGGAGATGAGAGAACAAAAATGGCTTTTCTCATGAACTCTCTCAAGTCTCAAAGAGTCATCATCCTTTTAGGGTTTCCATAACATTGCTTTTATAGGAAAACCTTATCCTTTGAAATAACCAAAATGCTCCTAACTCTAAGTGATGATAGGTTACATGCATCCCCATGCGTTATGGCGAGTTCCCACAAGGCCCTAAGCCGAGGTACAAGCCCAAGCCTATTATCTCTCTAAGTGATGGCTTTCGAACCTGGGATTCCACTAATCCCGTGACATTTCATTCATAAGAATTAACTCCCTTATATTTGGATCACATCCAAACTGCTTACACAAATCGACACTTCATGTGTGACCCATTAGAGTTCCGCTATGTTGTCCATTTGATTTAACTATTGAATACAGTCAACACGTAATTCAGCAACACATCATGACTCCCCAATTGGACGGAGTCGTTGGTCCGACCAGATACCTTCCTCAAACAAATACCGTAATTCGCCCTTTCACCACCTATACCCCATTGTTCGTGAAAGCAGACAATGTAGCTCCCATCGACTGACTATGCCACACCCAGCCTGGGCGGATATTTAGATCTATCTCATATTCATCACTCAACCGTTATGCACATGGAGACACTCCTCAAGGCATTCTCACTCTAGCCAGAGATTCTCGAGTAATGATTCCGACAAGAGGCCTTAGGTACTAAGTATTAACTCTTTGTCAAGTTACTCAATTACCTTCGAAAAACCTCAAACTATACCCAAACCTCATCCAATGAGCGACTCGAGAGGTACATGGATTGAGGTCAAAGTACGTGATCAAGATCTAAGATATCCTCGAGCACCTCAAGTCTAAGGATACTTGCACCATCTCTATGATGAGACAATCATCTACATTAAAATAGATGATCCATAAGGATTGTCTCAAGATAGGTCTCTGGTCTCAGCTACTCTTAGCAGCATCCACACGCCAACTCCGATCAACTCATGATCACAGCTTTATACGATCTACCGCTTGATCCAATCAAGGAAGATGATACGTGCTACCGTCCTGGATCAACAATGTCCAATTATTGGACCTATGACTAGGCATAATTAGACACTTACATAATTACACATGATAGGAATCTTATTATCATGATCCCATCATGATTTTCTTCATGCTATGTTATGTATCATGGACTTCATCAATTCGATTAAAGATCTATATCAATTCAACATATGAATACAAAATTAATGAAGAAGCCTTACATATTAAATAATATGTCAGGCGTGCATAATAAGTGCTAATGGCGATTTCTAGAGCACTTCTCTCTAACAAACCCCAATCTCTAAACTAATTGTTTTTGTATCTCATACCTTTGGCAAGTTTATGAGAATTGTACTTTTCTAGGGAAGTGGTCACGAGAGATCGATGGTATTTCAATCTACTGGGCATATCTCTATCTTTACATCACGATCACCAATGATTTCTCAAATCTAATGGCACCACCTTGAGTGTGACGGCTCACACCCTCATACCCGACCCGACCTGGAGGCCGAACTGGATCCGGGACGCATTTTCTTCCTAAAACCACCTCTTTCTTTTTGTTAGTAAAACACATTTCCAATGCTCATTTTATGAAGGATATTTATTTTTTATGAAAATATATTTTTATATACTAATTCAATCCTAAAGTTGGGGCCCATCATTTTGTTTCTCAATACACATTTTCCATTAACATGACATTGCCAATTTGGTCAATTTACCACCTTATACATTACTTACATTATGTCGCTTTCAATACCAAAATATTTACAAACAAAATCAGAGCTCAGACAAAAGTATCAAATATATTTCATGAAAGAAGGGTTGGAGCTTTACTTCAACTCCGTGAGGCCTTGTCATTGACTCTAAATCGCTACGGTCTTTTCCTTCGTACTTGTTCACTCGGTACCTACGCGATGATAAAATAACGCGCTAAGCATTTTCATGCCTAGTGGTTTTATATAGTTCTCTCTTCATTTCAGTTTAAATAAATCATGCATTTTTCTAAATCGATGCCTTTGTAAAAATTTTTCAATGACCAATGTGGTACAATACATATATGTATATTTTCATTTCATACATTCAAATTACACCATTGGTCATTTCAATCATGTAGTTTCATATGCAATAAATCATTCAAACACAAATCATGCATTTCACAATTTTCTTTTCATTTTCCCCAGACTTAACCTATGCTTTCTGTATTGGGATAACGAATCACCCAAAGATAGTCCCGCTAGGCCGCAAACAGTATAAAAAAGGTTTTGAGCAACACGTAATCTGGCCCGCTAGGGTCGGGATCGGCTATTAAAAATCATTTCGTGAACACTACCGATACTGTCCCACTGGGCTACGATCGGAGTGACACATCATTACGCTCGTGCAAGACGCTTCATTCGACCCTTATCGTATAATATCAATCTATCCTTAACTCGAATTTAATGGTTAACATTCTATTAAGGACGCTCAAATCATTCATAGCAATTTACAATAGTGTATATACATTTATATCCAAATACTTGGTTTCCAATACTCATGCAATTTTTCATGTGCAATTCATTTCACAATCAATAGACAAATCAATATGCAATTTATCGTACCATTTCAATAAATCCACTTATTTCATAATCCTTCAAACATTTTAGAAATAGATAGACAGAAGTGGAGAACAAACCAATTCATTTATGGCTCAAACAGAGAACACATGCATATTCATATAAAACCTTTTAGATTTATTTTGTCAAACAAAACACAAAACCGAAACAAGGAAGGAAGTGTGAACAAAACACCCAAAAAGGTTGTCTCTCTTCGATTCCTATTCTCGAAATCTCGTTCTTGGGTCAAGCTTCCTCTTCACCAACCCCTAATCCATCACAAATATGTCACTATCAAAGAACAACCCAAGAAAAAAAATAAGTTGTGCATTCTAGGATTTTTGGTTAAGGTTGATGTCCACCCAATACACCTTCAATTGCAAAAATTTGTGGGGACACTTGAGCCATATTTTGCTTATACTTCCTTCAAGAAAATGATATCTCTATGAGTCTATTTTCAGTAGGAATTGGAATCATCTCATTTGGATCACCCAAACCTGCTACGGTATCTAATGACAAACTGCTCGGTATGCCCAGTTCACTCGGTTACCTACTATTATTCTCGATTTTAGGGGTCTTAACTCCATAAATTGGTAATGGTTCCTTCTACGCATTTGAAGCTATTGTTCTAAGGTTTCTTCTCCAATTGGAATTATCCAATGTGGATCACAAAAACTCAAGTTATTTCATTTTGCATCCGTACTACGAATTTGCAAGCAAAATCATATTGTTCTTGCACATATCTCCACTTTGACGTATTTTTGGGCACTTTGGGGTTACAAATTGCATACACTTACTTCAATTAAATTATTCCCCTAGAAGTCTAGTTTACCCGGAATTTTGAATCACTCAATTTGGATGAGTGAAACTCAACTTACGGCCAAAACACCACAACTACACCCAAAACAAAGCATTCTCGTCAGCTACCCGAAACTCACCTTTAAGCCCATATTCGGGAGCCTTAGAGCTAAAATTTGCTCCTAGTCCCTTCTATACATATGTATCTCTAGCTCTTATGGTTCTTTATCAATTTGAATCACTCAATTTGGATGATTATAACTTAACTTATAGCCACAAAAAAAAAAAAAAAAACCAAGGGTTTTGAAATTTTTTTGACAGCAACTCCTTTGAGACTTCATCATTTCCTTTATACAAAAATTCCTTAAACCAACTACTAATCCAAAGCACTTTGAAACTTAACAAAAACTCCAAAATGACCAAGAACCAATCAAAATCACCTTTACATAAGGTTAGGATTTTTCCCCAAATCCAAAATCATTAAAGAGGGAGTTAGGGTTAGTTTTCTTACCTTAGCTCTCTTCAAATCTTCTCTTCCTTATTGCTTGAACAAAGATAGACCAAAAATGGAGAGAAACACACCAAAAATACCTTTTTCTCCCAAACCCTAGCTCCTTTTCCCCTTACTCTTCTCAAAAACTTGAATGCCTAATTGGGCATTCCATAGACCACTTTGGTCTTTATTCTCATGTCATGTGTAATGCCATGTTTGGCTAGCACATTAATTTGAATTTTCTCATTTTTCTCATTTTAAAGCCTCATTTCGCTTTCATTTCCACTTCATTTCATTTCATTTATAATTTTTCAGTTATATTACTCATTTATGACCCTTAGGTCCCCATTTGACATTTTTACCAAATTTATTTGGCTCCTATAAATTTTTCGGGTTTTTATCATTTTTCTTTTTTAGCCATTTAAACGCCGGAAAAAATATAATTTAATTTATTTTACACCCTGAACACGTTATAAAACTGTTAGGGTATTTTCTGGGGCTATTAATCGAAAGTACTAGTTTAGAATCTTGATGAGACCGTGGTTCCTTTTAGTTTTAGCAATGGCTCCTGTTATCCCAATACGCATCAGATCAACAATGGTGACTAATTTGTAGTTCATAAATGAACTTACTTGTCCGAACCGCTTTCTTAATATGCTGCCTGGCAACGGCACTCTTAATTTAAGTCAGAATCCACAACATCTCTTGCTTGGAACTCTTCCAACTGACTGTGTCATCATTCAATGTGAACTTTTAGCCTGATTGAGATTTGGAGTCATCTCCATCAGAGCAACATTTGGTATCTTACTATAAGATCCCCATCTCCTTTAATCAAGAATATTTTCTTAGTTCTTCTCAAGTAATAAAGGATATTCTTGACAGTCACCCGATGACCCTCACCTAGGTCAAATGGATATCTGCTCATGACTCTCATAGCATATAATACATCAGGTCTAGTACACAACATAGCGTACATGATTGATCTTATAGCCGAAGCATATGGTATCACACTCATATGTGTCCTCTCATCTTGTGTCTACGAATACAAAGATTTCGAGAGGGTAATCCCACTAACCATGGGGACCTATCCTCTATTGGACTGCTCCATGCTAAACTTCTTTAGCATCCTTTCTATGTATTTATGCTTTGAAAGACTTAAGCAACCTTCTCGATCTATCTCTATAGATCTATATCCCTAATATATAGGTCGCTTCTCCTAGGTCTTTCATGGAGAATGTTCCTGGATAACCATTATATTTATAGATTGTATCTATAATATCATATTGACTAATTTTACTAATGAGATTATCAACAAGTAATATGTCATCCATACAATATTAGAACATGATCAGATTCTATCCATCTTATATACACAAGGCTCATCCGCATTTTGTGAAAAATTAAACTCTTTGATTTCCACCTTAAATCAAATATTTCAACTCCTAGATGCTTGCTTCAACCCATAAATGGATATCTGAAGTTTGCATACTTTATTTCCACTTCCAGATATGAAGCCTTCAGGTTGTGTTATATACACCTCCTCGGTTAGGTTCCCATTGAGGAAAGCTGTCTTCGTATCCATTTTCCGTATCTCATAATCATAATGAGCTACATGGCTAGGGAGTATTCTCTATGGATTTAAGCATAGCTACTGGACTGAAAGTCTCGTCATAATCAACTCCTTGTTTTTGACGATAACCCTTAGCCACAAGCCTAGCTTTATAGGTAATCACATTATCTTCCATCTCCGTCTTCTTCTTGAAGATCCATTTTCACCCTTCGGGTGGATCAACCAAAGTCCACACTTGGTTTGTATACATGGAATCCATCTCTGACTTCATGGCTTTGAGCCATTGATCATATTCTGAACTGTTCAGAGATTCTTCGTAGGTAGTTGGCTCATCATTTTCTATGAGCAATACGTCCTTTTGTTTGCTAATGAGGAATCCATCTCTCTGTGACGTAACGATCCTACTTTGTCCTACGGTAAATAGTTTGTGTTTTAGAAGAGTCAGCTATTAATTCATCATCATGAATTATAGCTTCAGGTTCAGTCAGATGAGACGCGTCTGTTAGAGCAACTTGAGCTTCACTAAGTTCCACTTTGCTCCCACTGTCTTCTGCTAATAGAAACTTTCTAAGAAAACAATATGCCAAAAAACAAACAACATTTGTTCCAAAGTGTCAGAGAATTGATGGTCTCTCATTTCTTAGATATCCTACAAATGCATTACCCTATCGACGGCTTCAAGCTTATCCGACATTGTCTACGCATTACTAAGTAGGATGCCTCCCATACTTTCATGTAGGAAAGATAGGGCTTTTTGTTAGTCCATATCTCATATGGAGTAACTTCAATCGACTTTGATTGGACCTTGTTTAACACTTAAAAAACAGTCTCATGTGCATACCCTTAAAGTGACTTGAGTAGATCTGCCTTGCCCAACATTAATTTTACCAAGTCTAACAAGGTTTGATTTGTCCCTTTTTACCACACTATTGTGTTGTGGGGTGTAAGGTGGAGTTCACTTGGATAAAGTCTCATTATCCCTGAGATAACCCAGAAATGCGTGGCTTAAGTGCTCACCACCTCGATCTGATCTAAGTGATTTTATACTTCTCCCAAGTTGTTTTTCTACCTCATTTTTGAATTCTTTGAACCTTTCAAAGGTCTCAAACTTATACCTCATGAGATACAAGTACCCATATCGTGAATAGTCATCAATGAAGGTTATGAAGTAAACAAAACCACCTCTGGCATGCACAGACATAGGAACACATACATCAATATGTATTAGGTCTAATAGTCCGTCTGCTCTATCACCCTTTCCCTTAAAGGGTAATTTTGTCATCTTTGCCTAATAAGCAAGATTGACAGTTGTCAAATGATTCACAATCAAATGACACCAAGCTACCACAATCAGGTAATCTCCGCCATGTGTCTCTATCTATACGACGCATAATGCCATGTGATGGGATTTCAGATTATCTTTCGGTCCTTTTTATTGTCATTAACATTTAAATTGGAATGAACATATCCAATATGTAAGTCCCATTGCTTTAATGTTCCACCAGCATAATTGGCATCGTAATGTAACAACCATTTTCACAAAATTACATAAAACCCTTTTGTTCAAACATGAAACCAAAACATTGTGCTTCGTCAATGCTGGGACATCACAACAATCTTCAAAATTTAAACAAAAACACTAGAAAGGTTCAAAACATAAGTCCTAATGGAAACAATCGCAACTCTTGCACCATTACCAACCCGAAGGTCGAACTCTCCCTGTGTGAGCTTCCTATCATTCCGGGTTCTCAGATATCAACCCATATGTATATTATATAATCGTATCGCATAACTATATGTTGTTCGAGAAACAAGATAACTATAATGACATAAATACCTGAAGATGATGGTACATCACATGCCACCTCTTTCTTTGACCCGCAGTTCAGCCTCTTCTAATGGCCATCTCGACCACAATAGAAGCAACACCCTCGAGGGAAGTCTCTTCGCGGCGCCTTTGCCTTCTTCTTTAGTCATTTTTCCCTCAGCCATTTCGAGCACATTGATAAATTCGGGTATGGTAGGTATTTTATGGACCATCTCATAGTCGAGCACAAACTGTGCAAAACTATCGAGTAACCTTACCAGAATCATGTCTATACCCAATTTAGGATCCATCCAAAGACCCAATTGATCTAACCTCTTAATGAAATTGTACATCTGTAGTGCATACTGCACTGGAGACATCCCCACCTCCATCTTGGAACTAAAAAGAAGTCTTGTGACTTTGAACCCTTCAATGGATGCTTGCTTATTATAATGTTCCCTTAGATGGCGTACTATGGAATATGCATCCTCAGTCTTATACCGCTTTTGAATCTCAGGTGACATGGAGGTGTGGATAATCAATCCTGCTCTTGCACTATCAACCAAGCATTTTTGTATGCATTCTGAACACTTTCAAGCGCATCAGTAGTTGGGGATTCCGGTGGATTGGCCTGATGACATACCTATATTTTCTTCTTTTTAAGAACTATTCTCACCTTCAAATTCGCCTACAGTTGACCGATCAATATTTTGTCATCCATTACCATTTGCACGTTCACATTCATTTACATGGTTTGATTCTTATAACCTAGATGTAAAAGAGGTTATGTTAGATTGTACTTAAAATGAATAATTATTACGGCTTGATAATTAAGCATTATGGCTCCCACTATTTTATTGTGAATCCATAGCCCTCACTATTGATATAAGAGAACCTATATGGAGGTTCTCCTAGCAGGTCGATATCCAATATCACCGATAATCACCTTAGGTTTTCCCAACAAGCTATCTCGGGTAAAAAAGGTAGGTATCCTTGATCATACCAATTGCATTCGTACGCAATTAAGGAATCCAATATCACTTCGAGTGACCTTGGGGTTAGCCAAACAAGCCATATTGGATCAATAATTATTCCAATTTGCAATGTGATGCAACTATCGAATCCAGTGCTATCAACTGTTGATTTGTGCACTATCACTAGGTTATCAACTCATGATACGTGTACATCTTATGTATATCGACCTAGCTACGTCTCTATCCAACATTAACCTCGGGGTTTGCTCAACAAGCCATCGAGTCTAGTTAAGGCCAACCCACCACTAGGGAAAATCCCATTTCCATGATAGAAACATGCTCTGTGAGGAAGACTTAGGTTAGCCCAACTTAATTTCAATCTCCAAAAGGAACTCTGGTTCACACCATATTAGCGGAAGACGTTAGCCTTAATATTAATAATTTAGGGTTTTCTTTAGTTAAGTCTTATCTTTATCATTAGCATGCATTATCCTTTCATCTCATGAAATTTTAAGGATAGTTACTCTAACTATATGGCATGATTATGGACATTCTAAGATCACTTCCATGAGCCATAATGGAATTCACTAGGTTAAACCTAGGGATATACATGATTATTACAACCCTTTAAAATAAATCAAATTTACAATCTTCAAGGTCTTCTTCAAGCCCTTCTCCACACAAATCTCTCTCTTTGCATATTCACCAACTTATCCTAATCTTGTGTAATCTAATTACATACATTTAATAAGAATAACCTCAAGTTACATTTGAGGGGGATTTAGATGAGAAGAGAAGTACATAGATAAATTAGAGAGAGGTAGGGACACGCAGGCCTTATTTATCCAAAAAGAAATAACAATCAAATGCAGTATGCTCAATCACCATTGGGCATAGTCCATAATCATATATCATGCTAACATACACCCTTAAACATGCATTCTCTAATGTAATCCATTGAAAGTTGAAGGTAATGGTACCCTATGATTTCCAAAGCACATTAAAGGTTTTTTAACACTTGAAATAAAATATCCTGATTTGTTTAATCAACACTAACAAATTAATCTCAATTCAACACTCAACTAAAATTATCCTACATCCAATTCATTCAACACTTGAACAAATAACCCCTTTATTCAACACTTGAACAAATCTGATTCAACATCTTGAATCATGAACCCAATTCAACTGCTTGAATCATAAACCCTATTTAATTCTCTAATTGGTTCAACTCCTTGATCCATTGTCCCGATTCAACTTTTGAACCGTAATTTTTCCAAAAGGATGTTTTTTGTCCAAAATTCTCTCTTAAGTAATTTCAACATGGTTTTTCGAAATCCATGATTCTAGAAATTTTAAAGCTGAACAGTTCAGTTTTAACTCGAACATTTCTATTTCAAACACATAAGAGTGGCTTGTTCAAAACTTGTACAAAACCATATAAGAAAGCAAATGAACAAGGCACTAGCAGTCCCTAACGCCAATGGCTAAACATTTGGCACGCTGAGGGGTTCAACCCCATTGCCGCTCTACATCGTGACGCGCGTGTCTCAGCTGGGCTACCACGTCACGTTAAACGCCATCACGCCAAGCGATGTCATCGCCATCACACGCCGCCACGCGGTTTGACTCAAACGCTGGCGTCAAGTCACTTCACATCATATCATGTCATGTCATGTCATGTCACGTCGCAAAATTGAAACGTCACGATGTTGGGCGCCAACGCCGCGGACGCTGCTTGAATGCGCGAGCAACGCCATGACGCCAAGTACTAACGCCGCAACATTACCGGGTTTCAACAAATCCGAATAAAATCCAATCTTTGGGACTTTTACTCACTTCCAAGTTGTTCATTTTTCATATTAACCATCCTAGATCATCTCATGACCATATACATAAAGAACAACACTGGATCTAAACCTTTTCATTCCAAAAATCGAAAACTCTCAACAATGAACCAATTTTGATGCACACAAGGTTGCTCTGATACCACTGCAGGGTTTCGAGGGTGGCAACACTTGCCAATAGTAGGAAAGCCATGGATCCAATAAAACCAGGTATCCGTATGACCCTTTGTAGCATCAAATCCGGTTCTACAACAAAAGAGAAGGTATGAGATTACCTTTTGTCGGGCTCCAAATCTGAGCTAGCGGCTTATGGCAAATGAGACCGGCTTAACCAAGTTCTAGGCAGCAGACGAAAGGGTCCTGGTGCTAGCCAAGTCCCGATCCAAAGAGGAAGCTAAAAACCCAGGTCTCTAAAAAACTAGAACACCTTCTTGGAGATGAGAGAACAAAATGCTTTTCCTCAGAACCTTCAAGCCTCCGTGAGTCAATATCCTTTGTGGTTTCCATAACCTTGCTTTTATAGGAAAAACCTTATCCTCATGAAATAACCAAAATGCCCTCACTCTAAATGATGATAGGTTGCATGCATCCCCACAAGTATGGCGAGTTCACACGTAACACTCCTAAATATACCCTCAGTCAGTTAACGTGTTTAGGGTGGCTTGTAAGCATAATTTGAATTTTTCAGAATTTAAATGCTAAACATGGAAATTGAAAACCGTGAAATCTTACAAGACACAAGGGTAAATATGGGAATTACTAATATGATATAGAAGTCAAGCAAGATAAGAAGACTATGGGTTAAATAGAATGATGTATAACTTCGTTTTGCGAATAATGGAGAGTGGGAGGACTACAAGGCAAATAAAAAGGGAAATTTTAACTATAAAGGAGAGGGGGACCAAAAATATCTCATTCCAAAGAGAGCTCATACGTAGTTATAAGAGGGAAGAAGAAGAAATAGAAGAATAGAGGAGCCAAGAAAGATATGGATTATAGTATGGAACTCTATAGAACTATGGTTTTGTATGGAATCATGTGTATTTTGGACTTTGGTAGGGATTTCAATGGTTTCCAAACCTAGGGTTTAGTTAGGAATTCATCATAACCCTAGATTTGTTGGAAGTTGGGTTGAAAAACCCTAGTTTGTATCAAATAGATATGGAATCCTTCCTGAGGTTGGATTCAAGGGTTTAATCAGTAAGTACGGAGTTTCAGGTAGAACAAACCCTAACTAATCTTCATGTTAGGTTTATGTATGGGTTATGATCCATTTTAGAGTTGTTTTGGGAGTGATTCATGATAGGTTTTTGAAGTAAGATGGAATATAGGAAAAGTATGGAGGAAAAGTATGGAAGAAAAGTGAGTGAAAGAGGAAAAATCTGCCATTTATGGGTAGCGTTTCCGTGAACTCGGCACAAAGACGTAACGTGGTGGTACCGGTACCACCTATACAGAGGCCAAATGGTACCGGTACCAACCAAAGTGGTACCGGTACCACTCACCAGAACCAAAGTGGTGGCCTTGGTACTAATCCAAGTGGTACTGCACCACTGCTTTCCCCGCTGCCTCGATTTTGCATTCATGCATCAAGTTAAGCCTCGACTCCGCACACCGAGGGGTATAGGAACCTCATAAATGATTAACGCAATGGAATAAGAATGAAACTATGAAAATGCATCGCACTCCTCACTGCTCGGCGAAGTTCGGCGGGCAAACCACGCCCCTATGATATGATGTAAGAAGTTTCAACATGATATACCAGGAAGACGCCAAGCACGCATTAAAACGACACGACACTCGTTACGACGCGGCGTACATGTCTCCGATCGCTTCGATCCTCTTGCTAGTGCAACGACACTCTTGTTACGTGGGCAAAAGTTCCGACAAGGCTTCGCGACTCGCTAGTGCTACGACACTCGCTATGTGGGCATGTATGTTCTCGATAAGTGCTTCAAGACTCCCGCTAGTGCTACGATATCGCTACGCGGAAGGCACGCTCGACGAAGGCTTCGAAGACTCCTATTAGTGCTAATGACACTCGTTACATGGGCGTGCATCGCTCGATTAGTACTTCGACACTTCGCTGCTACGACACTTCAAGCATGCGGGCAAAGTATGTTCTAATCGTTGCTTCTCAAAGACTTCGCGAAGACACACCTTTAGTACCAGACAAGATCTTCGCACTTATCGTGTTTGCGGTCCTACTCATTTCTTGGCCGGGTCTAGGTAATCCAAATGATAGAATGAATAACGAATAAGAGTAAAGAAATATATATATCGCTCTAATCTGAATGTACCTACGAGTACCTTTGTATAAGTGTAAGTTCTGTAATACCTACGGGTACTTGTGTACAAATTATATATCAAGTCTTCTAAAAGTATATGCAGGTAAACTGTAACTCTAGGAGATATGAACAAGCATAAATGCTGCTATAAGTACAGAGTAAGTACTAAAGAGTTTATTACATGAATTCATGATTAAAATTCTGATATATGCTTTTGTACTAGAATATTAACCATGTGTATATGTATAAGGTATTATCTTTAAATTGTAAAGCACAGCACGGGTTTTCAATGCGTATTGTGGGGTACAGAGGAGGACATACGTGATCTTCCGCATACATTTGGGCCAACACACTAGTAGGGGTCAAATCACCGCGATGGGTTCAGCGCTCACGATTTGTAAATATAAATGTATAGTTTTTTTATATGTAAATAGGACTCAGGCCTGTATGTATATGACACTGTAAACACCACTACGGTGGTAGTTTTATTTTGTATTTTGTATACAATATTTTGATACAGTTCCATGGAGCTTGACTCTGATGTACGCGAGTAAAAGAGTCTAATCAGGTATAGTCGTAGCCTTAGGGTGTGGCAATCTGACCACTAGCCGGAAATACAAGCCCAAGCCTATTATCTCTCTAAGTGATGGCTTTCGAACTCGGGATTCCACTAATCCCATGACATGTCATTCATGAGAATTAACTCACTCATATTTGGATCACATCCAAATCCATTTCATATCAGCCCAACACTCTTCTAAGTGTGTGACCCATTAGATTTCGGTTATGTTGGCCACTTGATTAAACTATTGAATTAAACAAGTCAGGATTGGTATCTATGTATCATGTTTGATTAATATGGGTGGTGCATTGCATACCCTTCCATAAATACCATGCGATTAGTCCTTTCACCCAATCTATACCTACTTGGTTCATATCGCATGGACAATGTGTGGCTCTACTAGTGGCTATGCCACTCTTGAGTGATATTTGATCTTGTCCCCGATTCATCACTCAACCGTTATACACATGGAACCTCCTCGAGGCATTCTCACTGCGGCGGAGATTCGAGTAATGATTTCGACAAAGGCCTTGGGTATACCTCCCTCACGATACAGGGTAATGAATCGCTTTGTTGGCTACTCAATTACCTTTGAACACCTCGAACTATACTGATCATATCGATGAGAGACCTGATGAGTAACATGGATTGAGGTGAAATCTGAGATCGACATCAGAGATATCCTTGAGCACCTCCGGTCTAAGGATACTTGCACCATTATATGATGAGACAATCATCTACATTTAAATAGATGATCGTATGATTATATTATTAGGTCTTGATATATAGTTACTCTTAACTAAAAGCATCCACATGACTCGGTGTCGCTGGTCACCATTTGCCAGAATCAATTAAGGGTATGACGTACTGACCATTACGGATCAAACAATAACCGATCTTGTTGATCCTAAATAAGACATTTAAACGCATAATTGCACATGATAGGAATCTTATTGTCGCGATCAGTCGCGATATCCTTCATGCTATGTTATGTATCATGGATTTCTTTAATTCGATTAAAATCATATCGTGCATGTAATGAATTGCAGAAAGAGCCCATATTAAATAATATGTTTGTGGCCCTTAAAATAATTGCTATTCTGCTTTGAGCACATCTCTATGATTTTGACAATGTCTTCATATTTGTTAACATGGCGTAATGGAGTCACCTACTGTGGATTTATATCCTTACCATGAGGAAACGAGTTGATGATGTTAGAGAAGTTCTCTAAAGGCAATCGTCACGCGCAGCATGATATGCGTCGTGTTTATTATTTTGGCGTCTTCATTATATTGATGTTCATTTATTAAATGAATTGATAGCATTCTTAAATTAATTAATGATGTCATGACATAACACAACAGAGAAACCATGATGGGATCGATGGTAAGATTCTATATACGATTATGTTATTATCTGTTATCTCACAGCCATAGGGTCCTTTGAGATTAGACATTGTTGATCCGGACAGACTACTTTGTATCTCTCTTTATTGGATCAACAGTGGATCTTTCAGTATGATCATGGTTGAATTTAGAGTTGTGGATAGCTAAGAGTAGTTAAACAGAGACTGTATAAAGACAATATATAGATTATCTATTATGTGTAGATGATTGTCTTATCATAGCAATAGTGTAAGTATCTTTAGACTTGAGTTACTCAAGGATATCTTGGATGTTGATTATGTACTTAAACTTCATTCCTTGTTGCCTTTCAGAGGTCTCTTATAGGGTGATGATCGAGTATAGCTTGAGGTGTTCGAAGGTAATTGAGTAGCCAACAAGGGATTCGCCACTCCCGATATAGGGAAGTCTGCTGGCCTCTTAACGGGTTGCGGAATCTCTTTAAATCAAATGCCTTGAAGTTTCTTCCATTCGCATAGCATTAGGTAATGAGTTAGAGGGCGAGATCTAATATCACTTGGGCTGAATATTACGTGGCGATCGTGAGACCTACACCTTGTTCATGCTCTAAACTGAGTGCGGTATAGATTGGTGAAAGGACAAATTGGGTGGTAATTATCTATGTAAGGGTTAGCAGTCAGACCACATACTCTCGGGTCAATTGGGGGGGTCATAATGTGTTGCCAGATACTGCTCATGAATTGCTTGGATTCAATAGTTGAATCAAGTAGTCAACATAACCGAGAACCTAATTTTACACTTGATGACTATAAATGGATTTGGATGATCTAAATGAAGGAAGTCGATATGTGGATGATATCCACGAAGGGTTATGGGCTTAAGGGTTGTGTTACCGATATGTATTTGCTAAGAGATGTTGGAAACTAGAGGCGATATGACAGGATAAATGAGAAGGCATGTCATAGCAGTAGAGATGCGTGTGGCCTATCATCTCTTAAAGATGGGAGCACTTTGGACATTTCAAGGGCAAGAGTTTTTCTATAAATAGAACCTTATGGAGGAAACCTCTTTCAAAAGTCTCTGGCCATATTTGCCAAAGTGTTCTTGAGTGAGGGTGCCAGAAGAACAACAGCCACTCTTCTATGATATTTGAGTGTCGAATCCTCGGGATTTTGGCTTTCTTCTTGGATCTAGACTGTACGAGCTTCATTAAAATTTATTTCTAGGAAGTACAATTTATTAAAATTTTATTTTTATATCATATATAATTAATACTTTAAAATAAGTCAAATTTTAATATATAAATATATGTAGTTTTAATAATTAATATTTTAATAAATAAATAAATAATAATATTTTTAGTAATATTCATTATATATATATATATATATATATATATATATATTATTTATAAGATAAATATAGTTTTATAATCTAATCATTATCCTTATTTGTTGTTCTATTCCTAAATCATGGAATAATTTAAATTATCCACAAATAGAAAATATTAATAGCACAAGATAGGAACCAAGGAGTTTAAGATAGTTTAAAAAAAATGAACAAAAAATTAAATCATCTCTAACTAAATGAAAATTTTTTATATATTTTTATCAAAAACATGTAATTATTTTATATAAATGCAAAACATAATTAATTGAAAAGTGGTGTGTTTTTAACAAATTGGTTTATATTGAAGTGAGTATTTTAATGTGTGAAAAGTCATGTGAAATATATATTTAGAAAAGTGGTATAAAATTCTATTAAATTGTTTAAATCATGTAGAAATTGTATTTTGAAAGAAGTTACAAAAGTGGTGATTAATTATTCAACATTTTGTCCAGATATCATTTCCTCAAAAATATTATAATTTCAACGTTGAACTAATTATAAATTTTTCACAAATACCAGTATTTCCTACAACCAATAGAAGAGTTGTCGCAAATAATAAAGATTTTTTAGACCAACCAATGAGTAGTAGCAAATAATAAGACATTTTTGTAACTATCTTTCCAATCCTCATAATATATCAAACTTTTCAGGATGAGTTATAATATTACTCAGAATATATTGATTTTCATGACCAACATATGTGAATGCTAAAATAATGCACCTTTCTGACTAACAGTAGGTGGTTTATCACTCCTCACCATATATCATACTTTTAGAGACGCATTATAATATTTTTCATAGATTATAATTCTTTTTTAGGCTAACATTAGGTTCATCATAATTAATATACTGGTCTATGACCAATCGATAGTAGTCCTGAACATAAGATGTTTTGTAGCTCATTACTAGTCCTCATAAAATAATATCAATAGACAGTTACAATAATTTATATATATTATAGTATTTTATGTAGTCAATATAGATTATTCTGTAATAATATTATTTATGACCAATAAATAATTGGTTGCAAGTTATAATATCTACAACCAAATAGTGGTAGTAATAAATAAAATTATTGATCTTAAATAAATAAAATATTTAAATTGGTTATCTACTAAAAATAGCAACCAATTGTTTAAGTTCATTGTAGAAAATTAGATTCAATGACTAGTTTTGACTGGTCGTAAAAACTTTAGACATAGAAAATCAAATTTCTTGTAGTGTGCTTTAGAGGTTATCAGCTCCAGTCTTCCTATGGATATTGATAAAGGCAAACCAAGGACATGGTTTGCTTCGATCACTACTGCATCACCCTTCCGGTCGTTTTTACACTGACGAGAGGTATAAATCTTGCACCCTCTTTAATTTGAACCGACTTGATGCCTCAAGGGATCCTTTTTGGTAGTTTTTGAAGAAATTTTTTTGTTGTTTTCGCTGCTTTAGCATGAGATGCCTCCTTCAAACCCAACAAGGTAACTGCTAGGATAGATACCGCTTAGCGCCAAAATGTGTATATAAAACGAGGCAACCTAAGCCCGCAAGTGCACGGTCACAAGTAATAGCGGCTTTCTTTAAAACCAAGTATCGATCCCACGAGGAAGGTGTGGTCTTACGCGCAGGTTAAGTACCCCGACTACTAAAGTTGTTCACTATTTGAGCGACTCGATGAATGGAGGTGAAATTATGAAAATACTAAAAACAAAACTAAACCAATACAAAGAGTGTTTTGTGAAAACTGGAGTAATTAAATAAAATCGAGAGAAAATGACTTTAAGAGGAACTAAGGTTGGTTATCTTCAATGATGCTTAGTGGTTCATCTATATGAGGCACGGGTTGAATTAATTAAGACTTGATTTGGTCCGAGATTATTTTATTATGAGGCTTACTATCTCCGTGTCTCCCTCCCGAATTTCACACCATCTTCCTATTCTCTGTTAAGTCCATCTAGGTCATTAAATGTGATACTTTTTAAAGGCATTTTTCCTCGAGAACTCTATTGTTCACCTCTCTATCCATATAATAGAGCTACCCGGACTAAGCTCGGATTGGTCATAATTACGTCCTTTCAATCATGACTTAATGTATTTGGTGTCCCCTCCAAGTGAAATCCACTTAGTAGTAGACCTTTCTAATTTCCTAAGCTTCTTTAACTAAGTTAATTTGAATCCCGATTAACTAATTCACACCTTAAGAGAATCGAATTCATACTTTAGGGTGTAATCCAAGCGTCACCAAGGATACCCTAGTAAAAGGATCGAAGATTCGATTCTCGACATGTATCAATTAACCGAAACCATAATAATCCAAGTATTAACACCAAATACAACAAATTAAGCATAAATCATCCAACCAAACTAAAGATTAAATGAATCCAACATCACATCCAATAGCCAACCCTATAAAATGTCTAACCAACCATTTCAAGCATCAAAAATAACAAAATCATGTTTAAGACAAACATAAAGTTGCAGAAATTGATGAAGGAGAAGAGATATAGATTAAGCTGTAAATATCTTCAATCCCAAGATCCAAGATGAAATATACACTCCACAAGCTCCCAATAATCTTCAATTACAAGCCAAGTTGTCACAAATAAAACCTAAATCTAAGAAATCTAAAGGAAACCTAACCTAAAAGATGGAACAAAACTTCAAGAGAGAAAACCTTAGAGGAAAGCCTCCCTCTCCAAAATTTCAAAACCTAGAATAGTGTGAAAAAGGTCCTTAAATACACCTTAAAATCTAGGCCAAAACGAGCCCAAAATGGAAACAATTTAGGCCTAAAACGTCTCTTAGTCGTGACCACACTACAATATGTAAAAACAATGCTACAGGAAATTAGGCTGTGGTCGCGATCACACCGAGACTTGATGCTTCTCGGGCCAGCCGTAGGGGGAAGTTGTGGTCGCAATTATCAGAGTTCGTAAGTAACTTTCTTCATTTTTAATCTATGGTCACAACCATAAACGCTAGTGGTAACGACCACGGCTTCTTCACTGCATAAAATAGTCCTTTGTGGTAGAAAAAAGTCCTCTATTTTCATGACCACATTGAGAGTTCGTTGTGTAGTTTTTTTCGTTGCGTAGTTCGTTGAAATATACACTCCACAACGTCGTTCTTTCCATTAATCTTCAATTACAAACCAAGTTCTCACAAATAAAACCTAAATCTAAGAAATCTAAAGGAAACCTAACCTAAAAGATGGAACAAAACTTCAAGAGAGAAAACCCTAGAGGAGAGCCTCCCTCTCCAAAATTTCAAACCCTAGAATAGTGTGAAAAGGTCCTTAAATACACCTTAAAAACTGGGCCAAAACGAGCCCAAAATGGAAACAGTTTAGGCCTAAAACGTTGCTTAAAGCCCGCGACCACCCTACAATATGTAAAACAATGTCAGAGGGAAATCAAAGCCGTGGCACGACCACACCGAGACTTGATGCTTCTCAGTCGTTGTAGGGGAAGTTGTGGTTGCAACCACATTGAGAGTTCGATGTGCAGCTTTCTTCATTTTTGATCTCTGGTCGCAACCATAAACGCTAGTGGTCACTACCACGACTTCTTCATTGCATAAAATAGTCCTTTGTGGTAGAAAACAGTGCTTTGTGGTCACGACCACATTGAGAGTTCGTTGCGTAGTTTTCTTCATTTTGGATATGTGGTCGCGACCATACACATTTGTGGTCGCGACCACGGCTTCTTCACTGCATAACTTCTTCATTTCTTGCCCAAATTGCTTGCTTTTCGTCTCGTTTTCTTCATTTCTAACAAAATACGCAAAGAAAGGTGGTTAGGCATGAAAATGAGTAATAAGGGTGCTTAGTTAGCATCAAAATCATGAAATATGTTATATTTTGCACTAATAAAAGCTAACCTAAAGCACACCTAACAAATACCCCCAAACTTAGTATTTTGCTTGTCCTCAAGCAAAGCAATAACATACTTTCCTTATTCACAACTAACAAATATGTTGAGCAATAAATTGGGATAATGAATGATAATTTGCCTGAAGGATCTAACCTTCATACAACACAAAGAAACTTTGAGATAGCCTTTTTAAAAAATAATAGATTGACCATAAGTTGAACAACCTAAACAAAAGTTCTCAAGTGCGTGTGTGTAGTCTTCCCCCCTTTAGCCAATTGTGGTTTGGATGGAATTAGATGAACTTGAGTAGAATAGGGATCTCTCACTCACATGGTGAGTGTGTAAGACTCCATAGGCTTTTTTGGCATATCACTCTCCACTAATGTAGGCAATGCACAACACTTAGGATCAACTAGGTCTTTATATAGCTTGTAATGTATGGCTTAGGTACGAGTAGAAGCCAACAGTCATTTAGGCTTCATACCTAAACATACAGCAGCCTCTCATTTTCTCCGCTTATTTGTTCATCCTTTAGCAAATCACATTCTTCATAATTGACCTCATAAGCTTCCCCCTAAACTTAGCTCTTTGCATCTTTTTATCACATAGCTCCCTTAAAACTTGCATAATCTTCACTATTTTCACAAGAAAACCAAGAACTTTATTTTTCCTGGATTACAAAGGCATGGAGTAGTGCAATGTTCAACCCCTTTAAGCTTTCTACCTACCCCATGTAGCGAGCTTTAGATTAGCAACTCCCAGACCAGTTGGCCTTAGGGTACTAGGTGTAGAACATCCTTAAGAACTTACTTGCTCAAGGTAGGAAGGCTACAAGGTCAAACATACTCCTCCTTGATTTATTTTTTCTTTTTCTACTTTTTATTCTTTTTTTTTCTACCCTAAACCTCCTTTTATTCCATTCAAAGCACACCCACTTCAACCAAACTCCAAATTCACACTACATGTATTCACAAGATATAACATTGAAGGCAACATGTTAGGGTAAACACAGGCTTTTTGACTGAAGGGTATTCAACAATAAGGGATAAGGGGCTCATTCTTGGCTTTTCTAGAAAGAAAATGGCTAATATGGCTCAAATTTGGTGACTATGGATATATGCACAAAAAGGTTAGCAAGAGAGGCTCAATCGGTCCAAGGATGGCCTAAATCATTTCCTAATTGTCGTGTCACCTAAGATTTCGTCTCAAGTGATAATTGAACAAGTTCTAGAGTCTTAAGAGATCAAAATAAGGAAATTATCACCCACCCTCTCTCTAAACCAAGAAAAATTGACTAAAAGGGTACATTATGACTTGTGCACAAAATGATAAGAACTTTTGTCTAAAAAGTCAACTACAAGGTCAAAACATTATTCTTTACATTCAAATATCTCTCATTTTCTTTATGTGAAAGAATGTTTAATCAATGTTCATCATAGGCATCACCATTAATCCCAAAACAAGCTCAACCAAAACAAAAACAACCTAAAAATGAAAAAAAAATTAACTTAAAGACTGACAATATATAAAAGCAACTAAAACACACAAGCAACTAAAAGAAAACACTAACAATGGGATAATTGAAGCTAGAAAATTTAAAAACAAAGGGACACCCCCCAATACCCCCAAACTTAAAATATGCATTGTTTTCAATGTATGAAATATGAAGATTAAGAACATAGGACTCCCCTAGCTGATCGAGTTTGATTATTGGGCTCAGTTGAGGTGGGTCTTGATGAAATTCCCTCCCTTACTAAGAATCATCTCCAATGTCCTTAAAAACATGAACAAAAACTAACATAAACACCAAAAATAAAATCAAAATGCAACACAAACATAACTAAAAACAAACTAAAGGAATAAATGGATAAAAATCCTTATTATTCATTTCTACTTAGGTTGCCTCCCAAGAAGCTGCTCCATTTTTAGAGTCCAGTTAGACTCATTAGGGAAGTCCGAGATCTTCACTTTGGCCTTCTTCCATCATGGCCAACACTCATCCTCATCTCTTGTAGGGATGAGCTTCTCCACCTCCAAATGCCAACTTTTTGGTGGGGAAAGAGTTGGCCTCAAATTTATATCTTTCAAGAGTGTCCTCTTGAAGGATCTTAGGTGCATTCTCTTTAATGGTTGAGAATGAGCTCTCAATCTTCATACATGCCCTCATTTCCTCATCCATCAGTGGTATGCTTTGATGGAGGTTAAACTTCATTTCCTCCTCACCAAAAAGCAAGATCATTTCCCCAATTTCGGCATCAATCCACACTTGACTTGTGGCAATGGAAGGTTTTTCTATAATTGAAACTTGTCGGTCCTCTTCCATGCCAAAAGTCAAAGAATCTATGGGGAAATTGAAGTCTTCAATCCCAACTAAAACATTTTCCATTATAAGCTTCGGATTTTTCTTTTCAACTTGCTTTTCTTTCAATGAAGGCTCTTCATCAATAGAAAGCTCATTCTTTTCCACCAAAGGCATTTTGTCACATTCCATTATGTCCTTGTTTTTATCTAATGTTGGGCTCGAAAGTTCATCTTCAAGGCTCAAAGTTGTGTTTTCACTCGTGATACGCTATCGTGCTTTTAAATCTTTCTCGGAGTTGCCTTGAGAATTTTTCCTTTATCTCTTTTGCTTGTTCCATAACTTGTATTGCCAATCTATCTGCCATAGCACATAGTTTTCTATTAAGATTTGTCAAATTGGTGTTCATGTCTGCTATCATTTTGGCATCCATCTTGGTTTCCATGTTGGTTTCCTTGTTTGGCCACCACAGTTCTATAGCCTCATTATCCCTCTTAATTTCTTCCTTTAAGGTAAGAAATAGCCTCTTTCATTTGACTCAAGGTTTGACGGTTCTTTGATAGTAGGAACTTGAACCTTACTTTGTATAATTGGATTACCATAGGCGAAATTGTCATATGTTCCCTAACTCGAATTATGGAAGCAAAGCATATAGTTGTGGGGTTGAGAGTAGTAACCCACATTGTTGAAATAGTTCACCCCTTCAAAATTATAGGCTTATTGGCTCATAAAGGCTTGTGCTTGCCTTGTGACGATATCTTCCCATGTTGGTGCTCTTTGGGTCACTTAAGACACAAATTCTTTCTAGAGGGTGTAGAAGAGCTCATCCATCTCTTCTCTTCGTTAGACATTATGCTTAGAACCTAGAAGAAAAATACAAAATAAAAAAAATGAAGTATACTATATTCAAATAAGAAATAAATGAAAATAAGAAAAAAAATTGCTTAAATTAGAAAACTTCTTTTTTGCAAAAATGTCAATCCAAACACCAAACTGTACCTTCCCTGGAAACGACGCCAAAAACTTGTTAGGCTGTTGGCGTAGTGACAAAAATGTGTATATAAAAATGAGGTAACCTAAGCCCACAAGTGCACGAGTCACAAGTAATAAAGTGGCTTTCTTTTAAAACCAAGTATTAATTTCACGAGGAAGGTGTGGTTTTAATGCTGATTAAATACCCCGTCTACTAAAGTCGTTCACTATTTGATCGACTCGATGAATATAGGTGAAATTATGAAAATACTAAAAAAAAACTAAACAAAAACAAAGAGTGATTTGTAAAAGCTGGAGTAATTTAATAAAACCAAGAGAAAACGACTTAGAGAGGAACTAGGGTTGGTTATCTTCAATGATGCTTAGTGGTTCATCTATATGAGGCATGAGTTGAATGAATTACATCTTGAATTGGTTCGAGGATACAGTATGAGGTTTACACTTTCGTGTCTCTCCTCAATTTCTCACACCAACTTCCTATTCTCCATTCGGTCCATCTAGGCCACAACGTGATACTTTCAAAGGCATTTTCTCGGGAGCCTCTATTGGTCACCCTGATCCATACAATAGAGCTACCTGGACTTAGCTCGGATTGTTCACAGTTACGTCCTTGCAATCCTTACTTAATGTGCTCGTGTCCCTCTAAAGGAAACTCTCTTAGTACTAAACCTTTTAATTTCTTAGTTTTAACTAGGTTAATTCGAATCCCGATTAACTGATTCGCACCTTAAGAGAATCATAACCAGATTTTAGGGCGTAATCCAAGCGTCACCAAGGATACCCTAGTAAAAGAATCGAAGATCTGATTCTCGGCATGTATCAATTAACCGAAACCATAATAATCTAAGTATTAACACCAAATACAACAAATCAAGCATAAATCATCCAACCAAACTAAAGATTAAATGAATCCAACATCACATCAAATAAACAACCCTTTAGAATGTCTAACCAACCATTTCAAGCATAAAAAACAACAATATCATGTTTAAGACAAACATAAAGCTACAGAAATTAATGAAGGAGAAGAGATAGAGATACAAAACAGAGATTAAGCTGCAAATATCTTCAATCCCAAGATCCAAGTTGAAATATACACTCCACAAGGTTGTGCTTTCTAATAATCTTTAATTACAAACCAAGTTCTCAAAAATAAAACCTAAATCTAAGAAATCTAAAGAAAACCTAACCTAAAAGATGGAACGAAACTTCAAGAGAGAAAACCCTAGAGGAGAGCCTCCCTCTCCAAAATTTCGAATCCCTAGAATAGTGTGAAAAAGGTCCTTAAATACACCTAAAAAAATGGGCCAAAACTAGCCAAAATTGGAAAGAGTTTGGGCCTAAAAAGTCGTGTGGTTGCGACCACACACTACAATATGTAAAAATAGTGCTGCAGGAAATTAGGCTATGGTTGCAACCTAGGTCACAACCACACAGAGACTTGATGCTTCTCAGTTGCTGCAGGGGAACCTAAGGTCGCGACCACATCAAGAGTTGGCTGAAAACAATCCTCTATGGTTGTGACCACACTGAGAGTTCATTGTGCAATTTTCTTCATTTTTGATATGTGGTGGCGACCATAAACACCTGTGGTCACGACCATGTCTTCTTCACTACATAACTTCTTCATTTCTTGCTCAAATTTCTTGCTTTTCATCTTGTTTTATTCGTTTCTAAAAAATACACAAAGAAAGGTGGTTAGGCATGAAAATGAGTAAGAAGGGTTCTTAGTTAGCATCAAAATAATGAAATATTCTATATTTTTCACTTATAAAAGCACACCTAATAGTATCATAGCATAATGTGTGTTCATCAAAATTGGTTCGCAGTTTTGAGATTTTGATACCCATGTTTCCAAGCTTCAAAATGAGATTTATGGTTTGTAAATCATTCATCATGTGTTTTTCATCATGTAATTGGATCATGAGATGATCTATGATGGTTACAGTTTATGAAAAACATTTTGGATGAGATCCGGATTAAAAAAAAAAATTTCTTCGAAGAGCTGAAATTGTAAGACAAGCTAGTCTTCCTATGCAGCGACGTGAATTTTTCCACGCTGAGGTGGGTGCTTTTCAAATCTATCACACTAAAGTGTGATGGACATCACGCCATAGCGTGATGGATACAACGTGAATGTACTTCATGCTATAGCATGAATGGCTCGATAGACATCCTGCCATATCCTGATGGACATCCTGCCATAGCGTGATGGATACAACATGAATGTACTTCAAGCTACAACTTGAATGGCGTGATAGACATCCCTCCATATCGTGATGGACATCATGCCATAGCATGATGGATACATTCACGCTATAACGTGAATGTACTTCATGCTATAGCGTGAATGGTGTGATGGACATCCCGCCATATCGTGATGGATACATTCAAGCTACAACGTGAATGTACTTCATGCTACAGTGTGAGTATCATTCACGTTGTAGCATGGATTAGCTCATGAGGTTGCAGTAGCCCTTGTCTTCTACTTTCTTGTTTATTCTTGCATTATTTCGGATATTGATAAGTATTATGACCGAGAGAATATTTGCAGTATGAGATTGAACTATTAAATCTTAAATTTCTAGAAACATGGAATTGAATATACATGTTGAAATTACCTTAAGACAATTTTTACAAAATGTATTCTCATGAAGCTGAGATTCAAGTGTTGAATCAGTTTGGGATTCAAGTGTTGAATCATATTAGTTCAAGTGTTGAACAAGGATTGTGGTTCAAGTGTTGAACAGTAAAGTTTTTGAATCAATTTAAGGTTCAAGAGTTGAATCAATTTATAGTTCAAGTGTTGAAAAAATGAATTTTTAGTTCAAGTGTTGAACAATAAGGTTTTGGGTTCAAGTGTTGTAACCATTGAATGTACTAAATGAACCATGGAATACCATTTATCTATTACTCTCAATGTTTGCATTAGAAAATACATGTATAAGGGTGTATGTTGGCATGATGGATGATTATGGACTTACCCAAGGGTGATCATATTGCATTTGATTATTAATTCTTTTTTGCAAATAAGGCTTATGTATCCTCGCTCTTTATTTTCTTCTATGTATTTCTCTTCTCATCTCCATCCCCTGCAAATGTAATTTGAGGTTCTTTCTTTAAATGTATGTAATTGATTACATAGGATTAGGATTAGTTGGTGGAGGTAAAAAGTAGAAGGAGCATGGAGGAGGATCCAAGAAAGAAGAACTTGAAATGTAAATTTGCTTTATTTTCATAGGTTGTAATAATCATGCATGTCCCTAGGTTTGACCTAGTCAATTCCATTTTGGCTCATGGAATTGATTTTAGAATGTCCATAATCATGTTATATAATTACAATAACTATCTTTATATATCCGTGAGATGAATGTGTATGTATAAAGCATGCTAATACCATGATGAGACTAATTAAAGAATATGTTCTATCCATGGAAATGAGTTTTCCTAATTAGTGGGTTGGCCTTAACTACACTTGTTAACTTGTTGGGTAAACCCAAGGTTAATGTTATATAGAGACGCGGTTGGGCAAGTGGACATGAGATGTACACACATCAAGAGTTGATAACTCAATGATGGTGCATACATCAACAGTTGATAGCATCGGATTTGATAATTGCATACGAATGCAATTGGTATGGATTAGATACCTACTTTTTTTTATCCAAGGTGGCTTGTTGGGTAAACCCAAGGTCATTCTTGGTGATATTGGATATCCACCCACTAGGAGAACTTCCATATAGGTTCTCTCGGATCAATAGTGAGGTATCGATTCGTAATAGGATAGTGGGAGCTATAATGCTTAATTATCAAGCTGTAATAATCATGCTTTTTAAAGTACAATATAACATGATATCTTTTATATCTAGGTTATTAGAATCAAATTATGTCAACAAATATGAATTGGCGATCAATAATGGATGCCAACAAATTGTCCGGGCCCAACTTCTTGGACTGGCTAAAGAAGTTGAGAATAGTTCTCAAAAGGGGAAGATTAGCCTATGTCCTTGTTGAGCCACACCCTCAATCCCTAGTTGCTTATGCATTTGAAAGAGTTAAAAGGGCATATCAAAAGCGCTTAGTTGATAGTGCAAGGGCGGGATTGATTACCCTCACCTCCATGTCACCTGAACTTCAAAAGCAGTATAAGACTATGGATGCATATTCCATAGTACGCCAAGGGAACTCTATAATGAGTAGGCGAGAACTGAAAGGTTCAAAGTCTCCAAATTGCATTTTGGCTCAAAGATGGAGGAGGGGACACCTTAGTGCAACATGCACTGAAGATATATGAATACATTGAGAGGTTGAATCAACTAGGTTATTAGATGGACTTTGAATTGAGTATAGACTTGATTTTAGAGGGTTTTCTTGATAGTTTTGCACAGTTTGTGCTTGACTATAGGACGAACAACATAGTGTCTACCATACCTGAACTTATCAACTTTCTCAAAATAGTTGAGGGAAAATTAGCTGAGAAGAAGGCCAAAGAGACTACCCTAAAAGAGACTTGCTTCTATTGTGGTCAAGTTGGCCATTGGAAGAGAAACTGCAAGGCCTACTTAGAATCTAGGAAGGAGGTGGTATGTGATGTTCCATCTACTTTAGGTATTTATGTCATTGAGGTTAATGTTGTTTCTCTTGACAACATATGGGTATATGATACCAGTTGTGGCTCATACATATGGATTGATATGTATGACCTAAGGAACAGTAGGAAGCTTACTAAGGGAGAGTTCGACCTTTGAGTAGGTAATGGTGCAAGAGTTTCAATTGTTGCTATATGAACTTATGTTTTGAACCTCCCTAATGATCTTTGTTTATATTTGGATGATTGCTTTTATGGACTAGCATTGATAAGAACATTAGTTGAATGACATTCTTTATGCTGGTAGTACATTAAGTAATGGAATTTACATATTAGATATGTCCAATCAAATTTTAAATGTTAATGACAATAAAAGAAAAAAGGGAGAAAATTTGAAATCATTGTTTTGGCATTGTCTCCTTGGCCATATAAGTGAGACATGCATGACTGAGTTACACATGAGTGGTAGCTTGGGGTCATTTGATTGTGATTCATATGACAAATGTGAATCTTTCTTGTTAATCAAAGATGACTAAGTTTCCCTTTAACAGAAAGGGTGAAATTTTATGGTGGACTTAACACATAATGGATGGTCCTTTGTCCATACATGCCAAAGGTGGTTTCATTTGCTTCATAACCTTTGTCAATGACTATTCATGATGTGGGTACTTGTATCTAATGAGATACAAATTTGAATCCTTTGAAAAGTTCAAAGAATTCAGAAATTGAAACAGCTTGGGAGATGTATCAAATCACTTAGATGAGATCCAAGTGGTGAATACTTAAGCTAAGAGTTTCTAGGTTATCTCCGAGATAATGAGACTTTATCCAAGTGGACTCCACCTTACACACTGCATCAAGTGGTGTGGCTAAAATGACAAACCGAACCTTGTTGGACTTGGTAAGGTCTATGATGGGTAAGGCGGACCTACTCAAATCCCTTTAGAGTTATGCACTTGAGACAAATGCTTGCATCCAATTCAGTTGGAGTTATTTCATATGAGATATGGACAAACAAGGAACCCTATCTCTGTCACCTAAAAGTATGGGGTTATCCAGCTTATAAGAAGCGAACTTTGTTAGACAAATTAGAAGCTAAATTTTACAAGTGCCTGTTTGTAGGATATCTTAAATAAAAAAATGGATATAAATTCTACAACACTTTGGAACAAAGGTTGTTTATTTCAAAGCACGTTGTCTTTTTAAAGAAAGAGTTTCTTCTAAGAGAAGACAATGGGAGCAAGAGTGAACTTGGTAAAGTTCAAAGTGCTCAAACAAATGCAAATCAGCTGACTTGATCTAAGGTTGTTATTCATGTTAATGGAGTAGCAGCTAATCCTTTTGAAACACAAGCACATCATAGCTAAGTAGGATAAGTACTATTCTAAAGAAATATGGATTTCTCATATGTGAACAGTGGGACGTATTGCTTATAAAAGTCAATGAGCCTACTGATGAGTCTTAAACTCATCTATTTTTAGTCCATTTTTATGGCTTGTTTTTAGTAGTTTCTGATCAGTTTTAATGCCAAATTATGGAATATTTACTAAACTTGTGTCTTGTAGGTTTTAATTCAAAAAGGAGAAAATTCCAGTAAGAAAGAAGAGAAAAACAGCAATTGCGGCAGTTTATGTTGCGACTAAAATTTGTGTGTCGCAAAAAAATTCCAAGCAATTACCAAAGAAACCGTGTCACAACAACATTTCCTGTGTTGCAACACCATAATCTGATCGTTAACAATTGAGCTAGGTCGCGACAGAAGACAACCGGTCGCGAAAGCGACAGAAAACATATGCAAAGTCATTGGGAACAAGATAGTTTAAAGGCGACATAATGCCGACCTGAAGTGCATTATATGCCAGACCGCTTGTCGCGACACTAACTTCCGCAATAACATGGAAAAGTTTGTCGAGACAAGAAAAGATGCCAAAAGAAGTTTAGTGGTGCGACAAGAGAACTAGGTCGCGACAAAGGTGCTTAATAGATGATTTGACCTAGTTGCAACAAGGGGAGTCAATGTTGCGACATACTTCAAGTTGAAAAGTTGTTTTGATGTCGCCATAGAGATCTTCAGGTCGCGACACAAAACTTAGCTGAACACAGAAAGGTCCTATCGTGACAGGAAATATGGGTCGCGACACGAAGACAGGCTGAAGGCAGAAAAGTTATGTCGCGACCAGAAAAACTAGGTCGTGACATGAAAATATGCCACATGTAGGAAAGTGTCGTCACGACATAACATATTGAGGTCGCGACATGCAAAACATCCCCAACACAGAAGTCTAGGCTGCAACATCAAAAAATGAAGCTAAGTCCAGGCGCAACATAAAAAATGAAGCTGCAACAAGGAAATAGGCTAAGTGGCGGTAGAACTTTGTCGCGACAGAATTTTTGGGTCGCGACCGAGATGACAATAATAAAAGACAGTGTTGTAACAAGAACCAGAATAGAAATGTTGTCGCGACAAGAAAGGCTGGGTCGCTACACCAATTCTGAAGCAATTTCAAGATCACTGTCGCTGAACAAGAAAACAATCGTCGCCATCAAAACTAAGGAAGAACACGTGAAACAGTCGCTGATACGACTACTATTAGAATGTAAACCTACAACAAAATTCAAAACTCTGTCACGACAGAACTTTCAGGTTGTGACTGAGAAGATAATTTGGGCTAAAATTTAGGGATTCATTAAAAAACATTGAAGTTAAGGTCCAAACTTTTAGGGCTCTATAAATAGAAACGACTACAGAAAGCGAGGCGGCCACAAGAACGATGAACCGTAGCACCCGGAGCCGAGGACTATTTTCAGATATATTTTTATTTATTTTTCTTTTATTTTTCTTATCTTTTCTTTTCTTCGTAGATTAGCTTAGTGTGGGATTTTGATTCATTTATTGGATCTGATACAGTAATTTGTTCAAAAGTTTTGAAGTTGAAATTAAATGCTGAAATTCATTTACGACATCGTTAATTCAATGAACCCAGACAAAAGTCGGAAATCATTTCTTCATTGATTGCGCTATAAAGTGAAATTTTCCTAATCGCATTTCAAAGTGTATTCTCAGAATCCAGCTGAGAACGCAAACTCCGTTTGGAAAGATCTGATGTTAGTTATGGTCTTTTCTGCACGATGAGAAGAAAATTTCCTGAGTTGAATGTTGAATTTATTTGAATGGTGTTGTTCTTGAAATTAATTGTTCCCAATTTTAGTAGCTTATACCATGAAAGAACTATTGTCTGGCTCTGATTTCCAGGAGGCCCTTTGAGTGACACAGAGATGGAGGTTCCTAAGAGCCTAGATCAATTACTTGGGGGTATGTTAGACTAATATTAAAGAACTAATGAGTTCTAAAAGGTTACTTAGATAAATCCTCAATTTGCTCATGGGTTGAGAATGGGTTGAGTGATATATGAATTTAATCAATTAGATATCTCTCCTTGGTTTGGAAGAACAATATTGATCTCGTGTTAGCATGAAATCTAATCAAGGAAAGAGAAAACTCTTTCAGATCTTAAGGATGAGACATCATTCATTTTGTAGGAATCTAGAAATTGCCCTGTCTTAGGAAGCAAGAAATCTGTAGTTATAAGAAATGGGTATGAAGTATTGGAAAATAAAAATACCCATATCTTACAGAGAAATTCTAATTACAAGTAATTGATTAGAATCATGTTTCAGGAATGAACATGAATCTCTACTTAGTGAAAAGTATGGTTATAGGAGGAATTCAAACTATACTACCTTGCCTGTTGACAAATTCAGATTCCAACTCAGGGGAAAATAGAATGAGATTATGATGCAGGAATTGATAATTTCACAACAAGAAATCCCGGGAAGGTCTACTTAAAAATAACTGCTTACCCCGTAGCATCTTGGGTAAATTCCAATTTTTAAATTCAAGAAATCGTAATTCGACATTAAATTGTAATTTCGGTTAAAAATCCGAATTTATTATCTAGATCTCTGATGACTAAATGGATTGCACCTAAGAATCGTCTTTGAAATCTAGCTAGCACGTAAAATTTCGTCAATTCAGACAAGAAGAATTTACACGTTTAAGGCATCGACCAAAAGCCGTGAAACGCATTTTCGATGCAACTAAAGTCACATATAACACGACTCATGTGCCAGGTGGCATGAGTAGAGAAATGATGGAAATGGACGGTCGAGATAGTGCCGAATGTCAAAATCGTTGAGAAGGACATAAATGTCATTTTTAGAATCATGGTTAGAAAAGGACAAAAGGCTACAGTGTTGTCTCACTGAAAACAAAAGAAGAGAACATGAGATAAGTAGGACGGACAAAGACTACGGAGTTTTAAGTTCTAAGAGAGAGAGTCTTCCTCTAGAAATACGCCGCGATCCGACCCGCTTCCAGAGCCTTCGAGACAAGAAGCGAAAGCTGCCTCTACGCGAGAGGGCTTCTCGCGTGGTACCGGATTTAGGAGTTTCAACTCAGAGAGGTAGGGGTTTCTCCCTACTAGGGGTTTTATTCTTCGCTTAAGTACCATGTTAATGTTTCGATGGTTGAGGCCTTGAACTATGCTTGATCGGTTCCAAACCTTGGAACCGGAATGCTTGGATTTTGAGATCTACCTAAATCTGTGACGCTTAGCTTGGACTGTTTGGGTTAAATGTGTGATGAATGGTTCAATAAATCATGTATTGGTTTGTATGAGGCCGGAAATGGCCGTGAAATTCGGGTTCACAAAGTGAACCGATAATTTGTGCTTTGAAAGGAACAGTAACCGAGGGTTTTACTGTTCCCGAAACAGTGATTTAATAAATAAATTTTGTGAAAATGTGTTTGACTGAGTAATTCAAGTTGAATTGCTCGTGTTTGATAATTAGCCCAAGTGAGCTAATTTTGGTGTATGGAAATGTGAAATTACATGACATGTTTGTGTGATTTAAATTATGTGAATATATGCATGGTGAGATATTTCAGATATGTTATATGAGAGTTATTGAAATGGCATCACACGCATTTATATGCACCAAGACCCTAGAGAGACAGAGTGGAGCGCATGAGGTAGTTTAAGAGAACTGCTTCTGGAGGGTAGACTAGTAAATGTAAAATATCTCGGAGGGTTGGCTAAAAATAATAATAATGATCGGAGGGTAGTCCATACTAAAATATCAATCGTCGGAGACGACCCAATTGATATACATCGGAGGGTAGTCCACATATAAAATATCAATCGTCGGAGACGGCCCAATTGATATATCTCGGAGGGTAGTCCACTAAATATAACATCTGGAGACATCTACCGACTCTAGACCTAGAGGGTAGTAGACCACAAATATAAAACAAATAACTTTGTTTGAAACTAGTTTTCTCTCATACATGGCTTAGGGCAGTGTGAGGGAGCCTATAGGTGACCCTGATATGAGTCGGGAAAGCAGTTAGACATTCAAGTAGGATCATGCATTTGCTTGAATGTGTGTTTATTTTTGGAGCATTGCATATGCACTTAGGTAGAGAGTAGCCCACTTAGGGAAATTCCACTACTGAGCATTAGCTCACCAAGCGAGGAACATATTTTCTTGCATGTGGAGCGACGAGAGACCCGCCTTCGTCCTAGAGGTTGAGTTTAAGAAAAGCCGGACAGGGCTTTGGTTTTCGTGGATGTATACATGGCTAGAATTCTAGTTTTAATATATGTTGTATAAAAGAGAATTGATTAACTCTTTGAACTATTGGATATAGTTGTTGTATCATGATGAGTATAAAGACAAATTCAAGTGGTCGTTTTTTACTCATAAGTTAGATTATATTGGACCGTTTTGGGACAGGTTTCATGTGTGTGTCAGACTAGTAGAGCCCCCGTACAAAGGAGACTCGCCCGATTTTCCGGCGGCGCCGGGTAACCCGACATCCACTTGTATTCCGCTGGCCGATGTGTAGTCAACGGACCCCTGAAATGGGGCGCACAAATTGGTATCGTAGGATTAGGTATACGAATACCTAGGGAGCTCGGGTTTGGGTATCCAACACCACTTGGGTGGTTCGATGTTAAGTTTAGGTATGAGATTACCTAGGAAAATCACGGGACAAAAACTAGGACACTACATGCATGTGTTTGGTGTGTTTTGTGTGATTTGATGAATGGTCAGGTGAAAAATATGGCAACATGAATGGTTGCGTATTGTGATTGGTTGTGTGGTTTGTGTGCTTGGTGATTAGCACATAGTGTAGGAAAGTGGAGTTTTACGCTTAAACTGAAAAGGAAAATAAAATGAAATAAATTATAATAAATTTATTTGGGAAAAAGGAAATAAAATTTTTAATAAATTTTATAGTTGAACCTTACAAGTTTTGAGTTGTGGATGCAAGATTAAGTTATCAAGATGTGAGGTAGCAAGGAAGGCTACTAATAGAGAATGAAAAAAAAATGAGGAGAGAAAATTTTGGTTTTAGTTTTACAGTGTGTAAACTGAAGAAAACTAGGATAAAATAAATTTAATAAATTTATTTAGGTGTACTGGAGAAAAAAAAAATGGAAAAGTATTTTTGTGTTCCAAAGAGCAAATAAATGAAAAAAAAATGATGATGTTAGAAAATTTTGGAGTTTACAAGAAACCGAAAAAGAAGAAAATAAGAAATAAATTTTAATAAATTTATTTGAGTGTTTGATAATGAAATCGAATTTTAATAAATTTGGAGGCTGAACACTGTGGTTAGTGTTATATAAGGAGGTATCGAGAAATTCGACCATTTTCCTAATTAAATGAAAAAAAAAGTAAAGAAAATAATTTACAAATTTATTTGGTTATGAGGAGAAGAAACACTTTCTATGATTTTACAAGTAGTAAAATTGAAGAAATAAAATAAATTTTATAAACTTATTTAAGTGTTCAAGAAAATGAAAAATAAGTAATTTTTTTAGTGATTTTTCCAACTGCTGGAAATAATTGAAAAAAAAATATTTATAATGAAAAACGAAAAAAAAAAAAAAATTGAAGTAGGCTACTGCCCAATTGTATTGCAAGAAAAAGATTGTATTGCAACTTAGTGTGAAGTGGGTTGGAATTGTATTGCAGCCTGGGAGAAAGGTGTATTGCAATATAGCTTGTTGGATGACAATTGTATTGCAATAGAGGTAAGTTATTAGGAAGGTGAATGTGTCACGACATACAAACATCAGACGTGATCGGCACCGCTTGAAAGGTGTGGAGGTGCATGCAAAATACACCTAGTAGCCAGACCAAGGAAGGGGTAAGAGAGTGCGCAGATCGCAATGCAAACCGGGCGCGCGGCAGAACGCCGCAGGGCGTCGCGAGGGGCCAGTGGCGAGCGCAGCCAGCGCTGGGCGCCAAGAAGACGCAGCGCCGAGGCGCCGCGTGGGCACGCCACCGGGCGTGGTCATTGGCGCAAGCCGCGGCACTTGGTGCACTTACCGTTGGAAACGGCTTTGACTCAAGATCGCTCATGAGTCAATTTGGACATTGTTCTGAACCCGTTCATGAACACTGTTCATCACAAAATTTTCGAAAAAAATTTATTAAATTAAATAAAAATCAAATAAAATTAGACAAAATTTTCGAAAAATAAAATTTTCAAAAATGAAATTTTCGAAAATAAAATTTTTGTTGAAACAATATTTTAAATGCAAAATTGATTGCCTTGCATTACCTGTAAATGCAAGGACAATGTGTATACACGGATTTATGTGTAATGATTAGTGTCTCGCACATATGATGCCTTAGAGATATCAGATTGAGATTTAACCGCCATGTTAATTGTGATATTTAGTCGGCGACGAGGACGAGGGCGCTCCACAGGTACTGTAAGGCACCACCAGTGTTTGATCGCAGGCTTTACCGAGGCCGAGTATTATGTTCACCGTCGCACAGCCTGCATTACAGTGACAGTGAAGTGTCCTAGTAACCTCCAGAGGTTAGGGCGCATCATCCTCCGACATTCACAAGGGGAGGAGATTCGATGGTGGCAGACCATTGGTTTATGCAGATCGAGAAGGTGTTAGAGGCCATGAAGATTACCTCTGACACTACCAGGATTAGACTAGCTGCGTTCCAGCTAGAGAATGAGGCCGAAATACGGTGGAAATGGGCAAGGACCTCTTGAGACCTTAGAGGAGCTCTTGTATGTGAGTTCTCCCCTAGGGATTAGGGCGAGGATAGGAATGGTATGTCGAGGTTGCGAGCTGGAGATCTCGGGGACTCTACTCGCAGTGGACCTGAGGATCATGGACATGTCGAGTCTACGTCATCCTCGTGGATGGACTGACCGATGCCATAAAATTTGTTATCGATCAGGAGCGCATATGGTTACCGGGCCGCACGCAGACTCCGCACTGCAGGATATTTTAGGAGGGGCAAGACATATTTTGCCCCGCACAAAGATACGAGTCCATGTCAGGATAGCTAGCTGTCATTAGCGAGCCTTAATCTCTAGGAGGACGAGGAAAAAGACTTCGTACTTAGATCTACCGAATAAAGGTGCGAGCATGTGGATGTTTTTTCCGTATTTAGCACTGGACTGCCTCTACAGAGGGTAGTAGACTTCGTATCGAAGCTACACCCCGGGTACTTCACCCATCTATATGACTCGCATAGATGGCAACTACTGAGCTTGGTAGAACTCGAGTCCAGCCTAATGCGAGCCATCGGACAAGGGTTCATAAGACCGGCACTTACCATGGGGCGCCTCCTGGCTCTGCTTTTGCGAAGAAGAAGGACAAGACCCTTCGACTGTGCATTGACTACAGGCAGTTGAACAGGGTTACGATCAAGAATCAGTACCCATTACCGAGGATTGATGATTGGCCTATCAACAGAGGAGGGCGAGTCTACTCCAAGATAATTTCACCGTTACCATCGCCTGAGGGTTGCGGAGACGATATCCCTAAGACAAATACAGACGCCAAGTACGGGCACTTGGAGTTTCTGATGCCCTTGATCGACGAACGCACCCAGCAAAGATTCATGGATCTCATGCATAGGTGTTCCAACCTTATCTAATCATTTGTTTAGCCTTCATGATGACATCTTGATCTACTCCCACGAGTGGAGCATGAGTATCACTCGAGGATCGCTTACATTTGGTCGGTGAGACCATCAGCCAGGCGCTAAGTTCAAGAAGTGCGAAGCTTAAGCCATCAGGAGATTGGACACGTGGTGTCGCACTGAGTGTCAATGACCTATAAGGCCGAGGCAAGCTGGATGAAAGCCGGAGAGACCGAATGTCAATTCAGATACGAGTTTCGGGATTGGCTGGGTATTACAGAAGATTCGAGAATGGGCCAAGTTGTCCATTCTGTGGCGTGATTGTGAGACTCGCCACGACGGACTCCATGGTCAGGGACGACCGACCATGTAGAAAGAGATCAAGGATACCGTGCACTCGGATGCGGGTGTTGGTAGCAAGAGGGAGGATCACTCTTCTAGTTCGTGAAGAGGCAAGACTTCGTCTACACGAAGTTTCGTGACTGTGACGTGGGATTGGACATATGAGACGGATTGCCCCGTAGACAAGTGATCCCAGGACTGGGACAATGCAGCCCAAAGAATGCAGAGCAGAGAGCAGGCGTTCATTCCCTCCACACCCTAGTACTAGTCGAGGAACCGCCAAGCTGGTGCTATACAAGCACTTCTAGCAACACAGATAGGCTAGAGGGGCCAGAGTGGGTCAAGTCATGATAGATCGTGAGTTGCGCAAATGGAAGCGCAATGGACCTAGTGGGTGGCAGATATATCGGGTCGTCTTTCATGTTAGGCTTGACATATGAGCTGACAAACATCGTTGTCAGCATCAGACCTAAAATTGTCATTAGCACCGGCACGGCCTTGATTCGGGCTTAGGAGGTTAAGGCCTTAGAGTAGCTTCGTAATAAGATGTTCTTCCCTAGATGTGGGTGAGAGTTGATCTATTAGGTCGGGATTATGATGAGATCTCCTCGAGACTCGCTCATAGTGGACCCCGACTGGGTGTCACAAGATGGCATTATCGCGTCAGGTGCATGGTAACATCACGCCGAGTCAAAGGGCATAGTATAGTCATTCACCACTTCGTGAGTGTGGTCGAGTTTGTCTTTAGGACTACGTCCAATGAAGACTCATAGTCGATTCATTACATGAAGAATAATTAAAGTGTGGCTCGGGTAAAGGCAAAAGCGGTCGTAACTCTACGAGAATCCTGGAGTTAGGGTGTAAGAGACCCGGGAGATATCCCTAAATTTCTGTGTGAATGTAAGGGCTCGAAGTGTGTCGGCGAGTTATGTTAATCGAGCTGGAAAAACACACGACGTTATCACGCAGGACTTAGAGTCGAAAGTGATGAGTCGAGAGTGATTCGAGATTTGATACCCCTTTGAAATTGCATTAGTGTTGTTGAGCCGCAAGGGCTCGTGATATGGATGTCATACGTGACATGGGACTAGGCTGATACCCATTGATTGTCAATGACTGTGACCTTAGGAAGGTTAGTGTTTACACACAAAGTAAGGTTTGTGTAGGGTTACACGTTGTGTGGATTATATACAGGTGTTAGAGGACACGCTGCGAGCATACTTCCTGGATCATAGGGGTAGCTGGGAGGAGCATTAGCCCTTAGTGGAATTCGCCTACAACAATAGTTATCAGGCGAGTATACGAATGGCACCATATGAGGCATTGTATGGGAGGCCATGTAGATCACCGTTATGTTGGACCGAGGTGGAGAGAGCTCCATCACTGGTCCTGATCTGATTAGAGACACTCTGAGAAGGTGAGCTTATCACTTATTAGCTGCCTTCTCACGGCTCAAAGCCGGCATAAGAGCTATGCAGATGTACGACGGTCAATCTCTTAGAGTTCGAGGTCGGGATCACGTTTTCAAGGTGATGCCCAAGAGAGGAGTATCGTCTCTAAGAAGCGCGGAAGCTATCAGCGAGGTTCATCACTCGGGAGATACCGAGAGGATAGGCACTGTTATGGCACTGTTACGTTACCGCCTCAAAGATGTCGTGTCCCCACGAGGTGTTTCACGACTCCATGCTCGAAATATAATCCAGATCCAGCTCATGTGGTGGATCGGGGACAAATCAGGCTGACACTCCGATGGGACCTTCGGAGGGAGGGACCAGCAGCATTGCTGATAGCCGTGATCGCCTTTGCAACGCAAGACCAAGGGAGGCTAGTGAGGCTACTATGGAGGCACTATGGAGCGGGAGGAGTCCACGGGAGCGAGACACGATGGGCCACTTATCCTTCTTGTTTAGGGATGAAGGTACGTAGTTTAGTTGTTTAAGATTTAAATGACTAGTTTACATGCATGGTAGAGTGCACGTTGCATATGCATGTAAGTGACGGTGATTGTCCAGAATTTCGGGACGAAATTCCTTTTAAGGAGGGGAAAATGTAAGACCCGAGAAATTCCAATTCCTGGAAAAATAGCAAAATTGTAATTTCGATTACGAAATTGTAATTTCGGCCAACCGGGAATTTATTCTCCTCTAGATCTAGATGACGAAACGATTGTACCGTTGGAATTGTCTCGCAAATCTAGCTAATACTGCGAAAATTTCGTTGAATACCGAGATACCGAATTTCACGCTTTTCAAGGCATCACACCGGTGTCGTAAACGATTTTATGCAAACGAAAAGTCACATATAATGCATCGACAGACCCGACCCGGATACCCTCCAGGTTCCTCGGTGGTCCCGCTTAGTGGGGTTCCATTGTAACTTTAGGGAATGCACAGTGACCCCACCTGGGTGAGAAGTGAACAGCAAAGACCACACCTCAATTATATATAAAAGTCCCACCACATATATAGATAAGGACCCATAAACGCTCAATACGAATATCGTGTTATTCTGGAAGAGTAAATTGCAAATTTAGGGTTACAAATGAGATTAAATAGGTCCAACAAAACAAAGACTTATAGGTGGGATAGAGTACTGCAGCTGTCACAGATAGAGCGGTGTTGAATCTGGCGCGAGGGCAAAGCCCTCACGAACCCGCCCCTGACCTAGGAACAGATTTAAACAATAAACGTGAGAAATAACTTGGGTGAGTGGCATAATTAATATGGAAAATAATGTTTTTGTTTTCGAAAAATTCCTTCAAGACCTCACGCCCACTCTTTTGTAATGTTCCCTTAGCAAACGTTTTCATAAACCCAACTTACCAAAGCCCAACAATATGAAGTCATGCTCAAAATTTAACCGACATCATTTTCAAGAACCTTAAAACTCCGAATCGCTTTCAGTACAACATACAATTGGAGCATAAATATATGTAACCATCATGTCGTAAAATAACTATGAAAATACCACAACTATAAATATGGAAAAGCTTATACTTAATCGTGAGACCAACAATGTACCGTATATATATCCTTTATAAATCGGGATATATACCTTATCATATACCATCGGGTAAACCCGACCTCACGACATCGTGGCATACCAACCGTCGGTAATCCGACCTCACGACCGTGGAATTAATATATAACAAATCTCTCGACATCGTGGCATACCAACCGTCGGTAATCCGACCTCACGACCGTGGAAATAATATATAACTAAACTCACGACATCGTGGCATACCAACCGCCGTAATCCACCTTTCACGACCGTAATTACTATATAAATCAAACTCACGACATCGGCATACCAACCGTCGGTAATCCGACCTCACGATCGTGGAATCATTAATATATATTCAGATTTTTACTCACAAGTACTTTACAAACGACATCAGATCATAATCATTTCACAAGACCTTCGAATCTCTTTTCTAAAACAATGAGTTTTCAAAGCGGTTTAAAACCTCAATCCATCGTGCACTAAAATATTCAAATACCACTGCACTCATCTGTGAACTCGCAAAACTTCCAAATATTTTAAATGATGACAAAATTCACATGAAATGATAACTTGTTTTTATAAAACCGATATTTTCATTTATGCACAACCAAATCATTCGATCAAATAAGTTATATATGAAATAACTAACCGCAAAATATATATCATAATAATACTCCCAAACATTCTAAAAAAACAAGTAGACCAATTACGTGATCATGACGCTCACCCTGCTCTCCTCTCACAGATCGCCTCCGAATCACCCGACGTGAGTGCCTCAGAATATAAATAAAACACCATTTAGCTCCAAATAATCAACCAACAAATATCGATACCCCGAAGGCCTTATCAATTCTTTTAGAACTATGAAACCATCCCACTGACTCCGACATGTCCACCATACGTTGTGCCCTATAGCTCGATAATTCAAAATTGGGGCTTTTCACCCGGGAGCTAATTTCTCGAAATTGAACCGTCCATTAATTCCTAAAAACATCCAATTCACTAATCCAACTTCAATTTTGTCCAATTTGACCAATTGGTACTCTATTTGCCAGTCCCAATCTCTAAGAATTAACCAAACAACCTAAAAATGGAAACTAACCAAACGGTTTCAAATTTATAAACCACATATCAATGGAAAGCCCAAGAGAATTAGAACACATCCGTGAGCCTCACCTTGGTCCAAAGGTTGTCGGTGGGCCGGAAAACTTGATCCAACAATCGGCAGACTCTTTTTTTTTTTTTTTTGTCGATTCTTCAAACTGATGAATCTGGAGAAAAGGACCACTGAATGAGCTTAGAGGCCCAAAACGGTGAAAGGAAGCATGGGGTGGCCCGAATCGCCGGAAATGGCCTGGAATCAAGAAACACGGGCGGACTCCACGACGGTCTCTCGCCGCAGCCACGGCCCCGATACCGGCGCATTCACCGGGTCGTCTTGAAATTTCACGTGCCGGCCATCTGGATGTCCTCCTCCCATCTATCCACGCAGGCCAAAGGATAGTGGCCGGTGGTGCCTCGCTTCGTCCAATCTCCCACTATTAGTAAATGGTCAAAATGACCTAACTCGGTCCACAAGTTTGAGAGCTCTCTAGGGTTTTGGAGTTCAAAATGGTGTTTTGGGGGCTAGGGTTTCATTTGGCATCCAAAGTTATGTTTATATAGGCCTAGGGTCGCTTTCGGGTAAAAATTTGAAGACAGTTTGGACACTGTTAAAACACTGCTGTTTGAAATTACCAGGGTTATAACTTTTTATCCGTAAGCCTGATTGGACGCTCGACCGGGCCTATGAACTCAGACGACGCAGGCCTACTTAAATGGTGTCTTGGTAAACCCAAAATTATTCATCCTTAAAAAAGTCAACTTTGGTCAACCTCCTAAGTGTTGGTCAAACCTAGTCAAATTTGGTCAAACTTAGTCAAACTTGGTCAAACGTGTTGCAAACTTGTATTATTTGGTATGGGTCATTACACGTACTCATGTGCCATAAGTGGCATGAGTAGAGAAATGATGAAAATGGACGGCCGAGATAGTGCCGAATGTCAAAACTGGGAAGAGAAGGACATAAATGTCATTTTTAGAATTGTTTAAGTTAGAAAAGGACAAAAGGCTACAGTGTTGTCTCCTACATTGAAAAACAAAAGAAGAGAACGTGAGAGGCAGGGGACGGACAGTGGCTATGGATTTTTAAGTTCTAGTGAGAGAGAGTCTTCCTTCTCTCTAGAAATACGCGCGATCCGACCGTCGGTAGTCTTCGGGACAAGAAGGAAAACTGCTCTATGCGGAGAAGGCTTCGCGTGGGTACCGGATTTATGGAGTTCAAACTCGAGAGGTAGCTTTTCCCTACTTGGGTTTTATTCTTCGCTTAAGTACCATGTTAATGTTTCTGATGAATGAGGCCTTGAATTCGTAATGAATGTGTTCCAAACCTTGGAACCTAATGCTTTGATTTTGATGACCCACACAAACAGTCCAGATTGACTTACGGACTGTTTGGGTTAAATGTGTGATGAATGGTTCAATAAATCATGTATTGGTTTAAATGAGGCCAGAAATGGCCGTGAAATTCGGGTTCACAAAGTGAACCGATAATTTGTGCTTTGAAAGGAACAGTAACCGAGGGTTTTACTGTTCCCGAAATAGTGTTCTCAAAATATATTTTTGAAATGTGTTCGACCGAGTACCAAGTCAATCTGCTCGTGCTTGATAATTAGCCCAAGTGAGCTAATTTTTGGTGTAGGCATGGAAATGTGAAATTACAGACATGTTTGTGTGATTTAATTCTATGCGAATATATGCATGGTGAGATATTTGCATACAGATGAAGTTGATTAATTATATCACAATGCATTTACATGACCGGGCACCCTAGAGAGATAGAGTGAGTGCATGAGGTAGTTTCTACATAATCAAGCTGGAGGGTAGGTAGACTAAGAATGTAAAATATTCGAGGGTTGGCTAAAATAATAATATTGGATCGAGGGTAGTCCATACTAAAAAATACTTCAACTGGTCGGGAGACGGCCCAATTGATATACATCTAGGTAGTCCACATATAAAATATCAATCGCCGAGACGGCCCAATTGATATATCTCTGAGGGTAGTCCACCAACAGTAACATCTGATACTCCATTACTTAGATCGGAGGGTAGACCACAAATATAAACAAATAACTTGTTTGAAACTAGTTTTCTCACGGTTTAGCAAAGTGTAGGAGTCGCTAAGGACTCCTGGATATGAGTCGAAAGCGCTAGACATTCATAGATCATGCATTTCGCTTGAATGTGTGTTTATTTTCGAGCATTGCATATGCACTTAGATGGAGAGTAGCCCACTAGGGCGACATTCCACTACCGAAAATAGCTCATCTCTATCGAGGGAACATATTTTCGTGCACAGGGAGCAACACGAGGAGACTAGGGCCATTCCCAGAGGTCAGTTTAGAAGAAAATCGATTAGGCTTTGGTTTTGTGATGATGTATACATGTATTAGAATTCCCTAGTTTTAATATATGTGTCAGATAAAAGCAGAATTGATTAACCCTTTGAAACTATCGATATAGTCATTGTGATCATGACGAGTATGGGCTATTTGGCCCGCGGTCGCTTTACTCCATGTTGTGATTATATCGACCGCCGGGACAGTTTCATGCGTGTAGTTGTACGGAGTAGAGCTCCGTATAAAGTGCTGAGACTCGCCGATTTTCTAAAGTGGCGTCGGTAACCCGACATCCACTGTATTCGGTCGACGCGGTAGCTCAACTGACCCCAGAAATGCGCAAGGCCACAATTCCAAAGACATTTAGATTTAATTTTTCCTTTTATTTTAATCAGGATTCTAGTTATTAAAAATTCTTATTGTGTTGGTTAAATTTTCTCTAAACTTGGTTTCAAATAGTAGAACTTGAGTAGTTGGGGTAATTTGAACTTTTTAAATTCTCTTCAATCTCGGGAACGATGTTATTCGAATCCTTATTGTCCACTTTATTACTTATAACCCATGCACTCTGCTTTAAGACCAAAATAAATCTTTAATTGAGTTTAGTGAATAAAATTATTTTTTATGAGCATACAAGTTATATTTGGTTTTAATAAGTTTTTAAGGCCATAGGGATTAAATTATAGCCTTCTAGTAATGGTTTCATAAATTTGAATGTGCACAACTTATGGTCTTATCATGTTTTTGGTGTCGTTACTTAGGATTCTAGTTAGTCTTTGGTAATAGTGGCATAAAATGGTACATATAATTTTGTCTTAACACATACTACCTATGATGGATTCCATGTGAGTCAACCAAGTATGGACTTGGGTTGAACCACACGAAGGGATAAAACCCATAGGGTACAAGTAGATCTTCAAGAAGAAGACGAACATAGAAGGTAATGTGATTATCTATAAGGCTAAGCTTATAGCTAAGGGTTATTGTCAAAGACAAGGAATGGACTATGAAGAGACTTTTAGTCCGTTAGCTATTCTTAAATCCAAAAGAATACTCCTTGCCATTGCTGCTCATTTTGATTATTAGATATGGGAATTGGATGTGAAGACGGCTTTCTACAAAGGAAACATATCTCAGGAAGTGTACATGACATAACCTGAAGGCTTAATATCTGAAAAATGGTTGTACAGTATACAAAATTCATAGATCCATTTATGGATTGAAGTAAGCATCTAGGAGTTGGAATATCCGATTTGATGAGACAATCAAAGAGTTTGGTTTCACAAAACTGATGAGCCTCGTGTGTACAAGAAGGTTAGCGAGAGTGCACAGATTTCATTGTTGTAAACGCATAAGTGCAGTGGGTTGTCTGGTAATACGCTGGACTAAAAGTCCAAATATCGATCCCACAGGTAAGGTATAGTTTTAGTGAGGATTAAGTACCCCGACTACTAAAGTCGTTCACTATCCAAGCGACACAATGATTTGAGATGAAATTATAAAAATAATAAAAACTAAACTAAACAAAAACAACTAGTGATTTGTGAAAACTGGAGTAATTGAATAAAACAGGGAGAAAATGACTTAGAGAGGAACAAGGGTTATATTTCAATGATGCTTAGTGATTCATCTATATGAGGCACGGGCTTAATGAATTACGACTTGAATTGGTCCGAGGATACGGTAACTTTTGTGTTCCCCCTTATATTTTCTCGCATTATCACCCTATTCATAGTTAAGTCCTTCTAGGTCGATATGATGATAATTTTCAAAGGAATTTTTCCTAAGAAGCTCTATTGGTCACAGTTATGTCCTTACAATAGAGCTACCTGGACGTAGTATGGATTAGTCACAATTATGTCCTTACAATCCTCATTTAATGCATTTGGTGTCCCCTCCTAGTGAAATCCTCTTGATACTAGACCTCTCCAGTTCCCTATGCCTCTTAACTAGGTTAATTTAATCCCACCAATTAATTCACACCAGAGAATCATAAATCGGATTTTAGGCGTAATCCTAGCGCCATGATGGCCATAGTAAAGGATCAAGATCTGATTCTCGCATGTATCAATAATTAACCAAAACCTTAGTATTCTAAGTATTAACACCAGTACAAAAACTGAAATATAATCAACTAACCAACTAAAGCATTATCAAATCTAACATCAAATCGAATAACCAACCCTATGAAATGTTTAGCCTATCATTTCAGCCATCAAACCCATAAATTCATATTAATGACAAACATAAAGCTATAGGAATTGAAGAAGGAGAAGAGATAAAAATAAAAAATAGAGTTTAACCTGTAAATGACTTCAATCCTTAGATCCAAGCTAAAATCCACACTCCATAAGGTCGAGCTTCCCAAAAATATTCAATTACAAACCAAGTTATTCACAAAACAAAACTAAATCTAACAAATCTAATCTAAAAGATGGAACTAAGCTTCAAGAGAGAAAAACCCTAGAAGAGGGAGCCTCTTCTCTCAAAGTTCAAACCCTTGAAATGTTGAAAGTTACCTTTAAATACACCTAAAAAACTGGGCCAAAACTAGCCCAAAAAATGGAAAGGGTTTGGACCAAGTGGTTGTGACCATAAATGCCTTGTGGTCGCAACCACACTGCATGTAAAATACAATTGCTGTAGGAACAGGTGGTTATGGTCATGACCTTGGTCACAACCATAGTGAAAATATGCTGACACAGTGATCTGTTGATAAGTTTAAAATCTGTTAGCATTTTTAGCATACTTTTCTACATGTGTTTTATACTAAATTTAATAAGTTAGATTCACACTAATATTTCTAAAGAATGTACTAATCCTCATTTGATTGTGTTATGGATTTTAAATGAAAAACCTTAAAAGGGATGGAAAATTGAAGAAATAAGAAGTTGTTAAATTACGTGAAGCAGTTCGTCACAATAAGGTGGTAAGTGTTCGTCATCTTCTTCGCCAAGAGGTTCATCACGATCAAGGTGGTGTTCATCAGGACGAAGAGGTTCATCATGACGAAGTTTGTGTTCATCACGACGAAGGAGAATAATCACATTTGAGATGAGCTACGGGTTCGTCGTGATGAAGTGAAGAAATACAGAGAAGATGCTACATGTTCTTCGCGACAAAGCCCCCTTCCTCAGGAGGAAGGTTAGTCGACCCCTTTTCTGTTCATTTGCATCAACTGTTCACACTTCATGTATTGAGTGCATTCTTCTATCTTGGTTTCCCATATTATTCATCAATGCATCAAGTTTTGCTTCTATGGCAGTCATTTTGTTCAGCTCTATCACCCCACTTCCTTTTACCACGCCTTCGGTCCCGATGGAGCTCTATGGCTAGACATTTCGCAAGATCTTTAATCAACCGCTTGCCTCTTCAGCACTCTTCCTCTTGAATGCTCCACGGTAAGCTGCATCTTTTATACCCTTGGAGGTGTAGTTCATAGAGTGATAAAAGATGTCCAACTGGCAACAAATTCATTCCATGATTTTGGGCATCTTTTCAAAGAATTCAGATCTCTCCCATGTATCAAGGGAGACTTTCATCCTCTCCTGTTTAAACACTATGATTCTCCCTCTCTTCTGAGGTGGAAGTGTGACACCCTGTTGTTGCACCACCCACCCGAGGCCAAACCCGATCCAGACGCGATCCCTTCCTTCGAATCTAATTCTTTTCTTTGTCGCAAACACATTTCCGATGCTCATTTTGTAAAGGATATTTATCTTATGAAAATATATTTGTATATACTAATTCAACATAAAAGGGGGCCCATCATTTGTTAATAATATTTGCATTAAATACAGCATTACATGCCCATTTGGTCATTTGGTACTAACTTTATACACACACAAGCCGTTTCAATACCAAAATATTTACAAACAAAATAAGAGTTTGTACAAAAAGTGTCAAATATATTTCATGAATGCATGGTCGGAGCTTTACTTTAACTCTATGAGGCCTTGACGTTGACTTTGAATCGCTACGGTATTTTCCTTCGCACTGCTCACTGCACGCAAGGCAAGATGATAAAACAACGCGCTAAGAATTTTCAGCTTCGCCAGCGCGATTTCCTACTACGCCTCTCTTACTTCAGGCTTAAGAAAATCATGCATTTTTTCTAAATCAATGCCTTTTGTATAATTTTTCATCTAAATTACAATTCATTGGTCATTTCAATCATGTCAAGCTTCATATGCACAAAGCATTCAAACACAAATATGCATTTCAATTTTTTCATTTTCGCCTCTGTTTAATCTCTAATCCTATGCTTAGTGCATAGGATAACTAATCACCGGCACGGGTCCTATCGCTACGCAGCCTTCGGGTATAAAAAGGTTTTATAACACGCATTAGCCCCGGCTGGTCGTTAATCGGTTATTAAAAATCACTGCGGAACACGCCGATAATCGTCCCACTGGGGCCACGGACGGGAGCACATCATTGCTTGCCACGTATTGCTCATTAAACCCTTATTGCAGCCACCCATCCCAATCGGAATTTAACGGTTACCCTATTAAGGGCGCTCAAATCATTCATAGCAATTTACAATAGTATATACATTTATATCCAAATACTTGGTTTCCACATGCAATTTTTCATGTGCAATCTATTTCACATTCAATTGTATCAAATCAATTTAAACAAATCAATATGCAGTACCATCACACCATTTCACAATCCACTTGTCATAATCCTTCAAACATTTTAAAAATAGAGAGAGAGAAGTGGAGAACAACCAATTCATTTGGAGTGGATCAAATAGAGTTACCATGTATTGTTCTTATAAAAACCTTAGATTTATTTGTCAAACAAACATAAAACCTAAACAAGGTAGGGAAGCAGGAAGAACAAACCTGCAAGGTTGTTTTTAGATTCATTCTAACCCGCTCTGGGTTGCTTCGTCACCAACCCCTAATCCATGACAAATATATCACTATCAAATATCAACCCAAGAAAAAAATATAAGTTATGCATTCTAGGATTTTTTGTTAAGGTTGATGTTTACCCAATACACCTTCACTTGAAAAAACTTTTGGGGATACAAGAGCCATATTTTGCTTATGATTCCTTAAAGAAAATTATAACTCTATAAGTCTATTTTCATTAGGAATTAGAATCATCTCATTTGGATCACCCAAACTCAAGTTATTGCATTTTAATGCCAAACTGGTCGATATGCCCAGCTCACTCAGTTACCTACTTTTATTCTCGATTGCAGGGGTATTAACTCCATATATTGGTAATTGTTCCTTCTACTCACTTGAATCTATTGTTCTAAGGTTTCTTCTCCAATTGGAATCATCCAATTTGTGTCACCAAAACTCAAGTTATTGCATTTTACATCCAGACTACTCTAATTTTCAAAGCAGAATAAGATTGTTCTTGCACATAGCTCCACTTTGAAGTATATCTGGGAACTTTGGGGTTACAAATTGCATACACTTCCTATAAGTAAATTATTTTCCTAGAAGTCTAGTTTACCCAGAATTTTGAATCACTCAACTTGGATGAGTGAAACTCAACTTACGGCCAAAACACCACAACTACACCCAAAAAAGAGCATACCCGTCACCTACCCAAAACTCACCTTTAAACCCATATTCGGGAGCCTTAGAGCTACAATTTGCTCTTGGTCCCTTCTATAAATTTGTATCTCTAGCTCTTATGTTTTTTTACCAATTGGAATCACTAAATTTGAATGATTATAACTTAACTTATAGCCAAAAATAGGTTTCAAATTTTTTCGACAGCAACCTTTGAAACTTACTATTTTTATACAAAATTCTCAAACCAATCATAACTCCAAAAGAATTTTGGAAACTTAACCCAAAACAACTCCAAAATTGATCTACAAATCAATCAAAATCACTTTACATAGTGTTAGTTTTTCTTCCTCAAATCCAAAATCATCAAGCAGGGAGTTAGGTTAGTTTTCTTACTGCTCTCTTCAAATATTCTCTCCTTCGCTTAATCGTGTGATAGATCAAGAATGGAGAGAAAACACACCAAAAAATACCGCCTCTCCCAAACCCTAGCTCCTTTTTCCCTTGCTCTCAAAACTTGAATGCCTAATTGGGCATTCCATAGACCACTTTTTTAGTCTTTATTCTCATGTGTCAGGTAATGCCATGTTTGGCTAGCACATTAATTGATTTTTTCTCATTTTTCTCATTTTAAAGCCTCATTTCACTTTCATTTCCACTCCCATTTCATTCATTTATACTCCTTTTCAATTACATTACTCATTTACGAATTCCTGTGTCCTCATTTGACATTTTTACCAAATTTATTCGCTTTCATAAAATTTCCGGTTTTTATCATTTTCGTTTTTAGCCATTAAACGCCGGAAAAATATAATTTAATTTATTTTACACCCTGAACATGTTATAAAACCTGTTAGGTATTTTTGTGGTGTTGCGTTGAGGACAAGAGGAAAGAATCAACCATGTGTTCTCCACCAACTCTTCCCACCATTCACTCAATCCATGCTGATTCAAACCACCACGCCACATCCTCTGAAAACGCGAAAGTTGCCGCCGATCACCTCAGGTCTCACCCCATTCAGCTTTATTGTGTTTGCCATCTGCAAAAATTTTCCCATATGCTCATTGGGGTCTTCACTAGGATGTCTAGTGTATTGATGCTGCTGGACCATTGTGATCAAAGCTGGCTTTGGCTTAAAATTATTGGCCTCTATAGAAGGTTGTCTCACAATAGAGTATTCATCTTGAATAACTAGCCTCCAAAAATCTTCCATAGTCATTTGTCTTCAGGCCTTCACACGCTTCTTCTTGAAATGATCACGATTCTCTCAAGCACAAGGCCGCCATAATTGTTGATTTAGCAATTCTTTACTTTTCTATTTCTTCCATTTATGTCAAGGCAAATAGCTCGTCAGTTTTCTATAAATCTTCCTGAAATAGAAACACACTAAGATCAAATGAAATATGTGGAAAACATGTATATCCATTTAAGGTCATAAAAGATTTTCAGTAGCTTTCTCAACTACTGCAGTTAAAACTATTTTTGTAATTTTCTAAAAGTTTTGATAAAACAGAGAAAAATGTCCAAATTAGCAATTCTCTCTTTGGTTGGAATATTGATATTTAAATTCTCCTTTCCATCCCCGGCAACAACGCCAAAAACTTGTTTGACAAACCAGATGATTGAAGTCAAGTTTCTAGCACTACCAACAAGAACTAATTCTATCCCCGACAACAGTGCAAAAAACTTGTTTGATTTTAATTTTTTAACATAAACCAAAACTAATCAAGTAATTAGCAATGCCTCCTAAGACTATTCAGTCCTAGGCAATGACACCAAAAAATTGTTTTTATGACCAAAATTGATCAACTAAATCTTCAATACGGCTACCTAAGGCTATTCAGTCCCCAACAACAACACTAAAAACTTGTTGATTGTAGATATAAAATATGTTGGTTGCCTTATATGAGAAGGCTTCATTTAAAATCTTAGTTTTTGGTCTAGATCATTGCAAGCATAGTCATCAAGTAATAAAAAGTGATTTAAGTCCAAGATATCGTTCCCACGAGGATTGATGAGAGATCTAAATATCAATTACCCATCTACTAAAGATCCTCACTATTTGGAACTCCAAAGGAAAGTGATTTGGTTTAAACTGTGCCAGGAAAAGCAAGCATCAATTAAAATTCTATAACTATATATAAAGAATCCAAATTTTTGATTGAAAGTTCATCGGGGTAAGTTAACACCGGAAATAGATCAATGTACAATTATCACTTACATCTTAATAACATAGTTTAGCCATGAGTTTGAAATCTAAATTTGTCAAAGATGCAAGGTAGTATAGTTTGGATTCCTCCATACACCATATATTTCACTAATTAAAGATCCATGTTCCTTCTAAACACATGAGTCTAATCAGTTAGTTGTAGATTATAATGTATTCTTCTGAGTTTCACACCCAATTTTAGACTAAAGGAATTTTTCCCCATAGACAGGATAATGCAAACATTTCTTCAATCTAATTGGTATCTCATCCTTCAAATCTAATAAATTTTTATCTCTGATAAGATCTTCGATAACACTGGGATCAAGATCAAACTTTCATCGTAATCGAGGAGAAACCTCTTATCAACTAACCAGTTGGATACATCATCCAATTATTCTCAAGTAATTACAGTAAATTAGTGATCTATTGAAGAAATTGAATTATTAACCTTGCAATATTAGTCTAACATACCCTGCAATCGGCTCTCCATACTCGGGAGTTTCCATCTCTGGCGTCAGCTTAGAGAGCTTCCTGGAAATCATAGCAAGATACAATCATTTTCTGGGTAAACACTACTAATATTCGGAACAAATAATTTCAAGAACAACACCAATTACATAAATAAAAAATTTCTAACTATGACGTCTATACATAATACATCACACAATTACAGCACATATATACATACATGTTGAAAGCAATAATTAACATCGATCCATTCCCGTAGGAGCTCGTCTTCAAATCGACTACAAATACCGACTAATCGATCGTAAATTCATCACTAAGATTGCAAGCTTAACCGAAATAAATGAACTCAGAAATTTCCAATTCCATTCAAATCGTATGCAATGAAAACTAAAATTTATAAACCCAACAAAACTTCCACCATCACCGTCTTCAAACTAAAAAACAACTAACTACAAAGCTCAACTAAAACTAAATTGATAGAAAAGAAATAAAAGAAAAAATTAAAAAAATATTATACAAAGGAGTCTCTAGCTACCTAAAAGTTCCTGGTTTTGTGGAAGCTACGCACAGTGCCCTAGGTGCTTCTATTTATGTTACTTTCAAATAACTCCACGCACTTCAAGGTCAAAATCAGGGATCCCCGCAAAATTCGCAATTTCTCCAATGGCACTTGTCACGACATAGAAAAATTATGTCGCTGTATTACTGTTTTGTTGTCCTCCAAATCTTTAATATGGCTTGCAAATGTTATGTCGCATGAGATTCTTTGTGCCTTTTCATAGAATTATGTCGCCACATTCTTCTCATATTCTTTCCCTGCACTATGTCAGGACATTCTTCTGTGCCTTTTCCTGGAATTCTGTTGCGACATAGTTTAAAAATGTCGCGACAAAGTTCTGCTAAATTTGTCTTGTAATTGTCGCGACAAGAGTGTCTTGTGTCGTGAAATTTCTTGATGCTCCATACCTTTGAATGCTCAAATGGTATGTTTCAGACATAAAAGCTTTGTTGCGGACAAACTTCCTTTTACCGCTTGATTGTGTCACGATAAAATTTTAGTGTCGCGGGATGTAGCTCCTCTTCCTTCATCTTATTTTATGTCACGACCTAATTTTGAAATGTCGCAACATAAATTAACTCTTTTGCTCATACTATGTCGCGACAGGCTTCTATTCTCTTATAGGAGCTTCTCTTCAATTTATGTTGCCACATAATTCTTCTTTGTCGCAACATTCTTTCTGTAGTTCTCATCAACCCTTATTGCGACAATAAAATTCTATGTTGCGACATAGCATTCTTGCCTTACTATGCTATCTTTGAACTTTATGTCGCAACATACCTCCCGCTTTGTTCTTGCCATTTGCTCAATAATTTGTCTCAACATAAAAACCCTTGTTGTGACCAACTTGTCTTGACTTGGTTCATTACTCTGCCATTTTCTATCGCGACATAGTTTTGTTTTCTCGTGACATTCTTTCTTCCTCTTCAGCTCTTTAAGTCACGACATAGTTGTAAAATGTCGCGACAGATCTCTGCTACCATTTTCTTAGAACAATGTCGCGACATAACAAAGGAATGTCGCGAGAAAGTTTTGTCTTCTGATTCCCATTATGTCGTACATTCACTTTCTTTGTTTTAACATTTATCATTCAGTTCTTATCATATTATATCAGGACCAAGTTGTGAAATGTCTCGACAATCTTCACTTCTAACTTGAGTTTAGCTTCTTCTTTGTTGTGATATATTATTTCTTGTTGTGACATAGCTCCGCTGGTTACCTTGAAATTATGTCGCGACATTTCTGCCTTAACCAAATTTTCAGTTTTTCTTACTGGAATTGTTTCTTTTCATTCAAAACCTACAAAACACAATGTTGGTGAATATTCCATAATGCAACATTAAAATGAATCATAAACTTCCAAAAATATGCTAGAAAAATGGACTAACAATAGATGAGTTTAGGACTTATCAGTTGTAGAAAGATTTTGTAGGCGAAAGAGGTTCTAATCAGCTTATTTCACCATTTAGAGAGGTGATTGAAAAAAGAGGGTGGAACTTAGTGTGCGAACATAAACCAGCTGTGTTTGCAACTGTAGTAAGAGAATTCTATGCTAACATGGTAGGGAAGAAGGAAAATATGTGCTATGTCCAAGGAAAGTGGATTTCCTTCGTCAGGGAGGAAATAAACAAGAAATTCAATCTAAAGAAGCAAAAGGATGGATCCAAGTTCAAGAAGTTGTAGAAAGATCCAGACCACTAGAAAACAGTTGAGTTGCTCACAGATGGGAAAGGGGAATTGAATTCAACAAAGAAGAACCCCTTTGACTCTATTGTAAGAGGGTCATTGACTGAGAAAGCAAAGGTATGGTTTTACTTTCTCAGTTAAGTCTTACTACCTTCCAAACACCTTAGTACCATGCGAAAGGAAGAGGTAGTACTTTTGTATGCCATATTGAAGGGGTATAAAATGAATGTGGGGAAGATCATGGAGAAATCAATTTTGAGCTACTACTGCAGTAATTTCAAAGGTCTTATGCCACACCTAACAACCATCACCAGACTGTGCATATTAGGAAGAGTAGAAGGCATATAGGATGAAGAAGAAAGGTGTCCAAAGACTTCTCCTCTAACCCTCATTGGCATAACTAAACCTCCATCCAACAAGGGCAAGGAAAAAGTACAAGAAATTGAAGAAGAAAATAGAAACACCAAAGAAAATAAGCAAGCCATTGTGGTAAGCTCAATAAAAAAGAGAGAACAAAGACAGAGGAGTTTGAGCCCAATCTAGAATTTATCCCCAGATGTTAAGAGTACCATCAAGAGCTAGCTAAGAGCTCTAGACAGTAAGGCAGCAATGCAATACTCATGTAAATGTTGATTAGAATGGAGTTGAATACGAAAGAAAAAGGTAATAAGTTGAATATCGAATTGAAGGAGAGGGACATGTACCTTGAGGAAGAACTAAGAAAAAGAGACCAATTCCTTGATGAATCAATCAAATAGAGGGATTTGGAGTGGAAAAAAAATTGGAGAAAAGAACTGAGGGTAAGAGATATAGCTTTCTAGGAGGACACAAGGAAGCAAGAATATGATCTCTACCAAATGTTAAAGACAAGAGATAAGGGAATTAAAGAGGCTCTGGTCTTTAGGGACAGAGAATGGATAAACAATCTTCAATGCCGCAGAGATAGCTTGAGGATAACAACTCAAGAGCAAGTAAATTTGAGGACATTTATGGAGTCAATAAGCAAGAGACAATGTGAGTTGACCAAATCAAATGCACAACTTCTATACTAGGCTATGGTGCAGATCGTGAAGAAGAAGGTGCCATCGTCAGACATCTCGACTATGTGCCTTATATAATTGTACCTCCAAATGAGAAAAACGCAAATGTACCCTTTTCACAACCTGGTGAACCTGTAGAGATTCCTTTTTCTCCTGTAGCATTACCTCAAGATGAAACTTATGGTATAATCAGAATGTCATGAAGAACCACTGAGGAAATTGAAAAATATAAAAGGGAACAAGCGCAAAAGGCAAAGTCTCCATTAGGCCCATGAAAATGTTAAAAATCGAGTCTCTTATTTGTACTTCTTTGTAAAGAAATCTCTATTTAATGCTTTCATGATGAAATAAATGGAATTTCTTTGTTCAAATTGTGAAAATTGTGTATTATGTTGAAGATGTTTGCAATTTAGTATAAACCCTGAATATGGAAAAGTGTATTTGGATGGTTTGGTTGAATTGGTATGATTGTTGTTGAGTTGCTGGTGCTATAATGAGTAAGTTGGAATAAAATGTTTAATCAAAATGACCTTCTAAATGTTGATATAGCACAACAACATGTTTAGAAATCAAACAAGAAATTGGTAGATGAAATTAGTAGGGATGAGCATAACCTAAAATTGAAGTTGTGGGATAAGTTATTAATGAATAAGTTGAATTTCAAGACTCAGGAAGATTTAAACAAATGATGGAACAAAAAAGAATTATTTTATTTTTGCAAACAGTTTAGTTCTTATGAACCCTGAAAACATGCACATGGTGAAAAGTACCTTTACAACTAATTGTGCTAAGATTAGGGACATCTTTTGAGATCCATCACAGTTTTAGTCTCCCCATAGTCTTAGAACTTGTTAGATTATTATGCAAGGCGAAATCCTAAGCAATACAGCTAACAAGAAATGATATGGGTCATCCTTGGAAGTTTGAACTTTTAAAAGCCTACCCTTGCAATATGCATATGCATATACCCTAGTTCCTTATTTAAGCCAAATGTCAATTTCATCATCAACAAGCAAATGAAAAGCCTTAATCCTTTCTTAAATCTAATCCTACAGTAAAATACCCTGTAATTTGCCCAAATTGCATCGGGAGTACAAAATAATTGGATATTGGAATAAGTTTGGCGGAGTTAGGAAAATCAATTGAGATGAAGAAAGAAAGAAAATGATGCACAAAAGAAGCTGTGAAAATACCAAGTATCAAGGTGGAATGAGTTTTGTTTTGTAGCCTTCCTCTCTTGAGCAATTAAGTTCTTAGGGGTGTTTCAACACCTAGTACCCTAATGCCAATTGGTATGGGAGTTGCTAACCCAAAACTCTCTAAGGGTGGTAAAAATCTTAAAAAGGAAAAACATTGCACCATTTCATAAACCTTGACAGGAAATGAAAAGTAAAAAGCTTCCAAAGATGAGGAACCGAATTTGACCCGAAACTAAAGAGAAATACCATAATGGAAAGTATGCAAAATGATGCACCAAACCAAGTTTGGGGGTGCTTGAAAGTTTATATCAGTAGAGAATTGAAGGATGAAGAATGAAGACAAATATGTTGAGTTGTATGTGCAATCTGGGTAAATTTGAACCTTAATTGTCCATTTATCTGCCCAAGTACCCAAACCAAACATTACAAGCCTAAAAGACCTATATGGTCTTGAAGGTTGTATATGCCTACATTAGTGGAGATTAATATGACCAACAAGCCTATAGGACCTTAGAAAAATCATGGAGAAGTTTATTATCTGAATAGTATCCCAAAAGATTAACTAATTTTCCAAATTAATAAAAGGGGAAGACCATCACACACTCACTAATCCAGGGTAAATAATTGAATTGTTTACATTATATGAATATTTGTTTGTTTAGTGAACTTTATTGAAATCTTCTTCATTCTAGTTTTGAAACTTGTTCAAAAGTAATATTACAACTATCCTGTCTTTGAACTGATTTGTTGGATAAAGCTGAACATAAATGGCCTTAAAAAGCTGAATTGCTTAAGGACAAGCAAAATTTCTTTTTTTTCTTGGGGATAACCAAAACTTTAAGTTTGAGGGAGTTTGATGAGTCCAAAACTCATATATTTTCAAGTCCACTTTTCTTGCATTTTTGAGAGTTTAAGGTTCAATTTAATGCAAAATTATGGAATTCTCACCTGATTTGCAGCAAAGGTGGTTTGATGCAAAATAAGCAAAAAGAGCAAGAAAAGCAGCAAAAAACGGTTAAATCAAGAAGTTGCTAAATGTTGCAACAATTACATCTTTGTCGTGACAAAACCTCAAGTAGATACAAGAAGAAATGTCGTAACAATCGGAACACTATCACGACAATTATTGAGAAGACTCTTACAGAAGGCAAAGAAATGTTTCATGTGACAAAAGGCTGAAAATAGCCCCTAGAAGATAACTGAAGATTATCGCGACATTCCAAAATTATGTCACAACATAATACAAGTCAGAAGGCGGAAGAAGTTTGTCGCAACATTTTACCTGTTACGACAAAAAACAAAGCAAATGGAAACAAAACATTGTCGCAACAGTGAAAATATGTCGTGATAGAGAATAAGTAGAAATCATGAAGAAACACTTGACTTATGTTGCGACATACAAATTCCTTGTCACGACACAATGAAGGGCAGATTGAAGAAGGAATGTCACTACATAGCAAAGAATCTCGCGACACAAGCAAGCTAGAGTTCACTATGAGTTTGTTGCGACAGTAGATTCCATGTCGCGACAAACCATATAGAGATTAGTAGCACAAGGCAAGTAAAGAATGTCGGACATGTAAAACTTTGTCGTGACATTTACCAAAATGTGTCAACTGAAGTTTGTCATGACATTTCATAGCCTTGTCACAACAAAAGAAGGAATAAGGCAAATAAAGTTTGTTGTGACAATAAATATTTTTGTCACGACAATCACTCAAGAAAAATGTCACTCACAAAGGCTGCAACAAAGTCAAGAAAAAGGTTAAGGCATAGAAGCTGCAAAAATGTCGCGACATGTATGAACTTTGTCGACAAACTATTCAAGGGTAAGAAACTGAATACATAGCAAAAATGTCGTGACAAACTCACAACAAAGGCTGAAGACACACAACTAAGCTGCAATGTCGCGCCATAAACCAACTTTGTTGCGACAAATACGACAATTGAGCCTGCATTGAAATCCATACTCACCGATTTCTAAACAAGATTACGAGCCTTATAAATAGAAAGATAAGGCGCAGAAGACTCCTCTTCGAATCGAATCTTTCAAAGAACTCAACCAACCTTGGAACTTTTTGGGAGGAGGCCCAATCGGGCTCATAGTTCCCAAGTCCATTTTCGACTACAATTTTGACCTTGTAAACGGGATTGTTAGAGAAAGTGATCTTCTAACTCACTATACCTCTATGTCTTAAGTTTCTTATGGTTCAAAAATCATGTCATTTGGACTTTTAATTTGGGAGATATGGTCTAAACATTCCAACTGCTCTTTGACAGTTTCCAGGAACAAAATCGGGAATTGTGTCCTATATTTGAAAATTTTCTGGAAATTATAGAGACATAATTTGACCATAATTTCTTCATGAAAGTAGTTCTCCCAGATGTCTAGTTTGTATAAAAATTTTAATCACCTCATTTGAACCAATATAACTCAAGTTATGATTTACACAACCGGAATTACTCCACTTCAAGGGATTGTTCTAAGACAAATTTCAAGGACATAATTGTTCCCTTACTTTGACGAATTTTCTGGGTCCAATGGGGTCTAAATTTGGATACACTTATTTCAGGGATATTTGTTCTCCTAGAATTCTTGTTAATTCATAAATTTGAATCACTCAATTTGGATGAGTGAAACTCAACTTATAGCCTAAATAACAAAACTATTCCGAAACCCAAAACTGTATCAAAACTGAACCATAATTGACCCGAAAATAGAGCCTCACTTTGATGAATTTCTGGGTTCAATGGGGTCTAAATTTGGATACACTTATTTCAGGAAGATTTATTCTCCTAGAAGTCTAGTTTACCCATAAATTTTAATCACTCAATTTGGATGAGTGATGGTGAAGTTATGGCAAAAAAAAAAACATGGGTTTAAAAACAAAACGAACAACATCTCCCCTAAAACCCAACATTTTCTCTATACAAATTTTTCCTCAATTGAGGACCACAACCAAACCAAACAACCATTCCATCAAATATCCATACCTTAAAGATTTATTCCAAACAAGGATTCTACACAAAAATAGGTATTCTAAACCTCCAAACAAGTATCCATACAAAATTTCATACCTTGTTTTTCTTCTTCTTCTTCTTCTCTTCTCTTCTCTCTTTCTCTTCTTTTCTCTACCAGAGCCCTAACTTTTCCCCCAATTCTAAGACCAATTGTTTGTCTTATCCTTATTTTTTTGAGTTATGTCATGTTTGGCCAAAACCCCTTTTTTGCATTCTTTTTTTCCATTCTTGCATTTAAGTCCTTTTATTTTATCTATATGCAACTCTAATTTAACATATTTCTATTTTATCACATAAGCTTCTTAACTTAGCGCCACTGGGTCCTTAATTGAAAAATTACTAATTTATCCTCAAGCCTAGATAATTTCGGTTTTGCTATTTTATTTTTTTAGCATTATTTTATTCCTGAAAAATATACATTTACTTTTATTATACCCTAAACATGATATAAAACTGTCAGGGTATAATTTTGGGTATTACATCCACGCAATTGGCATAATCGGAATCACTAAAACCAACCATCCCAAGAGTGTCAGTACATCGATATGTTAACATGAGATCCTTAGTACCTTGAAGATACCTCAAAACTTTCTAGCCGCCTGGTTTTGACTGTGGATCACCAAGTACCCGCCCAACACTTCGACAACAAAACAATAGTAGGACGGTGCTACTTCAGCATACATCAAAGCTGCCCACAAATCAAGAATAAGGAATTGCTTTCATCCGATTCTCAATAACATTATGAGTATAATAGCCTTTGGAAAACTGGCCACTTTTACAATTGGTGTCTACAAGAAGTTACGATCAGATGTTGAACCTTTTCAAAATGCGTTCAATATACGTCTATTAAGACAATCTCAAAATACCACTAGGTTTATCATGAAGTATCTGTATGCTTGAGACATAAGATGCTTTCCAAGATCCTTCATATCAAAATGGCTAAACAATAATTGCTTTGTCTCAATCAACATGTTAGTATCATTGGCTGCAAGCAAAATATCATCAATATATAAAACCAAGAATATGTATTTGTTCCCACTGACCTTCATATATATGCATTAATCGACGATGTTCTCCTTAAAACCATTGGTGATGACAACTTCATCAAACTTAAGAAACCACTGCCTAGAAGCTTGCTTTAAACCATAAATGGATTTTTGGAGTTTACAAATCATGTGGTCCTTACCAACTTCCTCAAAACCAATAGGTTGAGACATGTAAACATCCTCAACTAAGTCTCCATTCAAGAAAGTTGTCCTCTTATCCATCTGATTCAACTCTAAATCAAAATGAGCAACTATAGTCAAAATAATGCGTAAAGAGTTTTTAGTGGACACAAGAGAGAATGTTTCCTTAAATTAATACATTCTCGTTGACTGTAATCCTTAGCCACTAATCTTGCTTTATATCTGTAACACCCCGAAATATACCCTAGTAGTTTTCGGACTTGTTTAGGGTATATTAAAAGCTAAATGGAATTTTTCGGAAATAAATAAAAGTTAATTCTTAATTAATAATAAAGCTAAGGGTAAATTAGTCAGCCACTACTTGAGGACTTCATGTCATAAGATGAAGATGTAATGCCAAAGATAAAATTGAATAAGTTGGATTTGTGCCAATGAAGAATGAAGGCTAAATAAAGAATGGGAGAAGTGTTGAAATGCAAAGGCCAAATATGGGTCAATTTAAATGACGGCACCAAATTAACCATTGAGACCAAACCGTAGAGAGAGAGGAAAGAGGAAAAGAGAGAAGAAGAGAAGAGGGAAGAGAAGAAAAAGGAGAAGAGAGGAAGAAGGAGAAAGCCCATGTTTAAAAGGCATGGAACTACACTATGAAATGATCTTTGGTTTTGTATGGTTAATGGTCATTTCTAAATCTAGGGTTTGTTAGACTTCATCCTAATCCAAAGACATTGAAATTAGGTTGGTAAACTCTAAATGGCATGTAGAAAAGGTGGAATCCTCTTGAGGAGGATTCATGTTTAAATAGCAAGTAATTGAGTTATAATTATTTATGTATACATAACCCATATTATAGTTGTTTTAGGAGTAAATTCTGATAGTTTTGGTAAGAATAGTATAGAGTTGATTTGGGTATCACCTATGAAAAATGGAAGAAAAACACATTCTGGGCATTTTGGAGACTCCGTACCTGTACACCTTGACTCAGACAGACAGCCCCTCCGTAACCGAACCCACTGCATGTAAAGGGACACAAAGGGCATGACCTACTTCTATTTTGACTAGTGTTTGTATTTTAGCTTGGCAATCTTAAGCTCATTTCTTGTCCGATTTGGAGTGATTCAAGTGGCTAATTAAACTAGACTTCATGAAAACCAACATCTAGAAATAGGTATCGTCAATTCGGACTCAAGTGGCCCATAACCACTCAGTGTTATGTGCAATTCCTCAGATCGCTTGATCATAGAGAGTCCGAGCTGTTTAGAACATAACCTTTGAGTTTGTCTGATTTGAGTGGATTCCGCTGGAGGAAGAATCTTAGCACTTTAGCTGAAGGAGTACAAAGAACAAGTGTCAAATATGGAGTCAAGACACTGAAAATGAGTATTACAAACTGTCCTGGGTGTAATATCGGTAATTGACTAGTTTGGCATGAAAATGCCATAACTTTAGTTTTTGATGATCCGATCAGAATGACCTAATTTCAGCAGTTAGATTCATAGAGGAATAAGAATACATGAATATGATATGAATATAGGATTATATGATATGAATATATGATAGACATACCTAAATGAATAGATAGAACATGTTAAGAACAAATGATAGAAATGCATAAATGATATAAAGGAATATGAATAGATAAAGATATATATGACTATATGAATACAAGAGTGCATAGATGCATTCATAATATATGATAGGATTACTTATATGATACGAAGACAAAACTAAATGATAGAAAAAGATATGAAGATATGTATTATAGAGAAATATGAGAACCATAATATGAAGTTACAGATATGAGAATCTAATACGATTAATGTAATGATAGGTATATATTGTATAAGCAATTATGATAACAATAGTTATTCATGCTATGAGATATGTACGTAAAAATTTGAATAAAGTCAATATCCCGCTTAGAACCCGGTATAACACTTAAAAAACACCCTAGCGCAGATGGTTGGGCATATTAAAGCAATAGGGAATTTTCAGAAATAAACGAGACCCGAAAATTATATTAGAGACAAGGGTAAAGTAGTCATTTACCACTTGAGGATATGAGAGGCATAAAACAAATAAGTTTATATGCAATTATGAATTTGAGGAAGATCAAACCCCAAATAATAAAAGAACCAAATGAAAAATGGAACTGAATACAAATAACATGAAGATGAGGGACCAATGAGTAAATAAAGGAAAGTAAAATCCATAAATAAGGATGAGATCAAAGCCAAAATATCTTTTGGTCTTTGGTGAAAGAGAGCAAAACGGGTAGAAGAGAGGAGAAGGAGAAGAACAAGAAGAGGAAGAGGAAGAAGAAGAAGAAAGAGGAGGAGCTGGCAAGAAAGGTATGGATTTATGGTATGGATTTCTATGGGATTTTTGGTATAGAAGTCTAGTTTTATTTTTGGAAAAAGTATGGATTCCATTTTTTCTAGACTTGTATAGAACTTGGTATAAATTTGTATGGAAACTAGCCTTGATTGTATGGAATTCTATGATTTTGTAAGGATTTCTATGAGTTTTGACTTTGAATATGGAATCATGTGTATTGGATTCTCAGAGATTTATGGGTTCTAAACCTAGGTTTAGTTTGGAATTGATCCTAACTCTAGGTTTGAAAATGAAATTGAGTTGAAAACTCTATCTCTTGGTTAATATAAGCATGGAATCCCCTTAATTCTATGTTTTGTATAAGAATGGTGGACTTGTATGTCTCTGACTTTCACCTAGGGTTTGGGTATATGAAGTTCTAAACCACCACTACAAGATGAATATGGAGTGGTTTTGATGTGTATATTGAGTATTGAGTGGATTTGGGTGGAACTATATGGAAAAAGGGAAGAAAAACACATATTCTGGGAAGTGTTCTGTTTTTCTATTTTGACCAAAGATTCGTATTCGCTATAACTCGGGTCATTTCTATCCGATCGGAGCGGATTCAAGTCACAGTTAAATCTGTGACTTCAGAGACTAAACCACCCTGAAATAGCTATCTTCGAATTATGACTTCATTTTACCTAAAAATTCAATCAAAGAGGGGCTATGTTCAAGCAAATTTCCGCTTTCGCTGATCATAGCGCAGCGTCCGGTCATGAGACATAACTTGGAGTTTCCTGCCCGATTTGGGTGATCTCCAGTCGAGAAGAACCCTAGCACCTTAGCTTCAAATTGGCATAAAAGAACCAGTGTCAGGTAAGGAGTTAAGACCTGAAAGATGAGTATTACAAACTGTCCCTAGTGTAAAATCGGTAAATTGACTAGTTTGGCATGAAAATGCCATAACTTTAGTTTGGATGATCCAATTTGAATGATTCTAATTTCTAAGTAAAATAGGTTCATGGAGGGACAAGAGTACTTGAATGATGTGTGAATACATAGCCATCATCCCGTACAAGTATCTGAAATGCCATATGGATTAGGCATGAAACATGAACATGAACATAAAAAGCAATATGTCATGAACACAGAATGTGATAAAGATAGGAAGCTATGAGTTCGAAAGATATATGATAGTATGACTACCTAGGACCTAAGAGTGAATTTGTGGACTTTTATATGAAATTCCTCCTTGAGCTGTGGTTTGAGGTGTTAGGAGTGTGATTACTTTGTTAGAGTATGAATCTTCCCTCGAGGATGGATTGTAGAATTTAGGAAGGGATATAAGTTTGGTTTATTCCTACTTAAAGATTTGGGGATTGATTGTATGGATGGTTTTATTCCGTGTGTTTGGCATGTTTGAGGCTCATATTGAGCTTATAATAAGTCCGAAATGACAAAAGACAAGAATGATGCCAAGTATCATAGGCCGTGCTGCTGATTTTCATGGCTTGCAACTTTAGGGACTCCTTGGTGTGTGTTCTAGGACTCTGCCGAAGACCTTTGAGTCTAATTCATCCATATATGTGCCTTGGATACACCGAGTTTATAATAAGTCCAAAATGACAAAGATGCAGAGTCGTCGATGTTATTGCAAAGGCAAGTTGCTGATTTTCTTCATGGCTTGCAACTTGCATAACTCCTTCGTTAGGACTCCGTTTTGGGTGTTCTAGGACTCTATGGAAAGAATTTTGAGTCTAGAATCCATCCACATATAGCTTGATACAATCTTGAGCTTATAATAAATCCGAAAATGACAAAAGACAGTAGCTGTTGTCGCTTATTGCAGGTGGCCGTGAAGTTGCTGATTTTCACTGGCTTGCAATTTGCATAACCCTTTGTTAGGACTCCGTTTTGGGTGTTATTGACTCTATGGAAAGCTCCTTGAGTTTATAATCCATCCATATATCTTGATACAATATTGAGCTTATAATACACCTGAAAATGACAAAGATAAAAGAGGTTGCTGCTGCTACAAAGAAAATATGTTGCTGATTTTCATAGCTTGCAATTTGTATAACTCCTTCAAGTATTCGCTTTGGTATTCTTAGACTTCTATGGAAAGCTCCTTTTAAGTCTAAAATCCATCCATATAGCTTGATACACATTGAGTTTATAATACACCTGAAAATGACAAAAGACAAAAGAGTCAGCCACAAGTATCAGCAGTGCTGCAAGTTGCTGATTTTCTTTATGGCTTGTACTGCATAACTCTTCATAGACTGCTGGTGTTCTGACTCTATGGAAATCCCTTGAGTCTAGAATCCATCCATATATAGTTTGATACAATATTGATCTTATAATACACCTGAAATGACAAAAGACAAGAGGCCGCTGCCGCTATCGGGCAGTGCCGTAAGTTGCTGATTTTCTTCATGGCTTGCAATTTGCATAACTCATCTGCTAGACTACAGGGTATTCTGGATTCATGGAAAGCTCATCGAAGTCTAGAATCTAAAACCATATGCTATTTAATGGCATTTGTCTCACATCTTAATTGAAATGTTGTACCGAAAGGTAATAATCACTGTTAAAGTTAATTGAACACATGGTAAGAAAGGATATGATATGAACAAGAAATATAAATATATGTAGATTTGATATGTAAAGCAGGTAGATAAAGAAAAGTACCAGGTATCAAAGGAAGAGTCTCTCACCAGACCACTGAGATAGGATACCGATAAAGAACAAGAAAACATACAAGTATAGGAATACAGGTATAGGTCATAAGATATGATAGTCCGATAAAGTACATGAAGATATAAGTTAACAGATATAAGATGTTACAAGCAGAGGACATGATATGAATATAAGAGTATATGATATGAATATGATTGCTGCCACATGTAAACGAATAGATGGAACATGATAGGAACACAAGGAATGAGTAAAAGCATACATGATAGAAAAATATAGAAAGTACATGAATAGCTAAATCATGATAGAAATGCATAAAGGATATGATGCTGCATAAAATGATATAAAGTGGGATATGAATAGATAAAGATATAAGTATATGAATGCAGAATATAAGAGTGCGAGGATGGCCCATGATATATGATAGGATTACATATATGATAATAAGACAAAACTAAATGGATAGAAAAGATATAATATACGTGATTGTAAAGAAATATGAGAACAACAATACAAAGCTAAGAAATGATAAAAAGTGTATTACAGATTTAAATAAATAATAGTGTATATCTCATCGCGATACGATAACAATAGTTATTCATGTAGATGAGATATGTACATGGTCAAAATGGATTGTCTCGTTTAGAACCCGGGTGTAGGATAGATCAAGTATGCCTATTGTGGAAAAATAAGTCTACAAGATATCGATCATTGGTCTCGTCAGTTTCATTACAGCCGCTGGCTCCTTCAGATGGTCATTGTCTCAGATACGATAATAAATACTTTTCGGGTTCTTATAGATGGCCATTGTCTCGCATAATGATAATAAATACTGGGTTCTTTACGTGATCGTTGCGACAAGTGAGGTATGGAATCAGCTCCTTAGTTTTCTTTATCCACTTGTAAGGTTTATGTAGACATGAAACATAAACAAATTATTTGCAGGCGACATGTGAAAAGATATTATATGATTCGGAGAAGCATAGCACCGCTTATGATGATAAGTTTTTGTAACATGAGATTATACGATCTGATATGATATATAAAAATGTATAAGAATGTAAAATGATCTGAAAAGTTAATATGAATACAAAGATATGAAAGTACAAAGTGCAAGATACCTAAAAGTTATGCGAACAAGTACAAGACATGAAAAGGAAAGTAATATGGAAAAGTATACCAGAAAACAATATAGCGAAAATAAGATACGAATGCATACGAAATGGGGCAAGACATGAATACAAGATATGATAACAAAGACATGATGCAATAAAGATACGAAAATAGAACATAAATAACCGGTATAGTATATAACCATGAGCATATATGTATACGAATATGACATAATACGTAATAGGATATGTAATATGAACCAATAGAAAGAGAATAGATCAAATGATAAGTACTAGAATAAGAAATAAATGATATGAAAGGGTTATATGTCAAACGTCATATGATAGAAGTGTATGTTATATGAAAATGATAAGATAAGCGTATTTGTTGAGACGATCATAGTTATTGGTCGCCCCCAGATATGTTTCCCACTACGAAAGCTTAGCACTGGGTTTTTAACCGTGTAGGTACAAGGTAAGACAAGGATAAAGGATGGTGGACATCCCACATCGCCAGAAAGAAGCCAATCTCGTAGGATAGGTGCTCACCGCATCAGCCTGCTAACTTCCTGTATTTTGAATAGGTATAAGCTTTAGTTTATTGAGAAGTAATGGGACCTGTATAGGAATACGAATACCACTATGGTGGTATGTATAATGGCAATGTGAAAAGAATTTTTTTATTATTACGTAAATTGTGCATATGAATGAGAAAATGTACTGTGTCGTACTTTGAGAAAGAAAAAGGTTGAAGAGTCCAATCCCGGCGGTGACACTTCTCGGCCGACACCCACGGTGCCGTTGGGGGCGCTGGGCGTAGAGGGATAGATAGGCATGCCCATAGGAAGATACGCTGTCGGGAAGAGATATATTACGCTATCGAGGCCTGCTTGGCTCTGATGACATAGATCCCGTTTTGATCACTTCGCGGCCCAAAGGGTCACTACATAGCACATGGCATAGGTCATCGGTCTCTCATACAGTTGATGATACCTTCGTATAATAGATAGAGATCACTGCCTGCATAAAGGATAGTACCTTTGGGTACATACAGATAGAGATCACTGTCTCGTACAGTGATAGTACCTTCGGGTACATATAGTTATTTCCCGTATCCGCTCCTAAGGTATTCGCAGGCATGAACATAAAAGAAAAAGAAAAGTATATGTGCAGGAAATGTAAAAAGTATATGATATGATATGAGGAAGACAGCATCATATATGAAAGTATAGACAACATAAGAACAAGAAGTAAAGGCTAATATGACAAAGATATGAAAAGTACATAGTAATATGAAAGATATTGAACAAGTGCATAGTATATAAAAAGATAGTATACTAAAAGCATATGAAAAAGTACAAAAGATACGGAAAAGTATAGTATATGAAAAGCACAAAGATATGAATATCATATGAATGTAAGTATGACAACATATGCAAGTACAAAGAGAAAGCCATGAAAAGTATAACAGAAAACAAGATATGAAATGAATGTAAGACATGAATACAGTATATGGAAAGTACAAAGTATAACAATTTAAAAATGATAGAAAGTAGATAAAAGAGAAAGGTATATGAAAAATATAGTATATGAAAACACATGAAAGCCTATGTGAAAACATATGATAATATATGATATGATAGTAAAAGTATAAGTCTTATACTCCTACGGGAGATATGAAAGATGAGATAGAAATTCACTTATCACGGTAAATAAAGATATGATATGAAAGTATCGCTCTGTCAACACAAGAAGTACAAAAGTATACGAAAGACAAAGTATAAGTGATAGAATAAGAAACGCATAAATGTGTATGAAGTATATGAATAGTACATGAATGCATTAGTCATAGAACGTAAAGATGAGAAGTATAGAATACAAAGAAAGTATAGATAAAAGATATGCCAAAGACATAGTATAGGTAACGGGAAAAAGGTTGACATGCAATAAGAATAAAGATGATATAATTAATGTTATATGAATATGTATGATAGATGAAATGCATAGCGTATAAGTGTTTTTTGTGACAAATAGCATTAGTGGGTTGTCCATTATGTTCCCACTTGCCGTAAAGCTTAGCACGTGTTCAATCCGTGTATGTACCGGCGAGGAGGTTAGAGGACAGACATCCCACACGCCAGAGTGCGCCATCTCGTAGATAGGTGTCACCACACGCCCGCACTCCTGGCGTTTTGTCGTAAATTGTAAATGCAAGGGGCAACGGGACTCTGTATATGTGTATAGATTGTGATGGACACCACTCCGGTGGTAGTTCTTTTGTATATGTAAATGATTTTTGTTATTACAGAAATTGTTGTATACCTACATGTACAAGTACAGCTCTGAGAAAGAATAGGTCAATAAGAGTCCCAGTATATAGTATAAACATAGATAGTATCGCATTTCTGACTTCAGGTCTCTGATCCACTCAATCGGGTCGGATTCGGATCCGCGATGACAACATTCTCTACTCATCCCTTTATCATTGCGCTTGGTCTTGAATACCCATTTGCACCCAATAGGTCTTTCATCTGGAAAATCTACCAAGCTCCACACTTTATTATGTGACATGAAAGTCATCTCATCTTTCATTGCATCGATGTAGAAGTTGGATTGAGGACTAACAATGGCTTCTTTGTGGGTAGTCGGATCTGATACATCACCCACATCATACTCATGCTCCTACAAGTAGACAAAATAGTCATTTGAAATTGCGAGCCTACGCACCGCCCTCTGACCTCCTCAAGGGTATATCCATGGCTACATCTAAGGCTACTGGATCTACATATACAATGGATTTGCCATCCTTAATTCGTTGTCTATCATCTAGAGGGCTACCGATGTTGGTCAACAATAGGGCTAGAGATTGGAGTGGAAGCAATAAGCATAGGATTAAAAAATGGGTGCTCCTTGAACATAATTTCTCTTGGCCCATTGGCTTGTACCAGTATCATCCTCAAAATAGATAGCTCGATCTTACTCAATCATTCTAGTGATATGTGATGGGCAATAAAACCTAGAACCTCTTGATCCCACACAATAACTAATAAAGTACCCACCAATGTTTTTTGAATCAAGTTTCTTGGATTGCGGGTTGTACGATCTCACTTCCACCTTGCAACCCCAAACATGGAAATGACGAAGACTAGGCTTCTTCTGTGACCATAGCTCATATAGAGTCTTAAGAACAAACTTACCAGGCATTTGATTCAAAATATTAGCTGCAACTTCAAAGCTTCACCCCACAAGAACTCAGGTAGTGAGAAATTAACAAGCATACATCGCAACATATCAAGAAGCGTGTGATTTTCCCTCTTCGCAATCCCATTTTGTTGAGGAGTACTAAGCATTATATACTAAGCATCAATGCCACATTCCTGAAAGTACTTTGCAAATGGTCTAGGGTTGCGTCCCGTCTCATCATATCTACCATAATACTCACCACTTTTGTCATAATGAACCACTTTGATCTTATCCCCTTGTTGGAACTCAACTTTTGCTTTGGAAGCTTTGAAAGTCTCTAAAGAGTTAGACTTCTCACGAATGGGCTCAACAAAACCATAATAGGAATAATCATTAATGAACGTGATGAAATATTTGTAGCCACCCATAGCAGGAGGGGTGAATGACCCATAAATATACGTATGTGAGTGGCAAAACAGCTTCGATGCATCTATCAATCTTGGCATTCCTAACCTTGGCAGTCAGTTTACCCTTGATGCAATCTACATAGGTATCAAAATCTGAGAAATCAAGATCTTGAATAATCTCATCCTTAATTAATCTTTCCATTCTCTATTTAGAAATATGACCACAGTAGTGCCCCCGAAAAGTGAAGACTTTTCATTCAATCTCGAAGCGTTTGGGCTACTAGCAATATTAACAATAAAATTGCGAGAAAGCAGGAAAGCGAAGCGGATAACTCTGTCGTAAAGACTCCCACAAAGTTCTCTAGTACGATCATGGTAGAATCATATTACAATTTAACTTTTCGTTAAGCCTGTCGGTATTGTTATCAGAAATGAATATAATATCTCTAATTTCTCTGAGAATGGTATGTATGCCATCCTATGATTCAAAAATTTGCATGTACTAAGCTATAATCTAACAACTCCCAGAAAGTCAACTTAGACTCTTGTACCGTCTCTCATGTACACATACTGCTCTAAACTAGTTGAACTTCTTCTACTTATCACTATTTACATAGAATTACAAGCGTGAATTGTAGCACTACTATCTAACCACCAAGTATCAGATGACACATCAATGACATTGGATTCAAAACATACATTGCCCAATAATTATCATATAGCTCATTTTTCCCATTCTTGAAATTAGTCTCATTAAGTTTCGTGATGGCAAAGGACTGAAGAAAGCTCGAAGTTGAAGAATAAACAAGAAAGCTATGTCAAAAATACATGTGAAACAAAGACATGCAAATTGCTCCATTCTTATTACCAAAATGTTCCCTAAAAAGTATGATTACGAATACTTAAATCTATAAAATAGCAAAGACTCATACATAGGTAAGAACAATTCACTAGTCATCACAACCAAATATGTCAATTTCCCAACGATAGGATAGTAAAATTACGTGGTTCATAACACTTAATGAAATCTCTTCACCAAACTAAGGAGCCTACCAAATAATAAAGTCATCGATAGGATAACTTTACTATCCGTATGAATCTTAGCAAAATTGATGCGTAAGATGGGAGAAATAAAAGTTGCAACATCAATTTCAAGAATATTCGACATGCTCAGACTCACGAAAGGTAAGTTCATAAGAATTTAATATTTCTCAATTTTTACCCAAATTCATAACATTCAATCTCATTCATAATATGATGCTATAAATAATTACAAATAACAAAAACATAAATTGCTAAAGCAATATGTGAAAATTAGTGAAAAGATTACAAAATTAGGTAAAAGGAAAACATGAAATTTATAACAATCATAATCGAAGCAAAATATGAGTAAAAATTATTAACCTGGATGGTTCATTTATCTCGTTTGGAAAAAAAGATTTGTCCTTTGCCCTTAGCTATCAATGGTCGTCGCAATCCACCAAGTCGTAATTGATCCATTAATTTATTAATATAATCCAATTGATTCTTATGTTGATTTACACTAAGACGGACCACGGGAAATGCTTCCTGTTGAAATTTGAAGCTAATATGGGAAACTCTGATTGGCTACATATTCTTCATTGGATTCTTTGGTTCTCAGGAATCATGGAAAAGAAAGGTGATTAGGTTTAAAAAGTAGGCACCCAGGCCCACTCCCCAAGCCCAAGAAGCAGAGTTTAAAAGAAGACTTATAAGCAGGCCCGTCGTCATAGGGCTCTGGCCTGAAGCCCAGCACGAGGGCCAGTTCTACATCCACCCAGGGTGAGTAACACGGACAACCTAAGAGCTCATATCCTTTGTAAATCAAATAAATCTGCCAATAAAGGGAAATGAGGATAGTTACAAATACTTCTACCTTCTAATTATCTCTTATTAATCTGAGTGAATGGAAGAAAATGCATCGGTAAGAGGGAGTCGCCCTCCACCCATCCGATCGGGAAAAACATCTACTATAAATACAGGCCACCCCATTGGTAAAGTCGCGAGAAAGAATTTCACTCCCCGTAGTTGATCTTTTCTTCGTCGGGGAAGAAGCCGGCAGCATCGGAGCGACGGCGAGCCCCGCCGATCCTCTTTGTTTTGTTTTGCGGAGGTCAGCGTCAGGCCGGTAGATGAAGTGGCCCGATTCCAACGCGCTCCGGCCAGTTGGTTGAAAAGTAAATATTAGTTGGCGGGAACAACCGGTTCCTTCCTAATAAAGTGATCAGTGTGATGGTATCAACTCGAATACAGCGGGAACCCGCGAATCCCGAGGATGCGAAGACCGGCAAGCGGCACGGATAGCCAGGCCTCTGCGAGGGCGCGCTGAAAACTATACACACGATAGCACGCGAGATGAGGCACTCCGTCCTGGCAGCAGCTTGATAGGGAGTGCTTGGCTCGCGAGCGGATGCAACAGCTCGCAGGAGGGTAATGGGCTTGGAAGGCCGTAAGCACCGCCCTCGGGAGAGCGTGACACACACCTCGGCCTCCAGGAGGTGAAATAGAGTAGAATCCGGTCGAGGGGGCGGGGAGACTGAGCCTCACCTGACCCCCAAGAGGAGGTGCAGGCAATGCCAGGGGACCATCGAGGCTTGATGGGCCAGGCCCACCATCGAGAGAGGAATGGGGCTGATCATGGCAGGTAGGAGTTGAGGGCGGTGATAAGGCTCGACCACATGGAGAGTCGACAAGAGTAGGAGCTTAGGACTCTATGGACACTTTGGTGCGACAAGGCGAGTCCCAGTTCACGGTAGAATTTTCATTTCCTTCAGGCAAAGTTTGGGATCTCACATGAATAGAGCGTTCGATGGAGCAGAAGGATCAGGTGACCATCTTAATGCTATGGAACCGGATGGGCGCATGGATATTCAGACCGTACGGTCACGAGCCTTCCCTATCAAGCTAAAAGGCCCGGCGTTGGCTTGGTTTAATAGGCTCCCACCGTTGTCGGTCTCTTCATTTAGAGAACTCTCCATCTGATGATCTCACACCAGCCAGACGGAACATACGGGAAGCCCAGGAGTTATCACTTCTTGACCATAAAGCGAGGAGACCCGCAAGAAGCGAGGGTCTTATGTCCAGGAGGTTTCAATGCCAAGTCATTAAAGTTAAGATGTATCGGACGAAGTTCACTATCAAGCGTTCATCGCGGGTTAAGTACAATCGAAAGACTTGATGTTTTCCATCTCAGCGAAGAATCCTCGAGACGAGCATGGCTAGGTGCTCGCCCAAAGTGGAAGTACGTGCTTGACGAAGAAGCCCTCACATCAAGAAGGCTGCTAGCCCACAAGGAGAAAAGCAGGACTAACAAACAACGGGAGTGAAGCCCGGGGAGACAGAAAGGAAGGCAGAAGATCCCCGAAGGGATAAAGGCAGATCCACTAAAGGCGGGAGGCGTCAAAGACCGCACAGGCCATCTCGGCCTGCAGCGGCTATATTCACCTGGGAAGTTCCACTTACGACGATACCAGAATATCCGCGGGTATTGTCGCAGTATAACATGAAAATTTAGAGATGGCCATGAATGAGGATGGACCCGACGAAAGAGATAACGCGAGTGCGCGAAGGTTCCGCAGGACCATGGGCATCGAACGGACGATTGCATCCAGCTCAGGAAGGAAATAGAATACTTGATTCGATGGGGGTATCTTCGCCTCTACATAGCCTGCGAGAGGTCGGGGATCGGGCGCAGCCACCACCCACCTCGGCGTTTATTTCAAACACATTCAGCCGCTTAGGGGAAATCCGTAGCAGCGTCTCAAGAGGATTTCGCGAGGAGGTGAAGTCTAGCTCAACCAGGAAGGCTCATTTGCGTAGTATCAGGTCAGGAGAGATAATGGAAGTGCAGCAGTGTCTAAACTCCTAAGGCTCGACCGTATAAAATTCTCGGATTCGGACGCGGGGATGTCGACACCCCAGCGACCCCTTGGTGATAAAGGCGGGTTGTGGCTAACAAAACAATCCACGAGGTCCTTCGACAATGATACAGGGCTCGGCGGCATACTTTGCTTTGCATTAGCTTTTTTGACAAGATGGGCATCGAAAGGGAGAAGTTGGAACCAGTTAGCACCCACACCGCGAGGGATTCTCTGGAAAAAAGTCGCACCTTTGGGAATTGATACAATTAGTGCTCACTCTGGGAGACCCCCCATGCCAGGCAACAACGACAGTAAGATTTCTCATAGTAGACGCCCCCTCAGCCTATAACGTGCTATTGGGCATACCCTTTCTTAACGCCATAAAGGCCATCCACTTCCGACATCACACATGGTGATCAAAGTTTCCGCAACAGTAGGAATGGTTCGAGAGACCCGGTAGCGTGGCAGTGTTACTGGCATCAATGAAGCGCGATCGACATCATATGTGGGGCGGCGAGCTCGACATGCGAGAGCGAGGTAGCGCGACTGAGCCCTCGGAAGAGCTGGAGCCTATCCAGTTGGACGATCACCCTGAACACCTCACCTACGTCGGTTCCAAGTTAGCGGAAGACCTTAGAAGCCTCCTTATCCACTTCTTGAAATAGAGCAAAAGGATGTCTTACGGCGTGGGACGGGGAGGGCATAGGAGAGGGTGACCCGCGATAATCACTCCGCAGGTAGCGTCGATCCATCCTTCAAACTAGTCGAGCAAAGAAGAAATTTGCCTCGAAAGACAGCGATTAATGAGGAGGTCGAAGCCAAATGCCTCCCGAGAATGGTGTAATCGAGGAAGTGGAGTACTGGGCGATTTATGCTGTCGTACTCCGTCAGCGAGCAAAATGGCGACTCTGCAAATCAATTTCAGCGTCGGTAGCGTACCACCCAAGATAGTTTTCCTCTACCTCGGATCGACCTCATAATAGATGCCACAACTGGCCATGAACTCCTCAGCTTCATGGATGCTTTCTCCGGCTACAACCAGATCAACATGGATTCCGACAACCAAGAAAATACCTCATTCATCAGGCGGGACTATTCTTTGTCAGTAATGCCCTTTGGGCTAAAAAAGCGCGAGGAGCTACTGCAAGGTTGGTGAACAGGATGTTCCATAAACAAATAGGGATATCTATGGAGGTATATATAGACGACATGTTGGAAAAATCAGCTAGAGGCCCGAGCTCCGTATAGCTCGTCGGCCAGGGCATTAGGATCTGAAGAGTCTGACATGAAGTTGAATCCGGCCAAATGCGCTTTCAGGAGTCTCAGTAGAAAATTCTTGGGTTTTATAGTCAACAGCGGGAATGAGGCAAACCCGGACAAGATAAAGTTTGTGCTCGACATGCCGTCAGCCATCGAACATCAAAGTCAGCGCGCTAGCTGGAAGGATAGGCTGCGCTAAAGCGGTTTGTATTCGGGGAGCCAATGATAAGTATCTGACCCTTTTTCTAGAGTTACGAAAAAGCGTGGGTTGCACCTTTGCGAAAAGCATTCGCCCAGCGTTAAAAACTTAATACGAGCTCTCCCGAATTCTGAAGTGATCCTGCGAGGAGAGCTCCTTACTCACGCATACTGGCGTTTTGCAGTTCTCGAGCCCGAAGCGATCTGATCGAGGGCAGGGAGCCGAGTGCAATTTGAGGCCTTGTTTATAGCGGGTTTATGCGCTTTTTGTGTACTAATCGACTGTCGGCTTCAGTTGATATTGGGTCCCGACTTTGTGCGATCTTTGTTTTGTAGCTATTCTTAATAGTTTTCTTGGTCGAATGCATATATTTCCTCGATTCGATTCAAACACACGATGAACCAGGCGGGTCGAGAGATGCATGATCCGTCAGGAATTTTGGAGCAAAAACGAAGAGAAGAAGCACCGTAGAAATTTTTGCGGGGTTGCAAAGTTTACAGCTGTAATTTCGCGAGGTTGCGAAATTTAACAACTATGAGTACCGCGGTGCAGTCACACTAACTGGGAACCACTGCTCACTGGCCTTTTTGACCCACTTGTTGGTGTTGGTTTATACAGTTGCCCGCCCCATGTAATTTGGTTCTTTAACACATTTTTGTAATTTCCTTATCTTTGAGCACTATATAAAGCTCAACCATTGCTTGTAATCAAATCAACTTTTTGTCACTCCATCAATCAATCAAGGAAATTGGGCACGAAGCTTCCTCTCCCTCTGCTGTTGGTGAGATTTTCTCTTCTTCTCCCTTCACTTTCTTGCACTTTCTTGGTAGCCAAACACCCCTTGATGATGACAAATCAAGAGATGCTTGGATAAAACCCCACTAATCCTTGAGGGGAAAGGCCACTGGTGCTGATTTTTGGGCTTAGCTGCATGTTCTCATGCTCTTCATGTATGTATTTAAGGGTATTTGGTGCCTGCTTCTGCATGAGTTAAAATCTCTTAAGCATGCTCTCACTAATGTATTACTTAGCAAACTTTTTTTAGGTTAAATTGGATGCTTTCACTAGATCCACTTTGAGGCCCCAGTTGTTGTCTCCTATTAGTTATTGTAGGGTAGGTTTTGAGATGTGTTTTCACTACAAGGTTGTTATGCTAATCCATTCTGCATCTTTCAAAGGAAAACTCTTAGGGCTTACGTTTTAAAGTTAAATGAAGAGATAAAGTTCGAAATAGTATATGTCATACTCCCCAATAGCGAGGAAATAGACCCGAGCACGTAATAGGATAACCTAGAACCCTTAGCCAGTGGCGAGACTTCAAGGATTTCTCTTAACTTTTTACATGTCGATTATTTCAATCTTCAACCATTCACACACTATTTTCCACAAACTATAAATCGACGAGAAAACATAATTTTTTAATGCCTTTGTAACTCTTCTCTCACAAAGAAAACCCATCCTGTGTTAGGCCCTAGAGCCACTATCTTTGTGATAGCTTTGCTCGTCGGTAAGTAGGAAATCCTAGGTTATAAATTTTGTTGATTTCGAACACCTACTTGGCCAAAATGAATCAAATGGCGCGGGTGCAATGGATGGTGCCTAGTGAGAAGAGCCGATGAACTTGTGATTCACATCACAGAGTTTTGGTGCAATCTCATTTCTTTTTTATTTTATCATTTTCCCTACTTGCGGGTTCAACTGGGGAATTTAATTTCAACTGCGAGGAGTTTGAGAAAACATCAGCGTGCGGGGATTTTTATTTTGATTTTAGCTAACCATAACCTTTTTGTTAGTCTTGTTTTTGTTGGTTTCTTAGTTGTGGTGTGTTAATAGCAGGTTATGCAATGGGACAGAAACACTGCAAGCAAATTGGAAAGGCTAGGTGCTCCAATTGAACAAGAGTACATGAGATTGATGCACACCAATCGGATGGAGACCCACGAAACTGGCCCGAGTAAGCGAGGGTTCATCGGGAATTAATGCCTCTCTGGTCCACGATGAGGGATCACTACACCCTGAGGGTGAGTGCACCCTCATGCATTACACCCTGCAGCCAGAGGATGTGGCAATGAGACCTATTTGGTGCCCCTGCTCTGAGCTTTTCATGGTATGGAAAACGAAAATCCATACACACATATTCGGGATTTCGAGGAGGTTTGCACTACTTTCAAGGAGGTGCATTTGATATGGACTTGCTTAAGCTGAGAGCCTTCCCTTTGATCCTCAAAGATAAAGCCAAAATTTGGCTTAATTCACTAAGACCCCGAGGACCGTGAGGAGCGAGCTAAGGCACGAGCGGAATTTTGAAGGATTCTTCGATTGCCCGTAAGACCGACAATGCGAAGAAGAAGATCTACACGTTTTGCGGCTCATGACGGAGTGAAAGATTTTATCGATCTTTGGGAAAGGTATCTTGAAACCATCGGTGCATGCCCTCACCATGGCTTTGATACGTGATGGATGCTAGAGAGACCTACGATGGAATGTCCCCTTCCATGAAACGACTCACGGAGACCATGTGTGGAGAGGACTTCCTTAGCAAAAATCTGATGAAGCCATGGACTTTTGAACTACGTGGGCTGAGAGGAAACCTCCAAAAAGATGGGATGAGTAGAGACCTTGAGGAGGTAGAGAGAATGAAACCAACGATCGCAGGAGGCATTTATTCAGCTGTGGAATTAAAAATTGTATCCGCGCTAAACGAAGGATGGAAGGCGAGCCGCGAAACGGTAGGAGAATGCGAGCGTGGCTGACATCTATGCCTAATGACCATGTTTCAATTGTCAATCTTCCAGTCATCAAGGAGAGCACTGTCCAATTTCCATCGGTAAAGGGATTTGATGGTTGAAAATACGATGTTGTGAAAAGGGCAGTAGGCCACTTGGCGATTACTTGATGTGGTAACATAATCCCAATTGGAAGAACCACGACACGGCTGGAAGCACAAGCCTCCGTATATGTTCCCCGGGGGCACATCGGCGGCAACGGTATGGGTCCACCTCTCGGCGGCCCGATACCAACCTCATCACACGTGGGCTGACTATGTCATGAATTTGAAGCCCGAGGTGGTGAAATTTTATGAAGGAAGCGAAAACTATCAATGCCCAGTTAACCAAAGAATAGAAAATTAAGCTCCATGGACAAAGAATTGATGGAAGCTACAAAAGCCTAAATAAAAAAATTGATACCATACAGTCATCCATCGGTGGCACGAGCAATCGGCCCGCAGTCTTTGGAGAAAGGGAGGTTCCCCTCCCGGACAACCCTTGTCGTGGGGAGTGCATGAACCAAGCTTTCCCAGTGAGGCACATAAGAATGGATGAAGTCAGGCCATTATCACTTTAAGGAGTGGTAAGGCAAATTGAGCATCCAATGCCCAAAGCTGCGGGAAAAACCAAACGAGGAGGAAGTGGGTACGAGACATATTCATGAGAGTTAGGTGAAAGCATGCTTTTAGCCCACCCCCAATTTCCCCAGGCATTGAGGAGGCAAAGAGAGCATAAGCAAGAAGGCATCCACACAGAGGTACTAAGGCGAGAATCAAGGTGACATCCCAGCGCGATATGATCAAACGAGGTTACGACTTATCTTTAAGAATTTCTAAAGGACTTGTCTTGTGATCAAAAGGGGTTGGGCATTAATAAAGGCCTTCACGGCGTGAACAAGTCAGCTCATCATCAGAGTGCAAAACCTTGTTGAAATATAAAGATCCAGGATCCCCACCATCTCGATCAACATTGGAGGGACTGTATGAAATGGCATTCTTCGAGGATCACGGGAGCGATGTCAACCTGCGCCATTCTCGATATGCAAGCGAGTTAGGTTTGGGGCGAAGCCTACCAACATCACCCTATCCTTAGCAAGGATCGATCAATGAAATACCAAGGGGATAGTTGAGGATGTCTTGGTAAGGTAGATAATTTCTATTATCAGGTGGATTTGTGGTTCTTGTCTGAGCCCGATAGCGAGAGAGCACTCACCAAGGTGCCCATCATACTTGGGAGGCCATTTTGTACGGCTAATGCTATAATCAAGCGCCGAATGGGTTATGCATTTCACGCCCCCGGCAACATGACTTTGGGGCTCACGGCATTTTTCACTTGAGTAACAAGGATAAACAAGGCGAGGATGGGAGCGAAGTCGAGAAGAGTGCGCTAAGTGCCACATGATGGAAAACCGCAGTGCTCATAAACTACAAGAAGAATTATTAGAAAACCAGGCGGTTGATGAAGGATCATTTGCATCGATCCCACTCTTCTGTATACGTCATGCATGACACTACCGAGGCATAATGTTTAACTGACCGGGAGAAGAAGTTGAACTCAGCTGCGGCATGCCTCAGCTACTTGAGCATGGAGGAGCTTCTCCTCCTTGACCCTCCATGAGACCTCTTATGGCATCACGAGGGAGTAGGTTCTGGGGAACTTAGAAACCACTCAATTTAATTAGATTTTGTTTTGTATTATTTCAATTTTAAATTAAGTTTTCCTTAATAGCCTTTAATTTCCAAATTTTGTGAATTTTCTTATTTTTCTAGCTTAACTTCTCATAATTTTGGTTTTTGTATTGTTGAGGTGCCATTTGGGCGGGGCAAAATTTCTGAATTTCAGGTTGTGAGGCCACAGAGCACGAGGGAAATTTTGCGGGTTCAGAAGCACTGCGACTTTGTTAAATCTTCTCGCCTTCTGACTCTTACGTTTCTTACAACCCTCAGTTTCACGCTCTGATTAGATTTTATAATCTTTTGAGCCATTAATTAATGCTCATTAAAGCCATTAATTCTTCTTATCTTCCACCCCACACTCACTCCCACTTTTATAAACCTAGTTCCATTTCATTTCAATTCCGCTACATCCTTAGGTTTCACAAAAACCTTTTTCTTCTCTCGAGTTTGTTCTCCCTCGGGCGGAGCAATGGCGAAGACAAGAGGAGCTCATTCTTCGGGCGTGGGTGCGCCGGGAGCCCCACGCCCCCCAGCCGGGACCTCCTCAGGCTCGGCTCTGCCCGCGCCCTGCCGCCCGGCGCCGGTTCTGCGTAGCACCACACCTGCACTCTGCCGGCCGGCGCCAGGCCTAGCGTGCTGATGCACGCCCCTCTTGTTTCACTTGCTTCCCACACTTGGTGTTGTTGTACAAAGCCTTCTTTGCTTGGTGATCTTACGGGGCTCCTCCTCTGGCCACGCCCCCGGAGGAGATATCATGTACTCGGGTTGGGCCGCTCCGCTTGGCTCCTTACATCGAAACCGGCCCGGGAGGGGTGCGGCCAAGAGGGCCGGACCGAGGCCCGGGGAGAGTCATCCGCCCGAGATCCGGGAGCCACCCTCTCCACCTTATCAAGGTATTACTGGAGCCCCAGATTTATCTCCGGCATCCATCATCAGGCTGCCTTACTTCCCCTACGACCCCATCCCGGGGAATGTTAGCTGCAGGGGGAGAGATTTCCATGGAGAGGTTTACTACGACCTCCCGGCATTTGCCACGGACCCGGGGCTCCGAGACTCCATGCTCCTTGTGCAGTGATACCATCTGGAGCCGTTCATGGTGCCGCGTTAGTTCTATTATCCTCGGGTAGTCATCGAGTTCTATCATACGATGACATTTAGGCGTGAGGCCAACCCAACTGCTCTTCATTTTCTGCTCCGATGGCGAGCCGGGGATGCCGGGCCTCTCCAGAGCATCCGCAATTTGCTCTCTATCTACCGGTGGTCCTCGCCAGCGCGGCGGTTATAGAGCAGTGGCCCCATCAGCGACCGGGGAGATGGTCGAACCTACCATGGGCCCATTTGCGGTAGGTCGATATTGATAGACGGCATCTCCCGCAGCGTATGCTTTTGATAGACCACATTTTAAGGTCTAATACATGTTTCCCTTGACATCTTGTACGAGGAGGAGATGAAGGCTATCTTGGAAGTGTTATATCGCATTTGGAGGATCTGGTTGGCCAGACTGACTGGTCGCGGCGCGTCTTTATTTCATTTAGGGACGAGTCACCCAGATGCAGATGCGCCACGGCCGGAGTCCCTGCCTCTTACATTTCCTAGACTTTTATGCGCGGTGCTTGGCAGGTACATTGGGGTTCCCGGTGAGCTCGGGTGGGCGTGTGGAAGTTCGTGAAAACCACACCTTACTATTGATCGATGGCGGGCCAGGCCTCGAGCCTTCCATCTTCCTCCTCCGGGATCAGAAGAGGACAAGCTGGCTGATGATAGTCCTCAGGGGACACATCCTATGGGTGAGCACATTGGGGAGCCTCCGGCTCGACACACCCGGTGCTCCCTCTAGTGCTTCCAGCTTCCTTATCGAGTACCTCAAGCTTGATGTCCTGCCTCGGAGTACCTTCGGGCCCATTACCCATTGCTCGGTCATATATAGTGGTAGAGCACCTCACTTTACCGCCTTGATTACATTACCCTCGCCGGACTTCTGGCTCTTATGGAGGCAGTCCGCACATTCTCGACTATTGACTTCATTTGCGACCTCCACTGGGGGCCACACTAGCGAGAGAGGATTGGCCATTCTTAGAATTTGTTGTAGCAAAGATCGAGACGGCTTCATGCGGCTGAGCCACTTGGGCCTCCCAGAAATTTGTCTCTCGCATGCCCACATCGAGCCTCAACTATCCTACCCAGACGATGTCGACTCCTCCACCCATCGGCCCTCTGACTTCCTTAGATGTGTTGCGATCTGCAGTAGCATCATTACTTCCACTGGCCCGACACCTCGGCTAACTAGGGTGAGATGATGCTCTCGACCAGATTAAGGGAAGTACCACTTCCCCCTTCTTTCTCATTCCGTTGTCGGGACAATTAGTGTTGGAAGTGATTGATTAGTACCCAAAAGTGCTATTTTTGAGGCCACATATCGAGATAGGTTTTGAGTTCTTTTCTGCGCGCCTAATCATGTCGATAATACAATTAAAGTGTTCGGTCTTATTAGTATCACTTATGCCGTTTAGAGGTTATTTTTGTTGTTTTGCAGGTTTTTGCATACTTTGAGAGTTCAATATCGAGATATGTGCTGAACCATGAGGTCGAACTCATTGCTCCGGCCTTGAGCATCTGAAGTCAATGTGTGGAAGGGAATGAGAGCGAAGTGAGGAAGAAATGATCTGATGAGGATGCGTGTGCGACGGTGAAGAATAATATACAAACGAATTTAAGCTAGATTGCGAAAATTTATTTGAGTTGCAAGACCGCAATCATAGCGAAAATTTCGCAATCCCTAGCGAGAATTGAGAGCTAGCTAGGCTTAATTTTATTTATTCAGCATTCTGGCGAGTACACACTTTCGCTATCTCTTGAAAATTCGCTAAGCTAGCGAGGAAATTTAAGCTAACTAAGCGAAGAATTACCGGTGCCTAAGCGATTCTCAAGTTTTGCTATCTCTGTCTGATTTCGCTGCCTGGCTGAATTTTAAGCTATCTGGCCGGAAATTTTAAACTACAAGCGAGAGGTGATTACGCATGACGAAACCTCCACCTTTATCATCTTTGTGTAATTAATGCCAGCAGGCTTCATTTTGTGTATTACACTCCCTTGTCCCTTATTTTAGCCAAAATGTTAGGCTTTCTTGTATTTTCATACATTGAATTGGTCTATAAACCCCCATAGTTTTAACCACTAGTGACTTGGAGGAATCTTTTGGCACATTTTTATTTTAACAAATATCTCACATGACTCAGTTAAGGGTTTTGCTTTTCTCTCTTCTCTCTCCTCTTTCTCTCATTTTCTAGGCTACCAAACAACCCTCTTGAGGATGACAACTCAAGAGATGCTTAGCTAAGCCTCTTAGCTTTGAAGAGGAAGGTAGCTAGCTTGGTTGTGCCAGAGCGATTGCGAGGTTGTCTCGTGTGGTAAATACTCTGAATGCGTATTTATAGCTCCCATCTTCTCAAACTAGGGTTGAATATCATTTAATGTCATTAATTTGGCCAATACTTACCATGCTTTAGGATACAGTGCATACTTATTGCTAGATGCACTGTGGTTTTTTAGATGGTCTTTACGAGCCACTGAAATGATGTTGAATGTTAGGGTTTCAAACTAAAAAGGGGTTGTAGATGCATGTTGCCTGTGTTGACTCAAATAGGAGTGATTCTAGGGTTAGGTTTGCTAGTTAAACAAAGATCCGGTTATGGCTTGGACTATAGGTTGCTTGTCATAATGCGAGGATAAAGCCGAGAGACAGCTTTGTTTTGTAACATATTTATCCCGGTACAGTGACTGAAACCTTGAAGTTACCTTTTTCTCTTCACTTTCGGTTTTTAAAATTAATCTTCGATCAAACAACTCACCTTTGTTTTTAAACAAAATCCAAAAATCAAATTTAAAAAGCCTCACCATTTTCAGCACCACGTCTGCGAGTCATTCATAGGATGAAAACCCATCCCGTGTTCGACCCTAGACATTATGCTGCGATGGGAGGAACTTAGGACTACAAATTTTGTTGATTAGAGATCACCTGCAGGTGGCACGAATCCAAATGGGCGCCGTTGCGGGGATGGTGGCAAACTCGTTTATTAAGTTGGGGGCGTACTTGCGATCGGCATCACAAGTGAAGGTGACCTTTTTGCGCCCTTTTTTGAATCGGTAGGCGTAGCTGCGAGTGTGCATCACTTTGCGATAGCGCCTTTATTTTTGTTTTCATACGGTCAGGTTTTATTTTTAGTTAACACTAACCTTTGCAAGTTGGTTTGTGCTCTTTGTTGTGTCTCGGTTGTGTATGATTTTGTATCGCGTCTTGCAGGACGGAGGAATGCAATTGAATTACAAAGGATCGAGTACACGATTCCCGGTATACATGAGTAAGAAAACATGGATCCTCTGCCCAGGAAGAGCGTGATCGGCCGAGGGTACCCCGATGAATCTGACGGCCTATAGATGGAGTGAGGGGACCACATCCACCCTCCTAGGTTAATTGCCCTTCTGCAAAATAAGCACCTCTGTGAGATGTAGCGGTGAGGGCCCTCTTGGCCCCGGCTGCCCACTACTCCCCACGTATCATGGTATGGAAATGAAAATCCATACACACACATATAAAGAGGATTTTGAGGAAGTTTGCACTACCTTTCGGGAAGGTATGATTGACATGGATTTTGCTAAAGGCGAGCATTTCAGCTGACCCTAAAGGACAAGGCAGAGATTTGTAGCTCAACTCGCTGAGGCCTAGAACCATAAGAAGTGGTGGTACGCAGCGAGGGATTCTTAAAGAAGTTCTTCGGTGCTCGTAAGACCCGGCGGAGTTTGAAGAAACAATTTACACCTTTTTGCATTTCAGATGGTGGGAGGTTCTACCGTCTTTGAGGATAGATTCATGGAGACCATGAGTGCTTGTCCACATCATGGTTTTGATACATGAATGCTAGTAAACCATTTTTATGATGGTATGCCAACCATGAAGCAACTATTGGAGACTATATGGAGGTAGCTTTTGGCGGAACCCGAGATGAAGCCATGGACTTTTGAACTATGTGGCTGAAGCTTCAAAGGCATGGGATAGACCGAATCAAGGGAAGCCAGAAAGATCAATGCCGCCGAACCAAGCGAGAGCATGTATGCACTTTCGAGACACGAGATGAAAGAAAAGCCCCGACCACTTTAACTAGAAGATTGGATAGAATTTGGAAATGAAAAATCGGCATGAAATGTGATTAATGAGTTATACGCATCCTGACTTTCTTGCTTCAATTTTTCGGTCAATCACCACGAGAACCTTGTCTAGAGTATGCACATGTCCTAAATCAAAATAAATCACCATAGATGCTCCATATGGTAACATATAACCACTAGCTGGAGAAATCATCAAACCTCTCTTGAAACCCGATCCCCACGCCTTTGTGCCCCAGGTGCCAAACCACGAGTTTAGTTCCACCTTTCCCAACTACAAAACCACCATCCTCTTCTCTGTAGAACAAGCCATCCTAGGGTTTGAGTAAGGTGGTGGGTAACTTTAATGGAAGAACAAAAGGGATCAGTAATGCGCGCGCGAAGGATTGAAATTTGTAGAGCCTAACTGAGCAGAGAATAGATGGGCTTGAGGCAATCTAAACTAAAAGAATTGACAACCCTCACAGGAACTCAATCACAAAGATCAGCAATATTTGAAGATACGGGGAGAGGTTCCCTTCCCCGAACAACATCCAAATCAAAGGAGTCCATGAGATGAGTTTTATCCTGGCAATTCGGGGAATGGATGAGGTGAAAGCTATAATTACACTAAGGAGTGGAAAGAGGTTGATCAACGTGCCAAAACTTGTAAAGAAACCGGGGAATGAAGTAGAAATGGGCGAACACATTTCTGAAAGAAGAGGACTCAATGAAACCTTTGCATGCCACCTCCGTTTCCCTGAAGCACTTAGAGAGCGAGAAGAAGGCATCTCAATGACGGGCATCTAGAGAGATCCCAAGAGCGAGTAAAAGTCGCGTATACCTCTTTTGGACATAATCAAACAAGTCACGCCTATGCAAATTTTTGAAGATCTTTGCGCAATCAAAGAAGGGATTAGGTATTATTGAGAAAAGGCATTTCTCATTGAACAGAGTCGGTGCCATAATCCATGAAGGAATCCCGGTGAGTCAAATCACCGAAGGATCTAGGATCTCACAATTTCGGTAAATATTGGTGGGATTTGTATAGACAAATCTGCTTGACCTAGGAGCAGTCTGGAATCTGCCATACTCGGTGTCACAGTAGCTGGGATTTGGGTGAACTTAAGGCTACCAATATCACTATCATTGGCGATAGATCGGTGAAGATCCACCCCAAGGGGATAGTTGAGGATGTCTTAGTGAAGCCAAGACAAATTCTACTACCTAGTAGATTTTACGTAATTACTTTCGACTTGCGGAGCCATTTGAATGAACCCGATCATGTGCCAATCATCACAGGAAGACCATTTAAATGCTTTGCCGGTACGTCATCAATTCTTGAATGGAGTCATGCAACTCCACGTTTGGCAACATGACGCTAGGTGAACATATTCCATTTGAACAACAAGCACAAGATGCTAGAAGATGAAAATCAGAAATGGTGATGAAGTTAGTTTCCGGTGGGTCGACATACGGGGAAGAAGGCTGGTGTGCGGGAATTGCAAGGAATAGTCGGTAAAGGTGAAGAGGTTTTGGTATTGCCATTAGTGCGAGAGAGCAATTGCTCGATTCTGACAACCAATGAAAACGAGTCACGAGGAAGCTTGACAACAAGTTGACAGAATCTCTTGCGTGGTTGAAATCATTCTCCTTGACCCTCCTTGGTAATTAGTGATATTGAAGCGGATTTGAAATTGTTTCCTGTAGGGTACAGTTGACAATTTTTGTTTTAATTTAGTCAATTTTAATAATTTCAGTTATTTTTAGAAAGTTTCTTAACTTAGCAGTTTTTCATATTTAGTAACTTTGTTTATAATATAGTATCTTATATTAAAAAAAATTTTAATTATAGTATCATATATTAATTTTTATTATAATAATTTTTATCTAATATTGTAGAATCATATACTTAAAATTTGATTTTTAAATTAACGAGTTAAGCTAAAATTCGCTATAATAGAAATTTGGGGTGAAATGGCTCTTCGATTTGCTCGAACCTTTATAAAAAGGGATGGGAGCTATTTGAGATCATTTCTGTGATCTCCTCGATCTACGCACCTTGAGAGCCACAGGCAGGGTGGAGAGGAGTCCCGACTAAAGCATATGTCCCCTCCCAGTCTCCTCCTCCACATTCATCCCGACCGCAGCGTACTGTGCATGCACATCACATCGTGCTTTGAGATGCGTTCTACATGCCATCTCGAGAGATGCATTTGGTGTGATGGATGCTATTTGTTCTTTAGCGTTTACTCGGCCTGGGATGGGAGGTTGGCTGGGTGCCACTCCATCACACGGCGATTATGACTCACGGGTCTTCCTGGCGTGTTCAGTCGGGAGAGGAGCCCGCGCGGCCCGGCATCTTTGGATGTGTTGGTACGCTGCGACGTGGTCTGAGACCCACCACCACCACGGCGGTGGGGTGGTTGGGTTTCTTTTATGTTTTTGTATGGTTGCAGGCACATCAGCGCCTCTTAATTTTTTGATTAGGATTTATGTGGTGTTAGCATAGTAAGCGTTGATACTTTGGCATAATATTTAGCTTTATATTCATGTACTAGCCATTTTGGCTATATCAAAAGCTTCTGTCGATATATATATGGAGACTTTTTTATATCATGTTTTGTACTTACCATGTGTATTGTTTTTGTCTTCAATTGGACAATGGTGCTTTAATTGGACAATTGAATTGCCTTTTATTAGAAAATTGAGTCATTGTAAGTTACTGCTTTATGTTAGAACAAATTCCATGTTTGAATAATTTTTGGTGATTGAAGTCTGACATGTCAACTTGAACATTTCTCCGCCATGGTCACACCTTGCACATCACTTTGTTTCAATAGGTTGTAAATTTGTATACCTCTTTCACTTTGCATAGTCGGCCTTAGGCATATTTGGCAACCCTAGGATAGGTTTGTTGCCCACATTTGAAGACGATGTAGTGCTTCCGAAGGAAAAGAAAGCGAAAAGAGAAAGAAAGAAGAAAAGAAAAATAAAGTCGTGACACTTTTGCCTTGAAACCGAACACGGTCAGAGGGGTGTATGTGAAAGCCTTTGAAGCAGCGCGAGCCCTTTTTAGCCTTAATTGGTTGGGAGTCATCGATTTAAGTGTTCTTTGTCAGGTGGATAGGTAGAGTTTAGCAATTGTTGGTGGCGATTTTCGAAGTCATTGGTCCCGGGGTGAAGCTGTAGAGTTTGTGGTCTGTGATCCTTTTGGCTTGATGCCCTAAACCTTAATTGGTTGGGAGTCATCGGTGGACCCAGATTACGGACTTTGGTGAAATCGGTTTAAGCATTGCACCTACCACAATGTAGTTAAGTAAAGAAAGGAGAGTCATGACTATCCTGCCCAGGTTGTTGACAACTTAAGGCCGGCGCGGTGCTAGGTTGGGAGAGGGGGGGACAATTTTGCAATTTATTGACGATCTGATTACCATGAGAACCATTGAAAGACTTTGGTGGAAATTGGGAGTTTGAGGAATCATGGGACCAATCAATGACCTAAAAATTGTTCTTATATGGTTTTGGTTCTTTCATGTCGGTTTTCAAGGCTTGTTGTCAGGAGATTTTCGGTTCAAAGGTAGTATTTATTTGTTTATACACCTTGTGAATGTAAACTTTACAGAAAATCTTTGCATGCATGCCTTTGTATTTTGCATTGCTAAGGGACTATGGCACGTTTGGTTGAGGGGTGATTAGTAGCGAAAAGTGCTATTTTGAAAGCCCATATCATACTTGAGGTTTTGTAGAGTGCTTTTCTTTAGCACTAATCATGTCAATAATACCAATTAAAGTGTTCAGGTCTTATTAGTATCACTTATGCCGTTTAGAGGTTATTTTTGGTTGTTTTGCAGGTTTTTGCATACTTTGAGAGTTCAATATCGAGATATGTGCTGAACCATGAAGATCGAACTCATTTATCAGCCTTCAAACATCTCAAAATTCAATGAAGGAATGAAGGCAAAGTGAGAAGAAATGATGCAGTAGAGGATGCAAAGGTGCAAAGAGCTCTGAAGAATATGCAAACCTGTGGAATTTCTAAGATTGCGAAAATTTCACTGATCATGGTAAATTCAGACCATAGTCTGTATTTTTGCAATCCTAGCTTAAATTGAGAAATTTCGCTAGGCTTAAAATTTTCGCTATTCACTGTTCCTAGCGAAATTCATGCTACCTCGCTTATCTCTGTAATTTCGCTTGTTAGCGAAATTCCCGCTAGCCAGCGAAAAGAAATTCTCTGATTTCGCTATCTCCGCAATTTCGCTACCTGCTAAATTTTCGGCTATCTAAAAATTTTCGCCACCTAGCGAAACTGCTCGCATAGCGAAACCTCCCGTCATCTTGTACTAATGCCAACCGACTTCATTTTGGTGTGTATTACCTCCTTGTCCCTTATTTTAGCCAAATGTTAGGCTTTCTTGTATTTTCACACTGGGTGGTCTATATAAACCCCCATAGTTTTTAACCCTAAGCAACTCGAAGTGAAATCTGGCACAATTTTATTTTATGTAAATATCTCCCGCACTCGCTTAGGGTTTTGCTTTTCTCTCTTTCTCCTTCTTTCTCTCATTTTCTAGGCTACCAAACAACCCTCTGAGGATGACAACTCAAGAGATGTCGCTAAGCCCTAGCCTTTGAAGAGCAAGGTAGCTAGCTTGGCTGCTGGCACTGCAGCGTCAGTCTCTATGTGTTAAATGCCACAGTGCATCGTATTTATGGCTCCCATCTTCAAACTAGGTTGAATGATTACTAATGTCACACGGCCAATACTTACCATGCTTTAGGATACAAAGGCATACTTATTGCTGGGATGTAATCGTGGTTTTTGTATCGGCCCACGAGCCACCAAACGATGTCAATGTTGTTTCAAACTAAAAAGGGGTCAGATGCATGTTGCCCGTGTCGACTCAAATAGAGTGATTTTGTGGTTAGGTTTGCTAGTTAAACAAAGATCCCAAGAGGCTGACTATGTTGCTTCATTATACGCGAGGATAAAACCCGAGGACACTTGTTTGCCCTATGTTATCAAAGCTAGTGACCTAAACCTTCAAAGTTACCTTTCTCACTTCACTTTCACTTTTAAAATTAATCTTCGCCAAACAATCACACCGCTTTAAACAAACTAAAATCTAAATTTAAAAGCCTCAATATTTTCAACACTGACAAGTAGTCATTCGCGTGATGAAAACCCATCCCCGTGTTCACCCTAGACCGCTTATACCGCAAAGAGCTCGACTACTTCGCAGTAGGAGGAACTTAGGACTACAAATTTTGTTGATTCCGAATCACCCTACCGTGGCACGAATCAGTGATGTTCATACTTTTGATTTTAGTTTTACTTGTACCACATACCCAGCAAAGCCCATTTTTGTATACTTAGAGGCTTGTTGTTTACTTCTTTTTGCAAAAGTCGAAAATTTTGTAAATTCACCTTGATATATATAATACAAATCTATTTTTCTACACTTTTGCATCTCATTTTGCCCCTATATTATTGTGGTTTTGCCCTTCCTATAAATTGAAAAGTCGGAGTAATCGTATTTATGCCAAATGCCAGAATGGTTCCATGCCTCGAATGAGTTATCGGTCGGCGGGCGGCATCTAGTAACTACTCCCCCTGCCTTCCACCATTCTCTGTAGCCACACACATTTGCATTAGTTTTCATCAATAGGTCGGTGAAGTCGCATACCCCTTACTTTACAAACCGGCCTTAAATTTCGATGATGGCCCATAATAGATTAGAGTTCCCAAGAGTTAAGTGCCAATGTGTCTTCCAAAAGAAAAAGAAAAGCCAAAAGAAAAAGAAAAAGAAAAGAGACAAGTAAAGCCGCGTCGCTTTGCCTTGAAACCCAAGCATGGTCCGAGGGGTCTACTTCGCGGTGCCTTTAAAGCCCTGTACCCTAAACCAACCGGTCGAGTCACCAACTTAACCGCCGCACGCGGATTCGTGGAGTTTAGCGAAGTTGTAGGTGCTGGATTCGAAATCATTCAAGTCCTGGTGAAACTCAGAGTTTGTGGTCGAAAAGATCCTTTTAACTTGATGCCCTAAACCTTAGTTGGTTGTGAGTCATCTGCGGATCCTCGCTATTACCTGACTTCAGAAGCCGAAGCCAAAGATTTGCACCCTACAATACAATAGAAGTATGAAATAAGTGTGGAACTGAATCTATTTAGGTTGGTCAACAGTCCAAGGTATTGGCAGTATTTTAGTTGGGGGGAGGTAGCTTTGCAGCTTATTGGTATAAACTGATCACCTAAAAACACTTAGATTTCGGTGGAAATTTAGGCTGATTTCCTTGGAATAAATGTCATTCCGAAACTGCTCATGTATGGCATTCGTTTCTCCGGTCGGTCTTTATACAGAGTCCCAATTTGTCATACTAAAGGTTAGGCATTATTTGCACATACTTTTTAAACAAACAGTCCATTTTTGCAAAAACATATCATGTATGATCTTCCTTCTTTTATCATTGCTGCTGACTCAGCAATGTCTCATTGGGGGAGGATTAAGACTCCAAATAAGCATAATTTCGGTTTTTGTTTATAGCAGTGTTTCAAGGCGCTTTTTGTTTACTAATCGACTTCAATAACTCAATTGATACATTGTCCCGCTGACATCATCACATTAGAGCTATTCTTAATAGTTTTGCAGGCTAAATGTCTCATATTTCCTCAGTTCGATTCAAACACGATGAACCCGAGCCGAATTCGAAGATGCATGATCAAATCAGAGGAAATTTGGAGCAAAACATCGAAGAGAAGAAGCTCCTGTGAGAACTTTTGTGGTTGCAAAAGCTCAAGAACCCGCAGCTGCAGGTCATGGAAATTCTGTAAGAACCCGCGAAATTTCGCAGCCGCAATTTTTCGCAACCTCGCGAACACCGCCACCGATCGCTACCCACTTGGCTGCGGTTTTATACAAGTTTGCCCTTATGTAATTTTGGTTCTTTAACACATTTTTGTAATTTCCTTATACTGAGCACCTATATAAGCTCAGCCATGCTTGTAATCAAATCAACTTTTTGTCACTCCATCAATCAATCAAGGAAATTGGGCACGGTTTCTCTCCTCCTCGTTGTTGGTGATTTTCTTATTCTCCTTCACTTCTTTGCACTTTCTTGCAGCCAAACACCCCTTTGATGGGAAGGCCACCGGTGCTGATTGGCTTAATTGCATGTTCTCAAGGCTGCCTTCATGTATGTATTTAAGGGCATTCGTGCCCCGCTTCACTCCAAAGCTAAAATCTCTGCCATGCTCTCCTAATGTGTACTTAGCAAGCTGGGGTTCAAATGGATACTTCACTCAGATCCACTCGATGCCCGCTAGTTGTCTCCTATTAGTTATTGTAAGGTAGGCTCGAGATGTGTTTCTCACCGCTGTGACATTTATGCCTAATCAAATGCCATCTTTCAAAAGGAAAACTCTTAGGGCTTAGGTTTTAAAGCTAAATGAAGATCTGGTTCGAGAAATGACTATATGTCATACTCCCCAACGCGAGGAAATAGACCCGAGCACATGTCGGTTAACCTAGAACCCTTAGCCCAGTGGCCCGAGACTTCAAGAATTTCTCTTAACTTTTTACATCAGTTATTTCAATCTTCAACCATTCACACACACTGTTTTCCACAAACCCTATAAATCCAACAAGAAAACACCATTTTCAATGCACTGTAACTCTTCTCTCACGAAGAAAACTCATCCCTGTGTTCGACCCTAGAGCCACTATACTCGCAAAGAGCTTTGCTACGCAGTAGGAATCCTAGGTTATAAATTTTGTTGATTCCGAACACCTACTTGGCCAAAACGAATCAGTAACCACAGCCCAAAAACTCTGCCCTTACTTCCAAGCTCATACCATTGAAATCTTAATAGAATACCCAATGAAGCAGGTCCTACACAAACCAAAGACCTAGGGAAGATTGATGAAGTGGGCCATAGAGCTAAGCAAGTTCGACATCAAATACAAACCAAAAACAACAATAAAAGGGCAGATCTTGCCGAAGCTACTCAAACGACACCCGACCTCCCCATTTGAGGTCAGTCTCACTCAGGGCCGCCAATGCTCAAGGGAGTGGTGGTCGGTCTACTAAATTCCTCTCCAAAAGGAATAGATATCAATATGCGCTTAAGATTTGGGTTCCGGAAATTAAATACTTATTTTAAAGAAGGAATTTGAGTATGTTAATTTCGACTAAGCTTATTGATTCTAATGAATTATCAGAGTTGAGATTAGTATTATATTCCCCCGTCACGCTAATGGATTATTTTCTAAAGATATTATTATTCAATACATTTATAAATTGTCGATGGCGGGGTGATCTTACTTACGAGATACCCCTCGATAAGATATCCGCCCCATCTCACGGTCAGAGTCGAGTATATCTCTATCCCAACTCGACCTCGGTATGCTTAAATGTTCTAACCCCAATGCCACCTTCAGATCTGAATATCTCATTTACCGAATCAACTGAAGGCTACTCTACTCAGATCCCTGGATAACCTCATCTCTCGACCCTGGATTCCAGCAGGATTATGCCAATGTTGGCCGACATTACCATATAATGAAATCGTAGATATGTTAAGGGTGATGCAACCAAGTGATAAACAATCGAATAATATAAAGTACTAAACTTTAATCCATCAACATATGACAGGGTTCAACACAACCCTAGATATAGATCTAGAACATACTGAATGAGAGAATGAAAGTGTTTAATCTTAAAAACATCATTTTAATATCCAAAAATGAGAAATAGTACAAATCACGGGCACTTCTTCGGTCCGTGGTTGCCGGCCCGAATTCGTGGCCTTCGCTCGTACGCTCCCGACACCCCAATTCGAACCCCGCTTTAAATGATGAGGCGATCCCGTATCGGTCGCTACGCAACGCCGCTGACGCCGAGACGCCGCGACGCTTCCGATTGTTGACTTCAGACAAATGTAATCAACGTCAGCGACGCGCATCGCCACGATATGGAGACGTCGCGACGTTGGAACGTCGTGACGTGGCAGCCACTTTCCTACATTGCTCTCCATTACTCCAATTTGCTTCCACAGTGTGCTCTTTTCACATCATTTGCACCTGCATTCACCGATTCAGTCATACTCAGATAACAAACTGGAAAAATACATATTTAACCATAAAAATAACGCTAAAAACCTAAGAAAGACGCTGTATACTATGAGTGTTTCAAGCACTCACACTCCCCCACCCTAACTTCGTCATTCCCAAGCAAGAATGGACTCTAGACAGATACACACCGACACACGAAACTAACACTAAGACAAGGTTGCACATGCCGAGAAATAGGATCAAGCCGGGACCGACTCACACCGGCCGTTGTTTTGCCTAAGTTCACAAGATGCATAATGATGTTCGACTTTTGAAAACCTACCAAATAGGTGGAAGTGACTAGTGCCCTCAAATTCCATGGTATTCAATAACCTTCCTAAGGAAACCAAGTGTAGGTGATAAAGATGATCTTCAAGCATAAAGAAGGTCCTGGAAGACCCCCAAACTTAAAGCTCAACTCACCTATTTCCAAGAAGCTAACTAAGAAAGGAAGAACGCACCTTTTTATTCATACCAAAATACCTAAAAATTTCCTAAAATACCTAAAAGTGAAGGAGAACTAAGGCAAGAAGTTTTGAAGAGTGCCCTGAGCTGGGATCCATCGCGACTTCACCGGGCTGGTTAAGGGCACCAGCATTAAATTCCCTTCAAACTTCACCCCGAACACTCAACCAAACTCAAAGGCCCCAGTTGTGGCTGATCCATCTTCATCCCATGAAGGCAATGAAGTCAATGACTCCCAGCCACTGCTTAGGCATTAGGGCTTCAAAGGCCCCTTGAATCGTGTCCGGGATTCCGATCGATGATCCACTCTATTCTAATTCATGCCTATTTTTACTCTTTTCTTTTTTTTTTCTTCTTTTGACTTTTTTTCTATTGTTTTGTATTTTTTTTTTTTAAGTTGGAGCTCGATGGCAATCCTTGTTTAGTAATCCCATCACTTAGGTGGCCAGAATCCCTGCTGTTAGTTGAATTCAAGGCAAAGGGTCCGTGACCAAGGTATACAAGGGAGACCAAAAGTGTGTGTGATAGATCTCCTTGAGAAATAGCTTCTTATAGCAAAGGAATGGAGGCATACTTGAGCCACCCATACCAAGCAAGTACACAATTCCGCATCATTTAAAAACCTAAGGGTCCTATTCCTCTTACACTTGGCATTTTTGAATAAGGCTCAAAACGACCTCTACTAGCCAAAAGGCATCAAACTCACTCATATGAGACACAAAATAAAAATAAAGAATGAAAACACATGCAACTAATAACCAAACAACTAACTAAAACAGTAAGGAGATACAAAAGCTGGATTTTGGAAAAAATTTTCTTAATGATTTTTGACCAATTTCCAAACTTGAAATGAACATTGTCCTCAATGTGAAAGCAAAAGCAAGAATGGATAATGAGTACTCCCCTGAGGTTGATCAAGTCTTTGGAAGTTGCTCCAATGAATATGGCTCGCTGACCTTGCTGTTAAGAGGGGTTAGACCTAAGTCCAAATGATATGAGGCTTCTGAAAATGTAGCCATATGGAATGAAATGAGGAGGATGTTGAAACCGATTTCCTTGTTCAATTTTTGTTCTTGAACCTCAAGATACCATAAACTCATCTTCGCACCTCCCGCTCCATAGCCAACTTCAAACCCAAAAACCCGAAAAACAACACTAAGAAACATAAGATCAACAAGAAAATTTATTCAAAAACAAACTCAAAAGTAAGTAAAGTAAAAAGGAAAAGGAAACTATTAAACCTCTGTCAGCTTCCCAAGAAGTCGCTCCGCTTTTCTAGAGTCCAAATTAGACTCTACCAACTACTGACGGGTTGGTGCTTCTTGCCTCCATCCTTCTAAGAGAGTATAGTTGTGCTCAATCAAGAATTTGAGCACATAGTCTTCCCACAATCTTATTATTTTTGATTTTCTATTTTTTAATTTTTGTTTCAATGGTTCCTCTCAATTCATTGTTGAAATGAATGATGTAATTTCATCCACTCCTAATTTGGGATCGTTTCTCATTTTTCAATTCTTCATGCATCTCACCCCATAAAGTCATCTCCCGAAAAGTCTCTGCACCTCCTTTACCTTTTCATATGATTCGAGAAGTCGACTCTTTTTCCTCCTTTCAACTAAGCCCTTCAAAGTTTCCGGTGATCATCATCCTCCACCTTTGAAGCTTCTCAGTTCTTCATTACTCTGAAGTGATTTCTTCATTATAGCTCCAGTTTTCTTCTTCTGTATTCACCCCAAGAGTAGATGGCGAACTCTCATGTTGTCCTTCAAAGGACATTGTAGCCATATTCTCTTGTTCATTCATATATTTTGCCACTAGTTCTTCTATACTCATACTCTCATCTTCTTTAGGTTGTTCTTTCTCAAATGTGTAAGTTTGAGTAATTTAAGTGGCCATTGGAGCCATCTCTTCTTTCAAGCTATCTAGAATGGTGTATGCTGAATTTGAACATTAGCCCTTGTCAATTCCAATGAATTGAACTTGAGATGTCACACATTCAGCATGAACTCTTTCATTTCAATTAATGCTGCCTCTAACTTTGTCATTCATTCTCTCACGTGGAGGTCGAATTTTATCTCATTTGGATTAAAAACCGAGGCAACTCCAACTTGAGAGTAGTCAATTTCATCCATTGATCTTGAAATTCAGGTTGTGCCATGGTAAATGCAAATTGAGTTCTTCTTAATTCATCCGCGCTTCTTCTGTGCTTGATCTTTCGACTTGTGGAGATCAAGAGTGCCACAGCTTGTATTCCATGAGGTGTTTCAAAGGTGGCTCCATCCAAAATTATGATTGCTCAAGCATGGGGTACCTCCATTTTGAGCATAATCCATTGATGCATATATGGTTGCCACTTGACTCTCGCACTTGAGTTGTCACTCTTCTTGATGCTCACGCCCACCGTCGCATTCTTAGTTGTTGCTCACTCAGCCAATGCATTTGTCAACCTCGATGATCTGATCCATTGTGATTGAAACTTGCATTTCTTTGCTCTCTAGTATGTTTTACGGTTCTAGCTCCTGGATCAAAAGGAACTAGTTCACCTTTGACCCTATCTTCGTATGAATGCAAATTGAACTTCCCGAAACCACAAACAAACAAGAGAGACCAAGTAACAAGCACGTATGTAAACGGGTAAAATAAAAAAATAAAAATAAAAATAAATAAATAAATAAAATGTATTAAATAAAAAAATTGATCCAAAGTAATATCTAGCGCGTTGTTGTCAATATCAATACAAAAAACTTTCCTCAAAGAATCCGCCACTAAAAACTTGATAGGTCGAAAGCGTGGTGTGTATAAATGTGTATGCCTATGTGCAAGTGCACGCTACGTTTCAAGTAAATATAGTACCTAAGTACTCCGATATCGATCCACGAGAGAAGTGTGCCGAAAATCGACTTTACGCTTTAAATATTATTCGACCTAAAATCGCATCAATCTACTAATAAAAAGAAAACTAATCCTATAATATTTGCTAAATCAATTATCTGAGGAAAACCAGGTTTTGCCTTCACCCGTCACACTCATGAATTTTAACCTAAATAAGTTATTTATTTTAATATTTCATATGATTTACGTTAGCGGGTTGATCATGCCTACAAGATATTCTTCTCGAGATATGACCGCCATCTCACAAGTGGGGTGTATTGCATCTCTCGCTTTGACCTCGACCAAACGCTTAAATGTATAAAACCCAATGCCACAACTTGGAACCCGAGATATCTCTATTCCCGATTGACCAATTGTTGCTTTATTCATGTCCCTAGGAGTCATCATCTCTCATCCGCATCTGAAGAATGGCATGCCAAAGTCAGCCAAACCCTAACATCTAATTATTGCGTAAATAAAGCAAGTCGATAAAAATCATAATTTATATTAAATAAAAATGAAAATTAAACTAATCCGCATAAGTGCGCTTAGTTTTGACAAAACCCTAGAACGAAACCTAGAACATCTCTATGCGGGAAGAAAAACCATCAAAAGAAAGAGAAAAAAGAGAGAGGATGAAATAAACGATTTTGAGGAAAGCCCCATCTCCTTTCTTCAATCTTCTTCTTCTGCTTTTCCTTCAAAGATGTGTGCCCTAGGTGTTTCCACCCAAAGAGAGGGCTTCCTTCAAAACGCCCAAAACCGCTCAAAATCGCCCTCTCTCGATCCCTATGGTTTGAGCTTTTGTGAACTTCCATTATGGGCTCAAATGGGGCCAAAATCCATCCAAAACGACCCCTAACGCCGCTGACGCCGCTTTCGCAGCCGCAACGCCGCGACGTTGTCTCAACGCGACGCCGCCGCAAATTCCCTCGTTGCCTCCAACTCTCGTAAAGGTCATAACTTTGTCATACCGAACTCCGACAGTGTTCTTGGTACCGTTGGAAAGCCTTAGCAGAATCTATCCATATATGACTTGGAATATAGCTCATATGATTTGAAACGCCCAAAATACAGTAGCCTCTCCCCGTCAAGGTGCCGCAATGTTCACGATTTTCTTCAAGTTGGGAACTTGCATAACTTTCTGTTTCGAACTCCAATTTTGTGTTCTTGGTATCCCGAAAGCTCTTGAAGTTTAGAATTCATACATATAAATCTTGCTTCAATTGAGTTCAGTGATATCTGAAAACGTCAAAATACAGTAGCTACTTCTGTAGTAGTTTTTCCACCAATTTTGCAATAATTCCATCAAATTGATGACTGACCAAGTATGAACTTTTAGAGCATTAGGCAATTTATTTAACATAAAAAACACTAGAAAAAATAACTAAAGCATAGGGATAAAATGAGTATTTAAGATACTCATCACATAGCTGGGCTTAACCTCGCCCATTCAATGGAAGTTGATCAGCTAGAGGTATGCAGCGACTCCTAGCTGGTAGTAAAGCAAACAGAAGACTCCTATGAAGCCAGAGGCGAAAAAATGATCCTATACCTCAAAAAGGTACGGGAATTACTTAAGAAGTTCGTAAGAGTTCAGGTTCGGGACACATACCAAGAGCGTAGAATTCATGGAGCGCATGCCTTAGCAAAATCGGGAACAAATTCTCCCAAGAAGACCTCAATGCATCGATGCCCGCTGAGCACCTTTCGCAGCCCCCGAGATTCCAACAACGGCAGGTCTCCCCTGTCATGTCCGAGCCGAGCTGGATGGACCCCATTTGGGACTACTTAATAAAAGGACTACTGCCAAATGACCCGAATGAGGCATTTAAGCTTAGGTCGAGGTCTGTCGGGTTCACTATTCATCGGGGAGCCCTTTATAAACGAGGTTTTTTCACACCCATCCTCAAGTGCATTGCAAAGGAAGACGCCGACCACGTACGAGGGTGCACATGAAGGTGTATGTGGAAATCACACGGAGCTTGGTCATCGCGGAAAGCTTCGAGGTGGGGGTACTATCGCCTAATAATACTCGAGACGAACATAACTACCGAAATTGCAAGTTTGTCGAGCACGCCAAAATCTCACCTCCCATCCGAGCCATCGACATCGCTACAAGCCCCTAGCCTTTCAAAAGAGGTGGCCGACATATCAGGGACCTCCGCCCATTGGAAAGGGCCACGCAAATTTATCGCCAGAGCAATGGATTATTTCACCAAATGGGCGTGTCGAGCCCTGGCTACTATCACGTAACAAAAAGGTACGCAACTTCGTCCAAGGTACATAATATGCGTGTTTGGTATCCCGAGCCCTAGTGTCGCATAATGGGAAGTAATTCGACAACTTAAGTTCGTGGATTTCGTGTCGAAAGCTCGAGATCGTGAACTACTACTCATCCCCACTATCCACACCCATCGGACAAGCAAGTCACCATCGAACCCTAAAATAAAGATTGAAGACCAAGTTGAAGGTCTAAAATGTAAATGGGTAGAATAATTTCTTGGTGTAAGGCGGGCATACAGTAACTACATGCAAAGCTTCAAGAACTCAGAGACCATTCGCTTGCCTTTGGCACCGAGGCGATACTGCCGAGATCTGGGATGAAATCCCCAAGGATTGAATTGGCAAGTTGAACATAATGAAGAGGCTCTTCGCCTAAACCTGGGACCTCTCCCTGGGAGCAAAAAGCGTGATCAGTCCTGAAACGTACGTAAGACTCAATACCAAAGGAAGACGGTGAAGGTAATTACGACCAAAAGGTCAAAACTCTAGGGAGTTATAAGCCTGGCGACCTAGTTTTAAAAAAGGTTCAGCCAGCAAGGAAAGATCCTACACATGGAAAGGTAGGACCCAACCTGGTGCCCTTATCATGTCTCGTGGTCGACCGGTAACTACGACCTGCACGGAAGCATGGAAAAAATTCTACCTCATTCTTGGAACGTTGAGCACCTCAAACATTTCTATCAATAGACCTAGGATTGTAATCTTTAATAAAGTATCATCAGCTTTCAAATAACAGTCTGTGTGTTCGTTGATTACTTTGTTTAATATCCTTATGAATAAAAAAGCAAGGCATCTCGGTAAAAGAAAAACAGACAGCTCGGCCAGGAAACGCCCGAGAAAATTACACACTTCAGAATACGAAAATTCATGCTTAAAAAAAAATGCTCTTTATTCCAATGAAGATGCAATTGATTACACCGCAAAGGACATCCCTACATCTCGAATGAACAAGATAAGCAGCCTCTCAAAAATCTCAAGAAAGAGAGTGGAGTAGGGAAAAAGAGAAGGAAGAGAGAGTGTGAACTGAGGGTGCTGGCAAGGAAAAGGAAAAGGAAAAGGAGAAGAAAGAAGAGAAAGGGAAAGGGAAAGAGAAGAAGAGAGAGTGCGAAAGGAGAAGGAAAAGTAGAAGGAAAAGAAGAGAAGAAAAAAGAGGAAAAAATGGAGAAAGCTACAGACTAAAGTTCTTCTTAAGTACACCGGCCTTCGGATGCATCTGGCACCGCCCGTCATCGATCTGAGCTAGAATAAATTATTCCCCATAAGGGAGGAACTAGGGAAAACACAACCCTATAGCGTGAGGACCATCTGAATCCAAACGCTACCAGATTCTAAGCGTAATCCTCCCCGCGACGGCGACCAAGCTCGACGCTTCATCATACGCCAGACTCAATTACGCCCAAAATGTATAGCGTTCAGCACAGCTCCATCATAGAGTCACAATTTATACAAGCCTCTGAGCGCTTGAAAATTCATAATCGGTTCTTAATTCTCCATAAACCAAAGATTAAAAATGCCTCATTTTCCAAGAGAAGGAAGTCACCGCCATGTCGCCATTAAGGTCACAAGTCGCCAGAGCTCGCCAGACTCAATTTCGAAGAGCCTCAATCAAGCCAACTAAGGCCTTGTAGCCCAGAAGTTAGTTCAGCTCAAGAAGATTAGCCCATACTGAGCTCCCAAGAAATTAGCTCAAGAGCTCAATCGCCTCAACTAAGGCCTCAGAGTCTGAGAGCCGCTTCACCAGCAGATACTTTACTGAGTCTCAAGAAATTGGGCTAAAGAGCTCAACTGAAGCCAACTAAGGCCTTGTAGCCCAGAGCCGCTCAACTCACAGATTAGGGTCACTGAGTCTCAAGAGGTCAGCTTTCAAGAGCGAATCAAGCCAACTAAGGCTCAGGAATCCGTGAGCGCTTCAACTCAGTAAATTAGCTTACTGAGCCTTCGTAGCTCGGGCCAAGAGCCTAACTGGCCAACTAAGGCCTTGTAGCCCATGAGCCAGCTCAAATGTGTAGATTAGCCTACTTCGAGTTTCCCTGGGGCACTTCGCTTCAAGAGCTTAACCATCAACTAAGGCCTTATGTTCAGAGCTGTCTACCAGCAGATTAGCCCACTGAGCCCTCAATAGCTCGCCTTTAAAGAGCCTAATTGCTCAACTAAGGCCTTGTAGCCCAGAGCCATCACCAGTGATTAGCCTACTGAGCCCCGCAGCCTTAGCCTGAAGAGCTCAACTGCTCAACCAAGGCCTTGTAGCCCATGAGCCTGTTTAGCTAAGGCAGACAGCCCACTGAGCCTCAAGAAATTTCCGCTTTTGAAAGAGCTCAACCACTCAACCAAGGCCTTTATAGCCCAGGAGCTCACCAGCAGATAGCCCACAGTTTCAAGAACTGGCTTCAAGAGTCTCAACTACTCAACCAAGGCTCAGAGCCAGGAGCCGCTCAAATCTCAGCAGACAGCCCACGAGCCTCAGTACAGCCTTAGCTCTCGAAGAGCCTGCAACCCGCCAACTCAAGGCCTCAGAGCCCAGAGCCAGCCCACTGGCAGATTAGCTCACTGAGCTCAACAAATTTCGCTCAAAGAGCTCAATCGCTCAACTAAGGCCTTATAGCCCCGTGAGCCACCTCACCAAAGTGCATTAGCCCACTGAGCCCCTCAATAGATCGGGGCTTCAAGAGCTCAACTGCCAACTAAGGCCTTGTAGCCCAAGAGCGTCACCAGCAGACAGCTCTTTCACTGAGCCTCAGCAGCTTAGTTTCGAAGAGCCCAACCGCTCAACTAAGGCCTTGTAGCCCAGGAGCTGGCTTCACTCAGCCTCGAACCTCGCAGCCTTAGTTTCAAGAGCTCAACCGCTCAACTAAGGCTTTCAGAGCCCAAGAGCCGCCTGGTGGCTGCTGATAGCCAACGGAGCCTCAGCAGCCTCGCCAAGACCACGACCGCCTCAACTAAGGCCTCAGAACTCCGTAAGGCTGTGCTCGGCCAGCAGAGGCGGCATAAGGAACGCAATTAGGGTAAAAGAGAAATATAAAATCGAAAGCATCTATTAAGTTTCAAAGCCAGAACTAGATTACATATATCCGGGGTTCAAAGCCTAAGGTTTAAAAAAAAAAGCAAAATCAGACAAGGAGGCTCGACGTCGCGCGGGATCGGCTAAAAGGAGAAAAGGGGACGGCCTCAATCGCGCCGGCCTCCAAAACAATCAAAGATTAAAGACCTCCTTCGCTCCTCGCTGGGAATATCAAAATTAAGGTCCAAACCCGAGTAAAGCGCATCAACCCTCCTCCTGAAAAGCAAGCCATCCAGCCAGCCCCACCGAGTGCGTGCCTATCCTCAAACTGCTATCGCTCTATCTCTCTCGAACGGCGTAACTTCGCCGAGGTCCCCCCGCAAAGCATGGCACTCATCGGCCAGCGCTCAATAGAGCTCACTTCGGAAGCCTCGTTGAAGAGCTCCGGCTTAGTAGCAACCGCTATGCGCAGCCTCATCCTAGCGGCCTGCGCCCCCGACCATCTGGCCACTCCACTCCAGCGCTTGCTCTTCCCTAACTACTCCGCATCCCTGCGCTGCAACCTTCCCGCTACCCAGGTCATTCTGTACCGGGCAGCCCCATCCCCGACCTCGAAGCTCGCCGACAACCTTAAGCCTCTCGGCCTCTTCTCGCCCCGCCTGCTCTCGCATTGCCGTAAATATGTCTCAAGCTCCGACTCGAGCTTCACCCGCTTCCTCCGTCATACTTACATCCGAGTCATAGCTCACTCGCCTGGGAGGTAAGAGAAGCCACTTTAGCTTTGTAGGCTCTGGCGGCTTTGGCACGACCCTCGTTCAGATTGGCCCTTTTCGCCAAACTCTTCAGATGGGTAGCCACCTGCCAATACACAACACATAATCAATGCACAACTCGAAACCAAGATCAAGGTAAACAAATATGGACATGGGAACTTACGGAGGCGACCCCTTTAAGGGATAGAGCCAAAGCCTCTCAATGTGCAGGCACCCGAATTCTTGAGATCGATCCCCGAGGATGGATGATCGCGCCACCGCAGCTTAGCATCGAGAGCAAGGAATCCTCATCCCCATCGCCTTCAAAGGTCGTCTCCCAAGTCTCGCATCGCAGAGGGGGCCCGGGGCGTCACGCCAGGAGGACTCCAAACCAGATGGCATAACCTCTAACGGAGGCTCAACAGCCCTCCCCGAGGAATCTTTGGCCTGGGCAGCAGAGGCGGAGCGAGGTTGCGAACTCGGGCGCTGACTCTACGAGACGGGCGTGACTCGCCCCCGCGCCGACATGGGCGAGCGCCGAAGAAGACGCCTCAACCCCGAGGCCCACCCCAGTCGATGGCTCCTTCAAGGCGGGCCCCAAGGTTTCGCTTCACACTTCGAGACCTCCTGGACAACGTCTCCACCCGAAAGCCAAGCCTCCCTTGAGCGAGCCTGGACAACCCGAGGCCTATCATGGGAGAACTCTTCATAACTGACGGAGGGCGGCGCCCGCAGTGTGGCTGGCCCAGAAGACTTCGAACCCGAAGATCCCTGGAATAACCGACCTAATAAGCTCTGGCAGTAAGCACGCGAACAAATTGCCAACTCGTCGCAACCCCGTCTTCTGGCCAAGAGACTAAGGCGACACTCCAAGAGCGAGCCAATGCAAAGTTAGGGATACCTTATAATCTATGAAAACTAGACTAAATCCAAAGCAGCAAGCTCACGAGATTCTCGAGAGAGAGTGGTCCAGCAATCGAATGCCCAGCTGTCTTCCTACGCAGGATCGCATCCCAACTACTTCACACCATAGTGCAACAGGCCTTTCAAAAATCTGTGGGGAAGACAAAGAGATGGCAGAGGATCAACTGAGCTGAACGCTAGATAAGTAAAGAAGTCTCACGGCTTCTTCACAAGAGGTCCAGAAATCGTAGCTATACCGCACCCAAGCCCTTATCCCAAAGACAACTCAACACTTAATCAAATACCTTGTCAGCAAAAGCCGAGAGTGGGCAAGCATTGGAATGTCGCACCTTTATAAAGGGATTCGCAGTGGCACTGAGTCCATTCTCGGTTGCCACCTCAAGAAGCACACCATCTTGGGCATGTGAACAACATAGGAGGTCAGTACGTCCGGAGACCAAATCTGGACACCAAACTGGGGCCTATCGCTCAGCGGCGACTTCCCATATAAAGCTCAACCCTACTAAAAGACTCCACCTGTAGCTTCGCACGACCGACTTCAGATATTCAGACCCCACAGGGTATTTAGTCTCATCAATTTTATCCTTACCTTTACTCATGAAGGAGGTTCTCTGTGGCATCTCGAAGAACAAATCTGCTGCCGATTGACTCACCACCAAATCGCTCGAACCCGATAATCGCAGAGGAGTCACCCCTATACACAAAGAATATGAACGACCTGCACTCCATAGGAATACCCAAAGTTAGACCAAACCCAACTAAGCTAGCCCTAACGCCCGGCAAAGCATTCCACTAAAAGACAAAGAAGGAAGAAAGACGCACCTGGCCCTAGAACATAACGAAAGGACGACCTCAAGCCGGTATTACAAAAACACCAAAGAGATTCTCAACCGATTCGTACACAAAGAGGTTGTTATAATCACAATACGAGATCTCAATCCATCGTACAGAGCGTAGCTACTGCAGTATAGCAGCTCTAGGGTCGAACACAGGGATGGGTTTTCTTCGTACAAATGATTTGCAATGGAGTTCAAAATGATGAATTTAATTTGGATTTTAAGGTGGTGATAAAAACAAGGGGGTTGGTGGTTTGCAAACTGAAAATAAAGGCGAAATAAAATATAAAAAGAACTCCTTGAAGCATTGGGCCGCTGAGTTTAAGGTCCTAGGCTAACCGAGAGGTCCCGGGTTCATTTCGCATCGGGAGACATACATAGTCATCTCCCAAATCGGATCTTCATTTAACTTTAAAACTAAACCCTAATAATTTTCCTTTTGAGAGAAGGCATTTATTTAGCATTTATGGTTCCTTCAATGAAATCTATCACCCGACTCATCCTACAATGATTCGTGAAGGGCAACCACGGGTCTTAATGGATCGAATAAGCATCCACTAAACCCCAAAAGATTACCAAGTATTGATCAAAAAGAGGATGCACTGGGGTATGAAAATATAACCCCTTAACCTACTTCAGTCTGTAGCAACTAATGGATATCAACATATCTAAAGCTAAGAATACATCGAACCCTAAAAGTTTGCCAATTATCTACTAAAGAAAGTACATCAAAAGCTTTAAACCTAGAGTTGAAAATTGGGAACCAAAAATGTCAAAACCTCGCAACGCGGAAGAACAGGGAACCACCACTCTCCGTATCCTACCCCAAAGAACCTTCCACTTCAAGGAGTGAAAGGATTTTACCGCTCATCCTCCAAGTCATTATCCTCGAGGGTGTTTGGCAACCAAGAAAATAAGAAAAGAAAATGAAAGAAAAGGGAGCAGCAGAGAAAAAAACATGGGAGAGCTGAAAGCTTCCCCTAAAATCAAAAACTTAGGTCAACAGTGTGTTACAATGGCTTATATAGCCTTACAAACATGTGAAATACCAAAATAACCAAACTAGAATAATTACAGCTGAGGGCGTAATGAGAAAACCAAAAATGGAGTCGTTTGATCACAAACAGTAGAATTTTTCGCTTATGCACGCTGAATTTCGCTTATCATAGCTAAATTTCGCTATGATAGCGAAATTTCGCTATCATAGCGAAAATTACTGTGCATAGCGAAAATTAAAATTTTCGCTATGATAGCGAAAAATTTCACGAGCGAATTTTCCTCCCATTCATCAATCGCTGGCCATCGGCTCCATCACACTGCTCCCACCGCCTCCCTCGTCGCTACTCATCTTATTCATGTATTTTTGCTTTCTTTTCCTTTTTCTGATCTTTATTTCTTCTAATTTTTTTATCCTGTACGCTAAGTCCGACCAAAATTCCCTATGCTCGAATGACTCGACAAACTTTTTGCATTAAAAGCTTGCAAAACTCGCAAAATTAGCCACAAAATATTATCAGAGTACCATAGGGACTCCAAACATGTCAATCGTTAATTATAACAATTAGTACACAAATGTGCTCAAACCCATTAAAAAAATATGGTTCAAAATATCACTGGCACTAATCACACCCCTCAACCTACATTACTGCTAGTCCCTTAGCAATGAAAGAAAGAAAGAAAGAGAGAGCATACTAAATAAAATCAAAATTATGTTCACAAAAATATAATCCAAAAAGGTCATGGAATGAGTAATGCCTAACCCTAAGTAAGAATCATCAAAACCTTGCCCAATAACTAACTCGAGAATGTGGCCATACAAAATTGAGTATCAAAAGAGTTTCTTCGACGAATCAACCGTAAACTTCCACCAAAATTCAGTTGTTTGGTTGACCGGGCTCTCAACAATAAATCACAACTACACTCTCCCAACCTAGCTACTATCACAACCTAGCATGCTAACCAACCTAAATAGATCAGGACCCACCTCTTATTCCACAACTTTTTTTTTTTTGTGTTATAAGGGTGCAATGCTGAGGAATCGACCTCACCAAAGTCCATGTAACGAGGATCTACCGATGACTCCCAACCAATTAAGGCTTAGGGCACCAAGTCATGAGGATCTTTCGACCACTAACTCTTCAGGTTTCACCCCGACTTCGAATGATTTCGAGACTCCAACACCTACAACTTGCTAAACTCTACCCATCCACCCGTGTAGCGAACACTAAGCTCCAAGGACCCCAAATGCTGAAAGCTTAGTGGCACCAGTTTTAAAGGCTTCGCCATATAAATTTCTGACCGTGCTTCGGGTTTCAAGGCAAAGCGTTGCAATTTTTTTTTCTTTTTCTTTCTTTTATTTTGGAAGACACATTGGCCTTCTATTCATGAGGGTCCTAACTCATTAAAGGTGGTCAACGAAACTAGTGGTAGGTTATTGCAAGGCTTAGAGGTTGAAGCGCTTTTTTCGTGTTATCAAGAAACTCCGATGTGCTCTGTGTGGTTAGTTAGGAAGAAATAAGTCGAAATCAAAAGAGTTCAACTTATTATCCACTCATCCAGCATGAAACCAATCTAACATCAATAGAATCGACAAATTTCAATTTTTCAAACTACGGGCAAATAAACACAAAAATTTTGTTTGCAAAATGGGTCCAAATTTTGAAAAAGTAAACCGATAGTACAACAGTTTTATAGAAGGGGGAACCCAAAGAAGCCAATCGAGTATAACAAAATGGGCTTGCTCAAAATAGTAACAAAGCATAAATACAAGCGACTCGGGCTATCCTCCCCCAACCCAAACATCTCTTGTCCGAAACGGGCCTTGATTAGGAAATTTAGGGGTGAAGTGTTACCTTGAGAGATGTGATCATTTTAGGCCAGATCAGTTTCTAACACCACTCCACATCACTCATTAGCTACAACAGCAGGTGCAGTAGGTGCCGACTACGGAAAGATTTTGAAATTACTCATAATAATTTCCAAAGTGTTATTTCGACATATTTTGATTCTACACTCTAAGCCTTTCCAATCCAGACTAAAACACCTAAAACGTTTCATTTAAAGTTTACTAAATAAAACAAAATCGGCGCAGAAACAGCCGACTATAGCGAAAATTTTTGCTATCATAGCGAAAATGTCTCTATCATAGTGAAAATGCCAGATTGCAAAAATTTCAGAACGTTACTAAATTTTCGCTTACGTCTAATAAATGATTTTTTTTTTTTTTTGAAAAATAAAAATAAAAATAAAAATAAAACAAAATTTTTTTACGATTCTTTGAAATAAAAGAAAAATAATAAAATTAAATAAATAATTTTTTTTTGATAAAATAAAATAACACTATAGGTATATATATATATATATATATATATATATATATATATATATATATATATATATATATATATATATATATATATATATATATATATATATATATATATATAAAATAAAAAAATAAAAATAAAATAATTAATTAATTTTTTTAAATAAAATAAAAAAAAACAACGTTTTGTTTTGCTTTTTTTTTTTTATATATAAAATAATAATAAAAATAAAATAAATAAATGAAACATCAGGTAAAAATTTGTCTCATAGCTGACCGTACACATTTTCGCTTATCATAGCGAAAATGCACATGATAGCTTAAAATTCAATTTCACACTATTGGTAAATTTTCGCAACGGTTACAATTCTCCTCGCCGGCCCGCATTCCTCCCGATCTTCATTCAAGCTCAAAATTTTCTTTACTAGAACTCGCAAAAATTAATACAAGAAAAAATTTAGAAAAATTGTAGAAAAGTAAAATTAATCTTAAAACAAGAATTAACTAAAAATTATAGAAAACCTAAGAAAAAAATTAATGAAATCAAAATAAAACAATTTATAAAATAAAATAAAAATAAAACAAGAAAAATTAAAACAAAAATGGGGGAGCTGAAATGTCGGTTCGTGTCTTAAATCCGAACCAAAGACTCCCAACTAACCAGGCTACGTGCAATGTAGGCACCGCCAGGTTCGGCGAAGTGGCAAAGGCTCTAACAGTGGCCACTAATTTTCTAATGTTTTGCAGCACAAGCAGTGATGGACTGACATGAGCTTTGGGAGCAAGGCCAGAGGTTTTGGCTCACAAGCAGGGCACATGTGACACTCTGCAAAGGGGCTTATTTCAAATGGGCATGCACTGTGATTCAAATTCATGTGACACAAGGATAGGTTCTCGGGGGCTCTTCCCGTCTTTCCCTCTCACCTCCACCTCGCTCCCGGGCTGGGCAATTCCTCAAGAGCTTCCACCGGGTTCCCGTGATCACTTCCTTCTGGCCACCAACCTCCTCTGTGCTCCTCCTCTCACAAAGTTCGATCATGCCTTGATATGAGTATTGCAGTTGTCCAATTTCTTCCATTTCACTTTGAAGTCCATCAATTCTCTTGCTTACATTATTTCATGGTGTCAATTTTCCGACTTAATCGGGAAAATACTGTCCTCTGTGCTTCCACTGCCACCCACTAGCTCGTAAGGTCCGTACTAATTATTCAACTCGGGAGAAACTAATTGTGGTGGTTGTGGTGGCCGAGGAGTTGAGGTATACTGGAGGCACCATGTATGAGGGTGTACTCATCCATCGTCTCTATAGTCCCTCATGGATCTAGGTTTCGATTTCTCCCTTACAAAGCTGTCGCCACCGCCATGGAAGGTTCCCGTAGTCCTCATTGTCATGTATGCTCTGTGGTTACTCTCCACTGTGGTACTCACTATATGTTCTCCCTTAGGTGTTCCATTTGGATTCTAGTTCATCAACTAGAACACGGGATTCCTCGCAAGAAACAGTATAAAGACAAACATTCCCACAGGTTTTTTTTTTTTTTTTATATGAAATGAAATAAAATAAAAATGACAAAGGAAATATAAAAAGAAATTCACCAATACTTGTGATGAGGATCAAAAGTGTTCACAGCCTCAATAAACACTTTAGGCAACTATCCCTAAGAATCTGGCGCCCATTTGATCTGGGTACACAAAGAAAGTGAATCAATAATATTTATATCCTAAATCCTACTATCGTAGCGAGCTATCGCAAAGATATACTCTAGGGTCAACATGTGGATGGGCTTTTCTCAGACAAATGATTTGCAATGGAGTTCTAAACATAACTGACTTGATTTGCTGCGGTGATAAAAACAGGGGCCGGGTGGTTTGCAAACTGAAAATAAAGGCGAAATAAAATATAAAAGAACTCCTCAAGCATTGGGCCGTCGAGTTTAGTGTCCCAGCTAACCCAGAGGTCCCGGGTTCATCAAGATTGGGAGTGATGACATATAGTCATCTCCCCCGAACCGGATCTTCATTTAACTTTTTAAAACTAAACCCTAATAATTTTCCTTTCGAGAAAGCATTTATTTAGCATTTATGGTTCCTTTCCGTTGAAAATCTATCACCTTGACTCATCCTACAATGATTCAGAAGGGCAAATCTGAAGGGTCTTAATGGATCTGAATAATAAGCATCCACTAAACCCTAAAAGATTACCAAGTATTGATCAAAGAGGATGCATCAAAAGTGAAAATATAACCCCTTAACCTACTTCCAGGGGCTCGTAAAAAGCAACTAATGGATATCAGTGTATCTAAAGCTAAGAATACATTGAACCCTAAAAGTTTGCCAAGTATTGGCCAAAGAAAGTACATCAAAAGCTTTAAACCTTAGAGTCGGGTACTGTGGAACTAAATGTCAAACTCAGCTGCGGAAGAACAGTGGGAACCACCAAAGAACCCTCCGATCCTACCCCTAAGAACCTTCCACTTCAAGGAGGAAAGGATTTTAGTCATCCTCCAAGTTGTCATCTCGAGGGTGTTTGGCAAACCAAGAAAATAAGAAAAGAAAATGAAAGAAAAGTGGAGCAGTGAAGAAAAACTGAGAGTTGGAAAGCTTCTCCCCAAAATCAAAAACTTAGCCATCAGCAGGTTACAAATGGCTTATATAGTCTTACAAACATGTGAAATACCAAAATAACCAAATTAGAATAATTACAAGGAGGGTAGAAATGAGAAAACCAAAACGGAGTCGCTTTGATCACAAAACAAAAGTGTAATTTTCGCTTATGCACGCTGAATTTCGCTATCCTAGCGAAAATTCGCTATGATGGCGAAATTTCGCTATCATAGCGAAAATCCAGGCATAGTGAAAATTGAAATTTTCGCTATGATAATAAAAATTCCTCGCTGCAGCGAATTTTCCCGTTCATCATCGCTACACCGTCTACTGGGCACTGCTCCCACTCGCCCCCCGTCGCTACTCATCCGATTCATGTATTTTGCTTTCTTTTCCCTTTTTCGATCTTTATTTTCGATTTTTGATCCAGAATGCTAAGTCCGACCATACCTCTTCTTCATGCTTGAATGACTCGACAAACTTGGCATTAAAAGCTTACAAACTGCAAAATTAGCCACAAAATATGATCATCAGCACTAGGACCTCGAACATGTCAATTGGGTTAATTATAACAATTAGTACACAAAATGTGCTCAAAACCTATTAAAAATAGGGTTCAAAATAGCACTTTTTGGGCACTAATCATCAACAAATGGTCAGACGGGTTTTAAGAAAAAAGAAGCCCGAACTCGCAAAGAAGGAAAAAGCTTCAATATCAGGGGAACACAACGCTAACGGTCAGAGGATGTTCTCAAAAGAAACTGGAAGAACTGTAGAAATGAGCGAAAGTCGGTGTCATTATTACCATTGTGACATTTGACAATGATGCCAAAGCCCTAACCAAACTACCAGCGACCACGCGAAGACGCGCACCCGATTCAAGAATCGACATGTACCGCCCACGCCGCTATAACCAAGGGTCGGGGGCAACTAATCGGGTTGAAAAAAAGCAGCGCTACAGTCTACTCCCAAGCCCAAGAAGCAGGTTTAAAAGAAGACTTATTAGCAGGCCCAGTAAAACGTTTGAGCTCCTGGCACATGCCCAAAGTGGGTTCTTTCCATCCACCCCAAGGGTCGATAACACTGACAAATTCCCAAAGAGTCATATCCCCGAATCAAATCAAATCTCACCGATAAGGAAAGTAGATAATTCCCTAATAACTACCTTAATTATCTCTTATTAATCCGACAATGATAAGGAAAGAAAACTTCATCCAATAAGAGAGAATTTATCACCATCCAATCTGAAAACATCTACTATAAATACTGTGCCAATTCCCATCTACAAAGGTGACTCGAAAAATTCACTCTAAGTAGTCGATCTTTTCTTCATCAAAGTGAAGAACTAACTTTGCACGGAGAGGCAATCCGGCGAGCCCTCACGATCCTCTTTGTTTTTTGTTTTTGCAGAGGAGTCCAACGTCCAAAGCCAGCAGACCGACTAGCGATTCCAACACGCTCCAGCCCAGTTCTGGTTGAAAAAGGCATCATCAAAAGGAAAGACATCTTTTTTTTTTTTCTAAATCGTGGTTTCCATTGATGTCGATCAAATAAACCATTGTTTTTTTAAGATTGATCTTCTGGAAAATCAAATATGAACAGGTTCTCATAGCTTTGAATCGGCAATGGAAAAGAACAAAATCCATAAAATATAGAAAAACAAATTTGATAGCTTCAATGTCAATTAAAATAGCTCTAATACCAATTGCTAAATTATTTTATGAAAACTAAGAGTATTTATTGATCTAAAAACCAATTTATCAATAATCAAATGACCCAATAAATACTTTACAAAATAGTAACTTTATTGAACAAAAAAACATATCAATTGTGTGAAAAAAAAAACATACCTGACATAAATCCGAAATTGTTGGCTACCATTTGTCTCCCAAATTTGTAAGGGATAAGATCAAAAGAAGACAGTACAAGATAGCTTTTTCCTTCTCCTCAAAGCTGCTCTACTCAAACCTTTAAAAATTCTATGCTCTGTGTACTTATATATATAAAGACAAGTTTAACAATGGACTTACCTAATAGAGGATTTCCCAAAGCTGGAAAGAAGATAAAACCATAGGCTCATATCTAGTTATTAAACCATCCCATAAATAATCCATAATTAATATGCATAATTATATAATTAAAATTATAATATAAATATACTTAATCAATAATTAATAAATTAATCTAACAGTAGCATCATCTCTCAATCGAGAAAGGCATACTACTTCTCTTGTAACAGAGTATGAGGTTTACGGCAGAGAGACAGATAGGGAGAAGATCATAAAATTGTTGCTGTCAGGTGAAGTTGCCAGTACTGCTCCCAAACTTCAGATGATTCCCATTGTTGGTATGGGTGGGGTTGGAAAAACAACCATCGCAAAGATTATCTATAACGACAAGAGGATGGAGGAAAATTTCCAAATCCGAGTATGGGCGTGCGTGTGTGACCAGTTTCATTTGGAAAAAAAATTACCAAACACATCTTAGAGTCGGTCTCGAGACGTTCATCCGATTCTATAAGCTTACAATTGCTACAAACGAGTTTGCAGGAAGAGCTGAATGGAAAAAAGTTTTTCCTTGTGTTGGATCGAGAACCCCAACACATTGAGCGAGTTACAAGCTCCATTAAAGGACAGAGCAGCAGGCAGTGTCATTGTGGTAACCACTCGTGAAGAAAGTGTTGCATCCATCAAGCGTACTACTCCTCTTCAGCGTCTCAGTGAACTTACTGAAGAACGATAGGTGGTCACTCTTTGCACATATTTCCTTTCAAAACACAACTCTAGATGCGCGCCAAAGCTTGGAACCTATTGGCAAGAGAATTATAAAGAAATGCGAAAGTTTGCCTTTGGCCGTACAGACATTGGCAGGTCTGTTGCGTTCCAACCAAGAAGAGAAGGCTTGTGAGACGATGCTAAGCAGCAAAATATTGCTTTTATCATCTCGAGAGAGTGAAATTTTTCCAGTTTTATGCTTGAGCTACCATTATCTCCCCTCTATATTGAAGCAATGATTTGCTTATTGCTCCATCTTTCCCAAGGATTATGAGTTTAACAAGGAAGAGTTGATTTTACTGTGGGTGGCACAAGGTTTTCTCGATGGGGGTGCTCTACAAAGGGGGGAGACAATAAAAGACTGGCAAAAGATGTTTTGATAAGCTATTATCGAGGTCGTTCTTTCAACAATCTGGTGGGGACTATTTATTCTTTGTGATGCATGATTTGATTCATGATTTGGCACGGTTTGTATCCAGAAATTTTTGTTTAACATTGGACATCGAGGGGCTAGACAAGATTTCAAAGAGGACTCGACATGTATCATACATCGGCCAAGAATTTGATGCCTCCAGGAGATTTGATCCCCTTCTCAAAACACAGAAGTTACGGACCTTCCTGAAGGTAAGCATGTCTAGTTATTTTCTATGTAACTACTTAGCAGATAAAGTCCTACATGAACTACTGCCGACATTTGAATGTTTGCGGGCTTTATCCTTGTCTCACTATCATATAACCAATTTACCCCCCTCATTCGAAACATTTGAGGCATATGAACCTTTCTCATACTGCAATAGAAAAGTTACCTCAATGGATATGTATGCTTTTGAATTTGCAATCATTAGTGTTGTCATATTGCCGTGAGATTATTGAGTTGCCAGCTGAAATTAGGAAACTCATCAACTTGATTCATTTAGATGTTTCTGAAACAAATATGCAAGGGATGCCAGTTGAAATTGGAAAACTCATCAACTTGCTTCATTTGGATATTTCAAAGACAAATCTAGAAGGGATGCCAACAGGAATCAACAAACTAAAAGATCTTTGAAGATTGACGACATTCGTTGTTGGCAAACATTGCAGAGTTACGGGATCTTTCACACCTACAGGGAGCACTCCATTTTGAACTTGCAGAATGTAGAGAATGCTATGGATGCTTTAGAGGCTCATTTAATGGAAAAGAAAGGCTTGATGACTTGATGTTTGCGTGGGATTCGAACAATGTAGTTGATGCTGATTTGATTAATCAAACCAAAGTTCTTGAAAAGCTTCAGCCTCATACCAAGATGAAAAGGGCGAGTATTCAACACTACAATGGCAATCAATTTCCAAAATGGTTAGGAGATCCTTCATTCATGATGAACTTAGTTGTGTTACGACTTGAAGATAGTGAAAGTTGCACATCCTTGCCACCACTTGGGAAGTTACAATCTCTCAAGGATCTCCAGATTGTGAAGAAGAATGAAGTACAAAAGGTTGGTGCAGAGTTGTATGGTTCATCTTCAATGAAGCCGTTTGGATCCCTAGAGATTTTGAGGTTTAAGAGATGTGGAAGTGGGAGGAATGGGTTTGTTGTGGAGTTGAGTTCCCTTGCCTGAAGAAACTTTATATCCAGATATGTCCAAAGCTGAAAGGGGATATACCTAAGTGCCTTCCTCAATCAACAAAGATTGTGATTAGTGAGTGTAGGTTGTTGATGTGTTGTCTTCAGTAGCTACTTCCATTCATGAATTGAGATTGGATGGATGTGAGGATATGGTGGTTAGAAGCGTTGGCGGCTTCGTCTCACTTGCCTCTTTTAACATGTGGAGTGTCTGTAAAATACCACCCATTCTTCCTAACCTTACCTCTCTTAAATACTTTAAGATCGAGGGATGTAAGAGTCTTGTATCTTTTTCAGAGTTGGCGCTGCCACCCATGCTTGAAAAACTTAGAATTGGATTCTGTCCCATTCCGGAGTCCCTACCAGTGGGGATGATGCAAAATGATACTACTCTCCAATGCTTGAATATCTTATGTTGTGGTTCTTTGAGGTCCTTGCTTATGTTGTTACTTGAATCGTCTAACCTTTGGCGTATCAGCGGTACGATGTAAACCTGTTAAAAAAGGGGGGTTCGGCGACGGTGTGTCGGCCACCTCTCCAATGATTAAGTCATCAAAATAATGGAGAAGATGAAAAAAAGAGTTCGTGCAATTGGAATTGCATACCTTTTCTTCGTGGGGAGTCTTTCTCTTTTATATTCGAATTTCTCCTTTATTATAAGGAAGATAATCTCGTAATTGGTATATTTTCCTCAAGGAGGATTACCCACTCCCAATCTGACAAGACTTATTATATTTGGGTGCCCTAAGCTCAAGTCTCTGCCCCAAGGGATGCACATCCTCCTTACATCCCTTCAAGTATTGAAAATATACGATTGTCCAGAAATTGATTCATTTCCAGACACGGGTTTGCCCACTACTCTATATGAGCTTTACATCTGGGATTGCAATTTGCAACAAACTCGTGAACTGTCGGATGGAGCGGGGCTTGCATACTCTTCCCTTTCTTATAAAGTTGTCTAATTAGAGGACATGAGAAAGAAATACTGGAGTCATTTCCCGAGGAGCGGTTTTTACCTTCCTCTCTCACCCATCTAAAAATTGAGTATCTTCCAAATCCGAAATGCATGGACAATCAGGGCTGCAGCACCTTATCTCTCCTGAGATTTACTCTTTTCCAGGTCTGAAATTCCTAGACAGTAAGGAGTTTCAGCCCCTCACCTCTCTTAAAGCTCTGCGGATCAAGGACTGTAAAAAGGTGAAGTACTTGCCAAAACAGGGGCAGCCCTTATCCCTTTCTCGTCCTTATATTACTGTTTGTCCTCTGTTGAAAAAGTGATGCGGAAAGGAATAAAAGGAAAGAATGGCCCAACATTTCTCACATCCCCTGCATAATATTCAACAGTTACATGGAAGATAGGGAGGTGATCTTATCATGAGGCCCTCCATCCAAGCTGTTGCTATCTGCTTTTATTGATTCCAGGTACCCACTTTCTGATTTTATTTATTTTTTGTGCAATCAATCAACACCAACTTTGCATTTTATTCTCATTCATCAACCACTTCAATCCGACTGCCTCTACGGCTTACACAACCACTGCCGAAAATTGAAACCATTTTTTTCAAGTCTATAAACAATCAAAGCAAAGCAGACTACTTGAATATCTGTTTTTATAAATATTTAAAGTGTGTTATAGTTTTAAATCTATCTTTCGTTAGAAAATTAATTATTTTTTACAACTAAATACTCAAGTTGTAATAATAAACCATCCCATTAGGACTCCAACTCAAACCCTCCCCCTCTCTATACCTTGCTTATTTCCAGTTATATAACCTAAAGTAAAAAAAGTGTTCTTCTCATGATTTTCAATTATTATTCTGTGATTCTTTTTGTGTTAATGAAAGAGGCTTGTATGGTTGGTTTGGAAAAACATATATATTAGTGGGATGTATTTTGCCAATTTCAAATTTTGAATTGTTTTTTTTTTTTAAATAGAGGAATTAAAATTTTAAAAAGGTTTTTCTATATATGTATTGGAAAATTAGTATTAAAATCATAAGCACATGACTTTTACGTTTAAATCGTGAGCAAAGTTTGTTTTTAAATATATTAAGCTTTTCGTAAATTTTGTTTTATATCACGACAAGACTTCGAACACTCCATACTATCAGCGTGGCATGGCAAAGCATTGTCGTTTGATCTTTAAAAGCTAAATTAAAATCAAAGTTGGGAATATAAAAACAAAATTCATAAAAATTGCAATATTTTAAAAAAAAAAATTTATTCAAGATTTAAATGCAAAAGTCATAAAAGTTTAAGATTTTAATATTAATTTTCCCTATATATATATATTAACATCTATTCACTTGGTAACACAACGTTATATTCCGTTCTCATGGAGAGTTCAGCCTAGTATCTTCCATATATCTCACCTAACCCTTAACCACCTCATTAGTAAAAAGCTTTTGCTATTGAATTTGTAGTTACAAACTATGATTTTTTTTTACAAGGATGCAATAAATCCAATACTAGTATTGTTTAATTCTATAGGCATACATTTTATTGATTGTAGACTGAAAAAGTTGGCCCCTTTCTATTCCATTAAGACCCCAAAACAGAATAAATACATACATATATAGATTCTTCTCTCTTTGTTTTTCCATGTATCATGTTCTTTGTAGAGATGTTGTAGAATTCCATCAAATGAAATATTTAAGTCCACATCATGTGTTTGTCATTAAACCAAGGTTCATCTTCATGTAATGCAACTTCCTCACCGGCATCATTGAAGATTTTGGAAGATGTATTTATATCATGTAATCACCATCATATTTAATCCCAACAAATTCATTGACCAGAATAAAAATATGGCCTTTGCTACCATGATGATGATGTTTTACTGGGGTATTTATATCAATGTGCATTTTGCATTGGCTTTGCAACGATTCAGAAGTTAATATTAAATTAAATATACTTGTTTTAGAAAATTGAGTAGCTTTGGAAGATTACAGAAGAATATGTATCCAAATTGGGCATCTTCTCCCCCTTGATCGACAGAAGCACTTTTCAGCTGAATGTGATTTGGAAAATGAAACTTAATTCCATGATGCAATTTAGTGTTTTATTATTTGTCATTGCTTATGAGATGTTATCAGGTTTTTGACATGTGATGCCTTTAATGGATGTTTCTTTGTTATTTTGATTTTAGAATGGAGATTGCTACTTAGAATGTTGATGAGGAACCACAACAAAGAACTGTATGGATGGTATGGGCATTAGACAGATATTTCATTTCTCCTCTATCTCCTATAGGAAAGGGCTTCGCTAGACATGGTAGAGGAACTCTCTTCTTGTTATCAGTTCATTACCTAAACCAAATGTAACTATATGATAGAAACACCTACCATGGCATCATCTCATAGAAACTGGACCGAGTAGGACTAAGCATTTTATTTAGTTTGCTCTTTATGTCATCAAACTTGATTTTATGTTTTTCAATCTATTGTATCAGGAGAAGAGCACATGGATGGATTCTGTCGGCTTCCTAAGTTCTCTTTCTGCCATTAAACTATGTGAGTTTCTTTGACTTTTGGTAACTTACACTACAGGAAAAGCCAAATTCAGTGAGACTTTTAGTTGGGGCAAGTAAAATCCACAACTAAATCATACATATAGATCAGGTTGATTTGAGGTGCGACTGATGGAGATTCCCGCCATCACTATTGTAACACCCGGAATTATTACAATATCTAAATATTATTTTACGAAAATAAAAGATGGGCAGGTTTAATACTCATAGCCAAGGAATTAAATTGGTAAATTTACCGCGAGAACTCCCTTGGTCATTAATGAGAAGAATCTAATGGTCAATGTATAAGATTGGGAATGTGATATGCAAATAGAAAAGAGTTAATGACTTAAATTGCTATTAGTGAGACTTTGGGTCAAAAATTGGTATAAGAGTAAAACTAGTCTAGCAAAAAGGGATAGTTCTCATTTTTTCTTTCCAAGAATAGAGTTAGGGCAAAAAACGTGAAGAAGAGGAGAAAGAGGAAGAAGAAGAAGAAGAAGAAGAAGAAGAAGAAGAAGAAGAAGGAAAGGAAGAGAAGGAAGGAGATTGAGCGAAAGGTAGGGTTTTGGTTTGATTCTTATAAAATGGTTCTTTTTTCTAGAAGTTTGGTTGGGGGCTTCTCCTAACCCTAGATTTGAGAAAAGGATATGGGGTGGTAAAACCTAATCCTTGATTGTTGTGTAAGGATTTGAGGGGATTTTGTATAGAGGGGTATGATTCATGGATTTCTCTCTTTTTGAAAGCTAAGGTTTCATCCTAACCTTAGATTGGTTGAGTGATAGGTTGGAAAAACCCTAGATTCTTGCTTAAGATGTGTTTTGGAAGATGTTTTGGGTTGAATAGAGTGGCTTTGATGTGTGTTTGAGTGTTGGAGTTGATTTGGTTGGAAACTTATGGAAAAAGTGGGGAAAATCATAAATTACAGGCATTTTCGAATTTGAATTTTTCTATTATATTGATGTTAGTATTTTGGCCACAACTTGGTCATTTTTGCTCCGAATTGAGTGATTCAAGTGGCTGTGTAAACTAGGCTTGAGGTACATATCGAAATATGTGTCCAAATTCGTAACCGTGGACTAAAATTCATTCAAAGAGTAAGGTATATTTGTGTAGGACATATCTCGAGGTTCGTTGCTCCAGGTAGGTGATTCCGGTTAAAAAAAAGAACCCTTAGCACTTTATCTTCAAATGAGTAATATGGAGATAGGAATACAAGAGGTGTTTTGTGTTTAGTGTGTTGTTTATTGTAACCACAATAAAGAGGGTGTTAAATGTTGATCCTAGTAAGTGTAAGAGAGAGTGCACTTCAGGGATCAAGGTTTATGTTGGAAAATATAAGAATATATGTGAGTCGAGTGGTTATAAAGTAATAGACCACTTGAGTAATTTTTATGTGACACGGATTGTGAGAGGCTAAGGAATCTTATGACTTGTTATTTGCAGATCCTTTGGAGTAGCCTCGGGTTTTGACTTCCTTGGGAGACTTGAGGATTTTTAATCGAGGAAGGTAGGGGATCCTTATAACCTTCTCACCCTTGTATTGTGGTTTGATGTTGTAGAATTACAGTACCCATTCAGGTGCTTTGGTATGTGATTTTCTATTGAGATATAAATGTATATTTTTATATATGTAAATCTTTGAATGTGGTACATGATGTTTTTAAATATCCATGTGGTTGAATGCTTTGTGAAATTGTTTTAAAGCATGACATGGGTATGAGCTGTGTGAGTCAGAGATTGATGTAGTGGACAGGACTGATGACTAGTCCACACAGGTTGTAGTCCCCGAGAACGATCCACGGATATATGGGATGTGGGCATATCCACGGGTGGTAAGTCCCGGCCAATTTATCGTTGTTTTTGGGATGATCGGCTAGTCCACGGGTGGCGAAAAGGAGTCATGATAGGGGAGTTGGATCAGTTGATGATGTGCATTCATGTGTTTCCATCATCAACTATTATTTGTAAAATGCTCATGTTTTGAGATCATTTTGAATTATGTATAAATTGAAATGTTTTGATGAGCACATGACATTATGGGATTACTCACGAGTTATCGAACTCACCCCATTCATTCCCTCCACCTTAGATGGGAGTAGAGACATTGTGACATGAAAGTTGGACACGGGGGTTTTGAGGATGGGAAGTTTGTATGCCAGCCTTGGCTTGTTGGTGGTTTGAGCATACATTTTGATAAATATTAAGTGCTGTGGATATCCCTGCGTATATTTGGACCGGTTGGTATCTTTGTATTGGATCATGTATATTTATTGTGTAGCCACTAGTTGAACTGTGTAAATGTTATTTTAATCAAGTGTAAGTGTATAGTTTGGAGTACATTGAGGGAATTAATATGTCTTAGATATGTGTGTATGTTGGAGACACAGGTAATGTTTTATTTACGTTTCCAGGTGATTACTCCAAGTGGAGTTTAGACTCAAGTCTCAAGTTGTGAAAAAAAAAATCAGGTGGTAAAATAGTAACATAAATCACACCGGTGGAATTCGGGGTGTGACAAGTTGGTATCAGAGCTAAGGGATAAATCCTTGGGAGATTAAAGGAAAATTCAATAGATACACCAAAGTTCTAGGCACTTTAGCTATGATCATGGGAGCTTAGGTTTAGTGCTAGGTTTGTGCTATTGAGGATGATATGATTTTCATATATGGTATAAGGCTTCTAGCAATAAGCGGCCCCTATTGGAAGAACATTTAAAGATAACATGTTACATGAGATATATTGATAACATGTTAGCGATGTGATTAAGCATGATATAACTAGTTTAAGTATTATAATGCTTGTATGGTTTTTCCATTGTGTTAGTTGAGTGTGTAATGATTCAACCTTACCATGTTACTGTAGTCTGAATCGGGTAAGTCTTGTCGATAAGCGGTAAAGATTGCATATCTATGGAAAATTGATGTTGAGAACCATGAGTTATTAATGGTTCTTGTACCATGACATTGTGATAACTGAACTGTCTTTTTCCATATTAATAGACAATGATTAGAGGAAGGAGTGGACGACTAGGGTCGAACAACTTTTGTGAGATCCTCTTCACCGGTCTGAGAGGCGGGGCCCGGGAGAGAGAGGTGGCGTTACCTCGCAGGGCCATTAGAAGAGAGAGAGAAGATGGGCTGTCACGGTTGATCGAGTTTCAAAGGCACTTGTTCCCAGAGTGTTTCGGGAGTGGTATCAACTTCCTTGAGGCTAAAGCATTGGCTAAAGGAAGTGAAGAAGATGCCGATTGTCTTGGAAGTCCACTGAGGAGGCGGAGGAAGTATCTCTGGCCTCCCTTTTATGTCGGGACCAAGGGGCGACAGTTGGTGGGATAGGTTCAGGCACCCATTATGTGCCACACGCTGGGGTGGATTTCGGTTCGAAGTTACGTCTGGCCAAGTATTTTCCTGAGGCCATGAGGAGACAGAAGAGATCGGAGTTTGTGCACCTGCAGCAGGGGGGTATGACTGTAACCGAGTATGCCTCCCAATTTACTTTGTTATCGGGGTATGCACAACATATGGTGGCAAGCGAGTAGATGAGAGCCGAACAGTTTCAAGAGGGTATGAGGCTGAACATTCGGGCTCAGGTGGCTCCTTTTATGCTTCGCACCTACAGTGAGGTGGTGGCACGAGCCATGTTATTGAGAGGGCGGCTTGAGGTACAAAGGAAAGAAACAAGAATTAGTTCCCCCAGAACTTGGTCACAAGGATAAGAGAGGCTAGCGCCCCAGGATGAAGCAGTCCACAGCCGGTTGCCATACGAGGCAGCGATGGGAATCACGATTGAGACGCATAGAGGGCGGGCGTGTATAGTGTGGTGCCAAACAGGACATTTGAGAAGTGGTGCCTAAGTTACAATGAGCGCGAGCCTCCTGAGCGGTTCGACCAGTATAAACCATTGGCGTCTGTTCAAGGACAGCCTCGAGGAGGGAATCCCGAAGGAAAGAGGCGCATCTGCGCCGGCTGGTGCCGGAGCGGGTTTCGCTATAGCGGCCCAGGATCAAGCTGATGTGCTAGTGGAAGAGTATGGTTTTATGTTTATAGCATTTGGGCACATGTGTTGTTTGATTAGTTGCATCCGTTCATTTATGTCTACTTCTTTTTTTTCTATTTTGGACTTAGAGATTGCACTACTCTCTTGTCCTTTGTTTATTGAGACACATGGGAAGTGATGGAAACAAGTGGGGATCACGGTGATTGTGTATTGGAATGTTGGGGATACAAAGTCGTGATTGACTTAGTACTCCTATATATGAAAGTGTTTGGCGTGATTGTGGGAATGGATTAGTTAGCCCCATCATGCGGTCTGTTGTTTTCGAAGAAGGTGACCTTTGATTTGGATTTGTGGAGTCCGTATCGAAACTACCTATGCGGATCGAGGGGTGGTCAGGCTCGTAGTTGATAGAGATGGAGAACAAGTGATTTGAAAGGCCAAAGTCGGCACTTCCTTTTTACTATGCAAAGGAGATTAAAGGAAGGTGACGATGGATTGTATTCCGTAAGTGTGTGATTTCTTGGCCCGTATTTCTGATGAGTTACGAGTTACCTCCCCATAGAGATCGTTTCTCCAATACGATTTGTATCCCGATCTGCGTCCTATTCGGTAGCTCCCATTCGGATGGCTTCGGGTGGAAAGCTTAAGGAGTTGAACCTAGCTGCGAGTGAGGTAAAGGGTTCATCCGATAAGTACTCGCCTTGGGGTGCTCCATTATTGTTCGTGAAAAGAGCGGGCAGCTACGGTTGTGTCGATTCTGGGTTGAATAGAGTAGCGGTGAAGAACAAGTACCCACTTCCGCGCATTGAGAGGTTGTTTGATGGTTGAGCGGGACACATTGCTTCTCGAAAATTGATTTAGTCTGGTATCATCCAGTTGAGTGCGGGACTCAGACATCCTAGGCCGCACGCACGAAATATGGACCGCCGGGTTTTTGTTGTCATGCCTTTTGGATTGACTAATGCTCAAGCGCCCAGCATGGATCTGATGAATCAGGATATATCGTCAGTATTTGGATCAATTTGTATTAGTGTTTATGGGCTGACATCTGATATATTCAAGGGTGGTAGAGCATGACAACATTCTGATTGGCGCTATAAGTGCGAGAGAGGGCTCGAGTTGTATGCTAAGCTAGAAAAGTGTGATTTACAGTTTACAAGAAGTCAGTTCTAGAGCATAATTGTCTAAGGAAGCTATTGATGGATCGGCAAGGTCCGAAATTAGTGATGGTGGGAGCGACCAGAGTGTCTTTACAGAGATAAAAGCTTTAGGTTGGGCTGGTTGTCTGTGGGTTTACGAGAGCTTCTCCCGGATTGCATGTCCTGCTGAAGCTAGGTGGCTGCATAGAGTGGGCTGGCGTGGAATGACAAGTGTGAGTCTTTCGGGAGGCGAAAAAGAGATTGACTCTAATGCCCGGTGTTGAGTTACTCGTGAGTGGGGGAAAAGTACCGGTTCGTGATACATGAGAGTTGGCTTGGGTGTGTGCTTATGCAAAAAGGTCAAGTGGTTGCCTTTATGCCTCTAGGAAATTGAAGAAACATGAAGAGAGTACTTGCATGATTTAGAGCTTCTTTGCGGTGGTGTTGCCTAAAGTTATGGAGGCACTACGTATGGTGAAAGTTTGGAAGTGTTCTCCGACCACAAAGGAGTTTGAAATATAATATCTTTACTCAGAGATTTGAATGCCGGAGTAGAGAAGATGGATGGGGGCATGGGGACTTTGGTTTCTTTGCAATACCATGCGGGTAAAGCAAATGTGGTTGTTGATGCCTTGAGTAGAAATCAGGAGCATCCTTTTCGGGTTTGATGGCTTATGAGTGGAAGATGTATGATTACAATCGTAAGTTCCTGCGTGCTTTGATGAGGATGAACCTAAGGCATGTTTTATACGTTGGTAGCTCGACTTAGCAGTTTTGCTAAGTCATCAAGGCTCGGAGGTGATAAGAAGCAGGGGACACGCTCACAAGTGGTAGCTAGTGATGCACACGAAGGGTGGAGCATTCATGCAGGCTGGAGGAATCTATTTCCTCAGCGGATTGTTTATGTCGGATGATGCCTGCAGTTGAGAGGAGGTGATGAGGAGCTCATCATCGAGTTCACGGTACATCTGGTGAGACAAAGATGTACACGACTTGCCCGACAAGTGAAAGTTGAGCACAGGAGACCCATTAGAGTTTTGTTGCATCAGTTACCGGTCGCGAATGGAAATGGGATCATGTAATGATGGACTTACGTGATGGTTTGCCCAAGACTCACCAAGGTAAAGATAGTTGTTTGGAGTGGTTCTTTGTGGGTTGACTAAATCAACACATTTCTTAGTAATAAGGACCATTGACTCTATTCTTACTTTATGAACAGAGTTGCTGTGTAGGGAAGTTGGCAGAGATTGCATGGTGCCTCTCTCCATTGTGTCGAGATAGGACTCGAGGTTTAAGTCCACCGATTAAGCGGTCTTTGCGAAGCTTTGAGAGCAGGGCAGATTGAGTACATCATTTCACCCTCAGACTGACGGGCAATCTGAGAGAGTGATTGGTCACGGAAGATATGCTTAGGCATGTGTTAGACTTCGGGGAGTTAGATGGAACATTTGCCTCACGATTGAGTTTGCATATAATAGCGGTTTCGGAAGCGTATTGGGATGGCACCATATGGCGCTCTTATGGAAGGTATGTAGATGCGCCTATGTGTTAGGCCCGAATCGGGAGGCTACTGTTTGGTCGGAGTTGGTATAGGAAGCGACGGAGAAGATAAGGGTGTCCGTGTGTTTTATTGGTATTGCTTCATGACGAGAAAGGATTATGCGACCACGGGGAGGAGATTCATAGAGTTTCGGGTTAGGGACCATGTGTTTTTGCTGAGTGTCGCCTTACTGCGAGGAGTGTTTCGTTTTTTGGTAAAAGAGCGGCCCTAGGTACATTGGTCAGTTTGAGATTCTCGAAGAGTTGGAGAGGTAACACGATTAGGCTCTTCGCGCGATTGCTTGGTATGCACGGCGTATTCCACGTCCTTGATGCATAGTATGAGCGGATGTTTCGCACATACTAGATTGGCAGGAACTAAAATTGCAAGAGAATATGGAAAATATGAAGAAGAAGCGGCGAGAAGATTCTAGATGTGCAGAAACTGGCGTGTTGAACAAAGTTATTCCTCTAGTAAAGGTGTTGTGATTTTCATGGTGGAAGCTACATGGGAACAGGCGGATGTGAAGAGGTACCGAAACTCTTCCACGAGTTAGTACGATTTAATTTAGGGACGAAAATCTTTTAAGGGGAGGAATGCCTTTCCAGATTATTACAATATCTAAATATTATTTTTTACGAGAAATAAAGCGATAGACAGGGTTTAATTCTATAACCAAAAGATATAGTAGAATTACCACTTGAGGACCCTTGGGTCATTAATGAGAAAGTCACAGTGGTCAATGTATAAGATTGGGAATATGATATGCAAGTAGAAAGAGTTAATGACTTAGAATTTCTATTAGTGAAACTTTAAAGTCAAAAATGGTATAAATTAAAAACTAGTCTAGCAAAGGGATAGTTCTCATTTTTTGCTCAAATAGAGTTAGAGCAAAACATGAAAGAAGAGAGGAGAAAAGAGGAAGAAGAAAGAGAAGAAGAAGAGAGAAAGAAGAAGGGAGAAAGGGAGAGAAGGAAAGGAGATTGAGCGAAAAGGTAAAGAGGTTTTGGTTTGATTTAATAATACAATAAAATGGTTCTTTTTCTAGGAGTTTGGTTAGAACTTCTCTAACCTAGATTTGAAGGATATGGGGTGGTAAAACCCTAATCCTTGGTTATTTGTGTAAGGATTTGAGAGGATTTTGTATAGAGGGGTATGATTCATGGATTTCTCTCTTTTTGAAAGCTAGGGTTTCATCCTAACCTTAGATTGATTGAGTGATGGGGTTGAAGGCACAGGTTATGTTTGTGTTTTTGGAAGTGTTTTTGGTTGAATGGAATTATGGCTTTGATGTGTGTTTGAGTGTTGGGGTTGATTTGATTTGGGAAACACTGGAAAAAGTGGAAAATCATAAATTACAGGCATTTTCGAGGGCTGGGCCACTGCATTATATGACCAGTGTTAGTATTTTTAGCCATAGCAGTGATTTGCGCTCGAATTGAGTGATTCAAGTGGTTGTGTAAACTAGACTTCAAGGAGCACATATATCCCTGAAATATGTGTGTCCAAATTCGTAACCCATTGGACCCCAAAATTCATTCAAAGTAAGGCTATGTTGTGTTGGACATATCTCGAGTTTCGGTGCTCCGAATTAGGTAATTCCAGTTGGAAAAGAACCCTTAGCACTTTATCTTCAAATGAGTAATATGGAGATAGGAATACAAGAGGTGTTTTGTGTTGAGTGTGTTGTTTAGTGTAACCCAATAGGGTGTTAAATGTTGATCCTAGTAAAGTGTAAGAGAGTGTGCACTTGGGGGATCAGTTTCTACGTTGGAAGGTATGGGGCTATATGTGAGTCAGTGGTGATAAGTAATAGACCATGAGTAATTTTTATGTGACACGGTTGAGGCTAAGGAATCTTTATGACTTGTTATTTGTAGATCCCGCTGGAGTAGCCTCGGGTTTTGACTTGCTTGGGAGACTTGCGGATTTTTAATCGGAAGGTAGGAGATCTTATAACTACAGCATGCGGCTGGTTTGATGTTGTGGGAGTGCAATGCCATTCCATGTGCTTTGACTTGTGTGATTTTCTAGTGATATATAAATGTATATTTTTATATATATGGAAATATTTGGATACTGATACATGATGTTTTAAATATCCATGTGGTTGAATGTTTTGTGAAATTGTTTTAAAGCATGACATGGGTATGTGAGCGTATTAGTCGGATTGATGCTGCAGTGGACACCGGGGCGATGACGCTAGTCCACAGGTTGTAGTCGAACGGTCCACGGATGTGCTATCTGGGATGTAGGCATATCCACAGGTGGTAAGTCGACAATTTGTCGTTATCACGGGATGTGGGGCATATCCTTGGGTGGTAAGTCTAGAAGCAATTTGTCGTTGTTTTGGGATGATGGTTATTCCAGGTTAAAGCCCAAAGAGTCTTGATGAGGGTTGAGATGGTGGTAGTATTGCATTTATGTGTTTCACGTCATCAACCTATTATTTGGCAAATATGTTTTGAGATATTTTGAATTATGTATAAATTGAAATGTTTTTGATGGTATGGCTTGTTATGGGATTCACTCTTTGAGTTGTCTGAACTCACCCCCATTATTTCCTCCACCTTAGATCTTAGTCTGAGACCATTGCGTGAGCATGAAAGTTGGACTGGGGTTTTTTGAGGATGGGAAGTTTGTATGTCAACCTTAGCTTGTTGGTGGTTGAGCATACATTTTGATGAATATTTAGTGTTATGTGATATCCTGTTATTATATTTAGAGATTCAGTGTCTTGTGGATCGTGTATATGTTGGGCACATGTGAAGCCATAGTTTTGGAACTTTGTGTAAATGTTATTTTGATCAAGTGTAAGTGTATAGTTTGGAGTGCAGTGAAGAATTAGCTACTGTGCCGATAATAATGTGTATGTTTGGAGACACAGGTAGTGTTTTATTTACATTTCCAGGTGATTACTCCTAGTGAAGTTTAGACTCAAGTCTCAAGTTGTGAAAAAAAAAATCAAGTGGTAAAATAGTAACATAAATCACACTGGTGGAATTCGGGGTGTGACAACTATAGTTGCGGAAAAGGAAAACCATGACTATAGGAGCTCTTTTAACTGCGGAAGGAGATAGGCTGCTGCTATAAGAGCTCTTATAGTAGGGAGAAGGAACGGGCCGCCGTCATTTGTGCTCAGTAGAGCCCCCAACCATAAATCAACTTATATATGAGCACCGCCTCTTCGACCCCAATGAGAGCTTCCTTTGTCATGTTGCTGGTGAGAATCATTCACTCTTCTTCCACAACCATAAACCCCTAAAAACTGAGTCTTCAACTAGATTGCTGGTGATTTACAACTAGCTTGATTTTGGAACTCTTTGCTCATACTCAGATTGAAATTTGAAGGTTTTCAGGCATGATTTCTTCTCTCTCCTTAGCTTCTTTGTTTCGCTATTGTGTTAATTTCTCAGTGAAAAATCGAAGTCTTGTAAGTTGTAATCAATTCATGTCTGTCTCCGTATCTATTGATCCACAAATTTTTTTCAGGTAAAGTGATTTCATCACCAAGTTCTTGCCTTCGTTTAGAGATTTTAGCTCCGTTGTGAGCTCTGTTACACTGTTCAAGTTAAATTCGCTTTCTAGTCTTTCTTTGAACTTCTGTTTGGTTGCTCAGAAAACTGAGGCGAGTGAGAAAAATATGATGCCGAACTTATTAGTATTATTTTTTGTATTGTTGTTGGTTTCTTTGCAATGAAAGAGAGCAAATGCTGAGGCCCAGCTTCAAATCTCGAGCTTTGTTTTTATTGTTGCCCTTTTCTGTTGGCAGGCAAACAGATGGATGATTGGGGTTTAGGTTTGCTTGAGATTGACAAATTCTAGGTTCCTTTTTGCTTTTAATTGCAATTCTGGTTCCTAAAAGTTGTGACTAGCACAGGATTTAAGACAGGGAGCGTTTTACATGTTTCAGAACCTGCTTCTCAAAAATATTTTTTCTTGGCAAATTCTGTGTAGGGATGAAGACACTGTTCTTATGCATACTATAATATTTTTCGGTTTCAATTGTTCTTTCCAAAACACTATTAGAGAACACTTGAAGAACTTCTCAAATTTATTCTGAAAAGACAAGCCATTTTTTTCTATTTCAAACTGGAATTTACTTTTTTATTTTTTTTTAAAGGGAAACATGAAAAATTGTACTTATGCATGTCAACTATTCCGGGTGTAGAAGTCTAGTGTGGAGTAGAGATCGAAGTGTGTTTTCTTAAAATCCAAATACCATCCATCTTCCATGTATACTCTCACCTGTTAAGTAAGAAGAGGGCAGAGCTGATTTTAAGAGAAGAAGAATGTTAACTAGGATTGAACTTACTTTAGGTTTAATAGCATATGCCCGCCTTCAAAGTTTTCAGTACCAGTTTTACTTAGAAACAATTTTATATTGTTGACTTCTGAAATATTCATACATTAAATTTGTTATTTTTCTTTTCAGAAACAAGTTGATCATCTACATATATAGAATGAAGAAGAAATAAACACTCTAGGGATGTTCCACACCTTTTGATTTTATTAAGGTTCAGATGAAGAATGAAGCTTGCTTTCACTGTGGCATTGAGAAACACAGTTAGCTAAGATATTGATCAAGTATATTGTAGTGATTCTTTAGTGTATTATTTTTCATCCTTGAAGCATATATACTCAAAAACTAAACATATGCTAGGAGTTTTTCTCTAGAAATATGTTTATATCATTCATTGCTATGATTATGTTGGGTGATCTTCAGTTGCTTCAGGTTTCTACTGAAATGGCTCCAAACAGATTAGTCAAACTTTAATACTGATGTTTTTCTGTTTGTGAGACACTAATTTATGTTTAATAATGTTGTTAGAACTTGAATCAACTTCTCTTCTTACACCTTTAAAAAACTTCTGAGTAAAACACATCAATACCTCATGGGCAATTGTGATTGTAAGGTGAATAGTTTTATGCCTTAGTACTATGTAGCTTATTGTGATAATAACAAGGACCACACAAAATATGTTAGGAGTGCAAGTGTTTCCACTAGAATCTGTTGCAATTGATGAGGAGGAGATCTGCAATGGTTGATAGTTGAGTTCTGTATGTCAAATAGTTGCTGGCCCTTTGTTGAAATTTGCCAAATCTCAAAAAAGCAATTTACTCATTTATGGAAATGGAGTTGGCCAAAATCTAGAAAGAGGTTGCACTTGAGAATAGATTTATGACTAATTTCATATGTTTTGAAGGTATTTTTTTATTAACTATGAGTCTTCTTCTAAAACCAGATACAGTTTGATGCAACATAGCTACCTTGAGAAAAACAGCAATTTCTAAAAGCACCATCAAATCCAGGAAAAGAGGGAAGTAGAATAATAGGCTGGAGGTGCTAAATAAAACTATATATGCAGAAGAAAAAGAGATATAAAGACTTATAGAAGGGTTTAAGCAGTTGAAGGAGAAGGTGAGTTGGTAACTGAATTATTCGTCTACTTTACAATGGTATGCTTGTGTACTTTACAATGGTATGCTTGTGGGGTCAAGATGTTCATAGGATATAGAGGTTTGGCTAAGAAGGGATCTTGAATGATATTTGGTACACCATAATGAAAACAAAAAAAGAGATGTAAGTCGATTAGGAGCAAAAATAAGGCATCCTATTTGTTAAGTAAATATCTTTCTTCTTTCTTTTATCCTTTTGTTTTAAAAACTTTTGATAGTCAATATCTGAAGCAAAATAGGAAAATCCCACATCCATACCCTTGTAATGCCATCTGGACATGGCATCATTTAAAGTGTCTAAGTGTTGAAGGATTACATTTGAGCTCTTGTAACACAATCAATTCAGGGACATGCAACACCACAAAAACAATTGAACTGTGTTTCTGGCTTGTGCTTATGTTAAGCATCAAACCCAAGGCATATGTAGATGTTCATCCTTCTTATAACTAAATGCATCCACAATCTGCAGAATTTTTGGGTTTGGTTTGTTGATGTTGTTTGCTTGACCTTTTCTCTGATTTTTTGTTTCCAAGGCTGTGAAGCATCAGAGTAAAATTGAAAATGCAAGCGGTGAAAGAAGTATGCAAAAGGATAGGACAGTAAAAGAAGTCTAGGTAAAACTAAATGGCTCTTCCTATCCAGCATTTTGGTCGTCAATTTTTAGGTGGCTTTTTTTATTGTTCTACATCTAGATCACCAACTTTAGATGGCTCATGACCTGCAGTCTGATCACCCACTTATAGGGTTATGTAGTAGCATGATGACTACAATTTGTAGATCTTGGTGTGAAATAAGATTACTTAGGAGAATCCCAAGATAGGCCTTCTTTCATGGTTGAGGGCCTGTTTGGCTTAGCTTTAGGAAGTGATTCTTTGAGAAAGAGCCTTTAGACCGTAAAAGAATATTTAAGCCATGTGTTAGTTGCATATTAAGGTTCAGAATCCTAACCGCTAATCTAACGCATGAGATAGTGCTTTTCTTGGTGTCCTATGCCACAATCTTCCTTTACAGATCCTTTATTTTTAAATAGCCTCTCAAAATCATTGGTCAAATTGGAAGAAATCATACTACCCAACTAATCTTTTTCCTTGATTTCCCCCTATAATTATGGAAATAAAAAAATAAAAAACAGGGGAGCCTCAGATCATTATGACTCGGAACAGGACCATCTGTTGGGGGAAGCAAAAGCAATTTGGTTGATGAAAATGATTCTTCCTTACTCGAATGAGTTCCTCCTGAAATTCAGATGCCTCTTCTCTGAAGATTTGCTACTATAGTGAAGGTAATTTCCTTTTTAAATTTTTTTTCTTGTCTTTACCCACTTCCTTTTCCCAACATCAATAACTTTCTAGGATAATTTGTGTTGCTCTTTATCATGGCTCGAAGTGGTAGCTCCATAACTGTTGAGAGAAAAGGAATATTGTATTCTCATTAATTTACAAAGGGGGAAAGCAGAAGAGAGGTTGATTAGGAAAAAGGATAGAATGAAGGATCTGATCATGCAAAATGGAGGATAACATACGATCAATCAAATAACAAGCAATTAAGATAGCATCCGCCCTAAAACGTTGAGGAACCTTATGATGGAGTAAGAGAGTGAGAGCGGTTTCAACTAAATGATGGTTCTTGCGCTCAGCCACTCCATGCTGTTGAGAAGTGTAAACACAAGAGGACTGGTGAAGAATCTCATGTGAGGACATAAAGGAGACTGATGCAGAAAGATATTTCTTAGCATTATCACTTGGTAGGATATAAATGGAAGTATTAAATTGAGTTCGAATTTCAGCATGGAACTTATAGAAAATAGAGAATAACCCAGCACGAGTTTTCATTCAAAATAGCCAAGTACATCAAGAATAATCATCTATAAAAAAATAGCACCGAAACCCTGGGCGTGGCATTCTAAATGAGAAGTGTTGGAAAAAAAACCCCGAGATCAACCTTGGCAAAATATAAACTAGAACAGAGAAATAAATTAGGGAAAATAAATGACAAAAGGATTTATGTGGAAATCTCCTTTACCGAAGAAAAACCACGGCCAAATCAAGATTGAACCATACTATGAATAAATTTGTACACCACATAGATTTTCATTACTCACCCCACAAGAAACCTAAGACCAATACAAAAGAATACAAACACTAATAACGTCGCTTACCACTCATCCAAAAGATAGCTACACTATAAACTCAGATTAAACCCGAAAGACCTCTTTGCTCTTCTCTCAATCTTCTCTCTCACATTCTTGGATTTTCAACAACTGCTAGGCTGAACCGCCGATTTATAAGGTATTACTAAGCTACAGAGAAGACAAGAGCAACCCACCCTTTTTGACTTTATATCCTTTAATTAAGGAAGTTGGTTCCTCAAGAGGAGGACTTATCCTCATCAAAGAAAAAAGTAGCCCCCATTTTTAATCTTCCTAAAAACCACCAACCCCCACACCCCCACTCCCCCATTTTTACTCTCCTTTCTTCAACCCCCCATTTTTTACTTTTCTTTCTTCAATTTAATGAGGTAGGCCCCTCATGAGGAGGACCCATACTCAACAATCTCGACCATTCGACTTCATTGAGGGCATCACCAATCTTGTTACATTTATGCAACACTCTAACTTTCTTCAAGTGGGAATCTTTTGGAACTTTAGCAAGATTTCAGATTTTGTCTAATAAATACCACATTCTCTTAAACTAAGAACCATACTCCACCATAACGAGTATACAAAACACTTAGAGCTTTTACTAGTTCCAAGACTTTCTTCGTTAGCACATGTTGATCGTCTTGCTGACTATGGTGCAACTCCACTTGCTTCACTTTCTCGGGAGTTCTTCAGCCATCAACATCTTCCCACCACACACCTTGCACAAAATTGCGAAACCATGTCTGCAAGAATGCGATCTGGCTAACTGAATGACAGACACATCCTCTTTTCCATTAACACTAGCAGACATGCCACGAGGATGCACATTGAGAATTTCATCACCGAAGGTAGTGGTAGGCTTGCCCTTCAACGCCTTATGTGTAATAACCTATCCAGTGACACTATTCATGCATGTATTCATGCAATAAAGATGACATGTATACAATAGATATGTATTTGTCATGATTATGTTTAAAAGTGATAAAATTGAAAGTTAGGAGTTAAGTGTTAAGTCAAGGAAATCAAGCACCATTTTGAAATTTTGTCAAAATATCTAAATAAAAGCTCTTTAGAGTTGTCTAGAACCTTTAGCTTTCTTCCTTTCTGTTGCCCGATCATGTGATAGAAGAGAGGAAAACTCGGTTTTGAGCAAAATTTATCATTTCGGAATTCAAGCTGACTTTAGGTAAACTCTGTTTAGATCTGTTTTGTACTCTATTTTCGGGTCTTTAAGCTCTGTTTTAACAAGTTGTAAATATGAAAGTTGTTGGGTTATGTCTCTTCTAGGTTTCTGTAAAAGGGCTTGGTAATTGGTTGTGTTTATCTCGAGTTATGATATGTTGAACACTGATTGCTCATGCTGTCCTGATTCTGGCATTTTACTATGTGAAATTTGAAAGCATTTTTCTCCTTGTGTATTTGGTATTTTGCCCTAATTTTCAGATATGTTCTACTTTTATATGTCTAGTTCTTGCTTGAAAAATATTATGGCTTGATCAAGTCTCAATCTTGAGTTATGGTGGTTTGTTTAAAGGCTGTTCTGTAACAGGGGACCTAATAATAGTTAAAGTTTGAAAATCTGGTATAAATTCTATATATGGAATATGAAGCTGATTTTTACATATGTTAAAGAGGAATGAGTCTAGTTTCTAAAAAAAAAGAATCATGTCTTTTGGATGTATATGTTGAGAGTTATAGCTAAAAGAGTCAGCAAAGGTCCTGCTGTAAAACAGGGGTTAGGCCGACCTAGGTTATATGTTCTCATGTTTCAAGTTTTGAAGTTTATGCATGATATATGACTTAGTATGATTGAATATATGTTTTAGGACCACGAGGAGCAGACGACAAGACGTATGCCAAGTAAGGAGTGATACGAGACGCTATTTTTGTGAGTGGATATGAATGTTTGATATAATGTGTTCTTGTTTGTCATTTGATGTGAATGACTTGTTTTGTAATGAAGGACTCAATGTTCATGTATGATATATGTTATGGACTATGCCATTGTTATGTGCAAGAATGTTGATGAACTATATAAGTTCCGTTGACAAGCCATGTGATAAACTATGAATGCTATTATGTACAAGTACATGTTATATGAAAGATCCATGATGCATGGAAGATAAGAGGATAAGGTTATGTCCGGGAGATGTCCAAGTAATCGCAAATACAGTTATACTGACCGAACCCGGCCAAATACAAGATGTCGGCCAAAGAACACAAGTTTACAAGTTACAAGTTATCAAGTTTATAAGTTCCCGGCAATACTTGATGTGTTTAGGGTCATAACTGAGCAGAAATCTGACATAACAAGCATCATGGATATAAGAATACATATGAACTATGAATGCCTACAAGCCATGTTATGAATTATTAAGTGCTCATTTGATGATAAGGAATGTATAAGGAATATGTGGTGGAGTTATGTAAGTGCTGGTTTGATAAAGTGAATGGGCTTATGATGATGATGTGAATGTGTGTGGGCGGGTATCATGCTTTATATCCCCATTGAGTAGCATCTCATTAAAGTAATATTTTTTAGTTCCACGGGTCAAGAAGAATAAGTTGTGTTTTGTCGCTTGATCGCACGCCATGAGGATAGTCGGCCGCGACTTCCCTTTCCTCTCTCTCATCATGACAAGTATATGTATTCTAGGAGACTTTTGAATTGTATACAATGTATATACGGTTACTCCTAAAATTGTTTTCGGGGGCATGTTTATGAACAAGAAAAATGTGTATACAAGCAGCCGGTCGAAGTTTTAGAATGCTTTTAAAAAAAAAAATCCTAATGTTTCTATCATGAGTCGTAACTTCCCTAAGGACGCTTGCTGCTTAATCAATTTTCTATAATTGGTGGATGACCGAGTTTTTCTTAGGTTATAAAGAACCAAGATTAGGACATTACAATTTGTGGTATCAGAGCAGGGATATGATTCACATGAGCATACATACATGCATAGCATTTCATAAATGCACATGACATGATATATATTTTCATTTGGATAGGATAGAAGAAGTCGATGATCATGGTCTGAACCGTGATGCACCAGAGAGAGGGGGAGCAGCCGACCGACATAATGTGTAGTGCCATTCCAGCATTTCATGCACTGCGGAACAACCCGCACGGCCGACCGCATATCTTCACTATCAACATGTATTTCACCCTGAAAATGTAAGAGAATAGCAGGGACTTGAAAATAGACCAAGGGATAGAAGATACGATAAACTGAGAAAGTATGGAGCAATTGACTTCTTGGGGTCTACGGATCCAGTAGAAGCTGAGAAGTGGCTAAAGAGAACCGAAAGGGTCTTAAATATGATGCAGTGCACTCCGGATGAAAAATTTGACTATGTTGTGTCTCTGTTACAAGGGAATGCTTATGATTGGTGGGAGACAGTCCCAAATGCCACTGTTCAGCCTCGAATCCTCCAATGGGAAGATTTTCTTCAAGAATTCAGAGATAATTACATGCCTCCGGTCTATCAAGATGAGAAACGGAAAGAATTTCTAAACTTGAAGCAGAACAACATGTCAATAGTGGACTATGAGGTGCAATTTAATCAGTTGTCTCGTTATGCCTCCTACATGGTTGCTACGGAAAGGGATAAATGTCGAAAATTTGAAGAAGGCCCCGGAATTTATGCAAATCAAGTAAAATTTCTTCCAATGACATGGAAAGCTTTGCAAAGTTGAGGGCCGCAGATTTATCCGAAAGTGAGAGAAATTAAGTAAGGAAGCAATGAAAAGAGAGTGCTAGTTTCTAGGAAAGAGGAAGTGAACCTAATGCCTCTACTCAAACAAGATTCGCTCCTCGAAAGTCTAAGGGAGGTTATTCAGTGCGGACAAGACAAAACATGGAGGAACATTTATCCATTAGGAGGCAAGAGGTCGGTGACGAAGCCCTCCGATCTAAGACCTGTATGTGAGCATTGTGAAAACGACATGAAGGCTAATTGCCTAAGATTAATTGCGGATGCTTAATGTGGAGCCTTTGACCATATGATTCGTGATTGCCCTAAACGAAATGGTGTAAGGATTGGTTCGACCCACTGCTCAGGCCAAGAACAAGTAATGTGAATGTGCTCTTATGGTCGAGGTAGAGGCTCGAGGTAGACCGAAAACACAAATGACAATACAACATATGGCTATCCGAGGCCTCGGGAGTCGCCGACCTCAAGCTCAAGCCCTGCATATGCTATTCCCTGCTAAGCAGCGCTTGTTGCACCAAAAAGCAGTAACGGGTAAATTCATTTGTTTCGCGTTGAAGCTTGTGTTTTAATTGATCCCCGATCCACATTCCTTCATAACACCGATATTTGCATCAATAATCCATAAATACATTAAACCGCTTAGATTATGATTTGCATGTTAAGACTTCGGGAGAATTACTTGAAGTTAATAAAGTGTTTGCCGAGACTGTATGGTACAAATCAGATGGGGTTGAATTATGCGGATTTATTGCCTGGGTGACATTTTATGATTTTGATACTTCACCTGGGTATGGATCGTCGACCAAGCATCATGCCATTGTGAACTGCTTACTAAAGAAGTCAATTTGATGTGCCAAATCAAGCAAGAATAGTCTTTTGGGGAGAACGTAAAATTATGTCTACTTGTTTGATTTCCGCGAATTAAAGCATGTAAGATGATTCAAAGGTTATGGGCTATTATCTAGTACATGATTGATAATTAGAAAGATGTGAGGCTAAACTTGAAGACATACCTGGGCTAGAACGAAGTTCAAGATGTGTTTCTAAGAGAATCGCAGGATTGCCACCAGACAGAGATGTTGAGTTTACCATTGAGTTGCTACCCGGGACAGATCCTATTTCAAGTATAATCTGGCTGTATCGGTCTAACAGAGTTAAGAGAATCGAAAACTCAATTGAAAGAATTATTAGAGAAGGGATACATTCGACCGAGCATATCACCACTGTGGGAGCTCCTGATTGCTCAGAAAAAGAAAGAGATGGCACATCGAGATTATGTGCCGATTACTCCAAGTAACTAAATCGTAACTATCAAGAACAAGTATCCTCTCCCGAGAGTCGATGATTTGTTTGATCAATTACAAGGTGCAAGGGTGTTTAGCAAGATTGATTTGAGATCTGGGTATCATCAATTGAGGATAGCAAATGCATATGTACAGAAAACTGCTTTCCGAACTCGTTATGGGCACTATGAATTCTCGTGATGCCTTCGGTTGACGAATGCACTGCCAGCTTTTATGGCCTTAATGAATAAGGTGTTCCAAATTTTTATCTTGATAAGTTTGTCATTGTATTTATTGATGACATTCTGGTGGTCTACTAGATGTAGTTAAGAACACGCTTAATCATCTCGAGACTGTGTTGCAAACACTAAGGGAGAAACAAATTTGTATTCCAAGTTCAACAAATGTGAATTTTGGCTTGATCAGTTTTGTTCCTGGCCATATAGTAATGGAGGAAGGCATTAAAGTGGATCCGAAGAAAATGGGCGCTTAACCGGGAACTCAAAGAATGTGCCTAACTTAGTTTCGGGTTTAGCTGGGTATTATCGAGACGCTTGTGGAAGGATTTTCCATTATAGCAAAGACTTTGACTAAACTCCTACTTAAACATGTTGAATATAAATGGACTGGGCATGCCAAAGTAGTTTTGGCAAGAACTAAAGGCGAGCCGACTACGCCTGGGGTTGTTAGCAAGTCCCAAAAGGGTACCTGGTGGTTTCCTATGGTTTACATGATGCTTCTTACCAAGGTTTGGGGTGTGTTTTGATACAGCATGGTAGAGTCATTGCTTATGCTTCTAGACAGTTAAGGCCATATGAGATTTCCTATCCGACTCATGATCTTGAACTTGTCGCAGTTGTATTTGCTTTGAAGATATAATGCATTACCTACATGGGAGATTCTTCAGATTTTCTATATCAAGCAAAAGTTTGAAGTATTTGGCGAGCCGAAAGAATTAAATATGAGACAGAGACGTTGGCTAGAGTTGACTAAAGATTGCGGATCTCCATTCATTGAGTACCATCCGAAAAGCAAATGTAAGGCCCGATGCCTCGAGTTAAAAGTAAGTGGAAGAGTTGCAAACTCGCTTGCATCGAGAGAGATGAATGTAGAGTTACAAGTATCACTGTGTGAGTCTTACTTGCTACACTCAAAATAAGACTCGTGCTACATGATAACTGAGAAGCACAAAATCGAGATGATTATATTATTGAGCTTAGAAAGAAGCATGGATCAAGGAAAAGGGTAAAGAATTGTGGATTCATGTCAGATGAGCTTTTAATGCTCTGAATCGGATATATGTACTAAAGGTTGATGACTTGAGAAGAGAGATCTTAGATGAAGCTCACAGTGCACCTTATGTCATGCACCCGGGAAGTTCTAAAATGTATCAAATGTTGAAAAGTCACTTTTGGTGGCCAAAGATGAAAAAGGAAGTAGCTAAATTTGTCTCGAATGTATGACTCATTTAACAAGTAAAAGTGAACACTAAGCTCCGTAGGGAAAGCTACATCCTTTACCGATACCAAGAGGGAAATGGGAAAAGATCACTATGGATTTTGTAACTTGATTGCCTCGAACTCAAAGGAAAAAAAAAAATGATGCTATATGGGTTATTATTGATAGATTAACAAAGTCACTTACTTACCCATCGACGGGGTTGTACATTGCACTCGCTTAGCCAAAAAGGTATGTAGATGAAATTGTGAGACTACATGGTGCCACTATCTATCATATCGCATGCAGATCCAAGATTTACTTCTAGATTTCGGGGGTAGTTTACAAAGAAGCTTGTGTGACCAACTCCATTTTAGCACCGCTTCATCCCCTAAAACAGATGGACAATCGTAGAACTATCAAGACACTCAAGATATGTCGGGCTTCAGGTACTGAGTTCCAAGGGATCTTGGATGATTATGCAAATTTGATAGAATTTGCATATAATAATCATTACCATACAGATTGCATGGCTCCTTACGGCTTTGCATGGTAGAGTGTCAATGTCCAGTTGTATCGACAGCGAGGAATACGAACATCGGAGGGTCCGTAATTGATACGTAAACCTGGAGATAAAGTAAAAGTAATCCGTTGAAAGCAAGAGCAAGATCTAAGAAAAGAGTTATGTGGACCAAAGATAGACGGAAATGGAATACAATGTAGGTGATAAGGTTTTCCTTTCTCGTAGCTCTTCACCTTGAAAGGGGTGTTACGGCTTGGCAAGAAAGGAGTTAAGTCCTCAAGTTATATCGGGTCCGTATGAAATTGTAGCTCTGATTGGTCCACTTGCTTATAGATTGGCTTTACTCTGGGCATTGTCGCAACTTCATGATGTTTTTCTATATGAGTATGTTACTTATGAGCACGGCCCGATCCTTCACATGTGTAAAGATAAGCCGGTGAGATTGAAGTGTTTGATAACCTAAGCTTATAAGTCAAGAGCGGCATAAATCGACCGTAAGCAAAGGCAGTTAAGGAATAGAGACATACCAATGGTGAAGGTCCTGTGTAAGAATCATGCAATAGAAGAAGCAACATGGGAAACCAAAGAGTATATGCGACAACATTATCCCCATTTGTTTCCGAATTCAGGTAAAGGAATTTCGGGGATGAAATTCTTTTAAGGAGGGGAGAATTGTAATAACCCATCACAAAGGCATAACTATTCATGCATGCATTCATGCACAAAGACATACATGCATACAATAGATATGTATTTGTCATGATTAAGGGGTTAAAAGTGACAAAATTGAAAGTTAGGAGTTAAAGGTTAAGTCAAGCAAATTAGGACCATTTTGAAATTTTGTCAAAATATATAAATAAAAGCTTTAGAGTTGTCTAGAACCTTTAGCTTCTCTTTTCCTTTCTGTTTCCCGATCAAGTGTGATAGAAGAGAGGAAAAAAAAAAAAAAAACTGGTTTTGAGCAAATCTCTATTATTTTCGGAATTCAAGCTGACTTTTAGGTAACCTGCTTCGCATCTGTTTTGCACCTCTATTTTCGGTCTTGCTCTGTTTTGGAAACAAGTTGTAAATATGAAAGTTGTTGGGTTATGTCTCTTCTAGGTTTCTGTAAAAGGCTTCTGGTAATTGGTTGTGTTTATCTCGAGTTATGATATGTTGAACACCGATTGCTCATGCTGTCCCGATTCGCACATTATGAAATTTGAAAGCATGTTTCTCCTTGTGTATTTGGTATTTGGCCTAATTTGATATGTTATACTTTTTTATATGTCTAGTTCTTTACAGTTTGAAAATATTAGGGCTTGATCAAGTCTCAATCTTGGTTATGGTGTGGTTTGTTTAGAAGGTCAGTTTCAGAATAGGACCCGATAACAGCTTAAAGTTTGAAATCTGGTATAAATTCTATATATGAATATGAAGCTGATTTTTACATATGTTAAAGAGGCATGAGTCTGCTTCTAACAAAAAGAATCATGTCTTTTGGATGTATATGTTGAGAGTTATAGCTAAAAGAGTCAAGAAAAGATCCCGCTTATAAATGTGGTTAGCTCCGTTTCATATGTTACGTAGTTTTGGAAGTTTATGCATGATATATGAATTTATGTGTATGATTAATATATGTTTTAGACCACGAGGAGCAAGACGACAAGACGCGGGCGCTGCTAAGGTATGATACTTGACGCTATTTTTGTGAGTGGATATGAATGTTTGATACCATGTGTTCTTGTTTGTCATTTGATGTGAATGACTTGTTTTTTTGTAATGAAGTGATTCAATGTTCATGATGATATATGTTATGGACTATGTCAATTGTTATGTGCAAGAATGTGTTGATGAACTATATAAGTTCTGGTTGACAAGCTATGTGATAAATTATGAATTCTATTATGTACAAGTACATGTTATATGAAAGATCCATGATGCATGGAAGATAAGAGGATAAGGTTATGACCGACATGTCCAAGTAATCACAAATACAAGTTACAAGGACCCAATGCGTCAAATACAAATATACAAGCCGCCAAGAACACAAGCTTACAAGTTACAAGTTATCAAGTTTACAAGTTCCTCGGCAATACTTGATGTGTTTAGGCCATAACCGATAAGAGTCTGACATGCAAGCATTGTGATATAAGAATACATAGAACTATGAATGTGCCTATGTTTAATGTTAGAAATTATTAAGGCTCTTACTTGATGATATGAATGTATATGAATATGTAGGAGTTATGTGGGGTGCTTTGGTTTGATAGTGAATGGGCCTATGATGATGATGTGAATGTGTGGCGTGGTATCATGCTTTATATCCTCATTGAGTAAAGATCTCATTAAAGTGCAATATTTTTTAGGTTCCACGAAGTCAAGAAGAATAAGTTGTGTTTTGTCACTGCACGTCATGAGTGATAGGGCGGCTGGCGACTTCCCTCTCCTCTCTCTCATCATGACAAGTATATGTATTCTAGAGACTTTTGAATTGTATATGTCAATGTATATATGGTCATTCCTAAAATTGTTTTTGGGCATGTTTATGAACAAGGGAAAATGTGTATACAAGTGTTTTTATTGAGTTTTAATGCTGAAAAATCCTAATGTTTCTATTATAGGTCGAATCTCCCTAAGTGACGTTTTGTGGTTAATTGAATTTTCTATAATTAGATGATTGAGTTTTCTCAGGTTATAAAGAACCAAGATTAGACATTGGCATTATGTAACCTAGCTAAACGTGTTTCGGGTTGAGTTAAACGGTTACAAAAAGGTAAACGTGGATTTCAGAAAAATATGTAACCCATACACGACATCGCTGAATAAACTGCAACAATCGGGAACATTAACACGAACCGCCAATAAACGTAACACGATACGACTATGGGGACATCGTTGACGGATCAAGATCGTAAATGGCACCGGCATCGGGCCCGCATCGTGATGATGACTGAATCGGCGATTCGGTTCGGGCGGATAGAATCGGCTTTACCCCGCATCTAACGTAATCGATCCGCATTCGGCGACCGACCGGACCGTACTAACGCCGGGGCATGGAAAAACTGAGCTTTTGCCGCCATCGCTTATTTTGCGGCTATTTCTTTACCGTCATTGGATCATCCGGCCATATAGTTGCCTGGAAAGCCCAGATCCGCACGCCTCGGGTTAAGACAAAGTAAGCACCAAACCACAAAGAATCGCCCGAGCATGGTTTGGGCCACGTATTTGTCGTAAACTTGATAAAAGATCGAAACCCGCATTTGGGGTGCGAAACCCGCCGCGACGTGAATTCACTACGGCCTCGTAAACACTACCGTGAGCTACGACACCAATTACACCGCCGACGCCGCGCGATTTCTGGCCTTCGCGAACCGGTAATCAAACACCGTGATGGCCACACCACATTTTCGGAGGAAGCGCCCAACATTTGCATTCACTTTTTGGAGCAAATAAAAAGGGAAAACCCGTTTTTGGAGATGCCAACCGGCCCAACCCCGCGTGGACAAACCCACATAGCCGTTAGACCCTACTAAAGAGACCTGAAGGGAGTCCCCTTCTACCGTTTGATAATCCGGCAGGTTGAAACCACCAATAATGGCAGCGACAAGAAACCCATTTCGAGGGAGAGAGAGGGATACCCCTTCTCCCATCTTTAGTCAAGTGTCTTTCCCCCCACTCTGTATAGTCGCGACCATTGGTAAATGGCAAAGAGGGAAATAAAGAGCTAAACTGCAACTAAGTTATAAACGCGTTAGCATGTCTCACCCGAACACGACCGCGCATTAAACGCGGTTAAACCAAGCTGGACCCATTTATCACCCGAACCCGCTTGTGTCTCACCCAACCCGCTTAATCGACAATCTCGTTTAAGACCGTCGCGGTTGAATTTCGACACAGTCTAATGTAGCCCAGACTTAATCGATAAATCCTTGACTTGTACTTGCAACAAGCCAAAATTGATTCTACTATCAAATTTCTCAACATCAAACTTCATCACTGACATATTTTGTTGCCAAGGAACCATCGGCTTTGATACTACTTGATGAGAAAAAACCCCGAGATCAACCTTGGAAAAATATCAACTAGAACAGATAAATAAATTAGGAAAAATAAATGACACAAGAATTTAAGTGGAAAACTCCTTTACCGGAGAAAAACCACAAGCCAACCAAGACAAAATTCACTATGTAATAAATTTGTACAATTACATAGATTTTCACCACTCACCCCATAAGCAATCGAGACCAATACAAGAGAAAATACAAACACGGAATAACCAAGTATTTACCACTATCCAAAGATAGCTATACTATAAATCTCGTATTAAACTTGAGAAAGAACCCCTTTCTCTTTCTCTCAATCTTCTCTCTCACATTCTTAGATTATCAGCAATTGAAGAAGGAACTGCCTATTTATAGGCAGGATACCAAGCCATGAGAAGAAAAGAGCAACCCACCCTTTTTTACTTTATATCCTTTAATTAAGGAGGTGGGGTCCTTAAGAGGAGGACTTATCCTCATCAAAGAAAAGAGCAGCCCACATTTTTTACTCTTCTTTCTTCAACCCCCCTTTTTTACTCTCCTTTCTTCAACCCCCCATTTTTTACTTTTCTTTCTTCAATTTAATGAGGTGGGGCCCTCATGAGGAGGACTCATACTCAATAAGAAGGACCCTAAATATCAGTGTGGAAAAGCTCGAAATGAGACTTTATCCGTTGATCTAGACGCTTTAGGAATGAGACACGAGTATGTTTTCCAAGCTAATATGACTCACGTTCAATTGAGGACAAATTAGAAAAACAAGGAACCATTTTCTAAAGCTTTGAAATGTTTGGATGACCAAGACGATTGTGAATAAGGAGGAGAGTATTCATGGAAGGGCAAGCAATGGAAGATGAAGGCAAGCTATGATGAAAGAGGCGGCCCTGAGATTCACGTCCTATGCCAATCGTCTGCCCTGTAGTCCGGTCCTGCAATGTGACAGAGTGATCAGAAAAGGTATTCAAATAATTAAGATCACGAGTTAACTTACTAATGGTAATCAAATTAAAAGGAGAATCGAGAACATAAAGGACAAAAGTGTGGGTAGAGAGGAAGGCATGTCAATATTTTGTAACACTCCTAAATTATACCCCTCGACAATGATAATACAAATTAAAGTATTAAAGTAAATGTATATTTTTTCGGAATAAAATAATGCTAAAAAAATAAAATAAGAAAGAAATCCGGAATTAATACAAGCGTCAAGGGTAACTTAGTAATTTACCTATTCCGGACCTAAGGGTCATAATACAAGAAGATAATATGCCAAAGTAGGATTTTGATAAGTTAAATTGAGAATAAAATGAAATGAAGGACCAAAATGCAAAAAGGGGAAAAATTAGGCAAAATATGGCTTTAAGAGGAATTCATTTTTTTGCTTTTGTTAGGGCAAATCGGTTGAGAGAAAAGAGAAGAGAAGAGAAGAGAAGAGAAGAGAAGAAGAGAAGAAAAGGAGAAGAAGAGAAGAAGAAGAAGAAGAATAAGAGAAAAGAAGAAGAAATCAAGGTATGAAATGTTTGGAACTTTTGTATGGAATACTTGGTTGGAATTGTTTAGAATATGTATGAAATTCATGTTTGGGTTAAGAATTTTTCCAACCAAATTTTTTGTCTATATGTAGGTTAGGAAAAACCATAACTTATAAATGTGTTATAGGGTTGTTTGGTTTGATTGTGGTCTTCAATGGAGGAAATATTTGTAAAACCCGAGAAAAATTCAATTTTTTCTGAAAATGGTAAACGGTAATTCTGGCTTGAAAAAATCAAATTCTCAGATCTCGATGACGGAAGTGACTATCACACTAAATCTGCCTCATGAATCTAGTGACCTAGAAAAGTTTGGCCAAATTCCTAAGATAGTCTGAATATTTTACTTAATTTCTCGGGTGATAAATCGTCAAGATTCTCGTGTGACTAGATTTTTACGAAAATCTCGGAAGTTAGAAAATGGCTTGAGTTAAAGATTATTTAAAATAATTGAACTGAAAAGAAATAAAATTTTTCAGGAGAGAAACGGATCAGAATGAGATAATATAAGTTATGTATTCAAAATAATAATAATAATAATAATAATAATAATAATAATAATAATAATAATAATAATAATAATAATATAATAATATTATAATAATAATAATAAAAAGGGAAAAATCATCAAAAAGGGGCAGGAGCCATTTCGTTAAGAGGAGAATGAGAGAGAGAGAGAGGCGTGAGAATATGTGAGGAGATATTTTATTTTTATTTTTATTTTTTTAGTTTCTTTCTCAGATCTATGAAAATCGGACCGTAGGTTTTTATAGGGGCTGAAGGCAAAATTGATCTACGCAATGAGCCGCGTGGACACAATTCATAAAGTCGAGTTTTGACGAACTCCCGTGAGGTGTGGGGTTTTATCCTACTTGTTTTACCCTCATTTAAGTGTTTTGTAAATGTCGTGTTGGTTTGAAGCCGCGAGGGTTGCTTCACGGCCCCAAATCTTGGAACCGAAGTGTGGAATTTTAGGAATTTTGAGCCCATTTGGACAGCCCGTGATCGTAAAATGCTTGTTTAATAATTTATGAACATATCAGGTTTTGTGTGTATAGGCTATCGAGATAAAATTGTGGATTTACTCAATTATATGGAATATAATTGGTGAGTATAGGCCATTGGAGATGAAATTGAATTGCTTAAGTGAGCTAATTTGGGTGTCATTTGATCCATTGTTGAATTACATGTGTTGTGAATTGCAAATTGAGAATATTGTATAATTAATATATCGGGTATATATATATCGTATAAAATTCGCTGGAATGCATAATGCATTTTCATACGACCGGTAACCTAGAGATTAGGTGCGTTAGTGAATGACATGAATCTTAAAAACGAATATGCTGCGGTAAAGGAATTTCACAGATGATTTTCCTGAGAATCGGGTCGGGAGATGGGCCAACAGATCATTTCTGATGAGACTACGACTGCTTTGAAAGTGCCTCATCAACCAATTCGGGCCGTGAGGGTAGTCCCATATTTCTACCGACACTTCGTAGCTTTATTTTCAAGAACAACAAGTTTTGTTTTGAAAATGATATTTTCCTCTACACATAGCTTAGGCAAGTGTGAGGAAGCCTAAGTGAGGACTCGAGACATGGGAACTGACATTGGATCTGTATTTACTTGAGTGTGTGTTTTAAATTGGAACATTACATATGCATAGGTGGAGTGTAACCCATTTAGGGTGATTCCTGCGAGCATTAAAGCTCACCCACAGTCGTGGGACCCCCTTTATTTTACAGTGCGAGGGAGCGTGCGAGGGCCTTGAGAGCAGCGATCTGGCGGGATTAAGAAGAAAGCTGGGATTGTGGCTTTAATTGGTTTACATGTATTAGAAGACTCTTTAAGTTTAATATATGTATGGTTTTAAAGTGAAAATATTGGCAACTCTTGCTATAGGATATATAGTTGGATTCATAGTTGGTATGCATAGTGAAATTGTTTATGGGCCCCAGTGGCGCGTATTGGATATATATTTAGATTTATGTGCCTTTGTTGGGACCGAGGATATACGGGTTTGGAGCAAGTTTTGTATTTTGGGTAGAGCTCAGTACAAAGGGACTACGGAGTTTTCGTGATGCCGGTCACCCAGGCAGCCACCTTATGTCACGTAGCGGAGTTGGCCAGACAGTCAGCGGACCCCGGGTTTGGGGCGTCACAATATTTGTGTAGAGAAAATGTTGGGTTTTAGGATAGATGCTGTCCATTTTTTTTAAACACATGTTTTTGTTTTGGCCATAACGGCGCGACTCTCATCGAGGTGGAGTGATTAATTGGGTAAGCCAGACTTCTGGGAGAACAAATCTCAGCGAAATAGGTGTATGCAAATGGACTGATGTACTTAGAAAAGTCGTCAAAGTGAAGCTGCATTTTGGTGGTCACGTCTGATTTGGGTTTGAGCAGTTTGGTATTTAAAGCCATAGGTTTCACTCATCTAAATTGAGTGATTCAAATTTCTAGGTAAACTATACTTCTAGGAGAACAAATCTCTCTGAAATAAGTATATCCAAATTTGGAACCCATTGGACTCAGAAAATTTGTCAAAATAAGGGAACAATTATGTCCTTGAAATCTGTTTCATAACAGTCCCCTGAACTGGAGTAATTCCAGTTGTTTAAATCATAACTTGAGTTATACTGGTCCAAATGAGGTGATTCAAATTTATGTACAAATTGGTGTTGGAAACAACTCATGAAGAAATTATGGTCAAATTATGGTCAAATATAGGACCTGATTCCATAATACATTTCTGAAATTATAGGAAGCGATTAATATTTAAATATATCTAAAATTAAAGTAAAGAATGACATGATGGTTGAACCATAAGAAACTTAAGACATAGGGGTATATTGAGTTAGAAGATCACTTTCTCTATGATCAGTTTCTGAGTGAGTGTAGTCGAAAATGGACTTGAGGCGCCTCGAATTGTTAGAATTAGAATTGGTTATGGCAGAACCTTATGAGGATATATAAATAATTTTTATATAGAAAATCACAGTTAAATGCTTGTAAGAGATTATTTGATAATGAATATAAAGCTGAAGTATACATGAAATGAGTAGTTATTCATGTATATGAGATATTTTTCTAATACTAAAAGATTGTTAAGAAAACATAATAAAAGCTGATTATGCCTTATGGCCAAGGTAGTTGGATAGATAGGCATGCCTATAGGGATCACGATTCTTTGACTTATCACGGTTCCTGGTCGAGGCCCGTTTGGGTCGTGGCCTGAATCCGTTTGGATCATTATAGCGGCCCATTTGGGTGTACAAATAAAGAAATCGTGCTAGTGATTGTTTACTATCTTCATCTGATTTCTTTCCGTATCAGTTCTAAGTATATCACGGGCATGAAACATAAGATAAATGACGAATATGTAAATGGCATGACATGATATGAGAAGCATAGCATTTATATGTGATGATACATAAGCAGTGATAAATGCAAAGAGCAAAGCGTAAATGAAAGATGATATAGAGATAAGAGCATGATGAGCGAATATTATGATATATAGCAGGAAGCATATCATAAATGATATATTCAAAACTATGAATAAGCATGTGTATATATAAATAAATGTTTAAGTTATATGCGGAGTTATCTAAAGTGTGATGACTTTGATTAAGTTGATATTATGTATTAATTCTCACTAAGGTATAAGTTTACTTGCAGTGTTCGTCAGGTGTAGAGTCTGAGAAGCATGAGCAAGTCACGGGATACTCCACATAGTGGTAAGAGCTGACACACTACTAAGTGCCCACTGAAAACCTCTATGGTCTATTTTTGTATATGTTTTGTTTTTGTAAAGTTTTTATATGTTGAACACTCTCATTTATGGAGTTTGAATATATTTTGTAATCCGATGCTACAGAATATATTTCAAGTTAAATGTTTAACAGTATAGGAATGAATAGGTCATAAGTAAACAAGAATAAAGCAAAAGACACTAACTTGACACAAGTAGGAGTTAGGGCATCACAGATTATTTAGCTATGGTTTTGAAATTCATTAGCTAAGTAACTATGGAGTAAGGAGAAATAAAGGTAGAGAGAAGAAAAAATATCCTTGTCACGGAAAAGATGATGTCGGAGGCTCCCGAGAATCAAGAATCCTACAGTCAGGAGAGTTGCAAAAGGCAAGCAAAAGGCGTGCAGAGTCTGAAGCGGTAATCACGATGGATGCGATTTGGATGCTTAAGTGCAGCGGGTGTCACAATTCAATTTCTTGATCTTAATAACTTGAAGATCTGACAAGCGGAAAAATATTAGACCTTTGGTGGCCATGTAGAAACCAAAAGTAAGAATCCACAACTATAGAGTGCGAAGGATGAAACGAAATTTGAAGTAAAGAAACAACTCTCGAAATCCTGTAGATGTCGGAAAAATCAAGAAAACCCAGAAAATAAGTGCCGAGCCTAGCAGAGAAAGAAATTACCGAGTTCGAGCTGAATAGAGGAACGATTAGAAGTCGGGAGTGAGAGCTCCACAAGTGGGAGAAGGCGTGGCGAGAAAGTTTGCCACGTGCTCCCGCATCGGCCCTTATGGTGGCGGTGGGCGATGGAGCTCACGGCGTGGCGCTGAGCAACATTTGATATCGAGTTTCTTCTAACATGTAGATCGGGAAAGATCACACACGATGGTGGTTGCTCAGAATGAGGTCGTCGAAAAAATTAGGCCGATTGGTAAAGAGAGGTTTAGGCGGTGCGGAGTGAAGCTGGAAGAGCCGTGACCAACGTAGCATGACGAGTGTGACATGGTTGTTGGATGAGTGGCCCATAGCTTCCATAACTATTTGGAAGATGGCTAAATTAGGTATGTGTCACTCCCTCAAATTTTTTGAAAAAATTAACTGGCCTTTTGTCATGGACTTTTTCCTATCATGTTGGAAATTTCATACTAGAACCACCTGAGTTGTTCTGTATTCGCGAGGAGCATCCAAAGGTGTGGTTGAGAAACTCTCTTGGATGATAATCTAGAATTTGGTACGGAGTTCTTTTATCCCTTTTTGAACTTGGTACTGTTATGAACTTTTGTGGTCTCAGATGGGAAAGCTGAAAAAAGTCATTCGTCCAAGTGACCTTATAATAAATATTGGAAAGGAACCCCAGTTTTGGAATGTCCTATTCCTGGTCGAAGGTTTGTAACTCTATAACAAATTGTCAATTAGTTTGGGATGTTAAAATAAGAATTCAATTATGTCTTACAATAGTTCCTTGAACTGTGATAAACTGGCAAGGAAAAATATGAAAAAGCAAGGTTGTTGAAGGTACAACCTTCTTGTGCGTTCACTTATTTTTTAAACTGTAGGGCATAGAATTTTGATTATTTTCATGCTACTTTGAAATGCAGGACAAATATCCACTACAAGAAAAAAGGTCTTCATTGACAGTTTTTCACCGTCAAGATAAGGGATATCTGTCAAAGTAGATAGGTATATGCATATGTCATCTATACCGAGTGTCGAAAGGAGTAAGGTAGCTTGACATATGCATATATGAGTTATGTTAAGCTCATATGTGTGAAAGGTTGACTCATTATTTCGTGAAGATTATATTCCAATATATGTCAAGCTTGAGTATCAAATATAATTTTACAAATGTCAAGGATGGTTTTTTTTTTTCAAAAGTTAAACTTTTAATATGTTATGGTTCCTTTTGCTCTTATGTCGAATATATTTTATTTTTGTCAAGATTTCTTTGTTCATATATCGAAAGAAATTATTTCATTCTATGTCAAGGTTGCATATGGAGATGTCAAAGAAAATAACTTGTTGCCAAAAATGATTTGAAGCTAAACTAAAACTATTGCAAAATTGAATAATCTATTATCAAGAATTCAATATTAACTTTTTCATATCATAGAACAAAAATCTAATTATCAAAACTAAAATTATATATATATATATATATATATATATATATATATATACTATATATATATATATATATATATATATATATATATATATATATATATATATATATATATTAATTTCAATTATACAGTCATAAAATATATACAAAAGAAATAAACATGTAGCCAAATATATTGTGTAAAAGAAGAAAAAGAAAACCTTAACATACACCACACATGATCTTCCATTGTCATCAAAATATATCAAAAAAAAAAAAAAAGAAACAAAAGCCCAATATATTATACAAAAATCAATTGTTGTATGCATGATATATAGAATGTATCCAGGGATCTTGTTCCTTGAAAAAACTCCAACTATTGCAAATGTCACACAAGTAGGAAAAAAAGTGTTAGTTTAAGTTTACATTTGAAAGATTAATAAAAATAAATAAATAAATATACCCAAATGAATTTACAAACAACCTAGCAATTTATATTATCATGTTATCAAATGTTGCCCAACCTCAGAAGTGAAAAGAAATAACATTACTATATGTTTTATGATTTATAAGTTTATTTAAAGTTCAAGCTGAGAAATTATGCTTTAGGTGTACATGAAGATGTCTGACCTCTTACCAAGTATGAAAAAAAAGCAAAAATATTGTTTTTATGTTTATATTTGAAAGGTTCATTAAAAAGATGTAAAACATGTGCCCAAATATATCTAAAATGTATCACAAACAACCCTAGCAACCATACATGATATTGTGCTATTATAAAATATATAAAAAGTGATAGATATTTTAAAAGAATTCTAATAGATTATCTGGAACATGCAAGAACTTATACATAATCTTATACTCTAAAAATTACAAATGTTGCGGGTGTCCACTCAAGCCTCTTTGCAAGTAAGAAAAAAACAATATTATATGTTTATATTAAAAAAGATATAAGCCTTTGAAATATATCCAAATGTATTCTACGAAACAACTTTGTGACCATATATGATCTTCTACTCTTATCAAATATAGGGGTGGGGGAATGAAGAGGGAACATAAATGTTTGCCCAAAAATCTAGAAGTTGTAGATGATGACTATAACTTATGCATGATCTTGCACTCAAAGCTACAGTCTTTGCAAATGCTTTGACATCTTCAGTAAGAAAAGCGATATTAGTTTATGTTTAGGTCCCGAATGTACCAATTAAAAATATATAAACTATTCAAATATATCCCCCAAAACAAATGTAGTAATATATTTTAGGGAAAAAAAAAATCTAGATAATGTATGTACTAAAAATATGTCCGAAATAATTTACACCTTTACACAGTAAGCAGAACATATACTTGGCCATTTTGGCGCAGAGCATGGTGTGTGTAGGGGTCAGTTGGCTGCAGATCAGCATGGTCTGAAGTGGATCATGGGTTGCCGGGCCCGCCAGGGAAAATCGGAACAGGAACTCCTTTGTGCAGGGCTCTACTGAATTAAGCTACATGAAACACAATCCCAGCAGTCAAGCTGTAAATCTACTATTGATACAAATATACTGGATAAAAGGCCTCTTAGGCCCATACTACCAACCACCAGCAGAAACCATGCCAAACTATATCAATGTGGTTACAGAGTTCGAAATTGTTTTACTCTTATACAACGTATATTAAAATTAGAAATTTCAGCCATGTGTACATCTTATGCATGTCATCAGTTTTTTGAGGGTCTACGGTACTCTCAAAATGCGCCTCATGAATGTCATCAACATGTTGTAGATAGGTAAGCTTCCCAGTAATTGAGTTTATATTTGAAAACTTACTTTAAAAGATAGTAATATCTTACCAAATTACAAGAAAAGAACCTAGTAATATATATAAGGTGAAACAAAAACTATGTATGAGCTTGTACCTTCATCATTAAGATGTAGAATGTGTACTTACAAGTTTCCAAAATCGACATCTAGCATATGGCGATGAGATCTTGTGCATCAAATCACGCGATACAAAATTTTAATAGGTGCAAATGTCATCACATTCACTTTTAGTGGAAAAAGTACCAGCTTATTTATTTAAATTTATGTTTGAAATTTATTGAGAAAAAATTATAAAATTCACATACCACTATGCTTGTTCTACAGATAAAGGTGGGGTCAAAAGAAATGATACTGTTAGGATCTCTCACTTCATCTAACTAAGCCTGTAAATTTGAAATGATGGGTTTTTCCTTCAAGAGCTGAAAATATATGGCAAGAAAAATATGTTAATGTGTAGGAATTGGAAATATGTATAATTGGTTTCTTGCACTAAGCCTTCGACAATACATGGAGTGAAATAGGAACCACAGAGATGTTAAGGAAGCTTCTATTTTACAATTATGTCATATATATCCTTTTTGACGAACTTATCCGCACATGACACTATCAGCTCATTTGATTTGCAAAAAATTTATATAACAAATTTTCATGATCAAATATGACATCTATAAACAGTTTAATTTTTCATCCTTCACATTTTATAAGAATAATGAATGACATAATATTGTTTTGGCTTAAAATTACACACAAGTAGGAAGTCAATACATGTATGCCTTATAATATCACTGAAGTTAGTAAGAGGGTTTTCAAGCTCCCCAAATTTTACAGGACTTGGAGGGTTCAGCTGGTTTATAAAAATGTGAAGTTTATAAGAATGTCGAAACTTAAATATGTTAAGCCATAAAATATGGATAAAAAAAGTAGCCAGATGAAGACAATGATTAATTATATTTATTAAGAATGGCGATTCACTATTAAAAGGGTAGGAGAATTGACTTTGTTCATTGTGATAATATCGGTGGTATAAATATCATGATTTTTAAGGCTTCATTGGGTATATCATAATCAGAGCTTTAAGAGTAGTCATCAATAACATATTTGGAAATATGTGAATTTATTGACCTCTTTATTACATCTACTTAGATTATCATTATAGAAAATGCAATTAGCAATTATAAAGAAAAAATTGTTTGCAAATGAATTGATTGAAGATGGATAAAAGCAGTTGAGAGAGTTTTTATTTAAGAGAGAGAGAGAGGGGTTATGCCAACAAGGTGAGTGTAAACTAAATATAGAAAGTAGCACAATACATGCTAAGGCCAAATGAAAGATATAAAGAACAACTCACACATAATTAGTATGATCGAAGTTTATCTATATGTGAATTATTTCCTTACCCACCGTATAAAGAGAATATATGGATATAGTGATCAAAAGTTTATCAGTGATGTTCTTACCATGAGCCCAACATTTATTGAATTGACTAATTATAAATTCATTAAATTTTTTGCTTAAATTTTCTAAGAGAAAGGTTTTGGAAGTATTCAACATTAGAATATGATTGAAAAGAAAAAAATATTACATACCTCATGCATTTTTACAAAATATTTCTTTTCTTCTCTAGTTTCCATTATTATTTTATTTAGTAAATTGTAAAAGTGCAAATATGAATCTTGAAAAATGTACCAATCACATGATAAAATGGGTTTGTTCTTTTTTAGTACTACTTCATTACTAAGAGGAATAGTGGACATATGAATGCATTGTATTCATAAACAATTTGGAATTATGTTTTTCATAAGGTGATGAAATAGTTTTGACTTATATTTCTTAGCGGGAATTCAGTTTTTACAATATCACTTCTCAACTCAAGTTAGGAATAGGAAATGAAACTAAAACCAAATATGGCCCCAAGAAAATTCGCAACTAAATGCGTGTTAATTATATGGCAATACTTCCTTTCAAAAATCAAGTGAACTTCAATAAACAGCTCAAATGTGAGTAAGTGTTAAAAAAATTAGAAAAATGAACAAAAGTTGAAGGGGAAAAATAACCACCTCAACTAACCATCCAATTTGACTCTTTAGATCCTTTCTTCTTTTGAGAGATACAAAAGTCGAAAACTAAAAATAAAAGTTCAAATTAATTGTTTCCATTTTGAGACATGAAAACTAAAATTATGATAGACTTACATGTTCTGCAATATCTTTTTAGATCTTTGTATGGTTGTTGCAATTGTGAGTCTAAATAGTAGACTATTTATGATTTTGGTCAATTCTGACTGAGCCCAATGTGAAATCCCAATATATCAACATATGATTTGAGATAAATAACATACATAAGGTAAGAAATTTAAAATAAATAATGATTAACAACTTACCTTGGAGTTATATGGAACAAAAATAAGGTCGCCAATTTAAGAGTCAATTAGTCGATCGGCAATGAACCTTGCTTTCGTTTTCAATTTGGCCGGAAACACTAATCGATACAGGACACCATCCACGAGATGAACATATAGTTTTCTCCACAGCCAGTGCATTATCAAATTTGCATGCAACATTTGTCGAAATGTCACGATTTAGAATGACTTTAAAAGAAAAAAAACAATTCTACCTATTTATCTATTATAGACATAACAAAGATTTATAACAATATCTTACCAAATATAGAAGCATAAACAATTCATATTCAACTCTTTTGCATAAATTAGATCATGTCCATTTCAGTTGTCGAGAGGAAGGTTTGAAATTTCATCGAAATACGGTGATTGGAAAGTTAACTGGGTTGCCGATTTACCCTCCAACAATCTTTGGCTTGTTTTTCCTTGGTTAATATCTCCTAGGATTTTCATACTCGATTTTCTTTGGGGATGCTTGTATCTTCATTTTTATTCTTCCTTTTTGCCAACATCTAAGCACGTATAAATAGATGCATGACATTAAGAAAACAAACGAAGTGTAGGAAAATGTAGCAACTTGAAAATTTTAGTTATAACACTAAGGTCCCTCATCATTTTAAGGTCATCTATCACAAATGTAGTAGGCCACAAGGCCACCTCTCATATCCAACGACCTCACTGTGTATGTATGTTTCGGCAAGTAGAATGGAAGTGACGTGGGTTGAAGAGGATAAAGGATGACCACTAACCTGTCCTCATCCCGGAATCAACAGTTGAACTTTTAAAATCTAAGTAAATAAGTTCCATATGCAACAATGTTTTCACTTGAGTTTGAAGAGCCAAATTTGCATTTATAAACTGTAAAAACATACATTTATAAACACAGTAAAAACATATATTATAATCCTTAATCTTTTTTTAATTTTAGTTATTTTATATATTTGTTTTTCTGAACTTAACTTCTAGGAAAAACCATATATACTGAGTTAGTTGAGGAAGCTTTTACAATCCCTTTTGTGATGATGGGTCCTCCCACATGAGCACCATAATGGGCCTTTTCTTGTATTCTTCATCTTTGCAACAATTGCTTCCTTATGTTTGTCTTTGCTCACTTCGGAGAGGAGGTAAGTGTGAGGGTTCTTTTTTTAACTTTCAAAACAATAATCTCTCCTCTTCCCAAGGTCCTCACTTTCTCCATAACATCCTTTCGCATTCCTCTTCTTCGAAGGGCTTTTGAAGGTGTTGGTGTGTTGAAGAATTGTTTGGGCTTTTTTCCCACCCTTTCCCACACACAACTTCGTCCAGGATGCTTTCCAGGGTGTGCCCAATGCTAAAGTGAGGATATCTTTTTACTGCTTGCATGCTTATCTTACCTTCTCGGCATCCACTCACTAAACTCATCCTCAACAAAAATATAAGATGCTTCAAGAGTCATATAAATAGAGAACATATAAAAATTGACTATATATATATATATATATATATATATATATATATATATATATATATAAACAAATGAAATTACAGGCTAAATATATACATATATAGGTTTTGGCGACTACGATCTTTTTCTACTACAGCCCTTGTAACATCTGGCCATATTCCACCTTTCTTCATTCTTGCTAGCTTCCATGAATCCATCTATCAATAATGAGTTTCCTGAACCTGTCTTTTGCATCTTTCAAAAAATAAAAAAGGTAATCATTAAATTTTACAAAGGTAAAGTCCAATTAAATAAAATAAAATAATTAAACTTACCATTCTTCTTGAAGTCTGCATATCCTTTCCTACTCACTCACGTGATCACTTAGATGTTTGCCCACTCCTTTCTTTTCCCTTTTTTGATTTAATTTCAAACTCTTTTGACAACCTATTAGCCACTAATTTTCACTCGGGCTTATCCTTATAAGGAAGGATATACTCTTTTGTCAATGTGTGCCTGAATGATCTAAAGCTAGTCCCTATGGATGACATGATGTTGTTTTATATTCTCATCAACCAAGAATACCCTACAATATAAGAATATCTTAATTATTCAATAAGCATGTAAGTTATACACAAAATGTAGAAAAATAATTTCACAAGATTACTATATACCTTCACACAATCCCATAATTTCTCCTTGATTAAATTTGGCACTACCCTCAATCAATATGATATCTGGCACCATACGTCCGTGCTAACACACCCAGTATGAGATTAGTTGTACATATCCCTCCCCGGCTCCCTCACCATCATCATTATATTGAATATCAATTTCACTCCTTCACTTCTTTTTTAGCAATTTCAGGTTTAAGTCGAGACCTCTTAATGGCTTTTCGGTGAAGTAATATATTTTTCCCTTTCATCCATCTACATGGCAATAAAAGAATATGATCAATCTCACCAATATATATCTTACATTCAAAACTAAAGCATGGTATTTTAGTAGTTTACCTAACCTTTGTCTCTTCTTGGTGGAAACATTTATAAACATGTATAACTTTTCTTGCAAGTTCTCAAATGATTGCGAATTAAGTAATAATAAACATCAATTGAAAATGTATGTCAACTCAATATGAAGAAGTTAGTTACAAAATTATTCCATTAGTAAGAATTAATTAATGTTTCTACAAAATTTCCAATACATGAAAAATCTTAAATCTTATTGCGAAATATTCACAAAAGTGGAGGAGAATCTGTTGCTTAATCTTAACAACAACATATCATGGAGTTTTTTAAGAAAAATATGCTACTACTTATCTCATTAAAAATAATAATAAAAACATATTCCACCATTATGGCTTGATTAAATTATATCTATTTTATTCACAATTGTTACAAGGTTCTAGTTAGAATCCAAGCTTCAAGTTGAGATGTGATATTCATAAAAAAAAGTTTAAAAGTGTGGGTTGATGATGCATTGCAAGGTGTTTGATTTTCCTACCATGAAACTTACATAAGTTGTCGGTGTAATGATTCTAGGATACAAGGCTTCACTTATGTAACATTCATGATAAGGTAATGTCACTAATAGTTAACAATCACAAGCCAAATACATAAGTTTATTAAGTTAAATTAATTGATGAACTTATGTTCTCCTAATTTGACATTTAATCGAAAATCCATTACTAGATTTACATTAATGAAACTTTATTCCAATTTTCTAGAACTAATGTTATTCAATTACCCCAAATTTGCAACTTGCTTACTTATTTCTCAAAATAATTTTGTTACATATCATAAACAAGTTACCTAAAACAAAGGAAGCAGCAAAGCGAAAATCAAGTTCTTAATATATTGTTTTAATTGGGGGAAAACGAATATTCAACAATCAGTACAAAGTATTCTTTCCTTATTGGATGATTCCTTATACAAATCAACATTATGTAGGACAATTTGTTATTATGTTTATTTATTTCATTAAATGTTAATTATTAGTGTTGAAATCCATGGGAAATCTTTAATGAGATTTTCACTTAGTTAATTTAAAATTTCAATCAATATGAAAATAAGTGAGTGATTGTTTTATCTTTGTCAATCTAAAATTGAATTTAGAATACCAACATACAAGCAACATTTATTTATACATATCAATTAAGATCAAATAGAACTTAAATTATTCAATAGACATGATATGATACTAGCTCCACTTATTTAGAATGTCTTAGAAGTGTATAATAGGAAGAAATATATTTAATAGGAATCAAATTAAAAACGTAACATTGTATATCATCACATTGTATATTATGACTCAAAAAATCACACAATACACTTAGCACTTACTTAAATGATCACCAAAAACACAAAGAAAAATAAAGCATGCCTAATATATTTGATCTTCAATCCAAGTCCTCACAATCGTACACATACAAATTTCATCCTGGAGTCTTCAACTTCATCGAAAATTGATATTAGGCATCCCATTCGCAAATGAGTTATGCTCCATACAGCTTGATGGATCATGTTATCATCACCCTCAATGTTGTAGTCCTCCATTTTGGCCTTGATAATGCAATGGATATCTTGGATCAACTTGGTCTTCTACATAAAATGCTTGTTGGCCTGCGTTGCCAAAATGAGAAAATTATAGTTATGTCCTATCTTACTCGAGATCAACTAATGTAAACCCCAGCTCATCAACTTTGGCCTGCCATTTATCTATCAGCGATACACTTAAAAACACAAATATTAAGCATGTTATAATCAAAGTCATATATACATGACAATCCCATAAAAACATGTATGCACCAAGCACGGGATTCTTATCTTTGCTTTTCATAATTTGCATGGTCGATGCCCGCAAATACTAACGCCACTATTTTGGTTGACTCGTGTCTCATCACGATGCTTGATATGGTAACGACAACCATTAATGATATAACCAGGATAAGCAATAACTTGTTGCCTTGGTCCTTGTGCAAGCCACTTAATTTCCTCTTCAATAGGTACTTTCTTACCTATTTCATCTGAAACCTACAAGTTTGATTGATGATATGTAAGTTTGTGTAATTTAAAATTTATAACAATTAAATTTAAGGGGAGTACTATGCGTATTGAGTTTCCTTTTCTTAACCCAATAGCTAAATGTGTGCACATGTTCATCCTCGACCACTTCACCCTCTTTGATTGGCGAGGATATTTATCTTCAAATATTTCCTTATGTTCACTATAAAAGTAAAAGCAGGCCCAGTCATGGTTTGCATAAATAGTTAGAGCACTAACAAACTCATATATCCACATTTGTGACCTTACCTCTCAATATAAGGGTTGCATTAAGGTTGTATTTTTGTAGAACATAATGATGTGCCTTTCTCCCACTATTAATTTATAATCATGAATAGTAATTGTGCGACCACGAGTAAAGGTTTCAGCATTTCCATTCATCTTTTATACTAAAAGGAATCCCGATTGCATCATACGATATGTACTACGTGCAAAACTCTAAAGCTTCCTGCGATATAACACTCAGCAATGCACCCTTACGAGGCGGTCTGATTTCGAACATAACCCTTTAGGACTTTCATGTACCTTTCAAATGGGTACATCCATCTCACCTCTCTATAGGTCCACATAATCTAACCTCTACCAAATTAATAACACATTAAATGAAGCATGATGTCAAAGATCGAAGGTGGGAAATACTTCTCTAGCAAGCATAAAGTGACCGCCATATCTTGTTGTACATCATTTAGTGTTGACACATCCACCACCTTTGCACAAAGTGCATTAAAGAAAAAACACAATCTTGTAATAGCATATCTAACTTGCTTAGGCAACACAGATCTAATTGCTACTGGCAATAGTTGTTGCATAAGTGCATGATAATCATGAGACTTAAGACCACTAAGCTTTAGCTCTTCCATAGACACAAGGTTTCTAAAAGTTTGAACAACCTTCAGGAACCTTGAATCAATAAAGTTTGCAATACCCTTTTCTTATAACTTTCTACTTAGAGTATAACATACGAGGGGAAGATAAATTCGCTTCAACCCAAATTTGGGTGCTAAGTTTGATCGTAATGCCCATTTCAACAAGATCAAGTCGAGACTTCTCCGGCATCCTTTTTGTTTTACCAGGAACATTAAGCAAAGTTCCAATGATGCTCACAAACATTCTTCTCAATGTGCATGACATCAAGTTTGTGTCGAATATAGAAATATCTCCAGTATTCAGTTCAAAGAATATAGACTTCTTTTTCCAACAACTTGTAGGATTAACAAAGGATTGACATTGTTTCACCTTCTTCTTTCCCCATGAATTATGAATCGTATCAACCTTTCTAAATATTTCATCTCCAGTAAGTTCTTTTGGAGGCAACCTAAACTCTTGTTCACCATTAAATGCCTTCTTTTGCTTTCTAAATGGATGGTTGCATGGAAGAAATCTTCTATGGCCTGTATACGAGTTCTTATTCCCATGTTTTAGCCAATGAGAAAATGTTTCTTCACCACATATCGGACAAGCATAATAACCATACTTGATTGCAGCCAGGATAAGTTCCCATATGCGGGGAAATCATTAATTGTCCATAGCAAATAGCCTTGATGTAAAAACTCTTTTGATGTATCATAAGCTTCCACCCCTACCTCCGCAAAGTTTTCAAATCATCCACTAAAGGTGTCAAATAAACATCGATATCATTACCGGGTTGTCGTGGTCCTGATATTAGCAAGATAACATCATAAATTTCCTCTTCATGCATACTTGAGGGGAAGGTTGTAAGTTATTGGCGAGATTGAGGCCCGACAACTATAACACTAGTCCTTAGAGTGAGGATTGATGCCATGGCAAGTCTTCAGTTTCTACAATGCGAAGCAAATTCAGGGCCACATTTGGTTCACTAGTTGCCACGTTGAAGTCTGGGGTGTCGAAGTTTACCATTATTTTCTCTTCCACATTGCATGCCATTTTAGGTCTTTAGGCTGTTTGGGAGATTGAAACATCCTCTTAAACCTAGGGATGGGTGGGAAATACCACAACACCTTTCGGAATCCTCTTAGTGCTTCTCACCGCCTTGTTGCCTTCCACCTTGACATTCCGCAAGAGTAGGACATGAAGATGCATCCTTGACTCATTCTGTAAAGTATGCAATCATTTGGGCATGCATGTATGCTTTTCATATTCCATGCCTAATGCATTCAATGCTTTCTTAGCCTCATACATAGATAAGGCATCTCATTGTTGGCCCAGGAAGCATATCCCTAATTGTAAGACGAAATTCCCGATTTGCGGAATAAAGGGCAAATCGTAATTTAATTCTGAGAATTGTAATTTCGGTTAAAAATCCGTAATTTATTCTCTAGATCTCGGATGTGAAAGCGGATTGTACTGTTGGAATAGATCTGCAAAATCTAGTTATGCGTAAAATTTCGTGGTGGTACGAGACGGTCGAGGTTACACGTTTTAAGGAGCATCGCATTTAAGTTAAGCAAAATCGTTTTTAGATCTGACGAGGCGCATATAACAAGTACTCATGTACCATAAGTGGTATGAGTAGAGGAATGATGAAAATGGATGGCCGAAATAGTGCCGAATATCAAATCTGAGAAAGAGGGACATACATGTCATTTAGAGATTTGATTTTTTTAGTCACAAAGACAAATTAGAGAATAGTCTTCATCTCCGCAAATTGAAGAGATGAGAAGCATTAGGATGCAGTAGCTCACAGAAACGAAAATGGAGTCTTTCTGAGAGAGGTCTTCCTTCTCTCTAGAAATAGAGCGATCGGGCCAGATTGGATTTCGACGGACACGGGGAAGGGGAAAAGAACGTTCTCGCAGTAGGAGGCGAGCTGCAGCGTGGACCCGGAGTTTGCGAGTTTTGACAACTCCAAGAGGTAGGATTTTCTCCCTACTTGTGTTGCCCATTTTATAAGGGTTTTTCGATGTTCGGGTGGTTTGAGGCCGTGAGGGGCCGTTGATCGGTCCAAAACATGGGATAGGAATTGTTAAAAATTCTTGGGATTTTTCCCACCATCGTATTTGTCAGAATTAGTGGGCGCTGTTTGTGTTGGAATTTTTGCATTAAAATGTATCTTTAAATCGCCTTATTTATGGAAAAAGTGAGGGAATGAGGTACATTGTTCGATTAAAACATTGGGTGTCGATGATTGTGACCTTGGAGAGGTTAGCGGTTACACACCAAGCAAGGGTTGTGTAGGAGTTACGTGTGTATGGTTATACGGTGTTAGAGGGCATGTTGAGCATGTGTCTGGATCGTAAGGGTAGAGGATTAATTACCCTTAGTGGAATTCGCCTACAACAATGGTTATCGGGCGAGTATACGAATGGCGTAGTATGAGCGTGTGGGGTAAATGTAGGTCGCCGTTAGGATGGGCCAGGGTGGGAGAGATCCATCACGAGGTCGGTTGATTAGAGACACCTCAGTGAAGGTGAGCTTGATACGATAAGCGTCTTCTCCGCGGCTCGGGGGGCTGCGGAAGGCTATATAAATGCGGCCGTGCGACCCTTAGAGTTCGAGGTGGTGATCACATTTCGCGGGTGATTGCAGAGAGGAGTGGTCGGGTTCGGCAGCGTGGGAAGTATCGCCGAGATTCGATTTGGACCTTTCGGGGGTGCTGGGAGGATAGGCACGATTGCGTGCCGGTTGGCGTTCTGGCCCGAGCATGTCGGGTGTCCACGAGGTGTTTCAACGTCTCCATGCTCGGTATACTCGAGATCCGGCTCATAAGATTGGATTGGGGATAGATTGAGGTTGACGATCATTTTGGGACCTTTGAGGAGGACCGGTGTGCATTGTTGATAACGTGATGGGGTCTTGCGACGCAAGGCGTGAGGCTAGTGGGGTACTATGGCAGCAACGTGGGTGGAGGAATCAACGTGGGAGGCGAGAGGACACGATGTGGGCTACTATCCTTCTTGTTTGGGATGGAAGGTCGTGGTTTAGTCGTTTAAGATTTAAATGACTGGTTTACATGCATGGTAGAGTGCATGTTGCATATGCATGTGTTGATAAAGATCATTTCGAATTTCGGACGAAATTCGGCTGAGAGGGAGAATGTGGGCAGAAATTCGATTACGGAATAAAGGGAAAAATCGTAATTTTAATTACAAAATTGTAATTACGGTTAAAATCCGGAATTTATTCTCTAGATCTCTCGGATGGCGAAACAAATTGCACCGTTGGGAATCGTCTCGCGAAATCTAGTTGTATTAAATTTCGCCAATTTTTACGGGGACGGTCGGAATCGACACGTTTTTCGAGCATGTCGCGTTTAGGTCTTAAAATGGCAGAGTTTTCGATGCGGCAGCCACATGCTAACATGTACTCATGTACCATAAGTGGTATGAGTAGAGAAATGATGGAAATGGACGGCCGAGGTAGTGCCGAATATCAAATCTGGTAAAAGAGGGACATAAAGGTCATTTTAGAAGTTGATTTTAAGTGACTAAGAGCGAAATAGCGATAGTGCTTCATCTCTTTGTTAAATCAAAGAGCAAAAACGTGGGAGCCATGGGAGATGCAGTGGCTATGGAGATTTCATTTCTAGAGAGAGAGAGTCTCTGACTTCTCTCTGAAATACCTTGTTGGACCGTTGGATTTCGACGGACGAAGAGAAGCCGTTCTGCGACGGGCGAGCTACGCGTGGACCGGATTGGGTTTTGACAACTCAAAGGAGGTGGGATTTTACCACTCTTTAGCGTTTTGTTCCCGGGTTTTAGGGTTTCCATGTTTCGGATTTGGTTTGGTAGTGAGGGTGGTTGTTGATCTAGCTTGGGATGAGGTGATGAAATTTTTTGGATTTTTGGAGATGGCAGTGGCGCCCGAGAAAGTTAGGGGTTGTTTGGGTCTTTAAATTCCAGAATTTTGCTTTGAATCATGTGCTTGATGTGTGAATAAATGTGAGAATGGGTTGTTGATCGGTCCCAAAACATGGGATAGAATTATAGAGAACCACAATTTCATCAGTGTGATCCAAAGCTGTTAATGGGCCCGATTGTGTAGAATTATGCCTTAAATTCTGCTTTGGTGTTTATAAGATAGGAAATTGGTAAGAAATTCGGTTCAAGGTGGAGCAGGAGTTGGTTTAAAGTGGGCTTTGCAGTGGGCCGGCGCTCACTTGGAGATTCGGGGCTGATGAAATGGAGTCAGGGTTGTGTGGTGGATAAGAATTGTCCATGTATTGTGTGCTTGAGTTGTTGAAATAGAATGAAAAACTGAGTTGTGTGGAATTAAATAGGTTAATACATGAATTTAATGTGTTAATATGTGACATAATTATATAAAATATAAATTGTGTTTGTAGGCCAGTGAGATGATTTTAAAATGTGTGCGTAAGGCTTTGTGTATTAACATGAGGTCACAATTATGTGGGAATATGGTATGTGTGTAGGTCGTGGAATGGGTTTGATCATTAGCCGAGAGGTAATTTTGATGTGATAGATGAGTTGTATAATTACATAACACGTTGTGGCGGAGTTTAATTTTATGCGAGCATATATTCATGTTTATATATTTGCATGTTGTATGAATTATTGAAATGGCATCATGATGCATTTCATATGCTGCTTTAGGGAGTATCCTAGAGATAAGGATAGTGCATGGTATAGTCTAGAAGGCGGTTGAAGGATAGTCTAAAAATGTTAATTGCCGGAGGGTAGTCCACAAACTTAAAATCTCGATAAATCGGAGCGGCCCGATTGATATTCATCGGAGATGAATCCCGCAAACAATATATATATCAATGCGTCGGGCGGCGATTGATATATATACATGTCGGAGGAGTTGTCCACTAATAAAATAATAATTCTCATACAAGGCTTGGCGAGTGTGAGAGAGAGTCGAGTGAAAGGACTCGGGATACGAGTTGGTCATGTAGACATTCAAGTGGATCATACATTTTGCTTGAATGTGTGTTTAGATTGGAACATTGCGCGCATAGGTGGTGATAGCCATAGGGGCGGTCTCTGCGAGCTTTAGCTCGCCCAGGTAAAGTGGGATCCCCACTACAGTGCGGGAGCGTGCGAGAGGCAGGCTCAGATCTAGAGTGAGCTAGAAGAAATAGGAATGTGTGGCTTGTTGATGTTTACATGTATTAGAATACTTCTCATTTTAATATATGTGTTGTATAAAGTAAATCATTAACTCTTGCATTATGGATATGGTTGGAATATTATGAATATAAGCCCCATTTTGGATATAGTGTGGTAGTATTGGTTTTAGGCCCGAGGCCGTTTGTGTCAGGTGATTGATGTTGGGGCGGGTTTATAGAAGATTTTGTATTTGGGTAGAGCTCCTCGTACAAAGGAGACTGTGCCCGATTTTTAGATGTAAAATGTCGGGTCACGACATTCCACGAGTATTCAGCGAGGTTGTGGGTAGTCAGCGGACCCCGAGTTTTTGGGGGCGTCACAATTTGGATGAGACCATAATTTGTTTCGAAAAGCTCTGGCAATTCACCTCGGAGGGTAGTCCCATATTTTACCGAATATTTAGGTAGTATATTTTCAAGAACAAAAGTTTTGTTTTGAAAATGATTATTTTCTCATACATGGCTTAGGCAAGTGTGAGTGAGTCGGCGAGGACTCGTGACATGGGGTGATCATGTAGACATTCAAGTAGGATCATGTATTTACTTGGTGTGTGTTTACTTTGGAGCATTGCCTTTGCACTTGGGTGGTGAGTAGCCCACTTGGGCGATTCTCCTCTTGACTTTAGCTCATGATGATGGGACCCCTTTATTTAAAAGTCTGAGGAGCCGAGAAGGCAATCCATTTTGAAGAAGGAAAGCGGTTTGTGGCTTGATGGTTTTAAGACATACATGTATTAGTCTTGTAGATGAATATGTTTGTACTTAAAGTGAAATATCAACTATTGAATTATTGGGAGATAATTGAAGAATAGTTATGATAATTGATCTTATGAGTATTGGTTTATGAGCCCCGAGAAATGATTTTACTCATGTTGGGATATATATTGCATATATATTGGATTGTTTGGGACGGGTTATGCGGGTTATGTATTTGGGTAGAGCTCCGTACAAAGGAGACTACGCCGATTTTCTAAAGTGGCGTCAAGAGATGGCTTAGGCCACTCCACTTGTATTCGCGAGGTTGTGGGTAGTGACGGACCCCCGGGTTTTGGGGCGTCACAGCTTGGTATCAGAGCATAGGTTTATAAATACCTAGAGCTTAGTGTCTATAAGCTAGGTATACGATTACCTAGGGCTTGAGGGACTTGGGTCTAGGCCACGGGTCATAGAATGTGGAACTTAGGTATGTGGAAACCTATGGATGGAGGATTTGGAGCTTAGGCCATGGTTGAGGAAGAACATCACCACTCGGTGTGGTATGATGTAGGTTAGGTATGAGATTACTGGGAAGTACGAAGTAGAACCTTGCATGTGTTTTGATTGTGATCATGTGATGGTATGATTGATGTTATAACATGTTGATTGATCATGTGTTGTGTTTGGATTGTGTGTAGGTGGATGGCACTTAGAGACCGAATAAACTAAAATGTTGAACACTAGGATGAGTGTGAGAACAAGTTAGTTGAAATTTTTTTTTTTTTTGGTAAAATGGTGGAAGCAGTGCGGACAACGGCTCCCGATTTGGACAAGATCGATTAATGGGTTTTGTGGAAAACTAGAAAATTATTTCGGATTTTTGCACAAGATAAATAACTAAAATTTCCACAGTTAAAATTTTCTTAGTAGCAAGAAGGCTACGTGAAAAAAAAAAATGATGATGAAAATAATTTTCTAAGTTGAAGAAAATGCGAGGAAATAAATTTTTATGAAATTGTGGGAGGAAATTTAAGAAAAAGTGGGTTAAATAAATTTTTATAAAATTATTTGAATATTAAGGAGTATGAAAAAAAAATGATTTTTGTGATTTTTAGTGATTTTTTAAATACTAGCACGGAAATAGAAAAAAAATATTATCCAAGAATAATGAAAAAAAAAAAAAAAAAAAATTTGATGCGTGGGTTGGAAATCATCTTTGCGTAGGTTATGTGTAGGCGGGCGTGCGGCGAGTGGCGCGGCAGGCGTCTTTGGGCGTGCGGGGCGGCGCGGCGCGGGGCATGGCGCGCGAAGCACGGCGAAGAGCGGCGGCCGGGCTGGGGCGGGCGCCCAGCGCGAGCGTGGCGTGCGGATGGGCGCGGGCGTGGCCGGGCGGCGCGAGGCCGCGCGGGCGTGTGTTAGCCTCGACTAGATGCCGAGAGTCCGTGCGGCATGTGAGGCGCAGCCCCATGGCACTTCTAAGGGGAAAACAAGCAAGGCGAAGTTGGGAAAACATGTGTCGGGAGGCCTGAAGCGTGAGCGAACACGCACATGAGCGGAAGCGGCAATGTCCGGTCGGGGCGCGCACGGTGGCGTCACGGCACTCACGACTAGAGGGGGCTGGGGCGTGGCGGGGCAAGCGGAATCGGTGGGGCGAATGTCGGCTATTTATGGGCAGAGAGCCTTGGGCGGCAAGCATCCTAATCCGAGTGCAACAAGGATTCCTCGGCCCTAAGAGGTCTATGCGTGGGACTCTAGGCGAGATAGGACTCCCAGGCGGGAAGGACTCCTACTCCTAGGCGGGAAAGACTCCCAAGCGGGCTGGACTCCTAGGCGGGAAGGTCTCTCAGGCGGGAAGACTCCTAGGCGGGACAGACTCCTAGGCGGGAAGGACTCCTAGGCGGAGGACTCCCACTCGTGAATTGGGAATCGATGTGGCTGTGTATGGGAGTTTCATTGTCGGGACTCTAATGCGGGAAGGATTGTCTTCGGCTTCTTTAGTTGAAAGACTAAGAGTTAGAGTAAGGACTCTTAGTCATTATTATTACTAGGATTTGCCCTTGAGCATCCTATATAAGGGCTGCGTGCTCACTTAGTTAATTCATGATATTACGGGTTGGATCAAAGAAAAGCATTGAGCCACAGGGTGTGGGAACTGTACGAGGGTGTCTTATGTTTAGTAGCTAATAAAATCACAGTGGGAAAGTGCCTGTAAGCCTTGTGTTCGAGAGACTAGTGAGGCATTGAGAAGGCTGGCCTAACGGGTTCCTAGGCGCCGCACACGAGCAAAAGAAAGGCGTGTGACAGTTGGTATCAGAGCCAAGGATGGCGCGAGGGATGGCGGTTGGTGCTGCGTGAGAAGCAGTAGCGAGATAGAGGCGAGGTAGGCACCCGGGTGTCAGGCTTGACGGAGATAGGCACGGCAAGCGGGGCGAGACTCCACCCGCTCGACTCGGATCGGCGATGCCGAATCCTGCGACGACTCACGGCATGAATCGATGGAACCCAGGAAGGCGTAGAGGAGCGGATGGGGTCATTCCATGGCCGAGAATCTGCCGAGCCCGTGGCCGAAAGTCGGACGGATCGGATCTCTACAGGGAGATCGTGTTCTTTGACGGCCGGTGGTCACGGGGCACGCCATCTGCTGAGATCAAATCCTGTGAGAGGTCACGAGTGCACAGGCGAGACTTTTGGTGGCGCCTTGTATAAGGAACGGAGAACTTCCTCTGGGACTAATGGGTGATATTTCATCATTGCTTTCTCGAGATATCGGTGGGTGAGCAGTGCGGAGATAACCACTATGTATTTGTGGTGAGTGCAAAAGCTTTGGTGGCGGACCAGACAATGGCTGACTATTTCTTTGGCTGTAGGCAGATCGGAAGGCTGGAGATCTTGAAAAAGGAATGAAGGATCGGTTCTTGCCCACAATTTCTGAGCGTGGATGGCGAGGGAATCTCTGAGAAGAAAGCCCAGAGCGAGACCAGGCTCAGTCGGAGATTATGTGAAGGTTTAGCTCGTTGATCCTTGACATCAGGACATGTCACGGGAAGTAGACAAGGCTGTTCAACTTATTGTCGGATTGGATGGGCTCGAGGCCCGGGGCGAGGAGCCCAAGGTGTCGAGGACACTTGCCCTCAGCCATGGCGCAGCGGCTGGGATTTGCTATCCCAGGCTCTGAGTGACCTCTTCCTCTGCTCCCACCCAGGGAAGGCCCACGACAAGAGTCGACCGGAAGTAGGATGAAGCCCTCCCGAGTGGAGCGAGGGTTGGAAGAAGCCGCGGGATGCGCGGGGCTAAAGAGTGGGGAGAGGCGACTTGCTCGCGAACTACGGTAAAGTCGGGATGCTTTGTATGCTGCGATGGGCCACATCGGCGAGTTGCCCGAAAGAGGGAGCTCAATGCACTCGGAGGCGAAGAGAGGGGGAAGATAGGCGGAGGCGAGGCCCCCCACCGAGCCAGCCTCTTCGGTTGTTGAATGTGCGGGTGAGGCGACTCACGGTGATATATGTTGAGTTCTTGCATTAGGAGGGCAGAAAATTGTGGCATTGGTAGACGGATTGGGCGACCCACGATTTTGTATCAACAAGGGAAAGCTGACCAAACTCGGTTTGAAGCTAGCTAAAGATGGCCGATAAGCAAGCTGGCAGAGTAAATAGCCGAGCCTGAGGCGCGTGGTATGGCGAAGAACATAGCGGTCGGATGGGGGATTGGAAAGGTGCGATATGGGCTTCCTTGTAGTGTTCCTTTGGATGATTTTGATTTCATATTAGAGCAGCTATTTCTTCCAAAGAGCCAAAGGTAGCCTTGTTTGCCGCACTTGAATGGGCCCATTGATCATGGATGAGAAGCGGCCATGCTTTGTGTGACATCGACAAGCCGCTGAGACCTTCGAGGAAGACCTTATGCCTTACACCTTTCGAGAAAGAGCCTTAGGAAGGGTGACACACCTTATGTCGCGGCAATGATCGAGATCAAGCCGGACAAGCAAGTCGAGGTGCCAAATGCCATAGCCCCCATACTGAGGAGATTTCTTAGCGTGTTGTGCCTCAGGGTTTGCTGGAAGGCGCAGGAAAGCGGACGGATCATCAGATAGAGCTCGTGCCAGGGTCGAGACCTCCTGCTCAAGCTCCCTATCGGATGAGTCCACCAGAGTTGAGAGAGTTGCGAGGCGATTGGCGGAATTCTTTGGATGCGGAGTGCAGGTCGACCCTCCAGCGCCAGTATGGAGCAGGTCTTTGTTCAAAAGAAGCAAGATGGGGCGCTTCGGATGTGTGTGTGGATTCACCGGTGCTGGATAAGTCACGATCAAGAACAAGTATCCGATACCTTTGGCTGGTATTCGATCGATTGAGCAAGCTAGAGTGCCATGCCCAAGCTGGAACTTGCGTCGGGATATTCAGCGATGCGGCGTGGCTGAAGGGACGAGCCCGAAGACACTATGTAACTCGGTAGGGAAGTTTTGAATTTTTAGTTATGCCTTTTGGTTTTGACTAATGCTCACCTTTACATTTTGTAACCTCATGAATGATGTCTACAATTCGACTTCTGGATTCGTCGTGGTGGTATACTTAGACGACATAGTGATCTGGCCCAGGCTACGCAAGATCACGTGGTACACCTCGGATAGTTGTGATGAGGCGGGAACCCGGTTGTATGTCAAGAAAGAGAAGTGTGGGTTTACGGACCGAGGATCAAGTTTGCAGGTCATCGGTTCAAGTCAGAGATGGGATGGATGGTGCGAAGGTGGCGACAATTCGAGATTAGTGACCAGGCTTGAGGTGGCCAGGCTGCGATCGTTCCTAGAGCCTTGAAACTACTGCGAAGATTTATCTTGAGCTATTCAAGATAGCGATTGCTCTCCTGGAACCTTTGAAAAAGAGAGGAAGTGGGAATGGGATGCGGGAGTGCCAAGGCTGCCTTCGAAGCTGAATGCGATCGCCTGAGGCCGTGTGGGGCGCGGGCAGCTGGAGTTCTTGGGTTGGAAGTGCACACGGATGATCGGACGGGGGCCCTAGGTGGAGTCTTGGTGCAAGAAGGGGCATCCAGTGGCCTTTGAGGTCGGAAGTTGAGATACGGCGGAGGAAAGGTACATCGCCAGTGAGAGGAAAGAGATGGCTGCGGTCATCCGTTTGCCTTGAGACTTGGGGCGGTACTTGATGGGAACTCGGTTCGTGAGTGACAATGTTGCCGACACCTTCTTCACAACTCGGAAAACTGCGCCAGGCAAGCTCGATGGCAGAGTTCTTAGTAGACTTTGATTTTATTATTGGGTGCCTGGCCCAGAGATTAGAGCCGCGACGAGTGGGATGCTTTGAGTAGGAAGGAAGTGGCAAGTTATGGGATCGTTGAGCTCGGTTGTGATTTCAAGCGGCGAGTTAGGCGGAAGGCTGCACAAGACTCAGCGTGTCAAAACTGGTAAGCGGGTGAGAGATACCACGGCGATCTTGGCTCGAATGAGTTCTTGTACTTGAGGAGGAAATTTGCAGCCGAAGCGGCGGGGCGAGGCTGCGAAGGAAACACATGTCTGAATCAAATTTGGTCACCCGGGAGGAGGAAAGAACTTTAGCCTTGTTGGCACGAGTCTTTTCATTGGCCTAAGATGAAGGAAGACGTGTAAGCTTATGTTAAGACATGCCATGTTGTCGAGTTGACAAGGCCAGGCGGAAGGAAGCGGGATTACATTTTGTCGTTCAGGAGAAGCCATGGCCGGTGTGTATCGATGGACTTCATCCGGTGGGTTTCAGAAAGTGGGAAGCGGATCGTTTGGTGGTGGTAGACGAGGTTCTCGAATGCTGTTGTCTTCATCAGGCCGAGTGATGTCGGTGAAGGCGGCCAGCGCGTCTTCTTGACGATGTTGTGAAAGCATTTTGGGATGCTGAAGACATAGTGTGATCGAGATCACGGTTCTGAGGCGAGTTTTAGGTTAATTTGTTCAAGATGTGGGTGCAGGAATGCGAGAGTTCTCATTGCGAATCACCTCGGGCGTGGTCGGACGGAGAGAATTAGATCGGGTGTTGGAAGAGTATTTGCGCCGCCGTGACGGCCTCTCGAGAGAAAATTGGTTGGAACTTCTAGAGCCCGACTTTCGAGTTGTCCACTGTCTGCGTGAAAGTTCGGCCACGGTATAGCCCCTTTTGAGGTACTTGATCGGGTTGAGGCCCGCGTCTGCAGCCTGGACGTCTTGGTCCGCGAGCAACTGGGCGTAGTGTGAGCCCAGTTGTGTACAAGTTTGCAAAGTCTCGGCAAGATTTGCTTGATGAAGCCAGAGACAGCCTAGAGAAGGCAAGTAGACGCATGAAAAAGTATGCGGACAGAGGCAGGAGACCTCAGGAATTTGAAGGGAGATGGTTACATTGGGGTGCTCCTCGAATCACGGAAAAAGATGTCGGGAATAAGCGATTTCGAGAGAGGTTTGATTCGAATACGATGGACCACTTTGGAAGTTGTGAGAGCGTATAGGGGAACGTGGCCTGGCTGAAGCTACCCGGAGAAATTTGAAGCTTCACCTGGGCATTTCCATGTAAAGCTTCTGAAGCCTTATCACGATCCCAGTCACCGACCAGGTCTGCGAGCGGAACACTTTATGGTTAGAGTCGAGTTCAGCAAAGAGATTGCAAGCATCCTGAGATAGGAAGATGGGGAAGTGGAAGCAAAGTGGATAGTGCTTGATTCATTGGAAGGGACCTTAGTCAGTGTGGCTGGGAAAAGGGTGCTACATTGTGGCAGTTTGAAGACCAGATCCTTGAGTATGCGCGGTTGAAGTCAACGAGGACGTTGAATACCTCTAGTGGGGGAGGGTTTGTTAGCCCCTCGACTAGATAACACGAGTCCCGTGCGGCATGGCCCATTTGCCCAGCCCGTGGCGCTGGGAAAACAAACGAGGCAAGTTCGGAGAGCATGTGTCCAGGAGGCCTGGCGTGAGTGAGCTGCGCACGTGAGGCGGAAGGCAAGCAGTGTCAGGTCAGGGCCGTGCCACCAGGTGGTACATCACGGCACTCATGGCTTAGAGGGGGCTTAGGGCGTGGCACTTGAGGCAAACGGAATCGAGTGGGGCGAATGTGTCCCGGTTATTTATGGGCGAGAGACCTTGGGGCTGTGAGCATCCTAATCAGAGTGCGACAAGGTTCCTCGACCTAAGGGTCCTATGCGGTAAGGACTCCCCAGGCGAATAGGACTCAATGGGAAGACTCCTAATCTGGCGGAAGGAGCTCACTGGCGGGGCTGGACTCCTAGGCGGGAAGGTCTCTCAGGCGGGAAGACTCTAGGCGGGACGGGACTCTGGCGGGACGGGCTCCCAAGGCGGGGGAGGACTCACTCGTGGTGGGAATGGGTATTAATTTACGTGTATAGGGTTTCATTCAATCGGGACTCTGTCACGGGAAGGATTGTCTTGGCTTCTTGGATTTGAAGACTATAGAGTTAGAGTGGGACTCTTAGTCATTATTGTCTTAGGATTGCCGCGAGCATCCTATATAAAGGCACTCAACGTGCTCACTTGGTTAATTCATGATGCAGGAGTTGGATCAAAGAAAGCATTGAGCCACAGGGTGTGGGAGCTATCTGAGAATTATTGTCTTGTATTTTAGTAGCTAATAAAATCTGAGTTGGGAGAGTGCCAGTAAGCCTTGTGTTCGAGAGGCTAGTGAGGCGTGAGAAGGTAGCCTAAGCGGGTTCCTAAGCGCCCGCCTGCGCGAAGCCAGAAAGGCGTGTGGCAATCGTGCATGCCTTGACGAGCCTGTGTGAATGGCAGCCTTGTATGAAGTATATGACAGCTTGGCAGGCGAAGCCTTATGGTATGGCCGGCGAGCCGCGGGTAGCGGCGCGGGACTTATGGCCGGTGGCGTGGCTGAGCGCGGCTTGTCGTTGTATGGCTGAGGCAGTTGGGGTTTTGTGCACTCGACTCGGTTTTGGCCGGTTGACTAAATTATTTTCTGAGTCATTAAATGAACAACATTCATCGTAAAATAAATTTTGAAAAAAAAAATTTATTAAATTAAATAAAATCAAAAATTTGAAAAAATTTGAAAAAAAAATAAAATTTTCAAAAATAAAATTTTGAAAAATAAGAATTTAATTGAAAACAATAATTTAAATCTTGAAATTGATTCTTGTATACTTTGGGTTATGTGTATGATTAGTGTCTCGAAATTTGTGTTTATGCCTTAGAGATCTTGTATTGTATTAACTACCATTGGAAATGGTGATTCTTGTGATTGTTGCGTAGGAAACTATAATGCATGGTGCAATGCGTATAGGAAAAGGGTAAAATCATGGATTTAGGTCGATGACCTTAGGGAGTTGAATCTTGAAATGAAAAAAGAATAGAACCTTCTTGGAATAAATAAATTAGTGGGTGGAATTTAGCACCACTTAGGAAATGAACAGTGATTCATGGTTGTCAAAGTCATTAATGTCTGACATCTGCATTACTAGTTAGACTAAAATGAAAGTTAAACGATTACCTTGGGAGCTCGGTGGGTGTAGTGATAGGTTTAGTCCTGATACAAGCTTCATAGCTTGGCATAGAGGTTGAGGCCTTTAGAAAAGCCGTAATATGATGGAAAATTCTTCCCTAGGATGTAGGGAAAGATTTGACCTTTTCTAGAGGTCGAGTTGCGGCGAGCGTGAGTGGACCTTAGGGTGGTAGATGTGTAGGTTGTTGATTGTCGAAAAGCAGCGTAGATGAGATGACAACCCATTCGGGTTATAAGTAGTGAAGTCTTAGCTAGGGTCGTCATACCCAGGCCACGGTCTTGGAGTGGAGTGAGAGGTTATATATGCACATGGTTGGGTAGGTATGCGCGTAGAATTTCGGGACGAAATTCCTTTTTAAGGAGAATGTAAGGCAGAAAGTGATTTTAAGAATAAAGAGTAATCGTAATTTTAATTCTGAAATTGTAATTCGGTTAAAAATCCAGAATGGTATTCTCTAGATCTCGGATGGCGAAGCAGTTAATACTAGTTGGAATCGTCTCGCAAAATCTAGTTAGCATGTAAAATTTCGTAATTTTCTGAGACAGTCGGAATTTACACGTTTTCGGTATACGCATTGAGGTCTGAAGTAAATCGTTCCGATGAGGCGAAAGGCGCATATAACAAGTACTCAGTAATATATAAGTGGTATGAGTAGAGGAATGATGAAAATGGATGTAGAAATAGTCATAGAGATATCGAATCGAGAAAGAGGGACATCGTGTCATTTAGAGATTTGATTTTTAGTCTAAGACAAATTAGAGAATAGTCTTCATCTCCTCAAATTGAAGGGATGAAACGTGGAGATGCAGTAGCTCACAGAAACGAAAATGAGTCTTATAGAGAGAGGTCTTCCTTCTCTCTAGAAATAGAGGTGATCGGACCGTTGGATTTCGTGAGGACGGGAAGGAAAACGTTCACACGCGGACGGCTGCGTGGACCCCCAGGTTTGCGAGTTTTTGACAACTCAAGAGGTGGGATTTTCTCCTACTTGTGTTTATTCCCCATTTTTAAGGGTTTTTCGATGTTTCGGGTGGTTTGAGGCGGGTGAGGGGCAGTTTTGATGTCCCAAAACATGGGACCCGGGTATTAGAAGTGGGATTTTCCCACCATCAGTGTCGGAATTAGTGGGCTGTTTGTGTTGGAATTTTGCATTAAAATGTATGCTTTAAATCATGTATTTATGGAAAAAGGCAGGGAATGGGCTGTTGATCGGTCCCAAAACATGGGACCGAATTATGGAAAATTATTTGGACATTTGGGACAATCAGGTAAACCCGAGCCCGATATAGAACATTAGGTTGGAATAAATTATGCCGGTGTTTATAAGATCGAATGGGTAAGAATTCGGTTCCAAAGTGAAACAGGGAGGTTGGACATGTGGAACACAGTGGACTGACCCGCTCACCCAGAGATTTCGGGGCTAAAAGCGATCCAGGGTTTCAGTAATGAAAATGGCCATAAAGGCCCGTGTGTTTTGGCATTGAAATTGTGTGAATTAAATGGCTTGGTATGTGTGTAGAAATTAAATTGGAGAGTTGGTCGATCAAAATTATTAGGTTAATGCTTGAGGTGTTAACAGGACACAGTATAGAGAATTAAATTGTGTTGTAAGCCATTGAGTGATTATTATGATTTGCTGATTGAAATTTAAGTTGGGTGATGATTGATGTGTTGGAATTACATGCGTGTAATTGTAGTTGATTGAAAATATGCATATTGACATATTGTGTGAATGGTTTTGAAAATGACATAACGCATTTTCATATGCAGCTGACCAACCTAGACTTAGGTGTGAGTGCATGACATGGATTTTTGTAAGCGGGAATGTTTGCGAAGGAATTTCCACGGGATGATATTGGGAGGTGGGTTGGGAGATGGGCGACGGATCATTTCGGATGAGGACCATGAAGGCCCATTTGGAAGCTCAGCCGTAATTCGTATCGGAGGGTAGTCCCGTATTTTCTTAGAATATTTCGGTAGTATATTTTCAAGAACAAAAGTTTGTTTTGAAAATGATTATTTTCTCATACATGGCTTAGGCAAGTGTGAGTGAGTCGTGGAGACTAGAAGTGACATGGGGTGATCATGTAGACATTGATAAGGATCATGTATTTACTTGAGTGTGTGTTGCACAGACATTGCCGCTGCGCTTAGGTGGTGGTAGCCCACTTAGGCGGAGTTCTCTGGCTTTAGCTCGCCGTCGTGGGACCCCCTTTATTTCAGATACAGACTCGAAGGCAATCCATTTGAAGAAGCGGGTTTACAGCCCAGCTTGATGGTTTTGGACATACATGTATTAGTCTTGTAGATGTTAATATATGTTTGTATAAAGTGAAATCAACTATTGAATTATTGGGAGATATTGAAGAATAGTTATGATAGTGATCTTATGAGTATTGGTTTATGAGCCCGAGGCAATTTACTCATGTTGGGATATATGTGCATATATATTGGATTGTTTGGGACGAGTTATGCGAGGTTATGTATTTGGGAAGAGCTCCACAGGTACAAAGGAGACTATACACTTTGATTTTCTAAAGTGGCGTCGAATTGCTTCCAAACCTCCACTTGTATTAGCGGGTTGTGGGTAGTCACGGACCCCGGAGTTTTGGGCGTCACACTGTATTTGGAGTAAATGCAGAAAGCTTATCGACCACCCTATAATTGCCTTCCGTTGCTTTGAATTTAACTAATGCGAAAGCTTTGTAAATTGTACCTGACCCGAGGATAAAGGTTTTCAGCATCTTCAAGCAATTGTTTGAATGACATTGGATCAGTCATGAACTCATCTTCTATGGCATGAACCATTTCTATTGTACTAGCAACATCACCACAATCCATTGTATCATAACACCGTGCCATTTCACTTGGTTGCTTACTAGTAGGACCTGCTTCTCCATGCGATACCATCTATGATAACCATAGTGATACCATTGAAAAACATATGTTCCCGAATCTTGTTGGGTGTATGATGTATTAAGTTTCCACATCGCATACAGGGACAACGAATGGCACTTTGATTCGAACAATGTTGCAATGCAAAATTAATGAAGTATTCAACTCCTTCCTCGTACTCCCTTGACCTTCTATCTTTAAACATCGACTTGATCCATTACATGATTCAAATACACAAAATCTTAAACCACAGAATTTTAACATTACTTATAATCAAGTTGTTAAGAATAAGGGCTTTTGCCTCACATGCTTTATATCACTTTTTTGGTTCTACAACAAGTTATTGTTTTAACTCTAATTTGAAATTTCAGTCCTATATCATATACCAAAGAATCCATCATGTAATATACCGTATTTGTCTGAGTATATCAATGTGGGATGGTTAAATTTAAAAATTGTGTTATTCAATTCTTGTCATTGTAGTTCATGCCATAAATTATTAATTTAAAATTGCATGTCTCTGTACTTCATAATGTTCCATCTTATTGAATATATGTAATTTCATATGTATTGAACAAAGTAAAATTGATGTTTCTTTTATAGAATTATGATCTTATCTAGTTCATGTACTACCATATAAATGGAAAATCAAGATATATTAGATTTATCTAAGTCTTTGTTCACTCTCGTATCTTCAAAAATCTCTTAATATGTATATTTCCGTAAAATTGTAATAAAATTAATTACAAAATATTAAAACCTAGAGCAAACTTAGCTATCATTCTATCTTGTTAAGCTAAAATCAACTTAGACTACGTGTCTTATATTTGTATTCTAAATTTCCAACTTTCTAGTTTAGAGTCGTGGTTCTATCCATATAGGAATACATAAATCCCTATGTGTCAAGCACTATTTTATGTTTCGTTTCACTTTAGAAAAAATTCAGCAGCATTCCCCATAGTTCTCCAAGTACATACAAAATGGGGAAGGCTAATTAATTAGCCTTACCCAAATATGCACCCAGAGAACAAAAGGAGTGACAGTTGAAATTTCTAAAAAATGAACCAAGCATAAGAGAGTAACTTCAAATAAAGTGTTTCCTTATACTTGTCAATCGGACAATTCAAGCATCATTTGAGAAAAAATGAACCTCACATTCACATGCTAGACAAATTTAAAAGTTATCGACTTAAAGGCTAGTTCATTCATGAACTATTTTGAATCCTTTGACAACTTCAAGGTCTAAACATGTAATAAGAAAATTTTGTCATACAATGATGCTAGAATGAAGTCTAATCTTTCATGTGCATGTACTTAATTATTGAAATTCTACCTAAAGTACCTAAAACATTACAACAGAAATATATTTAAATCCTTTAATATATTTGCTATTTTGACTAAGAAGAAAAAGAAATACATTCCTTGAAAACTCATGAGTAGAAATTTAATTAGACTTGGCAAGAACAAAAATAGAAGTTAATACTCAAAATCTGAGGAGTCATCTGACTTCACAAGCAATTCATATGTGTATGATAATGTAACCTATTTAAGTTTCTAACATAGGCAATTTTCTTTCACAATACTATTGATAAATTAAACATCCATATGTAGCCTAATGGCCATGCGATATAATTTGTGAGGCCCCACCCAGCCCCTTTCAGGCAGAGGTGGTCAGCTCCTGGCTTATCCCCACAGCTCCACGGGGTTTCTTTCGCCTCGTGGGGCTCGAACACAGGACCCAATGAGCTTGATCTTGCGTCGAGGTAGTTCACTACCACTAGGTGTGGTTTGACCGTTGAGTTTAGGTATGGATTACCTAGGAAAATCACGGGACAAAGCCCAGGACCATACGTGCGTGTGTTGATGTGTTTTTGTGTGGTTGATGAAATGTTGTGTGTTTGGTGTGTGTGACATGTTTAGGTGTTGGAAATGTTTATGTGCTTAGTGATTAGCACATAAGAGCTTTCTGAGGTGTTGGAAAATTTTAAGTTTTACGAGTGGGTAAAAATGGAACAAAAAATGAATAAGTGAAAATAAAATTTTAAATTTATTTGGTTTAGAGGTGAAGAAATTTAATTTTGGGTTTACCGAGTGTAAAAGGCGGAAGGAGATGAATAAAATAAATTTTTACTAAATTTATTTGGATTGTTGGAAAATGAGAAAAGAAATTTTAAAGCGAAAAAATAAATTTTACAAAATTTATTTGATGGAGTGAAGAAAATAATTTTCTATGATTTTACAGTAGTAAAATTGAAGAAAATGGAAGAAAATAAATTTTATAAATTTATTTGAGTGAAAAATTTTCAGTGGAAAATTGGAAAAAGAAAATAAATTTTATAAATTTATTTGGTTGAAGGAGGAGAAAATAATTTTCTAAGGTTTTATATGGTGTAAAATTGAAGAAAAGTAGAAGAAAAATAAATTTTATGAATTTATTTGTCATATTATGGAAAAAAATGATTTTAGTGGATTTTAGAGATTTTCCAATTTACGATAAATGAAAAAATTTAATTTTAGGCAAATCGTTTTTGGGCTCACACCTTTGAAAATATATTGAAAAAAAAATTTATTGCAATACGGTTTTTGTATTGCGGGAAGAAGCTTGAAGAATTGGAGGTATTGTATTATTGAGAACAAAATTTTTGTATTGCAAGGTTGAGGGTTGTGTGCAACTTAAAGGGCTTGTAGGGTGAAATTGTATTGCAATAGAAGTGGAAGTAAGCCATTGTATTACGGGATTGTATTGAGGAGGCAAAGTAAAGGGAGATTGTATTGCAATACAATTTTTTGACATGTAGAGGAAGCTGAGTGGCTTGGATTGTATTGCGGGGAATAGTGTAGGTTGAAAGTTGAGTTGCAATACAAAATTGTATCACAGAACCTTGGTTGTGTAGTGGCTAGTGATTGTATTGCAAGATAAGGAGGAAATTGTATTGCAACATTATATTGCAATATAGTGGGGAAGCAAACAACATAGAAATTGTATTGCAATATACAAGAGTGTATTGCAAGGAAATGAAGTTGGAAAATTGTATTGCAAGGCAAGAGGAACAAGGTAATTGTGTTGCAATACAATTTTTGTATTGTGACGAACAAGCACTGTGAACAAGACCCGTGAACAAAGAATGCACAAAGAATAAAGGAATTAAGGATATTGGACTTCCAATAACCCGTGAACAAGTAATTTTGAATTTTTTTTTTTTTTTTTGCAAAATCAAATAAAATAAAATTTAATAAAATGAGACAAAATTTTCGAAATAAAATAAAATAAAATAAAATATTCAAAAATAAAATTTTTGAAAAATAAAATTTCGCCGAAAACAATATTTTAAACGCGAAATTGATTACGTATACACTGAGTTATGTGTATGATTGTCTCTGGTCAGGGTATGCCTTAGAGATACTGTGATGATATAGTTTGGATATACTGTGATGAGTATTGTTTATGGGCCCAAGTGGCCATATTGGATGTATATTGCATATATTGGACTGTTTGAGACATGTAAATGCAGGTTTTGTAATTGGGTAGAGCTCCCTGTATAAAGGAGACTCCGCCTGATTTTCTCTCAAGTGGCGCTGCAACCCGACATCCACTTTGTATTCCGCGGCCGACGGTAGTCAACCCGACCCCGGTTTCGGCGTCACATCCGTAGTGAGAGTGCTCCCCATTTCAATATGTCCCTTTGGTCTTGGGTTCGAGCTCTCACGAGGCGAAAGAAAAGGGCAAAGGGACATGCCCCTATACCGCGGAGCTGACCACCGTCGGAGCCGGCCAGCGGGCCCTACAAAAAAAGGCGCTTTTTTAGGTGGGTTCACTGCCACTGACGTAGGTCAGTGCCAGTCTCTAGTCACAAATTGCAGCTCGGGTCCGGGGCATACCATTTCGAGGCCCACCACCAACCCGGCTAGTAGCCTCGCCTGGTGTGCCGTGGAACCACCGACGCAAGATCTGCTCTGGCCCTGAAGGCTCGAGCCCACCTGAGTACAAAGAAACCCCGGGTGGAGCTGGGGATAGCCCTCGTGAGTGGGACCACCGTCGGAGTGGCCAGGGTGGGGCCCTGCTAAAGTAGCCCATTGGTAGTGGGAACTACCTCGAATGGGCATTCTAGCTTCATGGTTCAGGTTCGAGCCCACGGAGACAAAGAAACTCCTCGAAGCTGTGGATAGCTCGTGAGTGGGACCAATTTCTCGTCGGAGGCCGGGGTGGGGCCTACATAATTTAGATGAAGTTGCCATGCACACAAGTTGATGTCCTATCCTATGCAAAATTAAGGGAAGTTAAGTGATCTTCATTGTCTAATTAACTCAACCATCACATGCCTAAACAAAAACACATATATAGAAACCTGGTATTTCCATTATTATTTTTCTTTTTCACATATGCCTTAATTGTCAATGATTTCTTATTTTTCGATTTCAATTGGAATTTAATCACTTATTCCAATTTTATTTAAAAATTATAATCCACTTTGCCTTACCTTAACTCTATATATATATATTTTTAAATATTTTTAAATTTTATATTTTTCTAAAATATATATATATATATATATTCTAGTATTTTGAAAAATAATAATTCAAATGACCTATCATGAGTGAATACTAAACATATTTGGGTTTACGTTTTTGGATTTAAAAAACCCCTTTTCAATTCTATATATTTATAATTTTCTCAATTTATTTTTTTAATCCCCACTTAAAAAGTAACACTGACCAAGTTTTTTTAGAATTCATGGTTTCAATAAGTTTTAATTTAGGTTTTAGTTTAAGCCTACATAGAAAAGGTAAAAAAAAACATTGTTGAGATTACCTCAAAATATTAAAAAAAAAAAATGGGGTAATCAGTGAAATTGAAATATTATTATCATGAATTAATGCAATATTATAATAAATCACTTTACTTTCACTATTATTCTACTTCATAAAACAAGACCAATATAACTTAAAAATAAATTCATACTAGTTGAGTAAAGAAACACGTATAAACATAAATCTTATTGCATTCATGCTCAAATTAACCAATATAAAAGTTTATAAAGTTGAACCATGAGCACATATCCGCAAATTCATAAATAGCAAACTATTTTAGATGCATAAAAGGAGATAATTGAAAACAATCAACAAAATGCATAATATTCATTATGTCTTGGAGCTTTTGGACACTAAATTCAAAATAACAATCAAAATTATAACATTAATGCATTTGGATAAAAATTTCAAATCGTTTACCATCCAAATAATAAATTGAGCCCTCATGGAAATGAGTTTTTCTTACTATGTCTAATATAAATAATTTAAATCATCAATCGATTAACAACTCTCTCTCTTTTTAAATTGTTTCATTGAATGAGTAATCTTATTGATGTGTAGTTTAAAATTTTATAGATGTGTAATCAAATATAATTATAATTCTTCAAAAAAAATTTTATACATTATTAAAATTCTAGTCCTTTATAATAGGGAGGATTGGTTTTGAATAAACATATATAATTAATTTTATTAAAATTAAAAAAATATTTTTAATTTTCTCTTCCAAACTTTATTTCTTCCAATTTTCCTCTATATTTTTATGTTTTATTTTCTTTCCTTCCTTAGTACTTTGGTGTAAGGGTTAACATGATAGTCTGAACGATCAACTTAAAACTCATGCCAGGATGGGTCAATCCAAGCAAATCAAATAGGAAGCTCAAGACCGCCAATAAGCCGTGGATCAATCTTAAGTAGCTCTGCTTAATACCATTAAAAAAACATAGTAGAGTTCATAAATAAAAATTATCAAGATGGCTGCTATTCTTATCCTTATCTAAAGATCATCAAGCTTCTCAAATTTTACAAAAACAAAGGAAAAGGCATGCATAGTTTTTTCCTAATCATCTTTCCTATATCAACCAAAATAAGAAACAATGATCTTCCATCCACACACACCATAAATGAGGTACTTTGAAATCAGCATTGTGCATATCTAAAAATAACTCACATGAAAACATTCATATATAAGCAAGTCGACCTAAATGGAGTGTTGAATCGAGGCGAGCATAGCATCGCCGTCTTCAACGTAAGAAGACCAGAGCGCTTCTTCATCTAAAAACGCCGACAGATTTTGGCTCTTCTATCGTCGCATTTGCCTCACCAAACCGAACCCTAAAGACCCTCCATTGAATTCAATCCAAGAGCTGTCCGCTTGAGGAATGGTATCAAGTATTTCGCATGCTATCAATTGTCATATCTGCAACGCTAGATTTCATGGTGTGAGAGCATGTTGATAAGCTTTGATGGCTTGACATCAATTCACAAGAATAAGTGGTTCTTATAACCTATGACTTTACAGGACGGGGTGAGACTAGTGTCTGGCAGAAAGAACCTTTTGGCACAAAACTCAACAATGGAAGTATTGTCACATTTAATAGGTGAATGAGATGTCTTGGTAATGATGGTAATGTCCTTTCCATGTAAGTACATGTACTTGTTGAAACATTTGTATCAAAATTTTATCTTTGTAAATAAGGAGATTTGAACATTGCTCCTCTTAAATTCAACATTAACTTTTGCTCCTAATCAAAACTGCCCCACCCCAAAGATGTTTTACCCGGTCTCACTAAAGTTTTTATTTGTTTTTTTATTTTTTAAAGGTTAACCTGCACATATGAAGGCTACACAAATAGTATTCTCTAAAAATAATGGGTTGTTTTTGCTTTGACCTTTTAGTAGGCCCACCACCCATTACATTATTTTTTTACCCCTCGCTATATAATTCTTTCTCCAATCACTCATCATATTCTTTGCTTATTTAACTTACCCATTACACTTAATTATTTATTTTATCTATTACCATTTATCTCTTTATTTATTATTAACCTTTACTATTTTTAATCTTGTATATTACTCTTAATGCTCTTCTCATCATCCTTGTAATTTTCACTAATTATTGATTATCGAATAATTCATCCCTAGACATTATAAGTCCTATTTTGTTATATCATTAATATTATATTTATTGATTTACTTATTATCTTTTTATTAAATAATCATTTATTATTCAATAACCATTCATTACTTATCAATTTTTTTATCATCATTCTCTCTTTTTTTTTTACTTGTTAATTTACTATCAATCTTTGTGAATGTATTTCCTGTTACTAATCTTATGACTTCATTTTATTATAAATTATTTTTGCTAATTTTATTTTTTATTTTTAAATTTTCTCTCATTTTATTTGATTTTATTTTACTTTGCAAAAAAAAAAAAAAAAATCAAATTTACTGTTCATAGTTGACCGTTGACCGATTACTGTTCATCGATTACTGTTCATAGATTAATGTTCACCGACATCAGACTGACATCAGAGATCGACCTAAGTTTCGTAATACAATAATTGTATTGCAATATAATCCCATCACCCTCCTATTCCCAATACATCCTATTGTATTGCAATACAACTCAGCCATCAAGCCTCCTTCTCTGCAATACAAACCATTGCCTATTGCAATACAATTTTTGGCTACTGTTGTAAGACCCGAGAAAATCCAATTTCTGGAATAAGGGCAAAATCGTAATTTTGATTACAAAATTATAATTACGGTTAAAAGTCCGTAATTAATTCTCTAGACCTCGGATGATGAAACGATTGGTAAATTACAATCGCTCTCAAATCTAGTTAGCACGTGAAATTTCCGCGAATTTGTCGAGACAGCTTGAGTCGGGCATCGCCGAGGCAATCATGCTTCGAGCTATAAAATGATTTTCGATGCAACGAAGTCACGTATAGCATGTACTCATGAGCCATAAGTGGTATGAGTAGAGAAATGATGAAAATGGACGGCCGAGATAGTGCCGAATATCAAATCTGAGAAAGAGGGACATAAAGGTCATTTTTTTAATGTTAATGACTAAAGGACAAAATAGCAAACATGACTTATCTTCTTCAAATGATAAAGAACCAAAAAACGTGAAAAGGGAACCAGAAGCTAGCAGCAGCCGAAAATGGAGGATTTTCCTTAGAGAGAGAGAAACTTCTCTCTAAAAATACGGGCGATCCGACCGGGCCGCTATCATTTTACGTTGGGCGCGAATCGCTTCACGCGAAAGTGCATCACGTGGGTACCAGATTTATGGAGTTTCTTCAAACTCCTGAGGTAGTGATTTTCCCCACTGGGTTTTATTCCCATTTTTAGTACTTTTCAAATGTTTGAGTTGATAGAGGCCATTGGGGGGTGTTTGATCGGTCCCAAACATTAGGATCGAATTAATAGAAAATTTTGAGAATGAATGGAGCAAATTGCGATCAGCCCATGGCGGATGCTGAATTTGTGTGTTCTCGTGTTAATCATGTGTTGAATGGATTTGAGGTCGAATGGGTTGCACGATCGTCCCAAATATGGGACCAATTGATGGCAGCTTTTGAGCCGCGTGCAGCCGTAGCTGCTCTCATGGCTGTTTGGGTGTGCTTTGTTTAATTTGTGTGTTAAACGTTTGCTTGGTATGCTTTGGGCCGGGAATGGCCGTGGATTGCGGGTTCACTAAGTGAACCGGTGTTTTGTGATTTTCCGAATAAATAGTAAACAGGGTTTCACTATTCTAATAGTGTTCTAAAAATATTTTTCAGGAAAATACATGTCGGTCGAAAGGATTTAAATTAAATTACTCGTATATGATCATTAGCCCAAGTGAGCTAATCTTAGATGTGAATTAATTAATTTACATGATATGATTGTGAATCTGCTGTTTTGTAAATATATGCATGTTTATATATTTACATGTGAATTGGGATCGTTGTGGGATTGGCAATATGCATTCCATATGCACTGAACATCCTGTGACTTTAGGAGTTAGTGCATGACATGAGTCTAGAGGAAAATGGTTCTGAGGGTAGTCTAAAATATTAAATGATCTGAGGGTAGTCCAAACCAAATAATTTATCAACCGTCTGAGCGCCCAATGGATATTTATCCATCTGAGGGCAGTCCACAACAAATAATATATATCAATCGTCTGAGCGCTCCAATTGATATATATACATTCCGAGGGTTGTCCACACCATTAAAACCAATATTCTCATAATGAGGCTTAGGCGAAAGTGTGAGAGAGTCTGTGAGGACTCCTGGATCTGAAGTTGTCATGCAGACATTCAAGCAGGATCATGCATTTGCTTGAATGTGTGTTTAATTTGGAACATTGCACTACACTTAAAAAGTAGTAGCCCACTTAGCATGCATTCTCCCACTGAGCTTTAGCTCACCCCGTCGTGGATCCCCTTTTCGTGCAATGTGGAGCGGCGAGGAGACGGTTCGTCCCAGAGATTTATTGTGAAGAAAGCCCGATGTGGCTTTAGTGGTTGCGTCACATGTATTAGAACTCTTAAGTTTAATATATGTATTGTTTAAGAGCAAAAATATTAACTCTCAGAACTATTAGGTATATAGTTGGTTTCATAGTCAAGATGTAAATTGAGTAATGTTTATGGGCCCAAGTGGTCATATTGATATATATATCAGATATATCGACTGTTTGGGGACATGCATATGCAGGTTTATACAAGTTTGTATTTGGGTAGAGCTCCCGCATGCTGAGACTCATCTCTCGATTTTTGTGAAAAATGTCGGGCACCCGACATTCACGAGTATTCGTTGTGTCGACGTAGTCAACGGACTCCCTGGGTTTTGGGGCGCCATACCAGATCGTAGCGTAGGTATACAATACCTAGGGAGCTCGGGGTTTGGTATCCATCACCACTAGGTGGTATGGTGTGGAGTATAGGCTTATGGAACCCATGGATAGAAAATTTGGGCTTAGGGCCATGGTCGAGAAAAGAACATCACCACTCAGGTGTGGTTCGATGTCAGTTTAGGTACGGATTAATACTCTTAGGAAAATCTCGACAACCAGACACTACCGCACGTGTGTTGGAAGTGTTTTTGTGTGATTGGATTTTTGTGAAGTGTGCTGCATGCTTATTGTGCATGGGAAGATGAATCTGTTAGGGTGTTAGGTGATTGAAATTTTATGAGTTATATGTTTGGTTGATAGCATAGGATGATGTGAGAACAATTTGGGTGTTTACAGTGTGTAAACTTGAACCAAAGAAATAAACAAAATAAATTCATAAATTTATTTGGTTTAGAGGTGAAGCAATTTAATTTTTAAGGTTTTACAGTGTAAAACTGAAGGAAATTAAATAAAATAAATTTTTCTGAATTTATTTGGGGTTGCTGGAAGATTGGAAGAAATTCTTAGTAGCTACGAAAATAAATTTTTCTAAATTTATTTGATGAGAATAGAGAGGAAAATAATTTTCTGGGTGATTTTACAAGTGGTAAATTGAAGAAAATGGAAGAAAATAAATTTTTTTATAAATTTATTTGAGAGAAAATTTTTCTGCTGAAAAAACTGAAAGAAAATAAATTTTATAAATTTATTTGGGTATGAGGTGAGAAAATTTTTTTCTAAGGTTTTATATGGTGTAAAATTTAAGAAAAAGGGGTTAAATAAATTTTTATAAATTTATTTGAGTATTAAAGAGTGTGAAAAAAAAATGATTTTTTTAGTGATTTTAGTGATTTTTCCAAGTGCTGGAAATAATGGGAAATAATAATAATTATTATTGTTAAAAAAAAAATTGAAAAAAAAAAAATGGTGCAGAAAATTTAGAAGGGCTACTGCCCAAATCGTATTGCAAGAGGATGGTTGTATCGTGACTTAGAGGGTGTAAAAGAGGTGGTAGTGTATTACAATACACTTAGTATATTGTATTTCAGGGACTGTTGGAAGTGTGTTGCAATACAAATATTGTATTGCAGACTGTTGGCTGGGAAGGCAGTGTCACGATACAAAATTTGTATCCTGACTGAGGGGCTTGGGTTGACTGGTTTTAGGCTGCAATACAAAATATTGTATTGTGGCTAGCAAATGTGGCCGGGCGCCGTAGGGCGCGCTGGCGCCGGGCGCCAGAAGCAGACGTGACGCGCAGAGCCGCGACACGGAGAATTGTTTGCAACACGGCCATCGAGCCCACGATACTACTGGCGCTCACAATACGGCTACGGAGGCTTGCTAGATCGCCAGCAGGCACACAAGCAGGACGCGCTTGTCACACGCCACGATACCTACCCACCGCCCGCGACACGTTTCGCTCCTTGTTAATGCACACCCGCCGGGACCCGCACCACGACACGCAAGGCCATGCGATACCGCGCCGCAGCACCGCGTACATGCTCGGGCCTGGTGCTCGGCATCCTGGGCTGGCTGAACTGGTTTTCTTGACTCCTGATATTTTTTGAGTCACCGTTGACCCGGCCCGAACACCGCTTCATCTCAAAATTTCGAAAAAAAAATCAAATAAATTTTGATAAAATTTTCGAAAAATAAAATTTTCAAAAATAAAATTTTTTTTTGAAAATAAAATTTTGTTGAAAACAATATTTAAATGCAAAATTGGTTGCGAATACACTGAGTTATGTATGATTAAGGTTCTGGCCGTGGTTATGCCTTAGAGACACCGGTATTTGATTTCTACCATTTGAATGGTGATTGCGCCATAGTTATGCATTTAAATTAGAGATGCATGGTGAAATGCGATAGGAAAGGGTAAATGCTAAGGTTAGGATCGATGACCTTGTGTGGATTCGATACCGGAATGAACAAGAAAGTTGTAACCTTATGTAATAAATGAATCGGGAGGGTTTGGAAATTTAAGACCACTTAGAAAATGAACTGCCGCTTCATGGTTGTCAAGTCTATTAGCACCGCATCTCATTACTAGTTAGGACTGATGAAAGCAATGACTGCAGTTGCCATTGAATCCAGATAGATGGCTATTAGAGAGGACGAGGACGAGGACGCCCACTGGTACCTACAAGACAATCGTTGTTTTGATCACAGACTTTTGTCGAGGCCGTAGTGAGCACAAATAATGCTATAAATACGTGCTAGTATATATGTAGACAGAAGATCCTAGTAACTCCTAAAGGTTTAGGCGCATCATCCTCGACATTCACATGTGGGGAAAGATCCATGGTGGTAGACCATTGGTTCATGCAGACGAGAAAGTGTTAGAGGCTATGGAGATTACCTCGACGCTGACCGGACAGATTTAGCCGTCGTTTGAAAGAACGAGGCCCATACAGCGGTGAAATGGGCAAGGACCCCAGAGACCTTAGAGGAGCCAAGCAGACGAGTTCTCCCCTAGGATTAGGGCGAGAATAGGGATGACATAGTCGAGGTTGCGAAGAGATCTTTGGGACTCTACTCAATAAAGTGGACCTCGAGTGACTATGGACATGCTGCCCGAGGTCATCCTCGAGATGGTCATTATAGCTTGCTGTGGTCGCCATCGACAGAGCGATGAGAGTTACCGTCACACGCAGGACCCGCATCGTTATACTGTGGGGCAAGCACGATATTTTGCCCGCACAAAGATACGAGTCCAAGTGTCGTGGACAGCTAGCTGGTTGGCTAAATAGTCCATCTCAGAGGACGAGGTGAGACCGTGAATTTTTCAGATCTACCCTGGTGGTTTACAGCATGCGAGGTTTTCCGTGATGAGCTACCCGACTACCTACACAGAGGGTTGTGACTTCACAAAGATCGTTACACTGGTACTTTACCCATCTCTATGACTCCGCATAGGATGGCACCAGTTGAGTCGTAGGAACTCAGAGTCAAGTTACAGGAGCTATTGGACAAGGGTTACGATCAAGAATCGATACCCATTACCGAGGATTGATGATTTGTTTGATCAGTTGAGAGGAGCTCGAGTCTACTTCAAGATAGACGTTCGCACGGGTTATCATCAGCGAAGGTTAGGAGACAGATATCCCTAAGACGGCAAGCAGGACGCGTTTATGGACATTCTTTGAGTTCATGGTGATGCCTCGATTGACTAATGCGCCAACAAAGATTCATGGATCTCGCATGTGGTATTCCCAACCCTATTTAGATCAGTTGTGAGTCTTCATAGATGACATTTTGATCTACTCCTACCAGTGGGAGCATGAGAACCACTTGAGGATTGTTTAGCAAATTGCTAAGAGACCATCAAGTAACGCAAGCCCGGGTGAGTGTGAGTTTTAGCCATCGAGGATTATTGGACACGTGGTGTCAGCACCAGGAGTGTCAATCGACCTAGAGAAGGTTGAGACAGAGATGAGTTTGGAGACCGAAGCCCACCTCGAGATAGGTAGTTTCTCGGGATTCTAATGGTACACAGAGATGTGAGAATGGATCGCAGCTTGTCCATTCGGGACAAGATTATGATTTCACCTTACTTGATATGGACTCCATGGTCGGGACGGCCCCACTATGAGAAATCGAGATATTTCTGGAACACCTTTATATGAGTGTGGTTATATGAGGGAGATCAGCTTTCCCAATTGGGAAGAGGTATTGATTTCTCAGGCTTCACACTAAGCTTCAAGACTTAGTGTTTGATCATAAGATTTAATGGATTTCCTAAAGACAAAGGGATCCCAAGACTTTGGGACAGAAAGGCCCCGCGAAGTGAACAGAGAGTATAATGAATTCATTCTCCACACCCTCTAGTACGGGTCAGGAACTAGTTTCGCTAGGTGCTATACAAGCACTCCTAACAAGACAGGCCGTAGAGGCCGAGTGTGGGTCAAGTCGTGACATCAGAATTGGCAGCGAAGCGTGGTGGACCTAGTGGTGGCACCTACGGGTCAAGGATGTCGCTTGACATGGATGAGACGACACGCATCGGGTTGTCGCATTGAGACCTAGGCCGGTTGTCATAATTCACGATACTGGATTGGGGCTTAGAGGTTACGCCTAGAGAAGCCAAGTATAGATGTTCTTCCCTAGCGTAGGGGAGAGTCGACTTGATAGTCGGGATTATGAGGAGATCCTGAGATTCTCGCTTCATGGTGGACCCGGAGGGTGCACGGTATGGTCATTCACCACCATGCAGAGGGGGTTGAGTTGTCTTTAGGACTACGTCCAATGAGACTCATAGTTGAATCACAGCGAGTTCAAGTGTGTCGAGAAGTTATGTGCCGAGATGAAAACACAAGGACACATATCATACAGACCGAGAGTCGAAAGTGATAGGAGTCGGGGTGACTCGAACAGATACCCTTTGGAAATTGTATTATGTTATTGAGTCGAAAGGTCTCAGAAATGATGTCATTCATGACATGGACTAGATTGAAGGTCCATTGATTGTCAGTGATTTTTAATTGAGAGGGTTAGCTGCCACACACTGCCAGGTTGTGAAGGGCATGGTGTATGGATTACATACGGGTGTTAGAGGACATATTGCGAACATGTGTCCTGGATCATAAGGGTAGAGGATTAATTGCCCTTAGCGGAATTCACCTACAACAACAGTTATCAGGCGAGTGTACGAATGACACCATATGAGGCATTGTATGGGAGGTCATGCAGGTCACTATTATGTTGGACCGAGGTGGGAGAGAGCTCCATCACGGGTCCTGGATTGGTTAGAAACACCTCCGAGAAGGTGAGCTTGATACGACAGAGTCTTCTCACGGCTCAGAGCCGGCAAAAGAGTTATGTAGATGTACGACGTCGACCCTTAGAGTTCGAGGTTGGGGATCATGTCTTCTTGAAGGTGATGCCTAAGAGAGGAGTGATCAGTTCTGCCGAAGCCGTCGCCGGAGGTTTATGGGATCTTTCTGTGAAACTCGAGATTAGGCAATCGCTAAGGCACCGGGTTGACGTTATCGCCTGTTACGCTGTGGTGTCCAAGAGGTGTTTCACGCCCATGTCTCGAAATACAATTCAGATCCAACCATGGTGGATCGGGCAGCCGAGGTCGACACTGATGGGACTCTGGCGGCGACCAAACAGTACTGCCGATACCGCTGACCGGTCTTTGCGACGCAAGACCTGAGGCCAGTGGGAGTGCTATGGCAGCACCGTGGCGGAGGAGTCAACGTGGGGAGCCGAGGACACGATGCAGTCATCTATCCCTTCTCATAGTGGATGAAGGGGCACGGATTTAGTCGCTTAAGATTTAAATGACTACATGCATGATAGAGTGCGCGCGCATGCATGTGCCGACATGATAGTCCCAATTTCGACGAAATTTTTAAGGAGGAGAATGTAAGACCCGAGAAAATCCACTGAATAAGGGCAAAATCGTAATTTGATTACAAAATTATAATTACTGCTAAAAGTCCGTGAATTAATTTCTAGACCTCGGATGATGAAACGATTGTACCGTTGAATCGGCCTCAAATCTAGTTAGCACGTAAATTCAGAATTTGTCGAGACACTGAGTTCAAGACGCTGAAACTGGCTGAAGCCATAAAATGATTTTCGATGCAACGTAAAGTCACGTATAGCATGTACTCATGAGCCAAGGCAAAGGAGTAGAGAAATGATGAAACGGACGGCCGAGATAGCGTCAATATCAAATCCGGCGAAAGAGGGACATAAAGGTCATTTTTTAATGTTAATGACTAAAGGACAAATAGCAAATACACAGTCTTCAAATGATAAAGAACCAAAAACGCAAAGGAACCAAAAAGCTAGCAGCAGCCGAAAATGGAGGATTTTCCTTAGAGAGAGAGAAACTTCTCTCTAAAAATACGGGCGATCCGACCGTCGGCGGTCGTCGGGACAAGAAGGCGAATTGCTCTACGCGGAAAGGGCATCACGTGGGTACCAGATTTATGGAGTTTCTTCAAACTCCTTGAGGTAGGATTTTCCTCTTACTCTGGGCTGTATTCCCATTTTTGGCGACTTTTCAAACGCTCGAGTTGGATAGAGGCTATCGGGTGTTTGATCGGTCCCAAACATTGGGATCGAATTAATAGAAAATTTTGAGAATGAATGGAGCAGTCCGTGACTGCTCCATGGCGGATGTGGGTGCTGAATCGTGTGTTCTCGTGTTAATCATGTGTCAATGGATTTGATATCGGGAATGGTCGTACGACCGGTCCCAAATATGGGACCGACCGATGCAAGGTTTTCTTTGAGCTGCTGCGCAGCCGTAGCTGCTCTCATGGCTGTTCGGGGTGTGCTGCCGACCTGTGTTAAACGCTGCTTGGTATGCTTTGTAATGGGAATGGCCATGGATTGCGGGTTCACTAAGTAAACTTATGGTTTTGCATTCTTCCTGAATAGTAACGAGGGTTTCACTATTCCCGAAACAGTGTTCTAAAAAAATATTTTTTTTGTGAAAATATTACGTTGGTCAGTGATTTAAATTAAATTATCGATATGATCATTAGCCCAAGTGAGTTAATCTTGATGTGTGAATTAATTTAATTTACATGATATGATTTGTGTGAATTGGTTGTTTTAAATATATGCATGTTTATATATTTACATGTGAATTAGACTGCTTTGGTGGGATTGGCACATGTATTCCATATGCACTGAACATCCTAGGACTTTAGGAGTTAGTGCACACACTGAGTCTAGAGGAAAATGGTTCTGGGAGGGTAGTCTAAAATATTAAATGATCTGAGGGTAGTCCAAACTAAATAATTTATCAACCGTCTGAGCGCCCACTGGATATTTATTCACTGGAGGGTACCACACAAACAAATGAATATGATATCAATCGGGTCGGAGCGGCTCCAATTGAGATAGCATGGCACCCAGGGTTGTCCATCATTAAAACCAATATTCTCATACGAGGCGTAGCGAGTGTGAGAGAGCCTGAGGACTCGATCCGAGTTGATCATGTAGACATTCAAGTAGGATCATGCATTTGTTTAATGTGCCACTGGGAACATTGCACCACTTTAGGTGGCTTAGTAGCCCACTTGTACATTCTCCTACTCGAACAAATACCCTCGTCATGGATCTTTCGTGCAATGTGTGGAGCGGGCGAGGAGACGGTTCGCTCTAGAGATTTATTGTGAAGAAAGCCTGATGTGGCTTTAGTGGCTGCATACTATTAGAACTCTCTTAAGTTTAATATATGCATTGCTTAAGAGTAAAAATATTAACTCTTGTAACTATTAGGTATATAGTTGGTTTCATAGTTGGCATGTAAATTGAGTAATGTTTATGGGCCCAAGTGGTCATATTGGATATATATCGTGATATACTGACCGCCAGACGTATACGCAGGCTTATACGTTTTGCATTCGCAGAGCTCCCCCGCATAAAGGAGACTCGCCCCGATTTTAGGAAAAATGTCGGGTCACCCGACATCCACGAGTATCTCCGCAGCTTGACGTGGTAGTCAACTGACTTCTGCTTGGGGGCTCACAATCAGCATGACCCATGCCGCAATACAATCCTCTATTGCAATACACTTGACATTCCACCACTCGCCTCTCATTCATTAATACACTAAATTGTATTGCAATACACTCTCAATGCCCTTGCAACCTAGCCTTCTTGTACATAATTCTCATATTGGTAATACAATCCAACCCTACAAGCCTTCTCTTTCAGAATACAATCTCAAATTTCTCTAGACCATGTCACAATACAAATCCTCTCTCACACACAACTGGCAGCTGCCCAAACTGGTTTGCACAATTTTTTTTTTCGTTTTTTTTCCCACTGAAAACACGTAAAAATATATATACTCTATATATATTTTTTTCTCATTTTCCAAAATACTCAAATAATTTTATAAAATTTATTTTCATTCATTTTCTTTAGTTTTACATTGTAAAACCTAGAAAATAATTTTCTTCATCTCATTTTTTTTTCTTTTAAGCCGGAAAATCACCAAAAAGGCACACACACACACACACACACATTACGTATATATATATATATATATATATATTTTTTTTTTCATCTGCCATCGATCGAAAACACCAAAAAAAATTTTATATCCATTTTTATTAAATTTATATCACACACACACACGCATTTTATTAAATTTTTTTATTTGAGTTTTCAAAAAAAGAAAATTTCCGAAGTATCGTTCACAATACCTAATAACATAATTGCCTATAGTAATCGCTCTATAATTAATGTCTATCCCGCATCGCTCCCTAAGCTGTTACAATTTGTTTAACCTCCATATATTGCAATACAATGCAATACCCTGCAACCCTTATCACAATACAATTTTTGTATTGCAACACAAAACCATCCATTCAAGCTTTCTCTTGCAATACAATTCTTCACCAAAAGACTATATTGCAATACAATTTTTCTCCCAAGCCAGCCACCTCTATTGCAATATACTTGACCATCTTGCAATACACTTCCTCCTTAAACTAGCCACCTTCCTAATGAGCATTAGGTTGCACATAAATCTTGGTCTCGCAATACAATTACCTAGCCAACCAACTTCCTTTTCTATTACACTACAACCTGCTATTCAAGCCCACCACTTTGCAATACACCCGCAATACAACTTCTATTGAAATACAAACATTTTTCTCCACAATATTGCTCAAGCAAAGAGCTCCAAAACGGCTCTTTCTCAGATAATTTTTTTTCATCTTTTTTTTATTTATTTCTAAGAAATGGGAAAATCATAAAAATACACACCTATATATATATTTTTTCATTTTCCTTATAATACTCAAATAAATTTATAAAAATTTATTTTACTCCCATTTTCTTCAATTTTACAACTCAGAAAACTAAATTATTTTCTCCTCCTCATAACTAAATAAATTTATAAAATTTTATTTCTTTGCTTTAAAATCTCTTCTCATTTTTCCAACAATCCGACAAATTTAGTAAAATTTATTTTATTAAATTTTCTTCGCTTTTATACTCGGTAAAGCCTTAAAAATTAGTTTCTCACCTCATAACTAATGAATCTAAAAAATTTTTAATTTTTTTTTTCCAGTTTTTCACTAGAACAATTTTCTCCACCTTATATACATATATTATTTTTTTTTTCTTCTCATTTTCCACACTCAAACAAATTTATAAAAATTTATTTTCTTCCATTTTCTTCAATTTCAACTTACAAACCTAGAAAAATTGCCTTTTCGCCATAGCCAAATAAATTTATAAAAATTTATTTTCTTTAATTTTTTCCGCTTACAATCAGAAAAACTCATATTTTTTTCCATTTAATTCGAAATGGTCCCGAATTTCAAAGCCTCTTTTTATACAACACTAACCTTGGTGTTCAACCTCAAATTTTTTTTTTAGAATTTGATTTCATTATTCGATAAACCAAATAAATTTCTAAAAATTTATTTCTTTTATTTTATGCTTACAGTTTACACACTGTAAACTTCAAAATTTATTTTCCATAAATCCTCTAACACACTAAGTGCTAATCACTAAGCACACATACACAATCTCATCACACAATATGGTAAGCATACCATTCACACAATAATTCATCAAATCACACAAAACACGTGCATGTAGTGTCCTAGTTTTGTCCCGTGATTTTTTTTCCTAGGTAATCTCATACCTACACTTAACATCGAACCACACTTAGTGGTGATGTTCTGACACGACTACGGCCTAAGCCCAAGCCCTCAATCTCTAGGTTTTCATATACCTATTCTCCACATCAAACCACCTAGTGGTGATGGTTACCCAAAACCCGAGTCCCTAGGTATTCGTATACCTAAGCTCCGATACCAAGTCATGACGCCCATTTCCTGGGCCCGGCTGACCAATTGTTAACCCATGGAATACTACGAATGTCTGGGTGACCGCGACATTTCTCACGAAAATCAGCTACTGGATCTATCCTTTTCATTTCCTAATGCTTGGCTCCTTTCATTTGAGAAGAAGACAAGTCACTATTCATATTTTGTCTTCTAGTTGACTTAAATCACCCCTCATAATGCTAATTTTGTCTCTCTTTTTCTCGCTTTGATATTCAAGACTATCTCTGCAATGGGTCATTTTCATCATTTCCTCTACTCATACCACTCTATGGCACATGAGTACGTGTTATATGTGGACTTTAGGTCGCATCGTTAAAATCATTTTACGGCACTCGAACCGTGATGCCTCGAAAAACGTGTCAACTCCGACTATCTAGGAATTTTACGAAATTTTACGTGCTAGCTAGATTTCGCGAGACAATTCCAACGGTGAAATCCGTTTTGTCATCTGAGATCTAGAGAATAAATTACATATTTTTTTTAACCAAAATAACAATTTTGTAATCGAAATTACGATTTTGTCATTTTTCACGAAATTGGAATTTCTCGGGTCTTACAAAACGTGCAATTCGACTGTCTCTGACCACGAATTCGACGTGGTAGCCAGGAATTCGCGAGACGATCCAACCCGTGAACCAAGCTTGGCCATCCGAGATCTAAAAATTTCTGATTTAATTTAAATTATCATTTTGCTCTTTTGAGAAAATTGGATTTTCTGGTTTCTACAAATCACCTCATCACCTTATCTTCCTCATTTAATTCTGAGTATATTATTTATTATGCTACTCTAATTAATTTACTTACACCTTGCTCCTCATATTTCCTCACTTATTTTACGTATTTATGTCTGTTTTAATTATGATAATAATTTATATAATTTATTAGTTTACATGGTAGATATATATCACTATATGAGATATATTATTTGATAGTTTTTTATACTAAACATATGCCATATTTTAATATGTTTCATTTACTCATATTGTTATCCTATTATTCATGATTTTATAAACCAAGTAATATCTATTTATGTTAATATCTGTTGCATCTTATGTATTCATTTCATATTTTGGTTTGATGAGATTTTATTTTTTACTACTTTAATTTTTTGGAAAACAAATTTATTATTTTTCTAAAAATAATTCTTAAAATATTAATGCTATATTAGCTATCAAAAAAAGTAACGGAAAATAGTGAAATACACAAAAATAGATAAGGAAAATAGAAATAAGAATTAGAGTTAAAAAATATATTTATTACTTTTAAGTTTATTTTCATTATCTAACTCATTAACATGAAAATTAAATAATTTAAAGATGCATGATTTTTTAACTACTATTAATTTTCTTTAATTTTTCAGAACATGATTAAATATAATAAATTAATTTTTTTTAATTTCATTGTCTAAATCAAACATAATGTTACTTTTTGTCTTTTTGGATTTATTTCAAAAAATAAAAAATTAATATTCAAATATGTTTTATATCCTAAAGTTTATATATATTTAAAATAAAATAAAATAGAAAAAATGATACTAAAATGCTTAAAATTGTGTAATGGATAAGAGGCAACATTTATTATTGAGACTTCTTTAGCTAAATACATGTTAAAAAGAAATATGGAAAGAACCAGCAAGTCATCAGCAACAATCATCACTTTAATAATTTCATCATTTATAATTTTTTATTTAAACTCTTCCATGTTTTCACCACATGACCTTTAAAATTTTAAAAGAAAAAACTCACTATCGCTAAACCAAGCAAGTACGGAAACACCTAAACCTAAGTGATTCCATCATCATCCCCAAAAAGACATCTTATATGTATTCATAAATCGCTCCTAATTAGCCTCCCAATTTTCCATCAATCTTTACCTTACTTTTCTATATTACCTTTCCAACACCCAAGGGCACCCAGTTAGGAACTAGCATATGGTAATCACAAATAATAGCACTTCTCTATGATCTAATATCATATATATATATATATATATATATATATATATATATATATATATATATATATATATATATATATATGTATATGATATCGTATGTTTAGCTACTACGTTTAATGTTCAAATAGCTAATGAAGGCCGAAAAAGGAGGGTTGTGAGTTTGAATCATAGTAGGAATAGTTTATTATAATGTAAATCTAGTGTATAGTCAGAAAAAATCATATATATATATATATATATATATATATATATATATATATATATATATATATATATATTAATTAGTGTTAAGATTATTTTTCAATACATTATTGAATTTTTAAATTAAAGTTATCATTTTTACATTTTCCGAGAATACTAAAATGCTCCGCCCGACGCAGGCATGTACTTGAAAAATAGTTTTAAACAGAAAACAATGAGCTAAATCAGCCTTTGAGTGTATGCTTTATAAATTCTTGCTTTTCCGAAAAATATCTTAAATCGTAAACTATATTTTTCAAGACAATTTCCAGAAACTTTGCTTGCTTTGTTATAAAAGTTTCTAAAACATTTCATAACTTGCTTGCTTTACTTTGCTTTAAAAGTTTATAAAACTTTCATAAACTGGAGCCTAGCTTCAACCGCTTGTTTTAAAAGTTTCTAAAACTTTCATAAAAAATGCTTGCTTGTTTACTAAAGGTTGATTTTAAAACATCCATGAAAATGCTTATAAATCAAGATCAACCACCGAGGCCTTTCTTGCTTGCCGCATCTCAAGAACACGCGGGAGCCCGGGCTTCAACCACGCCGGTGGAAGGACCTCGTGTCCACGCTCACCTTTCCCAGAAATATGGAGACTTGTCTACGCCAACATAATCTAGCTACGCCTAACCCTATACTCCAAAGACGTGCCACGGTCTCCTTTAAATTCCATGATGCATGAACTAAGATCGCGACCGTGCAACCTAAAATGCATGAAATGATGTACCGACCGTATGCTCGCTTAAAACTAGGTTTTCATTAGTTATGTTTTATAAAATATACTTGCTTGCTTGAAACATGGTTTAACAATTCCAAAACCATTGTTTGCTTGAAATATGTTTGATAATTGAAACCATCATGCTTGCTTGAAATATGGTTTGATAATTCAAACCATTGTTTCGCTTACCAAACTCATTGTTTGCTTGTTTTTCAAATATGGCTTCAAAATCAAACCATTGCTTGTTTGCTTGCTTTCTAAATCACATTGCTTGCTTCGTTGTTTTCAAATATGGTTTAAAATCAAACCATTACATACCAAACAGAAAACGATGAGCAAATAATACACTAGTATTGGAAAATAGAGTTTAGAACACTCACCTTCCGATTTACAATAATCGAGCACGACTTCAAAATTTCTTCCGCCTCCGCTTTTACCTACACATTCGACATGTATTAGACCACACATCGCCAACACAACCAAGCAAGTTGCACACTCAGCGACAATTAAATTTTTCGTAAAATATGTGGGTCCTAAATGCCATTCATGTGATAGTGCTGATTCTAGACTCAAGAGGATTTTCCATATAGAGTCTAAAACCACCCAAAAATTTATGAAAATTATGTCTGACTATCCTAATAAAATCCTAAAATTTCAACCCGAATTGTCCGAAACAAGCCAAATTTAGCCCACTGTTCTGAAGAGTCCCAAAAATTCCTAAACTCCTGGCCTAAAATTTTTGGGATCGAAATTTATGGCATCTCACTAATTTCTAAGAATATTCAAAGCCATTATATAGCCTTTAGGCTCGAAATAACACAAAGTAGTAAATTTTCTATATCTCGTTTTGTCAACGCTTAAGATATTGGTACCTACGCGTAGCCTCGCCGTGAAATGTCGACTTTGCCTCGCGATAAAATCTACAATCCGATTTTCATAAATCTAAGAAAGAAAGGAAGAGATAAAAAAATTAAAAATATCTCTCTCTCCTCCATGCTCCCGTCCGTCTCACATTCTCCTACTTTTTGATTTTATCTTAATGTCTTTTCTCTTTATTTGTTTTATTTATTTATTTATTATTATTTTATTTTTATTTTTTTCTATTTATCCAATTCGAACACGCCATTTCCATCATCTTTCATTTTATTTATTTATTTATTTATTATTATTATTATACATATTATTATTATTATTATTATTATTATTTGATACATGCTTATATTACCTTATTCTATCCATTTCTATCCCGAAAAATTTTATTTCTTTCGGGCTCAATCTATTTTAACCGACCCTAACTCCAGCCATTTCTCAACTTCCGAGATTTTCTCGTGAAAAACTCTCGTCCCCCGAAGTCACTGGGCAACTTATCATCCAAAAATTCGGAAAATATTCCGACTGTCTTAAAATTCGACGAAACTTTTCTGGGTCACTAGATTTCGCAAGACAAATTTAACGACGTAGTCCGTTTTGTCATCCGATATCTAGAGAATTTTCTAGGTTTCCCTGAACCATTCTGATAATTTATTATTATTATTATCTTTTGAAATTCCATAATTTATACTTTCACTCCTCCACTTTCTTTAATTGCAAAAAGTACCACAATGCTTTGAAACCTGCTAAAAGGTTCGTGGACCTTAAAAAAATGCAAAGCTTAGTTAGCCCCAACCCGCGACCCATCAACGCCCTTAGGCTCGATCCAAATCAGACCGTGGTGTCTCATTTTACTAGGCTCGACTAGGCTCATTGAAACCCTCATTATAGATACAAAGAAATTATCCTCATCATGACAACTTATTTCAATAAAAAATGCTATTATCGATTTTATTTAAAAATGCAACTTAAAAATTAATTTAATATTGAAATCGAAAAATATTATTTTCTATATAAAATTTATTTCAATTTATGATAAAAGTCATTTCACATTATTATTTAAAATTTTAATTTTGATTTTAATTGGATTATTATCTCTTTCTCTCTTCCTTATATATATATAATGCAATATAATAGAATGATTTTGGCTTTAAGTTAATAGTTGTTCGATTATCTATAAATATTAATATTTTAAACAAACAAGAAAAATCAAGCTCCACTCAAATCCTCAGATCCACCTGTCATGCACAAATATTGGAAATCCTTACATCCATCCCCTATAACACATCTATAACACCTACATATAGCACAATGGCCAACTATAATGATTGCATTTTCCGATTACGACAAAACTCATTTCTTACATGACAAGAGAACTTAAACTCTACCACCGCAAACACCCCTCATTACCCTTTCCCTCCTCATCACGCACTTAAAAGGTCAAAGGTTATCTCTTTCCCAAAGATGAAATCTACAATATGACGCCACTCAACATCAATCCTCGCAAAGACGCCTAACCTCGTGATTAACTCGCTATGGGCTAATCCCCTTACATGCGCCTTAAGTCATGATCTCGGTTCATTTAACTCCACGTGGGAAATGAGAATCGCAAACGATCAAATCAGATGAGAGAAGAGATTGTGTATTTTGGGCGTGGGTGTTGATGCAGTTGATGGTGAGAAACAGATACTCACGAGAACCATGTATCGTCCGGCTCCAATATGGGCTTTTATTGTATAGGCCCTTTTTATGTAAGCTATACTTTATTAAATTCATGAAGGCACTTTCTGCTCAAAGCAACAATCGAAGAGTTTGGAGAGAACCGAAAATGACTCATTGATTTATATCATTTACTAGGCAAAAAGCGGGCTCACTCTCATAAAGGATTTGGTCCGTATCCATCCGGGTGTCCATGTCAAGACGATGAACTCAACATCTAAATTTAGTGTGAAATCGAGCAACAAAGTATTCATTATGATCCCATCCAAGTTTGTTTTTTCTCGAGGCTTTCCTACACGCCGAGTGTGCGTATGCTGCGGACGCCGATGACTTCATGGCTTCAAGGTCAAATAGATTATCAAGCATTCTTTACTAGAAAGAGAAGTAGATTTTTGTACGTCCAACTCTTCGTGACTATGACTATGAAGCCTTTGTCACTGTTTCATCCATTGAAGACCATCACAAATACTATTTCTGCAATTTCGCTATTTATTATAAATTTGTTATTTTTATAAGATCCACTTTTATTATTATAAATTTGTTATTTTTATGAAAGGATGAGAGCTCAAGAAACGGTGAATCTGATTTATAAGTTTGATACTTTTTTAAGCACGAAGGACCTATTATTAAAGAAAAAATGAATACCCATCCTTATTCTTCAGTTCCATTGCACTAAAATATACTGAGATTTTTCAGATTGATGCATTGTAATCTCAAGTATAAAAATTAAGTGTTTTTTAATTTTTCTTTAAGTTTTGTATTTGGTTACTAGAAAATATGAAAATGGAAACAAGCATAGAGAAGAAAATGATGAATCAATAGAAATGATTGAGATTGAAGATTCATTATATCATTATCTCTGAAAGAATGCGGGAAGAGGTGAATATATCTAATGTGTTATTTAATTTTGGTTTTGGTTTTGTTTTTCTTTTGCTACTTTTACTAGTTAAAGAAAATGGTGTTAACACTTAACTTGGTAAAGTAAGCTTTCAATCATACTATAAAGCAAGCATATATTTGAGAAACATAATATTGAGGTTTATTTTGTTTGTTTTTAATTATATTTATTTTCAAATGAAAATACAAGGGCCAATTGTATAGTTAATTTTTTTATTAGCTTTTATTCGTTGTCACACATTATGGAAAATGATGACACTAGTGAATGAAGTTTAGAATTTCTTAATGAAATCAACTACTTTAATTGCTAGTCATATATATAACTATGCAAGGTAGAAGAAAGAGTTGTTAGCACTACCATCATGCTATATTGTCCTTCAAATTTAGATGGTTCAATGATAAAAATATTCTATGCAATTATACTATGTAACTCTATTTTTAGAATAACTTTATTAAAGACATGATTTTAGGGAGTTTTAGGATGATGGTTGATATAGTATATCGGACTGTGGCTGATGACTCAAGTAAAAAGTTAAGATTGAAAAAGGGAAGAAGTTTTTTTCTTTTTTGTTTAAGCTATTAATCTGGAATTTCTCTTTGGGCATTTTTAATGATTTTACTTTTTTTTTATGGTTTTAACTTCTCTCGTATAATTTGACTTGTCAAGTAAACTGAGGACTGAAATTGATTTATCAAGCCACGCTGGAAAAACTAAGGATCAACCGGCGTGGGTTATATTGGAACAAAAATTATTCTTGCTACATTAAATGCTTATACTCGCCAATTTAAATAGACTATATTTAAATTAGGTCCCTATTGGGCTAAGTTACATCTATGTCATTTTTCTATCCCACTGGTTCACTTAAATATGAATTTATTTAAAAGCCGTGTGGCTGAATTTGATATGTCTACATTCTTTTCATGAATTTGTTTACTATGCTTTTATTTTCTTACTATTATTATTTCTAGTTTATCTTTCTTATTTTTTAATTTTGTTTTATTTATTTTCAAACATTTTTAAACAATCAATTTCTTTCCTTCAAAGTTTTGATTTTCTGCTTAAAACTTAGTTTTTGAAAATAAATATGTTTAGTTGCAAGTCGAGAGACTTTAACCATCATTGTTCCCTCAATGGGATAGCCTTAGCTAGCTAACTTAAACCCTTTTTAGTTAAAATTTTAGCTCAATAAATAATATTTCTAAATTCATCAATTTCCATTAAATTTGACTTCTTTTAATGCTAATCTCAAATAATATATCATCATCATCATCTCTTGTCAGAGATATAACTCACATCTCTACTTAAATGGATAGTTGTTTATACACACCATTATATGTTTCATAAAATCACTTCTACATGTTCACTCATATACATCCTTTCATTCTATTTTATCTCGCTTTTGATTTATGGTCTCATTTGTTTGATGTTGATAGATTATCTCACAATTACAGATATATACAAATTAGCTCTAATTAGAGATTCGACTTAGGGGTTTAGACTTCTGCTTTCTCAAACTCGCTTCTTATTATGCATCACATTTAGGTTTTTTCTTATTTTGTTTTTCATTTAAAACCAAATGAAAAACACGAGTTTTTCCATCGAATGAGAACATGTATAATATTAAAAAATGCCGAGTCCACATTATCATGAAAATGATGTTATGGAGCACAACATATATAGTCATTGAATATATACTGCTTTTCACTTATTTTAGTTAAAAAATGTTAAAAGCGACAACAGAAGCTCAAATTTGATATCCCAAAGCTTAACTCCATGAACTTTCCAATCCTGGGCAAGATCTAGGTGTACTACAGCACATTCAAAAAAAGACTTGTAGAAGAAGCTTAGAGAAATGCGAGAACTCATCCATAGTTAAGGGACTCAATTCCCCAATTTTGACACTCGGCACTATCTCGACCGTCCGTTTTCATCATTTCTTTACTCATGCCACTTATGACACATGAGCATAGGGCATGTAATCATATGTCGTTTTGAGAACTGAACGCGATGCTCAAAACGGTCAATCTTACCGCTCTCGAATTCGACGCAAATTCGACGTAAGGTTAGCTAGATTTCACGGACCATTCCAACGGTGAAATCCATTTCACATCCGAGATCTAGAGAATAAATTTCACATAAGCAATGCAAGACCATTTATCCAATATATTAACCATTTATCAACAAAATTTTATTTAAAATTTCATTTTTTTTTCAAATTTTAGTCCCATTTTTTTTTTTATTTAAAAAAATTCCCCGAATTTACTGCTCACAATTACTATTCACTGCAATTGTTCATCGTAATCGCTCACCTAAGTTGCAATACAATTTTTTTCCCTATTGCAATACACTTCCAAATTTACCGCAATACACCTCCCGTCACAATATAGTATATATTGCAATACAATCCATGACTCAACAACTAACCTCCCTATTGCAATACAATTCATTATATTGCAATACAATACTCTCTTCTTCAACCCCTCCTGGTCACAATACAATCCATGTATTGTGACCCAATACCCTTGTCAAAGCTCCTATATTGCAATACAATGCTAGCCCATTGCAATACAAACCATCCAACTACACCCTTCTCTTGCAATACAATTGCAATACAATTTTTTTTTTCTAGCCCTCTCTCTTGCAATACAATTGCAAGGTTGCAATACAATTTTTTTTTTTTTTTTGAGACACCAAGAGTAGCCCACCCGTCGCATTTTTTTTTTTTTCATATCTTTTTTTTTTCATTTCTTCCAAGCATCGAAGACTACTAAAATACATACCTAATTTTTTTTTTTCATTTTCTCTGTATCACACAAATAAATTTATTTTAATCAATTTTCTTCAGTTTACACACTATAAAACCTTAGAAAATTATTTTCTTCAATTATTTTTAATCAAAGAGCCCAATTCCGTTTTCTATTTTTTTTTTTTCATATTTTTTTTTTCATTTCTTCCAGCTACTGGAAGACACTAAAAATACATACCTAATTTTTTTTTTCATTTTCCAGAATACACAAATAAATTTATAAAAATTTATTTTAATCAATTTTCTTCAGTTTTACACACTATAAAACCTTAGAAAATTATTTTCTTCTCCTCATTTTTTTTTTCATTTAAATTTGACATTTTTCTCTAAAATCTCTCAAACCTCTGATCCAACACTAAACCTAGTGTTCAACCTTAAAATTTATTAACATTTAGTTTATTATCCATTAAACCAAAATGAATTTATTCAATTTTATTTTTATTTCTCCTTCTTGTTCCGCTTACACTCGGTAAAAACTCTCAAAATTTTTTTTTTTCCCTATGTTACCTACTGTTAACACAAACCATACACAATACATGATCACATTGAACACCATGTTATGCATATAACTTTAATAAATATAACCTAATAGATTTATAAATGAGGTTAAATTGGCTTCTAAATTATTCGTTAAGATAACTTTTACCAACCTCGACATAGAAGCATTTGAACTATATACACCTTTTAATTTTTTTCTATCACAAGCATATCATATATGTCATTATTGCTTTTATTTAGATAAGTATCTGACATATGAATATATTAATTTTATATTACCTATAAATTCCTTCCACAAAGTTGCATTATCATAAGTCATAAAATAATCATTATAATCATATATGTCATTATTCTTTTAACTAAGTTTTATATGTCATAGTTAACAAGAATAATTATTGACATATTGCCTATGTCATGTAATATATGTCACTAATCAGACTATTCTTCTTGTAGTGATCAAAGTAAAATACACAAAGGATTTTATGAATAAAGATGTTATGAAGTGACAAATTGCAGTTGCAACATATTTTATTGACATACATACATACATACATATATATATATATATATATATATATATATATATATAAACTTAGACTAGGTTCCTTTTGAACTTTGAGATGCCAGCGTTTGTGTGAACTTCTTTAACTAAGAAACTTGCTAACTGAAATTGGCTTTGCCCCGAAATGTGAGATGAACCTATTTTGTGACAATACGGCAGCTATCGACATTTCTCATAACCTTGTCCAACATGATCCAACTAAACATGTCGAAGTAGATAGACATTTTATGAGGCAAAATCTCGGTGCAAAGATAGCTAGATTTCCTTTTGTAAAATCTAAAGACCAACTCATTGATATTCTTACAAAAGCAGTATGCATTAAGGTTTTCTACAACTCACTTGACAAGTTGGGCATGAAAGACATACATGCACCAACTTGAGGGGGGGTGTATTGGCATGAGCTGGCAAATTACGTCAATTATGGGATGAAGATTTTGTTATTTTTAGAATGTGAAATTTGTAGCCTAAAATGTATCTATATAGCCAAAAAAAAAAACTTGTTGCATCTCTTTAAAAAGAGCCATTGTATCACATGTAAAATAAGAAAAAGAAAAAAGGATATTCCTTTTTGACATTCAACACCTCACTTCTCTTGAAACTCTGGATATTAGGTTCTGCTATAAGCTCAAGAAATTCCCAAAACAGGGGCTGCCCTCTTCCCTCTCTTATCTAAGAATGAGTGGATGTCCTCTGCTGATGTAGCGGTACCAAAGGGATAAAGGGAAAGAATGGTCCAAGATTTCTCACATCTCAGGTATAGTGTTTGAAGAATTTGACGAGGAAGGTCTTTACAGGCCATTGCATGTCATCTTACCATAACTTTACATCAAAGCTCTTGCTTTTATCCGCACTCAATTGCAGGCCACTCTTTCATTCAGGTACTTTCTGTTCTTATACTTGCTCCAACCAATACACACCATTTTGTGCTTATCAACGCTGTAGAACTGAATTTTAAGCCCATCGATTCTTATATACTCAGAAATAGTACTGGTATGGTTGTTCTTGTTGGCATATTGATTTCCGAAGTGGATTTTGTAAGCAATTTAATAGTGCATATTGTGGGGGTCCAGCCCCATAAATGTTGCTGCAACAGCAGCAGCAGTTTCCTTATGGAGAAAATTTTCTCCGCGCCGCCTATCTTATATTTGTATGGATGAGAATTGGCCTTTATCCTGGCCAATAAAATTGGTTTCTATTTCAACCAATGAAATCCATCCGATGATTAAACCGTTGTCTATAAATATGTTTCAAGGAACATAATCAAATGAAAAATTTTCAAGAGATTAGAAAGAGTTCCAGAGATCATTCTTTCAATCATAGAGAGTTAATATAATAGGTGTGAAATAGTTGAGGTTATCACATCGGGGAGAGTGGTGAGAAACATAATACTCCACAGAGAGAGTACTGAGAGAATTGTAAGCACATCCTAGGTGTGTGACAGCTTGTGCCAGTTTTATCTCATAGTAGATTATTTTCTTGGATTTGCCTTGTGAAGGTTTCTCTCATTATGAGGGTTTTACCACGTTATATCAGGTGTCATTATTATCTTTCCTTCTTATTTTATGAAGATTGGCTTGGCCATCTAGTTGCACTTTCATTTCCTGAAAGTTGGCATAGCGACCAATTTACTGTTTTTATTATGTGGATTAACCCAACCTCCCAAACTGCTTATTTACATTTCCGTGGATTGACACAGCAACCCAACTGATTATAATTCTAAGGATTGGCATTACCACCCAAGTGTTCATTTTTCTTGTGGATTGGTATTGTCACCCAATTGTTGCTAACAATTACAGTGGATTGGCAAAGCCACCCAAATATTACTTATTGTAATATTTCATGGGTCACTCACAATCCTGACACATGATGGTATTTGAGGGACTGCAATGCATAATTTAAGATGTACGAGATTACAGACAGAAGAATTTCTGGAAGTGCAGTGAAACAGAGGGAACAAATGGAAATTCTTTTGGTGAAGTTTATGCTAGATAAACACATAAACAACATCAAACATCACAAACAATTTTCTGATTTCAAAAATGAATACAAATCTTTCCATCTATGATACTAGAGCATATAAAATCAACAATAATAATCATAATAACGAGGAATACATGACACATACCTGGCTTTGTAGGGCATTTTGAAAGCAACCTTGTATTTTGAGAGATTTTTCAAGAAAGTGATAATGAGCTCTTTCCCACCGATGGAGGCAAAGATTTCAATGATAAATATTAAAAAAAAACCCATATAATTAAGTCTACTTGTGGGTCTATGATAGGGTCTCAAGCTCAATCGAAGAGCCTAACCCAAAAGATCAGTTTGGTAGGTAGGAGAACCCTTCAAGCTTAAATATCACTCCACATTTTTGTGTAGAATCGATGTGGGATCGTATCATTCCATACCCCTTGAGAAACCGGACGCCCGCGGACGACATTCACTCTAGGTGGTTCACACTCTGGCTAGCATTCACTCCAGACTCACCTTTGGGGAACTAGGTAGCCCTCTTTTAGGTAACCCTCTCCTGCTAAATATCGACTCTGAATGAAAGCACCAATGATAGGGTCTCTAACCTAGTCGGAGAGCCCAACTCAAAAGACCAGCCTGATAGGTAGGAGAATCTCTCAAGCTTAAGTACTACTCTACACTCTTGTGTGGAATCGATGTGGGATCGTATCAGTCTATCATGTCTAACTCATATGGTAGAGTGCTCAACGTTTCAAAAAGGTAGGCCATAGGGAAGGGGGTCCAAGCTCAGGTCCTTATGGGGACAATTTACTACATTATAATATACTTGTCCAACAGGCCGGGTCACCCATTTTGGCCTGTGGCCCGACCTGAAAAAATGACGGGCTAGGTTGGCACGGTCTAGTATTGTAGCAAGCCAAGCCGGTCCGCCGTGCCAACCCACCGTGCCGGCCATGCGGGCCAGCCCGCCCGCCCGCCCACTATGCCAATTCTCCTTTTTCATATAAAATTGTCAATAATACCCTTCTCAACAACTATATAACGACTAGTTTGAGGGGTAAAAAAGTCTAACGTTTATGGTTTTTTTTCTTTTGCATCTGAAATGTCTATAATAGCTCTCCTAACAACTATATAACGGCTAGTTTTAAGGATAAATAAGTAAATCACTCACTATTACTACTTTTCTTGTCTAATACTTATAATACCCATTTCAAAGAATTGTATTTTTTTTTATATTTTCTTTCTTTTATCTTCTAATATTTTAAATTTTTTGTTATTTTGAAAAACATAAATATAAATATTTTTTTCTTTGTTTTAAAAATAAAAAATTAGCATTTCTACAAATTATACAATTACAAATAAAATATAAAAAATTAAAAAAAATTGATTTAATTGCAAAACAAAATTTAATATGGCATTGCCCGTAGCAAAACCCGACAGCACGGCCAGCCCGTTGGGCTTATGGGTTGTGCTGGGCCAAACATTTGACGTGCACTGGACAGCTCGACTTGGCCAGTTTTTTAAGTGGGCCCACACGACCCTACACGTTTACCTGTTAAGTGTTAAGACTAAATGATATATACAAATTTATGACACTATTACCAAAGGACTATTACCTAATCCCCGGCAACGACACCAAAAACTTGTTAACCATAATATGTATAGACCAATTTATGACACTACTACCAAAGGATTATTGTTTAATCCCTGGCAATGGTGTAAAAAACTTGTTAAGACCATTTCTCATGTGTATGAAAAGACGGAATTGTTCTTTCTTTTGAAAATAACTCATTTAAAATTTGTGTTTGTGGTCTAGATCACTACAAGTGCATAGGTCGTACAAGTAATAAAAGTGAATATTTAAAGTCCAGATATCGTTCCCATGAGGAAGGATGATAAATCAAAAACTAACTACTCCAACTACTCAAGATCATTACCATTTGAACTTCACTGATATGATGATAAGAAGACTAAAATGTAGTCTTAGACTGAAATCTTATATGTACAAAAGTAAAGTTTAATAAAATTGGGGTTGAGGATTCACTGAGTGAGGCAAAACTGGACATAAATCAATTAATAATAATCAATTTCTGCATCATTTTGATTCATAGCTCAACTATCAACAAATCGAGTTTGTCAAAGGTGCAAAGTAGTATAGTTTGATTTCCTTAACCATATTTCTTCATCGAATTAAAGGTTTATATTCATTTCAGACATGATTCTAATCAGCTACTTGTAATATATAACCCTCTTTCTAAGATTTAAGTATTTTTCCTTTTGTACTTCATACTCAGTTCTTAGGACTAAAGAATTCTTGCCTCCATAGACAGGATACTGCAAGCCTTCTCCAATTTGATTGACATCTCATCCTACACTTCTGATGAAAATTTCCATCTCCTGGATTAGATCTCAAAGCAATATGGGATCGTAATCACTCCATCGAAAAGAGGAGAGACCTCGAGGATTAAATGTATATCACCCAACCTATCTCAACTTATGCAGCCACCCATCCAGTAATCCTTCAAAGTTCATTAGTTCCATAGTATTAGTCTACCATACCCACAAGGAGCTGCTTTACACTCTCAGGATTCTCCATCTCTATATCACTCAGAGAGCCTCTTAGAAATCAGAGTGTGATACAGTACCTTGCATTGGGTACACGGTACTAGTATTGAGAACAAATAAATTTATAAACAATATCAATCAAAGAAATTCAAGAATTCTAATTAAAGCTTTCTTCCACCTTATGGAGCAAATGATTATCATCAATGACCCATTTCCAGTGAGCTCAACTTTTCAAAACTGGTTTACTTATATCAGTGACTAACTAACAAGGAAAATTCACTGAAATCATAAACAAGCTGAAATAAATGAACTTCAAAAACCTTCCAGCATCCATTTAAATCAAACAGTCAATGAAAAGAAGAATTTATAAAGAAATACCAGCTTGAAGTTGCACTTCAATACAATACCCAAATCCAGAAAATTAAAGGAAAACTAACAAAATAAAACGAATAAGCTTTAAAGATATCTAAAATGGAAAATAAAATCAAATAAATAAAAAAATAAAATAAAATGTACAAGAGTCTTCAACCGCCGTGATTTATTTATAAACTTTTCCAATGTCGGGCCGCGACTTATTAATTTACATTGTGGATCCCCAAAGACGGCTCTTAAATTTATCGCTGTTACTTACGATAAAATTATGTCGCGACATAACTTTAAGTCCTCGTCACGCCTCCGTCGTAGTCGTAATCTCGTCGCGACCGCTCTCTAGGCTTGCTTCGATTTCGCGCTGCGACATACTGATAATGTCGCGACATAATTTGTATTCATAATCTTTCTGTTCTTGTCACAGAATGCTCAGGTCGTGACACCAAAACCTCGTTTGCACCCAAATACAAGTTCTTGTTATACCGAGTTTGTCGCGACATAATTTTCTCTTGCCGCGACAAACAATTGTTTTTTCAACTCCGGCAACCTGGTCGCTGGCAAAATTTCTCTTTAAGTCCTTAGCAATTTTCGCCGCTGGCTAAGAAACTCTCGGTTATGGCAAATTTTCTTCTCCGTTCTTTTAGCTTATCGAGCTGCTTGTCGTGACATAGAATTATGTGTTATGTACACAATTGCCTCGCCATTCTCAAGTCTTCTTCAATTTCGTCGCACCTACTTTCTCTCGCTATACGCAATTTCATCATTCCTTAGCGATTGCCGCCGACAGTAAAACTTTGTCGCTGGCACGTTTTGCCTTCAACTCTTGATTATGTCGCAACAAGAATTTCTTTGTCTCCATTTTTCTTGTGTTGCTCTTCAGCATCTTGTCGCGACAGGGAATTCACCTCCTTCATGTTTTTGTTTGTCGCGATAGAAATAATCTTTGTCGCAATGTAGATCAGGTTGTTTCGTTGCAGTCTGACCGCAGGCCAAGGACATGATTTTCTTTGTTGGGCATGTTAGCTTCTTCCTTGAGCGCTTGATGTTGGAAACTTTGTCGCAACATTAAACACTTGTCTCGCTGACTCAGGTTGTAATTCGAGCAAATTCTCAGAGCTTACGCACTTTTTTGTCACTGGCCAGTTCGATCCATAGCCTTAACTTTCATGTAGCTTATTAAATTATATTGTCGACACAAACTTCTTTGTTTCATTTAGTCTTTGTCACACAGAGTAAAGGATTGTTGAGAGTTAAAAATTTCTCCTGACATTGAGTTATGTCCTATTTTGTTGCGACATTTAGTTGTCAAGCCATGGATATTTCTGCTCGTTTTGAATTTTTTGTGTCACGACATACAAAACTTATGTCGCGACACAAACTGCTGCATTTTCCACCTTTTTGCTTCTTTTCTGCTTCTTTTCTCTCATTTTTCAATAATTGCCTGCAAAATACAAAGTTGATGAATATTTCATATTTTGGCATAAAAATAGATCTTAAACTGTTAAAAATATGCCAGAAAAATGGATTAAAAATAGATGAGTTTTAAACTTATTATTAAACCGACGTAAAGTTGAGCCGAGCTGGCCCGACAATGCCTATTGGACAAGTCTCCATTATAACTAAAATATTTAGCTATAAAAAAAAAAAAGTCTACTTGTGGAATGTTTTTGTTTTCCAATTTGTAAAAGAAGGGCAGGAGAGTATAAGTGCGTCTTTTTAATAAAGAAGAAAAGCAATAAAGCAGAAGCATATCTTTTAAATTAAAGAGAGATGATTCATTATTGTTGACAGCGAAAAAGCAATTTAATTGATTATTGAACAAAGGGCACCCATGTGGGAAGCAATACAGGGAATACGTAACAGGCATTTTACAATTAGTTTGAGAGTGCAGAGGCCATAGCCGACGTTCACTGCATCAATTGCTTTTCTCACTTTCAGCTTCGGCTGTATTTTGCAGCGTTGTTAAGAACTTTGTTTCCCAAGAAAGCATGGTTGTTGTTGAGGCGCTTCTGTCTTCCTTGTTTGATGTAGTGCTCGACAAGCTTATGGTCACCCCTTTGTTGGAATATGCACGGCGGCTGAAAGTTGACCCAACTCCACTCCATGACTGGAAGACTACTTTGTTACAGATCAAATCAGTGTTGCATGATGCTGAGCAGAGGCAGATTCAGGATGATGTGGTGATGGGGTGGTTGGATGATCTCAAAGCTTTAGCTTGCGACATTGAGGATGTGGTGGACGAGATTGAAACCGAAGCTCTGCGACGGAGTTTGGGACAAGGACCTCAAACCAGCAACAGCAAGGTACGGAATCTCATCTCTTCTTTTGATCATAGCAGTTTCAATAAGAAGATTGGTAAAAAGATGAAAACAATCACAAAGGAGTTAGATTCTATTGTGAAGCAAAAGGCTGCCCTTGGTTTGAGGGAGTGCCTTATAGGGGTAGACCGTCATGAAGGGGTGGCGGCGCCATTTGTCAATCGAGAAAGGCAGACTACTTCTCTTGTACCAGAATCTGAGGTTTATGGTAGGGAGGCAGACAGGGAGAAGATCATAAAATTGTTTGTGTCACTGTCAGATGAAGTTGGCAATACTGCTCCTAAAGTTCAGGTGATTCCCATCGTTGGTCTGGGTGGGATTGGAAAAACAACCCTCGCTCAAATTGTCTATAACGACGCGAGGGTGGAGGAAAATTTCGAAATCCGTGGATGGGCGTGCGTGTCTGATCAGTTTCATTTGGAAACAATAACCAAACAAATCTTAGAGTCGGTCTCCGGTCGTTCATCCGATATTTCTCAAAGCTTACAGTTGCTACAAACGAGTTTGCAGAAAGAGTTGAATGGAAAAAAGTTTTTCCTTGTGTTGGATGATGTATGGACCGAGAACCCCGACACATGGAATAAGTTACAAGCTCCATTAAAAGGAGCACCAGGCAGTGTCATCTTAGTAACCACTCGTTCTGAAAGTGTTGCATCTATCATGCGCACAACTCCTCCTCAGCCTCTTAGTGGACTTACTGAAGAAGATAGCTGGTCACTATTTGCACATATTGCCTTTGAAAACATAACTCCAGATGCTCGCCAAAGCTTAGAGCCTATTGGTAGGAGAATAATCGAGAAATGCAAAGGTTTGCCTTTGGCCGTAAAGACATTGGCAGGTCTGTTGCGTTCTAAACAAGATGAGAAGGCTTGGGAGACGATGCTTAGCAACGAAATATTGTGTTTACCACCTCAACAGAGCAACATTCTTCCAGTTTTACGCTTGAGTTACCATTATCTCCCCTCTGTCTTGAAGCAATGCTTTGCATATTGCTCCATCTTTCCCAAGGACCATGAATTTGAAAAGGAGGAGATAATTTTGTTATGGGCAGCACAAGGTTTTTTGGGTGTGGGTGGTCTGAAAAGTGGGGAGACGATAAAAGATGTTGGCGAAAGATGTTTTGATGAGCTATTATTGAGGTCATTCTTTCAACAATCTGGTGAGCACAATTCATCCTTTGTAATGCATGATTTGATTCATGATTTGGCACAATTTGTATCCAGAAAATTTTGTTCAAGATTGGAAATAGGTGGGCAGCATAATATTTCAGAGAGGACTCGACATGTAGCATACATCAGTGAAGAATTCGATGTCTCCAATAGATTTGATCCCTTTCATGAAACAGATAAATTACGGACCTTCCTACCAGTAGGGATGTCTCAAGATTTTTCATTCTGGTTAGCAGATAAAGTCTTACATGATTTATTGCCAACATTTGAATGTTTGCGGGTTTTATCCTTATCTTACTATCATATAACCCATTTGCCTGAGTCATTTGGAAATTTGAAACATTTGAGGTATTTGAACCTTTCTCATACTGCAATGGAGAAGTTACCTCTATCAATATGTATGCTTTTGAATTTGCAATCATTGGTACTGTCATGGTGCTACAACCTTACCGAGTTGCCAGCTGAAATTGGAAAACTCATCAACTTGATTCATTTAGATGTTTCCGAAACAAAAATACAAGGGATGCCATCTGAAATTGGACAACTCCTCAACTTGCTTCATTTGGATATTTCTGAGACAAGATTAGAAGGGATGCCAATAGGAATCAACAAACTAAAAGATCTTCGAAGATTGACTGCTTTTGTTGTTGGCAAGCATAGTGGTGCAAACATTGCAGAGTTACGAGATCTCTCACACTTGCAGGGAGCACTCTCCATTTTGAACTTGCAAAATGTGGTGAATGCTATGGATGCTTTGGAGGCTAATTTGAAGGAAAAGAAAGGCCTTGATGACTTGGTGTTTGCGTGGGATTCGGATGAAGTTGACGGTGATTTGAATAATCAAACCAAAGTTCTTGAGAAGCTTCAGCCTCATACCAAGGTGAAAAGGCTCAGTATTGAACACTATAATGGTATAGAATTTCCAAAATGGTTAGGAGATCCTTCATTCACGAATTTAGTCTTCTTACAACTGGAAGATTGTAATAGTTGCTCAACCTTGCCACCACTTGGGCAGTTACAGTCTCTCAAGAATCTCCATATTGTGAAGATGAATGAAGTACAAAGGGTTGGTGCAGAGTTGTATGGAAATGATGGTTGTGGTTCATCTTCAATTAAACCGTTTGGATCCCTAGAGTTTTTGTGGTTTCGAGAGATGTTGAAGTGGGAGGAATGGGTTTGTTGTGGAGTTGAGTTCCCTTGCCTGAAGAAACTTTATATCGAGATATGTCCAAAGCTGAAAGGAAATATACCTAAATGCCTTCCTCAATTAACAAATCTTGAGATTAGTGGATGTGGGCAGTTGATGTGTTGTCTTCCAGTGGCTCCCTCCATTCGTGAATTGGAACTGTGGGAATGTAATGATGTGGTGGTTAGAAGCGCAGGTGGCCTCACCTCACTTGCCTCTTTGAATATGAGGAATGTTTGTAAAATACCAGGTGAATTGGGACAATTGCATTCTCTTTTCAAGTTGTGTGTGGATGGTTGTCCTGAGCTAAAGGAAATACCATCGGTTCTTCATAACCTTACCTCACTTAAACACTTGGAGATCAAGGGATGTAAGAGTCTTTTATCTTTTTCGGAGATGGCACTGCCACCCATGCTTGAAGACCTTGCAATTGAATGCTGTCCCATTTTGGAGTCCCTACCAGAGGGAATGATGCAACATAATACTGCTCTCCAAAGCCTGAAAATCTTTGCTTGTGGTTCTTTGAGGTCCTTGCCCAGGGACATTAATTTATTGGAAAATATTTTTATCAGGTTTTGTAAGCAATTGGAGTTAGCATTTGGTGAGGATATGACGCATAACCACTACGCATCCTTAACCAGTTTACAAATGATTGATTGTTGTTTTTCTCTCATCTCCTTTCCATTAGCCTTCTTCACAAAGCTTGAGCATCTTTATATCAAGAGTTGTAGAAATCTGGTGTCCATTTACATTCCGGATGGACTTCACCACGTTGATCTCACATTTCTCCAGAGCTTGGACATCCTTGATTGTCCTAATTTGGTATCTTTTCCTCAAGGAGGATTACCCACTCCCAATCTGAGAAGTCTTAGAATAACTCTCTGCCCCAAGCTCAAGTCACTGCCCCAAGGGATGCACACCCTCCTTACATCCCTTCAAGAATTGACTATATATTCATGTACAGAAATTGATTCATTTCCAGAAGGGGGTTTGCCCACTTCTCTATCTAAACTTTGCATCTCTAATTGCAACAAACTCATGACTTGTCCGATGGAGTTGGGCTTGCACACTCTTTCCTGTCTTAGAAGCTTGGAGATTGAAGGACATAAGGAACAAAGGTTAGAGTCATTTCCCGTGGAGCGATTTTTGCCCTCCACTCTCACCCATCTTAGAATTAATGATTTTCCAAATCTGAAATGTCTGGAAAATAAGAAGCTTCAGCACCTCACCTCTCTTGAGATTTCCTCTTTTCAAAGTCTGAAATCCCTGGATGATAAGGAGCTTCAGCACCTCACCTCTCTTGAAACTCTGCTGATTGAAGACTGTGAAAAGCTCAAGTACTTGCCAAAACAGGGGCTGCCCTCCTCCCTTTCTTGTCTTTGTATTACTAATTGTCCTCTGTTGAAAAAGCAATGCCAAAGAGATAAAGGGAAAGAATGGCAGAAGATTTCCCACATCCCCTGCATATTATTCTCCAAACAACGCTATTGGTTATTTTCGGAGGTGATCTTATCATGAGGCTTTTCCATTTATGCTCTTGCTGTCATCATTTATTGATTCAGGTACCTACTTTCGGATTTTATTTATTTTTTGTGTAATCAATGATTACCGAGTATGCATTTGATTCTCATTTATCAACCAATTAATTCCATCTCCCTCACCATATATGGCTTGCACAACTACTTCAGAAAGCTCAAAATTGACCAATTTTTAAAACTCCTTTAGCAACCAGAGCAAAGCAAAATACTTTAATATCAATTTTTCAAAATATTACACGTGTTGTAATTTTAAATTTATTTCATAGAAAAAGAAAGAAAGAAAACATATCTACCAGTTATATAACCTAAAGAGAAAAAAAGTGTTTATCTAATGATCTTCAATTATTTTTCTGCGATTCTTGTTATGTTAGCAAAGGAGGTTTGTATTATAGATTTGGTAAAAAAAATATACTAGTGGGATGTATGTTTTATTATTGTTATTATTATTATTATTATTGTTATTATTTTGCCTTGCTTTTCTTGTATGATCAACAACCCTTGTGTTTGAATCTCTTGCTTTAAGGCCTAAATCTTTTAGTGTTAATTACTTCAAATAGGAATCTTAGTTTGTTGGGAAAATACACAATTCCCTATCTACCAGATTTATGAGAGGAGTATGAATAAGTAAATCAAACGACACACAATATTTACGTGGTTCGGCACAAAATTGCCTACTCCACTGGGCCATCAGAGATCTTTCACTAAAAGGGAGTAAAAAATATACTGGCTTATTAACACCTGCCAAAATTGCTCTCAATTTTCTCTCACTTCAACTCTCTTTCTTCACCCTACTCCCTCTCTCTCTTCCATTTAGAGATGTGTAAGATGTGTGGGATGGGATGATTACAAATAAGGAAGAGATGAGTTTATATAGGAAGATTATAGCTACTATTTCAATAGTATAGCCATCATTCCAATAGTATAGCCACCATTCCAATAGTGAGCCACCTTTTCAATAGTATAACCACCATTCCAATAAGATAACACCATTCCACAATGGAAGCCACCTTTCAATAAGATAGCCACATTCCAATAGTATAGTCACCATTCCAATAGTGAGCCATAATTCCAACACCTCCCACTTGGAAGACTGGGATTAACTGCTCTCACCTTGATCAACGCAAAGAAAGGTCCTCCCCGATCTCGTACTATTTCAAGCCAACCGGTTCGAACACAACTTCAGTTTATCACCTACTGCGCCCCTTTGCCGGGCTTCGTAATAGCGACATATCTCACTTCGGGCCATGGAGAGCAACCATCTTCTCCCGCGAATCGAGAACCCCAACTCCACCGCAGCACTTCCTAGAGTATAGACATGTCTCGCAAGGCTCCCTTCCTCGATGCCTTCAACATTTCCCACAAAATCAGCATCCCGTTAGCATCGTATTCCACCTTTGAAACAAATGCTTTGCCCGTGAGTACCTGGCAGATATCCTGAGGATCCATTCTCACCGGGTCTCCCAAAGGTAACTCGTCTCGATTATTCATGTACCGCTAACAAATCTCCCACCATTGGCAATATCCGCCTCTTCGAACAAGCATGGGTTAGTTGGCATGAATGACGAGCCATCGCGCCCCATGTAACTCCTCCACTACTGCGTTTTCACAACACCTTCACCAAACACGCCTTACCGCATAAACCCGTTTTCGACCGGCCCATGATACATACCGTCCCTCCCTCGGCTGCCCCATCCGCGATCAACCACAAGCTCTCCCTAATCCACCACAAGTCGGATCCGGGGTGTACTTCTGGAGCATGGAGACATGGAATACCGCGTGCACACTCGACAAACTCGGTGGTAGCGCCAACCGATATGTAACCATGCCCACCCTCTCGAGTATCTCGAAAGGCCCAATATACCTCAGCGACAACTTATCCCGCTTGTTGAACCTAATTACTCCTCTCTTAGGCATCACCTTCAAGCAAGCATACGATCAACCACCTAAATCAGAAGCGCCGCCGTCAGATAGTCGACGAATCCTTTGGCTTCATCTAAGCAAAGGAGAAGACGCCTGCGATCCAATCCACCTTCTGCGAGGTGTCCCCGACAAATCCCTGCCCGTGGAGGGTCTCTCCCACCTCCATCCAACAAATCAGAGATCTACATGGCCTCCCATACAAAGCCCTGGGGGAAGGCCATCCAGATACTCGCTCTGATAACTGCTTGTCAGAGCGAACTCTGTCAAGGGCAAGTGCTCATCCCAGCCACCCTTGAAGTCTAGGATGCATGCTCACAAAGATGTCTTCTCCAAAACCCGGATACCCCTTCTTCGACCGGTCATCTCTGCCTTTTACTTCTGATGAAACACTATGCCTCATCCCCTCATCTGCGGTCCCCATGGCCTCGAAACTCCTCCAAACGAAGCCGCAACCGGATCCAACCGATATGATAGAGACTGACACTCCATATAACTGGACAATTTCCCGTAAATACAACCTGTCGAATGCCTAGATCTCGTAAGGCACCGACCTGCTTAACCCTGCAGCGTATCTTCTTGACACTGCTCTTGTTTGGCACATCTCGCATGACACACCCCCACCCCCTTCCAGTGGCGGGCGTGCCGCCACCCACGCAAATCCCCACCGGCTACCCCAACGACTCAGAAACTCCCGTGGCTGCCGATTGCTTGCCAAAACCTCCTATAAAAATTTTCTTTCTAAACTTATGATTTTATAAAATTCTCAAGTAAAAGATAACAACAGATATAGGATTATGTCCCAACTCAGATAAGAACCAAATTTGCACTATATCCCTGTAACATGCCAAGAACCAAAGATACCAACAGATTCTCACAAACTACTCTATGTACATACATATGTCTTAATATACAAGCTCAAAGTGATTTCATACAATATTCCACTTACAAAGACCGAGAGCAAATGTCAGATAATCCGATCCGCTCCAACATCCAGAGGTCCAGACTTAAAAATAGTTTTTAAATACAAAATAATGAGCTAAACGAGCTCAAATGAACAGACGTTTTATAAAACGCTTTTCTTTCCTGAAAAGATCTCAAATCAGAAACTTTCTTTACAATTATTTTCCGTGTTTTTACTTTGCTTTGCTTACTTGCTTTAAAGTTTCTAAAACTTTTTACCATTTGCTTTGCTTTTCTTTAAAGTTTATAAAACTCTTATCGTTTATTGCTTAAGTTTATAAATCTCTCAAATTCTACTTCGCTTTATCTTTGCTTCAAAAGTTTCTAAAACCAAACTTTTTCATTTTAAAAGTTTCTCAAATCCTTTCATAAAAACGGAGCCCGGGCTCAACCGCATTCTTGAAAATAAAACTTAGCCCTGGCCAACTCTGTCATTTAAAATCCCACTGAGTTTGGCCAACTCGATCGCTTTCTCAAATCTAAACTGAGCTCTACCAACCGGTTGCTTTTAAAACTCTCCCAAGCCTGGCGACCGAACCAATTGGTTGATTTTCAAACTGCAGATATTACGCTTATAAAACATCAACCACCGAGTCTATTTTTACATTATACCCCAAAGGAACACGCGAAGTTCGGGCGATCGTGTTTGGGTGGGAAGACCCAGTCCGCATCACTTTTCCGGCGACATGCCATGCACTGACCGTCGCCATCACCATACGTAGCTAGAAACCATAACCTGGCATAATTTCAGACGCGCTTAATTTCGCCTTTAAACGACGATGAGGTCCTAAGTTTGCCGACCAGCAAAACTAAAATGGCGATGAGATCCTAACACCACCGCGCACGCATTCGGTCACCTCCGACCCGCTTTCGCTTTAGAACTAGTGGGAAGGCCCCTGCTTTTCACAAACATTCTTCGCTTGTTGGCTTGCTCTTCAAAATTGCTTTTACAATTTAAAACCATTTGCTCGTTACTAAAAATGATAATCATTCAAACCATTTACTGATTATTATTGGCATTGCCATAATAAAACCATTTGATTTACTTTTCAAAAACGGTTTAACTCAAAACCATCATTGGTTGGTTAAAACATTTAATTATTCAAAACCATTTACTTACTATTGTCAAAGATGCCGTACTCAAAACTACGAACATCAAATAAGAAAATAAATATAATAATAATAATAATACACTAAGATTCGAAATGTTTTAACACTCCACCTTTGCTTGCTAAACTCGAGCACGCCCACAATTTTCCGCCTCGCTTAAATTCTACACACTCGATGTATTGGGGATCACACACGTCAAGACAACTAAAGAATTCAGACACTCATACACCAAAATTTTCGTAAAATACGTAGCCCCAAATGCCATCTGGCTGCATATGACTTGATTCTGTAGACTAAATGACTTTCCATATACTAAAACACCCGAAAAACATTTCTCGGGGGAATTATAACCGACTGGTTTCAATAAAACTCGAAATTTTAACTAAAATCAATCCTCAAAATAAATTCCGAATTCAGCCTGACTGGTCTAAAATAAATCCCAAAATTTCCTAAAACGCCCTAAAATTCCTAAACTCAACCTAAAAAATTTCTCAGGATCAATTTACGCCTTCTAAGAATATTCCAACATTATATACCTTTGTACCGAAATAATACAAATAGAAAATTTCCCACCTCTTCGCAAGCCGACAAAAGCCAAGATTTTCGTGTCCACGCTGCAGCCTCTCGTCACGTAGCACTTAAACTTCTGCATCCAAAAATTCTCGACCACTAACGACGTATCCGGTAGTAAAAACTAAAAATCTGGGTTTTTCGTGATATTTACCCTCGAATTTCTATGAAATCCTCGTTGCTTTTAGACTGTCAGCCCCCTCGTCAGCAGTAGAAAGACTTTTCGCGCTTATCCCGACGAACCGACTACGATTTTCGTGAACTGGTAAGGTTAAAAGCAAGAGAGGTAGAAATAAACCAAAAACTCAACTCACGCGCTCTGCCTCACTCCGTCCGGCCCCTCTCCCCGCCCATTTGTGCCTCGCTTTTTTTTTTTTTTCTTTGATGTAACCCATATGTCCCTTTTTATTCCACTTTTTCGTCCGTTTCACCTACAAACACTTTATTTCATTCCGATTTCAATTTTTCTTTTATCCTAATTAAATATTCTTAAAAGGTTTCTACATTTTCTAATTTTTCAAAATCCCGCTGCGCTTTCACTCTTTATCCGTCGCCTGTAATTAGAAATATTCCGACCAGCCCCTGGAATTAAACGAAACTTTTCTAGGTCACTAGATTTCAAGGACGAATTTAACGTAGCGCAAACTGCCACATTATCCGAGATCTAGAGAATTTTCGAGACTTCTCGAAAATTATGGCAATTCATTATTATTAATTTACTATTTAAACTTCATTAATTATAATTTCTCTACCCTCTCCATTTTCCTTAATTGCAAATTTGTCCTCAAGATTTAAATATCAGAAATCCAACTTTGAAATTCTACTACGCCATCTCTAACTTAATTTTTACATATCCGCTAAACGACAATCAGACTTGCTTTAAGTACCAAATTCCAAGATCAAAATTTATAATTTCCTAATTTCATCTCCAAAACACTACAATGTGACACTTGGTAATTTTATAGCACCCTCACGCATCACGTGCATCAGACACTCTCTGACGGCAGCAAAATCCTCCCTCCTTAGAACATTTCGGTCCTCGAAATCGAAAACTAAACTCCAAAATAAAGGAGTTGAAACATACCTCCTCCTGAGAATAAATGAGGCACCGACGGCAGATCCGGGCCCCGTCCCTGGGCACCGCCGCCCCTCTCATGATTCTCCATGCGACTTAACCACCCGAATCACTTTGCTTCAACACTGCTCCTCATGCATCTACAATCCGCACGTATCTCCTCATAAGTCAAATTCTCCTTAATCGCACCTGGCTGCCTCTCAATACATGTGAAGGATCCGGGATATATTCCTCAACATCGATATACCGGAATACCGCGAATCCTCATAACTCCTGGGTAACTTCAACTTGTAAGCATCGGCCCTACTTTGCTCATAATCCTCATAAGGTCCTATATATCTCTGACTCAAGCCTTCCCTCGCTTCCCAATCTCAACACACCTTCCAAGTGCACCTTCCAAAAGACTGGGTCACCTATCTCGAATCGTTAAGTTCACTTACCCGCTTGTCCGCAAAGATAACTTTCTCGTCTATCTCTTGCTATCTCTGCTATCGCCTAACAACTTTCACTTTCTCCAAGGATCCAGACTAGTTCAGTGGCCTACCAGTCTTCTTTACTAACCCTATCCCAAAGACAATGAGCTTCTACATTTCCTGCCATATAGTGCCTCAAATGGAGCCATATCTATATCGCCTAATAGGCCATGTTATAAGCTGCACCCATTAAGGCTTAAACGAGTATCCCAACCCCTCAATTCCATCACAAGCTCTGCAAGATATCCTCAACGCCCGAATGGTCCTCTCTCTCGGACCAACCGGTCTGGCGACGAACGCCAAGCACAACGGGGCGTGCGAGTACCTAAAGCTATTTCGCGAACCAAAGCAAACCCTCGATGTGAACCCGGGGTCTCGATTCACACTCATCGACACCGAACCCCATGAAGTCTTACTATCTCATCCACATACAACTCGCAACTTTTTCTAAAGAATTCAACATTAATCGGTAGAATGAGCGTATTTCACAATCGATCAACTATCACCCATATAGCATCATGTCGCTCTCTCGAAATCCGGAAGACTCCTACAAATCCATAGTGATCTTCCCATTTCCACACCGAATAAGGAGTAATTGTATCTTCCCGCAGCTCATGCTCGCTTTCACCTGGCCGACATGTTAGGCACTGCAACGAAATCCTGCGATTTCTTTCTTCATCCCATTCCACCAATAATGTTCTTTCAAAGTTCAGACATCTTGGTACTACCTGGATGCATAGCATACGCAGATGAATGTGCTTCTTCCATAATGTCTCTTTCACCGCCATACCGGCACGCTACTCTATCATGCCATCATCTCAATCCGAAATTCCGCTTTCTTTCCTTTTCTATCTCTTCCTTGCTTAATCATCCGTGGATCCCGTAATCGCCCCGCTAGAATCCCAATCCACTAAGAGAGGTCTAACATGAACGTGGCTAACAAGGCTCCCGAATCCTCACCTCCAATATCACCCCTAAAGCCTTAGATCCACCAACAAGTGAAGATAACCCGATCTCATATGGAGACAAAGAACTCTCTGTCGCCTACGCGACCGCTACGACATTAGCTTTCCCCGATGCAGACTCAATAGTACAACAGATGTCCTTAATCAACTCTAGTTTCATCTTCTTTGCCTCATGTTTAACTCTTTCCCCTGCGAAAATATATTGAAGACTCTTAAGTGATCCTGTAAAGATCCCTGCAAGGAACACCATATAAGTAGTTGCCCCATATTTTTAGGCAAACACGATCGTCGCAAGCCTAAGTCGTGGTGTAGGTAATTCCTCTCATGCTTCTTTAGTCAGTCTGTGAGGCATATGCAATCACCCTATCATTCTCGCATCAAAACACAACCAAGGCCTCACGTGAAGCATCACTATAAACCACAAACCCATCTCTCCCATCAAGTAAAGCTAAACTGAGTCAAGTCAATCTACTCTTCAACTCCTCGAAACTCGCTGACAGCATCTACCCAACTGCTACTGGAGCATCTTTTCTCGTCACTGGCCGCTGGGCCGCACCTAGAACCCTCAACAAACTTCCCGTAATACCCCCGCTAAACCAAGGCTTCCCGACTGACACATTCGTGGTTTCACTTCACCACGCTTCATTTTCTCGATCCACCACCCTCCGTCAAATCATGATGACCTGGGAATGCCACCCTGCCGAGCCAAACCGACATTCGCTTCAACTCTGCATATAAACCGCTCTCCCTTAGTGGTCTGTGAATACAATCCCAGTGGCTCCGGGTCGTTCCTCCGAACTACCCGAATACACTAGGATATCACTAAAGACTATGACGAACCTATCCAAACACGGGCCGGAATACCCGGCTCATCAAATCCAACGCCGTCGAGCATTAGTCAAAACCAAATGGCATCACCAAAACTCATAATGCCCGTAGTGTGTCCCGACGTTATCTTAGGTACATCACTCTCCGAATCCTCAATCGATATTATCCCGACCTCAAGTCTATCTTGGAGTATACTCGAGATCCTTGGAGTTGATCAAATAACTCATCAATCCTCGGGAGTGGATACTGATTGCGGATGGTAACTCTGTTCAATTGCCTGTAATCTATACACAACCGCAAACTCCCATCTTTCTTTTTCACGAAGAGAACTGAGCTCCCGGGATATGCTCTACCTAATAAATCCATTACTCAACACCCCTCTAATCGAGCTTTAAGCTCCCTTAATCACAGAGCCATCCTATATGCGAGGAAATGAGGCGCACCACCCTCGAATCAAATCAATGGTGAACCTGCACCCTCTTTCCGGAGATAAAAAACCCGCAATATCATCCGAACACATCCGGGAACTCTCTAACAACCGGAATCTCATCCATATAGTCCTCCTTCCCGCTCTCCACCACATAAACTAGATAACCCTGACAACCTTTACGCAACATTTTCTGTGGCCGTCACGGCGAGATCATACGTAGAAGATAACTCTCTACGAATCCTCTCGAACTTTACCTCCAATTTCTCGGCCTCGTTTCGGGGCCTTTACTTTTATAACAATCTAACGTGGCCTATGGCAGACAGCCAATCCATACCGGTGAACCATCAGTCCCTCATATCTAAAGCTACAAGATCCGTTGAACTCCCGCCCCAATCAACTCTACTATCTCTCGACTACTCCGTCTCAGCGAGCACGGATCTCCAAATTGGAAGGGAAACTCTCATACCTAATTCCTCTAATGGTTGGGTCTCTATCCGGAAACGATCTAAGAATGGCTCGATGCAAATGAATGCGTAGCTCCCGGTCCTACTAATGTATAAGCATCATGATCAAGAATAGAAATAATACCAAAGACTATCCGAGTCGTGATCCGCATCTGCCGGTTACGCGATATACTCCGCCGAGTGCGCCCGTCAGACTCGCACCGCCCACTTTACCACACGACCATTCCCCACCGCTGACCGCGGCCGCCCTCCGTAGCCTCCCGCCGTGACCAAGGCGGCTCATCTCTCGTAATTCCCGGGTAGCTTGGGATCAAGCATCGATGTCTCCGCACCAATCACCGAGGATTCTAATAAATTACTTTCGCCACAAAGGAAACACCCTGCATCGAATCTCCCGTGACTCTATGGTGTCGCTCCGACATATGACAAGGAGGAATACCTGGTGCCATCAAGAAGAACCTGGGCCTCATAATCGATCCCCCCGACTGTAGATACCTCCGACTCCGCACCTCGACTCAGAACTTCCACTTCTTGTTCTTCTTTCCTCAAGTATACCGTCCCGAGCTTGGTGGCCGGTGCACTCCTTCCACTCTTACTTCCCGCCTACTCGATACATTGTCAGTGCTTTGTTCCTCCCCGAGTACCCAACTAAGTCCCTAAATCTATTCTCATGGACTATCGATAAATGCACTGATCCGGCACGAATCCCGATAAAAACCTCTTGCATTTCGTGACTTCATCTCGCTTGAATGCAGGGAACCGTTAATCTAACTAATTCGAGAACTTTCTTTACTCGAGCATCGACATGTTCTTCGTTTCCACTCAAGAACTCCTCAATTTTTAAATCCTTATGACTCGAGAGCACCGTCGCTGAATTCTTCGCGAAATCGTCCCATGCTATTCCATCAGGATACCTCCTTTCTACGGCATCCCACCAATCTTTAGCCCTGTCTTCCATTAAAAAACTGGAAAACAAGACCCTTTGCTCATCCGTGCAGCCCATAACTCCATAAATCTTGTTTACTCTATCTAGCCATAACCAGCCGGTTCGATCACCACTATCACTACATGGCTTGGCGCCCCGCCAGACCCATCGACCTCCCTGGGCTCGGCAATCCCTAGGTGGTCTTGTGGAGGTCAAGGACCGGCCGGGCTCTGGTCGCTATTGCTACCATCTCGCACCGTGCCACTTTGGCTCCGCCACAAACAACCCCGCACTCAGAGCCCTCGCGGCCCGCATGGTCCAACCTAACCCCATCGCTGAGGCCGATTCAGAGGCGAAAGGGAACCAACTACGTGCTCATCTCACGTGCACTCACAGATGCCTGAACCACGAACGACTCTCCCAGACGACTCTATGTCCCTCTTCCCGACATAGCAGCCAGTAATTTCCTAGAAAACCGCTTAATACTTCGAACTGGCTCGATACGTATGTACTTTGAATTTAAACATACATGGCTGCCAAATACTTATGCTCCGATACCACCTCACACACCCCACCCCTTCCACCAGTGTTCTTGAAATCGCCTCATGAAATCCTGTAGTTCATAAACATTGAAAAACTCTGAGCGTATAACTTCTTCAAACACTCACATAAAGGTGTCTTTTCTAAAAACTTAGGTTTCATAAATTCGTGACATAACATTTGCATATAGGGCAATGTCTGATCTGTATCATCAGAATTCTGTTATATCGAAATGTGACAGGCATTGACACATTCTCCTGAAAACTACTCTGTGTACATACATTATCTTTCGAATTCTCTGAGTTCAAGTATTTATTTTTATATGATATTACTTAATTCTGTTGATATAAATGTCGGGAGAATCTGTCTATTTATTAGAGTCATGTGCGGAAAATAGTTTAAAATCTGAATAATTACTTGAGCTCAGTGAGTGTATGTTTACAGTGTTTTCTTTTCAGGAAACTTGTCTAGCTAATAAAAAACTTCTTACTAAATTGTACAGAAAACTCTTTGCTTTAACTACTTTAACTTTTTAAAGTTTAAAACTTTTAACTATTTCAACACAACAACTTTCTTTAAAAGCTTATAAAGCTTCTTATTGTTTCTTTGCCAAAGTTTATAAAAAGCTTAATTCTTTATTTTCTTTCTCTTTGTTTGAAAAGTTTAACCCAAAACGCTTTTCTGACCTTTTCTTTAAAGTTTACCGAAAACTTCGCCAAAAACGGGGCGCAGGGCAGTGCGATCTGAAAATAAAGCGGGGCACAGGCTCGGCCGAACTCTTTGAAATCGGAGCTTGGCTCGGCCAGTCGTTTTGAGGCAAGCGGGGGCATGTTGGCCGTTCTTCAAAACTCTCAGGAAGCTGGTGACCCAGAGGGCCGATGGTTGATTTTTCAAAGCGTATATTATGGCATAAAGCATTGTGGCTGGGCTATTTTGCTTACTACCACAGTGAACCACGGAGCGCAGGCGACGAGTCTTGGAGTGGAAGGACGCGGAGTCTGCGTCCTTTTCAGGTGAATATGGTGGAATTGATGATTCGCCATGCGCGTATATAGTTAGAGCTAAATAGCGTATATCTTTCTTGTCGTCTGCAGGTACTCGCTAAATCATTGAAGTGCTAATGGGTTTGCGGAAAACAAATCTATATATGATCATAGCAACGCGTCATGAATACTCTAACAATTTCTTTGAAGCTGAGGAAGGCTTTGTTTTTGTAGCATTCTTTCTTTGCTTTAACTGCTCTTTGAAAATGGTTTACAATTTAAAACCATTTGCTTGCCTTGAAAAATGGTTTAATTATTGAAAGCGAATTTCTTTGCTAACTTCTTTGAAAGATGGTTCCTGATTTAGAAACCATTTACTTACTTTTCAATGGTTATTCAGCCCAGTTTCTTTTGCCTAACGAAAAATGGTTTAATTATTGGCAATTCTTGCTAACTAACTTGAAAGATGGTTTGTCTGCTAATAACTAGAAATCTGAGTCTGAAAACGGTTTATAATAATAATATCATCTATTTAGTATTTGGAAAATGAGTTTAAGTATTTCAGCATAACAACTAGCTGAAAACAGGCCTTGATTCATGATTTCACTTTCTTTTAAGCATAGCCTTCGATGTATTAGATAAGCTTACGTCAGTATGGCCAAAGCGATTCTGTGGCTTGGTCTTCTGATTAAAATTCGGAAAATATGTGGGCCCCAATCTCAGATTCATGAGCGTATAATTTTGGTCCCAAGGTAAAGGAACAAGTATAATAGTCTAAATGGCGCAGTATTCACGAAAATTATGTCAGAACTGTTGAATCAAAATCACCAAAATTCTTGTGTCAAGCGGTCCCGAGTCAATTCGATTTGTCAGAAAATAGTCGAATTTAAAATGTCCTCAAATTCTAAGCTTCCATTGCCATTTTGGAATTTGAATTTATGGCTCACAAGAATGTCCGGCAGTTATATGGCACAGGAACCGAAATAATCTGAAAATAGGAAAATTCCCGCCTCTTGAGTTTAATGGCAAAGTTACGGTGTCAGTGCGTCATTTCTCGTCGCGTCAGAGTAAGCTTAAAGCTTTGGTCAGAAAAATTCCCGGCCAGCTAGAATGGCCGATAGATCAGAAGAAAGCTAAAGATGGGTTTTTCGCGTATTCTACTAATTACCGGTGAAATCCTTGTGTTTTAGTGCTCGCGCGTGGCGCAGTCGCGTGAATGGCACCGTGTTTATAAACGAATCAGACGAGGTCGATTTTCGTAAATCTGAGAAGAAAAGAAGAGAAAAATAAAGCCCAAAAAAAACTCTCACGACTCGGCTGTACATGCCATCTCGTCCGTCCTCTCCTTGCCATTTGAGCACTGTTTTTTTTTTTTAACTTCTTTTGATGTGGGACCGCGTATCATGCTATTTTTGGTCAGTTTCGGTCATGAAGCGAACTTTATTTACAATCGGTTTGATTTTTCTTTATCACAATTAAATATTCTTTAAGTATTTCTTAATTTTGAATTTTAATCATGGATTTCGGGTTCAGCATTTCTTTATCAGTCATTGCAAAGTCGTAAAATATTGGTATACCGAGATTAAAGCGAAACTTTTTACAGGTCATTTTAGATTCCTTGAAGTGAATTCTTGGCCTTGATCAGTTTAAGTCGTCAGAGATCACAGAATTTTCAGGCTTCGCGAAAGATTATGGCAATTAAATTATTATTAATTCTTATTTAAACTTTCGTTAATTATGCTTTCACATAAAGCTATTTAATTACCAAGTTTGTCTCGGCGTTTAAATATTGCAATCCATTTTGAAATTCTCTTATAGGCGTAACAGCCTTACACGTATCTCATTTTTCTTTAAATGTGATTATCTTGCTGTTTTAAGTCTGAGGTCAGGTCTCTAAATTTATAATTCATAATTTAAATCTCAGAAATCTTCTGATGTGATGACAGTGCTCTTGCTCTGCATTTTTCTGGTATCGCCTGTTATCTGGCTCTCTCGGGGCCAGTGTTACATGCGCGCCCCTCTCCACTGCGCTGAATTCTGACTCGCTCTGCCATAACAAATTGCCTCTTGGAAAGCTTTGCTACTTGGCTCAAATGCGATTCTCGGAACACCATCTAGCCGAGCAACTGTTCTCTCATTGCCTAAGGTTGTGCCCTCCCATTTTCTAGCGTACTCATTGCGTAGGCCACGAGCTTTACATGCGCCCAGATGCATTACGCTGCCTCTTGCCTCCTGAGGTGTCTCTATTGTTCGCTAAGCTCATGCTAAGGCTCCGTGCCCGCGTGCTACTCTCGTATTATCGTGGAGCTGATTGGCGTGATACCTCGAAGGCGTCTCGATCACTCGGCACCAGCTACGTAGTGCATGTGTCCTGCATACGAAGCCCAAGGCTGCAGTCGTGACATCTCTCATCGCGTGCCCTCTGGCAGAAGGTAGGAACTCCTGTCAGGAGTTCCGGTACTCTCAAGGCATCTCATCTGTCTGTTCGAATAACATGCCCCGTCGCGCCTCAATGACATATGGGCGACATGTTCGACACCACGTCCATGCCCTCAGCGGAGAGCTGTGTCTTTCATGCTTGGGTGTGGTAGTTTCCATCTGCCTGGGCTCATCGGAAGCGGCTTCAGCTTCCTGATGGTCTTGTTCTCACACGGGGGAAGTCATCTTCTCTCCCCGCTTAGTGCGGGGCGGAGTCAGACTTTACCTTGCTTTCGGCAATCGCACTCGCACCACCATTGCAAAATCTCCTCTTGTATTATCCGTTATCCACTTTAAAAGTATTCAATTCAGCCATTCCTCTTCAATTCTGGAATGGTTGCTCATGGAGTGTCCCGTGAACGACCTCCTTCCGAGATTGACCTCGTCATAAGTGCGTGTCAGGAGAAGCCCTCAATGAAATCTCTTGTAGTAACCTCCGTAAGCCAAAATTCGCCAGTGAATTTGGCGTACAACGATATCTGATACGGGAGAGCAGTATGCGATAATCCTCATGCTCACTCACCGAGCTTATGCATGAGATCTATGAATATCATTTGGCACATTCGTCAATCAGAAAGGCATGATTGTGAACTCGAAATGCCCATTACCACGTCCAGAAGCTTGTCTCGTGCGGCGGTGTCATGGCGTAGCCCTTCATCGGACCATCTCCTCTGAATCAAGAACCTCGAGATGTTGGTTCATTGATGTGAGCGCGTGTCAAATGCAGACACCTCTTTGACAAACGAGCAGCAGGCCAAAAATTCACTGTCAGAGTTATATTGCATTGAATAGTAACTTTCGCTGAAATTATTGTGAAAAAATGAGCTCAGATATTCTTTTCGATGTGGTAGGTCAGTCGATCTTCTGTCCAGAGCCTCTTAAAGATATCTAGTCGCATGTGAAGGCTACGTCAGGTTGTTAGGAAATTACACATTCCCTATCTGCAGTTATGAGAGGGTATGAATAAGTCGTCAATAGCCATGATATTTCGTGGTTTTGGCACAAAATTGCCTATCACGGGTTCTTTGCGGATCTTTTCACTAAAGGAGAAAAAATATAGTGTTCTGACACTCTAAGAAAATTTGCTCTCAATTTTCTCTCACTTCATTTCTCTTTCTTGGCACTCTTCGCCATACTCTTCAGTTAGAGATGTAGGATGTGTGGGATGGGATGATTACAAATGAGGAAGGGTTTATATGGGAAGTTATAGCCATTATTTGATAATATAGCCATCAGTTAATAGTATAATGTAGTTCATGATAGTATGAGCCCTTTTGTCAATGGCCTTGGCCCAAATTAGATAGTACTAAGCCATATTCGTCGTTAGATAGTGATGTGCTTTTGATAGTATGACGTAGAATTCAGATGAGTATAGTAGTGAATTCGATAGTGAAGGCCATAATTCCCGACATAGTTCTCCAATTTGAAACCACAGTAGCTTTGAAGCCATAGCATTTTGCATAAATTATATAAACATATTCATTTGAGGCTTTCTTATCTTGAACTCTAAGCGGGGTTTTTAATACAGTTTTCTAGACAAAAGGTTGAAGAGACAACAGTGATGTTCTTAGCAATTTGATGTCATAACATGTGTGAGTATTAGATACACTTGTTCCTTGGTTCTAATTTTGGTGGGATATAGATTTCCAATTGGCTTTTGTAAGAATTAGCTAGTCCATGATTCTACTTATTCAGTATCTGTAACCATATTTCAGGGCTGCCAAACTGTTCATTTCATGAAGAATTTTTTTATGCTCTGGTGCCCACTGTCATGTTATTGATGAAGGAGGTTCTCCACCAAAGCACTTCCTTCACCTTATGTCATTATTTAGTTTCTTTCTGCAAGTATGGCGATATGAAGGGAACAAACGGAAAGATCATTGATTTAGGCAAATCATCATTTCTCAAAGATCCACTGGAATCATCAGAGCTTATGAAGGCGTCAGCAAAATGTATTCATAACTCCAGAGCAGCTTGCTTTTACTTAGGTACCAGATACTTCTGTAGTTCTACTTTTAAAAGTGTTAGTTTATTTTTATTTTTTTCTCTTTCGCTAATAATTCACATATTGGAGTTTCGAGCAAAGATAACTCTATTCAGATCTCATCTCAAGGAATAACCAAAAACCATAATTCAAATACTCTGAAATTAATAATTGTGGAAGCAGCTAGCCTATGCCTATAGATTGGTTGCTAAGGATTCTCTTTGTTATAATTTTGATACTCTGCTTGCTCCAGAATTCTCTAGCCATTCCTTGCCTTTCCTTCACTCCATTTGAAAGCTTTCAATCCATCATAGCAACTACTGAAGGACTTTAATTGTGTGTTCTTCAGTACTCAGATGGTATTAGTGTATATTTTTAGTTCATATAATTTCATTGTTTTTTAAGTCACTTGTTTTGTTCTAATTAATTTTCATTCCCTACTCATTGCGATTGAGTCTTGAATATGGTTAATTTGTTAAGTTCTGCTTTCAGCAGATTGGCCTACATTATAAATTTACCTTTGGTCCTAATACATGAAAATAAACTGTAGGCTTCATTTCTGTATGATTTCAATGATATTTTTTTTGTCATTAGTTCAGTAGATCTAATGTAAATTAATTTATCGAATAGAAATATAAGGTTGCTCTCTTTTCTAGCTAACTTAAATGATATATCCTGAATTTTTTATTATTATTATTTTTTTTTTTTTTTGCATTTCCTAACTGTTTCCCATTTTGAAGTGAGGTCCAATATAATAAATCCAATACTTGACATTGTTTAATTCTATATTATTCATTGTGGATTGTCAAAGTTTGCACCTTTCTATTTCATTATGAGCCCAAAAAAGTTGTTAGATCCTTCTCTCTTTCTTTGCTTTTGTTAAAAGACCAACTCTCCTAAAAGCTCAAGCTTGTAGAATTTGGGTTTAATATGAATATCATATCTTTAACAGTTTTTTCCTTGTATCTTTGTATGATATGCTGTAAAACCACATCGAACGAAATATTTTAAGTTTGCATCATGTAAACCAAGGTTCATCTTCGTGTCATGCAGCTTCCTCACTGGCATCATTAAAGATTTCGAAAAGATGTATTTATGCCCTGTAATCATCATCATATTATCTCCCAACAATCTTTCACAAATTCATTGGCATTGGAAATAAAAATAATGACTTTACTACCATAATCCACAGGAGCACAGAAGCACTTTTCAGCTGAATGTGCTTTGGAAGATAAAACTTAATTTCAGGATGCAATTTGGTGTTTTTATTATTTTGCATTGCTTTTGAGTTGTCATCAAGTGTTTTATGTGTGGCTCATTTAATGGATTCTTGTTTCTTTGTTATTTTGATTTTAGAATGGAGATTGCTACTCAGAAAGTTAATGAAGAACCACAACAATATGGAACTGTATGGATGGTATGGGCATTAGACAATATTTCATTTCTCCTCTATCTTGTATAGGAAGAGCTTCTCTAGACATGGTAGAGGAACTATCTTCTTGCTATGAGTTCATTACTTAGCTAAATGTAACTATATGATAGAAACACCTACCATGACATCATATCTCATAAGGCTTTCAAAGTTTCTGTAGGCAGAAACTGGACGAGTAGGACTATAGTCTCAGGAGAAGAGCATGTGGATGGATTTCTGTCGCCCTTAGTTCTCTTGCTGCCATTAAACTATGTGAGTTCCTCTGGCTTTTGGTAACTTAAGATGTGAAAACTTGAAGTGGATGTACTAAAAAATATCGTGGTTCAATATTACCACTGGCTCGAAATAAAATTCCAGTCTACATTGAACTCTAAAGGGTGAAGATCATGCTTAATAGATAGTTGGTGATTAAATGTACAAAATGCATTTCAATATTGCAGGTTTCTAGTGTAAGTGCTAACTTCATGCTACCAGAAAAGCTTGCTGACTTCGTGGCTACCAGAAAAGCTTTCCCTACTACTATACTTGTTTGATTTTGCCGGGGTTTTATGTTGGACCATGTGCTGAAAAAGAACAAAAACTTTCTCCAAGCCCTTTGATCAGAAGCATATAATAAATTTGAAAAGTAATCCCCATGCTACGGCAAGTTAGGGAAATGGGATTGCATCTGTGACCTGTTTCATACTCATTCTAGCTCTTACTAAACCTTTTTCTTTTTTCCTTTTCTATATTCTTAGATCTTTGCATCCTTGATATGTAGGGGGATGTGTAAGGGGAAGGGGGGGATCTGGAGGTCTCAAAGGTGATTCAAACATGGGTGCAGAATCACTAATTCATGTTGGAGCTAGCTAGCTGTCTGTGGTGGGATCAGAACGTGCTGTGCTACCCCTGAATGTGAAGAGTAAGAAATGGCAACCAAGCCTTCTCCTTGGTTACCAAGTTCATATATCAAAACAAGTGGATGATTTCACCACCACATTGACAGACTTCTTGTTTCATCCAGAACTGTTTGCATGTGCAGTTCTTTGGTCTCATAACTGTTGGCATATGAAAGCTGTTTCCTAAGATCTGCTATGCTGAAAAAGCATCTTAAGCAAGTCTTATTAGTTTCTTCTTCGGAAGGAATGGGATATTCTATAGTTGATCTGCTTGTACTTGTATTATATGGAATAAATATATTTTACTTCCCTTTTATGTTTGTTTTATGAATGGATATAAATATGTCAATTTACGGAAACTTAATCCGAAGAGTGGCTCCTGCAGGCTAATTGGTGATGTTTTATCCAGACATTCTTGATCATAACTGCGAAGTTCGACAATTAAATTATTGCTTTTGAGGTATGAGCAGGATCATACTACGAGGAAAGCCTATACCCACGGCCATCGACCCTAGCTAAAAGTAATATATAATGCAGCTATAAAATATAGCTGCAGATGAAGGAACCACGGCATGTCATGGTTATAGGTGGTGTGTTTGAGGGGTTGTATTGGATTAGGACTTTTAATGACTTTCATGGAATTACAAAGTCTATAAAAATCATGGTGCATTGGATTACGACTTTTAAATACTATAAAAGTCATGGTGTATTCGATTAAGACTTTTTAAGACTTTAAAAAATTCTATAAAACTCATGGTGTATTCAATTAAGACTTTAAAAAAGTCTCTAAAAGTTGAGGTGTGTCAAATTAAGACTTTTTAAGACTTTAAAAAGTCTATAAAAGTCGAGGTGTATTCAATTTTATAAACTCTCTAAAAGTATACTGATATTGAAAAAGTCATTGACTCTCATAGACATTAGACTTTCAATTACTTTTAATTAATTTTAATGACTTTTTAGTAAGAATATAAATATTTACCCTTTAAAATTCTCCTGCACTTTTCCAAAAGATTTGAAACAACTTTTTCATCGAGTGAATGAAGCCAATCAGATTTTTAGGTAATGGTTTAACCCTAGATCTATTCATATTATAATAATTTGATTAATCTGATTTTTAAAATTTGCTCTAATTTTTATATATGTATTGCAGCTGGAATATGTTGAGTTGTTTGTAGAAGGTTTTTTTTTTGTTTTTTTTTTTTTTTTGTGGTTAAAAAATTCTTAAGTAGTTCATATTCTATTCCTAGTTAAATTCATACAATTTTTTTTTAATCCTATTTTGATTAGATAATTTTAAGAACTAATTATTCCTAAAAGTTATATGTGTATTTTATCGTATAAGTTAGATCCTAAAAGAATCAATTATTCCTAAAAGCTCATACACTTCCTAAAATTAGATAATTTTTTAGTCTTCATATTTTAAGAACTAAAAAGTAAAAAAAAAAATGATTGTTCCTAAAATCACATACAAATTATTTTTTTAATCGTCTTACTTACAAATATGATATTTTAAGAACTAAAAATATCATAATCGTTTTCAAAAAAAATATATCAGAATCAGAATCAAATACAAATATGATATTTCATAATCACAATTTTATTCAAATACGCCTTCTTGTCTCATTCAAAATAGAAATCAAAATCAAAATTATAATGACAGCTCAGTCAAATGTATATAAATATGTGGATTACCTACGATTTTAATTCATGTAAATGAAGAGAAAAGCAATTGAGAAGATAAAGTTATGTCGGCTTTACGATGTTCATTAAATCCTACCAGGCAAAATTTCTTCTTCTTGATTCATTATTAGGTTTTCTTAATTATTTTTTTCTTCTTGATTCATTATCAGCATAGATCTATTCGTATAACCTGAAAGTTATTTGTATATAATAGATTTTTTTAGGTAAGGGTTTAACCCGAGATCTATTTGTATTGTATTAATTTGATTAATCTGGTTTTTAAAATTTTCTCTAATTTTTTAAATCATGTTTGCCTACTGCAGTTGGTGAAATAAAATATGATTTTTTATTCGAATTATAGTTCTTGATTGTTCCTAAAATCACATATGTATTGTTTTTTTTTTTTTTTGAATCGTTTCATATAAGTATGTGAATAAAAATATTTTTTTTACATCGTTAACGTTAATGTTAAATCACATCAAATACATCTTTCTTGTATTTCATAAATTGATAAAATTTGAAAATTAGGAAATTTGATAAGATAAATTGGGAATTTTGATTATTTAGATAAGAAAAAAAAAGAGGAATGTGTAATTCTTGGAATTAGTAGAATTAGAAAATTTGAGATGAAATAAAATATAAAAATTTATTTTTAAGTGTCTAGCTAGATGAAAATTTATGAAAATTTTAAACAAAAGAATTTATTAAAATTTATTTATTCAAACATATTTTTTCTTTGTGTTATTTTATTTGCTTATGACATTGTATGTATTATGTAATAATAGTATTATGATGGGAGATTCAAATCAAGGGAATGACAAAAGTAAGGGAATAATTTGAGAAAAATATAAAACATGGACTACTGAAGAAACCAATGAGTTGATATTACTTATGGTTGATGTTGCAAATTGAGATTGGCGTGATAACAATAGCTTGTTAAGCAAAGTTACACTTGAAAGAAAGATACTCCATGCACTCAATGAAAAACTTGGGTATCAAAGAACTTATTCACAATATTTAAGTTGATTGAAATGGTTTAAACAAAGATACAATAACTGTTGTAATATTTTGCGATTTGGCTCTGGATTTGGATGGGACCCTATTACAAAAAAAATTTCTACTCCGAATGAAGTTTGGGAGGACTACTTCAAGGTAATTCTTTTTCTTTTTTGTTTAATTTATTTTCATAATATAAGGTATTGTATGTATGTTTCATATGCTAACATTCTTTTTTATTTATTATTCTTAACTAATCTCATCCTAACCATAAAGTTATTGCACGGATACTTTCGGAGATTATAAAGATTTAAGGATTACAATTGGAAACGGAACTGCCATTGAAAAACATGCAATTGGATTAAGGGATGACACTGATGCAAGAACGTATGAGGATGAAGAATGTAGAGGTCATACTATAGATGAGTTGATTTATGATTCTAATACTGCAACATTCACATAGAGCGATACACAAGATTTCTTATATCAATCTCCATCTTATGGACGCTCCACTTCCCCACCACCTTCAAAAACTATGAATATAGAGGTCCTTCCAGCACCTAAAAGACGTAAGAGAAGTGAGCTTAGGAAATTCTACATCGTTTGAGACTGGAATCTTATCAAGGAAGTACCAAATTTAGATAAATGGGCACGTTACAAAGCACTTAAGTTACTTAATACTACAACGAAAAAGGTTGAGTTCGCTAAAATGACTCCCGAGGAACGTCATGAATGGATAACTTATGAATTAGGGTAATAAATTATGGGATTACCAATCCAATTTTTTTTTTAGCCTTTTATTTTTGAAGAACTAGTAATGCATTTTATCATGCTTATAAATAAAGTTGGAACTTTATGATATTTGATTATATTAATTTTCTATTATGTTTTGTAAATAAAGAATGAGCTTTTATGACGTTTGAGTGTGTTTATTTTTTTTATTTTTATAATCTTTTATGAATGAAGAATGGATTTTTATAAGTAATTTTCTATAATTTTATAGGAATTAATACATGCACACGTTTATTTTCTTTTTCTTAGGTGGTTTCATTTTTATATTAGACAATATTCATAGAGATGATGAAGTAGAACTTTAAGAAATGGAAGATAATGAAGTAGGACAACAAGAAATAGAGGAAGAAGAGATGGAACAAGAAGAGGGGAGAAAATTTAGATGAATTTAAAAAGTATTTGTTTGTTACAATTAAAGCAATTTTATGTGTGTTGAATAAGCTTATACTTGACATGCACCAAGAACGCGTCCAACGTCCCCTATCTAGGCAACTAACTAATAACTTCAAGCGGATTTGAATATATACACATAAAATTCTAAATGATGGTCCAGAACACTTTCGACAAATATATAGAATGTATCATAATGTGTTCCTCAAGTTATGCAATATTCTTAGAGAGAGAAAACTTTTACAAGATACTAGATTTATCTGTATTGAGAAAATGCTTGCAATTTTTTTACTCATGGTTGGTCAAAATTCTAGATACTGTTTAGTTCGTAAAACATTTGACCAATCATATTTCACTACTAGCCAATGTTTCAATAAGATTTTGAGAGCATTAAACAAAGTTGTAGTAGATTGGATGGATTCATTAAGTTTACCTTGAAATTACTTGATGAAAGTGAAAAGAACAGGTTCTATCCTTACTTCAAAGTAGATGTCTTATCATTCTTATTTTATAATTACAATTATTATTATTATACTGTACTATTTTTAAGATGTTGTTGTCATTATTCTCATTATATTTTTAATAAAATAATTTAGGATTGTATTGGAGCTATAGATGGTACCCATATTCCAGCAATGGTACCTAGATAAGAGACATGCAGTTATCGTAATCGTCATGTAATAATTTCACAAAATGTTTTAGTAGCTTGTAATTTTGATTTGGAATTCATTTATGTACTAAGTGGGTGGGAGGGATCCGCAGACAATTCAAAAGTGTTAAATGATGCTTTATCAAGTAACAATGGACTTAAAGTGCTACAAGGTATTATTTTTAGCACCTGGTTGTTATGTTAATTCTTTTTTTTAATACATTTTATAATATTTACTATTTATTTTCTATTTTTTGTTAGGTAAATATTTTTTGGTGGACCGTGGATTTTCAAATCGACCTAATTTTTTTGGCTCCTTTTCAAGGTGTTCGCTATCATCTTCAAGATTTTCATGGTCAAGGTCGTCATCTGGAAAATGCAAATGATTTATTCAATCTACGTTATGCTTCATTAATAATTCTGGTGAAACCCATTTGGAATACTTAGAGTCCAGTACAATTTCAAAACATCTCCTCCCGTTTCCATATAACCTGTAGCGAAGTGGTGTTATGTGCGAGATTGCATAACTTTATTCGAAGGTATTATTGTATAGTTTCCACTAGAAAATGATAATGAAATTTCAATGTCTTCACATGCACTAATAAATCAAGAAGAGGACTTTGAACCATGTTTTGATACCCAGGAGCAACAAAGCGATAGAGCTGGTATAACTACTGATATGTGGAGTAATATTGAGAATATGGAGAATACTGAATATTAGATTTTTTTTTTCACTTGGAAAACATTATTTTAAATAGCATCGGTACTTTTTTGGACAAAATTATTTAATTGTGACATTTTACTTTCATTTATTTTTATTAAAAATATGAATTTATTCTAGTTATTTAAAGTTTAAAAGAATCTATCGATATATAAAAGTCAGTAAAAATCTATCAATATCTACAAAATTCTATCAAAGTCTATAAAAGTCTTTTAAAATAAAAGTCTACGAAAGTCATCCATACATTTACAAACTCTATAAAAGTTATTAATATCTACAAAATTCTGTTAAAGTTTATGAAAGTCTTTTAAAATAAAAGTCTATGAAAGTCATCCGAACAATTACAAACTCTACAAGATTATAGCTAGGGTTATCTTTGGCTGTGGTTACATTATTTTTATAGCCGGAGTTATTTATAACCGTGGTTACATGTCCTTCACGCGGGATCCTTTAGCCAAGGTCTTTTTTGGCCGCGACTATAGGTTGGCCATATACCCTTAGCAGAATTTCAATTTGATATATATTTTTAATATAAATAGCATTAAAAATCAATTTCAAACCTTTTTGTGTTGTCATATAACTTGGAGGAACCAACTAGGATAGGAAAATTCTAAATCTCTTTCTTTTTTATGGTAATGGTGCAATCTTCTTTCATTTAGTACCATGCTTGTTGATAGTCTACTGACATGCATAGAGGATGTCTCAATACTCATCCTATGGAAGTTCTTACAAATCCTTGGATAAAATAATTGAGATGAAACGGTCAAGATATAGTTCTTCATCAAACACATTGCTTAAATCAAGCATCAATTCATTATATATATACACGTAGCTTTGATAGGCACGAAACGTGTATATGAAAATAAAAATGTTTAAGTGCGCAAAAGCACATGTCATGATCAAGTAATAAAGTGAAAGTAAGAGTATCGTCCCACGAGGTTGGCTATTAATTACCGACTCTAATATAGCTTAGGCTCTATTTGGATTATGGAAAATCTATAAAAAACTTCGAAATACACCCAGTAGCATGTAAATATCTAATTTAACAAGACTTAAGGTAAAGCCCTAGGGCATAGATTTCCTGGTCAAGCCTATGTGAACCTCCTAATCCAATCAATTATTAATATTTCTGTTATGTTGATGGTGACTTTACTAATACATATGATCTCTCTCCAGTAACTCCATTATCCTTAGGATCGGGTATTTTGCATCTACACTCAACCTTAGATTTCAAGTAGCATTAAACGAAATCTCAATACCACACCTAATCTCACTTATATCTCTATCTCATGACAATTAAATGGTAATTCATCCATGGTCTAATCCAATGCTCACTTCTCAGATCTTGAATTGAACCAAAAATCTTGCAAGTAATAGTCAATTACCCACAAGCATTAAGAACGAAAATGAACTACTTATCACGTATATGAATATAAAGCATAAATCAACTAAAATTAAGAGAGATTCATATAAAGAAGTCTTGATTACATCTAAGCCCTAAGAAAACTAACAAAACATAACTAGAAAAGGAATTACAACTATTAAAAGAAAGAAATACAAAAGAAGGAAGAAGTTAAACAGATTTGGAAGTGAAAGATTCATTCTCTTCTCCTCAAATGTCTTCTTCTTCTTCAAGTTCTGCTCCTCTTCCAGGAACAACAATGCCCTAGGGTGTTTCCACCCATAGAGGACTTCTAGCACTTAAAAAGCTCCAAATCTAAAATAAAAAGAACAAAAAAATTACAAACCCTAAGTGATTCAAGCTTAGGATAAGATAAACCTTATAATGGGTGTTCTCCCGCCAAAACCAAACCCTAAAAAAGTCTAAAAAAATTAGTATTTATAGTATCTTGGGAAATGAGCCCTAAAAATAAGCTAAAAGCAGCAAATTTGTTAAATCTAGGCCACGATGGTGTGACATTGTAGCTAAATAGGGGACTTAAAAAATCCAGAATTTCTCTAGATGCCATGGCATACCAATGCTAGATGCTAAATTCTTCTCTGCTTCGATGTCGCGGCATAGAGCTTAATTTCGTGGCATGCACTGTTCATTTGCACTTTGCTTTTTTCTTGCATCGAATTTCTCGAGGTCATAACTTACTCGTCTAAACTCCAAATTGGGAGTTCTTGAACTAGTTGGAAAGCTCTTGAACTCTAGTGCACATTGATGAGCAGAGCAGAGCCATTTGATATCACCATTGACATAGAAAAATCAAAAGATTAGATGCTTACTGTGTGTGGTGGCTTCTTGGTTTTCTTTGATTCAATTTAAGCTTATTTTTTGTTTCTTTTTCTCCAAAGTTGACCTAATCACCAAAATAAGGCATTTAAACAATAAAACTTTAATAATCATCATCAAAATCTTTAAAATGCATAGAAAATGGGATGATAATCATGGTATGAAATGCACTCATCAAATACCTCTAAACTTGACATTTTGCTTATTCTCAAGCACAAAACAAGATCATTTCCCAAAATTTATTTACAAAACAAAATGAGATATGTGAGCTTGATAAGGAGAAAATTTTTGTGATGCTTGCCTCGGGGTTCTTACCTTCTTACAACATGGAGAAGACTTTGAGATAGCATCTTTCAATATAATAGGTTGACCATAAGTTAATCATACCTAAACCAAAGTTCTTGAGTTCGTGTGTGAAGTCTTCCCCCATATGGTCAATTGCAATTTGGATGGAATTAGATGAACAAGAATGGAATGGGGATCTCTCACTCACATGGTGATCCAATGATGTTGAGTGGATAAGACTTCATAGGCTTGTTGGACATATCATTCTCCACTAGCGTAGTCAATTTACAACTCTTAGGATCAAATAGATCTTCAATAGCTTGTAATGTAAGGCTTAGGTAAAGGGTAGTTGAGTAGGCCATTTTAGGTTTATGTTTGCTAAAACACACCTTCCTTCTAGCTAAGTATTTCTTTCCAAATCCTTTAACAAAGATTGAAACATACCTGATTGAACTTCTCGTAACCACAGGCTTGGTTCATTCATCTTTTCAACACATAGCTCCCCGAACTTGTTTGGTGCCATATCCTTATAAGATCACCAAGAAGTTTTATTCTTTGCTTCTAACCGTAGTTATAGTGAGTGCAATGATTATTATAAGTTTCTCTACACTATCAGTGAGGCTTTAGGTAGTAATCAGCTAGATGATCTTAGGAGTCTGGTGTTGAGACACCTTGGACTTAATCTCAGTAGGAAGAATTTAAGAGGAATAAGCTTCTCCTCCATGATTTATTCTTTCTTTTTGCTTCTTTTCTTTGCCTTTTCACACCAAACCTCCTTTAATTTCCATTACTAGCTAGCACACATGCTTCAACCAAACTTCAAATTTAAACCACATGCCTTCACAAGATATTGCATTAATAGCAAAATGTTGCGGGTAAACAAGGTTCTTTGACTGAAGGATACTCAATAAAAGGTTAAGGTGCTCATTCTTGGCTTTCAAGATAGAAAATGGCTAATAAGGTTCAAATTGGGTGACTATGGATCAATGCATAAGTTTTAGCTAGAAAGGCTCAACCAATCCAATGATGGCTTATACCATTTCCTATTTGTTATTTTGCCTAGGATTTCGCCTCAAATGATAATTGAACAAGTTCTAGAGTCTTTATAGATCAAATAGATGGTGTACACCTAATTCTTCTCTAAACCAATCAATATTGACCAAGAAGGGTACATTATGACTTGTGCTAAAAATGGTAAGATCTTTTGGTTAATATTCAACTATAACGTTAAATCATTATGCTTTAAGCTCATCTATCTCTCATTTTCTTCATGTGAAAGAAAAGTTCAATCAATATTCATCATAGGCATCACAATCAATCCCAAAACAAGCTCAACCAAAAACAAAAACAAAAACACAACTTTTCAAATATCTATAAATATTTTTTATTTTTCAAAATTTTATGGATTTTTTAACATGCACAATTTATTCAAACTCTTAGATCAATTTTGAACAACTTGAAGGTAGATACAAGAGTGATGATCTCAAACATTTAATCTCAAGGACGGATAAACATAAAGGCTCAAGTCATTCAAAACCAATATGCATAGCACCACAAGCTTGCCAAAACTAATCATAGTTATTATTCAAAAAGCAAAACACAGTAAAATAACAAAACAAACTAAAAACCGAAAACAAAGGTCCAACGAGCATAAATGAGAGTCAATCATAAACCAAAAAAATGCATTTATGCACCACACCCCCAAACTTAAAATAAATATTGTCCAAGATGTGAGCAAAATAAACTAAGGGAATAGGAAACTCCCCTTGCTAGACATGTGCATGCTCATCCTCTTGTGGTGATGGTGGTGGTGGTGGGATCCTCCTCTTGGGAGCCCTCCTTTCACTCAAAATTTATGCTCTTTTAGCTCTTTTGAACCTATATTCGAACACACTAAAACAAACAAAACAAATGTTCTAGATTATTCCAAAATGAAATCAAAACTAACAAAGAAAAGAGTAATGGATTAAGAAATCCTTATTTAACTTGGGTTGCCTCCTAAGAAGTTGCTCTATTTTTCGAGTCCAGCTTGACTCTACCAACTATGGATTAGTTGGTGATTCTTGCCTTCATCCTTCTCCATGAGGCAATAATTGTACTCAATTAGCAACATGAACACCTTTTCTTCAAATGATTTGATTGTTTTGTTCGCAATGGAGGCTTCCTTGATCTCATGAAATGAGACTATGGGCTCTTCCATATGAAATGTATGGTATCATCTTCTTGAAACTCCTCTTACCTGAATGCCTAGAGTCATCCTGAGATTGTTTCAACTTCTTCATTCTTCTCTTCCGAATCTGGAGAAGTTGACTCTTTATTCTTCACTTGCTCAACTAACCTTTCATCACCCTCTTCAACTTCCTCTTCTTTATTTATCTTTTCAACTTCTCCCCCACTTCTCAAGGTGATATCCTCATGATTTTCCATCTCATCACCTCTCGGATTCTCTTCAATTGTCCCTAACAATTTTTCTTGTTTTTCTTCTATGTGTAACTTGTGGGTCTTTTTCTTAGCATAATCCATGAATCGGGTATAGGCAATAGCCATCTTTGCTATACTTAGATTTTATCCTTGTGGAGCTTGGCTTCTCTCATCCATGGACTGGGTGTAAGTGTAAAACCCGAGAAAAAATCGATTTTTAAAAAAAAAATGGCAAAGTGGTAAATTGTCAGAATAGTATAGGTTGAAAACCTGAAAATTTTCTAGATCTCAGATGATGAAATGAATTTCATCATTGGATTCTTCTCACGAAATCTAGTTACCTAGACGAATTTTGTTAAATTCCGATACAATCGGATTTTCATGTTTTTCGGGGTAATGGGTGTCAAGTGACTCCCAGGGACGAGATTGTTTACGAGATTCTCAAAAGTTGAGAAACGACTTGAGTTAAGTTCATGGGATATAATTTGAACAGGCGAGGTGGAATGAGTAACCGGTGAAATTAGGATGACGAGGGTGAATGAGTGTACGGCGTGGGCCTTATCGGCTCAAACTTAAGTTGGAATAAAGAGGAATTAGGGCAAAAAGAGTCCATTTTCCTGGTTTGACCAAGAGAGAGAGAGGAGAAGAGAGAAAGAGGAGAGTCAAGGCTTCCTCCCAAGATCTACGGAGTTCTGTTGGTCGGTTTTCGTCAGGCCAATAACGAAAGTTCATGGCATCGACAAGGGGTACACGTGGGTACACACGAAAGGATTGTGAATCCAGAAGGGAGATTTTGGGAAGTGGGTTATCCAGGTTTGGAAAGCACCTACAGTGTATGCATCCTGGGTAGGGATTCACATCATGCTGACCCTGCTGAAGCAAAAGAATGGGGCAGCCAGGAGTAGGACTCTTTAACTTGTTTTTCTGTCATTGGTGGACCCAATTTTTTTATATTTTCATAAAGAAATAAAACTTATAACATATACATATAAAACAACCACCATAGTGGTGTTCGTATGTCTAATACGTATATCGAATTAATTCTTAGATTCTTATCTGATTTCACTATTACAAAACTCTAAATTTACATATACAAAACTAAATCCAAAACTACTTAGGTTGACCCTATTATTGTGTTGGCCACGGCGGATGCGAAATCTTAGTGATGGACTGTGTCGGTACTACGGATGAAACACCGGGTACTAAACATAGGCAGTGGGAAGCTTGTCTGCGTATATGACCACTTGCGGTGATCCTTAATTTTGTTATACATATCTGATAGCTTATAAACATATACTTCTTTTTTACATATCATATGCATCTTCATTATCATTTGCATATATCATACCCCTTTTCATGTCATGTTTCATATAATCTTATATCATCTTGTATCATATTTTTTATTTTTTATGCTATATATTCCAAAGCGTGAATCTGGAGAGATAGCTATATATACCCAAAGTATCATATTTATGCGAAACAATGACCTATCTTTATCTGTGCCCGCACCAGGTCGATTATATACTCAGAAAGAGTATCATGCAAAGCAGTGAGCTATATGTATTATATGACCCAAAGCAGGGGCCGTTGTAACAATGACGAGTAGCTTTAATGACCAAAAGCAGGGCTAACTTATAACTTATAATCCCTCTTAATGATACTGCGCCATCCACTTTGAATATATCTTAAATGAAGCTTGTGGGTTTCTCTGAGTTAAAGATATCATACAATCATTTACATGTTTATATTATATTCATATGTTCCCATATTTCATATATCAACCCTTCTTTTATTTATTGCCAAATACTTTATAAGTATTTCCTACAAACAGCTTCACTTTAAAAATTTATGATCAGTGAGATAATTCAAGGAGATTTGTTCTCATATAAGTCTAGTTATCAGAAATTTGAATAGCTCCGATTTGGATAAGTGAAACTCAACTTATGGTCTAAATACCAAAGCGTTCCAGAAATACCAAAAGCGTATCGAAGCGGAGCAGAGTGGCCCAAAAACAAGCTTCACTTTGGCCCAATTTGGGTCCAATGGGAGTCGAATTTGAATAAGCCTTTGGAGATTGTTATGAAATCACAGTTTACACAGAAATTTGGTCTCAGTTTGGATTGATCATTCGTACTATGGCCTGCATCTGAAAACTGTTACGAACACCAAACGGTATTAGTGACTAGAATTGGCCCAGAAAGCAGACCTCACTTAAACAAATTTTAAGATTCGAATTTAATACCTTATTTAAAAGAGATTTGATGTTCTCCTAGGAAGTCTAGTTTACCTATAAATTTGAATCACTCAATTTGGATGAGTGATGGCCATAATAATAGTCAGTTAGGAAAATTGCGGCGACCTCCCGTAAAACCCGGCGCTGCTTTATCTGAAAGCGTTCTCGATTGAGGATCATGTGCATTTGAAGCAATACTTGTTTAGAGAGTTAGGGTTCTTTCGAACATAAACAAGGAAGGAGTTCGTGGAGTTTCCAAACCTTGTTTCTTCTTTGAAACAAACTTTCTCTTAACTGGCTCTTAGCAGACAGAGGAACCAAAACCATGGATTGCATGACTTCCTTTCCTCCTCCACCGGAATTTCTCTAGCCCTAGCTCCTCTCTTTCACAAATGAGAAAAATATCTCATTCAAGGCCAAAGCCATTTTTGGCTTTTTTTTTTCCCTTTTTTGCATTTTTAGTCCTTCATTTTTCTTTCTTTTGTAATTCAACTTCTCAATATTCTATTTTGGCATGTAAACTTATTATCACCACTGTTGCCAGTTCTCTTAATGCGACATTTACTACCCTTGACTCTTATTAATTCGGTTTATCATTTTTAAGTTTCTTAAAAATAAGTCTGGAAAAATACAAATTTAACTTATTTTATACCCTAAACATGTTTTAAAACTGCGAGGGTATATTTTGGGGTGTTACATTCTTCCTACCTTGGCTTACTTTCCATCTTTGGGTCGGGAAAAGAGGGTTTTTCAGTTAAGGGCTTGTTTGGCGAAGAAAAAAAAATGGAATTTTTGGGTTATGCTCGATGTTTCTTTGCCTAGGTGAAGGTGTAAGTATTACCACGGAAGATTGGCTCTACGCCTAGGGGAGGGTAAGGCTCGCCTAGGTGAAGGAATCCGCCTAAGCGTGGGGATGTTCGCCTAAGCGGGCCGGGGACAAAAGCGTTGAAGCTTACGGGTAGCTGGTGAGGCTGTTCTTTCGCTGGCGAACCCGCCAGCCTAGGTGAGGAGGGCTTTGCTGGGTGAACCTAGGATGAAGTCGGCTGCCATGGCCGGGTTGGGCTGGTTTTCGGGGCTCGATTGTATTGTTTGGGATTCGGTTTCTTGGCTTGCAGGTTGTGATGCCCGAGGCCATTGTGTGACTTGTTTGGAAGTGTCATTGCTTGTCTAAGTAGTGACAATTTTGGATGTCAATATGTGTGTTCTAATGTATTGGCATGTATTGTATTAGTGTGTGGACATGGCCGTTACATGGCATCTTGTAGGCTATGTTGTGGACATGTTATGTCACGATTTAGCCTAGAGGATAAAGTGCGTTGCTACTTGGCTAAGTAATGACTCGATTGTGATGTTGATATATGATTGTGTGATATATTGACGTGGATGTGATGAAATGTTAGTATGATTGCTTATATATTATCTTTGAACGAATGTATGGAAATTATATGCATATAGATATAATTGTCCATGATGCATTAGTGATATGCATGAGTAGAATTGTCCATGTAGCATTCATTATGCATGTGACATGATATAACATGCAATGGCATCTCGCATTGCATATGCACGGGGACATCACATTAAATGGGTGTGAGTGCATGGTTGGTAAATTGACACTGCGTTTGGTGTTTGATTAGGTGAGCTCAGTTAAATGGGACAACGTCCAACAGAATCGCACAGTTGATTAAAATGGTAAATAAAATATGTGCCGAGTATCATCAATAAGGGATAGATTCCCCCTCAGGTGAAAGACCCGCCAATTATGGTCGGAGCATTGTCCCACAACTGATGAAGCCGTAAAAGTGTAATACAGGTTTGCGGAGCTGTGTGGTGTGACACCAAAATCCATACCTGAGATTGCATAGATTTTGAATATAAAATGATTATTGTGATGTATCATCCAAAAAGTTTTTGGTTTATAAACAAATGAAATTTGTTTTGAAAAATGATCATTGGATGTCATCCAAAATGACGATTTATCACACATGGGCTTAGGCGTTGTGTGAGGGAGTCGGTGAGGACTCGGGCGTATGGTACATGGTGGTCAGTCATTTTCGCTGGCACTTGATGTAGGATTCCATATAGAATTGACATGTTCTTGTTGGAATCACTACAAGAAAAATGACTTTAGAGGACACTATCTATTGAGGCATTTTAATTAAAATGCCTCAACACATGACTTTTGAGGCACTTTAAAATTGAATGGCATTTTTCATGAGAGGCCAAAAATAAAATATCCTTAAATATGTGACTCGATCACATATATTAATTTATGGTTGATAGAGTACAACCCCCTCACATATGTGATTTGGTTGATAGGAGTACATCATTAAAAATTAATTTATTTTTTTAAATCAAATATTTTAGTACAAAACTTTACATGGCACACATATATTATATTAGGTTGACTACTCACTTCAAATGAGTCGTGGAAGACTATTGGCCCGGCTCTATCAGCAAAAAATATCGTATTTAAGGATATTATATTTTATTTTATTATCGCACAACCACTAATTTTACCTTTATTTCCCGACTTTCTTTTTTGCCAGCCTGTTCCGGCTTTCCCTCTTATACATCAACGAACCCTAATTTTGCCGCCCCACCACTGCGTCCACCCCTGAAATATGCGCGTCAATATTCGCCTTTGTATCCACCTCGATCATAGGTCGAACAAGCGTCTGACTGCTTGATAGTGGTAGCGGCAATGACAATATTCGTGAACATACGTCGACATTAATTGCGAGACCACTGGGTCGTCCCACCTTCCTTCTCACCCTCCTTGATGTCCTCCTTTTCCCTCTCCGTAGGTTTACCCACCCTCTGTTAGGCTGCCGAAAGTAAGTTTGAATTATTTCTGTTGGTGCGTTTGGATTGTGTTTGCCCCGACCTCTGGTACCCTTTTGTTGGTCGTTTGCCTTTTACGTAGTGGCAAACTATAATGTTTAAACGATTGTACCTCGATTGTGAGTCATTAACATAAATAGCGGTTAAACGAAGCTCTTATCTATTTCAGTATATATATCACTGAAGATTAAGGATGCAGAATATTCTGCATATCTTAAATCATCGGCAATGGTATGAAGCCATTAAGTTATGGCGAAACAATAGCAATTTCATTTTGACAAGCGTATTCCGAGAAGCGAATCCGGGGAAAGACTTTCGTTTTGAGATTAGGACGTGAGTACAGCGAGTAAATGAATACGCCCGATCCATCATTCTAAATGTAGGCGGTAGAGTCATCTGAGAGGAAGAAAATGGAAGGTAAAAAGAATTGCACATATATGGATGAGGAAGCCATGTCACGATTTTGCAACCAGAGGACCACTTGAGCACTTGTGATGTTTAGTGGACAAAGTATGATTCAGGAGTAGATACCAAACAAATAGTGTTCAATCATTATCTGAGTAGGATGAAGACATTCTCTTCTTTCTCTTTGGTTGGTAGTCACAACATAACAACGAGAGTGGGCGAGGGGATCCTATCAATTCCACTGTTTCCAAATTACGAAGTCAAAGTCTGCTTTTTAGTCCTATAGGCAACCTTAATTCCTTTTATCTTACATTTGTTACGAGGCGATAATCTATCATATCATTGTTTGGATAGGGTCGCAATAAAACTTTACTTTTAATTACTTGCATTTTCAACGAAAAATGAAACCTTTTTATGTTTTTAAGAGCTATCAGGTGCATTGAATCTTCAAATCAACAATACCCAGTACTTATTAACTAACTTACAAGAGTATAATCTGCAAAAAAGTACATATCATTAGTTAATCTGACAAGCTCTCATTAACTTCTTGGGTTTTAACTACGAAATATCGGTAGAATTCAACTCATAGATATTTGCCATTGCTCCTGCGACAAGTTTCGATTAATGAATCGGTGGTTTTCACTGAAACAATTTCATTAAGAAGCCCAATTCTGTTTAGTTTCTGAGAAGACGAGAGAAAGAAAATTAGGACCTTAGTGGGAATGAAAATATTGTGTAGTATTTTGAGGTTTCATTCATTTTACGACCATTCTATATTTACGTGTGGATCCATTATAATCTTATTCCTACACGAGCAGTTTACGTCTGAGAGTCTGAACTTGGCCCTTTCTAACCTCATTGCGCATACATACTGCATGACTTGTCACATTTGAGACTCCCTGACCAACCCATGATAAACTCCCGTTAAATAAGGTTGTTGTTGTTAAAGGAAGATTGATCCTCGAGTACACCCCGAAATCTATGATCTATCGACATTCTGATAATGGCGAAGATTTCTTTGTATCCTACGCTAAAGAGTCTTGATCGGTTCAGGAGTGTGATTGATTAGCAATGCTAAAGACAAAAATAACGATTGATCGATGCTTTACCCATTTGAATTATATATTCCTTTCAAACCTTTGTGTATGTATATATTTGATTTGACTTTTTGTGAAACTTCGCATCTGTTTTGGAATCTCTTATAGTCCTTTTTTGAGCAAATCGAATAAGATTTATGTAACTAGAGAACTATATCTTGTAAAAATTTGTGATTGAACCTGACCTCTTTGCTCGATTCTTGCGATAGTAGTAGCCAGGTTGATTAGGCATTCGATTATATGTTTGAGAACATTAAGGGTACATTTGGTCTTGTTGACTTTTCTCTTATATACATCTTGATTAAATGATCTTTGATTTCTCTGTTTTGACATTGGTTCCATAAGCCCAAGTTTCTCCCTTCAATCAATCATGATATCAATCTTTGTTGGATTATTGTTGATTGTTGAGCTATGTTGTGGTTCCAAGGCAGTGCATGTGTTTTGGTTTGAGAAGTGGTTTTCCTTGTTTCAAGTGAATATGATCAATATTTTTTGAAGTTTGCTAATTACGACTATTTTGGGTGTTAAAATGATGAATAACCACCCAGTGTAATTCTTGTATTTTTGCTTCTCGTGTTGTAGAATCAAGTAACCAAGTAGAAGTCTTACTTGGCGCTCATGGATAGAGAAGTTGGATGTATAAGTTTAAGGAGTAGAATATGAGAATGGTTTGGATAAATTGCGACATTGCATTTGAAAAGAAAGCGTGAATGGAAAAAAATCGTTTGTCGTGTAAAATTGCAAACTTGGTGATTGGGTAGATAGGTGGTACCGAAGATCATTTAACATATCATGGATTTACGAATGGGAATGCAAGATGGTTTGTTCATGGTGAAGCATCTTCGATACCTTCGTCCCACTTATGACTTAGGAGATAATTTTGCGATACTTGATGACATACGAGGATTTTACATGATGGAATTTGCTTTGGGCTTGTTGGGAATTCTGATGACAATGATTGGGATGGTATTCGGGAGATGAGGAACGAATAATGATACCAAAATGTTTTTATGAGTTGCTAAAAAAATGCGAAAGGAACTTTATCACGGTTAGTAAGAAGTAATTATCGCAATTATTAGGTTGTTTCACATAAAGTGTCTTAATAGAGTGAGCAACAAAGGATTTACTGATTTGCTCGAATTTATAAAAGATGCTTTTCCTGTTGGAGAGACATTTCCTAAGTCATACTATGAGGCAAAAAAGATGATAAGGGGCTTGGGACTTTCTTACAATAAGATCCATGCATGTCCAAACGACTGCATGTTGTATAGAAAGGAGTATGAGAATGATACGGAATGTCATGCTTTCTGAAAACATCTAGGCACTTGGAGGGCCAGATAGCGATGCGGTTGGGAAGCTTTATCTAAAAGAAAAAAAAAAAAGGTTCCTGCTTTAAGGTTTTAAGGCATTTCCTTTGATTCCTCGATTGTTGTTTATTGTCTTGGCTTGGCACATCTTGTGAGGTGGCATAAGGGAAGGTCGACAGGGAAGATGGTTAAATGAAGACACCTGTGGATTCTCCTGCATGGAAGACATTCGACTTTAGAAATAAATTTTGCCAAAAGAAACTAGAAATATTAGGCTTGGCTTAACATGGATGGTTTTAATCCTTTTAAGGTCTTTAAATGTTCATTATAATTACATGGCATGTCGTCTTGATACCTTATAATTTGCCCCCACGGATGTGTATGAAGCAGAATATTTTTTCTTTCTTTATTGATTCTGGCCAACTGATGCACAGGAGCCAATGCGGATGTATGCTGAGCCCTTGATAGAGTTAAAATTGTTGTGGGAGGTTGGGGTAAATACTTATATGATGCATCGATGAATCGAAATTTCAACATGCGTGACTTTGCTTTAGACGATTAGTGACTTTCCGGCTCTTGCAAAATTGCTTCGGATAGACGCAGGGGTGAATTTGCATGTCCTTCTTGTCATAAGCACATGTTTGAGTGGTTAAAGGTATAGTGGTAAGCATTGTTATAGGGGCATCGTGGTTTCTTAGCAGTGATCATCCTTTTCGTAAGATAAGAGATCATTCAATGGGTTTGAAAAGAACATGATAAGGCACCATCACAATTAGTGGAATATGGTCTTGAGAGGCTTGTGGTCGTATCCACACACCGCGTTTGGCGAGTTAAATAATGTGATAGAAATTTACCTTATAGTGGAAGAAAGCGAGCATATTTTGAGTTACCATATTGGAAAGGAAGTATCTTGCGTCATAATCTTGATGTGATGCACATTGAGAGTAATGTGTGTGAAAGTGTTCTTGCGGCCATGCAGAGCCTTGATAAATCAAAGATCATGCAATAACGTGACGACTTTTGCAAGAAATAGAATTAGGCACGAGTTGCATCCCATTGTAGATGAGTGCAGTCGCGTTACTATCCACCTCCTTGTTTTCTGATGAATAAGGCAGAAAAGGAGATTTTTTGTGGTGTTGAAACCGTCAAAGTCCTAGATGGTTATTCATCAAATATATCAAAATGCATAAATAGAAAGCCGTAGAGAATGTCGGTTTGAAGAGTCATAAATAACCATATATTAGTACAGCAATTGTTTCCCTCTAGCTCTTAGTAGAGTCTTAACCAAAGCAAGTGCGGGCACCTTTGAATTGGTGCCAATTTCTTTAGAGTTTATGTTCGAAAGTACTTCATGCTCGAGAACTTATTCAATTAGAGAAACGGTTGCTCTGACACTTTCTGTCATTTGGAGGATTTTCCTCCTTCTTTCTTTGATATTATGGTTCTACCTACCTATCCATTTAAGCGTAGAAGCAAGGTTGGCGGGACTGTCTGATATCAATGGATGTATCGAGTTGAAAATTATTTGTCCGTTTGAGAAGGCCTATGTATGTAATCAGTAGATCTGAGGTTCTATTGCGAGAGGATATCTTGCGGAAGAATGTGGTCTTTTGTGCTAGATACCTAGATGATGTTATTGGGACAAGAATGTCAGGCTACAAAGAAATCATGATGGCAATATTGATACTAGAGTTTAACTTCCCATATTTGTCAATCTTGGTCGTCATCTTAGAGGAGTGAATATTGTTAATTGGGACGTAGATACAATGAAAAGGGCACATCAATATGTGTTATTCAATTGTGAAATAGTTCGACCATTTTAAGGTGAAATTTTGTGATTAATTCGAACTGTGCATATATATAGTTTAGGATGATATATCTAATACTATTTCTAAAAATTCTTTCCTTCTTTAGCGAGCATCGGGAAATGATTAAATGTCAATCCTCGTTTTCAGTATAAGAGAGACATTGAGCAGTTCACAATGAAACTTTTGCCTTGTGGTTTTGCCAATCAAGTAAGTCTCGATGAGTACAAAATATTAAATTGTATATGTCAATTCATTATTTCTTATTATTATGCTTGTCTAACGAGGTTGAAATATGGATTTTGTGAATGAAGAATTTCTGATGAACTTAGAAACTTAGCTAAGGTCCCAGCTTCATTGGCGAAACGATACAAGGTTTTATTATTAATGGAATTAGATTTCCTTGTGAGGAGATTGAACAAAGAAGGAAAACACAAAATAGTGGTGTTGTTGTAATTGCAAAGGACGACAAGTTACTCAAGTGCTAATGACAGAAATCCTATTATTGGAGATGTAACTTATTATGGAGTATTGAAGGAGATTGTTGAGTTAGAATAATTTTTGAGTAGGAAGGTTGTTCTATTCAAATGTGATTGGGTGGGCCAAGGAAGAATGCAAAGGCAGGATGAAAATGGTTTCACACTTGTGGATTTAAGTAGACTGATGAATCTGGTGAGCCTTTTATGTAAGCTTCTCGAAACCTGACAAGTGTTTTATGCGAAGATCCCATTGATAAAGGATGGCATGTTGTGATCAAGCGCTCCTAGGGATTGTTTGACATGAATAGAAGAGAAGAAATTGGCGTCGAAGATTATTTACTAGAGACATGCACGAATGATATCTCAGATGATAATGAAATAAGATGGGTTAGGAAGGTGTAGGAGGAGCTATGACAACAAATAACATGATAATTTATTGAGAAGGGGAGCTTTACATTTCTTTTCATAGTTGATATTGTGTAAGTTAATAAACATGTACATTTCTTATGTGTGTTGTCGTTGTCTTTTCTATTTGTACTAATGATGCTAGTACATAATCGATGAAATATCGGTACCTTGTGACTTCTTTCTTCGGAGTTCATCAATTTGTCCATCCTTTATTCCTTGTTTGGTTGGCCAATTACTAATCTTCTTGAAAATGGTAAATTTGGTTTTAGCATTGTTACTTATTTTTCCATTGAAACTTGTACTAAATTATTCTCCATGTATTTTTTTGCTCTTTTATGCGAGTTAGAGCAGCGAAAGTGGCAAAATCTAGCAGTGATCTGAAGTCATTGCATGTGATAGTGCTCGGCTTCCACATGAGCACATAATGATACTCAGGGTTCTTCAGTGAAGTGCTCATGTTACTTTCAGTATTATTGAACTAACATAGGAATATCAAATTAAGTACTAAAATCTGTGAATGTTGTTCGAATATTGATTAAAGAATTTGCCCAGAAGGCTTAGGGATAATGTTTTGATGCTTATGTTCTGGGTTGATGCAGGCGATGAGTGAATGTGGCTAAGTTTATTGTTGTGACTAAATTTGAGCTAGATGTGTCTTGGTTTAGAAAGTCCATCTCCGTTGCTTAGAATATTTGCCATTTGATTTACATGATCTTAGGTGGAAGAAAGAAGAGAAAAGCGAGGGCTACTCTTATGCCTAAAGTATAAGGTGACAGAGAGAGAAACCGACAAAGAATTTCATTTAATAAATTTGGGCTAATGAATGATAAGGAACATATAGAGCACTTTTACCGCATTTCTGGCAAGTACTCACCTTTCGTAATGGAAAATATACTCCCCCTTAATGTCTTGAGATGGGAATGAATTACGAAGAAAAAAGAAACTAACAAAGAACATATCTTTCATTGAAGGTGATAGTTGGATATGTTCTTATCTACATTAGTAATATAGTGTAATCATCAAATATCTCATCGGGCTTTGAAGATTTTGGGGACAAATTTGAAATTCCCCTTGGATCTTGAAGATTACATCTTACAATCAGATTGGAAAGAAATGGAGGAATTTGAAAAGTACACTCCAAGGCTAAGTATTTTGATTCCAATTATGCTGGATGAGAACCTTAAACGTTCCAAGCGAGTGAGATGAATCACATTGGAATGACCTTGCATGAAGCATGTAGCTATAAAGGGAATAGTATGTTCTTTTCTGTATCTAAAGTTATAATTAGATAAAGTTTGGAAACTTATGCATGGTTATATGTTGTAGGAGGCCGATTGAGAGAAAAATAAAGAAATCGAGTCATCAACCGTATCGCCATACCAAGTCGAGGGTTTTCCATTATTTGTGAGATGGAGTGTGTTTCCAACTTAGATATCTTGCTTGAAGTTTCTAATTGATATACTATTGGACAACAAATCTTGCTAATGTTGTAGCATGAAAAGCAGTGGCGAACCTACGCTCGCATGTTCATGACTTGTTATTCGAAGGACGGTACTCACTGATGCGTTGGTGGGAGAAAGTGATTCACCTATTTATACTTTCAAAATGTGAAATTGTTATGAATACTAAATAGATTACAATGTATGAACAAATGAAAATGCACTACATTATCCGGGGCTTAGTGATAATGGCAAGCGATGCTTATTATAAGTCATAGGAATGGAAAATATGGGCGTGTTAACATGGTTTAGGTGTTAAAGTAGATGTCAATGGAGGCAGGTTCCTAGTCGCCAAGCAAGATCATCATCTTTATATACGAGTTACAAGCAAGAAATGAAGAACTACGAAGGAATTGAGCGAATTAAGATTACATTATGCGTGAGATCGAATGCGGGAATCCATGGATTCTTGAATGCATTAACAGAAACGATACGTTCGACCTCTACATCAGGTAACTCAAGCCTATCCAGTAAGTCATTGAAACTCTATTACAAGCGTACTACTTTTGAGGAAGTGGCATATAAATGGACTAAATCGGAGTGCGATCATAATTATATTATATTGGGGAAATTAAGCGACTTTGGTTTCTTTACTTGATACCATATGATTAACAGTTTGTATGATTTATGATTGTTGTATTATTCATGAGCACAGTGTCTTTGGGTTGCTATTTAATATGGTTGTTTTGTAAACCAAGCTTTTATTTGTTGGTATGGATGTTGTTATTACGAGCATAACAAATCCTTACGAAAAAGTTGCGTTGGGAAGAGAAATTGTAGTGTGGATCCATCAGATTTGGGTTGAGCCAGAAGAATTAGGTCCAAATTGGTGTGAAGTGACTATTCGAGGTTCCTATAGTGCAGGAGGCTGATTAACAAGGTCTTATGGATCATTCGAGATCATGGGAGATGCTACGGTGCTTGATATTGGCCTCTATCTTTGTTATTATTATGAAGATTTAAATATTTGTTCTTTTATTGAATTCTTTTTATTTAGTTTTAAATATTGTGATTTACTCATTTCATTTTTTTATTTGCGGCTTAGTAGACCATGGTGAAGATGGGTTTGAAGCTATGTTGGTATTCTTGCACTTCCACTTTGCTGTTGAAAATTTCGAAACATAGTCATAGGGCTTGCGACGTTTTGCTAGTCTGATTGTGCATTTCGAACAAATGTGTTAGATGGATGATAGTTTGACTTTGAGATTCACATAAATGTTGGATGTTCCACGTAGTTAAACTTATAATGCTTCGAATTGTTTCAAGGTTTTGAAGTTAAGTGACTATTCATTTTATATGCAAAGTGCAACATTCTTTTTGCAGTGGTATATCATATATATTTGTCTTTCAAGGCTGTAAAAGTCATAACAAAAGCTTGCGGTAAGCGAAGAGGCAAAAACAAATGCCTTAACAAATAACAAAGAGCATGATAAAGTGCCTCGATAGATATAAATAATTGGGCCAGTTATTGAAGAAGAAAAAAATGCACTCCAACATATAGCAGATGGGGCCACTTTTTCCTTGCCTCCAAATGAAATTTAAGAGCCTGATAAAATGCCTCGACTTATGACAGATGAAGCCTTTTTTACCGTGACTCAAAGGCAATTTAAGAGCATGTCACGCCTCGACATATGGTAGATAGAGCCTTTGTTTGTGCCTCGAAATGAAACCCAAGAGCATAATCGCGCCTCAGTATATGGCCAGATGAGGCATTTCGTGCCTCGAAATGTAATTTAAGAACCTGATAAAAGTCTCAACATACGATGGATGAGGCGCTTTGGTGCCTCGAAATGAACTTTAGAACCTGATAAAATGCCTCGACGCCTGCTACGTAAAGCTTTTAGATTGCCTCGAAAACATGAGGAACATCGATGCGCCTCGGCAAATATATGTTGAAACGAAGTATTGTTGCGACACATTCTTGTCACGGTGTTTATCCTAAGCCTCGATAAGTCAAAGTGTCCTGACATAATCTATTAGGGACACTTTTTAGTGCCTCGACGCTAATTTTTGTTGTAGTGAATTTGAATGTGAAATGTTGAGTGAACATTGCATGTGCACTTAGGTGGGGAGTAGCCCTTGTAGGAGGTATTCTCTATTGGGCATGGCTCACCCTTTATGGGACAACCTTTGCAATTTACAAGGTCAACATCAGGTGGGCGGCGCTCGGGCGGCGTGATTGTGAAAAATGGGCAGCCATGGCCTTAATCATTTTTGTAAAAGTTCTTAGGACAAACTAGTTCCTAGCATGTATTTTTTGTATAAAAAGAATTGTATTAAATTCTTTTGGACTATTGTAATATAAGTTAATTCAATAGCATTGTAAGCGAGGATTCTTGGGAAAACTAGTTCCTAGCATGTATTTTTGTATAATTGTTATTAAATGCTTTTGGACTATTGCCAATATAATTAGGATATAATTACTAATTAAGAGAATTAGTGATCGGACTCTTTGATTTTGTAATTAAGTGCATTATTCTCATATTTTCAATGTAAATATGAATGAATGGGTCTCGATGAAGGGACGTATCGAGGTGGTGTCGAGTAACTCAGTGTCCATGAGTAATTGGTATCGGTCCGATACCAAGACTTAGGTGCATAATGACCTAAGGTAGGAATTTCGCAGGTTGACGGCTAGTCAACGGGACCCCCGGATTTTGGGGTGTCACGATAAGCATTAGCCATATATAGGGTGTGTGTGTGTTGGCCATTTCTTCTATACTTGTGTCTCCTCTTATGGAAGTTAGGGTGGATGATCTTGTGCAAATGAATCCTCCATTTGGCAATCTATGCTCATATGAGGCCCATTACAATACCTACACACGATAGGGTATACTTGAACATCATTGGCCTTAGACTCATCCTTCTGAAGTTGGATACTTTGAAGTTGGTTTGTAAGAAGCTTCAATTGATCCATCAAATTAGCAAGAGTAGCTTGAGTTTCTTAATTAGTGAAAGCATCCATAGGTAGGTAAGCTCCTACAAACAAAAGATAACAAAAAACTAAAGTAAAATAGAAAAAGAAAAAGAAAAAAAAACAAGACTTAATATATCCGAAGTAAAGTAAAACTATTTCAAATCAATATCAATAAAAACACAATCCCCGGTAACAGCGCCAAAAACTTGATAAGCACGGAAAGTGCATATGAAAATAAGAATGCGCAAGTGCACACGTCGTGATCAAGTAATAAAGTGAAAGAAAGAGTATCATCTCACGAGGATTGGCTATTAATTACCAACTCTACTTTAGCTTAGGCTTTATTTGGATGATGGAAAATCTGTAAAATACTCAAATACACTAAACTAACATGTAAATATCCTAATCTAACAAAGACTCAAGACTAAAAACCATAGGGCATAGATTTCACCAATTCAAGCCTATGTAAACCTCCTAACCAATTAATTAATGTCCATTTCATTATGTTGATGGTGATTTCACTAATGCATATGCGAATCTCTCTCGATAATTCACCATCTACCCTTAGAATCCCAGTATTTTGCATCTACCTTCGACCAGGATCTCGAAGGTGCATTAAACCAAATCCCAATACCACACCTAATCTCTTATATCTCTATCTCCATTGTTAAATGGTAATTCATCAAATTCTCACTTCTCATATATTGAATCGAGCATGAATCATGCAGTATTAGCCCGAATTACTCACGACATTTAGAGCAAAAGGCCCCCTTTCTTGACACATATCTGAAAATAAAGCATAATCAAGTTTTGAAATTAAGAGGTGCCTAAACAAGTCTTGATTACATCTAAGCCTAAGAAAATAAGCTAAAAACATCACTAGAAAGGAATTACAACTATCGAAAGAAATACAAAGGAGGAAGAGATTACACAGATTTGGAAGTGAGAGCCTCATTCTCTTCTCCTCTAATGTCTTATTCTTCTTCAACTTTTCCTCATTTTCCAAGAACAACAGAGCCCTAGGGTGTTTCCACCCAAAGAGGGCTTCTTGCACCCAAAAGCTCCAAATATAAAGTAAAAAGAACAAAAAATTACAAACCCTAAGTGATTCAAGCTTAGGATGAAAGAAACCCTAGAATGGGTGTTCTCCCACCAAAACCGAACCCTAAAAAATTCTAAAAAACAAGTATGTATAGTGACTTAGGAAATGAGCCCTAAAAATGGGCCAAAATCAGCAAATTTGCCAAAGATGGGCTGCGATGCCATAGCATTGTAGCTAAATGGGGCTTAAGAAATCCAAAATTTCTCTGGATGCCGTGACATGTGAATAGTGATGCCACGGCATACCAGTGTTGGATGCTAATTTCTTCTCTGCTTCAATGTCGTGGCATATAGCTCAATGTCGCGATATGCATTGTTCATATGCACTTTGCCTTTTTCCTTGCATTGAACTTCCCGAGGTCGTAACTTTCTAGTCCAGACTCCAAATTGGGCTTTCTTGGACTAGTTGGAAAGATCTTAAACTCTAGTGCACATTGCTGGGCAGAGCAGAGCCATTTGATGTCGCCATTATCAAGAAAAAAAATCAAAATATCAGATGCTTGTTGTGTGTGGTGGCTTCTTGGTCTTCTTTGATTCAATTTAAACGCATTTTTTGTTCATTTTTCTCCAAAGTTGACCGAATCACCAAAATGAGACATTTAAACATTAAAACTCTAATAATCATCATCAAAATCATTAAAATGCATGGAAAATGGGATGATAATCATGGTATGAAATGCACTCATCAAGCTTCATTACCATAGTCTGAAAGAGATGTAACAATATGATGAAGGGGCTTAAAAATATCGAAGACGATGATCTTGAGGGCAAGCAGTTGGTTCTGGAGACCTTATAGCTGTCTTGTTGATCTTATTATTGAATCCTTGGGCATCCTTATTGATCCTAGAGATGCAGCTATGCTTACGGAACCGAAAAAGAGCAATATTCTCAGGAAAGCAACCAAGTGGTGGGAGTGGAACTACACCAAATGGAGTGCTAGAAAGAATATCAAATCCTTGTAGCCTTTGGCCTCTAAGCAATTGTCCCCATCCAAGACCATATTGCAGTGGGGTGGCTTTAGCTGGGGGAGATGAACTTGGACGGACAATAGAATAAAACCCTGGAAATCCAGTCCAAAATCAGCTGGTTAGTGAGAAATTCTATATACTTTATATAGAATCTAGTGAATAGGAACAGAATATTAAAGATAGTACAAGCATGTGAAGAATTTAATATTTGGTGAATTGAGATTTTTTTTTTGCATCGAGAAACAAGAATCTAGGAAATGCAAGTTGCAGATAGTGGGTTGAGATATAAGAGAAGTATAATGAGAAAAATGGAGGTCATGTTAGAGGTAGAAAGACATACACAGAGCTCCCAAGATAAAAATCTGAGAGGAACCCACCAAGGAGGGAGAGGAGGAAGACAGACGTCCCTATAAAGTTTGTGACTATGTTTGCTGACTTTGACAAAGGGAAGTGCATGTCATTGAAAACATATGTTATCAGATTGTTCCCAACTGCAGCAATAGCCATCATCTCATATGCTTGAAGACCTGAATCACCCACCAAACATTAATCAATCGATATGTGTATATATATATATATATATATATATATATATATATATATATATTTCTTGACTTGTGAGAAGTACATGTCGTGAACACATATGTTATCAGTTGTTTAATGCAGCCAAATAGCCATCATCATATGCTTGAAGACTGAATCACCCACGAGCATTAATCTAAATCGATATGTATATATATATATATATATAAGGATAAAAATATCGGTTTAACGAATATATCGATTACTTGAATTTCTGAGATATATGGGATACTCTTCAGTATATAACGGAGATATATCGGGGTGAATATTTTTATATATAAAAATAAAATTATTTAAAATTTATTAAAAATGGTAACAAATTTTAAAAATTTGATGTTAAATGATAGGCCATATATTAAAGTTATTTTATAAATATAATGTATATATGTGAGGGACCAGGCTGGATACACCAGGAGTCTGCAGGTGAAGTCACTTCAGTGGAGTCTAGAATACGATCTACAGGGATGCACAAAGGGACCCCCAAAAGAAGAAGTAAATGCTGTGACATAATACCTCAGGCAAGATAAATCCAGTAGGCCTATCGAGAGTATTCTGGAAATTACTCGATGAGTTTAATACTAATGTCGGAGCGTTAAGTATTTGCGAATTTAGGGTTACAAATGAGATTAAATAGATCCAACAAAACAAGGACATATAGGTTGGGATAGAGTATTGCAGTTGTCGTAGATAAAGCGGTGTTGAATCTGGCGCGAGGTAAAATACTCTGGCTGTGGACTAGGAACATATTTAAAACAATAATGTGAGATAATAAATCTCGTGGTATATCAGTTTATAAGGAAGTGCATTTTTAAATTTCAAGATTTCTTCTCTCAACCTTAGTTCACTCTTTGTAAAGTTCACAGTTTAAAACATTTCCTGAAACTGACTTTACCCAGTCCAAACATATAGGAATCATTTCTCAACAAATTAATGACACAATGTTAAGGAAAACATAATGCAGGCCCATTTGCAACACAAAGCCAAGCACAAAACATGTATAGTCATCAAGTAATAAAATAATATGAAATGCACCATAACCATGAGTATAAAAAAAATAGTTATACCATATTTAGAAAATCAACAACGTCCATTTACATACCCATCATAAGCGGAGTGATTGCAAGTAGACCTCACGACTGCCGTGACGGTAATGAACTGTGGTTACACGGCCCATCAACGTGGCAACTAACAAACCTCAGTGGAAGGCTAGGGCCATCCGTGTGACTAACAAACCTCAGTAGACCCAGGCCATCCGTGGCAACTAACGCAAACCTCCGGGTAGACGGCCATCCGCGTGGCACCTAACAAACCTCGAGGCGGCCCGGAAGCATCCGCCGTGGCACCCTGTAAACCTCCCATTAAACCACGGCCATCCGTAGCACCTAATAAACCTCAGATGGCACCGTATCACGTGGCCTTTAACAACCTCCGGGTAAGCGCAGCGTCCGTGTAGCAACAAACCTCAGTGAACTGTCATCACGTGTCCTCTAATAAACCTCGTTTTTTGATAAGTGTTAATAAACCTCAGGGTTGGCAGGTAGTAAGACAGTAACGATATCTTAGATTCCTTCTCACATATTGCCTTTCCTTAATCTTAGTATTGAGAGTGGATCATGAAAATCTCAAGATCCACCTTTTCTTTTAACAATAGTTTTTCAGATAGTTTACAACCTCAATCCATATTACTCCCAAATATCAAACATAGCAACTCATCCACGAACAATTAAAACTTGCAAATAATTAAAATGTTGACAAAAATTCACATGAAATAATAACTTGTTTATATGGCAAGAAAGAAATCATGTTTGAAATCTGACCAACATCGATCCATGATATTATGTAAAGTATTTAATCACAATAGATATAATAAAGCTTCCTTTGATAATTTAAAAGCATATAAACCACTCACGACTATAAATGCTGATTTGTTCTACACTGCGAAGTCGTCGCAAGCGGCGTGAGTGCACAATATAAATAAAACACCATTTAGGCTCGATAAGCGAACGACAACATTGGAATACCACGAAGGCCTTAGAATAGTGCAGAACTATGGGAAACCATCCCAATTTGACTCGACCAGTCGATTACGATTGGCCCTATGGGCCGATACCCCAAAAAATTGGGGCTTTTTGCGAGAGCTAATTTCTCGAAATTGAGCGAATCGATAATTCCTAAAACATCCGATTTCACTAATACAACTTCCAATTTTGCCCAAATTTGACCAATTGTTCTATTTGATCGACTTCAGTGATGCAGAAACAACCTAAAAATGGAAACCTAACCAGCGATGTCCAAAATTTACAAACCACATATCGATAAATCCCGAGACCGGGAACTCATTGGTATCATTGCAGCGGTCCGCCGAGTGGCTGTGGTAGCGGGAAAACCGTTCGCTTAGTAGATTTGTTTTCGCGTAACTTCAACGATCACGAAATCGCAAGGGACGATGAGTTCGGAAGGTCAAATGGTGGAAAAAGAGGTATGGGGTGGCACGAGGTGGCGGAAAATGGCGAATCTGGCTTAGGTGAATCGGTCTGACGCCGTCAGATTCAGCCGGCCCGGATCGGCCAGCGTCCGTGGTGGTTGGCGGTGAAGTTCTGACGGCATCGATCGGCGGTGGCGCGCCTGGTGTTAGGCGCGTGTCTGATCATCCAGGCCCGGTGGTGCCTCGTCTGGTCGATTGTTTTCTCACGGGCGCGGTGGCTACTCGGCCCAGGTGTTAGGTTTGGAGGTTTTTCTCTTAGGGTTTGGGGCTGGTATTTGTTTGGGCTGGGGTTTTCATTTTGGTATCTAAGCTATGTTTATACTTTAGGTCTGGGTCACTTCGGGTAAATCGAGACCAGGAACTTGGACCTTGATAAAGTCTCTTTATTGAACTTCTAATGGTCGTAACTTTTATCAAGTAAGTCGGATTGTGGCGATTCCTTTGTCTATGAACTTCGTGCTCGGCTGAGGCCCTCTGAAATGGTATCTTAGTTAACTTAAAACTATTCCTCCTCAGAAAAATTAGAGCTTAGTCCAACAGGTGGCTTTGGTCAACTTGGTCAAACTTGGTCAAACTCGTATTATTTGGTACGGGTCATTACAATATAAGTATAATCAAATATCAAATTATCAATAAATGAAAATATATTAATACTTAGATTTTAAATATATAAATATAAATTTTAGAAAAAATAAGATTGAAAATAATTTATTTCATTTAATAATAAAACAGATTTCTCTTATGTATATAAATACTCTTTTAATATAAAATTAAATACTGAGTTCATTATTTTGATAAATGTAGAAATTTATAAGCATAAACATATATATAAGTCTACAACCCTCGAGCATATAAAGGTGGATGGTTGGGATCTCTAACAACCAGGATGTCTCGAGTTTGAGCTTTAAGAATGTAGCTGTATTATGTGGTAGATCTTTACCGTCCTTATGGTTCATCCTGGCTCGAATGAGGATTAGTCTGGGTATTGTATGACTTAAAGGTGTCTTAGTGTGTGCTCCGGGCTAAGCTCGAACACCTCATGACTACAACAAAATATATATATATATATATATATATATATATATATATATATATATATATATATATATATATATATATATATATATATATATATATATATATATATAAATTACAGATATCAAACAGTATATTTTAGATTTCATTAGACCTTAGAGTTTTTTTTCCTATCGTTTTTTTTTTCCTTTCTTCCACTTCTTTTTCCTCTTCCTCTCTTGCACTTAAATTCGAGGATCTCCCTTGATCCTTCATCTTTAGATGAGATCTGCTTAGTTTTCCTTTCTTCCTCTTTCCTTTTCCTTCGCCCCCTCTTCTGCTACATGGCGATGCACCCACTTTCCCTCTCTCCACTTCTCTTTCCTTTGCCTTCCCGTCTCCACTTTCCACTCTACTCGAGTCGTCCCAATGAAGTCGACCATTACACAGTATTTGATGGCAATTGAGATTCTTTCGATTCCAGTTATTGGTTCTTAGATTTTAGACGAAGGTGAGTGTAAAACCTCTTCTTCAATATCTTCGTTTCACAGGGTTAGGGTTTGATCGACAACTCATGATAATTGTGCATATTGGCGATATATGTCGATATTTTGGTTTAAAACCGATATTTCGCCTATAATTCCGACATTTCTGCTTTATTTTCCATCAAGCGATAGCTCAGGGCAAGCTTATCATATCGGGTTGATGACAAGCGATATATCAGTGAAACATATCGAGGATATATCCAGTTTTGAATCCATGTATATATATATTCTCAAAACATGGATATATTATTTAAAAAAAAAAAAAACTGAAGGACCCACTTCAAAAATTTTATCAAGATCACAGCAAAATTTCAAAATTCTCCTCCATTGAGTTCATAATATAAGACCCACTTCACTAAAAAAGCGCCAGAATAGTCTTGGCAACTGATGAAATGGGCGGGCAAGAGTTGGTTTAAACAAATTTTATAGACCTAAACTGCCAACCAAAAACTAGGTGCCTTTTCTATGTGGGTAACCATGGTCTCAAAACCCTATGACTTCGAAGTAGGTCTAAGGGTAGTCCTTTTAAAACAGTGAACACAAATTTACAAGTATAAAACCAAGAAGAGAAATGAAAGAGAGAGAGAGTGCAAATACAATCCACTTTATGGTGGCATTAGTAGAGTTAGGAGTCTGGGTAGGCTTAAAGACCCATAAAACCATGTAAGCCTAAGTCCATGAGAGAGAATTTCTACAGAAAATTGGCACCAAAATTTTCTTTTATTTTTTTCAATTTAGGATTTGGTAAAATCTTAGCAACGGAAAAACCGTGACATGGCGGTGCACATAGTCTAATTCAAATCCTGTATACATCAAAAATATGACAATGACATATGACGCATTACCACTTTAAAACTATACTATGTACATACATATCTTCCATTATACAGAATTCAAAAGTATTTTCTTACATAATATTATTAATTCACAATGACTTTATCTGATGTCAGGAATGAATCTGTGTGCCAGCGTCATAGTATTTGTACAGAAGAGCCGTTTTTAGTAAAATAATGAGCTAAACGAGCTCGATGAGTGTGCTTTATAAAATGTTTTGCTTTTACGTAAACATCTCAAAGCGGCTCTCTTTTCAAGATGTTTTCCGGAAGCCCTTGCTCTTTTTCTTAACTGCTTTAAAAATTCTGCAAAAGCTTCTGTCTCTTCTTTTAAAAGTTTATAAAAACTTATGCTTATGCTTTTAAGTTTATAAAACTTTTAATATGCCGCTTCCTTGCTTTCAGATCAGAAGTCAAATCTTAGTACATAGATTATAATAAATAAGACGATATAGACATGATATCAAATGAAGATTTAGAGTTTAGGCTCTGAAATATAGTTTATTCGGTCAGGTACATTCCTTTTTTTCTTTTCTTTGGAATTGTGCATTCAACTAAGGAAATCCCAGTAGAGCAGTAGGGTTCTACGCCTAAGTTTACGCTCTCACAGGAAGGCCGCGGCTTTGCCGCGGAGGTACCATGTGCACATGGCTGATGACCTCCCCATCGAGTTAGGCTTTACTGTGATTCATACCATGAATGACATTAACGATTACAAGTTATGGTTGTAGGTACTCGGCATGCACGACAAGAGATAACTGAATACAATAAGAGTTAGGCTGTGGTGCTCGGCATGAATGTCATCGGGGCCAGCGTGACTTGTGGCATATGACAAATTCAATTCAATGAATGCTTTCGAGAATAAGGGTCTTAATCGCAGTCCAATTACTGATCGAGTGAAGCAATCGAGGAAGAGCTGGAGGGAGGAGGGGCACTGCGCCTGTTTCGAAGGTGCGAGGAATCTGATGATATAAGACCTCTCCCCCTATTAGTCAGGCTCGGCAAAATTTATTCACCACGAAACGTGTGAGCCTTCCCAACCCGTTTTTTTTTTTTTCTTTGTTCGTAGTTTCTGATTTAAGCCAATTCAGCACTTTAAATTTCTTACTTGCTTTTCAAACATGGTTGAATAAATCAAAACCATTATTTATTTGTTTTTTGCGTATGTTTAAAATGAAACCATTTACTTGCTTGCTAAACTCATTGCTTGCTTCAAAAATATGGTTTATCAAAACCATTAAATACCAGTGTAAGGCAGGTTTATAATAATAATCTGTTAGTATTTGAAAAATATGATTGAGCATTTCCTTTTATAGCTTATTAAAGGTACAAACGATTCACTAATTTTTCTGTGTGTACCTTTTAACTTCTGATGGCAAATACAGCGAAAACGTTAATTCTTGCGTATAAATGGAAATTTAACATACTTAGCTATTAAGCTATCATTTATTAAATGCGTATTCCCTTTATTCATACGTATTCACTATTCATTCGTATTCACTATTCATACTCTTATTCATTTCTTCACTATATATGTATTTATACGTATTCATGCGTGTTACTATTTTATCATATTATAAATGTTTACCATTTCACATGGAAATCAGGTGAATCCGAGTGATTTACAGTGCTCACGCATAGCTCGTGCGTAGAATAACTTCCTCACTTTGGTCGAAAGCCTTAGGTATGAATCACGTAATCCCGAGAAAAACTAAAATTTGGTTTTTCCGGTATTTACAGATTCTAGGTGAAATCTTGTGTTAATGCTTAAATTTTCTCGTCAGACACTTTCACATTTATCCCACGAACCGAATAACCGATTTTCATGGGACCGGTGAGCAAGAAAAGAGAAAAAATAATTAAAATTTACTCCTTTTCTCCTCCACGTTCTGCCCGTCTTCTCCTGCTGCCAAACTTTTAAGTTTGGTTTTTTTTTTTTTTTTTTTTTAATCCAAGTGGGACCCACGTGTCCCTTTATTCCACTTCTTAGTTCGTTTCAATTCCGAACAAATTATTTTCATTCCGCTTTCAATTTTATTTATCTTAATCAATATTCTTTATATATTTACTATTTTTGAATTTTTCAAAAATCCCGTTTTCACTTTATCCACAGCTTCGTGGCTCAGAAATATTCCGACCGTCTTTAATTCAACGAAACTTTTTCAGTCACTAGATTTCGCAAGACAAACTTAATGTGGCAGTCCGCTTTGTCATCGAGATCCAGAGAATTTCGAGACTCCCTAAAATTCCTGGGTAATTCATTATTATTGCTTTTACTATTTAAACTTCCATTAATTATACTTTCACCCCTCCATTTTCCATAATCAAGAAAAGTTGTCACAATTCTTTGAAAACTTTAAAATTTTATCCTTTATTAATGGCACTTGGTGCACATATGCCTATTAGCTATATCGCATCACAAGACCCCATCTTACTTTACAAGGCAGAGAGAGAGAGAGAGAGAGTAAATATGTATCATATATGAAAAACAGTGAGTTTAAGGTGTATATCATATATGAAAAGTTGCATGTATATATATGATAGATATGTATTTTAGATTATGAATCATAAAGGATACAAGACAATGGATCTAACAGTCATCGTACTTGAACCAATTAGTCCAGCAAAATGTTATAACAAATCCAGATTCTTAGTGTAAAATATATGAACCTCCAATTTTAAATTATTCTGAACAAGATCAACAGTACTCTGCAAAATCTCCCTTTCCTGCAAGTTGATTAACAAATTTCCTCACTAAGACTAAAAGCATAAGATCTGAATCAAAAGCTTATCTATCTAAGGCATCCATACATACTGAATGACAGACAACATGACAAATAAACAAAGAAATACCATTATTGCATAGAAGCAAAGTTATTTTCCATTATATCAGCTAAAAATGGAAATGGTAAGAAAATAACACAAACCTATTAGCAATGAGTTTCAGTGCCTGCTGCCGAATCTCAAGCTGCTGGAACTTGAGAACAGATGTTGTCTAACGAAGACTTTACCATTCTCCTCATCTGGACTAATTTTTTCAATAACTACAAAAAAGACATGTAGCCTAAGAATCTTATATAAATGTATCTATACTGAAGAAAATTGGAGCAAAAATAAAGCTTTCAATAAAAATTGTATTCTCCACCATGCAAGTTCGGGTCTGCCACCAATACATCCTCTATTCCAAATTTCAAGACCTTTATCACTACATCCTCTTGGTAGCCTCTAAGCTCTGCACCATGAACCTGGAGTTAATAATCATTCATCATAAAAACAAAATGACAAAAGTATAAAAATGGGGAAGAAAAAAGAGAGAGGTGAACGGTATAAACCTGTGCAATTGAAGCGGAAGCAATTGGTGGTGGGTCAACATATTCATGAACGCTATTGATAGGGGTGAATTGTATTAGTATTTATAGCGTGTTTCTCATGTGTTTATGTAACCTAAATACTAGATTCACACCCATATTCTTGAATATTACACTAATCCCTAAATTGTTGATGTTTTGCAGGCATTGACAGTAAATCGAGCAAAGAACGAGCAAAAAGAAGCTAAGAAGGCTGAACCTGATGTTTGAGGCTCTAATTCGCCAAGGCGAAGGGACACCTTCGTAGCATCGAAGTAGTTTGCTAAGGCGAAGAGGAAGCTTCTTTGCTGCACAGCTGAAAACTGCAAAATGATGAGTCTCGGGTTCACCAAGGAGAAGGTGAACCTTCGCCGCAACGAAGGAGTTCACATCTGCGAAGGAGACCCCTCATTGCAGCGAAGAAGGAAGATATTGCATACATGAGTCTTGGGTTCACCAAGGTGAAGATGGCCTTCGCCGCAACAAAGGCCTTTGCCAAGGCAAAGCTTGTCTTTGCCAAGGCGAAGGAAGATCATTCAAAATGGAGACACCTATCTTCGCTAAGGTAAAGGACTCCTCACTAAGGCGAAGGATGTCGGGCTGGGACAAAAATGTTTCCATTTTTTGCCCAATCTTTGGCCCATTTTCCCAATGATATAAATACCATACTTGTAATAGCTTTTAGGGCAACTTGGAGAGGACTTGGAGGCTTGAACATTTTCCATTTTTAGGGTTTCTCTCTAGGTTTGTATTTTTAGGGTTTAGATTTACTTGATTTTTGGCTTGTTTTTGGAGTTGAATTGCAAGATCCAACTGCTAGGGGACTTTTATTGGCAATGAAGCAGAGTTTTAGAGGCTTTATATTTCACATTTGTTTTTTACTCCTAAACTCTTCTCTCCCTCTTAATCTTTCAGCATTATGTTTGGTGTAAACGTGGTTTTGTTGGGTTTTAAGGCTGCTATGAGTGGCTAAATCCTCCTCTAGGACTGGATGTTGACATTGGTGTTTGGTTTATATATTGTCTTGAATGATTTTGTGAATATAATCTTGTGTTGAGGTTTTATGGATGTGGTTTTATAAATTCTTAGGTTTTTATTCAATTGTTGCATGCTAGGTAGTGAGATTGAGACCTAGAGCTCAAATGGTTTCCAGAGTGACAGTTGAAAGTATACCCTTAGGACTTGATTTTCATTTCCTAATATCTTATAATTGATAAAATCAATTTAACTTAATCAAAGAAGTCTTGAAAATTAGGAATGTCTAGTACTAGATGGATTTTATTAGGAGGGACATCATTTAACCTTATGTGATGATCGTATGGACTGAAAGTTTATCGATCTAAGCAGAACCTGGGAAATTCCATTGCATGGACCGAGAGGTTACCAATAGAATTTCCTAAGGATTGATTTACCTTAGAACAAGTATTACATTGTTTGACCTAGATGGACCGAAATGAGAATAAGGATTAGGTGTGAGAAATTGAGGAGAGACTCGAAAGAGTGAACTTCATACAAAGTTCCTTAGGTAAGCACAAGAGTATTTTCACTTAATTAACACTTAATGAATATAAGCCATAAATGCACCAATGGAAATAGTTGGCCCTAGTGTTAATCTCTAAAGTTTTTCTCTCAATTCAATCCATCCACTTGTTAATTTTCAAGAATCAGTTTTAGTTTAGTTTAGTTTAGTTTTATTTTCAGTTAATTATAAATCCCAATCATTTATTTCGCTTAAATAGTAAAATTCTCAAGTAGCCAAGGTACTTAATCCTCACTTAAGCCATCTCTTCCATGTAGGTTCGATATCTAAGGTTTTCAATTTGAAAGCCACTATATTACTTGTGACCCTTACGCATGCAGGTTTTGGTTGATTTTTACCAAACTTTTATACAACACAAAAAACAACCTAACAACTATCTACTTGCACACCATTCTCAATTGAATTTTCATCTACAAGGCTAATTAAGAAAACTGATTCAGATCTGAGTATGTAGAGCTCAATTCATTTCTAAGAAGAATTGAAGTACTCCAAAATGATTTAGTGCAAAATTAGGCATACCTCACTCTTCTCACTTTCCAAAATGTAATTGTCCTTGTTGCTGTTGTGATTGTCCTTGTTGAAGTTGAATTAGTTGTTGCGTTTGTTCTTCACATTGTTTGAAATGGATGATCTCTTCTTCTGTTTCCTTAAGCTTTGATGCAAGGGCTGCATTTGCCTCTTTTTTTTATGTGCCTCCAAATACCAATGTTGAAGTTGCACCAAATCCAAAACCACGTGCACAACCATGTCTTTCAGGGCCCATCACTTGTGTGTACATGCTATCCATTGATAATGGAGGAGATGATGAAGATTCTCCCATTTGTGATTGTGTTTGAGTTACCAAAATCTCCTCGAACTTGGCCTAAAGGGATAATTAAGGGAAAATCATTCTTAGATTAACATGTAAGTATGTCATTGCATTTATGTGATAATTATTATGAAAAATAATTGAGTACTCACCATAATTTCACTAGATGCATCATCAATAGGAGTTCCATCCTTGCGTGTATGTGTGAGCTTGAACATATCTATACTATTAGGTTGTGTACGATCCTCCCTCAATCGTGCCTATATAGAAATAAAGTGTAAAATAAATAAATATATAAAAAATTAATTATAAAAAACATTATTATTAAAAATGATGTACTAACTTGCTCATAACGAAGTTGTGCAAATCTTTTAGTCCCTGATTTGTGATTAATCTTCTATTTAGCTCTATTTTCCTTATTTCTTTTAAAGTGAACTATATTAGGCACAAATAAAAATGTAAAGTACATGCATGATCATTAACAAAAATACTTTATGTTAAATCTTACTTATGCCTCTTTTGAACTCCAAAACTGGACAAGCCATCTCCAATTAGCATCAGAAACCAGTAGTGGCTAATGCCTTAAGCGTTCCTCATTAATAGCCCAGGGTTCATAGTAAGTTGTTTTCATTTTGCTCTTGTAGCTTCTATATTTATCATCGGATTGTTGGGATTCCTCAATGCCAAGAGCACTGAAGCACAACCGATTAAACATAAAAAACCAAAACCGAGAGTTCAAAGCATCATATACCTTTGAAGATCTGCTCTTGGAAGATGTTTGCATCTTGACCAAAAATGAACCAAGTCCTAGGTTCGTCTCTAACGGTATCCACACGAAGACAAGACCCGAGAACCTCCAACGAAAAGAAGTTGAAAGCAAACTCGGTGCTAGCCAAGATTAGTCTCAATAAAGGAAGAAGAAGACTGGATTTGATGCTCTCAAATCTCTCTTCTTCTTGGTTGTTCTTCTCAAGAACAAAAGAGAACTCAACTCTCTTGATTTGGAGACTAGGGTTTCCAAATTCACAATTAGGGTTAGGGTTTCTCCATAGCATCATATTTCTAGGAGAAACCTACCTTATCAAAAGACCAAAAGGCCCTCACTCAAGAAGGAATATGTTGTGTGCATCTCCATGCATGGTAACATGCTCCCTCATGGGCCTTAAGTCCCTAAGCAAGCTTTTTGCCTATCCCATTCTCTAAATGAGTCCTTTTAGTCCCGAGATTCCACTAATCTCGGACCTATCTAATCCCCAAAGTTAAGTCCCTCGTGATTGGATCATATCCAAGTCCGTTTTATATCAAGTCTTCATCTTCTAAGTGTGACCCATTAGGTTCCGGTTATGTTGGCCACTTAATCAACTATTTAATCAAGTCATAAGTGGCGTCTAGCAACACATCATGACCCCTAATTGATCGGAGAGTCAGTAGTTTAACTGCAAACCCTTCCATAGGAAAATACCGCGCAATTCGTCCTTTCACCAAACTATACCTTACTCAGTTCAAAGCATGGACAAGGTGTAGCTACCACTAGACTGGCTACACCACATCTAGCCCAAGTGATATTAAATCTTGTCCTCGAACTCATTACTTTTCAGTCATGCACCTGAAGACGCTCGTCATGGCCTTTCCACTCTGGCCAAAGAATCCCTTGTAATGATCCTAATAAGAGGCCATATGTATATTCTCCCTCTATTGGGAGTGGCAAATCCTTTGTTGGCTACTCGGTGCCTTCGAACACCTGGTGTACCCAACTGATCACCCAGCGACCTCCGAGAAGCTGACGTGTCGAGGTCAAGTCTGAATCAACATCCAAGATATCCTTAAGCACCTCAAGTCTAAGGATACATGCACCATTGCTATGATGAGACAATCATCTACATTTAAATAGATTATCCATATGATTGTCTCATGGTAGGTCTTCAATGTACTTAGTTACTCTTAGTAAGCATCCACATGTCAACTTTAATCAACTCATGACCACAGTTTATAAGATCTACTGTTTCATCCAATCAAGGAGTATGACATGTGCTAGTATGTCCCACCAAACAACTGTAATCTTATTGATTCTATGACTTTTGGGATAATTTAGATACTAATATAATTAAGCATGACTCATTATCATGATCTCATCATGATTTCCTTCATGCTATGTTATGTATCATGGACTTCATTAATTCGATTAAAGATCTATATCAATTCAACATATGAATATCAAATTAATAAAGAAGAGCCTTTCACATTAAAAAAATATGTAATGGCGTACAAAAAGTGCTAAGGCGATTGCCTTTAGATCACTTCTCTAACAAAATCCCACTTGCACTAAAGCTAATCGCCTTTGTATCTCATACTATACATAAGTAGATGTGAATCATACTTCTTCCAAGGAAGTGGCTTTGCCAAGAGATCAGGCATATTTTGATTAATGGGCATATCTCTATCGTTACATCATGTCTACCAATTATTTTTGAAATCAAATGGTATCACCCTGAGTACCATTTTTTACCTTTAATGATACCGTGGTTCCACTTGCTTTTGCAATGTCTCCATTGTTATTCCAATACAATAGTATCACATCAACAATGCTAGGGACTACTCTTAGTTCATAAATGAACTGTCTTATCCAAACCACTTCCTAAGCTGCCATCGGAAGCAACAATGTACTCTGATTCAGTTATAGAATCTGCATTCATTTCCTATTTCAAACTCTTCCAACTGACTGTGCCACCATTCATATGTGAACGCCTAGTCTGATTGAGACATGTATTTATCTCTATTATATTGCAAAATGGTATTTTACCATAAGATCCCCATCTCCATAAATCAAGAACACATCCTAAGTGCTTCTCAAGTACTCTAGGATATTCTTGACAGCCACCCAATGACCCTCACCTAGGTTAAACTAGTATGTGTTAGTGACTCTTAGAGCAAATGATACGTTAAGTCTAGTACATAACATAGCGTACATGATTGATCCTATAGCCGAAGCATATGGGGACATACTCATGCGTGTCCTCTCATCTTGTGTCTTTGGACACATGAACTTCGAGAGGGTGATCCCTCTTGACATGGGAAAGTATCCTCTCTTTGATAGTTCTATGCTAAACCTATTTAGCAACTAACCTATGTATGTGAAAGACCAAGCAACTTTCCTGATCTATCTCTATAGATCTATATCACCAATATGTAGGTCGCTTCTCCAAGGTCCTTCAAAGAGAATGTTCCTGGATAATCAATATATTGACCAATTGTAATACTGAGACGTCGTTTCCATTAATTGATATGTCACCCACTTATAATACTAGGAATACGACTACACTCCCACTATCCTTCTTGTACACGCAAGGCTCATCTGATCCTCAGGAGAAAAACAAACTCTCGATCGTCTCACCAAATCGAGTATTCCAATCAGATGCTGCTTCAACCATAAATGGATCTCTGAAGTTTGCATACTTTACCGCTTATTTATTGGGAAGCCCCTGCTGTAGTCGGTACATCCTTGAATAGGTTTCATTGGAGGTCAGCTCTCACACCCATTTTTCATATCTCGTTATCATAATGAGCAGCAATGGCTAGAAGAATTCTTATGGATTTAAGCATGGCTCAATTCCTTCTCTTTGACGATAACCCTTAGCTACAAGCCTAACTTTATAGGTAATCACATTACTTTCCATATGTGTTTTCTTTTTGAAGATCCACTTGCACCCTCTGGGTTTTTATCCGTTTAGGTTATTCAACCCAAGTCCATGCTTGGTTGACTCACATGGAATCTATCACTAACTTCACGACTTCAAGCCATTTGTTAGAATCTGAACTATTTAGAGATTCATCGTAGGTCAATGGTTTATCATCCTTTGTGAGCAATACGTCCCACTATTCACTGATGTGAAATCTATATTTCTCTAGAATAGTATGTATCCTAATTGTGCTACGATGTGCTTGTGTTTTAAAAGGATCAACTGCTACTTCATCAACATGAATAATAGCCTTTGGATTATATCAGTTGATCTGCATTTGTTTGAGCACTTTGAACTTCACCAAGTTCACCTCCCATTGTCTTCTTTTAGAAGAAACTCTTTCTCTAAGAGGATAGTATGTTTTGAAAAAAACAACCTTTGTTTTAAAATGTTGTAGAATTGATATCCGATAGTTTCTTTAAGATACCCTACAAACAAACACTTGTCAGACTTAGCTTCAAGCTTGTCTGATACTGTCCACTTCACATAAGCAAGACAACCCCATACTTTCATGTGAGAAAGATAGGGTTTCTTATTAGTCCATATCTCACATGAAGTAACCTCAATTGACTTGGATTGGACTTTGTTTGACACTTAAACAATAGTCTCATGTGCATACCTCTAAAGTAACTTGAGTAGGTCCACCTTGCCCATCATATACCTCTCCAAGTCTAACAAGGTTTGGTTTGTGCTTTTAACAACACCACTTGATGCGATGTGTAAGATGAAGTCCACTTGGATAAAGTCTCATTATCCTAGAGATAACTGTAAACTCTTTGGCTTAAGATTACACTTGGATCTCATCTATGATTCGACATTTCAAATCTCGTTCTTACTTCATTTCTAAATTCTCTAAACTTTTTCAAAGGAATTAGATTTGTACATCTTCATAGACAAATACCAAAATCATGAATGATCATTGATAAAGGTTATGAAGCATATAAAACTACCTTTGGCATGTATGGACATAGGACCACATACATCATAATGTATTAGGTCTAATGGTCCATAAGTAGGTTCACCCTTTCCCATAAAGGGCAATTCGGTCATCTTTGCCTAACAAGCAAGATTCACATTTGTCAAATGAATCATAGCCAAATGACCCTAAGCTTCCACTCTTGTGTAATTCAATCATGCGTCTCTCACTTGCATGGCCAAGGCAACAATGCCATGAGTAGAATGATTTCACATTTTCTCCCTTTAGCCTTTTATTGTCATTAACATTTAAAATTAGATTGGATATATCTAATATGTAAATTCCATTGCTTAATGTACCACCAACATAAAATTGACATTCAACTAATGTTCTTATCAATGCTAGTCCATAAAAGCAATCATCCAAATTTAAACAAAGATCACTAGAGGTGCAAAACATAGGTCCATATAGCAATAGCTGCAACTCTTGCACCATTGCCCACTTGAAATTCGGACTCTCCCTTTGTGAGCTTTCTACTGCTTCCTGCATATCAACCCATGTGTATGAGCCACAATTGGTATCAAATAACTAAATGTTCTTAGGAGAAACAGTATTTAGCCTTAATTTCATAAATACCTGAAGATGATGGAGGATTACATGCCACCTTCTTCTTGGATTCCACGTAGGCCTTGCAATTTCTCTTCCAATGGCCAACTTGACTACAATAGAAGCAAGTCTCTTTCTGGGTAGTCCCTTTGCCTTTCTTCTCAACCAATATTGCCTCAACTATCTTGAGTATGTTGATCAACTCGAGTATGGTGGACATGATGTAGTTCATCCTATAGTCAAGCACAAATTGTGCAAAACTATTGGGTAAACTAGCCATAATCAAGTCTACACTCAATCCAAAGTCCATCCAATAACCCAATTGATACAACCTCTCAATGTTTTCATACATCTTCAGTGCATGCTACACTAGGGATGTCCCCTTATCCATCTTGGAACCAAAAAGCAGTTCAGAGGCTTTGAACCTTTTAGTTCTAGCTTGCTTTATTGATATAAAGTCCCTAGATATGGCCACTTTGAATACATCCACCATTTTATACTCCGTCTCTAAGCTCGTGTGACATGGAGGTGAGGATAATCAATCCCACCCTCGCACTATCAACTAAGCACTTCTGATATGTCCTCTGAACTCTTTCATATGCATCAACAACTAAGGATTGAGAGAGTGGCTCAACAATGACATAGGATAATCTTTTCCTTTTGAGAACTATTCTCAAATTCTTTAGCCAACCCAATAGCCCAAATTTTCAATTCATAAGAATCCATTATGGATTGCAGTTCACATTCGTTGGACATGGCTTGATCTAGTTAATTATATGTAAAAGAGATCATTCTAGATTGTACTTTAAAATGCACATAATTATTTACATATAGCCTGATAATCACACAGGCTCCCACTTTACATGCCTTAATACTAACTGACAAACTCTCACTCATTGATCCGAGAGAATCCTATGAGGTTCTCCTAGTGGGCCTCTAAGCATTCAGCCATCACCAAGTACACCTTTGTCACGCCCGATTCTCATCCACCCGATTGTCGAACTTAAACCGGTTTCAAAAGTAAACCATATACTGGGACTTCTTACCTGTTTTTTTTTTATTTTATACAAACAATATTTTTCATAACCAACAATCATTTACATTTACTAATGAACTACCACTCCAGTGGTATCCATTAAAGTTTATACACATACTAAGTCCCATTTACTTATATACCATATCTAAACAAACATCGAGATCGCGGAACAGGTTGGTGGAGCACCTATCTCTCGAGATACTGGGCCACTGTGTGGTGAAATGTCCCGTCTCTTTATCTCTCTTCAAGACTCCACACCTGATTGAACACCCGCTTAAGCTTTACGCTTTAGTGGGAACATATAGACAAGAATACCACAATAACACGCTTATCACTATCTTTTTACTTTTACTTATACACAAGTCTATTCTTATGTGACTTCTAACTCATCTCTACTTTATACATGTAGGATTTTGGCCTTCATTCCATATCATTATCTTATTCATATTACCATGTATCAAGTGTCTTTTGGCAAGTTTTCTAATTCATATCTCTACATGTATGTCATATTAGACTGTTATCTAAACAAACTTATACTTATACAATGGTAACCGAAACATACTGTCATATTAAATAATATCAATAATCAACTTAACATGTTTCAATTCATATTTAGACTCTTACTGCTATCACTACCGGGCCATTAATCAACCCCCTTTAGGAAATTATATTTCACATCCCTGATGCCCAAGTAAACTTTTAGTTTTCGCTTTATTAAATTTTCATTTTTAAAGTGTCACGACTAATCCCCGACTAATCTTATTATGATCGTCGGAGCCCAATTTATCTCGAATGCTTTCAATCAAAAACATTTATTTCGTTCCTTTATTAAATTTTTATTTAAAAAGTGTCGCGACCGAATCCCCTACTTGACTCAAGCATGGATTCCAAGCCGGAGCCCTAAGCATTCCGACATTTTCAATTATCTTTCCAAAACATGTTTGCTTATGTTATTCTATTTCTTGCACTTTTTAATTCGCTTCTAAAGCACTTTTCGCAATCCTACGACTACTTACAAATTCAAAATAATTACAACCTTCATTAATTTAATAACATGCATTTACAAAATAATGCCATTTTATCCACATAAACTCATGCTACTCATTTTCGCATGCTTTCATTTTACACATCGTTTATAATATCACGACATGCATTTTCAATGCAATAATCTAATTCACAATTCAATTTTTGAGATTTAAGCATACACATAAAAATCCCATTTGCACTCGTCATTGTTGGTTATTTCACTTTGACTATTTAATTCACATTTCTGACGGATTCGCTTAATGAATCCCGCCTCTTATCATCATTCAGCAATGTGCCTACACATTTTACAATCTCGGGTCTCCTATCATGAAGGATGCCGTTTTGGTGCACCCATGTGGTAATATTTATTCGTTCCTCCCATCATGACGATGTCGCTAGTGCATCCCACACGCGGGTATCACCATTCTGCTCTCTCCCATCATGACGGATGTCGCTTGGTGCATCCACACGTACCACCATTCGGGATTCCATCAAGCGCCGGATGCCAAGTAGTGCACCCCGACACATGGTATCACTTATTCGGTCTCCCATCATGCCGAATGCCGTTTGGTGCACCCTACACGTGGTATCAATTAAATGTCATACGCCATCATGACGGATCCAGTTGGTGAATCCCGCCAAGTGGGACATTTCTTCAATGCCATACGCCATCATGACGGATGCCGATTGGTGCATCCCGCCAAGTGGGACATTGGATAATTTAGGGGTGCCTTCGTGACGGATGCCATTTGGTGCATCCCGTCAGGCGATTCATTCTTCATATCATTCAATTCACATTTACGACGGATTCCGTTTAATGAATCCCATCTTTATTATTATTCACGTTCATTCGTTTTCGAATATCACATTTCGATTTCGTATTCACTCGTGATTACATTTATGACTGGATTCCGCTTGGCGAATCTCGCCCTTATTATCATTCATTCATTCAGTTCTCAAATATCACATTTCAATTTCATAATCACTTTCGTATTATCTTTTCAAAGATATACTCAATCTATGTACATTATTTCATAAACTCATTCACATTTTCATTCACGTATACTCATTCATGTATACTCATTCATAAATACTCATTCACATATTCATTCACGTATACTCATTCATGTATACTCATTCATAATTTCATTTACGTATACTTATTCACGTATACTCATTCATACACTCATCCATATTACTTTAATTCATGTATACTCATTCATAAATTCATTTTACGTATACTTATTCACGATACCATTCATACACTCATCCACATTTTCATCCATGTATACTCATTCATGTGGTATACTCATTCATAAATTCATTTACGTGATACTTATTCACGATACTCATTCATACACTCATCCACATTTCATTCATGTATACTCATTCATAAATTCATTTTACGATACTTATTCACGTATACTCATTCATACACTCATCCACATTTTCATCTATGCGTATACTTTATTCATGTATACTCATTCATAAATTCATCATGATACTTATTCACGATACCATTCATACACTCATCCATTTTCATTCATGTATACTCATTCATGCATACTCATTCATAAATTCATTTACGTATACTTATTCACGTATAGTCATTCATAAATACTCATTCACATATTCATTCACGTATACTCATTCATGTATACTTCTATCATTTGTTATCATTTTCTGGTTATATGTGATAATAATCATATATATCACTTAATCCACATTATGTGTTCATATGATATATTGCCTCGCGATGTTCAATCATGTTTCAATTGCTATTTTCATTTTCTTATGTTTCATGAACACATCTTTACATTTTTCTTATTTTCATATTTTCCTTGTTTCATGCTCTATTATATATGGTACTTCGTATTCTTGTGAAGTATGATGTATGTGGAATCACACCTCATTCATATATTCTTATTCCTCTATGAATCTATTTTACTTAGGAATTAGAATCAATCCAATCGGATCATCCAAACTACAGTTATGGCATTTTCATGCCAACTAGTCATTTTACCGATTTTTCTAGTGACAGTTTGTATTACTAATTTTTCCGGGATCTTAACTTCATATTTTGACACTATGTTCTTATAATCATTTAAATCTAAGGTCCTAAGGGTTCTATTCCAACTGGAATCACCCACTTCGGAGCACCGGAACTCAAGTTACGTCCGAAACAACCCGGACTTCTCTATGTCCAAAGCTGATGCAGGAATTTTTCTTGCACATGGCCCCACTTTGAGTGAATTTTTAGGAAACTTAGGATCCGAATTTGACGATGCCTTCTCTTTAAGTTTGGTTCTCCTTGAAGTCTATTTTACGTAGCCACTTGAATCACTCAAATCGAATAAGAAATGAGGAAGTTATGGCCAAAATACGAAAACTGGCCTAAACTGAAAAGTTAGAATTAGTTGTACCGGTACATGTCTAACATGTACCGGTACAAGTTGGCCAAAAACGACCAGAACCGAAATTGTACCGGTACAAGTTCAAATTGTACCGGTACATGACACCCGAAATGCCCAAATTGTGTGTTTTTCTCCCATTTTTCCATGTTTCAAACTCCTAATCAATCTCATGCCTTCATGAAATACTTCCAAGACCACTTCAAATTCATCTTGTGATCTCTTTTCTACTCAATCTACTTCATTCAATCCTTCTTATTTCAAAGACTCATCATGAATTTCTTCAAAACTATTCTAATATGTCTTAAACCCATATACAAATCAAACATGATGATTTATTTAGGGCTTATTCTAAACCCTAGCTCAATTACTTGTTATTTAACATGTATCAATCATTAAGAGAAGGATTTTATACTTATCTTGAGCCATTTAGAGTTTTTCCAACCCTACCTTCAATAAATCTTTGATTAGGAAGAAATCCTAACAAACCCTAGATTTGGAACTCATAAACTTTTCTAGAATCCTCCATGTGATCCATACAAAATCCAAGTTCCATACTCAAGGTTAGTAGTTCCATACCTTTTGAGCTTACCTTGCTTTTGCTCTTCTTGTTCCTCTTCCTTCTCTCCTCCTCCTTCACGTATTTTTTTCTCCCCTTCAAATGAGACCAACTTCGTCTTTTAAAACCCATGTTTGCTAAGGCTATGTTTGGCTATCCAAATAAAACCCATTTTGGGTTAATCTCTTTTATTTGCTTTTTAAGCCCATAACTCCTTCTATTTATGATTAAATTTTTTCCTTTATTTCATTTCATCAAATCTTCTTAATCCATGTCTGTCCCTTTCGACAAATTACAATTTTGCTCTTAAGTTTTGTAACTTTCCGGGTCTCTCGTTTCCGTGGTTCGCATTTAACTCACGAAACAATCAAATTATACTTACAAAATACCCTAAACACGTCCGATAACTACTAGGGTATATTTCGGGGTGTCACAACCTTAGGTTTACCCAACAAGCCACTTTGGGTCAATAGGTAGGTATCTTGTCCATACCAATTGCAACCATATGCAATTAGCAAATCCAATATCACCAAGAGTGACCTTGGGTTTACCCAACAAGCCATCTTGGATCAAAAGGGAGGTATCTGATCGATACCAATTGCAATTCTATGCAACTATCGAATCTAGTGCTATCAATCAAGTTGATTCATGCACTACTACTCCAAGACACCCCATGATGTGTGTACATCCTGGCGTACACTTACCCAATTGCATCTCTATCCAACATTAACCTTGGGTTTGCCCACTAAGCTAATGAGTCTAGTTAAGGCTAGCCCACTAATCAAAAAAACTCATTTCCATGGATAGAACATCTCCTTATAGATAGGGCTTGGGTTTACCCAACAACCCCTATTCCATAAAAACTCTGGTTCATACCATATTAGTGGAAGATGTTCGCCTTAATATTAATAATTAAGGGATTTCTTTAGATTAGTCTCATCACCGTATTAGCATGCTTTATATATATATATATATATATATATATATCCATTCTTCTAATGAAAATATAAAGATAGTTATTCTAACTATATGGCATGATTATGGACATTCTATAATAAATTACATTAGCCAAAATGGAATTGACTAGGTCAAACCTAGGGACATGCATGACTATTACAACCCCATGAAAATAAATCAAATTTACATTTCAAGGTCTTCTTTCTTGGATCCTCCTCCATGCTCCTTTCTCTTTTGTATCTCCACCAACTAATCCTAATCTTATGTAATCTAATTACATACATTCAAATAAGAAGAACCTCAAGTTACATTTGAGGGGGATTTAGATGAGAATATAATCCCAAAATTGATTCAACTCATGAACCTCAACCGATTCAACTCATGAATCAAAATTTCCAAAAGATATGTATTAGTCCAAAATCTCTTGTAGGGAAATTTTAATACGGTTTATCAAAATTTGATCATTTAAAAACATGATTACATAAATTTTAAGGTAGAAACATTCAAACCTAGTTTTCATATTTCACCCTCAGTGGGCTCAAAATACACAAACCCAAAAGAGAAAATGGACCAAAATACCAAACTACAAGGGCTCACGTCGCGACGTTGCCTGAGTTCTCAACCCATGCCGTGACGTTAAACCCGCATGCCGCGACGTTTCCTTGGTTCATAATCCATGTTGCGACATCTCCAGCTCACTTAGCAACGTGAGTTGGGTTTCTCCTTTGGTAGATTTGATAAAAATCCCAACTTTTGGAGTTTTAATCTTATCCAAACCATTTTTCTTACATAAAAACCCTCATTGATCATCCCATGACCAGATTACATGAAGAAAAACATATGATGGACCTCTTCAAGTTATAAAACTCATTTTTAAAGCTTTTGGAAACCATGGGAGCCCAAATCTAAAACTCTCAACATAGATTTGATTTGATGAAAGTAAGTGCGCTTTGATACCATTGTTGGGATTCCTTAGTGCCAAGAGCACTGAAGCACAACGAATTAAACAAAAAAACTTGAATCCCACCCTTCGAACCAACTTAGAACATCAAAGGGGATCAAAAACCAAAACCAAGGGTTCAAAGCATCATATACTCAAGACGGTTCTTAGGCATGTTTGCAGCTTTTAAACTTAAACGAAATCCTAAATCTTAGGTTCGTCTCTAATGATATCCACACGAAGACAAAACTCGAGAACCCCCAAGGAAACGGAGTTGAAAGCAAACTCGATGCTAGCAGCAAGAACAAGAGAGAACTCAACTCTCTGATTCGAGACTGTGTGGTTTCCAAATTCACACCAGGGGTTTCTATATCGCCCCAAAACCCGTGGGGTGTCCTGCGACAAACCACAACCTCGTGAATAATTGCACCCTATATCATGAGAGTCATGGTAGAGTAAAATGGCCACTTAGGGTCTATATCAATACTATCAAAATCTAGCTAATTATATTACTATAGTTCAAGAGTTGATTACATCACTCTTAATACAACATATATTAAATCTTAGAATTTTAATACATGTTTTACAAAATAAATACCAAAGCCATATGTCGGCTTTCTTCTCAAAGCGGCCTCTAATGAGCACCGCCTTCCCGAACACTCCCTGTACCTGAAATAATGATCCCCATTGCATAAGCAATGCCCAAAAGAGTGATAATCTCCTTACATGGGTTAATTCCCACCTGCTGCACATGCAATGATTCAACATAAAATGCATCCAAGCAAATACATGATCCTACTCTGAAAATGTCTCCATACACCTAATCCCATGTCTCGAGTCTCACCACTCCCCTGCCACATGCCTAAGCCAAATGCGAGAAAAAAATATCGCTTTCAAAACAAAAGGTTTTTGTTCTTGAAAACCTCATACTGAGTTTCGAATATATCGACTACCTCCGCGACCGGATCATTTTTCTCCTAAAATACCATGGGTTAGCCTCCGAGATGAACTCGTTGACCACTCTGCTGCAATTCTTCAGAAAAATCTTCCCTTTGAAATTCCTTTCACAACCACTTTCCATTTATTTTTCATTTTCTTTCATGTCATGCACGCAATGTCTAATTTTCTAGGGTTGCTCCCGGTGCATAAGGAAATGCATTATTATTTCAAACAATTCATGTTAATATATAAATCATGCATATACTAACATAAATTAACTCACAACATCATGTTATTCCAATTTAATCAATAATATCAAAACATCACTTGAGCTAATCACAATTTCTTATTTCAATGGCTTACACACAATTATATATTTTTATATATCCAACATCATGTTAACATATCAATTTATATGCATCAACAATTTCTTTCCACACAATCTGGCTAATATTTTGCTTACAACACACATAGACCATTTTCGTCCAACTAAGCAAACCGACTGTTTTTAATAACTTTAAACGAGCAAAGTGGTCACGTCTGCAGCCCACTCATTACATCGGTTCCACTTTGTGGAACCGAAATCCATGGTCATTTCCGGCCTAATAACATCCAAACCATAATTTATTGCATAAATTATCACACAAACCACCCAAACAGTCCCTAAACTGTCCAAAACGGGTTCCACATTTTCCAACAATTCTGTCCCAATTTTTGAGACCGACCAAACGGCCATTCACGGCCTCAAACACTCCAAATCATTCACAAAGCTCTTAAAACCGAAAATAACCAAGTAGGAGAAGACCCCTACCTCTTGGAGTTATCGAAACTCCAAAAAACCGGTGCCCACGCATAGCCCTTGCCGCGTAGAACAACTTTGCTTCTTGGCCCGACGCAAACCGATTCATCCGGAAGCCGGAAAATCTAGAGAGAATCGTGACTCATCTAAAACCCTCCATTTTTGAAAAAATATGCTCTCCCCTTCTCCATTGCCGGATCTAGCAAAAATGGAGAAGAAAGCTCTCCTTTTGTCCCCTCACTTGCCACATGTCAAGTTCTAATTGGTTGAGAGGATTCCTTATCCACTAAATCCACCTACTTTGGATTTCTATCCAATTAGGAGATGCCACATGTCACCCATGGGCCCCACACTTGAGCTCAAGCTGACTGATTTCTCAAGATCAAGACGCGGCACATTGTGAGCTACTCAAAATGCGCCATGTCATGTACTACGCTTTTGTTGCCTAAAAATGCGTAAATTTAATCGTCCCGGGATCTACTTAAATTTGATGTGGTAGCTAGATTTCACGAGACAATCCCAATCTGAAGTCCGTTCACATCCAAGATCTAGAAAATTCTGATTTTGACCAAATTATCATTTTGCTATTTTTCGTAAAATTAGATTTTCCTTGGTTTCACAGCCAAGCTCCGCTTCTCCCATGCACGTTATCGAGAAACCTACTTATCAAAAGACCAAAAGGCCCTCACTCAAGAAGGAATATGTTGTGTGTATCTCCATGCATGGTAGCATGCTCCCTCATGGGCCTTAAGTCCCTAAGCAAGCTTTTTGCCTATCCCATTCTCTAAATGAGTCCTTTTAGTCCTGGGATTCCACTAATCCCAGAGCAGTCTAATCCCTAAAGTTAAGTCCCTCGTGATTGGATCATATCCAAGTCTGTTTTATATCAAGTCTTCATCTTCTAAGTGTGTGACCCATTAGGTTCCCGATTATGTTGGCCACTTAATTCAACTATTGAATCAAGCAAGTCATGAGTGGGGTCTAGCAACACATCATGACCCCAATTGACCAAAGTGTTAGTGGTCTGATTGCAAACCCTTCCATAGACAAATACCACGTAACTTGTCCTTTCACCAAACCATACCCCACTCGGTTCAGAGCATGGACAAGGTGTAGTTCCCACTATACTAGCTACGCCACATCTAGCCCAAGTGATATTAGATCTTGTCCCCGGACTCATTACTCTTCATTCATGATCCTAAAGACGCTCTTTATGGCATTTCCACTCTGGCCAGAGATTCCCTAGTAATGATCTTAACAAGAGGCCATAGGTATACTTTCCCTCGATTGGGAGTGGCAAATCCTTTGTTGGCTACTCAATTAACTTCGAACACCTCAAATTGTACCCAACAATTACCCAAAGAACGACCTCCAAGAAGCAACATGGATCGAGGTCAAAGTACAGAATCAGTATCCAATATATCCTTAAGCACCTCAAGTTTAAGGATACATGCACTATTGCTATGATGAGACAATCTTCTACATTTAAATAAATAATCCATATGATTGTCTCATGGAAGTTCTCCAATGTACTTAGCTACTCTTAGCAAGCATCCACATGTTAACTCTAATCAACTCATGATCATAGTTTATAAGATCCATTGTTTGATCCAATCAAGGAGTATGACATGTGCTAGTCTGTCCGGATTAACAATGTCCAGTCTCGTTGATTCTATGACTAGGGATAATTTAGATACTAACATAATTGCACATGATAGGAATCTTATTATCATGATTTCCTTAACGCTATGTTATGTATCATGGACTTCATTAATTCGATTAAAGATCTATATCAATTCAACATATGAATATCAAATTAATGAAGAAGCCTTTCATGTTAAACAATATGTAATACGTACAAAAAGTGCTAAGGGTGATTTCCTTTAAAGCATTTCTCTAACACGACTATGGAGATTATATAATCTTTTAAATCCTCCTCAACATCAAACTTTTCTTGAAAAAAAAAATTCAAATAGTTGTCATTAGTTAAGATAATAATAGTATTTCACTTCATATTGATATGAACAAAAACATACCAAAACAAGGGCCTATACTACATACAAACTCCAACCACACTCTAGAGGCGATTGTGCTGATTATGCATAAGGGTCCCTTTGGCAGTTTTTAGGGCTACATCCTTTTATTTCATTTACCACTTGACCATACTCATTTAATGAAACCGGTACCCTCTCTCCAGGCCTCAATGCTAGTAAACCAATATTTCGTGTGGGACCTTGTTTCCTCGTTTGGTGCAAAGATAACCCTATTCAAATATAACAATTGCAAAACATTAGTAAATAAATTATATGAGCCTATAGATGTAGTTGTAATTTTAATGTCATGATCATACCAAAAACACTTGATTCGGAGTTATCAAGTTGGGTGAGTGAGTTAGAAATATGTACCGAATCATGAGTATGTGCTTCTATCCCATGGTTGAAAATATCAGGTGCAGTCACTTGTTTAAGCTCGCCACGGCAGTGAGACATGGTCTAGTACCATAAGATTGTCAAAATAAAAAAGTACAATATGGACAATTGATGAAAAAAGTTAAATCAAAACTACATTAGCAAAAAAAGTAAGGAAAAACAAAAGAACCAAGGTATCAATAAGAAAACTCTATTATTAATAAATTTTATGAGGACATGTTGAAGAGCTATCACAATGTGACCGGTCTTACTATGTGTTCCAATCTTCAACAGTTCAATGTCGTCAACTGGACTAAAGGTATGAGAGGGTTCACTTCTTCATGACATATATATATATATATATATATATATATATATATATATATATATATATATATATATATATATTTTATATTTGCTTTTGATAACTAATAACTAACTTTCAGGAGATTTAATGATTCAATTGAACCATGGGAATCCACATTGGCATCTCTTTTTGTGGATTACTTGAATGCAACCAGTATTCCAGGCTGGTACCGTGGCCCCAATTTCATTAGAGCACAAACCCCTCGCAGTTTTGCTGCAACTCAGCTTTGCTGCTCTTCTATGCTGGTCTATTAATTTTCTCGGCTAAAGGTTGGCCAGAAATTCCTTCAGCCGCATGAATTAGAAAACCGCGTCTATATGTATATTTTTTAGTCATGAAATTTTTTGACCCCTGCTAAAAATGCGGTACCATTTCCCAGTTTTCTTGTAGTGTCAGCTTCTTTCTAAGCTTTTGAAATCAAGAGAGTACAGCAATTTTGTTGAAGTGCTTAGCGAGTAAAACCAAATCTCCAGGTGAAAGAATTAACTTGAAAATATAATAAATTGTGGATATATTATAAATAGTGAATTATTTCTAAATTACAATCATGGACTCTCTAATTCTTCAGTGGATAAGGATATAGTGTTCCAAAATGCATTCAGAAAATACTGGTCCTAAAACAGATCACCATATTATAACTTGCTCTCCTGAAGATTTTGGACTCCAGTATGGTACTATTCTTCAAGGGATTAGCCTAGCCAATGAATAACAAGGCAGTATTAAACAATGAAGATGAGCTTTAAGGTTTTTAAACTTCTGAAAAAAAAGGGTGTACAATGCTTAGTCTAACTTCCATGGACTTGAAGCCAGAAAGTATTTCTGGTTTTTAGAATGCCAAATTTCTGTTAGCAATGCAGATAACCTTAAACTCATTTTGCTTGATATGGAGCTCTGAATGAATGATGTTATCCTCTTTCTAGTTTCAATCACTAACCATGTTTTGAGGTGCTTTCATCCAGTTCTCTGGTTCATAAATACATGCTGCTGAACTGCACCCATTTTGCCTTTAGTTAGACAATTAAACGGTCAGAACTCGGGTTTTTGCTCAGCTCAGCTGTTCTTTGGGTTGGACTCCTAGGCCAGGATTATGGTTGCCAATGAGCTGAGCTTAGGCTTAAAAAACCCAGCTCAAACCCTGCCCCAGGATGAGGTTGCAGGCTTGAACTACCTCCAGTAGAGAAAGCTGGCTGTCCATTGTAGCATAGGGCATGCAGAAGAGGAGTTTGATACACTAGTAAACAGAATATACAAGGCATTTATATACATAACTTTAGGCTTTCTTCCCAAAACAGTTTAGAATATTATAAGATTGATGAGAGGCAGTTGGCAGCCAACAAGCTAAGGGCTATAAATTTTTTTAAGTCACAATTACTATAGTAATGTATAATAATTTCGTTTCAAATATATATAATAAAAAGATCAGTCTGACAGGGTTCAAATCATCCGATCGTAGAAAAATGTTTGTTTTTTTTCAAGTTTTCAGTGGGGGATCAGTGGTCTGGACTTTTAAAGCATAACTGGACAAAATATTTCTGCCTCGGTTAAATGTGCTGCGCATTAAGTAGCCGACAGGAGTCGGTGCACCCATGTGGGAAGCAATGGGCAGGTAACACTTTTAATATTTTTATATTCTGATGATACTTTGATTTGTACGACAAGTTTTGAGAGCGCAGAGCCAATTGCATCTCTCACTTCACTTGTGCATTTGGCTGTATTTTGATTCTTTTGTTTCCAAATTAAGAAAACATGGCTGTAGTAGTAATTGAGGCACTTGTCTTCCTTGTTTGAAGTGGTGCTGGACAAGGTGGTGATTAGACCTTTATTAGACTATGCGGAGCGGCTGAAAGTTGACAAAACAGCACTCCAGAAATGAAGGACGACTTTGCCGCAAATCCAAGCAGTGCTGCAGATTCAGGACGGTAGTGTGGAGGGATGGCTTGTGTTGTTAGTAAAGAACAGTTTTTCAAAAAGAACTTGTTTGAAAAATATAAAATGTTTTTGAGTTTGTATACCAAAACTCATGTATGGAAAGGATTTGTGAGTATAAAAAATGGGTTTAAAAGTCCGATTTCAATACAAATCGATGGATTTGCCCCCCATGCATGAATACCCGGGACACATTTGGTTTTGCTCAAAATAATCTTTTATTTTGTTTGCCTACCTAAAAACCTTGGTTTTTGATTATTTAAAAGTTAAAACGATTCAAGTCTTAAAAACTCAATGATTTCAAATCCGTTTCTTTAATTCAAAACAACTATTTTGAAATAAAATCATAACAGCTCTTTTCTATTCAATTCATAACGGGCTTTTTATTTAAGTCCATCCTTAATGGCCAAAAGCCATATTTTGAATTCAAACCTAATGGTTACAACTAGTTTTTCCTATAAATTAAGACCTTTCATAGGGTTGAAGGACATGAATTTCCTCTCCGCTTTCTTACCTCTTCCTTGTTGTTCTTGTTCCAGATATATATCTCTAAAGAACTGTGGAATATTGGGGAATAAAATTCCTAAGGACAGTGTTCTAAAAACATGCCTCAGTTAAATTTTATTTTCTACAAACTACCTGCCATTTACAGGTACACCATCAGTTTCGGACCTACCCAGCTAGCAATCCCCAAAAATCTACTATTGTCTTCATTAGTTCTGGACCTACACACAGCCAACAGTCCAGAAAATTATGCACCTGCTTTTCCTTCTACGACTGTTTCAACTTAGGGGATAAAGCCTGCAACTATAACATTCTTAGGAATTTTATCATGGAAACAAATACTTCTATCGTTGCTCCAACCATTGCTGCCGACACTATAGCGGCTCCTCCCACTACAATTGCTCCTTCATCACCCGTTGTACCAGCCTCCTCTACTATACCAATTCTCGTGCTCCCTGCCTACGCTAAGCCCTTCCCAGGCATCTCCAGAATTTAGGTCTTCTCTAGGCAGAATTTCAAACGATGGCAGGAACGCATATATTCCACTCTAGATATGCATGGAGTGGCATGGTTATTGTCCATTGAAAACATGCATGCCAACACCGAGGCTTGGGCACACGCGAACAAGGTTTGTTGACATACAATCCTAACTACATTGTCTAACGAATTATTTGATGTCTACTGTGCCTATTAGAAAGCAAAGGTTATATGGGAATCAATGCTCATAAAATACACTACTAATGACATCGACAAGCAAAAATTTGTTGTAGGAAACTACTACAGATGGGAGATGATAGACAGCAAGGACATCAAGCTCCAGATCAATGAGTACCACAAATTGTTGGAGGGATTAAGGGCTAAAAAAAATTGAACTACCTGAATGGTTTGTAGTAGGACTATTGATAGAAAAACTACCTGACTCATGGAGTTGCTACAAACAACAATTAAAACACAAACATAAGCAATTGTCCCTAGTTGATCTGATCACTCACATCATCATAGAAGATACAAATCGCAAAGAACAAAAGGCAACCAAAGCAAAACAGATGACCACTAAGGCAAACTTGGTCCAAACTGACCCAAAAAGGTACAAACATAAAGCTCAAAAACTCTGATAACAAACTCAAAATTTATAACCCCCATACTTTAAAAAAGAAAGGCACTTATTATAGCCTAGGCAAAACTAGGCCATTATGCAATCGCAGCATAGAAAAGAGTAAAATCAACAATGAAATCCTCCTAAAGCCAACTTGGTCAAGGAGATGACATAATAAATGTTGTCATTTCACAAGCCACACAGGTGACCAGTTCCAAGAATTGGGTGGTAGACTCTAGTGCAACAAGGCATATTTGTGCAAACATAGATGCTTTTACCTCTTACACTCTAGTAGGGGATGACGAAAAGGTTATCTACCATGGTGACTCTCACACTGCTCAAGTTTTGGGAAAAGGTAAAGTCATGTTAAAGCTCACTTCGGGAAAGATCCTAGCTTTGAATGAGCATGTTCCAAATATTTTTAGCAAATTTAGTTTTTGTTGCTCTATTGGAAAAAGTAAGGGTTAAAGTGTCATCTGAATCTGATAAGATTGTAATGACAAAAAACAATGTCTTTGTGGGAAAAGGGTTTTGTAATCAAGGATTATTTAAGCTCAGTATTTCTGAAATTATGAATGGAAATTCTTCTTCTACTTACTTGGTTGATTCCTATGATGTATGGCATGCTGGATTAGGACATGTTAGTAGTGGATACATTTGGAGGCCTCATGTTCATAAGAAATGGGCCTAAAGCCCAATTTCAATGAAAATCGATGGATTTGCCCCCCACGCATGAATACCTGGAACACATTTGGTTTTGCTCAAAATAATCTTTTATTTTGTTTGCCTACCTAAAAACCTTGGTTTTTGATTGTTTAAAAGTCAAAACGATTCAGGTCTTAAAAACTCGATGATTTCAAATCCGTTTCTTCAATTCAAAACAACTATTTTGAATTCAAATCCTAACAAATCTTTTCTATTCAATTCATAACAGGTTTTTTATTTAAGTCCATCCTTAATGGCCAACAGCCATATTTTGAATTCAAACCTAACGATTACAGCTAGTTTTTCCTATAAATTAAGACATTTCATAGGGTTGAAGGACATGAATTTCCTTTCTACTTTCTTACCTCTTCCTTGTTGTTCCTATTCCAGAGATATATCTCTGAAGAACTATTGAATCCTGAGGAATAAAATTCTTAAGGATAGTGTTCTGAAAACATGCCTCAATTAAATTTTATTTTCTACAAACTGCCCTCCTTTTACAAGTACACCATTAGTTCCGGACCTACCCAACCAACAATCCCAACAAATCAATTGTTGTCTTCATCATTTCCGGACCTACATACAACCAGCAGTCCAGAAAATTATGCACCTGCTTTTCCTTCTATGACTGTTTCAACTTGGGGAATAAAGCCTGCAACTATAACATTTTGGAGACTGCTGGATGTTATGTCCTGAACTGATGGTGTGCCTGTAAAATGGATGGCGTTTTGTAGAGATTAAAATTTAATTGAGACAGTGTTCTGAAAACACACCTCACTTAAATTTTAATCTCTACAAACTGCCATCCATTTTACAGGCACACCATCAGTTCAAGACCTAGTAGCCAAAGGTCTCCAAATTCCTACACCTGCTCTCTTTTGCTACTGCTATCTTCGTCGGTTCCAGACCTACTCACAGCCAGCATCCTAGAAAAATTCTGCAACAATTTTGGTGTCTATGAGCTTGATGACCTCAAAGCTTCAGCTTGCGACATTGAAGATGTCCTTGAGGAAATTGAACCCGAAGCTCAGCGGCATAGTTTGGGTCAAGGATCTCAAACCAGCAACAGCAAGGTACGGAAGTTCATCTCCTCTTTTGATCATACCACCGGTTTCAATAAGAAAATTGGAAAAAAGATGAAGACAATCACCAAACAGTTAGATGCTATTGTAAAGCAAAAGACCACCCTTGGTTTGAGAGAGGGCTTTGGAGTTGGGGCGGACTAATTGTTGAAGTTTTGAAAAATACGATGAGAGAAATAAAAAGGAAAGGTAAAATGAAGAAGGGAATTTAATTCTTTTGATGGAGAATTACAGCAATTTAAATACAAAGATAGGAAACAAATTACTAAAATTAAGATCCTAATCATGGAATAAAAACAAAAGTAATAAATCAATCGATTCCTACAAATCTAGAGTGATTTCAATCAGTTTAAAAAGGTAAACTTGACCATACAGCTAGAGCCAAGTAAGCACAGTCCTAAACACGTCACTCAACACTCCTTGTTTAGGAGCTGTAAACACCAGTCTCGCCCGACTTCTTCTTAGAGTTTTTCACTGAGTCAATCAAGGTGACATGAGTCTTATCCTCATCAGCAATCCGAGAACCAACCCTTTTCCCAAGTCACCTTTTCCTCACTTCCCGATTTAAGTTGTCTTTGTTCCTTTGTTGTCCAACCTTCCTAAAGTGACTCTCTTTAGGTAGGCTCCTGCCTAGCGATGGAGAAGCAACAAATGAAGACTTATTCTCTAATGCCTTTGATGAGGAAAGCTGAGTAGGAGTCATTTTTTCATTTCTAGAGGCACAACTGCCTCCATTAATGGAGAGTCCTCACGAGGGGCATCACGACCTTCCTTGCTTTGATCCTTTTATGGTCTGACAGTTTCTCGAAATCCTCTCAGCCAATAAGAGAATCAGAAGGTTCTATCAAATTCATTGAAGAATTTAGCTTCCTTCCTCTTTTCTTAGTATTTTGTTATGTCTTAGATTATTGCTTTGCCTTTCTAACGTTCAAACTATCAAGTTTAACCTAAGTCATTGAGAATGCAATTTTCTCCTCCTCCAATGGATTTAAAACAAAACTTTTCCCCTTCATCTTAATTATGAATAAATCACTATCATTTGCATCTTTAATTAGACAACAATCATTGTTAAACAACAATTTATATCATTTCTCAACCATATGACTCACACTCAATAAGTTATGATCTATGTCAAGCACGTATAACACATCATTCATTAACTTAGTACCATGACAGGTTGGGATAGCAATTGTACCTTTTCCCTTGACAACAATATGCTTACCTTCACCCACTCAAACCATTGATGAAGTGATTTCACACCATTCTTTGAACATACTCTTGTTGTGCTTCATGTGGTTTGAGCAACCATTGTCAATGAGCCAACAATTTGTTGAACTTATGCTGGTGAAGCAAGTGGCAACAAACAAGTAATCTTCTTCCTCTTGATCTATTGCTTTTCCCTATTCCTCATTTTGTTGCCTTTCATTCCTGCAAATAATAGCTTCATGCCCCATTTGCTAACAATTGGAGCATTTAACATCTAGTCTTCTCTCACACTTGAAAGGTGGATGACCTTTCTTGTTACAATGCTGGTAGGGTGGTGGATATGACTTCTTCTACCCATCATTTTATTTTCCATTTTCTAGTTCTACACTGGTGCTACTTTCTTTCTTCTTGATCTTCCACTCACTCTTGGTAGTTTATTCATGTTTGGATGTTAGTGCTCTTTCTATTGTTCTGCTTTCTCTCATTAATCTCCTTTGTTCTTGTGCTTGTAAAGCACTTAACAATTGTACAAGAGAAATTCTTGTAAGGTCCTTGGTGTTTTCAAGGGCAATGATGGTTGCTTCTTACCTTTCAAGAACAGTAACAAGGATTTTTCAACTATTCTTGAATCTATGAATTCAGATCCAAGAAGTCTCACTCTATTTGCAATTTCAAGAAGTTTGTCAGTGTATGTGACACCCCAAATCCCGGGGATCATTTTTTTTTTCCAAATGAACAGTGATCCATGAACAATGTCCAAGAATGCTTGTTCCAAACAAGGTACAAATACAACACACTACCGTAGGTCGAGGTATGAGCACGCTTCAACGAGCTGCTCGGCGCTTAGTCGGTTGATCACAGCATGCTCGCATCGGAGCGCATCACCAGGCTGGTATCGCGGCACTCAGCACCCCGCAATTACACAATGAACGCAACCAATCGTTCAACCCAGATACTAAACTAACATCATTAAATTATGTTTACGATTAATCTCCCGTATTATCGATAAACTCAGACATCACAGGTCGACGGATCAGGTTCGTATCATGACGACCCATCACCCAGCTTGGTGTCACGACACCAAAAAGTGTCGCGACAATCGAATTGAGCAAACCATGTCGCGTGCACCGGCCACACATTGCCGCCAAGCACGCCGTCAGGCGGAAATGGGCAGTAGCCCCTCCATTTTTGTCACCTGCATTCTCTAATTCACCCAAATGCAATATTTTCAATATTGCATCCTATTATACTCATTTTTCGGTTATCTCTACACTCCAGAAAATATTAACATAACACTAGAAACATCCCTGAATCTACTCTCACATAAAACACATTATTTACTTGTAAAAAAATTGGATAATTTATCCAAAATATTACAAAATAACTGGAAAAGCCAATCCCATTTTAGTTCACAATGTAGCTCTCAACCGCTTACTCCCCGTGCACCGAAAAATAATTCCCACACGGGTCGAGCAATGCCTGCATAAAAGTTTTCCTACAAGGGTTACTCCCACCTAAACGCATGCAATTAGCTGTGACATAAAACATCAATCACATTTCATACAATTTATGCAACATTATATGAAATGTCCGTGTCATGCATGAGATGTGACCCCTCATGCTCACAACCTGAGTCCCAACCGACTCCCCTACACCTAAAATTGTCAAGTGTGGATAACCAACCCTTGGTATTTAACCCGAGGATTGAAACCATTGGAAAATCCTCCAATTTTACTTTACCAACTCCCGTGAGTTTTACATTTGTGGGCCACGGATTTCCGGGTTCTCACTGCAAGACGCCGCATGCCTTTTCAACATTTTGGCGAACTTACATTACCGGGATTCATGTCTAATCGTGAATAACATGTGGGTCTTTCACCCTGGGGGGGAATCTACCCCAACTTGCTTCACCCAACACACATAACTTGCCATTTAAATGGCTTTACACCCTCGTGAGTCTCTACATTGGACTTTGTCCCTTCCGAGATCACGACCCACCAACACCGGTGAATAAACCATACCATGCACCCACACCCGACTCAACGCGATGTGACCGTGCATATGAAATGCATGATGTCAATGCATTTTCCTTCATGTTACATGTATATATGAGTGCTACATGAAACATTAATACACCATGGATAATTATAATTGATACATATAATTAACATTCATGCAATCCATGTTAATACATCAAATAGCATATACTAACATGATACTTTTCACACAGCATGTTATTCATATGAGCAATAACACACAACAAGGTCACAATCTTAGACCCATCCAATAGGGTACCTCACGGTCCCTTCACAAACATGAACCAGTTTAGTTCCATGCATCCATACCATAATTCCTTCCTACAAAACAGCACCAAATCTGATATTCTCAAATTTCTGGCTCAAACCCCAACTCCACAACAGTCCAACATGATCCACAGAAAACCAATCATAAAATCTCTACCATCCAGTCCCAAATTTTGGAACTAAGTTTCATGGCCTCTCATGGCCTCCCATAAATAACCCATACAATTATATGGCCTTTAGATTCAAAGTAAACCGAGTAGGAAAATCCCCTACCTCGTGGAGTTTGTCGAAACTCCAAGCTTTTAGTATCCATTAATGAGATCGCGTCGCTGTACCAACTTTAGTAATTCTGACCGCTGCTTCGAACTACTGAGCTCTGTGAACCTCCTTTCTCTTCTCTCATTTCCTTTCATTTTCCTTTTTCTTTTCTCCTTTCCTTTCCTTTTCCTTTTCTTTCCTCGACGAATTCTTTTTGTTCTTTTCATTTTCTCATCCTTTCTTTTTCTCATTCTTTAATTTCTTCTTATTTCATTTTCTCATCTTTTCTTTTTCCTCAGCCCTTTCTTCTTTCCTTACTCTTTCTCTTCCTTTTCTCTCGAGTGATCACCATCGACTGAGATTTTCACGGCGACATGGCATTTCCTCCCCTTTTCCTTGAAGCCACTTGTGTGGTGGACAATTTTCTTCCTTATTTCCTTTTATCTCATCATCCCACATGTGGCTAATTGTGAGCCATGGAATCATGCAACACATGGCTCAATGTGAGCCATTCCTTTCTAGTGAACCACATGGCTCTTGCCATGTGTCACCCCCCAGTGCCCACGCCACAAGATCCCCTTAACTATGTCATCTGGCCATCCGACACTGCTTTCAAAAAGGTCAAAATTCACGCTCTAAATTCGACTTAAATTTGACGGTGAGCTGGGATTTCCGCGAGACGATTTCAACGGTGAAGTCCATTTCACATCCAGATCTAGAAAATTTCCCAGGATTTTTTTTAACTAGGTACTCTACCGCTCTACTCCTTCCTCGTAAATCTGGATTTTCCAGGGTTTCACAGTGTATTCTTTAACTAATTCAAACTCCTTCATTCTTTGCAGTTCAAATTCCCTAATCAAGTTTAGAATCTGCATACCTTTGATTCTCTCATCTCCAGAATTAATACTCCTTTTTATGGTAATCCCATATCTCCCTTCCTGATTTTAGAGACATGATTCGTATGAAAATGGTGGGAGTGATTGTTGTAAACAAACAGGCTTTTGCCTTTGATTTCCTTGTCCTCCTTTCTTTACATACCTTTATCTTAGCCATGGTGGGATTTGTAGGAAGTGCAAGGAATTCATAGTCTTCTTCCACTTCTTTCCAAAGATCCAAGGCTTCCAGATATGTCTCCATTCTTACTGCCCATATTTGATAGTTTGTTCCATCAAATGTTGTAGGAGCTATTGTTGAAAAATCGGCTTCACCTTCCATGATTGAATTGCAGGTCCCTCAAGAAGAAGGGCTCTAATACCAATTGTTGAAGTTTTGAAAAATATGAAGAAAGAAATAAAAAGGAAAGGAACAATGGAGAAGGGAATTCTTAATTTAATTCTTTTGATGGAGAATTACAGTAATTTAAATACAAATATAGGAAACAAATTACTAAAATTATGGTCCTAATCATGGAATAAAAACATAAATAATCAATCAACTGATTCCTACAAATTTGACCGACTTAATCACTTAAAAGGTAAACTTAATTACACAACTAGAGCCAAGTAAGCAGAGTCCTAACAACGACACACCACACTACTTCTCTTGTAACAGAGTCTAAGGTTTATGGCAGGGCGGTCAATAAGGAGAAGATCATTAAATTGTTGTTTTCAGATGAAGTTGCCATTGCTCCTAAAGTTTAGGTGATTCCCATTGTTGTTATGGGTGGGGTTGGAAAAACAACCCTTGCTCAGTCTATCTACAACCACAAGAAGGTGAAGCAAAATTTCCAAATCCGTAGATGGGCGTGCGTGTCTGATCAGTTTGATTTGTAAACAATAACCCAACAAATTTTAGAGTCAGTTTCCCGACGTCTATCCTGTTCTCAAAGCTTACAGTTTCTACAAACGAGTTTGCAGAAAGAGTTGAATGGAAAAATGTTTTTCCTTATGATGGATGATATATGGATGGTGGCCCCTGATAAATGGAGTGAGTTACTAGCTTCATTAAAGGATGAAGCAGCAGGTAGTGTCATCTTGGTAACCACTCGTGATGAAACTGTTGCATCCATCATGCACACTACTTCTATTCAGCCTCTTGGGCAACTTACTGAAGAAGATAGTCGGTCACTATTTAAAAATATTGCCTTTGTTAACATAACTCCAGATGCTCGCCAAAACTTGGAGCCTATTGGTAAGAGAATAATCGAGAAATGCAAAGGTTTGCCTTTGGCCGTTAAGACATTGGCTGGTTTGTTGCATTCTAAACTGTTAAAGATTGTGTTAGCTAGCTAATTCTCCTAAGTGTATAGTTGTTTATCTTTAGAAAATTCTAGAGTCAAAATATTCATTTTCCTTTACTCTCCAGTAAGAGGCTAACACGTGTCCTGTTGCTTTTGTTCTGACCCTATAAGAGAGAGCCCTTGTATCTTTCCATGATAAGAACAAAATACAAAATACAAAAGATTTTTTTTTTTCCAATCCTTTGTTCTCTTCTTCTCCTTTCTTCTCTCTGGTCTAATTTCTCTCTCTTTCCTTTTTCTTTCTTGGTATCAGAGCAAGCAAAATGGCCACTACTGATTTCGTCTCATCAACCATCGATCCTCAGCAAAACACACCTCAACCATAAACTATTCTCCCTCATGCATTTCCTCAAACACCTAATCAGCAAACATTTCCCACCTTGAATCAACCTGCTCTTTCTGTCAAACTCGACCACGCTAATTAAATTATTTGGAATAATCAACTGCTCAACATGATGAATGCTCATGATTTGGAGGACTTCCTTGATGGGTCTCAACCATGTCCATCGTGGTTCCTAAACCCAAAGAACCAAGAACAAAACCCAGATCACATCCTTTAACAGTGTATGAATCGTCTTGTAATTAGCTGGATTTACTCGTCCTTGTCCAAGACAATGATTACCCAGATAGAGAGTTTTGACTTAGATTCCGATATTTAGTCTACTCTCTAGCAGATCTTTTCAGCCTCGGCCATGTCACGTATCATTGAGCTAAGGACGAAACTCTAATTGACAAAGAAAGAGGGCCTGAGTGTTATGGAATATATCTAACGCTTTACCTCTGTCTGTAACAATTTAGCAGCCATTGGAGAACCAGTCTCACGGAAAGACTACTTGATCTATTTTTTTGGTGGACTGGATAAGGAATACAACCCATTTGTGACCTCCATCAACAACAAGCCAAATCAACTGAGTATAGAAGAGATCCACAATCAATTGCTTAGCTACGAATACTGTCTCAAACAACAAAACCCATATGCACAAGTCACCATCCCACAGGCGAATGTGACCCAGATCTCTCCTACAAACCAACCTCAAGCCTTTGCACCACAAGTTCATGTTACTACCGTAAACTCGTTCAAGAGGAAACCACGAGGAGGCCCCTTCAATCCAAATTCTCACAACTCATCAATTGGCTTTCAGAGCAGCAGTTTTACCATCAAACACGGCGGCAGTCCTAGGCAAACCTCCCATCCCCAAAGTGGTCAAGACTCTTTCGTGGTCACCACCCTACTCACAAATTCGAAAATAGGTCATACAAAATTTAAATGTGCTATCACCTAAACTTAAATTGTCACGCACCTCCCAAGAGTTTCAATGTTCTTAGCCCTTCCTCAACCTTGTTTAATCCACATGGGTATCATCCATCGATAGCCACTTTGTTATAGAATTCACCACCTTCTTGGTACATGGACTCCGGAGCCACACACCATTTCACTCCGAACACTGGGATTCTTGAGTCAGCCACACCATACTTCAGTACAGATTAGGTTACTATAGATAATGGTAAGAAACTAAGTATTTCACATATTGGTCATACAAAACTTGCTACAACTTCTACTCCTATGTTTCTTAAAAATGTTCGGCATTCTCCTTCTATCTCTCATAACTACTATAGTTACAAATTATGTAATCACACAAAGTGTTATTTGCTTTATATTTTATCCCATATATTTCCTTGTTAAGCATCAGGTGATAAAGAAGACCCTCCTCCAAAGCTACATTGATCAAGGTCTCATAAAGTTCTAATCATCTTTCATACTTAAGGCCAAAGCCCATTCAAGAAGCTCCCAAAGAACTCATGATTAATTTTTACTTTCAATGTCAAGTCCGTAAATAAGACGTATTCATTCCAACCTATAATACGCATCGTGTCTAGTCTAGTGATACAAACCTTTAGCATAGGCGTTTAGGCCATCCGAATTTTGTTGTTGTTCAAATTGTTATGAAACTATGTAATCCAAGTATTTCATCAATAATGAAACACTATTTTTGTAATTCATGTCAAATTGCAAAGAGCCATCGATTGCCATTTCCTTCTTCTTTGTCTCATGCATTAAAACCATATGACTTAATTCACACATATTTATAGGGCCCTGCCCTTGTAAATTCTCTAACTAGTGTACGTTACTTCATTTCGTTCATTGATGATCACACTCCTTTCACCTAGTTATACCTACTCAAAACCAAAGATGAAGCCTATTCCACTTTTCTTAAATTTAAAGCCTTTGTTGAAACTCAATTCAATGCCAAAATTCGACAAGTCCAATCGGATTAGGGGGGAGAATTTAGACCTCTGCATAAGTTATTTGAGTCCTTAGGCATCCACCATTCTCTTTCGTGTCCCTACACCTCCCAACAAAATGGACGAGTTGAAAGAAAAAATAAACATGTGGTTGAACTTAGTCTTTCAATGATTGCACAATCTTCCTTACCACTCTCCTACTGGTGTTATGCCTTTCCCACTGCCTCCTATCTTATTAATCGTCTTCCTACTCATGTGTTACAAAAAAAGTCCCCTTATGAAACCCTTTTTGAAAAAAAAACCTCCCCTTATGAAACCCTTTTTGAAAAAAAACCTCCCTACAATCACTTATGTGTCTTCGATTGTGCTTGCTTTCCCTACTTACGCCTTACAATGATCACAAATTGCAGCCACAGTCCAAGGAGTGTATTTTTTGGATATAGTGCCAATCATAAAAGCTATTTGTGTTTACACCCACCTACAAGTTGACTTTATGTGTCAAGACATGTCATCTTCAATGAACATGCCTTTCATGCCTCCTTCTCCGCTTGAGCCTACCTTTTCACAGCCATTATTTTATCCTCTAGACCATGCATTCATTGTCCCTTCTCTTCCCTTTGTCCCATAAAACCAATCAGCCAACAACTCACCTCTCAGCCCACTTTCTTCCTCACCAAATACACAAAACTCAACAGCCAACTCTTCTCCTTCCTCACCTATTGTAACTAGTTCGTATGATCAAAATGTTAACACTCAAGTTACTAACCATCACCCATTGCTAACTCGGTCCAAGGCTGACATTTTCAAACTAAAACATCCTTTAAATTTGGTCAGGTGTGCAGGTTTCCAAAATACCAGTTGAACCATAGACCTATACAAAAGCCAGCTTAGTTTTTGAATGGTAGAATGCAATGACAGTAGAATTTGAGGCCTTGTAGAGAAATAAGACATGGCATGGCAAGATTATTGGTTGCAAGTGGGTATACGTTTAAGTCATCCTCGAATAGAAACATAGAACGTTACAAAGCTCGCCTAGTTGCTAAGGGGTACCACCAAACTTCTCGACTAAACTATTTTGAGACCTTTAGTCTAGTATTTAAACCAACAACAATACGAATAATACTCTCTCTAGTCGTGTCAAATGATTGAGAGGTGAGACAACTTGATGTACATAATGCATTCCTACATGGTTCCTCACTTGAAGATGTTTATATGGAACAAACCATCGGGGTTTGTAGATTTGACAGCTCCAAACCATGTTTGCAAGCTTGATAAAGCTCTCTACGAGTTGAAATAATCGCCACAATCTTGGTATTTGAAACTAAGTACTATTCTTCAACAAAGGGGTTTCACAGAGTTCTAAGAATTAGCGGGCTACTTCACTCTCATCCTCATCAAGTCAATATATCGTAGTATTAGTATATGTTGATGATATTTTAGTAATAGGGAACAACACTACTACTATTGCAAACCTGGTGAAGATTTTGGATCTGTAGCCACTCTAAGACTTTCGACCACCCACTACTTCTCAGGGTGTTCAAATAGGACAAGATTGTGTTTACATTTGCACCAAACCAAATGCATCAATGATTTGCTGCATCGAGCCACAATGACAAACTGTAAACCGATTTCTTCCCCCATGTCTTCAATAGCCTCTGCCTTATCAATTCATGATGGAAAACTTTTTGAAGATGGGACAGAATATAGGAGCATTGTGGGGGCGCTACATTACTATACCTTGACCAGACCGAACATAGCATATGCTGTAAATAGAGCTTGACAATTTATGCATTGTCCTATAGAAGCACATTGGTTGGCAGTGAAACGCATCCCTGTGTACCCTGGGCGGGTACATCTCTATTTCGCTCTATTATATAATTCATCATCAAACACTCTTGCTTGTTATGGCTAAATGTATTAGGCATCACCTCACGAGAAGAAGTACAAGTGGCTTTTATGTCTTTGTTGATTGATTGACCAAATACAAGTATTGTGATACTTTTGCCTAGGACTAACTAAAATCCCCTGCAACTGCACCAAAAGCTTCTTGTTGTTGAGCCAAATTGTTTTTCAAACCAAAGTTTATATTCAATTTGGTTTGCATCATTGCAAGTGCACATGTCAACAAGTAATAAAGTGAATTATAAGTCCATATATCATTCCCACAAGGATTGATAAGAAAATTTAATGATAAAGTACCCCTACTACTCAAGATCATCGCTATTTGAACCTCTAACTTAATGAGTTTGATTAACTAGGATAACTGAAATAAAAGTGTTGTTGTCAATTTTTATTTAATTGATAAGATATTTAAATCTGAAGGAATTAAAGGTTTCACTGAGATTTAATAAACGCTAGAATGGTCCATCTGTTCCAACATCATCTTACAATAAACAACAAGCAGGGTTTAAATTTTGATTTGTTTCAAGAGCATAATAGTATAGTCTTGAAATACCTTCAAACACTATACATTTCACCATTTAGATCTCCATATTCCTACACCAGGTCAATGTGTCTAAACAGCTACTTTTAGGATCTAATTCTCTTTAAGAATTGGTTGTCTTTCCTAAACCAATACTAATCAACCATTTCTTAGGACTGAAGTCAACTTACCCTTATATACAAGGTAACACAAGCCTCCTCTAATGTAAATTACAATTCTTTCCGCAACACTCAGAATAATCACTCCCAATGTAAATACACAACATTCTTTCAAACTGAGATGAAACCTCTAAGTATTAAACTAACAAATCATCATATGGTCCTTATTCCTCAAGAACACACTTTTGTTGTCACTCAGAAGAGAACCTTGAAGTCAGAGATTAGAACATCGCATGTGATTCATCACAGTAATACTTATAGTACATTAGTTCTATAGATTTCAATTTAGTATACCCCCTGCTTCACGCTTCTTGCCTCCTCAAGAATACACTCTCCGTGTCACCATAGTCCCGAAATCAGAGCATGTGATACAAATTCTCCTCACCTGGTATACTCTACTGATACTTAGAACAGTTCTTTTAAAGAACAGTACCAATTAGATCAATCCAACTTTAAAAACACAACATACATTTAAATACTACAAAAATGATAACCAAACACCAATCACTTCCCAAAGGGAGCTTAGCCTTCCATAACTAGATCACAAATAACAATGACTAGTTGATTAAACAAATTCATTGAAACTGTAATCAAAACTGAAGAAAATGGTTTCCATAAATATTTCCATTCTCCACTCAAGTTCATACAGCAATGGAGCGTGATACACAAAGATATCGGCTCAATATAGCAGCTCAAATCAACTACTCTAATCGTTAAAAATGAAAATGAAAAAATAAAAGAAAATAAAATGAAGAATTAAAAGAAGAAAATAAAAATATGTACAAAAGCTTTTGTCTCTCTCTCTCTGAATCTCTTCCTCTCTGTGTTAGTCCCTCCTATCCTCTCAAAATTCGAATTCCTTTTCGTGCCCTATCTCTTTCTATTTATAGGCTCAATAAATGTTGGGTTGAAATTTTAGGCAAATTATGTGAACTTCAATGCAAGCCCACTTAATAAATTGTTATGGCAATAGAAGCAATGTCGGTACATTACAACATTCTTGTTTGTCTTCAAGCTTTGTTGTGGCATTGTCTCGAAAATTGTTGTTGTTGTCTTCCAGATTTGCCTTTGAAGTCTTTGTCGTGACAAAGTTTGGAATGTCGCGACAATCACTTCTCATCTTTTGTCGTTCATATTTGTCATGACAATGTCCTCTTTGTTGTTCAACTTTTGATCTCTAGTAGATTGTCACGACAAACTTTTGATTGTCGCGATAATGTTGAGTTATTGGATGCCTTCAGAGTTGTTGCGAGAATGTCGCGACACTGTGGCTTGGTCTTTCTCTTGGGTCACTGTCGCGACAAACTTTTGATTGTCGCGACAAATGTTCAGTTGATTCCTTAGGATCATTATCGCGACAAACTTATAATTGTCGCAACAAATGTTTTGCTGGTTTCTCAAGTACTCTTCTTAGTATTTGTTGCGACAGAGTTTGAAATGTCGTGACAATCATTCTACCTTCTATCTTGTACTATGCCACGACAACTCTTGGAATGTTGTGATAACTTTCAGCTGTCTTCTTCCTTATGTTGTGCCACAACAATGTTGGAAATGTCGCAACAACTTTCGGTTGTCTTCCCTAGGATTCTTCTCAATATTTGTCGCGACAAAGTTTCCATTGTTGTGACATTTCTTCTGCCATTTTCCTTTAGTTTTATCGCAACAATACTGAAATGTCACAACATTCTGCACTTCCTGCCTTAGCCCAAATCAACTGCTTTTCTTGCTGTTTTTGTTTCTTTTGCTCTCAATCCCTACAAAACAGTAATCTAGGTGAAGATTCCATAATTTTGCATTAAATTGAACATTCAAATCTCAAATATGGATGAAAAATGGACTTAAAATTAGATGAGTTTCACACTCATCGGTCTTCATGGGAAACAATCTCATCTCTTGGTCCTCTTCCAAACAAAGATTTGTATCTCGGTCAAGTGCAGAATCAGAATACAAGGAATTAGCAAATGGAGCAGCAGAATTAATATAGATTCAATCAATTTTAGGAGAACTCTCAATATCACAGTCTACAGCTTCCAACATAATGTGTGACAACAAGAGTGCTCTTGAGCTTACAACAAATCCAATCTTTCATGCTCGCACAAAGCATATCGAGATTTATTATCACTTCGTCAGAGAAAATGTAGCACAATGCACTTTATCTATCTAGTATGTTCCTTTTGAGGATCAGATGGCAGATTGTATGACCAAGTCGCTTCCAACACAACGTTTCCTTACTCTTCGTTCCAAGCTCACTGTCCTCACTAGTCCTATGAGCTTGACATGGGAAGTTAAAGATTGTGTTTAACTAGCTAATTCTCTTATGTGTATAGTTGTTCATCTTAAGAAAATTCTAGAGTCAAAATAGGAGGCTAACATGTGTCCTGTTGGTTTTGTTCTGGCCTATAAGAGAGAACCCTTGTATCTTTCCTTTACAAGAAACAGAATACAATATTTTTCTCCAATCCTTTGTTCTCTTCTTCTCCTTTCTTTTCTCTAGTCTAATCCCTCTCTCTTTCCTTTTTCTTTCTTAAACAAGATGAGAATGCTTGGGAGACGATGTTGCACGTTGAAATTTTGGGTTTATCACCTGAACAGAGTAATATTCTTCCTGTTTTACGCTTGAGCTACCATTATCTCCCTTCTAGATTGAAGCAATGCTTTGCATATTGCTCCATCTTCCCAAGGATTATGAATTTAGAAAGGACTTAATTTTGTTGTAGGCGGCTCAAGGTTTTTTGGTTGGGGGTGCTCTACAAAGAGGGAAGACAATAAAAGATGTTGGCGAAAGATGCTTTGATGAGCTCTTATCGAGGATGTTCTTTCAACAATATGGTGGGAACCATTCATCCTTTGTTATGCATGATTTGATTCATGATTTGGCACAATTTGTATCCAGAAAATTTTGTTCAAGATTGGAAGTAGGAAAGCAGCATAACATTTCAGAGAGGATTCGACATGTGGTGTACATCTATGAAGAATTCATGTCTCTAATAGATTTGATCCCCTTCATGAAACAGATAGATTACGGACCTTCCTACCAATAAAGATGTCTCATGATTTTTCAAGTGGGTACTTAGCAAATAAAGTCTTACATGATCTGTTGCCAACATTTGAATGCTTGCGAGTTTTATCCTTGTCTTGCTATGATATAACCCATTTGCCTGATTCATTGGGAAATTTGAAACATTTGAGGTACATAAATCTTTCTCACGCTAGAATAAAAAAGTTGCCTCAATCAATATGTATGCTTTTGAATTTACAATCTTTGGTGCTGTCGAATTGATATAGGCTAACCAAGTTGCCAGCTGAAATTGGAAAACTCATTGACTTAATCCATTTAGATGTTTCTGAAACAAGGATACATACAAGGGATGCCGGATGAGATTGGAAAACTTGTCAACATGATTCATTTGGATATTTTCAATACAAATTTAGAAGGGATGCCAACAGGAATAAACAAACTGAAAGATCTTCGAAGATTGAAGACTTTTTGTTGTTGACAAGCATAGTGGTGCAAGCATTGCAGATTTATGGGATCTTTCACACCTACAAGGAGAACTCTCCATTTTGAACTTGCAGAACGTGGTGAATGCTATGGATGCTTTAAAGGCTATTTTGAAGCAAAAGAAAGGCCTTGATGACTTGGTGTTTGCATGGGATCCGAAAAAATGTTGTTGATGGTGATTTGAATAATCAAACTGAAGTTCTTGAAAAGCTTCAGCCTTATACCAAGTTGAAAAGTCTCGAAATTCAATGCTACTTGTCACACCCCGAATTCCACCGGTGTGATTTATGTTACTATTTTACCACCTGATTTTTTTTTTTTTTCACAACTTGAGTCTAAACTCCACTTTGAGTAATCACCTTGAAATGTAAATAAAACACTACCCAAGTCTCCAAACATACACACATATCGGCACGTATTGACCTCAATGCACTCCAAAACTATACACTTACACTTGATCAAAAAAAAAAAAAAAAAAAAAAAAAACAACATTTACACAAAGTTCCAAAACTAGTGGCTACACAAGCCAAATATAACGATCCACAAAAGATAATTAATCATTCAAAATATGCGCGAATATCCACATAACACTAAATAGTTTCATCAAGATATGCTCAACCACCAACAAGCTAAGGTTGGCATACAAACTTCCCATCCCTCAAAACCCTACAGTCCAACTTCCATGTCACGCACCGTCTCACTCAGATCTAAGGTGGAGGGAAATAAATTGGGTGAGTTCGACAACTCAAGAGAATCCCCATAACAAGCCATGCTCATAAAACATTTCAATTTATACATAATTCAAAATATCTCAAACGTGAGCATTTTACAAATAATAGGTCAGTGATGGAAACACATGAATGCAATACTACCACCATCTCAACCCCTCATCAATGACTCTCGGGGCTTCCACCTGGGCTGACTAGCCGATCATCCCGTAATCAACGACAAATTGTCGGGACTTACCACTCAGGATATGCCCACATCCCGTATATCCGTGACCTTCCGACTAACAGAAGACCCGAGAAATTTCACTCCCGAATAGGGCAAAATCGCAATTTTGATTATTTAAATTGCAATTGTTTAAAACTGTAATTAATTTCTAAATTGATGACAAAACGGATTGTACCGCTGGAACTGCCTCGAAATCTAGTTAGCACGCAAAATTTCGTAATTTTCCAGACAATGGAGTCGGCACGCTTCGAGGCACGTTGTTCGTGCCGTAAACCGATTTTCGACATGCTACGAAGGCACAGATAGCATGTGTACTCATGTACCATGCTGCATTTAGCAGAGTAGTCAAATAAATGAAACGGGATCGACCGGGCGAAAATAACATCAACTGGTAAGTTATGGACATAATGGGCATTATAGAATATGTTTTAAGTCACTAAAGCCAAATTAGCAAATAGTGACTTGTCTTCTTAAATGGACCAAGCACTAAAACTGAGTTCCATTCTCGATGCAGCGAGTCTGCATTTCGAAAGAAATTTTTAGAGAGAGCTTCAGATTTGCACACGATCCGACCGCTACGTTCCTACGCTACTTATAAATGTTCTACGAGGAGCAGCTACGCGTGACCCCGGTTTATGAAGTTTTGATAACCCAAGAGGTAGGATTTTCTCCCTACTTGGGTTTTTATTCCCATTTTAAGGGTTTTTCCATGTTTCGTTGGTTCGAGGTCATGAGGGGTTGTTGATCTGGCCCCAAAGTCGGGACCAAATTGATTTGAATTATTGAAACCCAATGTTGAAACAAGGCTGTTACGGGCTGTCGGGGTGTTTTACTTCTAAAATTTATGATTTAAATCATGTATTGATATGAAAAATGTGAACGGGTCGTATGATCTGGCCCCAAAACATGAGACCGAACTCGTGGAATTTTTAAAGAGAAAATGAATAAATTCGTGACTCAGCTTCCACGATGTTAGGGGCTGTTTGGGTGTGTGATTAGTGTTATCTTGTGCATTAAATGTTTGCTTGGTATGCATTGGGCCGAAATGATCGTGAAATCCAAGTTCACTAAGTAGATGTTTCAGGATTCTTTGGGAATAGTAAACGAGGGTTTCACTATTCCCAAAATAGTGTTCCCATAAATATATTTTTGTGAAAATATGTGTTGGTTAAGTAATTCGAATCGAATTGCTTGTGTTTGAACATTAGCCCAAGTGAGCTAATTTTGGTGTTTGAAATGATAATTTCATGACATGTTGTATGATTTAATTTTTATGTAAATATATTCATGTTTATATATTTGCATGTGGCTAGACTCGCATTGAACCGCATACACATGCATTCCATACGCACCTAACATCCTAACATAAGAGCTTAGTGCATGAGATGAGCTCCAGAGAAACAAGGTTCCTGAGGGTAGTCTAAATGTTAATTATCTGAGGGTAGTCCAACTAAATAATATATCAACCGTCTGAGCGCCCAGCTTGATATATATTCATCGGAGGGTAGTCCACAACAAATAATATATATCAATCGTCGGAGCTGCCTCAACTGATATATCTCACCTGAGGGTTGCCCATCAATAAAATAATAATTCTCATACAAGGCTTAGGCGTAGGAGAGAGTCGTGAGGACTCCTGGATCCGAAGTTAGTCACAGATATCTGGCAGTGATCATGCAATTGCTTGTCGTTTGTTTAAATTGGAACATTGCACGCACTTAGGTGGGTGAGTAGCCCACTTGGGGCGCATTCTCCTACTCGAGCTTTAGCTCACTCCCGTCGTGGATCCCCCCTTTGCTGCAATGTGGAGCGTGCGAGGAGACGGTTCGTCCTTGAGGTTTTATTGTGAAGAAAGTCGGGATGTGGCTTTGGTGGTTGTACATGTATTAGAACCCTTTACGTTTAATATATGTATTGTTTAAGAGTAAAAATATTAACTCTTGTAACTATTGGGATATAGTTGATTCATAGTTTGTATATGTTTCTTATGGATATTGTTGTACGGGCCTAGCAGGCCGCTTTTATCCATAATTGTATATATTGCATATATCGGACTGCTTGGGACAGATATGCTGTGTTTTGTAATTGCAGAGCTCTGCATAAAGCTGAGACTCTGCCCGATTTTCTAAAGTGGCGTCGGGTAACCCGACCCACTTGTATTCCGCGGCTGATCTGCAGTCAACGACCCCGGCTTGGGGCCAACTACAACCTGTGTGGACTAGCCATCGCCCCGTGTCCACTACATCAATCCCGACTCACACGCCTATACCCATGTCATGCTTTAAAACAATTTCACAAAGCATTCAACCACATGGATATTTAAAAAACATCATGTACCATAATTTAAAGATTTAATATATATAAAAATATACATTTATATATCACTAGAAAATCACACAGTCAAAGCACGGAATGGTACAGAATTCTCACAACATCAAACCACAGTACAAGCAGGAGAAGGTTATAAGATCTCCTACCTTCCTTGGATTAAAAAATCCGCAAGTCTCCCAATGAAGTCAAAACCCGAGGCTACTCCAAAGGATCTGCAAATAATGTCAAAGACCTTAGCTCTCAACCGTGTCAATAAATTACTTAAGTGGTTTATTACTTTATCACCACTGACTCACATATATTTCCTATACCTTCCTAACATAAACCTTGATCCCCAAGTGCACTCTCTTACACTTACTAGGATCAACATTTAACACCCTCTTATTAGGGTTAGCACAAACAACACACTCAACACTTGTACCTTTTTTTTTTTTTTTTTTAACCTATCTCAAGACCCCCTTTTTTTTTTTTTTCTCAACTACAAATTTTGACTCAGCCATACATGCTTTTTGTTCATTGTGGTCTTCTGACCAAAAGTTCCCTATCTCTTAGCTTCCACAGCCTCTTAAATCAGTCATTCGGACTCTCAAATCAAGAGTTATGGTTTCTTACACTGACCTCCCGAGATCATTTCCTAGGGACAGACATGCCTCTTCACCCTTACTTTGATGAAATTATGGGAACAAATGAGCCATAATTTGGCCATACTTTTTCATGAAGTTACTCCCCATGTGGCTACTTCTTTGAGAAGGATTTTGAATCACCATTTTGGATCAATCTAACTCAACTTATGACTCAAAAACAGTGAACTGCCTCCGCATCAGGGGACAGACCAGATTCGACTTTCAACCTCAAATTCAAGGGTCTTATGGTAGGATTTGTTCTTGGTGCTTCTAGACATTCGAAGGGCTAGGTCTTGGGCTTCTTCTCCAACTGGAATCAACAAATTGATAAGAAAATATACAGCTATGGCCAAAATATTAACGCCGGGTCAAAAAACAAAAAATTCCAGCCCTTGAAAAATGCCTTTTAATTTATGATTTTCCCATTTTTTCCATAAGTTTCCAACTCAATCAACTCCAACACTAAACACACATCAAAGCCACCTCTATTCAACTCAACACATCTTCCAAAAACACATCTTAAATAAGAATCTAGGGTTTTGCTAACCCATCAATTAACCAATCTAAGGTTAGGATGAAACCCCTAACTTTCAAAAAAAGAGAAGTTCATGAATCATAAATTTCATACGAAATCCCTCAAATCCTTACACAACAACTAAGGATTAAAAGGTTTTACCACCCCATATCTCAAATCTAGGGTTAGGAGAAGTTCCTCTAACCAAACCCTAGAAAAAGAACCATCTTACAAGAATCAAACCAAAACCCTACCTTTTGGCTCAATCTCTTTTCCTTCTTCCTTTCTCCTTCTTCTCTTTCTTCTTCTTCTTCCTTTCTCCTCTCTTCTTCACGTTTTTTCCTAACTCTATTTGAGCAAAAATGAGAACTAACCCTTTTTGCTAGACTAGTTTTTGTCTTATACCAACTTTTTTGACTTTTAAGTTTCACTAATAGCACTTTAAGCCATTAACTCTTTCTATTTGCATATCACATTCCCAATCTCATATATCGACCACTAGACTTTCCCATTAATGACCTAAGGGTCCTCATGGCAAATTTAATGACCTACTCCCTTGGCTCTAGTATTAAACCCGGTTCTATCGTTTTATTTTTGGAAAAATAATATTTAGCTATTGTAATAATTCCGGGTGTTACATTCCCTCCCCCTTAAAGGAATTTCGTCCCCGAAATTAAATCATAGATTAACCCCGTGAAGAGTTCCGGTAATTCCTTCTTCACATCCGCTCTAAGTTCCCATGTAGCTTCTTTTTCCACTCCGCGGTGTTCCTATAACACCTTTACTAGAGGAATAACTTTGTTCCTCAACACGCGTTTCAGACATCTAGAATCTTCTTGGTCGTCATATTCATATTCTTCGCACTCGCCTCGCTAATCTGGGTGATGCGGCAAACATCCGCTCATATTTCCGCAACAAGGAGGACGTGGAATACGCCGTATACCAAGCAACCGCGGCAAGAGCTTAACTGGTAAGCTACCTCCAACTCTTTGGAGAATCTCAAACGGACTAATGTACCTAGGGGCCAGTTTCCCCTTTTTACCAAAACGAAACACTCCCTTGCGAGGCGACACTCGCAAAAACACATGGTCCCTAACCTGAAACTCTAAGGGTCTCCTCCTATGGTCAGCATAACTTTTCATTCGCTGAAGCCAACGCCCTGGCCACGAATCAATTTTATCTTCTCGGCTGCTTCGCACTCAACCTCGTGGACCAATCAAAGTAGCCTCCCGATTCACCAAAGACATAGCGATCTACATGGCCTTCCATAAAGAGCTTCCATATGGTGCCATCTCAATATCGCTTTGAAACTCGGCATTATATCGCAAACTCAATCGCAGGCAAGTGTTCCACCTAACTCCCCGAAGTCTAACACATGTCGAAGCATATCTTCCAGACCGAATCACTCTCTCAGATCATTCAGCATCCGAGGGTGAAATGTCAGACTAACCTCAACTCTGTTCCCAAAGCTGTCTGCAAAGACTTCCAGAACCGGGACGTAAACCTCGCGTCCCTATCTGAAACAATGGAGAGAGGTACACCATGCAACCTCACAATCTCCCTCACATATAACTTGCTCAAAGTAAGAACCGAGTCAGTGGTCCTTATTGCCAAAAAATGTGCTGATTTAGTCAGCCTGTCAACTACCACCCACACAACTATCTTTACCCCGTGAGTCTTGGGAAACCAATTCACGAAGTCCATCAGTCACATGATCCCATTTCCATTTTGCCCGGTAACGGCCGCAATGTACTCGCCGGGTCTCCTCGTGCTCAACTTTCACTTGTCAAGCATCGCCAAACACTCGGAGACGAACTCGCACGCCTCCTCTTCATCCCATGCCACCAAAATTACGCCTCAAGTCATGGTACATCTTCGTTTCCCTGTGATACCGTGAACCCAGAGGATGTGAGCCTCACCTCTCTCTCAACTCGTGCATCATCCCAAGACAAATAACTGGCTGAGGAAATAGATTCCCTCCATCAAGATGAATGGTCCACCCTTCGTGCATCACCAAATACCACTCTGTGAGCGTACCCTCAAGCTTTTAATTCCTTCGAGCCTCGATGACTTTAGGGTAAAACCCGCCATTTGCTTACCAATCGTATAAACATGCCTTAGGCTCATCCCCTATCAAAGCACGGGTGGAACTTCACCATGTAATCATACATCTTCCACTATAAGCCATCAAACCCGAAATGATGCTCCTTGATTTTCACTCAAGGTATCAAGAATCCACATTTGCTTTACCCGGATGGTATTGCAAAGAAAAGTCAAAGTCCTCAAGTGTCTCCATCCATCTTCTCCCGCCCGGCATCTCAAATCTCTCCGAGTAAAGATATATTTCAAACTCAGGGTCGAGAACACTTCCAACCACCATACATGTGCAGTGCCTCCATAACTTTAGGGCAAACACCACTACAGCAAGCTCTAAATCATGTGTGGGGTAATTCTCTTCATGTTTCTTCAATTGCCTAGAGGCATAGGCAACCACTCAACCTTTTTGCATAAGTACACACCCCAAGCCAACTCTCGAGGCATCACAGAAAACCGTACTCCTTTCCCACTCACCGAGTAATCAACACCTACCACAGAGTCAATCTCTTTTCACTCTCCCGAAAGACTCTCACACTTGTCATTCCAATAAAGCTCACTTTGCGTGTCAAATTTCTAGTCATGGGACATGCAATCCGGAGAAGTTCAATAAACCCGACTAGAATAACCAGCCAACCCGAGAAAGCCACGATTCAAAGATACCTGGTCGCTCCCATTGCATCATGACCTCAACTCTTGTCTGGATCTCACTCGAAATACCTTCCTTAGACAATTCATGTGCCTCTAGAATTGACCCTTTGTAACCGAATCACACTTTTCCGGGCCTTGGCATACAACCGATGCTCTATCGCACTGTAGCACCAACTGTAGTGTTGCTCATGCTCCTGGCCGACCTCTGAATATATCAGATTATCACCACAACGACGGCACACAACTGATCCAAATACGGACGATATATCCTATTCATCAGATCCATAAAGGCAGCTGGAGCATTAGTCAATCCAAAAGGCATGACAACAAACCTCGAAGTGTCCATAACTGCGCGAAAAGTGCCAATCTTGTGGATGTCCGAGTCCCTACTCAACTCATGATACCATCTTTAAATCAATTTTTCGGAAGTAACAAGCCCCAGCCCAACCGATCAAACAAATCCTCACGCGCTGGAAGTGGGTAATTTGTTCTTCACCGTTACTCTATTCAACTTCCGGTAATCCACACACAACCGTGAGCGCCCGCCTTTCTTTTTCACGTAATGCCGAGCACCCTGCTACGAGGTACTCGGCCGGATGAACCCTTTACCCTGCAATTCCTGCAGTTGTAGGTTCAACTCCTTAAGCTCAACTGGAGCCATCCGGAATGGAGCTACTGAAATAGGATCGGTACCGGGATACAAATCGATGGAGAAATCCATCTCTCTATGGGGAGGTAATCCTGGCAACTCATCAGGAAATACGTCAGCAAAATCACACACTTGTGGAATACAATCCATCGTCACCTTCCTTTTACTCTCCCCCGGCATAGTAAAAAGGAAGTGCTGGCCCCCATTCTTTCTCAACCACTTTTTCCCGTCTCATCAAACGATCGAGTCCGACCACCCTCAGATCCATAGAAGCCGACACGTAACCCACAACCAACTGAAGGTCACCTTCTTGAAAATGGGCCTAGGATCGCATGATGGGCTAACTAATCCATTCCCATAATCAATCAAACACTGTCATACGTAGGAGTACTAAGTCAATCACGACTTCAGATCCCCAACATTCAACTCACAACCACGCATCCCCACTTAGCTTCCATCACGCCACCCATGTGTCTCAACAAACAAAGCACAAGAGAGCAGGTAAATCTCAAATCCAAAATAGAAGCAAAAAGAAAGAGACATAAATGAACGGGATGCACTAATCTCAAACAACACATGTGCCCAAGTGCTATAACATAAACCATACCTTCCACTAGCACACTAGGCCCCGGACCCTGGGCCGCCATAGCAAAACCCGCTCCGAGACCTCATCAAGTGATGCGCCTCTCCCCTTTCGGGGATCTCCTCCCCTCGAGGTTGTCCTCCCCAAACACGCATGGCTTCCATCGGGATCAAACCGCCTCGAGGAGGCCGGTGTTCACGCTGCAACCCAGTGGCACCACCTCCTCAAGTGTCCCACGCACCACACTATAACATGTCCGGCCCCGCGGTCCCCAATCAGACCCGCACCGGCTTGGCCCCGTTGTACGGGCAACTACCGTGGACCGTCTCCATCCTGGGCGCTAGCCCTCTATCCCTTAACTCAAGTCTTCAAACCTGGAATTTTTTGTTTCTTTCCTTTGTACCTCAACCCGCCTTCAATAATCGGGCTCATGCCACCACCTCACTCAGAGGGTGCGGGCTACAAAGGAGCCACCGAGTCCGAATGTTCACTCAGACCCTCTTTGAAACTGCTCTGGCCTCATCCGGGCCGCTTGCCACCATATGCTGTGTATACCCCGATAACAAAGTAAATTGGGAGGCATACCGGGTTACAAACTATACTCGTCGTTAGATGCAACCCGATCTCTTCGTCTCTCACGGGGCCTCAGAAAATACTCGCCAGAGTAACTCTCGAATCGAGTCCACCCCATGCGTGGCACACTGCTGGGTGCTCAACCATATCCCACCAACCTCCGTCGCCTCCTCGGCCTCAACATAAAGGAGGCTAGAGATACCTCCGCTCCCCTCGTGACCCCCAAGACATCCAAAATCTTCTTCACTTCCTTGGCCCAATGCTCACTCCTCATGAAGTCGATACCACCCCGAAACACTCGGGGGAACAAGTGACTGAAATCCTTAATCAATTGCACGTCCATCTTCTTCTGAAAGTGACCCTGAGGTAACGCTACCCTCTCTCCAAATTTCTATCCTTCAAGACCGTGAAGCAGGGATCTCAGCTGTGTCACCTAATTCGTCAGCCCACTCCTTCTTCCTCTAATCATTGTCTATGAATATGGAAAAAGATAATTAGTTACTACTAATGTCATGGTATACAAGAACCAATAATAACTCAAGGGTTCTCACATCAATTTTCCATAGATATGCAATCTTTACCACTAATGATGGTATCTTACCCGATTCGTGATGCTTGCACATGGTATAAGAATCACACTAACTAACACCATGGAAAATCCATACAAGCATTATAATATCTAAACTCGTTATATCATGCTTATAATCACCAACATGTTATCACATAGTCCTCATGTAACATGTTATCTTTAAACACTCTTTGCATTAGTCACACGCTAGAAGCCTTATACCATATATGAAAAATCATATCATCTCTCAACAAGACAAACCTAGCACTAACATCTAAGCTCCCATGATCATAGCTTAAAGTGTGCCTAGGAACTTTGTGTATCTATTGAATTTTCCTTCATCCCCAAGGATTTATCCCTTAGCCTTCGATACTACAACTTGTCACACTCGAATTCCACCTGCAGGATTTATGTTACTATTTTACCAATTCGATTTTTTTTTTTTTCAACTTCAGAGTCTAAACTCCACTTTGAGTAATCACTGAAATGTAAATAAACACTACTCCAAGTCTCCAAACATGACATATCTAGACAGAAAGCACCCTCAATGTACCCAAACTATACACTTACACTTGATCAAAAACAAATATTTCCATACACAGTTCCAAAACTAGTGGCTACAATGTGCCAAATATACAATGATCCACAAAAGATACCAACTGTCCAAAAAATATAGTGAATATCCACATACAACACTAATAATATCAAGATGTATGCTCAACCACCAACAAGCTAAGGTTGGCATACAAACTTCCCATCCTCAAAAACCCTACAGGTCCAACTTCCATGTCACGCAGCTGGTCTCGTACCTGCATCTAAGGTGGAGGGAAATAATGGGGGTGAGTTCGACAACTCAGTAGTGAATCCTATAACAAGCCATGCTCATAAAAACATTTCAATTTATACATAATTCAAAATATCTCAAAACGTGAGCATTTTACAAATAATAGGTCGTGATGGAAACACATGAACGCAATACTACCACCATCTCAACCCTCATCAATGACTCTTTCAGGGCTTCCACCCGTGGACTAGCCGATCATCCTGCACAACGACAAATTGCTGGGACTTACCACCCAGGGATATGCCCACATCCCGTATATCCGTGACCTTCGACTACAACCTGTGGACTAGTCATCGTCCCGTGTCCACTAAGATCAATCCGATCACTACTGTACCTTCATACCCATGTCATGCTTTAAAACAATTTCACAAAGCATTCAACCACATGGATATTTAAAACATCATGTACCGTTAATTTAAAGATTTCCATATATAAGGCAAAAATATGATTATATATCACTAGAAAATCACATACTAAAGCACGTAATGGTACAAAATTCTACAACATCAAACTACGCATGCTGTGAGAAGGTTATAAGATCCCTACCTTCCTTGGATTCAAAAAATCCGCAAGTCTCCTAAGGAAGTCAAAACCCGAGGCTACTCCAAAGGATCTGAAATAACAAGTCATAAGATTCCTTAGCTTCGCCAACTGTGTCAATAAAATTACTTAAGTATTTATTACTTTATCACCACTAATCACATATAATCTTATACCTTCCAACATAAACCTTGATCCCCCAAGTGCACTCTCTCTTACACTTACTAGGATCAACATTTAACACCCCTTATTAGGGTTACACAAACAACACACTCAACACTTGTACCCCTTTTTTTTTTTTTTTAACCTATCTCAAGACCCTTTTTTTTTCTCAACTACAAATTTTGACTAGCCATACATGCTTTTTGTTCATTGTGGTCTTCTGACCAAAAGTTCCCTATCTCTTAGCTTTCCACAGCTCTCTAAATCAGTCATTCTAATCTAAAATCCAAGAGTTATGGTTTTTAAGACTCCGACCTCCCCGAGACTATTTCCTAGACAGAACAGGCCCTCTTCTTCACCCTTCTTACTTGACGAAATTATGGGAACAAATGAGCATAATTTAATATATACTTTTTTTCAGCGAAGTTACTCCCCTATGTGGCTACTTTGGAGAAGGATTTTTGAATCACTCCATTTGGATCAATCTAACCCAACTTATGACTCAAAATGTGAACTGCCTCCGCATCGTGACGTAACTGATCCGACTTTCAACCTCAAATTCAAGGGTCTTATGGTAGGATTTAGTTCTTGGTTGCTTCTAGACATTCGAAGGGCTAGGTCTTGGGCTTCTTCTCCAACTGGAATCACCCAAATTGGATAAGAAATGAGCATGTTATGGCTAAAATACTGATAGGCCGAAAACGCGGTGTATAAAATTAATGCCTAAGCGCGCGCACGCTGGGCCGCCTCAAGTAATATAGTGCAATTAGCGCACGAGCATCGATCCAATAAGTGAAAGATGACTCGAATTGCTGAGATTCTCGCTTTTAGACAATATCCGAATAAATGATCTCTAAGAGAGAATTTACGCACTAACCGTAATCCAAGCCATTGGTTTTGGTGAATTGATAATGCAGATTTCAGGTTAAATCTCCCCCTACATTCGATGGATTATTCTCCTAAAGATGTTGTTATTCAGATTGTTTATAACATATCAATGGCGAGGTGATCTTGCCTACGAGATATCCTCTCTCGAGGTATATTCGCCTATTTCGTGAATAGAATCGAGTATATCTCTATCCTCGACTGATTCTAAATGTTTAATGCCAAACTGAACCACCTTCTGTGTTCTGACACATCTCATTAATTCGGACCCATTAAAGGCTACTTACCTAGATCCCTCGAATAATTCCTCATCTCGAATCCTGATCTCGCTGTAAGTATGTTAATATTGGCGACATTATCATAATTAACATGCGTATAGAGTGTATGTGATAAATTACAACAACAATTGATTAACATGAAAGGTTAAATTTAATCCATTGTCTGTGATGTGGTTTGATGTAACTTAGAAATAAGTTTAGAACATCATGAAGAAAGAAATAAACAGGAATATGAAGAACATCCTCATGTGATCCAAAAATAACTCAAAACAATAAGGAAAACTAATACAAAATCCAAGGAGATCCTTGAAGTCCGTGGTTGCCGCTCTCCACCTGCGTCTCTCGTCGCAAGACGCTCTTCCCTTCCCAAAATCCCGAGCCCCCTCGTGATTTAATGATGAGATGCGATTTTTTTACGACGCCGCGACGCGGTGACGCCGCAACGCAGGTGACTGGTTGACTTCAGATTTGTTGACCCCACTGGCTGCGATATTAGTGACGCCGCGACGCGGAGATCGCCGCGACGTGGGCAAGAATTCCTCAGATGCTCCCTCATTTCTCCAAAATGGCTCCTGTGAAGCTGGGTTCTTTCGCCATCATGCCTCAGATTCCAAAACAAAACCAACAAGGAATCTTAACACTCAAAATTATATAAATAATGCCAAATCAACATGAAATGCAAGATCGACGCTAGTATAACTGAGTGTTTTAAGCACTCATCACACCCCCAAACTCTAATTTTGTCATTTCTCAAGCAAGAACCGACTCTAAAACAGATACACACCCACACTATGCAACTCACACTAAGACAAGAATGCCATGCCGAAAAATAGGAGGATCAATTTGACTGATTCATACCTCCACCGCTTTGCTCGATGTTCAATGAAGGCATACAGATACTTGACTTTCGTGACTTCTGACGAGGTGAAACCGACTAGTGCATCCACTCATAGTGTTCGTTAAGGCGTTTCCCAGAGCTATGCCCATAGTGGGTGGCCTCAGGAATATGCTGTACGAGTTAGGTACCCCAGACTTAAGTTGACCCACAATGGGAAGGAATCGAACTAGGCAATGAGGGATAGGGCGCACTTGATTGTTTAGCATGCTGCATATCTAGATTTCCACATGTGCAGAAACAGAGATGGAGGAGCTGGTGCGGGGGGTTTTGGCCAGGTGGCTTTCACCTTAGCGGGATCATTTGAGCGGCTCCCCCACCGGTTGGTTAAGGGCACAGCGCCAGTTCCATGGGCTTCACCGAACCTCAGCGAACTCGGTGGCCCTAGGTTACGTGAATGATCCATCTCCATCCGACATAGCGGGGCGTTGATCGATGACTCCGGCCCGGGTCTTGACGGCATTGTTTGTTGGGCACGATTGTGCGAGATTAAGATTGGATGATCATTATTCTTATATACCTATTTTATTCTTTTCTTTTCTTCCTTTTGTAATTTTTCTCTTTGTTTGGGGCTCGTGGCAATCCTCTTTGTTAGGTGTCATCCTCAGATGGATTTAGATCTCCCTAGGTTAGTGGGGCTTTGTGATTGGTTAATTGCTTGTACTGCGATCGTCACTGTAGTGTGCGTGCGATGGGGATTTTGAGAATTAGTTTCTTGACTGCGGGATTGGTTCTTCAGCCTTTTTCACTGTCGATCTAATTCTGAGGCGTGACGAATGTATCATCTGAGCGAATCTGGTGAATTCGATGCAATCAGTCTCGATTTTTCAACATGGCCTGTTTATGAATGCAATTACTACATTATGCATGGATATCTAAAACAGACAACTGACTAACGAAGCGACTCACGACATAAGCCAAGATATCGATGCCACGATAGCACCGGAGATGTGATACTAACCGCTACTACCATTGCGTCAAATCTTTAAACGAAACCTGGCTGATGAACGCTAACAATCTTACATAAAACTGCTAAACTAAAACACATAGAATGCGGTGTCATGAAACATGGTAACTCCGACAAAAGTACCCCAGACAAAGATCAGTGTCCCCAACTGATAAAATAAAACATAGAGGAAGGACTCCTGTAGATCGTGCAGTGGCGGTAGCGGTGGATGAGTGGAAGGTATTTAGGAGGCTGCGTTTGGAAACTTGCATAGCTCTTCTTTGTTGTAATAGAATGATGGCACGATTAGCTGGGCGTACGCATGTCGGCCGCCTTGGTGCCTCCGTATCTGAGTGCAGGGACTGCCGGTGCCTCCTGGGTCTGTCCCGGATCGTCGAACGCTCGGGTGAGGGGAGGCACGGGTCCGCCGATGGGGACTCGGAGGAGACGGCGGGGGGGGGGGGGGGGGGGGCGGGGGGGAGAGTCGCTGAGGAATTTGTTAGGGTGGAAGTGGAGGTCGAGACGGGGTGTGATATCCTCCTGGGTTATCGCCGGAATCCGTACGTGCTTAGATAATGTCCCCAGAGCTAAATCCTCGTCACGGGAGGCTCATGCGATCATAAACCCCTCGAGGTTCGGGACAAGGGTGTATCGCAGCCGACTATGGTCTTAATTAGGTGAAGCCAGGCCCTCGTTATTGTCGAGGCACCGGCATTTACCTGACGAATATCGAGAAAAGATTACCCCGGGTTCATTTCGCATCCGGTTATGGGAGGATGGCATCCTCGATAACTGCCGTCGTGTATATCCTGTAAGATGGCGTAGTTGAAGCGAGGAAGTATTTGGCGATCCTCACACACGTCGTCGTCGGTATAAGGCTGAGTGATAAAGTGATCTGCGCGCCAGGAATGTAGGCCAGATGCGCGGCGCCAATTCTTGCGTGTACGTATTTATTGATCAGCATCACCACGACCTTTGAGTGACACTCGGATGACCTGCGCGGTAGTCGAGTGCTCGCGGAATTTGATCGAAGGGCACGATCAGGATATACCCCGAGGCCATAAGTAGCTATTGATCGACTCATGGCGAAGTCGACCAATACACCTGCACCACGGCCTTTTTGAGGGACTGATGGGAGCGAGGTTAGCGTAGAATTCGAACTCGCTCATGGCGAACTGGCGAGGGTTTGCGGCTCACGACCGCCCAGCGCCGATAGTTTGCTAAAAAAATCGTCGGGGTGGTGAAACCCCCCTTCTCGCCATGAAGGATCGGTTTTGCAAATTATGCTAAAGCGGGTGCGGCATCCGCGTTACAAAGCGAGGCGCCAGATCGTAAGTAGGCCTGTTGCTTCATTTCGTTGGCGGTGACTTTGTTTGCGGACATCTGAGATTAAACCCGAATAACAGACACACACCTAATATGCACGACAAAAATTAACTAAACACTACCTAAAGGCTAAATCAGAAGACCTAAAGAGACTCAAAAAAACTAATGAATCTAATTAACTTGAAACAGCCCTAAAGACCTGTAGGCTGCAAAAACACATAAAAACCTGTGACTATACTGAGGCTAGATGGACTGCAGTGGTGGAAGCCACTATGGTCCAAAGCCGCGATGGTGACGCCACGGAGTCGGCGAGCAAGAGAGAATCTCTTATCGATCCGGTGAGCTCGGCGTACGTGAAGGCTAGGGTTGGGAGGAGATGAGTGCGGTGAAAGGCTGAATGCTTTATTCTTGGTTAAAACCGATCCTCACGTCGCGTCTGCGGGACTGCGTCGCGGCGTGGCGGATAACGCAAATGGCGTCGCGGCGGTGCGGGATCCGCGTCGCGGCGTGGCGGAGTAACTAATGGCGTCGCGGCGTGAAATCCGCGTCGCGGCGTAATGACTCGAAAATGGCGTCGCGGCGTGAAATCTCACGTCGCGGCGTGGCGGGGAAACTTCAAAAATGCGTCGCGGCGTGAAATCTCACTTGTCGCGACGTAGCGGAAAGATCTCCCGAATGAATTTATATACGAAACCTCGATTTCGAGAACTCTCCACTTATAAACCTCCACTTTGGACTTTGAACCCTCTGCAGCCTTGGGCCTACACCTCGTCTCACAAATTAAACGCCAACCAAACACTGATGCCAGATGCGGCTAAAATTAAAAAATTTCTAAGAAACAATCATTTATAAACTTAAAAGCAAGGGTTTTAGAAACTTAGGTTGCCTCCGAAGCGCTATATTTAATATCGTTATTTCGGCGACCACTGAATCTCGGCGTGTGATATACTTAGAAGCGAGAATGTATCTCCTATAGTATCTACTCCGTTTCGAGTGGTGAAATATTCTTACGATCATCCCTTTCCCATCTCGATTATCGTGCATGCGTTCATAGAGCTATCCACAAGTTTTTCACATCATCTTACCAAACTCTACGTATAATGGGATTTGAGATATCTTCATTGGATCGTCGATACGGGTGCTTGTTAGGTTTGGAAAACATACCAGTGATCGTCTCCTTGAACTCTTAGTTTGAGTTCCGCTTCTTGCACGGTGATCACAGGCTTTTCTGTGGCTAGGAAGGTCTGCAGTATGATGGGGCCAAAAATTAAATCTCGCTCATTATCTGGAATGACAAGTCTAACTGGAAGGACGAACTTATGACTTCTTAGCACATTTTTATTTATACCTCGAGGGGTGTTAGTAGGACTATCATAAGTTATGGTGATTGTAGTCGATTTCGGTTCTCAGAGGCTTTGGCACTGAAGCATCGCCAGTGGCGTCAAGTTTTATGCGGCTCCCGAGTCACGTGGAGCTTTTCGGATGCGGTTCCCACATAGAGCGGTATATGAATTACCGGATCTTGAGTTTCGGGGGAAGCTTCTTTGCGGGATGTACTTTGCATTCCTCGATTAAAGTGATGGTCCATTTTCTTTAATTTCTTCTTACTTACGAGATCTTTTTCATAGTTTCACGTAACTTGGCATATTCTCTAGTAGCTTCAAGAAATGGTATATTAATGTACGGTTTCTTGAGATGTCGAGAGCTTTCTGTTTAACTTCTCGATTTACCTTTCTTGACCTGCAGGGATGCAGGATTGGTATGAATGAGGTTCTTATTTTTATCATTTCTCGGTTTCTTCCCTGCTTTTATTATCATAGCGCCCTCCGTCTAAGTAGTTTGCTCGTTTCATGCGATGGTGGGATGCTTTAGTCTTGCTCCTTAATTTTCAATTCTCTTACACTTCATTTGCGGCTCAGGATTCAGGCTCTTTTCCACTCCTTAGGTGATGGCCTTCTTGTTCCTCTTTTCCTTCTCCTCTTAGGGTTTACCTCGAGGTGCTTGACGGTGATCCATTTGCCCTTTACCTTAGCAGTTAGCCGTTTGCCCATTTTGGTCTCTAATTTCTCGTATGCAGCAGTTGTTCAATTAGGTTGCTGTTGTTGCATGTTACTTGTAGTCTCATTCATGAAGCCTTGGAATCTGAGATTAACATCATCTTAGAGCTTGCTCTGAAATCCGACTTCTTTTCGAGGGGGTGGTTCGTTCTTCAGTTCGATTAACGTATTACAGTTATTCCTCGTCCATACCCCTTGGTTGTTTTGATTGTGATTCACGGTTGCTCGCGTCCTTGTCCACGATTAGGTCTGGTAGCTATTACCCCAGTCCCGATCGCCAACTGCGCGGTGGATCACGATTAAACCTCGTCGTCTTGGCTTGCTCCTTTGTAGGGTTCAGCCAGTGACATTACCTGTGTCACATCTTTGTCCTCCATGAGATTCACCGCATGGCTCCGTGGAATTAATTACGTATAATATCTTTGTTCCTCTTTGCTATTTATTTGTTGGTCGGGCAGGCCACATCAGTTACGGTTGGGGACTTCATTGTCTGTCATAACCGCAGTCATTCTGCGAAGTGTAGCCTTCTCTGGTATTGATTAAGTGTTGGCTGCGGCTATCTTGATATCTATCCCTTTAGTGCATGGTTTTCTTCATCGATGATCCATAAATTTGAGGCATCTATCATTGTTAAGGTTATATTTCTCGGACCATTGTAGAAGGTGTGGACTTGCATCCATCTGGTTAGTCGGTGGTGGGGACATCATAATGAATTCATGGAACTGTCCCGTACCTCGCCGGGTTCTCCTCTGGTGGCCAGACGTATTGATCCTCTTGCACAGGTTGTACAATCTTGAAGTGCGGGGAAAGAACTTAGTCGAAACTTTTGTACGGTCGTTCATTAGTAATGGAATCCCGGTGGGTATTTGGTTAGCGATGTTGGCTCCTATCCCGGGTGAGGTGGAATAGCGCGATCTTGGGGCTAACCCGGTGACCGGGTTGTATTTGATGGTATTACGGAGCTTCGAGGAGTGAGTCAGGTAAATGTTCGGGTTCTCATGGGGTGATCGGTAGACGATATGTTAAGACGCATTTATCTTTGTGGTGACACAGATTCAAGATTGTTTTGCCTTGATTAGTAGTGATCGATTCTTTATCTGAGCAGTGATAGAGTGAAACAGGCTCATCCCAATGGCATGTACGGATCGTCCCAGGAATTGTATGAATGGCACCAGGCAGCGGTTCTAGTTCGAACTTCTACGTAGTTCGATTTATTTACCGTGAAATCTTGTTCTTGAGTGTTTTCCGCATGACTGGCCAGATTCTACTCTGTGCATTTTACATTCTCGGCCTTGATGCGCCTTAGAGTCTTTACGGCTCGGGATCACCGCAGTGTTGATTAATTCGGTTTCTTCATGCGTACTCAAGAGCACATCTATGATAACACCTGTAACAAAACCCGATTACCGCGCCCCTTAAAAATAACAAAAATAAAGAAAAATTCGAATATTATCTATATGCTTACTTCTATATCAAATTAAAATATCAAATTAAACCTTCCACCGCATCCGCGCCAAAAACTTGATAGGCCGAAACGCGGTGTATGTACCACGCTCAAGTGCGTTGCCGCACGCTGTCGCTCTCAAGTACATGAAAATTAGTGTACGAAAGCATCGATCCACGTGAAAGATGACTTGACTACGAGACTCAGCTTTTTAGACAATATCCTAATAAATGATCTTAGAGAGAATTTACGTACTAACTGTAACTAAGCTTATTGGTTTTGGTGAATTGATAATGTGGGAGCCTAGGTTAATCTCCCCTCGTCAACATCTGAAGCGGATTATTCTCCTAAAGATGTTGTTATTCCATTGTTTATAACATATCAATGGCGAGGTGATCTTGCTTCACGATATCCTCTCGAGGTATATTCGCTTATTTCGTGGAATAGAATCGAAAGTATATCTCTATCTCGACTCTGGTGATTCGTAAATGCTTTAATGTTCAACCTAAAACCTCACCTTCAAACAATATCTCTATTACCCGAATCAAAGGCTACTCTACCTGCATCCTCGAATACCCTTATCTCTCGAATCTCGGATCTTCGCAGGCATGTTAATATTGGCCAGATATTATCATATAATTAACATGCGTATAGAGCAGATGTGATAAATTAACAACACCGATAACATGAAAGGTTAAATTCTAATCCATCAGTTCCCGTGACAGGTTTGATGTAACCCTAGAAATAAGCTTTCTAACATCATGAAGGAAAGAAATAAATATGTAATATGAAGAACATCCCCTACGTGATCCAAAATAATCAAAACAATAAGGAAAACCAATACAAAACTAAGGAGATCCTTGAAGTCCGTATCACGGCCTCCAATTCCGCGTCTCCGTCGCACGCTCTTCCCTTCCGCAAAATCTCAGCCCTCGCACGGCACGAGATGAGATGCGTATTTTTGAGCTGACCATGGACGCGACGTCAGCGCGACGCAGGACGCCGCGCAACGCAGGATCGTTGACTTCGCACGGTTGACCCCCACGCCATGATTGAGGACGCCGCGACGCGGAGACGCCGCGACGCGGGCGTTGAATTCTCGCGATGCTCCTCATTTCTCCAAAATGGCTTCCAGGTTGTTCTTTCACCATCATGCCCTCGTATTCCAAAACAAAACTAAATAAGGAATCTAACACTAAAATTATATAAATAATGCCAAATCAACACGAAAATGCAAGAGATCACGCTTATATAACTGGTGTTTACACTCATCAAATACTAACGGCCAAACAAAAAATTCCAAACAATGTCGTAATTTATGATTTTCCATTTTTCCATAAGTTTTCAACTCAATCAATTCCAACACTCAAACACACATCAAAGTCTATATATATAATTTATTCAACCCAACACATCTTCCAAAACACATCTTAAACACACCCGCTTCACTAACCCATCACCAACCACCCTAAGGTTATATGAAACCCTAACTTTCAAAAAAAGAGAAGTTCATGAATCATGTTCTCTATACGAAATCCCCTCAAATCCTTACACAAATAACTAAGGATTAGGGTTTTACCACCCCATATCCTTCAAATCTGTGGTTAGAAGCTCCTCCAACCAAACCCTAGAAAAGAACCATCTTATTGAAGAATCAAACCAAAACCCTTACCTTTTTTGTACCAATCTCTTTTCCTTCTCTCCTTTCTCCTTCTTCTTCTTCTTCCTTTCTCCTCTCTTCTTCAATGCTTTTCCTATCCTCTCTATTTGAGCAAAATGAAAGAATCCAACCCTTTTAAGCTGTGTAATTAGTTTGTCTTGATACCAACTTTCGACTTTAAGTTTCACTAATAGCACTTTGCTCATTAACTCTTTCCATTTTGTAAAACATGGTCTCCCAATCCATATCACCTACTTACTCTTCTGTTTACTGTCTAGAACATCATGTAAATTTCACACTATCTTGTCAATATTAACCTGTTCTACTGCTTTATTTCTTTGAAAAATACAGTTTAATATTAATAATCCTCTGCAATATAATTTTTACCATAAAATAAGATTTCAAAATGTTAGAGATCCTTCTGTTCATGAATTAATTTCTAAAAGATTTGAAAAATGTGTGTTATTTGCATCCTTGCCACCACTTTGGGGATACATGTCTCCATATTCCAGATTGAAAGATGAACAAATAAAAAAGGTTATGAGTTAAAGAAATGATTATGAACATCTACTGAAACCATTTTGATCCTCCAGAGATTTTATATGTCAGAATATATTATGGGAAAGAATGTTTGTTATGGATAAATGATTCTCATTTGGCAAGATCCTTATATCAAGATGTCCAAAGTTTGATTTAGATATATCATGTCTTCCCACCCAACAAAACATTAGATCATAATGTAAGAAAGGATAAAATATGTCTCCAATATCTTCCATCGTGAGTTCATATTTGACTGAATTTAATGATGGGACAGAAGGTGGTGTTGTTCCCATCTCATTACTTGAAATGAGCAATATTTGAAATAACACTAATTGGGACAATCCGTATTTCTGATAAATTGTTTTATTTATATGGTCCAGAGCTAAGGGAAATACCACCCATTCTTCCTAACTTTACCTCACTTAAACTTTGAAGATCAAGGAATGTGAGAGTCTTTTATCTTTTCCGGAGATGGTGCTGCCACCCATGCTTGAAGGCCTTCAAATTCACTCCTGCCCCATTTTGGAGTCCCTACCAGAGGGAATGATGCAACAGAATACTATTCTCCAACGCTTGGAAATCATAAGCTGTGGTTCTTTGAGGTCTTTGCCCAGGGCAATTAATTTAATGAAAAAACTTTTAGTCTATTCGTATGAGAAATTGGAGTTATCATTGGATGATCAGGATACGACGCATAACCTTTGTGTTTCCCTAACCAGTTTAAAAATAATTGGTCATTTTCTTTCTCTCATGTCCTTCCATTAGCCTTCTTCCCAAAGCTTGAGCACCTTTTTATCAACTCCTGTAGAAATTTGGAGTCCCTTTACATTCCAGACGGACTTCATCACACATCTCTCCGTATCATTGCTATCTATTTTTGTCCTAATTTGGTATCTTTTTCTCAAGGAGGATTACCACTCCCAATCTGAGAAAGCTTTTCATATATGACTGCAATAAGTTCAAGTCACTGCCCCATGGGATGCACACCCTCCTTACATCCCTTCAAGAATTGAGTATAATTTCTTGTCCAGAAATTGATTCATTTCCAGACGGGGTTTGCCCACTAATCTATCTCAACTTTGCGTCTCTAATTGCAACAAACTCATGACTCGTCCAATGGAGTTGGTCTTTCATACTCTTCCCTTTCTTAGAAGCTTGACGATTTCCTCTTTTCCAAGTCTGAAATCCCTGGAGCTGCACCACCTCACCTCTCTTGAAACTCTAAAGATTGAGGGCTGTGAAAAGCTCAAGTACTAGTCAAAACAGGGGCTGCCCTCCTCCCTTTCTCATTTTTATATTAATGGTTGTCGTCTATTGAAAAAGCGATCCCAAAGGAATAAAGGGAAAGAATGGCCCAAGATTTCTCACATCCCCTGCATAGTATTTGACAGGTACAATGACGAAATCAGGGAGGTGATAGTATCATGAGACCACTCCATCCAACCTCGTGTGGTCTGCATTTATTGATTCCAGGTACCTACCTACTTTCTGATTTTATTTATTTTTTGTGCGGTCAATGAAAATTCTTTATTTGTTAGTTGTTTTTTATTTTGTCTAGCTTTTCTTATATGATCAACATTGTGTTTGACTCTCTTACTTGTACAAACATAACATATTTGAAACAATAGCATTTTGCATAAATTATATGAACATATCCATTTCAGGCTTTCTTGTCTTGACTTTTGTGCAGGTTTTTTAATACAGTTTTCTAGACAAAAGGTTGGAGGGACAACAGCGATATTCTTAGCAATTTGATGTAATACATGTGTGTGTATAGGTACGCTTCTGCCTTGGTTCTAATTTGGTGGGTTATAGATTACCAATTGACTTTTCTAAGCAATTAGTCCTTCCTGATTCTATTTATGTTGTATCTGTAACCATATTTCAGGGACTATAAAACTGTTCATTTCATGAAAAAGAATTTATGCTCAAAGTGCCCTCTGTCATGTTATTGGTAGAGGAGGTTCTCCATCAAAGCACTTTCTTCACTTGATATCATTGTTTATATTCTTTCTACAAGTATGGCGAAATGAAGGTAACAAATGGAAAGATCATTGATTAAGACAAATCATCATTTTGCAAGTACTGCAATTGAGATCCTTAGGAATCATCAATAGTGATGGAGGCTTCAGCAAAATTTATTTATACCCGACAGAGCAGCTTGTTTTAACATAGGTACCAAATACTTCTATGGTTCGACTTTCTAAAAGTGTTTTTTTCCTCTTTTGCTAATAATTCACACATTGGAGTTTCTAGAGAAGGTAACTCCATCTATATGTCATCTCTAGGATTAACTAAAAACCATGGCTTCAAATACTCTGAAATTGATAATGGAAGCAGCTAGCCTACGCCATTGGTTTGGTTCCTACGAACTTTTTTGTTAGAATTTTGACATTGTGCTCGCTCCTGAATTCTCAATCCATTCCTTGCCTAGCCTTTGCTCGATGTGAAAGCTTTCAATCCATCAAATCAACTACTGGAGGACTGTAATTGTAGGTTCTTCAATACTCAAATGGTATTAGTGTATATTTTGGTTTGTTTAATTCTCACTGTTCTTAAGTTACTTGTTAAGTTCTAATTAATTTTCATTCACTACTTATTGTAATTGAGTTTTATATTTAGTTAATGTATTAAAGTTCTGCTTGCAACAGGTTGGTCTACCTTATAAATTTAATTTGATCCTAATGCATGAAAATGAACTGTAGGCTTCATTTCAGTATAATTTCAATGATATACGTTCTTTTCATTAGCCCCGTAGATGTAATGCAAACTAATTTTTATCTAATAGAGATATAGTGTTGGTCTCTTTCCTAGCTAACTTAAATGATATATCCTCAATTTTTTTATTTTTTAGTTTTTGTTTCCTTCATTTGCATTTTTATGCATTTGCTAACCATTTCCCATTTTGAAGTGAGGTCCAAGCAATAGACCCTATACTAGACACTGTTTAATTCTATAGGTATACATTTTATTCATTGTAGACAGAAAGTTTTCCCCTTTCTATTTCATTATGACCCCAAAACAGAGTAAATACATACATTTATAGATCCTTCTCTTTCTTTGCTTTTTCCTTATATGATGTTATTTGTATGATTTGCTTTAAAATTCCATCAAATGAAATATTTTAAGTCTGCATCATGTGGTTGTTGTTAAACCAAGGTTCATCTTTATGTTAGGCAGCTTCCTCACTGGCATCATCGAAGATTTTGGAAGATGTATTTATGTCATGTGATCACCATCATATTTTCTCCCAACAATCTTTCACAAATCCATTGGTGTTGGGAAAAAAAATATGGCTTCTACTACCATAAGGATGATGTTTCACTGGGGTATTTATATCAGTGTGCATGCTGCATTGGCTTTTCAACAATTTCAGAAGTTAACATGAAATCAGCTAGACTTGTTTTAGAAAATTGAGTAGCTTTGGATGATTTCAGCAAAAAATGTAGCCAAAATGCGTTGCTTCTGTCCTTGATTCACAGAAGCACTTTTCATCCGAATGTGATTTGGAAGATGAAACTTAATTCCATGATGCAATTTAATGTTTTATTATTTGAGTTGTCATCAGGTTTTGACATGTGACTGCAATTAATGGATGCTCTTTTTTTTTTTCTTTTTTTTTTTTGATCTTAGAATGGAGATTGCCGCTCAGAAAGTTAATGTGGAACAACAACAAGAAGGAACTGTATGAATGGTATGGGCATTAGACAGATTCTTCATCTCCTTATATCTTGTATAGGAAGAGCTTCACTAGACATGGTAGAGGAACTCTTATTATGAGTTCATTTACCTAAATTACATGTAACTGTAGGATACAAACACCTACCATGACATCATATTTTCATATGGCTTTCAAAGTTTCTGCAGGCAGAAGCTGGATTAGTTTGCTCTTTCTGTCATCAAAGTGATTTTTATGTTTTATAATCTTTGGTCTCGGGAGAAGAGCATGTGGATGGATCTCTGTCACCTTCCTAAGTTCTCTTGCTGCCATTAAACTGTGTGAGTTCCTCTGACTTCTGGTTACTTAAGATGTGAAGAACTTGAATGGATGTCCTAAAAAAGTATTTTGGTTCAATTTTACCACTGTATGCATGAAATTCCAGTCTACATTGAACTCTAAAGGGTGAAGATCATGGTTACTAGATAGTTGGTGAATTGCATATAGACATTTGTCTATATAGGTTAATTTATTCATAGAGCTAGAAGTTACATTTATTAATGTTTAGGATGGAGTTTTTGATGCAGGTTATCAAATGGCCTGTTAGAAAAACCCTTGGAAATAGAAATTTGAGGTTATTTTCTAACTTCAAAATTGAATATAAGATTTAGTTAATGTACAAATACATTTCAAGATTGCAGGCTTCTAGTGTAAGTGCTGACTTTGTGGCTACCAGAGAAGCGTTTTATTACTATTCTTGTTCGATTTTGCTGGGGTTTTATGTCAAGATCATCTGCCTGACAAGTACTCCCCATGCCACAGTAAGGTAGGGAAATGGGTTGCATCTGAGAACTGTTTCATACCCATACTAGCTCTTACTGAAACCTTTATTTTTCCTTTTCTATTTTCTTAGATCTTTGCATCTTTGATATATATGTAGGTGGATGTGTAAGGGGGGATCTGAAGGTCTCAAAGATGATTCAAACATGGGTGCAGAATCACTAATTCATGTTGGAGCTAGCTAGCTGTCTGTGGTGGGAATTGGGATCAGAACATGCTATGCTACCTCTGAATGTGAATAGCAAGGAATGACATCAAAGCCTTCTCCTTGGTTACTGAGTTCATATATCCAAAATAAGCCGATGATCTCACACCTTCTCATTGACCGACTTCTTGTTTCACCCACAAGTACTGTTGGCATATGAAAGCTGTTTCCCAAAAATTTGTTGTGCCCAAAAAGCATCTTAAGCAAGTCCTACAATTTTTCTGTTTGGAAAATTTGTTTTTTCTTAAGAATGAATGGGATATTCTAAAGTTGTAATGCTTTTACGAGTACTCAGTGAAATAGAAGTATCTTCTTTGGCTTGGTTCATAATATTTCCCTCCCCTTCCCCTGCAGATAATTGAGTTTGTTACTTTCATGAATTGATATATGTCAAATTACAGAACTTAATCCGAAAAGTGGCTCCTGCAGACTCATTGTTATGTTTTCTCTGGACATTCTTGATCGTGATCGCATAGGTCAACAATTAATTAAATTCTTGCTTTCAAGGTATTGAGCAGAATCGGCTACCATCTATGCTGTTGAAATACAGAAGAGTACTGCAATTTTGTTGAAGTGCTTAGTGAGTAAAACCAACTCTACAGCTGAGAATTAACATGAAACTATAATAAATTGTACATACATTATATATAGATTAAGTATGTCTAATTATAATAACGGACTGCCTAATTCTTCTATGGATAAGGGAATAGTATTCCAGAATGCATTCAAAAAATATTGAGGGTCCTGAAACAGATCACCACATTTCAACTTTCTTGCACTCCTGAATATTTGGACTCCAGTCTAGTCCTATTGTGCAAAGGATTAGCTTAGCCAATGAATAACAAGGCAGTATTAAACACTGAAGATGAGCTTTGAGGTTTTTAACTTGTGATTTTTAGAATGCCAAATTTCTGTTTGTGCACAAGTCAGATAAGCTTAAACTCGATTTGCTTGATATGGGCCTCTGAATGAATGAATGAATGAATGAATGAATGATGGTATACTCTTTCTAGTTCAATGACTACCCATGTTTTGAGGTGCTTCCTATCCAGTTCTGTGGTTCATACTCATGCTGCTGAATATTTGCACCCCTTATGCCTTTAGTTAGACATCTAAACGGTCAGGCTTGAGCCTTCACTCGGCTCAGATGGGCTTTGGGTTGGACTTTTAGGCCATTAATTGTATTATGGCTGCCCCATGAGCTGAGCTTAGGCTTAAAAAACCTAGCCCAAACCCTGAGCTTACAGCCTTGAACTGCCTCACAAGTCACAACCTGGAAGTCCATTGTAGCACAGAGCTGAAGAGGAGTTTGATCGAAGTGCCCTTCCTTCCTTAACCTTCTCCCATTTACTCTACTGCAAACACGAGTAAACAAGGCATTTAGGTACGTACATACCCCCCCATGATTATCTAGTGGCAATTATGTCCATGTTTCTATACTTCCTATATATGGAAGTAGTTTAACAATCTAGTTAACCTTCTTGAATATCTTCAATCTGGTTAGGGAAGTCGATTAGAATTCAGGTATGCCCATTTCTCTAGTCAAGTCAGGTCACTGGACACATGTACATGGGGTGCATATGAGACTATATCATTTTTGTTCATCTTGTAATGGACCCCCAAATTTAGGTTAAGGTCACTCTCAAATTCTCAAGTATGTACAACATTTTTCCCATGGGAGTATCATACCCTTAAGATTTTTTCCTTTGGTCAAAAGATACAACAAACTGCAATGAACTTAACCAACATCTAGCTAAGAAAATGACAACCCAGAAAGCCAAAATTTTCACGCGGAAACCGGCCGGCCCACGTGGATCATCTGGACCAGCCTAATGGTACCCTGAATTGTAGGATGGTGCAGGGTAGGTAGTAAGGACCATCCTCACCCTTGGTTCCACCCTTTCTCAAATTTCAGTATAGGCCTGGACCATAACACTGGCGATATGACTCTATATATCACATCTCATATGACTTTATATGTAACATCTCATATCGGTAAAAGCTTTTAACATTATATAAATATGAATTCCTTGCATTTTGAATCTATGATGGTTTTTTAGGTCCAAATTGGATAATATCTACATAATTGATTACGAGTCTTTACAAATGGTGTTGGAGCACCCAAAGCAGACAATATATATATATATATGGGCCTTTTATCTGCAGTTTAGCTGAGGTGATTCTTATATATTAATGAGAAGAAAAGCATCCTAGAGAGTTCGAGGTTCAAAATGATGATGTCTCAATCTTTTCCACACCTTTCACTTAAACAAATGCAAAAAGGGAATCACTTCTCTTCCGTCGACACGTTAATATAATGGTTAGGACAATTTAAAGCTCGAAAGTCGATTGAATTTAATATCTTTAAACTGCACTAGTTTCTTTAGTGAAAGCGAAGGTGTCGACCACCATGGACGTAGCTTTCAAAAATGTGTTCATTAACAGCTCCCCAACACTGCTAATTGGAGTTGTACCTAACCAATCTTTACATCCCACATGGATTTCCTGAATCTGTTTATTCTGCAGACAAACATATGTAACAAATGAACTCCAAAATTGACATGTGAGAATGAACTTTTGATGGGTCAACAAAGTATTAGAGGAGGAAATTAAAAAAATTTATCAAGTGCCTTTGGAAGTCATCGGTCAACCAAGTCTAGAATTTTGAACACACATTCTCATTCTTCATTCAAGGATCAGTTGCTTACAGTTTAGGACAATCTTCAAGTTGAAACTTGTGGGGATCCTTCTCCTTATATTATTATTGTCTAGAAAATGACACCAAAAAGTAGGGTTGTAATATTGGACCCAGTTTTGAATTCCTTGACATGGTTTCTGCTTTTTCTTTTGCTTTTGCTTTTGCATTTCTTCCATCTTTTAATGGCTAATCAGAATGGCTTTGCCCTAGGAGTACTCATTCTACAAATCTACCTTACATTTCATGAGAAGCATATAGATGAAAGGTTATTTGCCCCCAAAAACTGAATTTAAGGACAATATTGTGTCCAATAATTAACAACTCACCCTTTTTTTCATATGAAAATGACATAGAACAAGTGACTTATTTGAATCAAAGAAATGTTGTAAGTCAAAAGTAGGAGAGTTCAAGATCATAAAAACTGTATGAAAATATGGAAAAAGGACATACACCACCCAAGATCAAATATGCTGTCAAATTGGCATCATCATCAGTGATAGTGATATGTACTCAAAATGCTTCCAAGTACTAATCAAACTGATCTTCTAGGGTTTCAACTCTTGCACTAATGCGCGAATATTACGTGATCTTGTAGGCGATCCTCGCGTGCCATGTTGAATTCATTCTTTTGTTGTTAATCAACTATACGCCCTTCCATTCGAATAAGCAACATTAGGAAGGGGTTTGAGAATTAGGTGCCAGTCACAGCATGCTGAGCTAGCACTAGCATGGTGACAGCCAAACAAAAGTACTATTATCATATGCACCATCACCCTCATTTTCCTTTCCATTTTTTCCTCACTGTAATCAATTCAACTTGAACGGGACGCAAATAGAAATCCCAACACAAGCTTTTGATTCATTTCTACCACAAAGTTCAACGTGGATCATGTCGATATGGAGCTGCATTATGAGGTAGAGATTGAAAAGATAAGAGAAAGGAACCAAAACATCCTAGCATTATTGAGTAGAAAACACTGACTGATAAAGAGTTGTACTAGAAGAAAAGTTGGCAATGTGCATATATGAGGATCATACAATACATACTGAAATTAATTCACATGTTTCCATTTTTTGTTTAGTGCTTGTTTTATCCATGGAAGATTCCTTCTTCTTCTGGAAAGTGATCCGCACTTGGCTTTCCTTGTGTTTCAGAACTGTTTGCTTCCAATTCTTTCCAAGTCTAAGTCAAAAAGTTGGGCGTAAGAATGCACGCTTGTCATGTGCTCTTTTTCTTTTCCCCTATAGATAACGTACTCGGTTTGCTTATATGTATATATACATGTACATGACTTTGATCCAAGGGGTGCAACTTGGCCTAATTGAGATTGGAAGATAAATCCAACCTGTCAAAATAGCATTGGTTGAGGTTTGAAAATAATTCCAATCCAAAGCTTCCACGGGTTTGAACAATCATTTTTTGTACTTATGTTATCTCTATGTTAGGTGTTTTCGATTTGGACTCAATTTAGGCTGTACTTAGATTGAGGTTTGAGAAGCTTCGAGTTGATTTATAAATATATAGGTGATTTAATTTGATTAAAACACCTTTTCGAAAACCCAATTTTGAAATTTTGATCTTTCATCATATTTTGGTCTAGTTTTGATAAAAGTGTCCTTATTTTCTTATAACAATAATTCATTCTCTTATGAGACGATGTAAATACATAAAATGAAAAATGACATTTTTTTTTTCCAAAATGGGTTATTGTTTTTAAAAAAAACATGGGAAATGTTAAGGCTTGTTTGATTCATATTTTTTTAAATTGTTTTATATTCTCAAAAACAAGAAGAATAAGAAAAATAGGAATTTTGGTTCCTTATTTCTAAAAAACATAACAAGAACAATTTCTAGATAATTCAAAACATTAATTTTTAAAAACAAAAACTAGAAAGACTCTTAAATTCACAAATTTAGAGTTATCTGATATCTTTTGACCAAATAATTCTAAATATATCTTATGTTTTTTCATTTTTTTAGAATTTTTATTGTTATGTTTAATTTTTGTTTTGGTTATATCATGCTATAGTATTCTATTATGATAAGGATTTAAGTTTCCACAAACTCCATGCCTCCACAAACCTGCTGTCACTCCAGTCACCCAAAAATGCCTTCATTAGTTTACTAGCTTCAATCTACAAAGCACACTTTGATAAACTCAAATCATATAACCTATAATTCGACCAATGTGAACTTAGAAAAATGAGATTGTATTAGACTTAGATTAATTTAAGTTAGAAATCGATTTGAATGCGACTTAAATTGATTGTTTCTTGAAGTTGAACTCCAATGATTAATCAAATTCGGTTAATCTGTCTAAGTTAGAGTCTTAATCTTATTATTAAAATGTTAATCTCTAGAAGGAGCTAGGTTTTTTACTACCTTATGAGTTAATTTTATTTATTAACATTTTATTCTTTTTTTATTCAATAATTTAAGAAAAATCATATGCATCAAAGATTAAATGAAAAGTTTGATACGACATTATCAAATAGAATAGGAAATTTCCCCATCAAACACTGAGGTGCCAACGCTTGTCAATGGCATATGGATTGATATATTCTTGGTCGTATGCTTTGAAATTGTAGTACAAGTTTGTCAAACATCATATATGAATTGAACGAATTCCCAATGTCTCTACCTCTCCACCTCTCATTTTTTGAGCAAAGATGATGTAACACCCTAAATTAAGTCAGTCATTTTATAACATGTTTAGGGTATAATATAAGTTAAATTTGTATTTTTCAAAAAATTTAAGTGCTAAATGTGAAAAATGATAAAACCGAGATTAATACAAAAGTCAAGGTTAAATTGGTAATTTGCCAATTAAAGACTCCAAGTCATTATAAAGCATTTAAAAAAGATGAATATAGTAGATTGATAAGTTGGGATTTGCAAATAATAGAAGATGAAGGCCTTAATAGCAAAAAAACAAGAAGAGTCTATACAAATGGATGTTAATTAAACATAGTCTTGTAAATATCTCATTTTGGCCGAGCGTTAGGGGCATCCGCGGAGAGAAGTTAAAAAGAGAGGAGAAGAAGAAGAAGAGAAGAGAAGAAGAAGAAGAGAAGAAGAGGAAAAAGGAAGAAGGGAAGAAGAAGGAAATCGGGTATGGAATATGTGTATGGAATATGTGTACGGAATATGTGCATGAAATACTTGGTTAGAATTGTTTGGGTTAGGAATTTTTCCAATCAAATTATTTGTCTATATGTAGGTTAGGAAAAACCCTAACTTATAAATGTGTTATATATTGTTTGGTTCACAAGGCCCTCAATGAAGAAAAAACACAGTAGAGAAATACAGTTTTAGTAGATGCTTGTCTCGTTTTTAAACTGTGTTTTTTCTTTGTCAGACTCGTCATCACTCATCTAAATTGAGTGATTCAAATTTTTGGGTAAACTAAACTTCTAAGAGAATAAATCTTCATGAAATAAGTATATCCAAATTTGGACCCCATTAGACCCAGAAAATTCGTCAAAGTGAGGCTCTGTTTGAGTGATTTAAATTTCTAGATAAACTAAACTTCTAGGAGAATAAATCTTCATGAAATAAGTATATCCAAATTTGGACCCCATTAGACTCAGAAAATTCATCAAAGTGAGGATCTGTTTTCGGGTCAATTCTGGTCCAGTTCTAATACAATTTTGGGTTTCGGAACAGTTTTGGTATTTAGGACATAAGTTGAGTTTCACTCATCCAAATTGAGTGATTTAAATTTCTAGATAAACTAGACTTCTAGAAGAAAAAATCTTCTTGAAATAAGTATATCCAAATTTGGACCCCATTGGACCCAGAAAATTCGTCAAAGTAAGGGAACAATTCTGTCCCTAAAATTTGTCTCAGAACAGTTCCCTGAACTTGAGTAATTCCGGTTGTTTAAATCATAACTTGAGTTATACTGGTCCAAATTAGGTGATTCAAATTTCTGTGCAAACTAGACATCTGGGAGAACAACTTTCATGAAGAAATTATGATCAAATTATGTCTCTATCATTCCCAAAAAAATTTCAAATATAGAACACAATTCTAGATTTTGTTCCTGGAAACTGTCCATGAGCAGTTCGTAATTTTTAGACCATATCTCCTAAATTAAAAGTCCAAATGACATGATTTTTGAACCATAAGAAACTTAAGACATAGGGGTATATTGAGTTAGAAGATCACTTTCTCTAATAATCAAGCATAAGGTCAAAATTGTACCAAAATAATTTGGGAGTTGCCTTGAATTGTTCAGGCAGAATTGGTTATGGAAATTGAAATTGTATAAAGGCTATATAAATGTATTGTTATATGAAATAATGCATCATAGTAAGTTAATTATGATAACATGTGTTATGAAAGTTAAAGAGAATACACTTATAATTTTGTTATATGAAAAAGTGCAAAGTACAATTAAATGTTAATAAGAAATTATTTGATAATAAATATCTCATAAGTATACATGATATCAGTAGTTATTCATGTATATGAGATATCTTTTTCTGATACTTAAAAGATTGTTAAGAAAACATAATAAAACTGATTATCTGCTTATGACCGGGTAGTTGGATAGATAGACATGCTTATAAGGATAACAATGCTACATCATACAGCTTTACGTACGAATGCGCCCATTTGGGTCGGGCGATACTTGGATCCTGCTTCTCGGACATCACAGCGCCCTGCTTTGGGCTATACAATACAAGATAGCTTTAGATCATCGTTCCTCAGATAAATGATATACATCTCGGTACATACGCTTCTTTTCCCCAGACAACTTCTTTGGAATATACAAACATGACATAAGTGAGATGAAATTTTTGGAATGTTATAAAAGACATGAAACATGAAAATGATGTGAAATGCAATATGTAATTTAATTATAATGATATGAGAAGTAACATGTATTATGGATAAAAGATTATGAAGTATTATGACAATCGTTATAGTAGTCGTCCATATTTATGAATTCCCACTAAGTTATAAAGCTAAAGACGGCGCTGGTCCGCAGGTGCATCAAGAGACTGTCGATATTCGCATACAAGCAGGGCCAACACAACTGTAAGTGTCCATCGCAGGTAGGTTTGAATCGATTTTGTAAGTGTAAATGTAAGATTTTGAAGACAATGTGAACCTAAAAATACAAATAAATGAGATTCAAAATATATATATGAGATTCAAAGATTTTGTAAGTGTCCATCGCATGAAATATTTTGTAAGTTTATATTTTCAAGATAATTGTTTAAAATTATATAAGTTAATAGGTTTATAGTTCTCGGATTTATGACATCATTTCCTAACACAGGGTGCCGGGTTGAGGGCATCACAAATGAACCCAAAAAATTGGATTCTTGGCTTATGATGTTTGTTCCTTTTAGACGAGTTGTTAAAATTTAATAGATAAATGCAACAACCCAAATGTAAAAAAATAAAATAAAATAATTAATTTTAAAGAATTTATGGTCTCTACCACATGAATTAATTAAACCAATATTATTTGATGGCTTATAATTGTTGTTCACTTTGGACCCTTTGTTAAAATTTTAGGGAATACATATATTGTCCAAACGCCAAAAATATTAATGTTGCTCAAAGAATCAAGTACATTAAGACTTGGTTTCAAGAATGAGATACTTAGGGCTTATTTGTTTAATGTTTTTGAAAATTGCTTTATGTTCTCAAAAATAAGAAGAACAAGAAAAATAAGGAAAACATGTTTGGTTTCCAGTTTTTTTTTTTTTTTTTTTGAAAAACATAAAAAAAAACACAAAAAAACATTAAATTTAAATAACAAATAAGAGTTTCCAAAGAACACCGTGTCCTTTGTGTTTTAAAAAATTGTTTTCAATAATAGTTTTCAAAAACAGGAACCAAACAAGCACTTAGTTTGGTTCATGTTTTTTAAAATTGTTTTATGTTTTTCAAAACAAAGCAGTAATGTGCGAAAATAGTAAGAACACGCTTAGTTCTCAATTTAAAAAAACATGTTAACACAGAAAATAATAAATTCAAATAACAAGAACAATTTTCAAAGAACATAATTTTATCAGTGTTTTCACAAATTATTCTCAAGAATAGTTTTTTTTAAAAAGGAACCAAATATACCCTTAAAATCAAAGACAGTGAAAAGACTAAAAATACCCTAAGCGCATGGCTTTTTATCAATGTTTTAGCTAGAAGATATAGAGTCAATTTTAAGATAGGGTTGTGAAAATGACTTAGAAAATAAGCTTGTTTGGAATATGAGTTGGGTTTGAGCATGACAAGATTTCAAAAGGCACATAATTAGCTTAAATTTAGTTGGTTAGTCAAGATATGTCTTGAGTTTTTTTGCAGTAGCAGGACTGATAATAAGTGAGTCATCCCTTTCTATCACTATTATGTCCTTTGTGCTTGCTTTGAAAGCAAGTTTTAATAAAGTTGAAAGGCTGCAATATTGCTTTTTACTTAATATCAATGCAGCTTTTTTTAGCTTAATGTCAATAAGCACTTCACAAGATAAATTGTTGCTTTTAACACGAATGAAGATACAGACGGCGATTAATTCGCCTTCGCCCCGCCCCGTCCTTCCTTAACGGGACCGGCTCATAACGTAATCGCTGATTTTATCAAATTATACAGTTCAAAGATTGTTATTTCCGTCCCACAGGCTTAAATATTTATTATTATTTTATTTATACTTAATATAAATAATAATAATAATAATAGAATGTTTTTTAATAAATAATTAATAAAAATTCATAATATTTTTATTTTTTATGAAATATATTAATTTTAATATAATAAAATAAAAAATATAAACAAAAATCAAATATAAACGAGACGGGTTTGGGAATTTTTTCATCCCTGCCAATCCGCCTTGCTCGCTCGTTTAATTTTTTAACGGCATGCGCTTCGGAATCAAAAAATAAACGAATGGACGACAGCCACCCCATCCCAAACCATATCAAGGTTGTCATTATTAAGAGCGAAAGCGCCATGAAATTTCCTCCCTATCAAGAACGACTTAAGTTTTTCTCGTTTTTAAGTGAAGATGATTCTTTCGAATAGAAAAAGCAAAAATATTTTCACTTTTTCGTCTTAACTTTTTTTAAAATTTCAACAATGTTTCTGCCAAATTTTTAAAAACAAATAATGAATACTAAAGATTCACTTTAAAACAAACAAATTCTCTGTGTAAAAGAATTTCTCTTGACATTGGATTATAAGGGAAAGTTTCTACCGTTATATAAGTATCAACTTTTCTTTAACCTTAGTACATTTGTGTTTTAAGACTGTGAGATCCCTTATTTACAAAAAAGATAATATTTATATGATCTTCATTAGTTTATTTAACCTCATCGAAGAAAATTCCTAATATTATATAATCTTATACACAAAACAGATAATATCTACATGATTGCACCATATAAATTCTCCTTTGTCTATTTGGCCTCGGTCATGGAGAGAACGAGTCATTCTCAAACTTACTTTATATACATTTCAAAGTTACCTTTAGCTGTTTATGTTTCTTTCATATCCATTTTGTCGTATTAGGAAGAAGAAGAACATAGTTGAATAATCTATTGCCTAATCAAGTGTGATGATGGATACTAGATAATATCATACCTTTTTCTTTTTTTCTTTTTTGTGAATTTTATTCATTTTACGTTAAATCGTTATAATATTTTATTCTTTGATTAAAATATAGAGCCTCCCATGAATCCATCTTACGCCCATTACTACTTGAGCCCTCAAAGATTATCATGTATTTTATTATCCTTAACTATTGGAAGTGATTTATTTCACACTTACTCAAGTTCAATTGGAAAGAATTACGAGGAATTATTTAATTTATCAATTGCTTTGCTTGAGTGAATCTTCCTCAATAGTTGAAATCTTCATATCATAAATTAACAGACAATTAAACTTTAAATTATTGAATATTGAATTTTAATAGTCATTTATTATTTTTATGCATTTCATCTCTTCCCATAAACCTCTCAAATATTTATCGTTGTTATGCAAATTAATATATCATTTAATAAAACAAAATAAACATGTGTTTTTAAAGTAATCATATTTTCAATTTAATTATTTTTTAAATTGGAAATTATACAATAATAATGTCAATCATAGTTCATAGGTAATGTAACGACCTAACTTTTCATTCGATATCATTCCATTCATGATTATAACGGCGCTCATACTAGCTTCTCATCATCTGGCTGATTTTTCTTTTTTATTACGGACCTTATACCCTCAAAGCATCTCAACAAAATACTGAAGTTCAAATTCGCGCCTTGAGCATGACACCACAATCCATTCTCCACCCCCCCGCTCATGTACTAGGTAATGTAACGACCTAACTTTTCACCCGATATTGTCTGGTTCAAGGATATACTTTACGCTCATACTATCTCATCACCGGCTGATTTTTCTTTTATTTTGACCTATGCCCTCAAAAGACTTAGATAAATAAGGTTCAAATTTTTTGTCTTGTGCACATAGACACCACATCCATTCTCCACCCTAACCCATCCCCCCCCCTTCCCTCCTCAGCCTGGGGGTCCCGTCAGCACATTTCTTATCAAAGACTCGGCTTACTCATTCGTAATGACCTCAATTCAATCATATGTATATCACCTCCGCCATGCCTGTGCCAAGCCTCACTCTGCCAAACACGCGACATGCTAAGAGTGAGCACATACTTACATAAGACTAAGAACTTTCTCCCCGTCCGACGCGAACCAGACAAACACTCTTCCTCACGCAGTATTAATAACGCTCTTATCGTCTTATGGATTTACGAGGACAAAGCTGACAATATCTACATAATTTAGTGAGGTCGGGTTGGTACAAATTGTATCATATTCGATCCCTAACTCTGATGTGGGGGTTCATTCTATTTGACCCCCATATGTATGTTTATTGCTTCACCCCATAATCTCAGCGCATATAATGAAAAAAAGGCTGGGGATCTACATGTTATTAATGCTCACACATCTCACATCGAATGTATGAGAAGTTTTGCATTCAAGATGGTTCTCCTCTCAACCTAAGAAACACGTTTCAAGTCATGAGGCCCTTTACACTCAAACGAAACAATACTAATGACAGACGTAATCATATGTAATTTATGCAGAAACTATTTACGGTATAGATAAATAAACAAAGATTAAAATCTTTCATATTTTAAAAAGGTGTTACTCTTTATTTTCAAGTTTTAATTGAGCTTAAAGTTGGAGTTCCAAGTTCGAATCCTCATAAGAATACGGTACCACTACGTAATATACAAAGCAGAATATAATAAACGCGTTGCCAAAGTTTCTAGAGCCAACTTCGGAGTCTCACTCAAAGATATGATAATAAAAAATGAAAACTTGTGCTAAAAATGGGGTGTTTTCTAACTCATATTTCAATTGTTTATCACTATTTCAATAAAACTACTTAAAAATAATTATAAATAAATCAATACATATAATTATTTTCAAATATATATATTTGGAAAACATACATAAATTTTTTTAAGTTCTCGAATAAATTATTGTTTTAGAAAATATCAAAAAATATTTTTTCCTTGAAAACTAGTCTAGGCCTATTAAAATCACTAATCCATGGATAATGACAAGCCTAGAAATCAAAAGAATATAATTTATATACATAAGGAAGAGGAAGACGACAAAGGGAGTGTAGTAAAAGAATAGTCGACCTTGGAGTCTTCCCCTTGGATGACAGTAGTCCATAGACAAGGAGACATTGATTGGAGTGGAATGAAAGTGGGATGGGGAACATGATAAGAATAATAAGAATATTTATTTCTTGTTTTTTTTTCTTTCGGTTTAATTTTCTTTTTATTTTGGTATATAAAAATCTCAAAGTTTTGAGCATCCTAAATCAATTAATTGTGTCCTACCAACCCCTCTTTCACCCATTTTTTTAGTGTCCATGTTATGATGAGTAGGAAGGTGACACTTCCTAACGTGGCATTCCCACCCATGTCCATTGCCTTAGTGTCATTTCACCCACTTGCCACTTTCTCATTCGCGGTCCTCATTTTCCGTCTACCCAAACAAACCCTCGACATCTCGTTTATGTGGCATCATTTGTCTCATCTCATTCATCCATGATTTAATGATAATGGGTGGGGTATGTATCATGTCATGGCTACCACTCACTATGGCCATCTCTAACATAATCCATGACACAACTTTGACCAACCTATGAAAATATTTTGAATCTTATTAATTACTATGACTATATTCGTTTTATCATGTTAATAGGGGATCTTGTTTTAATAAAGTCGTCATTATTCTAAACACATGTTTAACGTTAAATCAACATGCGACTTAAGTTAACATAGATATTATTCGAATAGTCCAAATTTAACCTTTGTCTTATTATCTCATACGTCATAAAATTTACTTTCAAACTTATTCTCAACTTATATATTATAGCTTAATGGGATGTTTTAGGTTTAAAATTTACACCGTTGGTTTATTATATTAATTATTCCTTCCTTTGTCATTAAGCTTGACCATTAGTGGAAGCAACCCTTCTAGAAAGCATGCAAAGGAAGTGAAATTAGGGGAGGATTAGGTGTTGCTCCACAAATGAGAGAACTTGGATTGTGTGTTCACACTTACACTACATTTTTCATGATTAAGGGAATTGAGTGCAATATCTATTCCAAATTATTAGGATCTTAATATTATATTATCATAAAACATAAATGGATTCCTTGTTATGGACATATGAGAGAGTCACTTTCTTCCTTTGTTTTTCACCAGGATTCTACTTTCACCATCCTAAATCTCCTCTCTCTCTCTCTCTCTCTCAATTATGAGATCAGTGAGGGGATATCTACAAAGAACAAAACGGAAAATCATTATATTTAAAAAAAAAAAGAATTGGGTAGACAGACCCACAAGGGAAACATATAGTTGATGCATGAGAAAAGTGATTCAATGGAATATATGGCATTTTTCTTAGAAAATTTCTTCTTATCTTGTGAGGTCTTTTTGTTAGTTTTTGAGTAGAGAGCATCTCTCTTTCTGGCCAACCACATAATGAATTTTTCCTTTTTAAAATTCATGTTAAAGGGGAATGGATCTAGGATGAAACCCCTATAATTGGTGCCATGGCCAAGGACCCTCCCCTTTCCCCATTACCTATAGGTTAGGCCTCATGCCTCTCTTACCCACTAGATTAGGTTCTCAAATCCCACCAACCCTTTTAAGGTCTGAAAACATAAATTCTATTCCCATGCTTTGTCTCTTGATCTGCATACAAAATTTTAATCATGAGGTAAACTTCATGTCCCAATCTTGATTTTTCATTGGTTCTTTTTTTCTTAATCTTAATTTCAATTCAGGCTGTCTCCCAATAACATGGCTAATTTTTATTTTTCACATTTTTATTTTGTCTTCATCTTACTTTCAACATCAAATGGTAGGTCTTATTCAAATTTATTTTAACCTCACAAGTTAAAATTTGCAAACATTCTATAAGATGCCCTCCTTGGAGAAAATAGGAGTTTGTTGGGCATTCCAAAAAAAAACACTTGGTTAAGTGCACTTTGATCTGCTCCTTTTCCCCTAAGCCCATGTAAAAATATTAGTAGGGGCCCCCTTTTGGTATCTCCTTTTTCCTACAAAATCTTCCATAGTACCTCATATGGCATGATCAGCCATGGCAGGAAATACCCCCCATCCATTTGTCCTTTCTTTTAATGACAAAATTTTAACACTTATCCAACTCCAAAGATGCCTTTATCAGCCCCCAATGAAGGATCTTTATGGGCATCAAAATATTGACTCCATAAGCTGTTGGGGAAGATTGTCTCTGAGAAAAGAATGGCAGCAAGAGAAAGGGGTGGTTCAATAACATGATACTTTCAAGTACACAACAAAAAAAAAAAAAGAGTGCAAGACAGGAAAATTTACACATGATTTGTACATAGTGAGGCAGCAAATTAAGATCACATTATGGTCACGAACTACATGTAAGTAAGACAAGGGAAAGAAACAATAATTGAAATGAAGTGATTTGTTTTGTACACAAAACATAAGCAGGAGAATCTCTAGGGTTGTCCCATGGCTGGGAGCTGAGAGGCTTCAGAGACATTGCAGCAGCACATAGGCAAAAGGGTAGTCTTTCGGTGTTTCCTCCAAGCTGTCATCCCAATTTCAACCTCTGTGATTAGCCGATCACACTGGCGAAACGGGGTCCAACTCGACTAATCATAGCCCTTTCCCCAACAAAGCATACAGCCATTTGAAATTCACTTGTCCCATGGGACCATACGAATCCTGCTAGCCCCATCTCTCCCTTTCTCAAATGAATATAGTCATCCCCACTAGTCCCTCTCATCCGATCTGAAAGTAGATACGCTTTGTTTACTTTGGACAAGCTATGAATTCAAGGGGAAAAACTTCATCATTCATCTGAGAAAGACAAATCTACAGCCAAGTCGGTCACTGAAGGCAAAGGAAGACACGTCTAGGTAAGGCCATATCCTTTTGTAGAAATGGCCAAGGTATCCTTAAGCAGGAGGGTTAATGAGAAACAATTTGAGACATGTTTGTCTTTGATGGAAAAGGTGACAATGTGGTTGCAACTGTGAAAAAAAGTGTAAGATTTGTGAAATCTTTCTTTCTTGTGACTTTTGTATTCAACTTGGCATATCTGATGGCTTCTCTCTTAAACAAATGAGCCCAAAAAGGAGAACTAAAAAGAAAATCCTAAAACTCTCCCACCCAAGTAGCCAGTCTTCATACGGATTCTTACCACTGGAGATAAGTTGACCCTGCCACCCAAATCTTCACCTTTAAATTCCCTCCTCAACCCCTCATTTCCTTGGCTCTTCTACACCTCTCCTTTTGCTTTTCTCACATAGAAACATATACAAATGTTGAGGGGCTTCTTTCTTTGGCTTCTCCCATCTCTTCTCAAGAAAAAAATGAGATTCCCACCCATTGGTTTCCTCAGACCAAGTAGCATTCATTTCATAGCAAGCCTGGTCGTCTTGTTCTTGGGCTGTTTAACCTCTAACATCAGCCTCTGTCTTCCCATCGTCCCTTCTTCATTAGAAACACTTCCTGTCGACGGGCATTTCAGTTTCCAAGGAATTGAGCATGCAGCCAGAGACTTCGGGAACCAGTACCAGTTCCTTCCTCAGGCAGTCTTGCATCCAAAGTCAGTTTCTGATATTGCCACCACCATAAAGCATGTTTGGCAAATGGGTCCTGGTTCAGAGCTCACAGTTGCAGCCAGAGGCCACGGCCACTCACTCCAAGGCCAAGCACAAGCTCACCAAGGAGTTGTAATCAACATGGAATCACTCCAAGGCACTGAAATGCAGTTTTACACAGGAAATTCTCCATATGTTGATGTCTCTGGTGGTGAGCTGTGGATAAATGTCCTGCATGAAAGCCTGAAATACGGGTTAGCACCAAAATCTTGGACAGACTACCTACACCTCACAGTTGGTGGTACCCTTTCCAATGCTGGGATCAGCGGACAGGCCTTTCGTCATGGCCCCCAAATCAGTAATGTTCACCGGCTGGAAGTTGTTACAGGTTTGTTAAAGAGAAACTAACTTATGATGCGGTGATAAACTGCATCTTAGAGGATGAGACAAGGGTCAAGGGACCAACGTGTAATGAGAAGTGGGCAGACCATAATACAAGTAACTTTTCATTTGTCTTATCTCATTTTTGGGTCTTTGGAAACTGGACTCACAGGTTGCCAGGTTTCCTCATTACACGGCTGTGACTTGACCTTGGCCATATCTAGAGATTTTGTGCGATAACTAATTTCTAAGTAAAGAATGTTTTTTGTGTACATAGTATTGACTTGTGGCAGGAACTGGGTGCAGGAAAAGGAGAGGCGATAAATTGTTCAAAGAAGAAGAATGGGGACCTCTTCCACAGTGTTCTTGGAGGACTAGGACAATTTGGCATCATTACTCGAGCAAGAATTTCTCTAGAACCAGCACCCAAAATGGTAAGAACAAACATATTGCTCCTAAAAGTTTAAGTCAATAATAAGTTCTTTGGTATTGGAGAATATACCACCTTCGGACTTCTGACTAAAAGATTCTCTTCTCCATTTTGAACAGGTGAAATGGATCCGGGTCCTGTACTCAGATTTCTCCACATTCACCAGAGACCAGGAGTATCTAGTATCTGCAGAAAACACATTCGATTATATTGAAGGATTCGCAATAATAAACAGGACTGGTCTGCTAAATAACTGGAGATCATCTTTCAATCCACAAGATCCAGTCCAGGCCAGCCAGTTCAAGTCAGATGGAAAAATTCTCTTCTGCCTGGAATTAACCAAAAACTTCAACCCAGAGAATACCCATATCAACCAGGTGAAGCATGCAACAACTTGCCATCTAGTTGATTTCCTCAAATAAGTTGATAACCGAGTAGATATTAATAAATAGGCAATTAAAGATTCTCAAATATATTTGTTTCTTGATGCAGGAAGTTGAGAGCTTACTGTCTCAGTTAAGCTACATACCATCAACACTTTTCCTATCAGAAGTACCCTACATAGATTTCTTGGATAGAGTTCATGTTTCTGAGGTCAAACTACGTTCAAAAGGCTTGTGGGAGGTTCCACACCCCTGGCTCAATCTTCTGGTCCCCAAAAGCAAGATACACCATTTCGCTGGAGAAGTGTTTGGAAAAATTCTTAAAGACAGCAGCAATGGCCCCATTCTTATCTACCCAGTTAACAAATCAAAGTAAGAGTTGATTATAATGATTCCTCTCTCTCTGAAATCCCAAAAGAAGTTGATTCATTGATTTATTCCATTTTCAGGTGGGACAATAGAACTTCTGCTGTTATCCCAGAGGAAGATATTTTCTACCTAGTAGCATTCCTTTCCTCGGCAGTTCCCTCTTCCAAAGGAACTGATGGTCTAGAGTATATTTTAAGTCGAAACAAAAAAATTCTGGACTTCTGCAAAACGGCCCGTCTTGGAGTGAAACAATATCTACCCCACTACACTACCCAGGAAGAATGGAGGGCCCACTTTGGCCCACATTGGGAAGTCTTTGCACAGAGAAAATCTGCTTATGACCCTTTGGCAATCCTTGCTCCTGGCCACAGAATTTTTCAAAAGGCGACACCCTTCTTGTGACAAGGTTCATGATTTAAAAATAAAGATGGGACCCTAAGCATACTTGGGGAAACGCCTAGGAGAAAATACTGTAAATTGATAGCTATTAAATTCAATATGTCTCACATCTTCTCCACAACTGTGAGCGTAATGGGGAGGTGGGGGAGCTTATTGAAATTTTGTTGAACAAATGGGTTAAACATTTTAAATATGAATTATTTAATAGCCATGTAAAAGGGACAGTGAACATCAGCCCTATCAATGATGTATATATTAAGCTAGTGAATAAAAGCAGATTAGTTTCTGTCATGAATTGAAGTTCCAAAGACATTCTTTGCAGCACCAAGATGTCAGACATGCCTCATAGAAATATGAAGTAACCTTATTAAACCATAATTGAAAACAACAGAGGTAACAGTAGATGGAAAACATAAAAGCATATAAAGATGAATTCAGATCCAAAGAAAACCAAGGAGGGATTTGAAGCCCTTTAATGATTCTGAGCAAACCATTGCCCTAGTTGACCTGCCCTGCATAATTTATGAGACTGCTGCCATCATTCTCTGGAATGGTAGAACCAGGTTAATAAGTTGGTTCATTTATGCTTTTATGTCAAGTGAAGGCAGCATCATTTTATCACACTGGGGCAGAAAATTATGGCAACAGGCTGGTGATTGCAATAATTGTAGGGGCTAAAACTGGTGGAGGCTTTCATGTCAGTGATTTCATAGCATTATCCCAACTGTGGGTACCTACCATGTTTAACTTCCATAGATTTTTCTGAAGCACCGTGTCTGTAATACTAAACATGTAAGTTTAAATCTATGGACCATCAACACCTAGTTCAAAATATATTCTGCCTTAATTGTGGGTTTTACCATGAAAAAAACAAAACAAACACGCAAATAAATAAATAAATATCAATATCAAATATAACTAAATTTGGTTGAAAATTTATGTATCTTAAAATTACTTAATCTTCATATTGAAAAGTTAGAATAAGTTAACGAGTCTGAAGTAATATATAAAAATAATTTAGAGACTTTAAATCTACTTTTAATTTTCAATGGCCTTTTTAATCCTTCTAATTTTCCTATTTGTTTTTTTTTCCTTCACATTTTCCCTCAAACTTTCTAGAACCAAACATAGCCTAAAAGGAAAATTTTCCAAATATTTTCCAAACATAGCCAGCTGTCCAAATATTTACATGTCCAGATTTTTATATGAGATTTGGATTTGAACAAGAGCTAGAATGCAAAGATTTTTAACTTATCAAAAAAAGAATGAAAAGATTTTTTAGTTTCATTCAGCAGCTGTAAATTCAAAAGTGGGACAACAGAGAACAAGGTTTATGTTCAATGCTCAATTTGTTGCACTGAGGGAGATAATTTTCAAACAAGAACCTCAAACTCGAACCTAGTTCTTCAGTTCTTTCAGAACCCCAAGCATGTGAATATCTGCAGTTCACGGTCTTACCTGTGATAGTTTCTACAGTTTTCTTTCTTTGTTTCTAATAACTTCTATTAGCCTGAAAGTCTTTCTCATTAACATACCCCATCATGTTCATCTAAAGTCAGCCTCAAAGAAAAAAGGAAAAGTGGATCCCAAAAAAGGTAATTTTTAGCTGCCAAAGAGATTGGCATCTGGCTGTTGTAACTGTTGGGACAGTGGAATTCATTAGCTCACACAGTGCATGGTTCTGTTTGCACACTCTATTTCTGTGGATCTTCATGTGAACAGTAGTATAACTCACGTGGACAAGTTTACAATTTCAAGATGCAGAAGGTCAAAACACTCACCTTGGCGTCTGAAACCACTCAAATTTCAGTGATACTTTTAAAAACTGTTGCTACCAAATAATAAAGTACTCTCAGTTGTCAACAGAAACACTAGGAACCTTTATTGAGAATATTCTCTGAGAACTATCGTACATAGCAATAGCAAATGCAGGCAACAGAGTTGACAAATAAAAGAAACATTTAGAGCTTGTTTGGTTCATGTTTTTGAAGACTGTTCTTGAGAACAGTTTTTGAAAACACAGAGAACACTCGGTGTTCTTTGATAACTGTTCTTGTCTCTCGACCATGTTTTGTGTCTTCTGTTTTTAGAAACAAAACTATGAACTCAGAATAGAGAAGAAAAGAATACTTTTCTTTTATTGAATGAGTGAGTTGTAAGAAGAGGATAACATCAAATATACATACAGAATAATGGAACAAAGAAGGAAACAAAATAAAGTATAAAAGGAAGAAGGATAATGTACAAAAATGTAGGAGATAAACCAAAGAATGTCTAGGGAATATTCTTTGATTCTCAATAGAATTAAACGTGTTCTTTGTGTTTTTCTTCATCTCCTTGTTTATTAAAAAAAAAAACAGTTTTCAAAAACTGTAAACAAACATGCCCTTAATCCATCAGCACCCACGATATTGTACTCCCATACGTTTTTGTAACACACAAAGCTGTATTAAATAGGGTTAAGATGTATTATCCAAGAATTTTTTACCACATGAACATGCCCATCCATGTTAAAGAACATTGAAGTCATAATTGAAATAAAGTTTCAACAAACAAAAAAATTGCATTAAAATAAATAAATAAATAAAAGCAAAGATCTACGTTTAACTTTGGTAACAGGAGGCTACCTTGCTTCAGCACATGGCTGACTCTAGTGTTGCTTTTTAAAATAGCAGTAGCTTCTGCTGTCTATGAAGTAGACAATAAGGAAAAGTTCCATTTTCTGTCAGAAGCCCTGCAATTCAAACTTTTCATAAGTTCCAGACTGACCGGTTTGCCCTTGATAGCAAAAGAAATCATTATTCATAATGGGAATCAGAGAATCAAAAGCAATTCTAACTCTTTCAACTTCCCTGAGAAATCAAGCATCAGGGCCAAGGATCAAAGATTGCCCCATGAAAATCATATCACAATCCAGTGGTGAAGTATGGGCGGCTAGTATCCGACATACCAACTTGAGTTTGTCCTGCACAGAGTTGTATCTGGTCCAGATTCCCATGATGGTGGTATCATGCCCTTAACTGTACATATTTATGAAAAGTTCATTTACTTGCCACAGTGATTTATGTATGTATTTTACAATGATTGGAAGCCACTCAGCAACAGTGGGAGACTCCATGCAGTTAACAGGAACTATGATCTTATCAAAATTTTACTCCCTCAAAATCCATTTTTCTCATTAAAATTCAGTTGTAAATTATCCTTCTAGTGTAAACAGTAAGTTGTGCTTGCTCTAAGAAGTATGAAAAAGAAAAATCAAAGATCCCCAGAAAACAGGTAATAAAACTAGTCCACTGATCATTGCATTGTGTATGCTTTTAGATGAGGATTAAAACATTTCTCATGACCACAAATTACATACTCTACAAGGTAGCTTTCGTCTTTTAAGGTACTCCTGGAAGAAGTTTTTTAAATCATGCAATCTATCCTCTCACGAAATGAGATGTACACAGAAAATATAAGACCAATTATTTTTCTATTTTAGGGCCATCTTCCTGACACTTTTCATCTCTATACCTGTAAAGAACACTTTTGCTGCTTTCTCACTTAACATGGTAAGCAATAGAAACAAGATAAGAATGCACAAAAGTCCTTCTAAACACAGAATTTTCCTTGCTTACTCATTTTTATGAGAAAGACAAGATGAACCCCATACCTTTGCTAGATTTATCCAGGTCTAATGGGAAATCACTCAAGGATAATCCTACGTAATGTAAGGAGGCTCCTTAAAGAATATAAATTACTGGCATAAATTGATTTTTAAGGGATAATGAAGCAAGGCTTGCTCAGCTAATTTAGTGAGAATGCGAGAATCTATTTATAATTCCAATAGAGAATCTATTTTTCACAGTAAAAGAAGATTAATGATATATTATCTGCATCACAAAAGCACTCTACATATAGAAAATATCAATATAGGAAATCATTAGAAAGAGCATAACAATACCCAATCTCCTTAGTTCTTGGAGATACTCCATTCAGGATGCTCATCCCAAATCCTTCTGGCAGGACAGCCACTGTTAGATGCTTTCTTTGAGAATTCAGCTCAAACAGTCGTCCTCTATGTCAATCTTGACCATTTTAATTGTTTCTCAGATATGTTTCAGCCTATTTCAACTTTCTCAGGCTTTATAGCGCATCAATGGAGTCACAATGACTATCTAATATCCCTATTTGTCAAAGGATACAGATTCCCTTGACTAAGAACCAACTTTCAACTTATTGATTTTCCATCCAAGTCCGCCCCATTAAATCGCACTTGCATATTGTTCTATTTTAGTTTAAAGAGAAGAAGATTCCAGACAGTAAGTAACATCTGATATCAGATTCTGTTACAGTTTTTACAGTCATCTTTCTAGAAAAACTGTCGAAGTGTTCAATGAATGATTTTAACATTTTCATCCTTGGCCTCATTAAGATTTTAATTTTTTTCACAATCCTTTACTTCTTGTACCAGTTGAATGGTTTAAATCACTTCCTTTGTGATGCCTATCTAAAAAATATTTTAATAACAAAAATATTTTCAGAAGAATACAAAATCAAATGACTCAGACAAAAATGCTTTACAAAAAAGCATAATAATAGAAAGCACATAAGAACAGTTCTGAAATTGATGAGTGATGAGGTCAACTTTTGCTTGATTAATGGTAGACAAGAATGCCAGATGATGCTGCATAGACTTCTCATCATTTTTTATTTTTTATTTTATTTATTTATTTTTCTACAGTTTATTTTCCTTTTTAATGGGTAATTTTTTATATTTTTTTCGACAAGTTTTTTTATGGATAAATTTTTTTGGACTTAACCTAAAATATCCCACAAACCCTCTCCCAAATCCCCTTTTTGTTGCTAGGTTACTCCTCACAACTTCTCACCCTTTAACAATGTAGTGCATGGATTGACGAAATCAGAGAAAGAAACATTAGAGTACACACACACACACACACACATATGAAAAGGTGTTATAGATCAGCTTGTGCTGCCATGGAACCCTTTCACTTGTTTAATTATCTCAGCAAGAGCTGAAAGCAAAGCGCCCAGCTATGAGGCCTTATCAATTGAAGACGCCTAAGCTGTGTTGCTAAAGACGAGGTCAACATTTTGCCTTACATGGAAGAGACAGCAGCACAGTTATCACTTCAGCATTGCAAGAACTTGAAATTGGACGACTTAGATAGATAACTTGCCAACAAATCATAATGACAATGTTATGCACCTTCTTGTACGTATAATGAAGAATACAGAAATATAGGAAGGACTCGATTGTTCAGATGATCAATTCTTTCCCCAGGTGATGCATCTCCAAGTTATGAACAACTTAGAAAGAAACAAATGAAAGAAAAATATGGCACCACCATACACATCAAGTTTATGTCATAAAAATGCATTTCCAAAAAACAATAAAACCTAGGTCATGTCTAACTGATTCTGATGGTTGTTATTTTAGCCATATTTATTATTATTTAAAAAATTGCAGCTACTTACATGGTTGAGGCCACAATATTGAAACATTGGAGGGTAGGGCAGTGAGAGTCACACTGCCTGATGTGAAATGCAACTGAGCTGAATATAGACCAAAAGTGACATCCTTGGTTCAGCTAGTTTGATTGTCTAAAATGGGCTTTCTGGATGCAAATCCAGTTGCAATATTTGGAATTCAGTTCAGATGGTCACTGCAACCCCACAGAAAAACAATCAAAGTGAGTTACAGGAAACTTGCAAAATATTAGAACAAGATTACAAACATAAAAATAGAAATAAAAAGTGAGAAAGAAGATGCAGAAAATTATTTAATGTAAAGAATTCAAGTGCCTCATAATGAATCTAAGAGTAATTAATGCAAGCTTCAAGCAATTTGAACAGATCCAAATCCAAATCAGTCAGGCCTAAAGCTGTAGAGTTTCTGCTGGATTAACATATTAGAATATACATGGATGCTCCAAACTGTATGAATAGATAGATGAGTATACTAGAATCCTACACTTTCAAACTCAAACTTTTAAGATATTTAGATTATGACTATGGCTACTTGAGAAACATAATAGCCACAACATCAGCTCAATGTCCAGGCCCCAAGTTTTCTCCAACTTCATCAAATTGTTCTACAAAGAAGCAATTGTATAAGGTTAAATAAATAGTGATTTATAAATAACTTGAGTTTTTTATACCCTAAACCAGCCATATGAATTTACTTTTGTTTCAAATCTTTTGGTTATTTCTTCCTGGCCTGATGATAATCAATGATGCTGTCTTTTGGTACTAATGAAAAGATCATTAAGCCTTAAATGGACTGATACAATCTGGAAACCAAAAAGGACACATCTCCAATTTGACCTGGAAAATCAAGTAAATTATACTTACAGCCTCTTGGTTGGAGGTCAATTCTACCCCACTATTGCCATGAGGCAGCACAAGGAAAGAAGCCCTAGACCTGAGAACCAACAATTTGAAAACTCTCTTAAAAGCCTACTTTTTAATTTGAATCCGAGTAGAGAAGAACGGTTGGAACAACAAACTTCCATCTTGTTCATACCTTGGACACTAACATGACCATTAAAAATTGTCTAAGCAACTAATTCCTTGAATCAGGGGATGTTAGGCGAAGAATTTGTTGGCATTTCCATTTGTATCTAGTAAAGTACTAAACATGGACAAGCTTGATGGTAAGAAAATAGATTTTGTAGGAAGGTTGGCTAGAGATTTCTTGCAACATTAATAGTGCCTTTAGGCTCATATCTACCATTGCCAATTACAAATTACATGAATGTAAAGTAGCATCTGAGAATAAATGCAAATGACCTCTACAAAAAAATGTCCCCACAGGTGTTCATGAATGATGGTTTACAGGCATTAAAGGATTTGATATTTTACAATTGAGCTGAGGTTGGTAGAAAGAAAAAACTTTACCAACAAGAAATGCTGCAAGATAGTTTGAATGACAATATAACAATACATTGAAATAATTATAAAGATTGAAAACCAACAAAATGGAAGGATCATCTTCCAAGCGAATTCAAATATTAAACTACAAGGGTCAAAGTCACCTTGCTTGAACACCCAAGCATAATCCAATTTCCTTCTTGCCCTATAAAAATCACAAGAATCATTGCTCCATCATCAATTCAAAGAGGGTAGAAGCCACCCTATTTACCTAGTCTAGATAAATGCACCTTATTCCACGTTGCTGGTTTTTTTGACATTCCCTCTCTCAAGAAAGATATAACACAGAACAATTCTCAAAGCTGTAGAGTTATCCGGCTAGAAAACACCAACCCATTTTCCGTGATATCCCACAGACACCCACTTTCATTGCATATCATTATGAATATTTGATGATGGCCCTTCAAGCTTCTCACAAAAAAACTATTAGTCCATGAGAAGATACATTATCCCAATAATGAAGACCCACAAATTACAGCTTTAATGATGGGATAGAAGAACAGACAGGGCCAAACCCTGAGACACCAGCAGCCAACTGACAATTGAAAATGGTTTTCTAGCACCAGAAGCATCGAAAAAATCCATGAAAATATCTTTCCGGAATTGGATCAACAGAATGACACATACCCATTTCGGCACCAACAACTACAAGGTTGTAGACCCCATAAGGGGAACATTCCAATAGATTGATCACAACCCCCCAATCCAACCCATGCTCTAAATGCAGCACTAAAATGATTGAACCTGCTAAAACAAGACAACTATACATCATACCCGAAAGCTCAGTATTCAAAATTTGGGACAACCCTTCCATCCATTGTCATTCCATCCTCCTCATTTCTCAACCCTCCTTACGCCAACTCCTTTTTCAGCGTACTTAATCAAAACAACCATCCACCCATCGTCTCATGAACATGAACCAAACCCTTTCTTCTAATGCAATCACACAAACATAATTTGCAAAACGCAATCAAATTCAAACACACATTCGGTCATTATTACACTCCTATTTTAAGCATCCAATAAAACACGGAATAAAGTATGTAAATTAATTACCTTTCATAAAGCATTACTCATCCCCATAACAACCCAGTTGTAAAAAGCTAAGAAGATTAACAGAGCCCAAAGAATTTCTTCTTTATTCTTTTTTTTTTTTTTCTTCTATTTGCAAGAGATGAGCTTTACTTCTGCACAGCCCAATTGAAAAGGCAAGGACTGAGCTGTCTTATTCTCTTTTTGAAGGTCGTGCTAGCGGTCCATTGAATTTGGAAAGGCAAATATGGCAAATTTTTTGGCCTGCAGCAGTTGGCTGCAACCTCAAACTGGCGCCATGATTCAATCTCAAGTCCCAACTTGATTTCAGTCAAGATTTTATGGATAGAGTCGTCAGTCTTTGAAAGTATAATGGAAAATGGAAAACACAAAAACAACTCCTGCAATTTATATTTCTATTTTTATTTTTTTTAAGAAATTTTCTATATGGTTGATTCATTATATATTCTAGCAGGATCATTCATAGACATGGTCACTCTGTGAGTCAGTGTGACTATTTTTGGTGAGTAGACGTGTGGCTAATGAATTGGGCCAGCCTAGGTCCAGATAGTTTGGCCTAAGCTAAAAATTGGGCTCATTACCTTTTATGGGCCTTGATTGATCTTGGGCCGCTTTGGGTTGATCTTGCTAGGTCTATTAGGCTCAGCCCATCTCAAAAGTTTGCCTTATCCTTCATTGCCATCATGGGCTTCCTCAAGTTGGGCTCCATGTGCTTAAACTAGGCTGCTCGGCAAAATCAACTTAATTACTATAAAGAATGAAGAAATGAAGAAAGAAACTGAGATAACAAAGAGATAACTCTAAAAGTCATTTTTCTTCTTATTTTTCATTATCAGGGATTTCATATATATAGGGTTTTCATTAATACAGTAATAAGTACATCCATACACTAACGGAAGGCTACTATTCGCATTTTAAAACGAATCATTTATAACACTCCTCTTCACGATCACTGGGATAATAAGATTCTCTAGCTTAAAAACCTCACAAGAAGACTCAAGTAGGTTAAAACCTGCATAAAATAAAAGAATGCAGATAACGACATCTTTAACACACCTCGTCTCCGATAAATACATAATATCACACATCTTTATTCGACGATACCAATCCTGTACAAGTTTATTCAATGCCAGAGTGTTGTGGCTTTTGCAATGCAATTTGTTAGATTATCACTAAAATCTTATCCGTCGCATCGATTTCACCATTATTTCAAGTCACGAAGATACACTTCTCATTAAACGACTTGGGCCTGATCACCTTGATATATCCTCCTTGATTTGCGCAATACACGCAACATTATCTTCTATATAATACTATTGGTTTGTTCTTGATAAGATAATCCACATAGATTTCTGACGTTATTGTGACGCTGATCTCAACCAAACACATTCTCGACAATATAACATGTATTTTTAAATTCATTGGAATGAAAGGCCACCATTGTTTGTTTTGATCGAGCTCCGTGGATATAGCAAGATTTTCATGTTAAATATATATCATAGTCCGTGATCGAGCTGTGACTCGCCTAAAAGATAAATCACATCTCGTATAACCGAAAAATTGTGGTTTCAATGTTTTGGAATAAAATAATCCCATGTCACATGTCCCACAAGGATATCTTAATACATGTTTAATTCTGTTTCAGTGTCTTTTAGTTGAAACTGAACTATATCTTGCTAGTAAATTAACTGAGAAAGAAATGTCTGAATGAGTATAATTTGTAAGATACATTAGTGCACCAATGTATCGAGACAGGGTACTTCGTGACTAAACAATTTCATTTTCTTTAGGCCGAACCATTCGCCACTCTGCCGACCTAACAAACTAATATGTGAACTTCTAAGGTACGTTGATTTATCCATATGAAAGCGCTTCAAGACTTTTTCTGTATATGTTGATTGATTTTTTTTCTCAAGATCTTTCATTTCAAATTCCTTATTTAAGTAGTCAATTGTTTTTATCAGCTCTTCAAGAGTCTCAATCAAATTCAAACCATCCACATATACCACAATAATTGCAAATCCAATTGCTGCTTTCTTGATAAAAAGCATGGGCAAATTAAATTATTCACATATCCTTCTTTGAGCAAATATTAGCTTAAACGATTATACCACATTCGACCAGATTGTTTTAATCCATATAAAGATCGTTGTAACTTGATTGAATACATGCTTCATGGTTTTGAATTCATTACTTCATGTAATTTGAATCCTTCAGGGATTTTCATATATACATTAGTATCAATAGATTCATATAAATAAGTTGTGACTACATCCATCAGCCACATATCAAGTCCTTTAGAGATCGCTAAATATATTAAATAACAAAATGTGGTTGCATCCATTACGGAAGAATATGTCTCCTCATAATCAATTCCATGTCTTTGTGAGAAGCCTTAGGCCACAAGGCGTGCTTTATATCGTGCGATTTCATTTTGCTCATTTTGTAAAACTCGGGAAAATTCTAATTTTCTGAAAAAGGATGAAGCAGTACTCCTAATAAACCGGAATTTTTCTGATCTCTGATGACGAAACGTACTTCATCGCTGGGAAACTGGTCTCATGAATCTAGTTACCACGTCGAATTCCGAGACAAATGAATTTTTACGCTTTTCACAGACGGTGTCGAAAGTCAGATAACAAATTTTGTGAGAGACATGTGATGTGACAAAAGTCACCTATTACATGTGCCCATGTGACACAATGTTGCATGATTAGTGAGAGGATAAAGATAAATGTCTTAGATTAAGCCATGTGTTAAAAAGCCTTTAAAATCAAACTAAAGGACAAGGATGGAATTAAGTGAAAGATTAAAATAAAGACAAATAAGACTTCATCTTCTCCATTCGCTACCTAAAACGCGGTAGTGAGGGGGAGAACTTAGCTTTAGTGAGAGAAAGTGCAATCCTCTCTAGATTTCCTACTTGAACGGCTTGGTCTGGGGCCAAGGCTAAAGTTGATCTATTTACAAGTGCTACGCTGTGGGACACCACCTTGTGAAGTTTAGACAACCCAAGAGTGTAGTCTTCTTCAATGGTTAATTCTTCGCAAGAGCTCATTTTAATTTAATGGGATTTGTCGAGGCTTGAATGGTCATGTTTTCGTCTCAAAACATTTGAACTATGAAGAAAATCCTTATGGTGATCGCGGAACAATGCCGAGCCTGGTTCTACCGCTCACGTGGATTCACAGGTGTGATTTTGTGTTGCTCAGCGATTCAAAATGAATTGGTTAATTAAGCATACCTACGCGAAGCCTAATTTTGACGCGTATCGCGATAAATCAATAACATGATGTGTATGTGAGTTAATTCTTGTTAATATATGCATAATTGATATATTGGCATGATCGGGTTTGGAAACGTGATAACGCATTCCATATTCACCGGTACCTTAACGGTAGGTGTGAGTGCATGACATGAAAGAAAATGAAAGAAAAATGAAATGGTCATGGAAAAGAATTTCAAAGAAGATTTTCTCCGAAGAATTGCCTTGTAGGAGTTGTCCAACAGCTTCATCTCGAAGCTTTAATCTAAGGATTGTTTCGAAGAATTACCCAACTATTCACCTCAGAGGGTTGTCCAATAGATTTTACCGAAACTCGGTAGTACGTTTTCGAGAACAAAAACCTTTTGTTTTGAAAACTGTATTTTTCTCACATTTGGCTTAGGCATGTGAGGAGCTCTGAGGACTCGAGACATGGGATCGGGGGCATGTAGACATTCAAGTAGGATCATGTATTCGCTTGAATGTGTTTGGTTACCATTACATGTGCACTTAGCGGAGCAACCTATGCAGGAGATTATCACTACTCGGCACGCTTCACCCCGCCGGCGGATCATTATTTGGGCTGCATAGAGGTTTTTGGGAGGACTAAGGCCACTAGAGGCCGCTTTAAGAATAAAGCCAAGATGTGGCTTTGGTAGATACTTCGTATAACATGTATTAGAATTTTAAATTTTAATATATGTCTGTATTAAGAGCGACGTATCGACTTCGAACTATGGTAATATAGTTGATGTATTTTGGTGAGTATTGGTGTAATGGGCCCAAGTGGCCATTTTATCTACGATGGGCCTCAGGATATGAGACACACAGTATTTCGCAGGGCTGATTCGTGGTTAACGGACCCCGGGATTTGTAAGGCTACATTTCTCGCCAGACAAAGATCCATCAATATCCAACATATTTTATATCTTTAGGTGTTTGAACTACTAGTCCAAATACCTTTCATTTAGCCAGTGATTTTAACTCTGCTTGAATTGCTTATTTCCATTTTAACCAATCATTTCAACGTCGACATTCATTCATATTTCAGAATTTCGATCTTCATCATCAAGCATGACATTCATAGCCACTTGGAAAGAAAAAGCATCATCTATAAGGGTAGTATTTCAATTTCATATTTTGTAGCTCCTGATCTTCATCATTGCTTATGATGTCCATAGCCACTTGGAAAGAAAAAGCATCATCTATAAGGGTAGTATTTCAATTTCATATTTTTCCCTTATGTATATAATTTGATGGTGCTTTTTCTACCGATACTATACTGGAGAAGGTTGGAGTTGTTGGGCCAATTCGTCGATCCCGCGTGACGCGTTATTTACAAGAAAACAACGAAAACAAGGTGATCCGGCAAGGGCGTGCTGGAGGGCTCTCCGATGCCTAAGTCAGTCCTTTCTTCAAGGGAAAGAAAAAGATCAAATTGCCTTGGGAGCGAGTTTGTTGCCTACTCAGTGGGTAGAAGGGATCACATTTATAAGGAAAATAAAGTGGTTACTCTCCTTAATAGATGACGATACTGTATTTTCCATTTGATGCGAGTTTTTCCTTATAAATGATCGATCGTTATGATACTTATATTTATAATCATAAGATCCTTCTTTCCTAACCGTGGGGCACCGAATCATGGAGACCTGGCACTTTCCTTTCACGGCTTTGGGCTGCCCTGTATCACTCTGATTATCCAGCATGGTGGTTTCAATTCTAGCTCGCCCGCTGTACCTTGGCATGTAGGATCTCACCGTGGTCGAGCCTGATAGGGTCCGTGCCTCAACTCCCTTCATAAGGTATGTTTGGCTTACGCCCTAAGCTTGCGCCCAGCCCCGTGCCCATTGTTTTCACCCCATCACCGCTCCCCCTGTACCCCCTCGGCCGATCCAAGCTTTCTTAGAGGGTCGAATCATTTTTGATCGCTGCGCCTTCCACTGCTAGCCGTGAACGATTTGATCTAGGCTTTGTCGCCATCAAACGTCTCGTGATAATGATGGCGCTCTTTCGATTTTTGGGCCTATTTCAACTATCGCTTCCCATATCTTTAAAACATTCAGATTTAATCCTTCCTAGGTTTGAAGTTCGATCAATGCTCGTAGTCGCTGTGCTTTCACCGCCCTTGCCTTCCTTTCCATCGCGACCATGCATGCTTCTTCTGGGTCTTCTCGTCCTGTGGGCCTGTGCATAGAGGGAAGGTCGACTGAGGAGTCCAAGTCGGGGCGAACTGTACGGCGATGCGTAGTCTCTGTCATTGGTCACGGTCCTCCAGCTTGATTATTTTCCTCTCACAGTAAGGGCAAGGGAAAGATTAGCTGAGATTAGGTATCCTCGTGGTCTAATATTCTGAGGGTCAGCATGAGTTGGCGCTGACGCCGTGGCCCTAGCGGCCAAGCCTTCAGATAAAATCTTCGTTTACTAGTTACGAATTCCTTCTCCGTGTCCGAAATCAAGTTCAACTTCACATCTTACGTGGTGTCTGCTCAAGATATCCTGCTTTTTTGAGGCTAATCTCCTTTGAGAATCGGGCCTCACCCTTTACACCCCTTCATCAAAAGCGCCCTACAACATTTCACCATGCTCGTCCCACTCTTTCCTAATTTTTCGGGGCGGTCCCGGCTCTAATTAACCGGCTGTTTTTAGGACAAGGGCCCTGTCCCTAGCATAGCCCCTCATTGCTAGATCTCTTCAACGTGAAAGAGGCCTCGGAAGGCTTCTTGTATATTTCAAAGAGGGCCACTGTCAAACCTATCATTTTCACCCTTTCCTCCCAGTGCATACATTGAAAGAGCGTTATTTCTTTGTCTGGTCTACATCGGGAATATAACTCCTCGCGATCAAGACGATACTCTAGGGATCTTGACAAGATGGACTCCAGCCCCTTGAGAACCCGTTGAGTTTTTCTCGGGTCCATCGCTGCGAGGTTAACTTTTAAAGGTCACGCTATGCCTTAACTTTGCTTATTGCGCCGCCTCTGTGCATCCGTCCGCACCTTACTCCCGAGGACGTGGAAGCAGCTTAGCTAGTAAGTGTCATCCACGAGTGTATGTCGATCTGATCAGTCGTACATTCGTTCTTCAAGGTGACGCCCTTCCCTGCCCCCTTCTTATTAGAGACTTCACCGCCTCTGCTACCCGGAACTCTTCCGAGGGGCCTCCGTCGTGAAGCCAACCCGTGTAGAACTTCAGGCCCATGTTGAGCTGTTGGAGAAGAAAAGGAGGAGCGCCAAGCGTAAGGCTCAAGCTCCCCTTAAGAGCAGCCTCCCGCCGCCCAGAGGTAAGATCCGAAGCCAAGAGCATCCTCCACATCGCCTACCAAGGAGCTGGATCATAGCGCCCAGCCCGGTGGGAGAGGGCAAGGGCGCCTCCCTCGGCCAAGATGTCCACAGGAGTGTGTGCAACACGCTTTCTCATCCTCTCGCGGATCCAAGGGTTCTTCGAGAAGGGCTGTTAAGCCTCCTTTGAAAGTTCTTCCTATCTCTATCTGGATTCCTCTGGCGTAGAACGCCATGCCTTCCTCTCCAATGTGGGGAGACGCGTGAAGTGGCCACTTCTGGTTAAGGGTGAGGACTTGTCGCTTACGACACGAGCTCGCCGCCTAAGATCGCTTCATCCTCGGCCCTTCGACTGATCTCAAGAAGGTGGATGCCCTCGCGGCGTTGAGGAGGCTTTGGCCCTATCGCCCAGGGACCATCTCCGTACGCCCTGCCTCTTCTTTATCTATCTCATCGCCAGGTTAATGTTGTTATCTGCTAACTCCATCTTGTTCTTTGGCAGACGGCCACTTATATAAAGGGCCTGGCGAGGAAAGCCAGTTTGACCGAGAGCTCTACTAAGGCAGCGAAAGCATACAAAGCTAAAGTCGCCTCCTTGACCTCCGAGAGGGCTGAGCTACGAGCTCGGATACAAAGTCACCGAGGATGTCATGTATAACCGACGTAGCACACCTCGACCGCAAAGTAGAGTTGAAGACAAAGAGTTAAGGTCATGTAGGGCCTAAGGGGTTGTCAAGGATGAGTCAAGTGTGGTTATAAAGAGTTTCAGTCGCTGTGTGAAGAGCTATGCACCAAAGCAATGGCGCGATCAGCCCGCCGAGAGGCTGGGCTACAGAGCCTGCGGGAGCCTCGGGCCGAGGGAGTGCAACTGGGCTACGGGGACCTCCAGAGGCGGGAGGCTATGGTTAGCCACAGGATGGAGCACAATGTGAGTCGAGGGACGAGGCCCCGCACCTTACGGGCCTCCGGATTGCCTGGCCTCCTCACGCAGCTGCCAAGGCTTCTTCCTGCCTGACTTCAATTTCAAGTCTCCGATCCCGACGAAGAGAAGGCTAAGAATCGTTTTCCTGAGGACTCCAGGCGCACTCCTCTAGGTGTTCTCTAATACCCCCAGCTCTGTTCCTCTTCCTAGTGAAGTTGAGGTTCCTGCCGAGGCTAAATTTCTCCTCCCTCTCGCCCCACCAGTGGCTTCGCCTTCCGATTACAGCTCGAGGTTCGCACTACCAAGGCCTTCGCTCAGAGCCCCACTCCTCTAACATTTAGGGCCCCTTCAGATAATTTCCTTTTGCTCATTTTAGCTAACTCAGCTCTAAGCCTTTGACATCCGTAATGCTAGCCTAGTTATGTTATTCAGTTTTGACATCCGTCCTTCTACCTTCTTGTCGATTTTCCGTCTTCTTTACGACATGTGTCGAGAGGTTTCCCGCCATCCACCTTAAATGATTGCCACTGAGCCGTGCGGTCCCTCGATCGCTGTCGGCTATGCTCATCAACCGAACCATGTGACTCCTTGAAACCGAGCCATGGTTCGCTACTCGACCTCTAGGATCACGGCTCCACCACCGAGCCACAGTGGTCCCTGAAATCGAGCCACATGGCTCCCTTGAAACCGAGCTACCCAAATTCTCGCTACTTGGCCTCTAGCCGCCAAGTTCTAATTACCAGCCACATGGTCCCTTTGAAATTGAGCTACATGGTCCCTTTGAAACTGAGCTACATGGCTCCCTTGAAACTGAGCTACCCAGCTCTTTGGCTACTTGGCCTTCTAGGCTATCAAGTTCTTAAGAACCGAGCTACATGGCCCCTTTGAAACTAAGCTACATGGCTCCCTTGAAACTGAGCTACCCAAATTCCTTGAAACTAAGCCACGCGCGGGTCTTGGATGTCGAGCCACAAGGCTCTTGGAATTGAGCCATGTGGCCTATTCGACGCTAAGCCAAGGCTCTTTTGAACCGAGCCGCGGTTCCTTGATGTCGAGCCATAAGGCTCTTTTGGAACTGAGCTACGTGGCTCCTTTGACGCTAAGCTACAAGGCTCTTTTGAAATTGAGCTACGTGGATCCTTTGATGCTGAGCTACAAGGCCCTTTTGGAACTGAGCTACGTGGCTCTTCAATATCCGAGCTCCTTGGCTCCTAATCTGAGCTACGTGGCTCTTTTGTCTTCCTTCCCTTGGGAAAGTGCTCGAGGTTTTAATGCAGTTCTATGGAGAATTGGAACAGACCGTGTGGCTTCCCAAGCGTCCAGGTTTCTTTATAAATAACTGCCTCTCTTCGATGATTTGTGTTATACTCCGCTCCCATCCTTCTTCCTCTCTTCGACAGTGTCGGAGTTCGTACATGATGAAGCTTCAGGGTTCGATCGCCTGCGCGAAGTCTGTTTGGTGGTCACAGGCCGATGTTTGGTTTTGATGCCTTTGCCATTTGTAGGAGTTGCTAGACCGAGGAACATATTCGGAGGGGGCGGTACGCTTAGAGGGAATATTTTTAAGTCCCACTTCCTCCATTATTCCTCGTATTTTCTCTTCTCTTCTCCTTCCTTTCTCTTTCTCTTTCTTATGGTTTTTGCCTTGACTGGGTGTTGGCCGATGTAGAGAACGACTTTGCTGATTGTAATTCAGATAATCAGCAAAAGGCATTTCTTGAAACGTGTGCATTGTCTCGATGTTTGTTTGTTTGTTTTTTTTTTTTTTTAAACGATCTGCGAGAATATTAATCAGGCTGAAAATAGACACAAAGATTGTTATTATAGTAAAACTGTGAATTTCTTAGTAAAAGCTATAATCCGAGGTCTATTGGTAGAAACACCTGAGGTGTTTAGCGTTCTAAGAATGTGGCAAGGTTTTTCACTCTTCTGTTTGAAGTTCGTAGTTGCCAAGCCTGATCATTCGTGGATACCAATGCAGGTCCTTCCAATTAGTCCCAACTTCCCGTAGCGGGTCTTTCCTTATCAGGCAAGAGTTTTTAAGAACCAAGTCGTCGTTTAAAACTCCCGGGCCTCGACCTTTCTGATCGTAATACCTTGTCGCCTTTCTATGATAAACCCTGCACGCCTGTAACCTGCCTACGTTTTTCTTCTAGGAGGTCAAGGTTCAAGCGGAGAATCTCCTCATTGTGTTCGGTATTTGCAAACTCAACTCTTGGTGATTTTAGCCCAACCTTGACAGGAGCTACCGCTTTAGTGCCGAACGCTAGAGCAAATGGGGTTTCTTGAGTGGCCGATTTACGCGTAGTTCTGTATGTCCATAACACCTCGGGGAGGTATTCTACCCATTTTCCCTTTAGATTTTCCAGCTTAGTCTTTAACGCTGCCTTGAGAGTCCTTATAGTGACTTCTGCTTATATGAACTTAGGATTGTCAAACTGTTTCCCATTATCAGATACCAGGGCTCTAGGGATTTTGAACCTGCATATTATGGAATGCCAAACAAAAGTTACGCACCTTTGCTCTGGTTGCTAATGGCTCCACTCGCCCAACTCAAGTAATCCACTCCTACAACAATAAACTTGCACTGGCCCTTCCCAATGGGTAGAGGCCCCAATAAGTCTAGCCCCCACTGTTGGAAAGGCCAAGGGCTTGTGATTGAGGTTAGACCTGGGCATGCTCTTGACAAACCTTGCATTTTTTAACTAGCTCTGTGGCGTCTTTGAGCATTGTAGGCCAATAATATCTCTGTCTCAGGGTCTTTGTTGCCAAGGTCCTGACTCTGACATGGTTGCTGCAGATACCTTCATGCACCTCTTTGAGCATGTAATTGTCGTCTTCTTTTCCTACGCACTTAAGGATGGGAGTAGAAAAGCCTCGTTTATAGAGGGTCCCCCAATGAATGGTGAATCTAACCGACCTCGTCTTGAGCTTGGAGGCCTCCTTTGGATCACTTGGCAATACTCCGATCACCAAGTAATCCTGCATAGTCCATCCAAATTTCTAGCTTGAACGCTATCTAGACACTTTCCATCGCCGACGCCTTACCAAGGGTCTCCGGGAGGTGCTCGACCTGCACGCCTTTCAGATCCTTTTAGATGTCATGGTTAGCTTTGCCAAGTGCATCCGCCCCTCGACTTTGCCCTCGGGGACATGCCTAACCTAAACCCTTATGAACTTTTTAAACAGTTCTCGCACCTTTTTTAGGTAAAGGATCATTTTTTCATCCTTAGCTTCGTAGGAGTCCTCTATCCGTTTCACCACCAATTGGGAATCACTGCATATCTCTAGTTGATCAGCTTCCATAGAGTGGGCAAGATTAGTCTGGCCATGATGCCTTCATACTCGCCTTGTTTGTCGAGGTTTGAAATCCGAATCAGGTGCGATTCCACACAATCCCATCCGGAGGTCGACCACCCGCACCGCTTCCTCGGGAGGAATCAAGGCCCCATCTACAACAACCTCTGCATGGGTAGGCTTCGCGCCAATTGAGTAGCTCTTGTCGCGTATGGGGTATTTGAGGTGAATTCCATTAATGAAATCTACCAAAACCTCGCCTTTCTTGACCGTTGCTTCAGATTCGATGTCAAACTCACCGAGCTCTACGTACCATTTTATTAGTCTTCTCGAGGTCTCTCGTTTGCAGTAATGATTCGTTTCATTGGGTGTTCTGTCGATTTTAATAGTGTGAGTCTGAAATATGGTCAAGCCTTCGTAAAGTGGGTTACCAACGCTAGGATTAATTTATCCATCTTCGATACCTTCCTCCGCTCCTCAAAGCTCACCGCAGAATAAACTCGGGCCGTTGTATTCTATCTCGCTCTCCCACTCAAGGTGGCACTAGTCGAGAACCCAAAACCTACCAATGCTGGGTAAGGAGTTCTCCCTCGAAAGGGCTTACCAGGACAGGAGAAGAGCTCAGGTAAGTTTTTAGCGCCAAGAGTGCTTCTTCGCATTGAGCGTCCTAGTGGAAAGCCTTTTTTAGAACCTGAAAGAATGGCCGGCACTTATCGCTGGATCTAGATACAAAGCGACTCAGAGCAGCTATTCTCCTAGTCAAACGTTAAATTTCTTTGGTGTTCGAAGGCGGTTACATGTCTAACACGACTTTTATCTTATATGGATTTGCCTCTATTCCTTAGCTGTTGACTATGAAACCCAAGAATTTTCCGAATGAGACTCTAAAGGCACACTTGTCGATTTAATCATGTTATGGGCTTCTTCAGACCTGTCAACTCGCTTAGGTGGTACGTGAGCTCAGCCTTTAATCGACTTCACCAAAGATGTCATCTATATATACCTCCATGATGCTCCAATCTACTTCAAACATTTTTGTTCACTAGCTTTGATAAAGTCATCTAATGCTCTTCAACCCTAAAAGCATCAACTCCAGAATAATAAGTACCTCATCAAATACCACAAACGGGTCTTCTCGGGTCATTAGGGTCCATTATGATCTGGTTGTATCCCGAGAAAGCGTCCATGAAGTTGAGAAGCTGGGGCGGTCAAATTGCGGGCGCTCCACTATAAGGTCGATCCGAGGTAGGAAAGCTATCTTTGACATGCTCGCCTGATACCCAGTGGAAGTCACGATAGTCGCCATTTTCCGTTTGCCTTTTTGATTTATGACTATATTAGAAGCAACCACCTGGGGTATTCTACTTCGTATAGCTTTAGCTTCGAGGAGTTTGTTAACTTCTTCATCGACGCTCTCTACCTTTCTCAGGGCAAACTCCTTCTTTGTTCGACCGGCTCTGGAAGGAGGGGCTGATGTTTAACTTAGTGTGATTGTCATGGGAGCACTCCCCCATACCTCCCGTCTGCGAATACCCCATGACTCGCTTTAAGAAGTGGAGCAAGGAGGTCCTCACGCCTTCGACCAACTCGATCTCGATGTAAACGATGTTCCGGGCCGATCTTTAAGTCAGATTTCCATCTAATTTTCCGAGGGCGTAGTCTGATTCTTCTTACCTCATCTCTGCGTCGAGCTCATCCACGATGTCGCAACCGCTTTTTGTTTCATTGATGCCGAGTAGCACTCCCTAGCTACGCCCTGATCTCCTCAAACCATTCCTACCCCATTCTCAAGTAAAGTGGGGAACTCGATAACCATATGATAAAGTAAGGGATGACCTCATGGCATCAGGGAAGGTCCCCGCCTAATAGTATGTTATAAGTCAATGGGCATCTACTACAAGGAACCTTACCTCCGTTGTGGCCCGGGCATTGGGGATCCCAAAACGAAAGTACCAGCTGTGATTGACCTCGTGGGCAAAGATTTTCTTCGAGAATCCTACAAGGCGCTGATCGGTTCTAGTTTCTTTCTTCCTATGCCCATTTTGATCGGCGTCGACGTTTAAGATGATGCTCCGCTGGAGCCTGTCGACTAGACCCCGTGTACTACTTTGTTGGCTATGACGCACTTTATTACTAAAGGATCGCCATGAAGATACGGTAAATTTCTTCCGCGTCGGAGTCCAAAAGGTTATGGTAGTGTCCACCGGTGGAGTTTCGATTACCATTGCATTTCTAGTGTCTCCCCTGATATGATGCTACGTAGATGAGCCATCCGGGTCGAGCTGGACTCCCCTCCCCGCAACCCCTCGGAGATCACATGGATTTCCCCAAGGGTCATGGTGCCGAGTTGAGCCGCCAACGAGGTGATGGGCGTGGTGCCTGGTCCCGACCTTTTGAGGCCATGAATCGGCGAAGATGTCCACGCCGATCGTATTCAATCTTCCCTGGCCGATGTAATCATCCTCAGACTCATGATCCATATGGAATTCACAATACTTGGTTGAGTCTCTCTTCGTTAGGTCTGTCTTCATCTAAGACGACCACCTTAAAAACTTCCTGTCAAGGCTCACATAGACTGAGATCCGGCCAACACCATAATCGCCATGCAAATTCATTTAGGTATGATTGCCCGCGCCGCACCTCACCGCTTCGAGGTAGCTCAAGATCCCTTTGGTTATGCCCACCAAATACTTTGAGACCGCCTTCTGTTTCTCATCCCTCTCGTGGGGATCTATTCCCCGTCTCTTCGCCTCAGCTCGCTCTCGCTTCTCGCTCCCGCTTTTCCTCTCAGGCGGAAGAGTTTTCCCGCTTAGATAAAAGGGCTTCTCGCTATCGATGTATTTCTTTGCTTTATGAAAATTCTAATATGTTTCGTCGAGGGTTCTTCTGAGATGGAAAACATCAGGTTTTTCGACTGCACACCTAGCTCAGCGATGAAAGCGGTGATGGAAAACTTCTCATATGATGTTCACTTAATGACTCCTCGCATTAAACCTCCGGACGTAGGACCTGTGTTCCTCAGGTCTCCGCTTATGGCTTCCATAAGTGATAGCTCCTGGCTTCAGACATCCGAGCTTCGATGAAGCGAGAGATGAACGCATGATACTTCTTTAAAGGATGAGACTGGACGATGGCGGAGTCTCATGGAACTGCCATACAAGGCTCCAGATCTCACTGGTCCCTGTGATCCGTGGAGCTCCATCTAATTCTCTTGTAAGTATTAAAAGTGGTCTATAGATCTTCGTCTGGCCAAACGTCTGAGCATGAGGCATTCTCGAACTCTCGCCGAGGGCGGTAAAGACTGGGCCGTGGAATGGGGATTCCTGTTTGGCCGCACCAAAGCATCCATGTGAGATCGAGCTCATCCTTTATAGCTTCTTCATGGCCAAGCTCTATTGGATGTCTCGTAACCGTCTCATGATCGCTCCCATCTCCTCGATAAAGGAGGGGTCCATTGCTTCATGAACTACCGTACATTCACAAGGGATCCTCTCATGGGGGTTTATAAGGATCAGCCCTTGGCTCGGGCTATTTTCTCCTCTTTCTCCTCACAACGCCTTGAGGAACGCCGTGGTGTTGTTGTTCTTCCTGTGAGCGTTGCATTTGTCTGGTGAGTTCCTCCAAGTCTCTCACAGATGCTTGTCAGTGAGACTGAAAGTGCTCCATCTCGTCGTATTTGCCCAGATAGTTCTCGAGAGCTGCCTTTGGTGGTAGGCTATCTTAGGTCGCCCGCTAGTCTTTAAGGCCCTAAGGTTGGCGTGATCGTCATGTTTTTGTTGATACCATCACCGATTAAGAATTCGGTTTTATTTGTAAAGGAACTGTTGTTCCCACAGACGACGCCAAAGTGATGGTGATTTTTCTCTACCGATATCTGACTAGGAGCAGTCGGAGTCATTGGTTGATCTGCCGATCCCGCTGCGGATGCTGCATCCGCAAGAAAACAATAGAAACAAGGTGATCCGACAGGGGCGTGTCGGAGGCCTCTCCAATGCCTAAGTCAGTCATTTCTTCAAGGGAAAGAAAAAGATCAAATTGCCTTGGGAGCGAGTTCGGCCGCTCTACTCAGGGTAGAAGGGACTCCAGATTTATAAGGAAATAATGGTTACTTTCCTTGTTAGATGATGATACAAGATCTTTCCCATCGATGGAAGAGTTCTTATTTTCCTTATCATGGAGGATCGTTATGATAATGGAGGAGCCATAATCATGTAAGATCCTTCTTTCCTAATCCGTGGGGCGCAGATCACAGACTAGGCACTTTTCCTTCACACGAGTTTTCGGGGTCATTGTATCACTTGGATTATTCGCATGGTGGTTTCACCTGGCTCATTCTGGCCCGCCCGTGTACCTTGGCAATGGTAGATCTCACCGTGGCTGTTTCTCTCTTATCGGTCAGCTCAACTCCCCTTCAAGGGATGTTCGCTTACGCCCTGGGCTTGCGCTCTGGGCCTATGCCCATATTGTTTTCTACCCTATCATAATTAATAGATATCTCTTCATTGTTATGTACCGGTACAATCTCATGAGATAATTGTTCAATTTATGCCTCTATCGGGGTTATTAGTTCATCATTTAATCCTTTCACATTTGTATGCTCTTCAAGAGCATTGAATTTAATACTTTTCCTTTTTCTAGGAATTGTATCTTTTGAGCCAATAGGTTGTCATCGTTTTAATTATGGCTTAGGCTCATTGGCCACGCTATATTTCAATTTTCCAATTGGAATTTCAATCCGTGCTGGGATATTTACAGTTGGTATATGTGATTTTGTAACCTTTGTTGAATCAATAAATGCATCAAACAATCAATTTGCAAGATTTTGTAAATGAATTATCTTTTGGACCTCTAATTCAAATTGCTTTATGGGGGGTGGTCAAGATGAGAAAAAGATGATTTAGTCCATGTAATTTCTCGCAATTCTTTTGGAATTGACGTTTCTCCCCTTAATGGCGGGAAAACATCTTCATTAAAATGACACCTGCAAATTGAGCAAAGAAAACCTCACCCCGCAGAGTGCTCAATATGGCCATCAATGTACAAGATCAAAACCAACATAACATAAAATGGCATTGAGGACTCCAGTTTAGTTCGATGAGGTGCAAGGGGAACATAAACAGCACAACCAATAATACGTAAATGTGAAATATTAGGTTGATAACCTAAAACAAGTTGTAATAGGGATAAATCTTGATTAGTTGTAAGACGAAGGCGGATTAAATTCGCAACATGAATAATAGCATGCCTTCATGCCGATAAAAGCAATTTGGTGTTCAAAAGTAATGGTCTAGTAATTAATTGCAAAAGTTTGATAAAGGATTCGGCCGACCCATTCTGAGTATGAATATGAGCAATTGAGTATTGAACATCTATTCCAATGGACATACACTGGGCGAAGGCTTGAATGTGAGAATTACTCAAAGATTATCAAGACGAATTGTCTTGATATGATGATAAGAGAATTGTACCCTGAGCCGAATTATCTGGGCTAGTAATCTGGCAAATGCAACATTTCAGATAGAAAGAAGGCATACATGAGACCATCTAATGGACGCATCAATTAAAACCATAAAATAACGTAGTGTCCACTGTGGGTAACAGCCTATAAATATCCCTTGAATACGCTTTTTTAGAAATATAGCGATTCGCACGTTAATCTTGCAAAGATGGTCTAATAATTAATTTGCCTTGAGAACAAGTAGTACAACTAAAATCATGATATTTTAAAATTTATCTGCTCGTTAATGGATGCCCTTTAGAATTTTGAACTATACGACGCATCATTGAAAGTCCCGAGTGTCCAAGCCGTTCATGCCATAGTAAAATGTTGGTCAATAACTTCCTCGGTTCATGATGCATTTAGATTCAAGAGTTCTAATAGTTGTTTGATATAATCCATATGATGAATAAATCAATTGTTCCAAGATTTGTTTTTGCCCAATAATGAGTAAATACTCATTTCCATTATGATTCATATAGTTTCAATGTGGAGTATCCATTTCATAATATCCTTGAAACTAAGTAAATTTCATTTAGATTTATTATAATAAAGGGCATCATCAATTTGAACTCGTGCCATATTAGACAAAACAATAAGAGGCTCTTCCTCGCTTTCCTTTAATTAGGTCAACGACCTCGTATAGTTTCAACATTAAATGGAACCAAAGTTAAATTTGAAAAGTATTTTTATCAGCGTAAAACGCGCGAGTCAGGCAGACAATCAACAAGACATGCATCTCCAAGAGAATTATCCATATATCTTTAAAAGAAAGAAAAAATTGAAATAGAAGAACTCAATTTGTATTAAATATGTAATAAAAAGTAACATGATAAGTATATACTTTAATCATAGTACACATTACCATCACCAATCAAATGGTATATTTTTCCACTTAGATCTTCAAGAAGTCAAAGATATCAAAATGAGTTAAAGGTATTGCACCATCAATATCAATGAAATTGTCATCAATTTGATTGTTAACTTCTTGGGGGGAGACTTGATAAGGATCATCAGGATCCATTGTCCCTTGACCATTAATAAAGTTGGTTTCCACTCATACCTTCTTGATGGAGGCTTGATAAAGGTCAACCAAATGCTCGGGTCAGACGATAGGTACGTGACCGTTGATCTTCATTCCACATTTACGTAGTGATCGAGTCCTCATAAACCTGCTATGCCGCCTCATTTGCTCCTCCTCCCTAATATTTCTAAATGATCCGCCGGTTATTGGGGTTGTTTTTCTAATTGTGAGGTTGATTATAATCACTTTGATTCCAAGAAATATGGCTACCACGACTACAACATCAGCCTCGTCCATAAAAATATCTACGCCTCACGCTCAGGTCACCCACTTTAGTCCTGCTTCCACAATGAATCCATTAACTCTGCATGACATGATCCCAGAGCGAGATTACGATTTTTTAATAAATTAATTCATTATCTCCCGCTTCACCTACAAGGAGACATGCAATTAACTCATAATATTTGGTAAAACGATGCTCTCTATATTGATGCTGCATGAGCATATTAGAGGCGTGAAAAGTGGTATATGTTTTCTCAAACATGTCTTAATCCAAGACATTTTCTCCACATAATTTTAGCTAAGAGCTAATTTTAACAAGATCGAATATACTATCGACCGACTTTAAAAATTCAGAGTCATAAATGAATCCAATCATAACGGGCCCTTGGAAGTCTTATGATCTTTTGATGGTCATATTATTCTTTCAAACTTTTCTAGAGTGAATAAATCGATTCTCGATCAGAAGAGATATTTACTTTCGAGCCTCTATCAATACGATTGCTACGAATACTAGCTTTACTGATCCTCGCCGGACGCAAAGATTTCTTTCTTCGATAAGATTTCCGCATTCATAACATCAAAGTAGATTTTAGATTCAATATCTAAGCATAACACTACTCAAATATCGGCATAGAAATTGAGCTAGGTGATATTAGTCATTTTCTAAAATAATTAATAGTACATGAATAAAGTGAAAATATATAAAAAAATTATAACTTAATAACTTAAAATTTAATAATAATATATCTGAGCTCAAGTGGTAATGTTTTAAAATGAGAACTTGAGGGGCTATAGTGGTTCAAATTTCCTTATTCTATCACATAGAAAATAGTATATTTTCTGTGTTACGACCAATTAATAATAAAATTTTATCAACTTCAGATTTTTATAACTCATGCTATTTAATAACGTTCGCTTTATAGCTCGGTTATAAATTTTCTTTAGAAAAAAATGAAAAGGAAAAAAGGACAAATACATACTCGTAATACACATCGGTTTTTGCACTATTCTGTCTGTTTTCAGACTGATAACGTGTTATAAAGAATGCAAGAGCGAAGAGGAACTGGAGCAGAACAAAGAGAGTAACTTTGTACGCTTCCTTACTATATATATATATATATATATATATATATATATATATATATATAGTATTCATTAATACAGAATAAATATATCCATAACGATTCACGATAAACGTATTGCTATTCACATTTCTCAATGAATTATTTATAACATTAATGACTTTGAATGATTTCATTATTAATAATTCAATTCAAATCATTAAATAAATTAAGTATTTTAAATTAAAAATGATTTTAAATACCAAATGGAAGGAATTTCAAAAAGCATGTTAATCCACTAAATTTGAGTTTTTAGAAAAGTTGTTAGTTTAACATGTATCATAACCTAGTTTTATAGAAAGTCCTATTTAATAACCATTTTTCTATAATTTAAATCTCTATTTATTTATTTGAGAGTCTACAAAAAATTGTGATGAGTTTGTTTGACTATCTTTATTTGTTTTTGTGAGAGTCATTGTGATTGGTTTGTTTTACTTTACTCATTTATTTATATGAGAATTCATGAAGAATCATGATTGGTTTTGTTTGACTCTCGATGTGTAGTGTCAGGGAGCATGACCGTATTAAAACAACAATAACAATAAAATTTATTACTTTTCTTGAAATTGTATTAGGATCAAACAATTGTTACCTATATTTATAAGTGGGAGATGGTTTTTTTCTAGACAAAATAAGAATATGATTTATTTTATTTATTAAATTATTTTAAACTATTATAATTGTTATTTTATTAATATAAATTTTTTAAAGAATATTATTCCTTTTTTTTCTTTAATAATTAAGTACAAACCGAGATTAAAAAAACTCTTCTCATTTTTAGTAAAATATTTTTCCTATTCACCGTATCGGCCACGTAAGCTGATAGGTCCAATTTGGCCATTATTGAATGATTTTAATAATATTTAAAAAAATTAAAAAATAATTATCAATATTGAGTGTAATATTTATTATTTAGCGAGGTGAAGAGAGTAATGTAGATGGGGATGCGTGGCATCACCGATGGCCGACAGAAGGCTGCCGCGTTGGATAATGACAGCCAGCTCTGCACAGACACTTTGTTTTTGTTTTTCTCACGATCAATGCTACGCAGATTTGAATGTTTTTCTCGTGTTTCTTTCCTTGCTTAATTCGCAACCCCAATTTGGGAAACGGGTTGTTTCTTCTAGATAACCATCTCCTGTTTCGTCAGTATTGCCTGAAATTTCGAAGCTTTTTGGCTGTATTTCAATGAGAAAGGAAGAGGGAAGAAGGAATCCAACTTGACGTCGCCGCCTACACGATACCTGACAAACGTAGGCTGTTTCGCTCTCTTTTGGGTGGGATAGATGAACAAATTTCTCTAGAAGATTTCGAAGTTTGTGTTTCCATTGTGTTCGAATAGAAATCCCCATTCGGTGGAACCCTTTGCTCTCTTTCTCTAGGATTTTAAGAGGAGAAGATAATTTTTTAATCAGCGGTGGCTGAAATCTGACTGAGGGATTGCTTTTGGTTTAGGCGAACCACCCACCTAGAATTTATTTATTTATTTTTTTGGTGTCTGTGTACTGTATTCAAATTGTTTTGTAATCCGTTCTAGTTTTGGTTGATCACCCACTTAAATCTGTCGTTTTCAGTGAAGAATTGAGTGATTTTATCATTGGGGAGCAAAACCCTTTAAAAATTTTCAGTGAGTTGGTCCTAAATTCGTGATTCATCCTACCCTTCTGTAATAATTGGAGATTTCGGACTTTGATTCCGTAAACCCTACAGGGGGTTTGTGAATATTAAAATAGTACTTCATATTGTTGATCTGTAAGTTGTTGAAGCTGAGTTTTATCGTCCAAGAAGATGGTTGGAGCTGGGGAAGGAATGCCCAATGGTTTGTTGTCAAATGGGTCAGTGCAGAACTCTAATGGTGTTCTAGAAGAAAGGCTTGATGAGCTTCGGCGCCTTATTGGAAAGGTTGAGGGTGATCCATTGAGGATTGTGGGAGTTGGGGCTGGTGCTTGGGGCAGTGTTTTTACAGCTATGTTGCAAGATAGTTATGGTCACCTGAGAGACAAGGTTCAAATTAGGATATGGAGGAGACCTGGAAGATTTGTTGATAGGGCGACTGCCGAACATTTATTCGAAGTGATCAACTCAAGGGAAGATGTGTTGAGGAGATTGATTAGGCGTTGTGCATATCTGAAGTATGTTGAGGCAAGACTAGGTGATCGAATTCTTCATGCCGACGAGATTTTGAAGGATGGATTTTGCTTGAACATGATAGACACCCCACTTTGTCCTATGAAGGTTGTGACCAACTTGCAGGAGGCTGTCTGGGATGCTGATATAGTGATAAATGGTTTGCCATCGACAGAGACTCGTGACGTCTTTGAGGAGATTCGTAAGTATTGGAAAGAAAGAATTACAGTGCCAGTCATCATCTCCTTAGCAAAGGGTATAGAGGCTGAATTGGAGCCAGAACCCCGCATTATAACTCCCACTCAAATGATCAATAGAGCAAGTAAGAATCCTCCTGCCCAATTCTTCAGTTTTCAATGCTATTCCACCCACTTCTTTAGAATTACCCTTCATTCAGGTTTTAATGCTATTATGCCTGCTTTAAATTCTTTCTTTATTAATGACTATAATTTGTGTAATCTTATCGAGGAGTACCTAGTTCTAACTTCTAACATTGTCCCACTTTGTATAGAAACGGTTCAACTGCTTCTTGCATTGCTGATATTGCTAATTGGCATGTTTTGGACTTTTTCTTTGGTAATGTTTTTCTTTTTTGACCCCTCTCATGCCTTCTAAAAAAGAACTGTAAGTTTAGGACTTGAAAACAGTGTAGAAAGCAAAGCTAATGGATGTTTCATCCATGGATGAAGAAAGCAATTATTTCCATATTTCTTCTGAAATGATACCAGTGGCTTGTGCAAGCATAATATCCAATGTAATGCTGTTACTGTTAGTTACAATGAATTACTTGGGGGTTTCTCCAATAAAGAATTGATATTCATATAAATAAATTGTAATCCTTGGCTTTTTGTTACTGGTTTCTGATTAATAACTGCTACAATTTTATTTTCACCATGGAATAGATTGTACCTATGGTGCACTTTTTGCCTAGGTGTTGCTAATACATACATACATTCAAGAAGGGAGAATTGGAGGAAAGAATTCCTTGTATTTTTATTGATCCATTATGTGAATATATATATGTATATATACACATATACAAAAATAATTTAATTGGTTACATTATATATATATATATATATATATATATATATATATATATAAGGTATATTATATACAAAGCTAATTCAACCTTTCCATTATAGATTACATACAAATCATATACAAGTTTCAATAGGTTAGGATTTGTGGTGTGAAGTAGATATATGCTATAAGATCCTCATAAGTCGAGCATAGATATTAACATGCCTAATTGTTAAGATAGATAACAAGTAGGTCCCCACTCTCGTATTCTCAGAATATATCACCCAATTTGTTTTCCTGCCTTCGTGATATCTTCAGTAAATTAAGTCGAGTTGTATTTACCTAAAAATGACAATTTATCTCAATATGCTTAGTTTGTTCATGGAACATGGTGATTAGAAGCAATATGAAGGGCAAACAGGTTGTCACACCGTGAAGTTTTGGTCAGACCAGTCTCACACTACCATCAAGCCACATGATCTCACACTGACCGTGCCTCTTGCCTATATTTATCTTCTGAAGAATCAGAGACAAATTACTGCTTCTATTCTTCCATCAAACTAGATTCTTCCAACAATACGTATACTAAGTGGACCTCCCGTTTCAGACTATCCAATCTTATTTAAAACACTAATTTTGTTATGCTCCATGACTTACTATGGTAAAATACCACGCCTGGGCTCCTTCTTAAGTAACATAGTATCTGCTTAACAGCTGCCAACGGTTGATCATTGAGTGACATGCATTGACTACAACATTGATCGAGGGCACACGTAATCCAGTTACTATAAGGTAATTCAGCTTCCTAACTAGTCTTTTATATCTTTAAGGATCCTCAAACTCTAATAAGGTGTACGCTTGAAGCCATAGAGGAACTCCATTTAATTTCAACTTCCAATCTGGGACAATGATCAAACACATATTTCGAGATAAGATTCCACGTTGGCTAGATAACTTCAATGCTCGCGCATCTAGCATTCCGGTCCCTTTGAGTTCGATTTGGTTATGAAGAAAGGACTTAAGACACTGAGAGATACCTTAGAGTCACTCCCGCGATAACAATATCATCCACACTACCAATGCACGATACCTAAACCGAGTCTCGTGAGACGGAGTGGTCGTGATTATTTTTTTGTATGCCAAATTCCTCAACTGCCCGGTCGAATTTACCAAACCACTCAGAGACTCCGCTTTTAAACCATACAAGACTCGAGATGAAAACTTTCCTATCTCCCGGAGCAACAAACCCCGAGCGCCCACACCTCCCAGGTCGCCATGAAGAGACATTCTTAATACTGCCGGGTGGAGGACATCCCACTATAAGTGGCAGCCAGAAATAAAAAGTCAACATGTTACCCAAAGAATATGGGAAAAGGCCAATAGGTCCACTCCAGGTCCTAACGTATCCTTTACTCATGTCGTGCTTTTAAACGAGCAAGAACCATCGATTAACTTTAATTGCAAAACCTGGGTACTTAATGGCTTCTTCCCAAAGAAGTGATCAGAATAAGTCCTAGCACCATTGTCATCTAAAGTCAGATTTCTTCCATCAGTACACTACAACCAGAGAGTAAAGCCCACTTTACATGATGCCAGTGTGGAGATAGAGTCTAGTGTATGGGAAAAGAACAGAATGGGATACAAATAGTGTTATATGACAAAAATGAGGAAATTTAAGAACATAATCAAGATTACCTTACTAAGAGTGGTTAAGAAGATTCATCATTGAAGACCGATCTATGTGAAGTAGCCGGGTAAGGACTGAGCTCGTGGGTTTAGCACAGAGTATACCCGAAAATAGGAGGCCGGTCAGAGGAGTGAACGTAAACAGGAGTCGTACGTAAGTGAGTATAAACGAGCAAAATCATCATCACACTAGAGGACGGTTCTTGAGAAAAAGAAGCATTCTCAAGAAGGGTGATATACGTAAACCTGCACATGCAAAGACTAAGACACAACACCTGTCACCCTCTGGGAATCCAGAGAGTAGCCAAGGAAGACACACTTCAATTTAATTTAGGATCAGTTTAGACACTTGCACGAACATCCCGAACAAAATACAATAATCAAATTCAGACTCATGTAAAAGTCAGGCAACATCTGTTGTGGAAAGAGGCTTGTACTGGGATGCCCACTCCAAGACAGAGAATATATCCACTAGATTAAAAACAAGTTATGGAAACACATCTACTAAACAAGCTCAAATTTACTGAAATAATGAGCTCCGAGCGTTTCAAGAAGGTGTTGATTTTTTCTTTCAACAACTCCATTTTGAGGAGTATCAACACAAGAAGTCTAGTGAAGGATGACATTTTGAAGCATGAATGATTGAAATTGTTTAGACAGATATTCTTTGGCATTATCACTTCTTAGATTTTGAACAAAAACATGAATTATAATTTACATAGTAATAAAGTGAGAAAATTATATTCCTAACGGTTTTTATATTAATATAACTAAGTTCGCGAATAATCATCGATGTAATAATATCAAAACCCGTAGGGCAATAACCGACATGGACCCCACATCCGAATGGACCAACTCAAAAGGAGCAGAAGCTCGCAGACTTAGACTCAATGCACACAATGAAGCTTAGCATATTGTCCCCGAATTTAAAGACACAGCCAAGATGTCACTCCATCTCGTAAGAAGGGCATGTAGAGGTAGAAGGTGGGATCAAACGTAAATAATAAATTGGAATTACTTATCATGGTTTGTGGTTCCATCACAACCACGGTATGAAGACACAAACATGCAGTCTGTTCCGCCTTCACGAGTGTTATTTACAAAGTCAGATGCACTCAAAGATTCCCGATAACAACAGCACTGTCCTCATCGCCTGCAAATTTCGCAATCTGCTGATATGTCTTGGATTATGGCAATAATGACATACAACTCTTTATGAGTGTTTATTGTTAGTCATAGAAACAGATCTAACCTAAACAAACCGCTGAAAATCCGAAAAATACCAGAAAAAATAGGATCTTCAAAGAAAAAAACCACCTTTCCACGAAAAAAACACCACACCAGAATGAATTTTGGCTCCCAAAACCTTAAATCACCTCTTCATGTCACTGAATCTTAAAGAAATCAAGGAAAAAAAAGGAAGAAACCCTAGAAAATTAGGGTTGCCGGACACAAAAGTCTCCAAACCACCGGCTCGCATCCGTACAAGAGAGTGTGGTATCGGAGTTGTCGGGCGCACAAATTCATGTTGGTGGAGGAATTTGGTTGTCGATGGTGGTTGCACGTGCCCCCATGCACCAGCTTGTGGGGAATAGAGCTGATCTGCGCAGTCACACATGCCTCTTCCGACCACCGGATTTGGTGGCTAGGGTCGTCGGAGGCCGGTGCACCTTCCTAGGGCCAGTCTCCATGCTCTCAAACTCCAAGAAAACACACCTCTCGCCTAGGGTTCCTCCCCGAAATTCTTTCAAAATCTTTGCCTTTTCTTTGCAAATTCAGCCTCTAGGCTCATAACATGTAAAGAACAAGAAGGGAGAATTGGATGAAAGAATTCTTTGTATTTTCATTGATCCATTATGTATATATATATACAAAAGTCAATCTAACCTTCCTAATAGATTACAACTCTATAAGACAAGTTTCCGAATAGGTTAGGACTCTATATGTAAAGTAGATATATGCTATAACAAACAAAAAATTTAGATCAGAAATGATCTTGTAGACACTTGTTAGTTAGTAGATTTTTCCCTCGTAATTGTAATGCATTTGGTCTAAAAATCTGATTTATGTGGATTTAATTGCCACAGTAAAGAACTATTCTGCAGTTTACTTAAAATCATGAGAAACCTGGTGTATCAACATTCAGTATGATCAACGTGAAAACCATTACTGGTCTGAGTTGCCTTGGGGCCTTATTGATCACATTTGCAGTTGGGGCTTGAAATGCTTTCAGAGTTAGAAGTGATTATATACCATGGTTGTTGCTTGAGTGCTAAAATCAGTCAGGTATTAGAAAAGATGATTGAAAGTGCTATATCAGCACATGTTTCCTTGATATTTGTTGAATTTTGTGTGCAATTTTAGCTTTTCTCATGACTTGTACCACTCCCAACCAGCTGGGTTCACAGTTCACCACATTTTGTAGTTTTAATTTGTCCTTATCATGTATATTTTTTCTTCGCTTTATCCACTTCTTTCCTTATTATCATGTTTTGCTTTGCAGCTGGAGTTCCCATGGAGAACATTCTCTATCTTGGTGGACCAAATATTGCATCAGAAATTTACAACAAGGAATATGCTAATGCTCGCATATGTGGAGCTCAAAAATGGAGGAAACCGCTTGCAAAGTTTTTAAGACAGCCTCATTTTATAGTCTGGGACAATGGTGATCTTATAACCCATGAAGTTATGGGTGGTTTAAAGAACGTCTATGCCATTGGAGCTGGTAAGACGGTTTCCCAACAGTGAACTTGGACTTGAGCATTAAATGACATGCAGTGATATATTGTGGATGATGTAATAAATCCTATTATATATATGTTTGTGTGTTTCTTAATGTTTGCAATGTGGATCATCTCATAGTTGTGCTATGGGCTTGGTGCATATATTCTGGTTGCACTTTACATAGGCTGTGTTTAGGGTTAAAGTTGAGTGTACTATGAATTATTGCAATTACAAAAAGTGAAGATTTTTTTATTTTTAATCAGAACATAAAGTGAAATTTTTTTTAACAGTTATGATTAGTGATTGAAACTGTTCAACACTTAATGGCTTGTTCAGACATCTGAGGAGAATTCTTTGACTTCATTGCATCCTTTATTTTCAATGTCATTCTGATATAGATGTTGATGTTGTTTTCTTTTATGAAAGAACGTGTTGAGTACATGTAAACTTCTGAAAGTGTGGATGCAGAATACATCTATTTATATATGTTTCTGAATTTGTTAAATTTCATATTATATTCTTTTCTTTCTTGTGTGTGTGTGTGTGATTCTATTGAAGAACCATAGACATAATAAATGTATTACATTTTATATAATAAATTCAAATCATGCACACAAATAGCTTTGTTCTCAGTGAGGCAATGAAATAATGAACAACTGTAGAATAAGGCTCAATGAGGCAAATATGTTTGCACCCAATGCATTCAAGGGTAATCTCTATTGTTATTCTGGATCTGTTAGTTGAAATGTTATGACATTTTTCTTGTGGCCTTATATTGCTGGTACATATTATTTGTTGGTTTATTGTTCATACTGTTGGTCATTGATCCTGTTCTAAGTTATATTTCATTTTTAAGAATATCGAGTTTCTGGGTTGGAATTTGTAAATTCTTACTTTGAATTTGCATAACAGGAATGGTAGCAGCTCTAACCAATGAGAGTGCCACCAGCAAATCAGTGTACTTTGCACATTGTACATCAGAGATGATTTTTATTACCCATCTTTTATCAGAAGATCCAGAGAAGCTTTCAGGGCCATTGTTGGCTGACACATATGTAACCTTGTTGAAAGGTCGTAACGCTTGGTATGGCCAAAAGTTAGCTAAAGGGGAACTGAATCTTGAAATGGGTGATATAATCAAGGGCAAGGGGATGATACAGGTATGTGTCTTCAAGTTAGAAAAGTGGTGGCTGTTAAGCAAATAAGTACATCCCCGGAGAGCATAATATGTTGTGTTTTGAATCAAAGTAGAAAGTCAAAATAGTACTTCTTTAGCTACTTAATCAATCCACTTATGATATGTGCTCGATATGGTGTGGGCTTCTGCCTGCCTGATCATCTCTTTGAAATCTAGATATCTAACTGCAGAAGGAGCTTTCATTAAGACGTGATGTAAGATGCAGTCCTGTAATCTTACATTTACCAAGGTGTGATGTAGAATCATCTTCTAGGAAGGGAATCCCAATTGCCACTCTGAGATTTGCTAGTCTATTTTGGATATGTTAATTGAATTTACAACACTAAGGCAAAGGTGGATATTATAGGGCAACGTAAAATAAACAGCTGCTGATATGGCCAGTTTGAACTTCTAATGTGAACACCTGCTTAAATGATTTGAAATAATCACAAAGTAGCAAAGAGAGCCAAAAGAACATAAGTGAGGAAAGCCCTTTGATATAGAATTTTACCAAAATTTGTCACTACCCTGACAAGTATAGTTTTAGCCTTGATGTGCTAGTATAGTCTAGTTCTAAACACACCAAAAGAACCTGACTTAACACTTATAGTTGGTAGTCCTTAAACTCACAACAAAGCACGTAGAGTTGCCTTCCGAAACTAGATGCTAATTTAATTTGGACAAAGTTGTATACTTCTTGGGGTTGAGTTTTCATCCCTTTTCTCTTAATGACATCTTCCTTCTGCGTATCAAAAAAAAAAGGACAAAGCTAAAGTACCTCCTAATGAAAATTTCTGATGCTAGTTATATACTCTTTCCACATCATAATGTTGAGTATATGTAAAAGTGGGGTTCAGTAATAAAACACTGCTACATTACTTATCAAAAAAAAAAAAAAAAAGGGAAAGAAAGTAATAACACACTGCTATGTCAACCTTAGACAAGAAGTTTACTACTTTGCTTTTTAGAGAACTTCCTCAGTAATTGAATCACTGAAATCATTGAACTGGAATATGCCATTTAGGAGCTTATTTAAATATCTGATATATGAGCTGAGCTTGTTTATACATGGCTCCAAGTAGAATAGATCCTTATAAGAGTTGTGTCACTACCATGCCCCTGGTTTAGGTCATTGATCTACATTTTGTTAACCTACTTGATACTGCAATTAAATCTTGTATGATTCAAATATCTTTATTTGGTTTAATCCTGGATGACAGAAGTTCCATTGCTGCCGGCAATGAGTGAATAATAAAAGAAATCCAGGTTCTGGTTGGGATGGGAAAAGTATTCCTAGAAACATTGATTTGGATAATCTTTATTAGGAATTCCCAACTCAGACTCCATCATCAACAAATCCTGTCATATATTCAGACAGGAAAAGCATTCAAGTAATTTGGATTACCATGCATTTACAATACAGGCTTCTCTTTTTAGATGTTAACTTTTGGTTGCATTGTCACGCGTATCTGTTAATTTCTTTTGTTACTTCTATCAAAAATTCCAACACCGGTTTTCATTTTGCAGGGAGTCTCTGCCGTGAAAGCATTTTATGAGCTTTTAAGTCAATCTTGCTTGAGTGTCGTACACCCTGAAGAAAACAAGCCTGTTGCTCCAGTTGAGCTTTGCCCCATATTGAAGACCTTGTATAACATATTAATAGCAAGGTATTTGGGTTCTTCCCTTTGTGAATATGCAAGAGCTTGATGCACCCTTCTCACACTAAGGGAGAATTACAGTCTAAATGCTTACAATATAATCTTAATTTTCAGGGAGGTCTCATCACAAGCCATTCTTCAAGCATTAAGGGATCAAAACATGAATGATCCGCGCGATCGGATTGCAATGGCACAAACCCATGCTTTCTTTATACCATCACTTCTTGGTCAGCAGCCTTGATAGCTATAACACGTCCCGCCCCGCCCCGCTCCCCATCAACCTATGTCGTATAGAGAAGGTTGCCAGGTTTTGCAAAGGTTTCTGTTGAGGATGAATCATCCGACAGATCATGTGACAGAGTTTAATAGGTTTCTAATTGTTAATCAGGTTTTATTCATGAACGGAAATGTTTTTACTGATGTTCTGCCACTACCACCAACAAAATTGGCTGCAGATAGTTCTGTTTTTTTTTTTTTTTTTTAAGAAAGGATTGTGTTTGTGTATGTCCCTTTATTTCCAATGTTCCATGTTTCATCTAGTATCCGAGGTGTATGAGGTTTTTCTGATTTACATAAGTGTTTCTCGACTTTAATGTCATAATCTTATCACATACACATATCCATAACATTTCATCTAACAATGCTTAAAAAGCTCTGTTTGCTTATTCGCGCGTTTCACGTATTTAAGGTAATGAATTTAATTACGATACCAAACAGATATGCATGTCCATACTTACATTTTCTAATCCTCTTTTCCGTAATTGCTCAAATATGCAAGAAGAGACACTTCCCACTCCCATTTACTACTATGTTGATCAATGGAAAATAGCTAAATTTGGGGATGTTTTAAGAGTTTTCTATACAAACTTCAAGTTCAAGAAGATTTGTTTGACTAATACTTGAGATTATTTTAGGTTTAATGAATAATTTAGTTCTAATATAAGGGTTTAAAAAATTGTCTTTGTTCACTCAAATGGAATTTGTCAAAAGAACAAAAAAAAAAAAAAGAAACGCATGTCAAAAGGTTCTCATTTTTTAACCCTTCGTCTCTCAAAGACGAAGAGGAGAGAGAAACGAAACGAAGGGCAACGTTGAGTGTGGGACAGAGGGTTATAGGGAGATGTCTCTGGTAGACTACGCTTCATCTTCAGACGAAGACGAAGAAACTCAGCCCATACAAGAACAAAAACGCGTTTCAGAAGTTCCTCTACCTCCAAATCCCAATCCTCCACTTCTTCAAACCCCGTAATTTTTTCTCCAATTTTTATTTCTATTTGCTTTATATTTCCAAGTACAGTATTGGGTTTCCTTTATTTTGTCGTTAGGGTTTCGTAGACGCAATTAATCTGTTTGATTGCCAAGAAAATGAAGGGGCAAAGCAGAAATTCAAGTTTTGTGTCTTTAAATTTTGCATTATTTGTGCCCGAGAACACAATAATTTTCCACATGACTATTTGGGGGTATGTGTTTTCTATTTTCTAGAAACTATTTTGGGATTTATTTTCATCTCTTTTCCTTGGCTTTGTAGGGAACGAAACTAATTCAGGATGGTATTACAGTAATTTTTTCTTCCACTTTTGTTGATTCTAATGTGAGATATTTTAATAAATGAGTCAATTATATGCATTCCCACCAATTTTCTTAGTATTGTATTCTTCTGACGTTTGGGTGTGGTCTATTACGATAAATAATCAATTAGAGAGACAGAATTTGGAGCATAAAATTTAGGTTTGCAAGTAAAATTTTCAATAGTTGGCAGAAACATAATTACTCTTAATAAAAATCATGTCTACATCCGGGCATGTTTGTAGATGTTTAACCATCATAAATGAATTAGAAACTTGTGACATATAATTTTTGAAATTTAATAACTAGGTAGAAGAATGCAAATGCTGGTTACATTTGTAGAACCTGGCTGACAATATGCCGTTGAGAGATTGGCTATAGTGAACTGAGCCTTCTGGCCAAGTCTGTATGCAGTTCTCAATCTTACTTCTTCCAAATACCCCTGGCCAAGCTGAGGGATAATGCACCATTTGCTTTTGATGATATACGAGTTTAGGTCATCTCTTAGAAACATTTCACATATTGTAGCATTCACTATTGTAAGTCACACTGCTTGAACATCATACTATGAACAGGTGGGCATCACAGCTACTAGTGGCTTAATATGGCCTCATAGTAATAGAGCCCTAAAATTCTTGATCACAACATTAGAGCATGGAGTGTAAACTTCTGCTAGGTGACTCCTGAAGAGTAGAGTTGATACCAAGAGGGTCTACGATTCAAGTCTGCATAGCCCTAATAAGCAGTTGTTTTTTTTGGTTTGGCACTTTTTTAATCTATTTCTTTTGCTAATATATTCTCTATTAGTCTCTGTATAAGTATAAAAGAAATCAATCTGAAGTCTAAAACTAAGGCGTTTGAGAGATCACAAAGAAAAGTTTCAATTATTTCCTTCATTTATTTCTGAAGTTGAGATAGATTTAGACACCCACCTTTTCTTTTGTTTTTAATAAGGAGGTTGAATTTTTGCATTATGTTTGAGAACTACTGATGTGTTAATCATTAGTTACATACTGTTATTGCTACTTGTTTTTGAAGATTTACCGATAAGTACTTGGGTTTTATATTATTTAGTTTGTTTTGGTAGGTACTTGTAGAGATTTATTAATTTGTTCTCCTGCAATAATGCCATGAGGTATTGGTTGTCGCAATCAATCTTTGTATCTTCTTCTTTTTCACCTTTGTAATAGCATATCGGAGAGCCAATAATTTCATGGTCCTTTGATACCTTCCTTAGATAATTGGATTGTTAGTCACTTATGAAAAGATAGAAATCTTTCTTCTGTCTTGGCATTTAGCTTCTCGGTTTTTATTGATCAATTGTGATGTCCGTTTTATTTGTTCACATGGACAGATCCTCAGAGTCAGCATCAGATCAACAGCCAGAAATTGCTTCCAGTTCATTGGTTCCATCTAGTGAAAAGCTTCCTGATGCCTCATTCCTGTTGAATTCACCTGCTATCTCATCCCATCTACTTAGTGGCTATGACCACTCTTCTCGAGTTGCAGCTGCTATGGCTGAAAGTGCTTCACGCAAGAGAGGAGCGATTGGATTGGGTCCCTCTCTTCCCCGCAGTAAGATTCCTAAAGGAACCTTGCCTCATTCAAGAAATATTCCAGATACTTCAGGGGGTCTGCTAGTACCACCTCAGCTTAAGGGAAAGTAAGTTTGTATTTTCATTTTTTTTTTGAAACAACATTACGCATGTGTTATAATTTTTCATGCATACTTTTGTGCATTGTTTCTTGAATCCAGTTTCACTGAGCTTGGACAAAAATTGACTGATCAATAACAAAATTTTGTGAGAAAGGCAAAACCTCTTTTTTCCTTTTCAGACCTTACTGTTTGTTTAACTTCCCCTGTTTCCAGTTTCTGTTCAATAATATTCTACTTTGTGAAATGGAATAAATATTTAGTTTTCTATAATGAAAAAAAGGTAATGTATATTAAATTCCCTATTAGTTATAAACTTATAACATATTATTATCATTTTATCTTATATTTTTATTTTATATCAAGCTTGCCTTTAGCACATCCATTGGTGCAAATACTTGATCGATTTCTAGGACTAACAAAGATCACTGCTTCAGCTAGAACATGGCATGGTAATATTTTAGTCTGCAGTCCATTCGGGTAGAACCATTACCCTTCACTTCATTTTCAACTGTTCCATTCCTGGAATGATTTGCTTTGTAATGTGTGATCATGTGGGGTTGAATTAAATATATTTCTTTGCTCACTGAAGCAATAAGATTTCTTCTATATTGACACTATCATTAGTGTGTAGTAGGAGATGGGACTAGTGGTGTTTTGCAGTTTTCATATAATTTAAAATTGTTGATAGAATGTGGAGTTGCATGAATGTTACAATTGGGGAGAAACCTTTGTGTATCTACAAGTGCCTACTTTTCTAATTGGGATGGTGTTAATAATGAATACATATGTTGTAGGTGACTATGCTTTTTCCTTTTCTTATTGATGCTCCATGTGGATTGGTTCATTTTCCAGCTTTTAGCCTTCATGTTTCTTTCTCTGAATCCATATACAAGAACCCAACTTAAGGCAGCTAGTTTTTTTATTTTTTATATCTATTCACTTTTACCACGTTAGTAAAGGTTCTTACAAGGATTCAAAACTTGGATCTCCCATAACATTTCCACCCTTTTTCCAGCTAAAGCCTAAGGGCCGGTAGATTATAGGTTTAAATCACGTTCGACTTCTGAAAATGAAATATCCTTTTGAAATGCTACATCAGTTGTGGACTTGCATTTTGCAGGGAATTAATTGTTTTGCTGATGATATTGAGTTGGGTTTGGCAGGAGCAATGTCGTGACAGAAGATTTGAGCAAGCTCTTTGTGAAAAAGCATGTTGGCTCCTCATCTCAGTAGTAATTCTTCGAGTCAGTAATAGTTCTTTTTGTTTTCTTTTATATGCTTTTGTTGTAGTCTCAGATGGCAGTCTGCAAATGTATAAACCTCTGGCAGATTTAGTTGAAATTTAAAGAACTGACATGCTTTAAGATCCACTCCTTCACAATCTTCAGTCAGTTTTTAGGTTGCACTTATTGGGGCTCTTGTAGGAATGCAGCTTTGTGAATGGGTCGAATTTGGATTTATTTTATTTATTTTTTTGAGATAATCTGGCTTAATTCTTGGAAGTTAATAAAAATAATTAAAAAAAATATTATCTAAAATAAAATAACTGTTTGGTTATCAAACATAACATAAAGGCCCAAGCAAACTAAAGCTCACAGGCTAGGCCCAAGTACCCTTGCCTATAGGTCAGGTCCAAGTATCCTCACAACACATATCCAACCACGCCCAATCGTCCAAAATCTATCCAATCACGCAAGGCTCGAGGATTTATCGTCTAGGTGCATCACTTTAGCCATGTCATTTCTGCTAAGTACATTACCAGACAATTTCCCATTGATCACCAGAACTGAGAACACATCCTCCCATAAACCATCATTTAATCGTCTTGGGCATTTATCAACAATTGTTAAAGATTCGGATTACTCAAGAATTACAAACGGGATGCCAGAACAGTTTCGGCTTTTTCATCCATTGAAAAACAATACCACCTACCTTCCATAAAAGTGGATTAGCTCTCCATAAATAGTTAAAGGAATCGTAATAAAAGTATGCATAGAAATACACTACTAAAAGACTAATATTTACCCTATTATTTTCTTCATTTAACTAAGATCGAGAAATGGTCGGCATATCAATGATCCAAAGCTTATTTGTTTAAGGCGCCCTACCGCCAAAGCAATATCCCAGCGTCCGAGACGGCAGTGAACTAAGATAACAGGTACTAAATGAAGCTTCTTTGTAAAACCCCATCCCGTTGTCCGCTAAATGCCAAGGGCCTTGGCCTAAGTACCATAGGTGAAATAATGTTCAACGCAGTTGTGTATTGTAAACTTGAATTGTATTTAAAGTTTTTCGAAATCAGATTTTTTTAGATGCATAAGGATTAAGATTTGATGGACATGTGGTTGAACATGGATAAAATATGGTTCGATATTTCGATAAAATATGATTTAAATATGAGTTGTTTAAAATTTATAAAAATATTTGGTTTTTTAAATGATAAAGTTTATAAAGAACATAAGAAAGTTATTTTCAAGATATTATAGATAGGTACAGCTAATAATACATAACTAATTTAAAAAAATTTTTCTTGAATTCTTTAAAAGGGGATATACCCATTTATTTAAAATTCTAAAGAGCTCTCAAACTGTTTTAATATATTTACCTCATTACAAATTATATGGTCAACTTTTTTAAGTAATGATGGTTAATCATTTAAATAATTGAAAATTATAAAAAGTATACGAATAATTAATTTTATTCAATGAATTTTATTTATCAAATATTACTATCTCATTAATTTTTATCTTATTATATTAGTAATTTGAATATGCCGTGCTTTTTAAACTCCAGCGTAATTCATGTGTACAGAATAACTGATGTTTCTAAAAGTATCTTTCACCCTTTTACCATTGAGCTGAGCTCAAGGATCATACTTGTGAAATGAGACACAATTTGGAGCATCTTTCCATCCTCTTTACACTCGAGTCAAGATCAAGAGCCACACTTGATGAGCTATTAATTTTATTAGAAATGGTGAAATGAGTATAATTGTTGGATATAGTGAATGAAATGAATGATATTCAATGAAGAAATTAATGATATTCATTGAACAATTAATTTCACTCTGGGCTTTTATGTCTAAATATGTCGACATTTCAAAGTGTTTCCTTATATAGCCATTTCACTCCCAGATAGTGAGGGCTGCCTCAAAATATCATCTAATAGCTTTTCCTTCATTTCACATATTTTGCCTAGCGAGCAAAGTAAACACATCGCTGGTCACAAAGTGGGCAGTGCTTTACAACCATCTCGACACTGCTTTATCCTAGAGAAGATCTTGGGAATTTGAAGACAAGCGAGTACATAAATTTGTTTTTATTAAATTTAATTTCTATAAAACTCATTGCTTCTCCAACTTTATTATATTCGTTCTTATTGATGAATTTATTTTGCTTTTTCGAATAACCATTATTTTACAAAGATATGCCAGATAAGCGCTTTTACTTGTCAACATTTAGTTTATGCGTTCCTGTGTTATTTATAACAAGACAATTCCTTCCAACACAATTTTAAAAAGAAAAAAAAAATACAAGGGCAAGGTGATCTGTTCTAAGGCAAACAAAGTAATTGAGAAAAAGGAAAAAAATAAAGGAAAAGTGATATTTTTCAAGGCAAAGAAAGTAAAAGAGGGGTAAAAGGTTTGAAAGGGGATCATTCTCATCAAAATTGAAACAAGGGATGTTTGCAATTTCATGGTTATTTGGGATTATGCGTCCAAATCCCCCTAAAACCAAATCTTTGGAAAAATGAACAAACGACTTACCTGGAGTTCTTGTGAACAGCGGAAGGAAAGAGTATACTACGACTATCACTCTATCATCATCATCATCCGAATATCGCTTGAGGCTGCCATTGAGGTCTGCAATCAGGTCCTTAGAAACGATCATATCTATTCGTCATGCCTGGTCCGGGCCGCTGGGGAGTGGTTCATAACCATCGGGATGCTTGGCAATGGCTGAGCGCTTGGTTGGTTCGACGGGAATGCACTTTAGGAGAGCAGAGATGATTAAGCTGAAAGAACCGATTAAGACGCTCAATAGCCACAATTCCCACCTCAGTGGCACTGTTCCGGCGAAAGTGCACAATAGTTCTACCATTATGGCCTGGAAAGTTACCGAGGAGACGACTATGGTTATGAATATCCAGTTGCTGAACATGTCTTGGAAAACATTTATCTTCTCCATGTCACGGCTGTTTACTTCATTGAATATCTGGTATATGGAAAAATAAATAAATAAATGAATCAGACATATGATGATTAGTTGTTTTAAAAGAATGAATCAAAATCATATAATCAATAGTGCGCAGTACCTGGCAAAAGACAAAGGCATTGAATATGAATGTGTCAAGAGTTTTAGCGGCGTCTGAACCAGTGAGCTTTAGGAGCTGTTTGCCACGGAAGGTGAAGACCAAAAGGACGGCTAATTGGTAGATGCTCTGGCCTATGATATTTCTCCACATTGTTCGGGTGATGAAATTTGCGCTTCTACCAACAGGAGGTCGCTTCATCAGGCCATCAGTTGGAGCCTCTGTAGCCAGTGCTAATGCACCAAGAGTGTCCATGATCATATTCACCCACAGCAACTGGACAGCAGTAAGGGGAGCAGATCCTGAAATATTACTCAAAATCATTCTCTAACTCATCTGTATTATATAGGTGCCAAAATCTTAAAATGTAAGTAAAAATATTTCATGGATGAACACACCAGAGATGCATGCAGAAACAAAGTTGATCATGAGAGCAACAATGTTGACCGTTAACTGGAACTGCACAAATTTTTGAATATTTATATAGACTGACCGCCCCCATCTGGCAACATTTACTATAGTTGAGAAGTTATCATCCATTATAATCACATCCGCATTTTCTTTTGCTACCTGTACATAATAGTGGGGAAGATGCATGCTTGGTTAATGAAAATAAAATTAAGGTGATCATAACAAGTTGAAATGTATTGAGGCATGCACTGCCTTCTTCTTCTTCTTCTTCTTTTTTTCCCCGGTTAAAAGAAGTTATCATTTTCAAAAGAATGTAAGTCGACATAGAAGTAAGGACATAAGTGTTTAACAAATACCCAGCATAATCATGAGAAAAAATAATTGAAAAGCATGTTCCACCAATAAAGGAAGAATAAACAAAAAAGCTTTATTGTGAAACTTCAATGACAAAAAAGCTTTATTGTGTATCTTGAAAAACATTAGTGTTGCTAACCACTAACTAACAAGAACTTTTAACTTATGTTCCATTATTGAAAAAAAATTGAGGGAAAATAAGTAAAAAATATAATAAAAAGAAAATAGTATAGAAAAGAAAAAAGTGAAACATAAAACAATAGCTTTAAAGACAATAAATTAGTTTTATATTGTACTTTAAACTCATTTAACTTATTTTTTTTCGTCTCTTTATAAAGATTAAGATAATTTAAAATGTATAAAATTTTAACTAAATTTAATCATTAATTGATTTTGCTTAGTACTTTTCATAACTTAGGAATTTTCAAGATCTAATACATCTTTAGTCAAAGATCAGTAGGACACTTGGGAGGAAAAGTATGTCAAATGGTGGATCTATCTTGACACAGAACTGTAGCAATTATATGAAAGGGGATTAAGCAAACCTCAGTTCCTGCAATGCCCATGGCAAGTCCAATGTCAGCCTCATGCAAAGCAGGAGCATCGTTGGTCCCATCGCCAGTCACTGCCACAACTTCTTTAAATGTATTTCTCAGCTGGCTTACCAATGTGTGCTTGTCCAAAGGCAATGATCGAGCCATCACCTACAAAGCATGGTAAAAGCATTTTAAATAAACAAATGGGTCCAAGAGAGACCTAGAAACTTAAAAGGCTATGTTTGGGATCCGAAAAATACTATGAAAGAAAATAGAGGAGAAAAATGGAAGGAAAGAGAATTTTGAGGAAAATAAAGAATAAGTTTAAACTTAATAAATTAATTCTATATGTTTTATTTAAAATCATTTGATATGCTTCTCTTTATTATATAAAGACTAAGAAATTCAAAATATGTAAAATTTTAATTTATATTTGAATTTCTTTTATATTTTTCACAAACCAAAAGCAAATGTAAAAACCTGAAGTTTTGGTATCAACTGTTGCATCTCCTGGGGGCTCTTGTTTCGAAAATCTGGCCCCTCTATTGCCAGACCATCATCAGTCAAGATGCCACATTCTTTAGCTATAGCTTTTGCTGTATTAATATTGTCGCCTGTGACCATCCGCACTGTAATACCAGCAGCTAAACAAGTCCGAACAGCATCCTTTACCCCAGGCCGAACCGGATCCTTGATTCCAATGACTGTTATTAGTGTATAGTTACTATCAGGAATATCATCGTCCTTAGAAATGTTTTCTATATCCTTGAAAGCAATGCATAGAGTTCTGAGGGCTTCACAGGCAAAACCATTTATGACATCTGTGATGCTCTGCCTCTGTTCTGCAGATAGGGAAACAGATTCTCCGTTGGCTTTAACGAACCTGTCACACAATCCTAAAACAATTTCTGATGCTCCCTTGCAAAATGCTCGGAACCCGCCAGATGGAAGACTTACAAGCACAGACATCTTTTTCTTGACTGAATTGAAGGGCTCAATCTTCACGATCTCAGACTCCTTGTAGTGGGAACTCTCACCACCTAAATGCAGGCCAAACTCTAATATAGCTGTTTCTGTTGGAGTACCCAAAACGCTAACCTTTCCATCTTTCCCTTTGACAACCTCAGATCCAGTGTTCTGAAATATAGACTGCAAAAGGATGCTATAAACCTTTTCAGGGATTAAAGACTGTAATACATCTTTACCCTCATTAATTTTTATCTCTTTAGACTTTTCACATATCCATATTTTATTCACTACCATATGATTTGTAGTCAATGTACCTGTTTTATCCGTGCAAATGCAACTGGCAGATCCCATTGTTTCGCAAGCAGACAAATGCCGCACGAGTGCCTTAGAATTCATCAATTTCTTCATTGCAAAAGCAAGGCTCAATGTCACTGCCAGTGGCAGCCCTTCCGGGACTGCAACTACAATTATAGTCACTGCAATAGCAAAGTAGTTCAAAATTATCACCCCGTCGTTGAAAGACCAGTTTGTGATGTTGCCGTTAAGTGCCTTCTGGACCAGAAATCGTCCCATCAGCACAAAAAAAGTCATAACAGCAAAAGCCAGACCAATCTTCCCAATAATGGTGGCCACTCCATTAAGCTTCACCTGCAGTGGAGTCTCATCCTCTCCTCCTTCACTTAGTGTAACCATCAATCTTCCCCATTCCGTCCTCATACCAACTGAAGTGACCAGCATTTTCCCAGAGCCGTCTTGCACCTTGGTTCCAGATAAGAGAAATGGCCTCTTTTTGTTGATCTTCACTGGCTCACTCTCACCTGACAAGCTTGATTCGTCAATCGATAAACTGTGACCTGATAGGAAGACCCCGTCAGCTGGAACCTGATCTCCAATAGATAGATGAACAATGTCCCCGACCACCAAATCGTATATAGAAACCTTTTGTCTGAATCCATCTCTAGTCACTTGAACAATTATATTTTTTTTCTCCTTGTCCAAGTCCTTGAATTGCAAAGACTGCTTGTAGTCACTAGTTGCTGTAACCATCACTATTAAGAAAATACTGAGTACTATTCCTAACCCATCATACATACCTTTCGGCCATCCCTCAGTGGCGATCCCAACACCCATAGAAACCGCAGCACATACCATAAGGATGATTAGAGTAAGGTCTTGCAGGGCTTCCCATATAAACATCCAGAAAGTTTCAGAAGGCTTTTCAACATATTGGTTGAGGCCATAGATACTTTGTCTCAAATGCACTTCGCTTGTTTTGACACCTTGATCCAGTGAGACAAGCACTTTTCCTGCTAACCCTTCAGCTCCCCCATTGCTTTCCAGCCCCATCATATCATGAGCTCGAGCAAGAGATGCTAGTTCATCTGGTTCAATTTCATAACCAGCTTGCCTAACTTCTTCAGAGAGGATGTACTCAATACGATGACCCGCTGCACCAGAGAAGAAAATGAATTTGAGAGAGAAGAAATGTTTGTATGAACAGTTCATTATTAGAGATTCAATGAAGTCCATACCCTCAATGAAATGCAATGCTGCCTTTTGCACATATAAAGCTACTCGAATCTTTTCCTGTTCAAAACGAAAACATTAGGGCTAAAGAAACTCGAGTGTGATTCCATAATTATCTAACAAAATGCAGAGTGGCGCAATGAGAAGAAGGCGTCTCAAGTTCATTTTTCAAAATACTTATGGTATGATTTTTCAGATAATAAGTGAGCCTAACTTTCTTGAATTATAAGAACAAGTAACACGTATCTGCATTGAATAGAAAAATGGTTAAGGGAAATGGTCCATTAAAATAGGGGTGGCAGCATGAATTGCAGTTCTTTTCACTTCTGAAACCACAATGATTATGTATTGCAAATAGAGCTACAACCGCATCCATTGATTCCATTATGCCGAGGGCAACAGGAGGACCTCACTTTACATATGTTTCAGCCCCGACATGCTTTTCAATAAGATTTAACATCCAGGCTTAGAACAGGTCATAAACTGATAATGAGAATTTAATGCTTCCTTTAGATGGATTATTATTTATTATTATTTTCTTTCTTTGTTGTCCTTGATATTGTTCTTTTTTATACCCTACCTTTACATATAAATAGGTAGGACCTATATTTTATAATATACACATTCATTCAATAAGAAAAACATTATTTTCTTCTATCCTTTCACATGGTATTGATAGGCGTTTTTCATACATTCTTTTATACCATTAGTTACCTATAAATCATATGTTTTTAAAGTTTAATAGTTTAATGCTAATTTTATTATCTATGGTTTTAGGAACATTTTGGAAGCAAAGAGAGCATATAAACATCAAAAAGATAATTTCTAACAAACAGATAACTCTATGCTTTCAAGCATGATAGATGGCTTCTAAGACCTTCCAAGCTTTCAACTAGTCCAAGATCACCAATTCAGACAGAATGAAAACATATGACTTCTAGGGAAGTCAAGAGAGGATTTTCCAAAACACCATACATAGCACCCTCATAACTTGTGAATTTTCAGTTCACCTGGGTACTTCCACTGATTCAAGCATGATATAAATAGAATCTACTCTCTCTTAGCTTTTCGCAGAGACCAAAATCATTGCATTTAGATACCTGATATGGTAAAGCATACTACTGAAGTCAAAAGGTGTTCGCTATGGAGAAGCCATTGTTCGTAGGAAGGTGTGTTAAACACCTCTCCCTCAGCGGCAACCAGTTAACACAAGAAGAATCACTGGTCTCTCCGAGGCAAAGGTGTCGGTTTCACTAGCACTCAATCATTTTGCACCTTTAAGGTCACATTTTCCATATTATATACATGTCTTTATACAGATTAGGTTGTGAACTGCAGGAGGACTCTCTCCTTGCTTTCTCAGGTTTAGAAACCTCAGCGATATGCCTTAGTTTTACTTTGCTTGGGGTATGATGTTGAAGATCAAGCCACAGAGGAGCTCTGCAACCTTGAAGCAAGTTTACATCTAATTTCACTATATCACAGAGCTAGGTATCATAAACTCTACTATCTTTATTAATCTTTCATCACATATGTTTATGTTAAACATATTTTGTTGGATTCTCTATGGGAATGAGGGTTAAATTTCCTCTATAGAATGACGTTAGTTGGTGCTGATTTAATATAACAACTTCTTAGAATATTCTTTGTGAATATTGCTTTGCTTGGATCAAATGTGCCTGGGATTATTATTATGATTTTGATTTAATTAATACATAACGAGCTAGAGTCTTTGATTCCATAATAGGGTATCCTTAACACGCTTGATTAAACCTAAAATCTGGTCTTGATTCTCTCATAAGGTGAACCGATCAATGAATAACTAATTAAAGAGGTTTATGAATAGAATGCTTAGTACTAAAAATAGATTTTATTGGGAGAACCATCTTAAGATTATTACGCGAGGATTGTATCATCTCAGGTGATTTTGTTGATTAGAGGTAGCTTGGGTAATCTTATCATTGTCTGGACCTAGAGGTATGGTGGGCAATTGCCTGTAAAAGTACTCACATTTCATAACCAAGATGGATCAGTGAGAATGTGGAGTGAGGAGAAATGAGGGTAGACATGTGAATGTAAACTCATATACGCTTCTTGACAAACATAAGTATATTTTCAATCAATCATCTACTTCATGAATATAAATCATATACTGTACACTGGAGATAATCAAACCCAGTAGACCTTCCTAGAGCTTAAAATCACCCCATCTACTTGTAAATCTTTGAAAATCAATGCAGGTTTAGTTTCTTTATATCATATCTAAAATCACGATTCATAATAGTGTAATAACTTTTAATGGGGTACTGGTTTTATTAAACCACATTCTATGGGATCGATATCTAGACTTAGGTTACATTGTATTACTTGTGTAATCTGCAGTTATGAAATTGCACAAGTTTAAGGCCATCACTGGGGAAGGTATGGTTTGGTGTTTGATTGATATTTATGTGTGAGTAGTTTGTTACTGATATGTGTAAATTTTATTTTTATTTTCTTTAATTTTAATTTGCATTTAGTATACTATTTTTTTTTTTGTATTTTTCTTTGATGTTTGTGATAATGAACAAGTATTGATATGTTACACTTCATCCACACTTAGAAAAGACTCCGATACTCTCAAACCTTTACTGCCAACAAACTGGGAGAACTATTTTTCCACAATCACAATGGAGGGTGAATTACCAACCTCAAGCCATTATGCGAGCTACTATCATTCGGGTTGAGGCCAGGTATGATTCTCCAGAAGCAAAATTTTCAAAGTCAAGGAGGCTCAAGTTACAATTATCAAGAACAAATCCACCAACCTTTTGATGAAGAGCTATATTATGCCTTATTTAATGATATAAAAAAGGACCACGCTGCATGGGAAGCCAAAATGAAAGATCAAGCCACTAATGAAGAAGCTCCTGTGATAAATTTAGAAAATCCAATTGGCCAACTAGCCTATGCATCAGAGGAACAACATTTAAGGCCACTCCCAAGCGACATAAAGGATGAGGACAAAAGAGAACGTAACTTTGTGCCTTTGAGTTTTAAGGAGGAAATCCAAGAATCGACATTGGTTGAGGAGATACAGATTGAAATTTCTAATGAAGAAGAGCTATTAGTTGAAAATAGGCAAGTTGAAGAGCAACATCCGCATACCACAATTGAAAATACCAAGTTTTGTCAGATCACAAGTCTAATTTCCCCATAGAATTCGTATTCTCTGTGGCGGTGAAGAGACCAAAAGGCGACAGATAGAACTCGCTGCCACGCCACAAGTCAAGCATGGATATATAGAATATGGGAGATGACCTTACTTGTTGGAAGAAAAGCAAGTTCAACCCTCACCAAAGCATACAACTTATGATGAAGAAAAATGTTTCATGCGGATAGAGAGCTCATTTTACCTTTTATATGGCAGACGAAGATCCAAGAGGACACCCCTTGAAGGATATAAATTGGAGGCCAACTCTTTTCCCACCAAAGAGTTGGCATTTGAGCTTTTATCGCCGATTCCGGAGGTGGAGGAAGTCATCCTCACGAGCAATGAAGATGAAGATGGAGCATTGGCTGCAATGGATGAAGGGCCAAAGTGAAGATCTCGGACTTCTACAATGAGTCTAGCTGACTTTAAAAACAGAGCAGCTCTTGGAAGGCACCCCAAGCAAAAATAAGGATTTGTTATATCCATTTAGTACCTTAGTTGTTCTTGTTTAGTTATTTTTATTATGTCATGCATGTTGATATTATTTTTAGTGTTTATTTGGCTTTTGCTTTTCAAGGTATTAAAGTTGAATCTTATTGAGGAAGTTTCATCAAGACCCACCACACCCGAGCCTAATTTTCCCACTTGATCATCTAAGGGAGTCCTATTTTCTTAACTTTCATTTTTTTTATACATTGAAGACAATGAATAGTTTAAGTTTGGGGGTATTGAGGGATTTTTCCTTTGTTTTTAAATTTCTCCAACAGCTTCAATTATCCTATCTTTAGTGTTTTCTTTTAGTTGTTTGTATATATTTTTAGTTTTAGTTAATTTTTCATTTTTAGGTTGTTTTTATTTAGCTGAGCTTGTTTTATTACAATTAAGATGCCTATGATGATATAATGATTTGAATCCTCGTATAAGAAGAAAATGAGATATTTGAACATAAAGCATAATGGTTTGACCAATAGTTGCAGACTCCAACCCTGTGTTTTGTATCTTGAGCACAAGTTATTTAATTCCGATGGTTAAATTCTTGCTTGGTTTAGAGGCAATTTAGGTGATCATTTCCATATTTGATTCCCAAAGACTCTAGAACTTGTTCAATTATCACTCAAGGCGACATCCTAGGCAACACGACAATTAGGAAATGATATAACCATCCTTGGATCGATTGAGCTCAGCTTAACCTTTTGTAGTATATGTCTATAGTCACCCAATTCGGTTTCATATTAGCTATTTTATTTGCCAAAGCCAAGAATGAACCCTTTGTCCCTTTTGTCACCTTGTCAAAGTTTTGTTTACCCAATATGTTGATTTCAATGGCAATATCTTGTGGATAATGAGTGTGAATTTAAAGCTATTGAAGAGGGCTGAATCTCAGAAAAAAATGAGGTTTTGGGGTGGAAAAAGAAAGAAAAAAAAAATAGAAAAAGCGGAAAAAGAAAGAAAAAGAAAGAATAAATCAAGGAGGAGTAAGTTTGGCCTTGTAGCCTTCCTACCTTGAGCAAGTAAGTTCTTAGGGGTATTTACACCCCAGCATTCTAAGGCCAACTGGTTCAAGAGTTACTTAACCTAAAGTCACATTGAGCATGGGGCAGGTAGAAAGCTTAATTGAGCTGACAGACTACATCATATGTCATATAATTCTGAAAAATAAAGTTCCTGGTGTTTTTGTGAGGATGGTGAAAATAATGCAAGTTTGGAGGAGCTATGAGATAAAAAGTTGCAATAAGCTAAGTTGGGGAGAAAGCTTAAGAGGTTCAATGAAAAAGAAGGCAATATGCGAAAGGATATACAATTAGTGGAAAAAAAAAGAAAAGGAAAATGTGTATGTTTTGGGTAAACTAAAGCCTAAATGATTTATTTAACTACCCTACCTGGTTATATATTACAAGCCATATACCTAATTTAGATCTGTAAGAGTTGTGTAGGTAGCCTACATTAGTGGAGAGTGATGTGCCTAACAAGCCTATGAGGACACATCGCCATGTGAGTGAGAGATCCTCTATTCCATATCCTGCTATCTAATTCCATCTTAACTGCAATTGACCAGAGAGAAGAAGACCACACACACACTTTTGAGAACTTTGGTTTAGGTTGTTTAACTCATGGTCAGTCTATTATTTTTTGAAAAAGGCAATCTCCAAGTTTTCTTTGTGTTGTATGCAGGTTAGATACTTGAGGAAATTTATCATATATTATCCCAATTTCATGCTCAACATACCTATTTTGTTTTTTGAATAAAGGGAAATGGTCTTGTTCTTTGCTTAAGGACAAACAAAATGTCAAGTTTAGGGCTATTTGATAGGTGCTTTCATACATTCTTTTATACCATTAATCACCTATCATCAATCATATGTCTTTGTAGGGAAGTTTAATAAACAGTAATGCTTAATTTTATCATCTTATGGCTCTAGGAACATTTTGAAGTAAAGAGAGCATAAAGAGGGCCAAAAAGATGAATTTCTGGGTTGTTCCATGACCTACCATGGCTTCAATCATGATATGGATTGATTCTACACCTTCCAAGCTTTCCAATGAGTCCAAGATCACCCAATTCAAAGTTCGAATGAAAAAGATACGACCTCGTGAAGTCAAGAGAGGATTTTTCAAAACACCACATACAACACCCCTTAACGTTTGTTCATTTTCAGTCTACCTAGTGTCATACAATGACTCCAAGCTTGATATAGATAGATTCTATTCTCTCTTAGCTTTCCGTAGAAACCAAAATCATTACATTTGAAAGTCGGATGAGAGAGTTATGATCATTTGAAGTCAGAAGGTGTTCGCTACGGGCTGGCCATTGTTCACGTAACGAAGTCTTCGCCGAAAGGAAGAGTGTTGTCGCGAAGGAAGGTGCCTGCCTTTAACGAACTGTGAGCCATGCAAAGAAGAAAGTTATGGGTTTGTTAAGGTGAAGGACCCTTCACTGCGGCGAAGGGTGTCAGGCCTTGCAAAAATTAGCCATTTTGGACCCTTTTTGGCACCTTTTAAAGCTCATTTTCCCTACATACTATATATACATGTTCTTTATACGAGATTAGGGTTAGAACTTGGGAGATATCCTCTCTTAGGTTTTTCTCTCAGGTTTAGAAACTTAAGGTTTTATTTTTCTTTTAGTTTTACTTTGTTTTTAATATTGTGATATTGAAGATCGGTTACCAGAGGGAGCTTTGCACCTTGGAGCAAAAGTTTAAGATGAATTTCATCTTATCACTTATGTTTTGTATCTCTAAACTCTACTATCTTATTAATCTTTTCATCATTATGTTTATGTTACATGGTTTTGTTGTTGGATTTCTTGGTTGTAACAGAAAGTTGGCCTCTCTGTGGTTGATTGTTACTGAAGTTGATGTTGATTATTAACCCTTTTAGAATGGTTTTTTGAATATTGCTTGTTGATTGTGGTTGTAGTTCTCGATTATTGTAGGTTTTTGATTAATTGTCATATATCGAGATTCGGTCTTTATCCCCATACTAGGTATCCCTTAAGATACTTGATTAAACCCTGCAACTAGTTCCTTGAGACTCTCATAAGGTGTGAACTAATTAATTAGAATGTTAATTAACCTAATCAAAGATGTTTAGGAAATTAGGAATGCCTAGTACTAAATAGATTTGGGAGAAGCATTATCTTAGCATTACGTGAGGATCGTATGGACCAAGAGGTGATCAATTCAAGTATAGTTTGGGTAATCTTACTGTATGGACCAAGAGGTGATCAATAGGATGCCCAAGGAAAGAATTACCTTGTAAAAGTATCACATTTCATAACCTAGATGGACCGAAAGGAGAATAGAGAGTGAGTGTGAGAAATTGAGGGGAGACACTGAAGTGTAAACCTCATACCGATTTCCTTGGACAAACACAAGATATATTTTTCTAAACTAGCACTTCATGACAATATAACTATAATTGTACCAATAGATATACAATCAATCCACATAATATCCTTTCCTAGAGATTTTCTTTAAAATCACTCTATCTACTTGTAAATCTTTGAAAATCAATTTTAGATTTGTTTTGTTTTAGTTTAGTATTTTTTTTTAGATAATCACATTCCTGATCACCATTATGCTTAAATAGTGAACGACTTTAGTAGCCGAGGTACTCAATCCTCGCTAAATCCACACCTTCCTTGTGGGATCATATCCTGACTTGTTAAATCCATTGTGGGCTATTTGTGCACCCGCTATAGGTATCGAGCCATGGAATGTTCTCGGGTTAGTTTCAATTCCTGTTTTCTTTCAAGAACTCATCTAATGGTTGTTTCTCCCTCTGGCCACCCTACCTTCATCATAAGAAGCTCAACTGAGCTATTAGTACCACCTATTTACCTTAAAAAAATAATTTCGATCACCTTTTCAGAACAGAATGTTTAACTCGGGCCGGTGACCCCACCATCTAAAGAAAGTTGTGACCTGATCTACCCACGACATAAACCCCGATGATAAATACCACCGCACGCTCTCACGCGTGTGATTCTTCCATGTAGCCACCGGTTGGCGTAGGGAAAAGGTGGACGGGCACGTGGCCGACATTCACCACACTCCTCCAACTGGGTCGTCCTCCCCCGACAATCACTCCCAGTAGCTTGGTTTCTCCATTTGAGGCCTGCATATGTGACTTTTTCTTCTTTTTTTTCTCTCCGACAGGCTATGAAACCTTAGATTTTTGTAGATTCTACGGCCTACCTACTACTACAGTGATTGTCCTTTACTTTTCCCAGGTTTTACCAATCACATCCATGTGCTTCTCTCATCTTCGCACTATGTTTGGCCCTAAGATTTTCGTTTCTTATTGATTCAAATGATTTTATATTTTTTCACTTCATACCAGCGTAGGTGGGAGTTCATCCACACCTTCAAGTTATTATTTCAACGAATATAAGGAGTAATTCTCCAGCCCTCAATTAGGGCAATAAATTTGTCAATTTCGTTTGTTGCCCATCAATAATTTTTTGTTTGCCTTACATTCCTCATCAATTCTGTCATGATTTCCTCAATTGTGGAGTCTTGATCATCTCTGCACAGATATTTTTCTTCCAGTACTATTACATCACCTTTAATCCATGATTACTTGCTTAATGATTCCAATCCATGGCTAAAGGAATCAGTTCGGCAGATGTCCTCTTCCTTCAGACTTTACTTTTGTCCTTCAGTTCTGCACTTCCTTTAATTGATTTCACTATAAGTTAACTCATGACCTTAATTAGTTGATTACCTTTTATGATAATTTTGTCACATTGCAACAACGGAGTACAAGGAGGACGATTAGCATAGGACGTGAGTTTCAGTGCCTCTTTCATCTCAACACACCTTTATTTTCCACTACTTGCACTTCAATGGATACTTCTCTCCTTATTTACAGTCGCCTTGGTCATCTAAATGTTTCCAAGTTTTGGAAAATGGTTTCTCTATTTTCTAGTTTGTCCTCAATTGAGTGTGAGTCATATCAGCTTAGGAAACATACTCATGTCCCACTCCCCAAGCGCCTAGATCAATGGACAAAGTCTACTTTCGAACTTGTCCACACTAATGTTTAGGGTCCTTCCCGAACTGAGTCTACCTTGGGGTTTCGGTACTTCGCTACTTTTAGAGATGATTATTTTCATTGTACTTGGCTATTTTTAATGAAAACTTGAGCTGAGTTATTCTTTATTTTCCAAAAGTTCTATGCTGAAGTTCAAACTCAATTTAATACTTCAATTCGTATCCTACAAAGTGATAATGCTAAGGAATATCTGGACATTCTCCCCATCTCTTTGCCCCTAGCACGGGATTCTTCATCTCACTCTTCCACTCACACTCCCAACAGAATGGAGGCTGTTTCAAGAATCGGCCATTCGCTGAAACCGCTCCCACGCTCTTACTCCATCATAAGGTTCCTCAATGTTTTTGGGGGGATGCTACCTTAGTCGCTTGTTATTTGATCAATCATATGTGATCATCCGTCTTACATGATCAAATCCCTCATTCCATCATTTTTTCCTAACCAACTTCTCTTCTACCTTTCCCCTCTTGTCTTTGGTTGTGTTTGCTTTGTCCATATTTGTAAAACTCGAGCAAATTTGAATTTTTCTAAAAATGGCAACCAGAATTGTCGCTACTGCAGATAGGTCAGACCTGAAATTTTCAGACTGACGACGAACTGACTCACCATTTGATTCTTCTCAATGTAAATCTAGTTACTTAGATGAATTTCAAGAATTTCACGAGATAGTTGGATTTTTTCAATGATTTTCTCATGTGATTCGATGTCCGTGGACCAAAAAACGGATTTTTAAGAAAAACGGAGTGGAAAATAATTTAGATAAAATTATTATAAAATAATTTGAACTAAACTGACGAATAAATCGTTTTAAACGATCTAATAAGTCATAGACATCATGACGGAGCTAAACATTTAAACATTAAAATGAGAGGTTTCGAGACAAATAAGAATTACATTTATGCCGGGAACTATGGGAGAGAAAGAGAGGAAAATGAAGAGAAGTCTAAGAATTCCTTCGGACACATCCACGAGTCTGCTTAGACTTATATAAAGAACTAAAGTTCATTGTCTTGATGAGAGCTACACGCACATACCAAAAATGAGAGATTTGACCGAAGATCCAAAGGAGGAGATTGTGAACCAAGTTTTTAGGCCAGGGAGGTGCTCAAGGCTTCCTACCCCTTTCTATTGTTTTTCTCAAAGGTGAATTCCTTCCTACTGTTTATTTCACCCTTTAGGCTGTTTAAGAAGGTTATTAGATGATGCCTAAGGCTGTTTGGCTGTTTTGACCGTTTAATGGCCTTTTTAAGGGCTGCTTGTGCCTGATTGTGGAATTGATTTTGTGGTTATTTATAGTATGTCCCAAGAATTGTTTTAGGGGATGTTTGGATTAAAAATCTGGTAGTTTTATGTTTGTTTGTGGCTAGCTAGAGTTAAGTTGTGTGGAAATGTCCAAAAAATTTTGTTTTAGGGTTTTGGATGAATAGAAAATTTGAACCATTAGTATTTGTTTGCTTTTAGTTTAATGCCCAATATAATATTAATGTTTTTGTGGGCATTTTAATGCCACACTTTTGCTCCAGGGGTTAAAGTGTGTTATTGCTTTTATTTCATGAACATCCATGGTTGTTGTTGTTTATTAAAATATTAACAGCAGGTGTTTAATGTACTGCATTGGTGTGAGTGTTTAATTTGGAGATTATGTGCATGATATAATTCACCCAGATGGATGATGAATTGTATGAATTAAAATGTTCTTATGATTATCTATTTATATGTATATGATATTGATATGTATTGTGTATTATATTATATGGGTGGAAACATCAGACGGTGGTGTGGTGTGATTTATGATCAAATAATTTATTTGTGATTATGAGAGTTTGAATGCCATGGATAAAGTCCAACATGACACAGAAAAGACATGGGAAAACTGGGCCAGAAGAAAAGAAGGGCTGGGACACTCCCCAGTGAAAGACCTTGCCATTAGTTCCATACACTCACTGGTGAAAGTCCAAAAGTGTAGCAAGGCGCATGTGTTCATGTGATCAAAACCACACTTCAAAAGACACATGAGTTTGCAGCAGAAAACATCATTCAAGTTAACATCCAACAAGCTTCTCATGGAGGCAATGATTTTATTTCGAAAAGGATCATTGGATTTAATCCATCAATGAAGGATTTTATCACACATTGGCATTGCATTGTGTGGTGGGAGTTGGAAAAGACTCAAGGTATGGTGCATGTGTGAGTCTCATCTCATTTCATAGCATGGCATGTAGAATTCCAACCAGAATTGCATATTCTTACTGGAATTGTTGATGTGGGAATAAGGAATTGTCAAATGCGAGTATTTGCATGCACTTAGGGGGAGTAGCTCTTTGCAGAATTACTCTATTGGGCATGGCTCACCCTATACGGGAAAAACATTTAAGGTGCGGGATATATGTCACGTGGAAGCTCATCTTAGACTCGCAAGGCGGTGAAGAAAGCCACTTATGGCTTTTATAATTTTTTTGTAAAATTTTGGAAAAACTAGTTGATACATGTACCTTTATAAAGAGTTGTAATTAAACTCATATGGACTGCTTTTAAATATAGATAACATGTTTTATATGAATGTGATACATGGGCCTGGGTATTAATTTTTATCATAAATGACTCGCACATATTAATGTTATATTCGGCCCTTATGGGTCATGTAAATTATCAGGCAGGTTGGGTTTTTGATAGAATTCCCCGTACAAAGGAGGCTTTGTCCGATTTTTGTAAAATTATGGATCCGAGAATGGGACAAGAACCAGGTATCAAGTTACACTATATCCAGCCAGCATCTCACACAAGTGATCAACTGACCGTGACGTGGTGGCTGTCACAAAATTCTACTCCGAAAAGATAGTTTCTCACCAGCTATCAAGTGTGTGTCTTCCTCGCTATTCTAACTCAACGAGGTTAATGCTGCTACTCTCCTTATACACATTGATATTTTGAGAACTCTTCTATGTTCCCTACCACCCCCCTCCTAGTTCTTGTGTCCTATCTCTACCCCTTCTTTTTCTCATTCTGGCTACATCATCTACACCTCTAGCTACCCCTTGACCATTGCAGCTAGACTGGATCATTATTATCAAAGTCCCATCCACCCCATCTCCAGCCCTCCATTGATGTCGCTCTGTCACTTCCAGTCATCACTGCCGAAAAGGTATTGTTCATCCTCTATAATATTCACACATTTATGTCTCTCAACTTGATTATTACCTTAACCATATATTCAGCCTTATTTACCTTTGTCTTATGCTTTCTCTGTAGCAAGAGGCTCTTCAATCGAAAGGTGTAATAATAAGAAGAAATGATCGTTTCTCCATTTTATCAAAATATGGGACGAATACCTTAATTTAATATTTAGCAAGTCTCCTATTGGCTTCCGTTGGGTATATACAGTTAATATTGGTCCGGATGGTCGGGTGGACTGACTTAATGCTTATTTAGTTACCAAGGGGTATACTCAAATATATGGCTCTATCTAATATGATACTTTTTCTCTTATTTCCATCTTGGCTTCTATTCATGTTCTCCTCTTTATGGCTACTATGAGATCTTCTCCCATGTTTCAATTGGACATCAAGAATGCATTTCTCCATGGCGACCTCACATAGGAGGTATATATGGAGCAACCACGTGGTTTTGTTGCTTAAGGAATCTAGCTCGCATGGTGTTACGCTAAGCTTACATGGCATACACCCTCAAGCCCGGTCGAAGACTTTAAATTGCAGATAAAGGGTTTGATGTTTGACCAAAGACACGCATCACTGCTTTTCATCATCATACATCCTCAAGGCAAATGCATATATATTGAGTTAGATCTACATTGTTATAAAGCAATGATCATGATATAGCTTAATCCTAAACACTCTTCAACCACTTTCAGACAAAAGACATGGGGAAACTCAAATATTTTATGGGGATTGAGATAGAGTAATCTAAATTTGGTGTGGTTATGTCTTAGAGGAAGCAAGGAAAAAATTGATTTTTCAGAAGATATATCGAATATCCGCCAAAGATTGATATCAGGATAAGGCACAAAACAGGTGTAGAGAGAATATCGCAAAAATCGCCGATATTTTGGTGAAATATCGAAAATGTTGGATATTTTTGAAGAAAGATGAGTGCAGACTGCATTGGTAAAGTTAGGAAATTATTGATGATTACCTATTTGCCGATTAATCGACAATTTTTTGAAAAAATAAATGGTTGACCTTCGCTTATGGATCCATACGATTCATTCCTACTTTGATCCAATATTCCAGATTTCGCCTGCTTTTTAAAAAACATCTAATAGTTATATTTTTTTATCCAACGATTGATTTTAAATTTGAAACTTGATCCAACGGTTCAGAATGATTTCCAACGGATATATGATGATCCAATGGTCAAATTAGAACCAAAATCAAATCCAACAATTATAATTAAATCACAACGGTTTTTTGACAATCCAATTACTATTTTGACTACAATTTTTTTTATAAATACCCCTAAAATCATACCATTTCATTACAAACTCATCCATCCACATCCATCTAGCCACTCATAAATTATTTTTTCTTTTTCGATTATCTCCAATATTTTTAAAGATCTCTGCTTTGAAGGTTTCAACAGAGAAATAAGGTTATTTATACATTGATGAGCATTCAAATACTCATTTGATCTCTCATGTTTTTCTTGAGTTTAGTATTTTTAAGAGATAAATAAGGTCATAATGATATCTTTTCACTCTTGTGACATTACGTTTCAACCATTGAGTGAAATATAGGAAATTGAAGAAAAATCAGCAAAGTCATCATGTAGCCGCAGCAAACATGTGATCCTTTCACCTGTGTGATGTACTTCTATGGCTCCCTCATTAGAATGAGCATATTCTAGACTCTGAGAGCTTTCCGTAGACAATAAGATCACATGATTTGGAGTTCAAATGAGCAAGATACGACATCACAAAGTGAAGGGACAAATTTATGAATTAAACGTGAGTGCCTCACTCTTTAATGTGAGTGCCTCACGTTTTAGGTGAGCCAACCGGTCGCCACAACGTGACAACCATGTTTGAGAGTCCACCACGCCACAGCGGAGTTGGTTTGATGCACCTGACAACCCCATTTTTGCCACGCTACAACATCAAATTCTCCATGCTACAACGTCAGATCCGCCATGCTACAACGTGGATGTCGGGCCCATATGGCCAGGTTTATCATCTTTTAGCCGATAAAAAGAAAGATTTTAGTATATCGGAGGGGAGTTTTTTAGTGAGTTCAGGAGGCTCGAATAAAGAGAGCCTAGGGTGGAAACACTGAGCACAAATCTTGGAAGAAAGGCTTAAGAAGAAGGAAATGAAGGAGGAGAAGAGTGGGGCTTTCAATATTTGTTTATCTTCTTTTTTTCTCTTTTCTTTTTAATATTTATTTTCCCATTACAATGAACTAATCCCATTTTCTAGGGTTGACAGTCTAAACAAATGAACCATGGTGTTATCTTTTGATTTGTAATTTTGATGTTTGGATTATATATATTAAATGTTCTATTCACTTCATGCTTATTGGATATCATCACCATTAACATGGGATTGGTGACTCACTTGAGGTTGAGAAACAATAATTAGGTTAGACCATGAATATGAATTGTTTCACCATAGAATAGAAATATTTGTAAGGCATGGCTTAAGTGGATTTCGTTAATTACTATATCTGGTTATGATGGTTTGAGGTAGAGAAGACAGGAACCTTTTTCCAAGGGTAGATTATTGCTCTAGAATAATATGTACTTAGGACCATTGTTTATATGGATTTAGTATCATTGGGAACAAGAGAGCTTTACCATAGGAATTTTGTCGCATGAAACAAAACTTAGCTTTCTTGTAATTACATTTTTCTTTGCATATTAGAGACTATATTTATTGTTTTCTATTTCAACTTCTCACATTTGTGTTATCCAAATAAAGTTAGGACTATTCTAATTTCAGTTCTTAGTAACCTAATCCTCGTGGAACGATACTCATACTTTAATTTTATTACTTGAGGCGACACGTGCACTTGTGCATATAGGCACACACATTTTATATAGCACACTTTGAGCCTATCATGTATGTTTATTTATGAATTTATTTTGTATTTATGCATATTTTATTTTTAATGTATTTTAGTTTTATTTTGGTATTGAAGTATTTTATAACAAATATTTTTATAATATAGTTTAATTTGATAATATTAAATTAAGTTAGATAATGCTAGAAATATCTTTCTTAGATATCATAATGATATTATTTAGTTAATACATTAGTCTTAAGAGAATCTGCTAATTATAGTAGTTATTTAGTTAATAATATTACTTTTATATGAACTTACATTGATTTAGAAATTGTGTAAGACCCGAGAAATTCCAATTTCTGGAATAAGGGCAAAATCGTAATTTCGATTACAAAATTGTAAATTCGGTTAAAAATCCGTAATTAATTCTCTAGATCTAAGATGATGAAACAGATTGCACCGTTGGAATCGTCTCGCGAAATCTAGTTAGCACGTAAAATTTCATAATTTTCTCGAGACAAATGAGCTAGACGTTCGAGCATCGAAGTTTCGTGTCAGAAACGTTTTACTTAACGAAGCCACATATGCGACGGGCTCGTGCACTATGCTGCATGAGCAGAGAAATAATGAAAACGACGTTTATGAAGGTCGAATATCAAATCTGGTAAAAGAGGACATAACGGTCATTTTTGAAAGTTTTTAAGTCATAAGATGACAAATAGCAAATAGGATTGTCTTCTTCAAATGGAAATAGCAAAACGCTGGAGACAGGGGTAGCAGCAGGGCCGAAAATGTATGTAATTTAGATGACTCTCCTCAGAAATACGCGTGATCCAAACCGCTTCGCTGCCTTCGGCGCGGCGAAAAACGTTTCACGCAGCAAAGCACGCAGGACTCCGGATCGAGTTCTTCTCAAACTCCTTGGAGGTAGGATTTTCCTACGGCTTCATTCCATTTTAAGTGTTTGGTTAACGCTTCTTGTTCGATGGGCCGTGAGGGTTACTGATCGGGTCCCAAACATGGGACCGAATTGATAAAAATTTTCGAGAATGTTGAGTTCTGCACGTCAATCGCTGATCAGTGAAATCATGTATTTGTGTGTTGATGTGTATTGATTGGATCAAATAAAATGGTCAGAAACCCGGTTCACTATGAACCGAAGATTTTTCGAATAGTAACCGAAATGTTTCATTCCAATAGTGTTCTAAGAATGTAAATACGTGAAATTATGTATTGTAAGGCGAATTCGGACCGAATTGTTTATGTTTCAACATTACAGCCTGGCTAGAGCTAATTTTTGTGTGTGGAAATGATAAAAATCATAACATGTTGTATGATTTAATTTCTATGTAAATATATCATATATTTGTATGTGATTATATCAGAATTAATCGCATAATATTTATCGCATATGCACCTTATTGACCCTAGGATTATAGGGAGGAGCGCATTTGTAATTAAGCTCCAGAGAAAAAGGTTCGAGGGTAGTCTAAAATTGCACATCGAGGGTAGTCCAAATTGGGGCAGAGACAACCGTCAGCACCCAATGATATTTATTCATCGATAGGTCCATTGTAATATATTTCAAATCGCCGAAAGTGCCCGCTTGATATGCCCATCGGAGGGTAGTCCACAACACAATATATATCAATCGCTGAGCGCCCACCGATATATATTCATCGGAGAAGCTGCCTACTAATAACACAATAATTCTCAAGGCTGCTACTAGGGGCGAAAGCATTTCGCAGCGACGGATCCACGCTTCACTACGCAGATATCCAAGAGACTGCGACGGTTGAATGGGCGCTAAATTGAACATTGCACTGCACTAGGCAGGAAAGAGCCCACTTAGGGCCATTCTCCACCGAAGCAGTCACCCGCCGTGGACTTCTCGTGCACAGTGAGCGGGCGGAAGACTCGTCATCTGAGGCTGATACAAATAAGTTTATGTGGCTTTTAATATATTTACACGTATTAGAATTCGAAGATTTTAATATACGCTGTATGCTAAAGAAAAACACTAACTCTCAACCACGGATATGGGCCGTATATATGCTGAAAGACAAACACAGCCCAAGTGGCCAGATTGATATATATATCGTGATATATTGTTGATCAGATTGTTTATACAGTTTTGTATTCGGGGTAGCTCTGCATTGGTAAGAAAATTCTCTGCCGATTTTCTAAATACACAACCCATCCTCCACTTATTCTATGTCGATGTAGAGTTTCAACAGACCCTGGCTTTAAGGCCACAAATTGTTTAATAATATGATTTTATATTAGTTTAATTTATTAATATTTATGCAATTTAGATATCATAATATTAAATGATTATATTGATATGATGATAGTCTAAATTTTAAATTAAGTTAGATATCATGTTAGAAACTAAGATCTTAGATATATCTTAGATATCATAGTATTAAACATATTACTTATATACTATAGTTGACTTTAAAAACTAAAATCGTAGATATCATGTTGAAAAGAAATTAGCTTACATATTAGTTAATAACATTAGTTTCATATTAACTTACATTAAATTTGAAATATTTTTCTAGTTTAGTTTAATTTGATATTATTAAATTAAGTTTGATATAATGTTTAAAACTTAGATCTTAGACATTATAGTATTAAACATATATAATTATTTAATGTTAAAAACTTAGATCTTCTTAAATATCATAATAATATTATTTTAGCTATAATCAATTTATATTATAATAGTAGTTAATAATATTACTTTTATGTTAACTTACATTAATTTAGAAATTGTTTAATAATATGATTTTATGTAAATTTAATTTATCAATATTTATGCATGTTAGAAATAAGGTTTCAATTAACTTAGATATCATAATATTAAATGATTATATTGACATCATGTTAGTCTAAAATTTAAATTAAGTTAGATATTATGTTAGAAACTAGATTCATTTTTATGTTAATTTTACATTTATATAATGTTAAGATAAATTATATTATCACATTAGATTTCAATTTTCATTAAATAAAATCACACATGTTTTATAGGATGACTAGTAGTTAGGCAATATTTGTAGGCCGAGATCTCATAGAGATATTTGTATATGGAGGGAATTAAAATGAAACAATATGTACTATTATTAAGAGATAAAAAGTGGTGGAATTACTCATTACAAATTTCAATTCATACTAATCCCATTTATCACAAAGATATGTCCAACAATGTTGAAGTGAAACAACTTAGAGCAAAATGTAAAGCCAAAGAAAAGCTAAAGGATAGTAAAGAATTTTGCACAATAGGTATATATTAGAGGAAGATATCAAACTATCATTGATGAGATGAGGAGATAGTGATGATGATGTGTATGTATCCGACCCATGCACCCAATGAGTGAGATGAATATCACAGCTAATATATGCACCAAAAGCTAAAGAATGGAACTGGTAACAGGTTGAAGGGGATTTATGAGAGTAAGAGAAAACAAAATTCTTATATCTAATTCATTTATATATCATGGGAAAGAAAAATGTACTTTGAATTTTTTTTTTGTATAATTGCAATGGTTTAGTTCTTCACAACCAGTGATCCATCAAGATATGCAAAGATCACAAAATGCCCGTATATGGATCCATCACTGCCACCTTCATCATATTAATGCTGACTTCGATTGCAAGACAAAAAGTCTAAAAACACGCTCAAAGGAGGTCTAACTGAAGGAAACAATGAGACGACGATTAGCAAGTTCTTCATATATGTTGTTCCACCAAAAGTTAACTCGTGATCACTTTAAGAAACATGATTATTGGTGCACAACAAGCAGGTTTGTCTAATCAGATCAATATATGGTTGTGGTATACATTATCTTAAATTATATCAAAATCAATCATACTAATCAATTTTTTTTAATTATATATGGAAATGGGCATCGAACCACCACTCCTATATAGTCAAAAGTGGTGATTTGAAATTATATGTTATATAAGCTATACACATAATAAAGGGAGAAATGGAAGACATATGGATGCACGATTATGTGCGATGGATGGACCGGGTCAACCAAATTGAGTATAATTAATTTCATGGTATACTCATGGTATAATTAATTGATGCGTCAGATAAGATTAAAGACAACAAATACATTTAGAGTTTGTTGAAAGAAGTGATCAAAGAAGTTGGAGAAGTAAATGTGGTGCAAATTGTAATAGATAATGGATCAACATTTGTGAAGTGGGAAAGTTGTTGATGAAGAAAAACAATATAGATTGGACTCCATGTGCAGCACATTGCATTGATTTGATGTCGAAGATTGCAAAAGAGATAGTGTTATGGAAGCTGACTATGAATGTCCGAAAGAAGAACCAACTTTATTTACAATCATGGTTGGTTGCTTGAAAATTCATGAAAGGTCCGTGGGTGGAGATATCATGCGTCCCAGCAACAAGATTTGCAACAAACTATATCGCCTCATATGTTCTATAAAAAAAGAGGGTCGATTCAAGAAAGTATTTATTAGTGATGAATGTATCTCACAAGCTTATAGCTTAGATAAAAAGTTAGATTGAGTTGTGCTGCCCAAGTTTGACTGCGAATATTGGGACGATAGTTAGCGTTAATCTATTAGGCATTGTACGGTATCAAAGGCTTCGCATTGTTGATTCAGGTTATCGCACATATGCTTATTTACAACGAGTTGATTCCTAATAGATGAAGGAAAATTTAGATCAACTACAAAGCTAAAGAGCGGGTGTGAAACAAATCATCACAATGCTGATAGAACCCTTAAATGCCTTCTATACATGCAATAGGTAACTAATTAATACCCTTTATCGAGATCATTTAATACGCTATGTTTCATTGACATACTAATTTTCAATAACTATCAGAATAAGATTTATCTAACCAAATTTCAATATGTATCTGGAGTTTGGTTGTAATCAGTTACTCTAATGTCATAAATAAATTAGATCCAATGTTGAATGGGTTTTGGTAATATTTGGAAATGAGGAATTAAATATATTTCTAATTAATAACGATAATTTATTTGACGATTTTTTATTTAGATTTGATATTTTGAATTGTATTTTTGTTTCCTTCCGAGATGCAAAATAAAAAGTGGATTTGTGATTCAGTAGAAATAAGCTCAAAGAGGTAAAATGGTTCAGCAAGAGTTAATCATTAAAAGTAAAGTCAATAGTTATTTTATTATTAGATATTTAATATAAGTAATTTCATTATAGTTAGAATGATATTTTGTATGAACCACACCCACATTAAGGAATTTAGCTTCTCAGAAGGTTTTTCAACCGCATCATTCAAAAGTAGAAAATTATTACATTTTCTCTATCTATAACTACAAACAAGAATCTGGGCTTGCTTAATTAAAGCCAATAATTATTGGTTTTGTTATTACAACAGAAACTAAAGATAAGAGATATGGAGGCAGAGATTGGATAAAGCTGCAAAAATGATTTTCTCGATTATTTGAGATTTCCAATTTGAGTTTGATGAAGAAGAGGAGAACTAACTATTCCAATGGTTGAGACTTCATTTAGGATGATGAAGATGGAAGTCCCCATCCATAATTGTCGCACATGTTAAAAAACAGTGTCGGAAGTGTCGAGCGAAGCCATCTCGATAGTGTCATATAAAAGTTTGATTGACACGGACTCATTTAACCATTGCTATCATCCTCTTTGATTCATGTTAAATAGTAGAGACCAAGTTTTGTTGGTACTTCTACTACAAGAGTGATGGCTCAAGAGGAGAGGGAATCAATGATGGTAGGATACCGAAATGATGGTAGGAGAAGAAAATCCACAACAAAACTACATTCACTGAGTACATTCACTTAGTGAATAGTGATTTCACACATGCTACATAGTTGAAGACCACTAATTTTAGAGTCAGTTCAGGGATTGGAGCAATTGAAAGCCACATAGAAGAAGGCAACAAAGGTAGACACATACAATGAGGATTCTTGCTACAATTTAAATTTTTAGAGTCCATGATATTAAAACCCAACAATTGACTTCCATCAATATGCTATGTTTCTTTATGCAAATTAATTACTTGGTCATCCTCTTCACATCCTTCAGGTTCCATTGGTGAACGTGGAATGATTACCTATCCTTATGATCCATAAATGCTATTCCAAATTCCATATAAAATGCAACAAGGATTTAAATCAAAAAGGGTGAACCCTTGAGTTTCCTATCCATGGAGAGGCTGTAATAGAGTCAAGATGACAAGACATGTTCAAGCATAATCACAGCTATCTAAATACTCACGGCCTTGTATGAATATTGTCTTCAACTGATGAGATCCCTCTATCAATAATGCAATGGAGCCACATTGTCATTTCATTTTGCTTTAAACACTACAGATGTACTTTTGCATAAAATTATAATGAATATCATCTTCAACAAGTATATATTTACTTATTTATGTCTTTTTTATATTTCAACAAAGTATTTCAATGAATTTTAAAGTATTTTTGTTAATTTTCGCTTTACCGATATTTTGATCAAAATATTCATCGATATTTCCAATATATCCGTAAAATCCAAGCACAGATTGATAGGCTCAAAATGTGTTATATAAAATGTGTGTGCCTATACAAGTACATGCACGCCTAAGTAATAAAATGGAAATATGTGTACTATCCAACAGGATTATAAGCTGGCACTTAAATTATAATAGTCATATATTTATTTGATTAACAGGGGCAGAAATCTAAATTTTAAACTAACCTAAAGAAATCCTAAACTAAAACGTTTAACATGCAAAGGGAAAATGTAATTACAAGAAAGAAGCCTAGGGTTTTGATTTCATCTAACAAATTCCTATGGTGAGGCTCTATTTGTTCCCAATGATGCCTAAATTATATATTAATGGCGAATTTCACCTAAGCACATGCTATTTTTTCTTAAACAATAAAAATCTCAATTTGGAAAACGTTCTAAATGTATCTCACTCCAAACCATCATAACCAAGGGCATAAGCATTAGAAACCCAATACTACATGTAACCTTACAACATTCTATTCTAGGTGAAAATGACATTCGTATTCGTGGTCTAAACTCTAATTATTGTTTCTCAACCTCAAATTAGGTCACAAATCATGTTAATGGTGATTAATCACCAACATGTTACTAGAAATTGAATAAATATCTAATATATAATAAAATCCAAACATCAAAGATTACAAATCAAAGTTAAACACTCATGTCTATTAAGTGACTACATCAAAACCTCTAGAAATGAGTTTCTTAGTCATGGAAGGGAAAATACAACCATAAAAATGTGAGAAAAACAAGAAAAGAGTAAGAGGATAGGATGAAACCCATTTCTTCTCAGCTTTATTCTTCTTCTTCAAGGCCAAAAATCGCTCCAAGGAGATTCGGTCAGGGGTGTTTCCACCCAGCGATCTTCTCCTTGCCCAAGAGCAGTCTCTCGTCAACTCTGCCCTCTCTGGAAACCTCTCCCGCGAACTCCCCTTCAAACGTCTCTAATTTCTCTTATAATGGCCAACCCCAAGAGAGCAGCGGATGGGCTTCTTCACATTTGGGTCCCGACATCCATGTTATAGCGTGGCAGATCTGACGCTATGGCATGTCGAAAATGGGAGCTATTGAAACAAAACAAGTCATATCAAGCTAAAGCGTGGTGAATCTGCACCATAGCATCAAAATTTCATGCTACAACGTGAAAACCCATGCTACAGTGTGAAAAAAATCATGCTATAACATGAAAACTCACGCTACAACATGAACAACTTGCTTTGTTTTTCCTTCTCTGCTTCCCAATGCCATAATCAAGCACCTCGCCCTGCGGAAAGCTTAGAGAGTGTAGAATTAAGATATGTCCAGAAAAAGAATACTTAGAGTTGATGGTAAATATTGAATCCATAAAGTGTGCCAACTGGTCAGATTTTGAGCACTCTTCCTCATTCCTTCAACTTCCAAAAGTCATAACTTGATCAATTGAAGTCCAAATTCAGTTAATAAGGACTCTTTGGAAAGATTAGGAAGTACATACAAATATTAGAGCCATGGGAGGTCATTCTATAGCCGAAAGACCAAAATGCAGTAGCTATTCTTGAATGTTGAATTTGTTGATTTTTGGACCTCTTTTCACTCATTTCCGCTCAATGGTTGGTTTAATCACAAAATTGAGAAAAGAGAGCATTATGAAACTTATTTATCTTATAAAACTACTAAAACCTAAGCAAAACATGGGGATAAAATGAGTATTTAAGATACTCATCACTGATATAACCGTGATTACCGATATTTTGATCATTGAGAGAAAATATATCTTGGATATATTGGATGAAATTGCTATGCTAGACTATAAACCTGTAGACACTCCTATGGATCCGAATGTCAAGCTTGTATTGGGACAGGGAGAGCATCTACAAGATCCAGGGAGATATTGATGACTTGTGGGGGAGACTGAATTACCTCACCATCACTTGATCGAACATTTCCTTTCATGTGAGTGTAGTTAGTTAGTTCCTGTAGTCATTGTGTGATAGTCACTAAGATATTGTGATTTGTATCATCCGTTATATCAAAGAAACACCAAGCCAAGGGGTGTTATATGAAAATAAAGGTCATACTCAGATTGTTGAATATTGTGATGTAGGCTTACTTGCAGACAAACGCTTCCCTTCAAGATCTTGTAAACATCTATCAGGCAATCTACACATCTTGGAAGAGTAAGAAATGTATGTAGTAGTAAGGTTCTGTGAGGAAGCTTAAGAAACAGCAAGACTTTGGCAACTTAGAACTTATACTAAATAAATTTCCTTCATGAGTTGGGATTTGGGAATGATGAACCACGAAGCTTGTGTGTAGATAAACTAAGAAGCCTTCAACACTTCAACCCAATTTTTCATGAGAGGGAATCAAAATATACCTAATGGGATTGTCATTTATTAGAGAGAAGATCATTCGTTAAGCATGACTAATAGTTTCATTTAATTTAATGACCAACTAAATAGCAACACATTTTCACTAAGTATTTTCGAGGTCCAAGGATTCAATACATTTGCAACAAGTTTAAAATATGACCACATGTCCTAAATTTAGGGGGAAAAAGGAGTAATTTGACTATTTCATTTTTCTCTATATTATTTTCTTCCTTTTTTTGTCTTTGATATTATTCTCTTTTGTGTCCTACCTTTATATATAAAAAGGTATGACCTATATTGTATAATATACATATTCATTTAATAAGAAAAACATTCTTTTCTTCTATCCTTTCACAAAACTAAATAGAAGACACTTCTTAAAATTAATGAACGAGAGAAAATTAATTCAATCGATTATAACCGAACTGAGAATTGTTTCTTTTCTTTATTTTTTCATGTTAGAGTAGTATCGATCATTGAGTTTTGGACATATTTAGGTTATTTAAAAAAAATTACTAAAATAGGATGGAAATGAAAATAGTGTCCAAACCGGTGCATCTGTCACTTAGAATTTTTTTTAAGTTAATGCCACAATCAGTGACTGCAATATTAGCTTAAAAAAAATTCAAAACATTTCTAATGCTGCAATCAGTAACTGTGGCATTAACTTAAAAAAAATTCAATGTCGCAGCTAATGTCTACGACATTATTGTTGATGCACTAGTTTGACCATTATTTTGATTTTCAACCTATATTAGTAATTTTTTTTAAACAACCTATTTATGTCAAAACTCAATTTCATTGAATTCTCTGAGGCACAATGTGAATGATCTGGCTCTCCACGGTGCTCCCTACCTTTTGGCAGCTGAATTCTCTCGCATTGAAAATTCATGAAAGGATTTGGAGGAGCTATTTAACAAATTTCCTAGCGGTCTAAGTTTCACATAATTGAAGTGGCTTTTTGTTTCAATGCCAGAACTAACAAGCTTGTTTAACCGTAATGTTGATGCCCAAAAAATAAATTGAAAATGCTAGTTTCATGGCACCTACTAGCATAGTGACGAAAGAAAAGTAATGAGAATTATAAACACCTATAATGCATCATATTTCTCATGATGTATATTGTCTGCATTGATGAATTAGACAAGTTAAAATTGGATGCCCTGTCTCAAAGTCATTATACCATTTATTCGTCGGAGAGGATATTATGACCAAGGTAAGCTGTGTTACTGAGTAGAAGACACCATTATTGATACAAAAGATCATTATTGACGCAAAGTAATGTTGATTCCATCCATGATAACACAGTCCATAAGAACGTGGGTGGGGCGAACACTACGTGAGGAAAAGGAACTCTATATTTTTGGAAGCCAAATAATGCACACCATAAAACATCATGGCAACAAAATGCAAGGAAAATGAGTTTAGAATTCAATGAAGGTTGGACAGGAGTTAACCAATTGGATGATACTAGAAGATGTATAGGAGAACTTAAGAAAAATAAGAATGAGATACACTTCGTAATGAAGGCAGTGAAACAAATGTTTGAAATTCTCTATAGTATATTTAATAAGGTTTAATTGTGATGAATTTTTCAAGAAACATGTCAAAGAAGTTTAAGATATTCTCTGAGTTATACATAAAAGAACTTCAGTAATAAAGCTGTTCGCTATATATAGCTATTGAAGAAAGTAAGAATCTTGACTCTACGAGAGTTTATGAATTGACAGGATTCCTTCAAATAAATATATGAGACGTCACTAAGTTTAAAGGAATCTTAAAGGCTTTTTCAAATGAAGAAAGAGTCTTATTTTAATTAGGATAAGCATCAAGTCACACTACAAAACATCGTCTGTGTGCGTATTTATCTCCTGGACAGTTATACTAAAGAAATGGTCTCTATGACGGAGGGAAACTTAAAAAAGAAGCTTGGGAGGTATGGTGTCTTGCAACTTCAAAATGCTAGTCTTTAAAATACAATGTAGCTTGGACAAGTGGCTGCAGGTAGGTACAGAAAAGGTCCAAAGACTCAATAGTAGAGCATTTTATCAAGATCATTATTCCGTAACTTTTGGCCTACTATGGGGGTATAATAACATGGTAGATGGACAACATTATTTAACAATTCAAGGAACAGAGAATTTTAATGGAGAAGAGATACTATTTTAATGCAAGCAAATGGCGTTTTTTTTTGTATTTTTGCTAAAGATGCATGCTATTTTTAAAGTTTCCCTACTTGTTCCAAATCTGATCAAAATCTTCTCTCCCAAGTTTGCCATTTTGGCAACATGGGCCTGGTCTACTCAAAATGTTGAGATCTAATAATTAGCTTCAACCTTCTTGTTGCGTAGAAGCTAACATTAAAACTGTATTTCAGCAATAAAGGTTCCCATGAGGTGTATGGGACCCACTGTCTCCACACAGAAAGAGAGAAGCAAAGGTCTAAAACAAAAAAAAAAAAAAGGAAAAATGAAAAAGAAAGAGAAGAGAACCTTCTTTACAAAAATAAAATTTATTGAATATCTATATGGCAATGTTTTAAAACAGGATCGGTGATTGTATCGAAAAATTACCGGTTCACGATTCATTAGTCGAACCGATGGTCGAACCGCGGTTGAACCGGTGACGTAATAAATATATTATTTATAATTTATTTAAAATTTGCATATATAATTAATACTTAAGATATTATTTATATTACTTTTTATATAAATAAAATATTTTAAAATTTATTTTCAAAATATTTATAACGTTTAAATAGAAACATATTAAAAATGGTTAAACTTATTTATATAAATATATATTTAATTTGTAGTAATATAATTTTGTTAACATCTAAAATAGTTCCACAATGATAAAATATAGTAGAGGTTTGTAACTTCCCCCTCCATATTCGGTATTTGTAGTATTTGCTTGAATTTTCTTTGAAGTTATGCTTCTTCTAACTCCTACAAGTCTTCTAACCCTGGCAAAACGATATCGTTTTTTACGTGAAAAGCATCAAAACAAAGCTGTTTTTTAACTCAAAAAATTTGTGGGGAGGAACGCTCAAGCCAATGGTAACCTACGGCTTCATCTAATACCTACTGGCATCACTTTCATTATCACAACCGATTATCAGACCACCAGCGCAATATCGACTGGTCTAACTGTTTCAAAACATCGTTATATTGCCACATATGTTACAACCATTAAAAAATTAAGTTCTCCGATGCACACTTCCAAACAAAAAAGGAAAACTAGAATCATTTTAAAAAAGAAAAACCTTTTACATTTTAGAAGGTAATAGTATCCATTCAAATAAAAATGATGCTTGAACATTGAAATCATTAAAAATGTTGTTATTCAACATTATTTTTATTTAAAGATATATAAAATTTTAATTATTTTGAATTGAATGTATTCTTTTTTTCTAACATACTTTTCCTTAAAAGACAATACATTCGTTTATGCTTTCTGATTGGATCAATACCACCATTCAAAAAGACAAAAAGGCCGCCTTGGCTTTTGGGATACTCAACATTCGTTTTTGGTTGCTCAATTCGGGTCCATAATCAGAAGGAACATTCAAAATTCACCAGCCCAAGTAAAACAAAAAAACCTAAGAGAGATAAAAGCATAGCCAAACGATTCACATACAAGCACAATTGAAGAATTGACCTAAAGTCAATTCAATGGACCATCTCAATTCGAAATGTCAGCCAAGGCATCCAGGGGCGAATCTGCTTTCTCATTATATTCGTGGCCAAAAAGCAATTCACAATTGGAAATTCTAAAAGAAAAGCTTTTGTTTAGGAATCAAAATGCACAAAAAGTAATTCAATTCAATACAAACCTAAGTGGCCACCCATATCAGCTGCCTATCCACTACCATATGAATAGGCAAAAGGCCAGCGGCGGGCCACGACTTTAATATTAAAAACTGTATTGAGTTAATGGTTTTCACATTGGTATACCAGTCTTCGATCACAGGAGCGTTGAAAGTAAATGGTGAAGTCGGTTTCATAATTGAAAAGGCAAAGCCACATTTTTCTTCCCTCTGTTTCTAAAAGGTTCTAACCGTTGAACCAGAATTCAGATCTTAACCCTCCCTCTCATTTCATTCTTTTTCGGTTCTAAAGACATCAAGAAATCCACGGATTCATCCACTAACATAACAGAATTTGAACAAATTGAAGCATTCGATTGGAGAAAAACATGAAACAACGACAATTTAAATCTCAATCAATTGATTCCTCTGGTTAATGCTGGAGAATGCAATTAAGGTTTTGAATAGTTGCAACAGATCAACCACACAAACACGAATCGCGACATTTTAGAAAAATCATCCAGAAAAACTAATGAAAAGAGGTGAGAGGTAAGAAACCAGCTCTTTCTATTCTCTATTTTCCTGTCACAAACATCCTCAATAGAATCAGGAAAATAAACGGCAAGATTTCTCCAATAAACATATCAACAACCAATCAGACAGAAAAAAAGTTATAAGAACAAGAACAGAGTACACCTGAATTTTCCCGCGCCTTTCCGCTTCGGATCATTTAATAGATTTGTAACCATCCAACTTCCTCCGGGCACTTGACATCACGGCAGATCCTTCATCGTCTTCGAGCTTCTCGGAAGGCTGCCGAGACTCAACGCCAAAATGCTCCCCACCATTTCTCCATTGATCTCTGTCCGAAAACGAAGCTAATCTCTATCAATCCAAAACCTAAAACTACAGTTAGAGTTTCGTCTTCGGATCCAGTTATAGTTTCTTTCGAAGGAAAGTCTCACAGTTGGCCGAAAAACGTGAAGGTTAGAAAGTTCTTCAGAAGAAGGTCTGTTAATATACAAGAAACTATTTATAGTTTCAATCTGGTGAACACAAAAGGCGGTAATTTTGGGTGAGTTATTCTTTCATTTTCTTTTTTTTACTTAGTATTTATTTATTTTTGAGTTATAAATTGAAAAGTGTTTTTAATTTAATTTAATTTAATTGACATTTAATATCAACAAGAAAAAATCTATTTGAAAATAAAATGTTTAACCATGATTGCCAATAAGATCTAGCCAAAATTGGTGAGGAACACGGTAGAATATTATAAAAATCAGCTCATTTAGTTAGAAAATGGTTTTGAAAATGTCCTTCATAAAATATATTTGTTTTTAATATTTATTTCTATTTTTTATTCTGATGTCATTTTTTTGCAAAATAAACAATGGTGCTGGGAAAATGCTGATTTTCACATTCATTAATAATTTGTTTCTTGCTCTCTATTTTTATTTAAAGTATGATATATATATATATATATATATATATAGAGGCATAGTAGCAGCAGGCATATATATATATATATATATATATATATATATATATATATCACTTAGAAATCTGGACAGCAATAATTAAGGTAAGAGAATATTTATATTCCTTTACATTTAGATTTCTAAATTGTTTTATAATTAGCTTCATTTTTTCATTTGATATTGTAATGAATTTTTTTTTAAAGAAAAATATCATATCTTGATTTTCATTTTTGATTTTAAAATTCAATTGGGTGACAGCAATAATTTACAGGGATCCAGATATGTTTTGCCTTATACTTCGTGGGATGATTTATTTTTATTTACTTTTAGCCTTTCCTCAGGTATGAATTCTACAAGTAAAGAATTATGATATAAATAATTTTATATTTTAAGACTATATTTGCATGCCAGAATTATTAAAAGAGTTTTTCTTTTTTTTTTCTTTTTTTTGTTCTAAAATCATTTTTCATATTTAGTTTCTTAGTGAAAATTTGAAAAAAAATCGATTATAATGAAAATTAATGAAAAAGTTACATGTTTTAAAGTTATTTAATCTTTTATAGAAAAAGGAAAATATGTAAAACGAATTAAAAATAGTACAAAATAATTTATTGATTTATTTTATATATTATTTTTTGTATTTTTTTTATATCTTCCTTCAAACTTTCTTAGAATCTATTGGAGATATAGGTTGCCATTGTATCAAGCAAAAATAAATGGCATGATTGATTTGCAATTAAACACAGTTGGCGTCTGAATCAAGCTATGTGACATAAGTCAAAACGAATTTTGGGGCCAACATTCTAAAAATGAGAAGGCAATATTCTTTTAGATGAATAAGGAAGAATAAAGGAGGATATTGGACGGATGAATCAAATCTTATATATTGGATCTATTTTATAGTTTGAGCTAAGATACTTCATTATGGGTAGAATATGACAGGCTCAGATCTACAGCATGTTGATATTGGCAGATTAGTAGAATTTTAGACAAGATCTCAGAGATTCTCATAATAAGAGAGATAGCGTTTATGAAAGTGGGAGAGAACACATGAAGAGATTGGAGAAGTTGTTCACGGTATTGTGAAGACCTCAACACTATAATCTTCATTAGTTATTATGTTTTGAAGTGAGACAAAGTAGCACTCAGATTGTGTGTCTAAGTAATATGAAAACATACAATCTGGACTTTAAACAGTTGTTCATGATCAAAATGCAAGGTCAAAGGAAGATATAAAGCCAACCTCCCTCCATGAATTCTTACAAGACTAAAATCATTTTTAAACTATGGGGATCGTGACTTTGGCAAAGTGGAGAGCTTAGGCATCCAAGTGGAGGAGAAGAAGGCCATTTTTTTGGGTGTTGTCTACTCTGTTCCAATTTGTTCAAGTAAATTGAAGAAGAAAAGCAGAAGAAGAAGTGAAGAAGAAGAATCAAGGTTAGAAACCCTAACTCTCCAACATCTTTGGATTTTGGTTGGTTTGAGGTTGCCTTGATGGTACTTTGAGCTGTTTTAAAGCAGCCAGAGTGGTTAGCACCAGAAGGTAAAAGAGATGCATAGGTTTTAATGACTGTTGTCAAAAGTCTTCCCAACTCTGTTTTTTGCTAATACATCTCTGGTCATAGATCTCTAAATTTGACATTCCACTGAGATGGTGGCAAGATTGTATGAATAAATTTTAGAAGAAACAAAACCTAAATTAGTCTAGAAAGAGCAGTAATTTTGTATGAGAGATGGACCAAAACAGAGTTTGAAAGAAAATTTTGAATAGTTTATTTGTAGTTAGCCACAATCAGCCATTGAACTTCCAAATTTGTTGATTCAAAATTTCTGTGTAATCTAGACTTTTGAGAGAGAAACTTCTATGAAGAAAGATTAACAAATGGTGCTGGGAGTGTCCTTTCACATCATTTGTGTAAAATATATGATAGAATTATAGGTGTTGTCAAAATTTCTCAACTGTTTTCTGTATCACAAGGTCTCTACTCGACCTCAACATGATTCTAGCTGGAAGAACCCTAAGAGGGTGTGTCACAAAATATAGAAGGTATCGAGAAGCAATTTCACTCCACTCCCCATTTGAGATCAAGTGAAGACATGGGTTTTAATTTCTTAACATGGTAGGTTCAGATTTTGTCCATAAGTTGTTATAATGATCCAAATGAGATGATGCAAAATTTCTGAAGAGTAATAGATCTATATCATAACTTTCTATGAATGGGTTTGGGTAAAATATACCTCGTTTTGTACTCTAGAAAATTGTGCAATTAGCAGAAAATATGTTTCGGGTGGTGTGAACATTTCATAATTGGACGCTGCAAAAATGCATTATTAATGCATGATAGTATGGGATTATATTATGATATGTATAAAGAAATACGATCATAAGAATTGACTTTGAAAATAATAGAATGAGGTTAGACCTCAGAAATGTTTTGAATCACATATAATTGTATGTCCAGCTTAAGACCTGATAGTGAACAAATAGGACCAGTGCTACAACACCCCGTTTAATGCTTCGACATCTTGTTTATGTTTCTATGATCTGGTTTAGTGCTTCAGCACTGTACAGTGCTATGACACTCATAACCAAATAGTTTCAAGATCATGTTCAATGTTTCTATGACTGATTAAATTATGACACTATGTTCAAGCAGGTTTCTAAGACTCCTATATTACAGGCTCAAAACCCATCAGATTGCACTGTTATTCATTCTATCGCTTCATGCAGTGCAAACATTTATATGAAAAGTACATGAATTGAAGGAACGATGCTTATGAAAATAAGAATTGACATGCATTAGCATACCACAGATCACATCAGAGTGTACTCTGGTATCTTCGTCTAACTATATGATATGTACTCTACGGGAGAGATGAATAGCATACCCAAAGATACGCATTTAGAGTATATATATATATATATATATATATATATATATAGTCCCTATATGATGAAAATATAAATGTAATTACTCAAGTAATGTATGCTTGTTTACCGGGATTGAGACATTGAAGCAGGTGGTTTTGTTTTTATGTATTCTCTACGTTTATGTTTAGCATGTGTTTAATCCATGTAGGTGCTGAAGAAGGGTCGTGTGGACACTTTTGTCACAAGACTAACACAACTTAGAGTCCCCTTCAGAGGACCCTATTTTGTAATAGAAATAGATAAAATATCTTTTTTTTTTAGTTAGTGAACCTGTATTGATACAAGTAATTTTAGATTCAAACATATGTACATGACTTTTAAACACCACTATGGCGGTAGTTTTACTTGGTTATATATATTTCAGGCCAATTTTATAATTAAGACTTCTAGTAAGTATGATTAGGCTAATTTTGACTTTTTGCTGAGTTGTTCTCTACTATTTGCCAAAGGTAGGCTTATTGGTGTCTCAGCTCAGGTGACGCTCTCACTGGCTAGTTAGTGTGCGGCGCGCAGGTATTGCACATGATGCCTTTTCACATCATCAAAACTGGGCTGAACTTGATGGAATTGTCAGCCGGTCCACTCGACTCTGATGCTCGCCCTTCAGTAAAAATAAGAAGCAAAGGATCATCTTAGTCGCCAGAGCCCGATGCCTAAGTCAATTTTCTTCCGTGGAAGAGAAAATCAACTCAGGGAATGTATTTGTGCATACCTCTACCACAGCACCTGCATTTATAATAGTGATCATGGCAACTTTCCTAATTGGATGATGATACAAAACAATATCTTTCCTTATTAGAGGATGATACGATATTTCTTCCATTGAGCGAGGGATTTTCTTTCCTTATCGTGAACCGATTAATAAGGGATAATTGAGGAGCAATGATTAGGAAATATCCTACTTTCCTAATCGTGAGATCGTATTTCCTTTAATACGAATTTCTTGGGCTGATTATATTACCGCCTTTGAAGGTAAATTGGGCCCTTGTTTTAATAGGTCGAGGATTTACAGCCGAGCATTGCACTCGGGCCCCGGCTTAATCTTCTGCCTTCGCACATCAGGCCGTGACTCCGGGCCTACGGTCATTATTTTAAACCCGATCAGGTATAATTCTTGATGACGAGACACTCATTGTTGAATGTTCTGTGTGACGTCCCCTCACTTGCCATAGTTATGGGGTAGGGGCGTTTTAGGTATTGCTATAATTCTTGATGACTAGACACTCATTGTTGAATGATGTTGTTGGGCTTAAGGGATTCTAGATGTTGGGGGAATAAGGAGAACTCATTCTATTGTTTCACTGAGAGTATTAGCTGAAGAAGGGGTTGGAGAAAGGGGAATCTTGTCTCACATAATACCAACTTGTAACCTAATTGAAAATAGTGAAATCATTTACATCTTGGTTCAGCCTTAAGGATGTAGGCTCGATCAAATCACTTGACCAATTTCTTGTGTCTTTCGTGTGTGATGGTTTATCTTCTTATATCTCCTTCAATTTATTTTTTCTGATTTTAGTTGATGTTGCATATCTTTATAAGAACACGATCTAGACAACGGTGCATCACTTAGATTACTTTCAAAACGAATTGTTTTTCTCTTTCGGAATCAATCATCCCTAAATAAAGTTAATTCCTTCTATTCTCCTTGTTTATAAGGACAACAAAAATTTGAAATATTTACGTAGAAAGAGACTGAATTGCTCGTTGAATAAATATTATATATAAATTTCTTTAATTTTATAAATATTTTCAATCATGTATTGATTTTTGGAATCATATAAAATGTGTATTACACAAAAATTCTTGAAAAATACTTTGAAAAATTTAATATTATTTATCAAGATAAATCGAAGTCTTCCACGAGACATACAGAGGTGTAATTGCCAAGAAATCTCAGCGCAATTATATACTTACAAATTCCAAATGAGATTTTTCTCTGTTTTGCTCTCATCCATGGTTCTAAGTAACTATCATGTCATTTAGAAGGTAAAGAAGAAAATTAATAAAATTATCATGGGTATTATCTTTCTTTTCTTATATTTTTTTTTTTACTTCTATTATTTCAGTTGATTTTTTTCTAATATTTTATAAAAACTAAACATAAACAAAAATTCTTAGAATTAGCAGCAATCATTCTAAGAAGTGATGTAATTATCCCATTAGTATTTAAGAAAAATATGTAAGGATGCTTCCATTTGAGAATTGACCTACAAGGTGAGACTTAAAGTCTCACATAGTTTAGAAATAGAAAGAATAATGAGTTGATAAATATGAATAATATCCAATTTCTATGAAGCTTTTTGGGAGAAGTCCGAAAACAAAATCATGAGGATTTTCAGCCCAAATTCCTAATATTTTTAATATTCCTTTTATTGTTGACATCATAATGTACTAAATCTATGAAAATGAATAAATATCGTTAAAAAAAAACCTCAAACATAAAATATTTAAGGGGAAAACATTTGAAACTTCTATGAGAAGCCTAAGATAATGGCTTATATATGCAAGGTATCTTAATATCTATATTGACTTTTTCTTTTAATTCAACATTTTCTAAAACAAAATTATCCAAACCCATTGGCTATCTTTCTTAAGGATTTATTATAAGGTATATAAACTTTTTTAATTCATTTAAATGATATATTTAGTTGTAATTTAGAATAAAATTGCTTTAAAATGGTTATTTAAATTATAAAAATAAAAGTATTTTGTTAGAATTTTAGGGACCAAGAAATTATTAGATGATTGTATATACATTGAAAGGGCTAATACGACTTTGGCTCCAAATTTTTTCTTATGTAAGATGGAAGATTGTGGAGGTAAACGACTTTTAGGCTATATTTTGTCAAAAAAAGAAAATGAAGGAAATATACAAGATATATCTTCTTAATCAATCAAATCCAAATAACTATCATGACTTTATGATATAGTCGATTGGAAATTGGGGGGAAAATATGCAATAGATAAAATGGAGAGAAAAAGAGGAAGAAGAAAATTTAGTCATGATTAGTACAGAATTGCTTAAAAAATGTTTTAAAAAACTAATTTTAATATTAATACGAATCTTTTACCATATACAGAGTTGTAGTTACCAAGAAATTATACCTACAAATATCAATAGAAGCTTGAAAAGGTCTAAGGAGACTTTGACTCGAATTAATTTCTTCTTGAGCTGTAAACCTTCTTAACATTTTTTTGTTTTTATTTTTGAAATTTTATGAATTAAACAGATATTAAATAAAAGTGTTTTTTATTGTGTTTCTGCTGATAATTTAAACATTTTATTTAAAATGCTTTGAGAGAAACATCTATTAAATACTTCTTTAGAAGTAATTAGAACATATTATAAATTCATATTTTACAAAAATTATTAAATTTTATCAAACACTTCCTTTTTAAAAATAAATTTTGGACTACTCGAAATTATAATTAAGTGAAAAATAGATTAAATTAAACAGAGTGAAAATTAATGAAATAAAATTGATAGAAAGACAGCAATAATCTTATGTTTTACAAATACAACATTATTTTAGATATAAGAAAGATATAAATGCTCCTAAAAGAACTAGAAATAAATCTATTAGAATTTGAATTACTGTCAACTTTATGAATAAGGGAAAAAAAAAATCCTATTATAATAAAATTGTATTAGATTCAAAAAAAAAAAAAAAACTAAGAAAAGAAAGAAAAAAAGATATGAAAAAAAAATTGATGATCTCATAGTTTATATATTTTTATATTTAAAATTAAAAAAGAAGAAGATATAATTAAAATTTGTTCAAAACTTATAAAATTTTAAATTATTTAATCTTAATATTAATGAATAAAATAAATAAAATAAATTTTAAAAAACAAATAAAAAGAATTTATCTGCTTTGGTTTCATTTTAAAAATTTTAATTTTCACTTTTTCCTTTTTTTATATTTTCCGTTCCTTTTCTCTAAAAATTTCCCCATGTCAAACTATGTCTTATTTTTGGAGTATAAATTCTTGTGTTCTATCTGTTTAAGTTGAAAGATGATCTACAATATTTAAAGTCAAAACCAAAAACAAAAATCTTGACATATATATTCAAACAGGATCTTAGGTGTCCCCCCAATGTTCAAGCACTAGCTCTTCAAAGTGAATTGTCATGGCGTTGCTCGTAGTCGTGTCAATATACGACGTCAACATTCGCTAACCTAAACCTGACACGAATAATAAACATGTCAACATTTGATAACCCAAACTCAATCCATTTATTATTCGTATCACGAATATGACCCATTTAATTTGCTTATTTAAAATTAATCATCTATGCATGTTTAACACAAATAACCTATTAAATTTAACATGTTTATTAATTATTATTAACAATGCGAACTATAATTAATAACTATATTTGTCATACAACTTATTAAATGGCGTTAATTAATGTTAATATATAATAATTAAACGTCAATCTTGAACACCCAGAAGGCGTGTCGAACAATAATTTCAATACTTAACGCATTTATTAAACGCGGCGTTTTAACACTAATATGACCAAACACGATATATCAACCAACCCGCAAAACCGCGTTGTCTAGGTCAGATTCACATGTCAGGTCAAATTTGTTAGCCTAATGGCGTATATATAAATCCATCAAACATATATATTGTAAGACCCGTAGAAAATTCCAATTTTCTCAGGGCAAATGGTAATTTTTAAAATCTGAAATTTTTCTAGATTCGATGATCTAAATGTGATTTCACTCGTTGAATCGTCACTAAATCTAATTCACTAATAGCTAAATTTCGTCAATTTTTAGACAATGACTTCATATGTTATGATCGGTATTTGAGCACGTAAACAATGAAAGACATTGATATGACAATGTCATCTGTATGTATCATGTGACACATGTCACAACAATAAGAATGAGATAATGACCTATATCGCGCTATGTCAAAATCAAGACAAATAGAAGACAATGAGAATGATAGAGAATGTAAACGAGAATAAGACAAAGCAATAGTCTTATTCTCCATTTTTGAAAGCAAAAATCGTGCAGTGAGGCAGTGGGCTGAGATTTGTGATTTTAGAGAGAGAGAGCTCATCCTTCTAGATTTGCCTGTTTGACCAGCCGCCTCTCAGCCAGTTAAGTAAAGTTGCTCTATACGGCGTGGTACATGACACGATTTGGTGAGTTTCACAACTCCAAGAGGTAGGATCTTTTCCTACTTAAAGTTATTATTTCGTCAAGAGCCATGGGGCCAGTTGCATGTTTCGAGCTCGATTAGCGGTTTTCATCCAAAACATTTCCGAACTTAGTGGTAAAATCGATTAGTTAGGACTGTGAATACAACCCGAGGGTTTCACTGCTCACGCGGAATAGCACGTGATTTTTGGGTGTAATTTTTTATGAGCGTCCATATCCAGTCCAATGTCAGAACTTTAATAATTTCACAAGGCCAATTTTGTGTATTATTATAAGAATTTAATAACATGATTTATGTGGATTAATTAGGCATGGTATATATGTTTGCAGTACAGCATGAGTTTGTTTTCGGGATTGGCATCATGCATTCCATAATGCATTCCAAGAACTGTAATATTAGAGGTAAGTGCATGACATGAAATTGAAAGAAACCAAAATAGGTGGTGGAATTCTCGATGAGTTCTTCCACTGGGAGCTCAAATAAGATCACTGATGAGGACCATGACCGTTCGGAAAGCTGCTATCCAGCACTACTTGAGGGTGTCCATCATTTATCGAATGTCGGTAAAGCCGAGAATAAAAGCTTTGTTTCAAAACTGTGGATTTACTCGCATTTGGCTTAGGCATGTGAGGGAACTGAGGACTAAGATACGGAATGGGCATGTAGACATTCAAGGGGGATCACGTATTTACTGAGGATTGTTTGCCATGATATGTGTACTTAGGCGGGGGAGAAATCACTGGCAAACTATCTCACTGGGCATTGCTCACCCGCCGAGGATCACTATTGTACGAGGAAGAGAGGATGACGCCCACCATTATGCTTCGCATTTAAAAGAAAGCCGCAGGCTGGTGACTTTAATAGTATTAGAAAATTGTACATTTTAATACTGTTAATACAGAGTATTTATTAACTTCGAACTATGGTAAGAGAAGATGCATTTTATATATTGGATGAAATTTACAAGTGGCCAATTATTTTACTCGAGATGTGGACCCAGTCATTGTAAACTCCGGTTTGGGACAGTTAGATTTTGGGTAGAGCTCCTTACAAAGAGACTCACCCATTTTGAGGTGTCTGCTACCCGACGTCCACGATTCCGCGAGTCGACGAAACATGCACCGGACACCCTTGCCAAATGGTACTGCAGACGTAGCCGGCCGCAAACGATTAACTTGGAGCCTGCAGGGGTGTGTGAGTTTTAAATGAAAAACTTAGGCTTCGGTGACTGGCTAGCTGTGTCATTAAGGTTTTAAGAACACTGCAATCTTAGTCTATTTAAGGTATTATGTTTAGGTGTGACCGTCAGAAGTCAATGGATGATTAGAGCACTACATGCAATGTGTTTTATGTGTGAACATGAATTGTTGTGTATGTTGTGTGATTGTGTGCTTAGTGAATAGCACATAGGAAAAAAAAATGATGAGAATATATATTTTTTTTCTAAGGTTTTATAGTGTGTAAATCGAAAAATGAATAAATAATTTTATTAATTATTGTTCGATCGAAAATGGAATATATATATATATATATATATACAATTTTTTGGGTCTTCCAAAAGATGAAGAAATTTAGCAGCAGTGATGAAAAAAAAAAAGGTGCAGAAGGTCATGGCTAATCACCATTTTCAAATTTTGTACTGGTCACGGATACAACAATTTGTATCAGACACAGGTCGAGGTCGGGCCTGGCGTAAGGCCAGGCGTGACATGGTCACCACACATTACCGCCAGGCCACGAGATACAACCCACGACACGACCTAAGGATAAGACACGCACCGCAACGCGCACGCCGGGCCCGGGTTGGGGTGGAATACCGCGATACAAAGTATTGTATCGTGACAGGAGAGAGAGAACTGACCGCCGGTATCAGGTCACGGCTACGCTCAGACGGACAGCGGCAATAATCCAGTAACGTCACGGTACAAACAATCGTATCGCGATGCGAGGGCGCAGGCTTCGGGTCGCCGGGCGGCCGTGACACGCCTGATGTTGTTGAGGCCCGCACGCCGCGAAGACGGTGGCGCGAAGAAGATGCTGCCGCGCGCCAATGACACGCCCGCAACATCTACCGTGTCGGGCCCGCGACACAAGCGCTGAGTGCTCGCCACGATAGATACGGGTGACACGGCGTGCCTGGCGCAAAGGCGCCGCGGCCTGCGGCGCTGCTAGGCCGGGCTGGTGTGCACCCGGTGCACTCCAACCTAGTTTTGACTCGCATTGCTCGAGTCATCGCTTGGGACACTATTCATGAACAATTGCCATGAATACCGTTTCATTAGCACTGTTCACGATGTTTTAAAAAAAAAAAATTAAAAAAAAAAAATTTTCAAAATAAAATAATATGAAATAAAAAAAAAATTTGTTTGTTGAATATGATTTAAAATATGAAATTATTGTCTTGCATTACCTATGAATGCATGGACATAGTGTATAAAATTTTCTATGTGAATAAAGGTCTCGAGGCCGTGGTTTACACCTTAGAGACGCATGAGTCAGGATACAAAGTCAGGGCTTAGAGGCTCGAGGCCTCGAGGAGCCTCAGGATGTGAGTTCTCCCCTAGGGATTGGTGGCGAGGATAGGATGATATGTCGTGGTTGCGAAGTTAGCGATCTCTGGATTCTACTCACAAAGGACCCGAGGGTCATGACATGTCGAGTTCGGGCGCCATCCCGGGATGGATCACCGACAAACTACATGTAGTCGCATCGATCATGGAGCTTAGAGGGCTACCACCTACATGCGTGACGGTACTAGTGTTGTATCTCCGTGGGGACAAGCATGATATTTGGCCTGATGTTGCACGCGTCTAGGTCGTGACGCTTGGCGGGTTATTAGCAAGCCTGCCCCAGAGGATTCCAGGTAAGATCTGGACTTAGATCTACCTCGAAAGTAGTCCGCAAGTATGAGGATGTTTTTCCTGGATGAGCTACCTGGATTGCTCCTAAGAGGGTTGTAGACTTCTGTGATCGAATACACCCCGATATCGCTATCTCTATGACTCCGCATAGGATGGACCGCTTGAGTCAGAGGGAACTCGCAGTCCAACCAGGAGCCATCGGACAAGGGTCTATTGGATCGGCACTTCACCCGCTGGGCGCTCCGGCCCTATTTTCAAAGAAGAAGGACAAGACCCTTCTCGATCAGGCATTGATTTACATGTGCAATTGAACAGTGGTTATGCTTCAAGAATCGTACCCATTGCCGAGATCGAAGGATTTGTAAGGATCAAGCTGAGAGGAGGCAGTCTATCTAAGATAGATCTTCGTGACCGGTTACCATCAGCCGAGGGTAGGAGATGATATCCTAAGACAAAGGCTTAGGATGCTATGAGCACTTTGAGTTTACAGTGATGCCCTTTGGATTGACGAATGCGCCAACGGCATTCATGGATCTCATGCATAGGGTGTTCCAACCCTATCTAGATCAGTTTGTCGTAGTCTTCGTTGATGACATTTTGATATACTCCTAGTCAGAGTGGGAGCATGAGTATCATTTGAGGATTGTGTTATAGTTGTTGAGAGACCATCAACTGTACGCCAAGTTCAGTAAGTGCGAGTTTTGGCTCACTGAGGTGAGATTTTTGGGACACGTGGTGTTAGCATCAGCGTGGCCGCGACCCGTGAGAAGGTCGGCGCTGCATGAGTCAGGAGAGGCCAAGCCGCCTCGAGATACGTAGTTTCTTGGGATTGGCTGGGTACTACAGGAGATTCATTGAGGATTTCTCCCGATCAGTGGCACCTATGACGAGATTAACCCGAAAGGAGGTCAGGTTTGATTGGGATGACCAATGCGAGGAGGCATTCCAGGAGTTGAAGAGGAGGCTTACTTTAGCTCCTATCTTGATAGTCCCGGACAAGGGACAGGGGTACACAGTGTATTGTGATGCCTCGAGGGCCGAATTGGGATGTGTTTTGATGCAGTTCGAGAGGGTAGTAGCTTATGGTTCCCGCCAGTTGAAGAATCATGAGTAGAATTACCCCACACACGATTAACAGAGCATGGGTCGTAGTCTTCACCTTGAAGATCTAGCGCCACTACTTATATGGTGAGCAGTTCGAGGTGTACTCAGACCACAAAAGTCTTAAGTATATTTTCACGCAGTGGGACCTCAATATGAGGCAACGCAGATGGATGGAGTTCCTATAGGACTATGACTTCACTTTGCATTACCACCTTAGTAAGGCAAATGTGCAGGTCGATGCACTCAAGAAGTCACGGAAGTATTGGCTAAGATAGCTTCCCTGGGAGTGGCTGGGATGCTCGAGACCTGTGAGACAGAGGCTACGCATCGCGAGCAAGCTCAGTGGTATTGGGAGTTAGGCTACACCGCTCTTTGAGCAGTGATTGAGTCCCAAAGGCAGATCGCGAGATAGTGTCCATCGTGGATCTACAATCGTGCACGGGCGACGAGGGCCGAACCATCCACGATGGTAGGCTTCTGTATAGAGGATGAGTAGTGGTTCCCCACTTGACCGATGGAGAGGAGATTCTCAGTGGAGTTTCACTCGCTTTTCACTTACCAGGTATCCAAAAAGTACGAAGATGTACCAGATCTTCGCCGGCCAAGACTACCGAGTGGGACGGCAGACGTAAGGGACTTGCTCAACGATGTCTCGCGGTTAGCAAATTGCTGATGAGCAATTTGCCAAGAGGGCTACTTCAAATCATTGGAGGTAATGAGTGAAGTGGGAGCACATTACGATGGATTTTGTGACCCACTTGTCGCCTGACACCGCGGACATGATGCAAGATGTGGGTGATAGTGACCTGGCCACTAAGCTCAAGACATTTTCTGTACCGTGGAGGATGACCTTTCATTGAGAGATTCGTCGTTGTATATTCGAGATTGTTCGCCATGGAGTACCAAGATCCATAGTGTCTGATAGAGACCCGAGGTTTAAGACGCACTCAAAGAGCTCTAAAGGCCATGGGCAATACCCGCTGACCATGAGTACAACTTTCCACCTAAAGACATGGTCATCGAGAGACCATACAGTGTTAGAGGACACAGCCGCTGGCATGCGTATTGATCATAAGGGTAGCTGGGAAGAGCACTTACCCTTAGTGGAATTTTCCTATAACAATAGTTACCATGAGAGTATACAGATGGCACCATACGAGGTATCAGATAGAGGCCAGACACCGATATGTTGGACCGAGGTAGGAGAGAGCTCCATCACTGGTCCCGGACTGACAGAGACACCTTCGAGAAGGTGAGCTTGATACGACAAATACTTCTCACTCCGCCAAAGACTCCACGTAAGAGCCATGCGAACGCACGACGCCGACCCTTAGAGTTTGAGGCTGGTGATCACGCCTTCTCAAGGTGATGCCTAAGAGAGAAGTGGTCGTTTGGCAGCGCAGAAGCTATCAGCCGAGGTTCATTAAGCCCCCGAGATACTGGTGGTAGGCACCGAAGGCACGGCTATTTTACCGCCCCAGCATGTCGTGTCCAAGGTATTTTCACGCCTCCATGCCCGAGGTACACTCTAGATCCTGCCCGCGTAGTGGATCGGGAGAGATCGAGGCTGACACCGACTGACCTTTGAGGAGGGACCAATGTGCATTTTGGATAGCCTGATCAGGTTTTGCGACGCAAGACCGTGAGGCTGGAGGGTGCTATGGCGCACCGCGGGAGTGGAGGAGTCAACGTGGGAGCGCGAGGACACGATGAGGGCCACCTATCCCTTTTTGTTTAGGGATGAAGGTACGTGGTTTAGTCGTTTAATACTTAAATGACTAGTTTACATGCATGGTAGTGCACGTTGCATATGCATGAGAATTATTGTGATTGTCCAGAATTTTGGGACGAATTTCCTTTTAAGGATGGGAGAATGTAAGACCCGAGAAAATTCCAATTTTCTAAAAAAGGGCAAAATGGTAATTTCGGTAAAAATCTGAAAATTTTCTAGATCTCGGATGACTAAACGGACTTCACCGTTGGAATCGTCTCGCAAAATCTAGCTACAATGTCGACCGTCGGACCCGAGACGCTTCAATTTCATCGCCGAGGCATCGGGTATCGGGTGCCGTAAAACGACTCATGAAAGACCTGTGATGTGACCAATGTCACCTACTACATGTACTCATGTGACACATGTTGCATGATTAGTGAGAGGATGAGATGAATGACCTAGATTGTGCCAAGTGTCAAAAATCAAGACAATGGACAATAGGGAATTATTGGAATGTGAATGAGAATAAGACAAAAGCTAAATAGTCTTATTCTCTTATTTTGAAAGCAAAAATCGCGCAAATGGCGTTAGGGCCGAGGATTTGTGATTTTAGAGAGAGAGAGAGCCTATTCTCTTTAGATTTCTCGGGCGGCTCGATGCTGCTTCGATGGAGCAAGAGTAAAGTTACTCTATGCGGCGAGGGCCACGCCGACACCGATTCGGGTGGAGTCTCGACAACCCAAATATGCAGCGCATTTTTTCCTACTTGTGTTATTCTTCGCCAGAGCCATGGGAAATGGTTGGAGATATTCTGAGGCTTGATTAGCCGTGAGCCGCCCCAAACATTTGAACCGAGTGGAGAAAATCCCCATTGTTGTGGCCGTGAACAGTGCCAACCCGAGGGTTTCACTATTCACATGAATAGTGACATGATTTTGGTGTGAATTTTTATGATGTTGAGTGATTCAAAATGAATTGCTTGTGTTTGTTAATTAGCCAATGTGAGCTAATTTTGGTGTTATTGATGTGAATTTAATAACATGATTATGTGGATTAATTATGTTAGTATATACATGTTTTATATATTAGCATGAGTTTGTTTGGATTGACATCATATCTTATATAACTCTGGCACTCTAATATTAAGAATAGCCATACTTATACTTAAATTGTTAAAGCTTAAAAATGTTTATAAGGAATTTCGACTAAGATTTTCCGAAGAATTTGCCTTGCAAGAGTCGCCCAACAGATCACTTCGATGAGGATCATGACTGCTTCGAGCGCGCATCCAGCAATTGGCCGAAGGGTAGTCTAATGTATTTACTCGAATTCTGTAGTAAGTTTTCGAGAACAAAACTTTTGTTTTGAAAACTGTGATTTTACTCGCATTTGGCTTAGGCATGTGTGAGGGAGTCGGTGAGGACTCAAGACATGGGAATGGGCATGTAGATGACAGGCCGAAAACGCGGTGTATAAAATGAATGCCTAAATGCGCAAGTGCACGCGTAGCCCCAAGTAATATAATGTACTTAAAGTACGGATATCGATCCACAGGGAAAGGTAAATTGAATACAAAGGTTCTGCTTTTCAGACAATATCTAAATAAAGGATTTTAGGATAAAAATCAAATAAGGAAACTATAACTAAGTAATTGATTCTAGTGAATTAATGGTGTTGGCGCCTAGGGTTAAATCGCCCCCTATCACGTTCAATGGATTACTTTCCTAAAGATAGTGTTACTCAATATATTTGTAATATGTCAATTGGCGAGGTGATCTTGTTTACGAGATATCCTCTCTCGAGGTATATCCGCCTATCTCGTGAATAGAATCGAGTATATCTCTATCTCGACTCGGTATTCCGAAATGCTTAAATGTTCTAACCCCATATACCACCTTCCGTGTCTCTGACATCTCTATTAACCGAATCGACTAGCTACTCTACCCGTGATCCCGACACCCCCATCTCTCGAATCTCGACCCTCCAAAGGTGCTTATGCAATATCAGCCGACAAGTTATCATATAATTGAAATACAGGTATAGAGTAGATATGACAAATTAATAACAAATTGAATAACATGGAAATATCAAACTTTAATCCATTGTTCAGATGTGGTTTGATGTAACCCTAGAAAGAGACCTAGAACACAATGAAATAAAGATGAAACTGTTTAATAAAGAAAACATTGTTCTAAGATCCGAAAATATACGAAAAATGAAAACATATAATTCCCTGGCACTTCCTCGAAATCGCGTCACTCGTCAAACCCGTGCCTCCGTCGTGCGCCTCCGATCTCCCTCGGCTTCGAACCCTAATGTGCTTTTAATGATGAGAGCAGATTGCTATGGCCGACCGTCGCTGACGCGGTGATCGCCGCGACGCAGGTGTCACGACGTGGGATCGCCGCGACGCGGGCGACATCGCTGACGTGGGATCGCCGCGATGCGACGTGCACTTCATCGCAAATTCATTTGCTCCAAGATCCGCTTCTCGTTGTCGCTTCTTTCACCCCAATGCTCCCAGATTCACAAAAGACATCAATTCCGCATTCTAGTCGCAAAACTATAAAATTACTCTAAAATAAACAAGAAAATGTAGATCGACGCTGAGCATAATATGAGTGTTTTAGACACTCATCACACTTCAAATCCTAGCTTCTTGCTTGTCCTCACGCAAGAACCGACTCTAGACAGACACACATCACCCAACATATGTAACTCACACTAATACAAGTGGATGCAATATGTCGACAAATGGGGATCAATTTGACCGACTCACATACCCAATCGTTTTCTCAATGTTCAAGAAAGGCATACGACATTTAACTTTCGGTAAATTCGATTGAGATAGGGTGAACCGACTAGTGCATCAAATCCCATGGTGTTCAATAATAGCCTTTCCCAAAATCCCTATGTGCTTATAATGAGTGACTTCAAAAGATATGCCTAAAGTTCCGATACCCCCAAACTTAAGCTCAACCAACCTATTAGGAAGAAGCTAACTAGACAAGGATAGGAACGCACCCATTTATTTATGTCCTCATACTTAGAAATTTCCTACGTACCTAAAACAAAATGGAAGAACACCTAGGCTAAGAAGTTTTAGCCGAGTGTTCCCGTAGCGGATCCACTGTGACTCCCACCGCTGGTTAAGGGCACTGCATTCATTCCCTTCAAACTCACCTCGAACACTCAACCAAACTCAACGGCCCTAGGTTGCGTGAATGATCCATCTTCTCGGTCCCATGTAGCGGGCGCGAAGTTCACGACTCCCCGGCCGCGCTCAGTGGCATTAGGCTTTTCTCGATAGCCCCCAGATCGTGCTCCTGGATTCCGATTGGATGATCTCATTCCTATGCATATACCTATTTTTGTCATATTTCTTTTCTTTTTCTCTTTTTTTTTCTATTGTTTTTGTATTTTCTTTTGGTCGGGGCTCAATGGCAATCCCTTTGATTAGGGGTGTCCCATCACTCAAATGGTTCAATCTCCCTAGTCGACTTAACTTTTAGTAGTTGTCGGCACTTATGCATACTCCGAAGTCACTAGTGTGTGAGTGTGATAGGGTTTTTGAGAACTGGTTCCTTGACTACCTGGAATTGGTTCACTAGCCCTTTTCAACTATTCAACCTAATTACCGAAAGCATCGCAATCGTATGCAAATAACAAGTTTATAAGAATCAATCCAAAATCGATCCTCAATTTTCAACATGGCACACATGTATACAATTACTACATGCAAAATGTTCTGAAACACACGCAAACAACTAACACATGACCCATCGACATGAAAGTGTATTTAATAAACCAAACTAAACGAACACCACCACTAACCGTATGCAATACTAACAACAAACACAACTAATATGAACACACTAAAAGGATCACATATTACTAAAACCAACACAACAATAACCAAAACACAATAAACAAACGCAGCATAATACCCAATCACCACTCCCTCCCAACAAAATATCTGGGAAGTCCACCGGCAAGATAAAACGTAGGAGGGTAAGGAACTCCCCGAATATCACCGCAAGGTGGTGGTGGATGGTGAAAAGCCAAGAGCTACGAAGCACCGCATAGACCGCCGTCGCCAGAGAATGATGGCCCTGATTGGCCGTGAATCGTCCGCATATCGCATCGCAACGCCCATGTCCCGTAACGAGGACTCCTGCTCCCGGGTCTCATCCCGTAAAGCCGCCAAAACGCTAGTGAGCGAGCACCGGGTCCCCGGGAGATCCCCGTGAAGGACTAAGGGGCGGGCCACCGTGGCTGCGTGGGAGGCGGTGGAGCTATCGGGATAGTGTGGGTGGCCGACAAGGCGGAGGGGCGGTGGAGCTGGCCGGGACAAGGTGGAGGTGGCTGACGACTGCCAAGGTCTCCCGGGATCGCCTGTGGATCCATAACGAGCCCGACACTCATAAAGCTCGCCCCGTCCGAGGTCGCGGACCTGAATCGTAGGTTCAGTTATGGGACACCGTGTGTCCCGCTTGACGATATGGCTTTTATAGGTGAAGCAAGTGTCGTTGTCGCCCAGTATAATTCCCCGCTTGTTTCGCACAAGCCAACATCGTGGTGCGGTGTCCTGTGTTCATTTTCGCATCTCGGCCGTGGGAGGATCGTGATACTCTATAACTTGCCCTACATCGAATGGTATATCTCTGGATAATGGGCAGTTAAGGTGGAACGCTGGCGGTCACCCACACACATTCGCCGCCTGGATAAGACGCCAAGTGATGAAATGGTGCCAAACTCGGGAATGTAAAGCCAAATGCTCTCGCCTTGAAATTGACCGCATGGCCTCGCACTCATTTATCCTCCACTCACCCCGCCTGGTCAATACGAATGACCTCATGGTAGTCGGATGCTCGCGGAGTTGATCAAAGGAACCCGTGGGACATGTTCTAGGCCATAGAAGCCATTGATCGACCAGACCAAGCTCGATCATCACACCCGCACTCGACTCGAGACATGAGGTGAGGTTGGCAGTGAAATTCGCGCACCACGCCTATCGTCGCCGGACGAGGGTCGCATAAGGCACGCCATCCCCATTCGCACCGCCTTATGAAGAATCGCCTGGGCGATGAAACCCCTTCTCCTTGATGAAGGAACGATTTTTGCAACATGCCAAACCGATCACAAGACTCGTGATTTACAAACCTCGAGATCAATGTGGAGTCGGGTCCTCACTTGGCCGATTCGTCAAGTGTGCAATTCTTCGCTCTAAGCGACATATTAACCTAGGCAAAAATTCGAACACCTAATGTGTACCACAACCAAACAACTAATAACTACCTAAGGACTCAAAAAACACCTAAATGAGACTCAAAACCCTAATGGAACCTAGCTAACCCAAAATGAGGGCCTACTGTACCCAAAACTAGAATCCTAGTCTACGCAAAAGCAACAACTGAACCCTAGACTACTCGTATCTGTTAACTACACAAGGGGTAGGGATGCCACTATGACCCAAACCCGCTAACGAGGGTGACTTACGTGATCGGCGAAGCAAAGGAGGCTCCGAACGGTGGAATGGAGCCCGACAGTCCGGTGAAGGCTAGGATGCAAGTGAGCTAGGGTTTCAAGAGTGAAGGCGCAGAGGTGAAGAGCCAAAAATGTATTATTCTTCGGGGTTAAACAGGTCACGCCAAGATTGCGGCGGGACCACGCCGCGACGCGGCGCAGGACAACACTGCTCGACGCCGCTGACGCGGAGAAATCCACGCCGCCGACGCGACGCAGGGCTTCATAAATTGACGCCGCTGACGCGGAGATTTCACGCGCCGCGACGCGACGTAGGAGGCGAGTCGGACGCCGCGACGGAGAAACCATGTCGCCGACGCGGGCGTAGAGATGAAATTTTGACGCCGCGACGCGGAAACTTCACGCCGCCGACGCGGCGTGAGCTTCAAAATGACGCTGACGCGGAAATCCACGCCGCTGACGCGTGGGCGTAGAAGGTCTCCAAGAGAATTTATATACTAAACCTCAATTTTTCGAACTCCACTCAGAAACTTCCCTTCTGACTTTGAACACCAAGTGCTTCCCGTACCTACACCTCCGTCTCCGAAATTAAACCACCAAGCAAACACCGATCATGGATGCAGCCTAAAACTAAAATTTCAAAACAACAATAGAATCAGGAACTTAAAACAAAGTTTTAGAAAACTTGGGCTGCCTCAAGAAGCACTATGTTTAATGTCGTTAGCTCGACGACCCTGAATCGATCTCAATGTGCAAGACACTTAGGATAAACCGAGAAATGCTTATGCGCATCCTTATAGTGCTCACACCCAATGCTCAAGGTGGATGAAATACTTTCGTATTACATGCCCTTGCTCTTCCTGTCTTTCTCGCGGCAATAAGCTTAGCATTCCTCGAAATTTTTCTCATCGCCAGACAATCTCCTGTACCGAAGTTCGAGATATCACTGGATTCGCCGTCCTGGTGCTTCGTGGGTTGGAAACATGGAAAGTGATCTCGCCTCCTTGGACTCTTAGTTTTTTTGAGTTCACCTTCTGCACATTAATTTGAGCTTTTCCCCGTGGCTGAAAAGGTTCACCAAGTATAATGGGACCGAAATATCTTCTTTCCATGTCCAATGACAAAAACCACTGAAGGACGACTTACCAACTTTTACGAGCACATTTTCGACTATCCCTCGAGGGTGTTGGTATGACCTATCCGCAAGTTGTAGACTGATTGTGGTTGATTTCGGTTCTCCCAACTTTAGCCTTTTAAACATCGAGAGTGGCATCAAGTTGATGCTCGCTCCCAAGTCACATAAGGCTTTTCCCGACAATTCGATTCCCTATAGAGAATCCAAGATAGCAAATTTACCCGATCCTGAAGTTTCTGGGAAGCTTTTTCGCAGGATGGCACCGCATTCCCGCTACAATATCCAAGTCCTTTCTCACTTTCTCATTCACGATCTATGAACATAACTATGATTCTCACCCAAAACAGATACATGTTTCAAGATGCCCATTCATGGATCCGTTTCTCCAATTTACCTTTCTTCAACCTCTGAGGGTACGGGATTGGTATGACAGGTTCTTCTGTTTTTGTCTGTTTCTCGGTTTCTTCCCTGCTTTTATTATCCTTGGCCGCCCTCACATCTCGTATGTCAGCCATTTTTCATTTGTCGGGTCGATACTTTGGTCTTGTCTCTTAGTTTTCAATTCTTACCGCTAGCCGTTGCCCGAGATTTCCAACTCTTTTCCACTCCTGTGAGTGATGGCCTTGCGCATTCTTCCTCTCTCTGTGGTTTACCTTTAATTGCTTCGCAATGATCTCGGTTGTTTTTCTGCCAACAGATTGGCCATTTGCCCCATTTGAATCTCTAAATTTCAACTGCGGCCGCTGATTGTTCAATTGGTTGTCTGCTGTCGCATATTCGCTTAGTCTCATTCATGAACGCGAATGCAAGTTAACATCCTGCGGCTAGAGCTTGCCTTAAATCCAAATTTCTTCTTTCGGGTGGTCTATTAGCTCGGCTTGATGGCATACTGCTCGATTATTACGCCTATCCATACCCTTGATTGTTTTGATTATTCCTGCCTAATTGTTACGCCACCCTTGTCCCCGATTCCCTCGATTTTGGTAAATGCTACCCCATACGGTCCTTTTTGCCGCCGGATTGATTCTCGATTAAATCTCGACATCGCACCGGGCTTGCTCCACTGTGAGGGTTTCCCCTGACCGACATTCTACACTACTATGCGCCCCCTCCACAGACCGCTACGCCAACTCCCATGGAGGTGGTCTCGTGATGGCATGTGCCGTTCCTCTGCCTATTTAGCCGTTTAGCCAACTGAGCCACATGATTTACCGGGATTGCTGAGGACTGCATTGTTCTGTGCCACCCACCGTGTTTACCGGTGTAGCCTCTCTCTAGCCACTCATTAGTGTTGGCTGCAAAGATCTTCCAATATTCTACGCTCGGGTCTGCGGGTTTTCTTCATCAATGATCCTCTGTACCGAGGCATCTATCATTGTTCGGCTGTATTTCTGCACTATTGTAGAAGGTGGACTTGCATCCATCCGGTTAGTCTGGCAGAGGACACTTTCGCACAATTCAGAACTCCGTCCCATGCCTCCGCCGTGTTCTCCCCACCGACCGAACGTATTGATCTCTCGCGACAAGTCGTGCAATCTTCAAGGTGGAAAGAACTCGGGTCGTAAACCAGACCAATTCGCTCCATGCAGTAATGGAACTGTGGTCGACCGGCCAGCCAACGCTTGGCTCTATCCCCCGAGTGAAAGTGGAAATAACCGCAAATTTTGTGGTTTCTTCAAGAATCCCGTTGTATTTGATGGTATCGCAAACTCGGAGGAAGTTAGTCAAATGCATGTTCGGTTCTCGTAGTAGTCCATGGAACAATATGTTCGGAGCATTCGACCGGTGGATCGAATTTCAATTCGAAATTGCTCGCTTGAATTGGCGGCCGCTCTGACGCTTGTCCAACAATCGCTGCGGTAAAACAAACTCGCCTAATAGCATAAGGACTGCCTGCTGTAAATGGCCCGGGCGCTTGATTCCTATTTCGCTTCTCTCGTGGTTCAGTTTGCTCAACGCAAAATCTTGTTCTTCAAGAGCCGGCGACTGAAGTTCTACTGCTCTCGCTCTCTCGTTTCGGGCGCAACTGTGCGTAAGTCTTCTCGCTCAGATCACACAAGTGTTGATTAATTTGGGCTTTTTGCCGTTGTATGTACTCACCGAAACCTCAGATCGCAATAATACACAAACTAACAAACCCAATTACCAGCTTGTAAAAAAAAAATAACAAAAGTAAAGAAAATTCAGAATATTATCTTATATGCTCACTTCTATATCAATTTAAACCTTTCCCCGCAACGGCGCCCAAAACTTGACAAAATAAAACGGTGTATAAAATGAATGCCTAAATGCAAGTGCACGCTGCAGAAATAAGTAATATAATGTACTTAAAGTAATGACATCGATCCATTACAGGAAAGGTAAATTGAATACAAAGGTTCTGCTTTTCAGACAATATCTAAATAAAGGATTTTAGGATAAAAATCAAATAAGGAAACTATAACTAAGTAATTGATTCTAGTGAATTAATGGTGTTGGCGCCTAGGGTTAACCGCCTCATCAATGCTCAATGGATTACTTTCCTAAAGATAGTGTTACCCAACATATTTGTAATTACGTCAATCAAGGAGGTGATCTTGTTTATTTAGATATCCTCTCTATATATCCGCCTATCTCGCGGAATAGAATCAGTATATCTCTATCTCGACTATCTAAATGCTTAAACGTTCTAACCCTAGATACCACCTTCAGGTTCTGAATATCTCTATTAACCGAATCGACTAAAGGCTACTCTACCCGTGATCCCCGAATACCCTCATCTCTCGAATCTCGACCCTGAAGTGTGCTTATGCTAACATTGCGATGTTATCATATAATTGAAATACGTGCATAGAGTAGATATGACAAATTAATAACAATTGAATAACATGAAATATCAAACTTAATCCATTGTTCGTGATTGTGGTTTGATAACCCTAGAAAGAGATCTAGAACATAATGAAATAAAAGATGAAACTGTTTAATAAAGAAAACATTGTTCTAAGATCCGAAAATATACGAAAAATGAAAAGCGTTACAATTCCCGGGCACTTCCTCGAAATCAGTGTCACTCTGCTCTCGAAACCCGTGCCTCTGTTCGTGCGCCTCCCGATCTCCCTCGATTTCTGAACCCTAATGTGCTTTTAATGATGAGAGCGATTTTGCGGCCGACGTCATGACGTGGTGATCGCCGCTGATGCAGGACGTCAGCGACGCGTGGTGGTGTCACGGACGTGGGGACGTCGCGACGCGGCTTAAGATCGCGACGTGGGGGACGCCGCGACGCGATGCACTTCATCGCTTTGTTCCCATTTGCCCAAGATTCGCTTCGTTGTCGCTTCTTTTCACCCCAATGCTCCTCGCATTCACAAAGACATCAATTCAGTATTCTAGTCGCAAAAACTATAAAATTACTCTAAAATAAACAAGAAATGTAGACTGACGCGAGCATAATATGAGTGTTTTAGGCACTCATCAAGAGACATTCAAGTAGGATCACGCATTTACTGAATGATTGTTCGCTATGACATGTGCACTTAGGCGAGTAACCCATGCTTAATTATCTCTACTGGCATTGCTCACCCCGCTCGGTGGATCACTATTTCCGTGCATGTGGAGGTACGTAAAGACGACGCCACTAGAGGCCACGTTTAGAAGAAAGCTCAAGCTATGCTTTGGTAGAGACTTTTGTCTAACATGTATTAGAAATTGTACATTTTAATATATGTTGAATTAAAAGTGATTTATTAACTTGAACTATGGTAATATAGTTGATATTTTGTGAGTATTGATGTAGGGCCCAAGTGGCCAATTATTTTACTCGTACGTGACCCGCGGGTCATTGTAAACTGTTGTGATGCGCAGAGCTGGGGTAGAGCTCCCGCAGCTGAGACTCTACCCGATTTCGTGGAGCGGTGCTCCAAGTTACCCGACATCCACGAATATTCCCGCGAGCCGACGGTATTATCAACGGGACACTCTTGCCAGCGACATATTCCGTCTCATGCACTTCAAGAAGAAAAAAATGGGAAAAAGAATATCTCTAAGAAATTGTTTAACACAACAATAATGGTACAATAGAGGAGCTTGCTATTGGGAACTATGGACTTACTTTTGGGCTCTACCCAAAAGGTCTCGTATCAATGAGATATTGTTCATGTTTATTAACTCATAATCTTTCCTATTTTTAATCGAACCGAACTTTGATATCACTTACTAGGAAACCTTAGAGCCTGTTTGGTTATGGTTTTTGAAAACGGTTTCATGTTCTCAAAAATAAGAACAACAAGGAAAACAGGGAGAACACGTTTGGTTACCATTTTTTTTTTTTTTTTAAACACAAAGAACAAAAAAAAAAAAAATGCTAAATTCAAAGAAAAAGTATAATTTTGAGAGAATATCAAAATAGTGTTCTCTGTGTTTAAACTAAATGTTCTCAAGAACTATTTTCAAAAATAGGAACGAAACAGACTCGATTATTATCCGTGTTTATTAACTCATAATTAATCCTTCCTATTCTCAATTGAGACCCAACAATCACTTGTTGGAAAATTTTATGGATCCATCCCTTCACAATGGTATGATAAGCCCTTAGGCTTCTCCTAAAAGGCCTCGTACCAATCCAATATTGTTCTTTTTTTTTTTTTTTTTTTACAGGTAAACACTTTAATTATAATGTACTAAAATGTTCTTAATGTGACTCAACCCAAAGCCCCTCCCCTTCCTATGTCTTGTCTTTTTTAAATGTTCAAAGTTCTACCACATGAGCTAAACATGATGGTCAAATATTATTCATTCTTTTAATTATCTCACGATAGTGAGAAATGGGACTTTGTGATTAGGGCACAAGTTGGGATAAGAGGTAAGGGAGAACTTCCCATGAAAAGCTATATTAAGTGTTCATTAAAGTAAATATTAAGCTTTTGCTCTTTTGATTGTGCTGTGTCTTCTTTTAGACATCTTAATTATACTGCCCAACTTTACTATCATCGACGTGAACCACCCAAAGTGGGGAGACTCCTAATTAGGTTATATAGGTACTCTTTTTGCTAAGTGGCTATCAGATGGATTCTTGTGATGAAAAGACTAGCTATCGGATCAGAGAGTACCATCATGATTAAGAGAGTTTTTGAGAGGTTGAGGCTATAAATATAAATAGGTTTTTCTCTTCTGAAAAGAACCGACAAAAAGAAAAGATTGGTTTTATCTAATCTCCTCTCTTTCTTGCATCAGGTGTGAGACATTGATTTCTGGCGTTTCACTACATGTCCGAATTAGGCCCAGACTTGATATAAGTTATCTAACTGATTTTAATTGTTTAAATTACATGCTTAGATGTTATCGGTTGGAAGTAGTGCTGCCTATGATGCTTTGATTAATCTATCCCAACCTAACTTAACATTAAAGATCAAGAAATGTGGATTAAATGTTGATCATTTTTTTAAATAATTGTAAATTGAGTGAATGTAAACAATAATAAGAAATTAAAGAAAATTTGGGAAACTATGCTATAAGGTCCAATTTCAATTTATTTGAAAAATTATGGCCAAAATACCTGAAACTAAGCCAAGTCCCCTGGTTTAAAAAGTATTTGATTAAGAGGGTAAAATATTTGATAAATAAACCAACAAATCTTAGTTACGACCTCAGTAAATCATGGGTACTATCATGTGTGTTAAGTATAATTTCTTACCTCAGGTTTGTTGGACCTTGTATAAAATATTTTACTCTCTTTATTAATTTTGTTTTTTAAATTATAGCGGATCTAACATTGGTTTCAAATCTTTTGATCCTAGTTTTTCAAATAAATTAAAATAGGGACCCCATAACATATTTTTCCTAAATTAAATTATATATTGTTCAAAATAAATGAAGATAAGTGAAAGAAAAAAAAAGAACTTTATAATGGTTGAGTTTAATCTTGACCTAAGTAATTCACTTTCTTGTCACTTCATCTTAAGCTTGAGGTTTCACTATAACAAACGCAAAGTAGATATTTAATTGAGAGGTTCGAGGCATGCGTGCATTGCGGCAGAAAAAAAAAAAAAAAAAAAAAAAAAATATATATATATATATATATATATATATATATATATATATAGAGAGAGAGAGAGAGAGAGAGAGAGAAAGATGTAGACAATAAGCAAAACTTCACTGTTATTGAGGTTTGATTCATTTGATCTCATTATAGTAATTTTCAGATATTTAAATTTAAACTTATAACAAAGAATGTTAAATTTGTATTTCTTAATAATGAAGAACTAGGTGACGAGATTTATATGGTTCATTTTATTTGTTTCATGACGAGTAGATATAAGTGAAAAGGTTAAGTGCTGAAAGTCCATTTATGGCCTTGAAACCGTATACATGTAGCTGTAAACCCGACACCTAATCCATTTTTGGGTTAAATTTGCATTTGGGTCAGTAATAAAAACGGGTCAGCTTAATCCGACCACTTTCATTCGACTTAGTTTTCGATCAATAACAAACACGTTAGTTGTGTAGCCAAGTTTTGTAAACGCGAAAAAATAAATTTTATAAATTCATCATTCTTCAAATAAAACTAAATAATATATTAATATATAAAATTGTTGAGTCTAAATAATATAATAATAGTAAATAAACTTAAATAAATAAATAATGTTAAAACACTGTTATAACCAAAGTACCAAACTAACTAGATAAATAATATAAAAACAAAAAAGTAACAACTTAATAACATATAACTCCAAAGTATCAAATGAAATTTCATATGCCTCTAATCTTCATTCCTTACTCATTATATCCAATAATAACATGTGATTCCACACTAGAAAGATGTAAATCTTTGATGGTGGTTGAGTTATCATTATCTATTAATTAATTTAGAATGTTAATAACATAAATTTCATTTATGTTTGGAATAAAAAATTAGTTTTTTTCCAAAAATGCATCTCAACCGTATAATAATGAAATATCCTATTTGTTTGAAAATTCATGTTGTTAAAAGATATAATCATATTAGGAAATAAATTAGTATATAATTTCTATTAATTATTTTAAAAATAACATTATTTTGTTATTGACACTAGTTTAAGTAATAAAATTATTTAAAATATACTGATAATTTAGTTATTAAATTTAATTTAATTTAGTTTAAGTAATTTAGTTATTATTTAAAATATATTGTTATAACCAAAGTACCAAATTAACTAGATAAATAATAAAGTAACAATTTATTAACATATCTGAAAAAAAACAAATCCAAAGTATCAAATGAAATCTCATATGCCTCTAATCTTCATCCTCATCCTCATCCTCATTATATCCAATAATAATATGTGATTCCACATTAGAAATTATTCTACATTATAAAGATATACATCCTCGATAGTAGTTGATTTATCATTATCTGTCAATTCTTTCAAAATAAAATGCGGAATACTTACTTGATATGATGAATCCACAAGGTGTTCCTGATAATCACTAGATGTAGTGTAAATTACAAAGAACATACACTTGAATTCCACAAATTCGATTTACTCCAATGCTTGTTGTTTTATTGGGTGTAGATACAATTTTTGGTCTTTGCGTAGATACTTGTTCCTGCTTTTTTTTTTTTCTCTTTCCTACTTTGATAACTTCCACTTATTTTCATATTTAAAGAAATTATTTTCCAAAAGACACAACTCTACAAAGAGATATATATCAATAAACTATGTGGTTATATTCAAACTATATAATATATTCAACATATTATATATATAAGAAGGGGTTCGGTCAAACCCGTCTTGGGCGACCCGATTTAAATTTCCAACATCTCCCACTCGCACATGACAGGTATGACCTCATTGCGAATATCTCTCTATAACAATAAACAACAACAATTTCATACTAGGTAAATGGTCGCAAGACCTAGCTGAGCAAACTCCGCACTTTTGGGGAGCTTATACTATGCATCTGTTAGGAATAGCATAGTTACTCAACCTTTAAACAAATAATTGTTAGATAAACATTCTCAAGAATACCCTAGATTTAGTCCCTTTTAAGTTACTTTAACATTTCTAATCCCTCAACAAGAACATGTTCACTTTTGTAACTTTATTTAGTATCCATGATCAAGTCCTACTTCTTAAAGCGACAAGATCGGCTAGCCTATGAATACTATAGACTAAATCTTCCTTTTCACTGAAATTTATAATTCATACTAAGTCGCTTTTCTAGACATCCCATAGATCGAATCATCCATGACCATAGGCCAACACTAAGCTAGCAAACAATGTTAACAAAATCATAACAATTTAAAAAAGTATAAAAGTATCTAATTGAGGAAAAAATTCATCCTCATGGTCTCACATAAATGGAGAAGGTGGATTCATTCTCTCACTACCATAGTGGTTGCGACATAAGTACACATGGTATGAATCATGTGCTACAGTATTTATTTTCTGATGTCTAGTGAAATACTGTACAGATTTTAGTTCAGTCATCATCTAAGACTAACCTGAGTTCTCAAATTCCTTTACTCATATAGCAGGCTATTCACTAAGAACTCATATCTGACTATCACAGGTCATTTGGATGGGGAATCCAAAACGGTTGTCTTTCCTGTTCACAACCTCATCTCATCTTTTATGAGGCTAATAATAATTCCAACATTTTGTCATCTCTACATGTTATCATAACATTAGAGTTGATTGCTCCGCGTGAGAGAGCCAATCTCAAACCCGTGATCCTATCAGTTAACTTTAAGTTTATAAAATATATGATGTACATTTCTTTATTTATACACGTGACATGAATTTAAATCAAACAATAAATCAATAAATACTTGTATTAAAATAAAATTGTGCAATACACGTTCAACAACAATTTTTATTACACTTGAAAAATACTTATGCTCTACGCAATCCAAGAGCATTAACATGACCAAGAAATACATCTCTCGGAATGGGCTTTGTCAATGGATCAACCACCATATGATGCGTAGAAATATATTGCACAGATATCTCACGCTTAGTTATGATATCTCTAATGTAGTTATATCTAGTATCAATATGTTTGGTTCTACTATGGAATTTGGGATCCTTTGTGAAAGCAATAGCTGCCTGATTATCACAATAAACCGTGACAACATTATTACTACTTTGAATTCCTAAATTCATAAAGAATCTTCTTAACCAAATGTTTTCTTGCAAGCGCTTGCCGAACATGCCACAAATTCAACCTTCCATAGTCGAAAGAGCTATGCAAGTTTGTTTCTTGCTGCACCATGAACTAACCCCTTGTTAAGCAAGAAAGCAAAACCTGAAGTAGACTTGCGTTGATCAAGGTCTCCTCCCCAATCGGCGTCAGAATATCCTACTAGACATAAACTTGATCCTTGGTAACACAAATGATAATCCATAGTCCCTTTTAGATATCTCAATATCCTTTTCACGCCTTCCGCTGTTCGCCCCAGATTTGATTGATAATCGACTAACTGTGTAATCTAATAAAGAAACAAATATCCGAGCGAGTACACAACATTGCATACATAAGACTACCAACCGCACTAGAATATGGTACATTGGACATTTCTTTTTCTTCTTCTAAATTTCTAGGGCACATATTATGACTTAACACCTCGCTCTTAGACACAGGAGTATCCACTGTGTTTGGTAACTAATTATATGAAATCGCTCTGCACCTTTTTAATATAATGTTCTTGAGATAAAGTTAAAAGCTTCTTAGAACGATCTCTTTCAATTTTAACTCCTAAAATGTAGTCTGCTTCACCCATGTCTTTCATATCAAAATTTGTAGATAACCATCTTTTAATGGCAAATACAAACTCCTTGTCATTTCCAGCTATTAGAATATCATCAACATAAAGAGAAAGAATTGCCAATTTATCATTTGATCTTTTTAACATAAACACAATGATCTTTCAATCATCTTAAAATATGTCAAAACGCTTTATGAAAACGAAGATACTATTTGCCCTGATGATTGCTTAATATAAATTGATCTTTGAGCTTACATACTTTTCGCTTCGACCTTAACAATAAACCATGTGTTGTTTCATGTAGATTTCCCCTCTTCTAGCTCTCCATTAAGAAAAGCCGCCTTTAACATCCATTTGGTGCAATTCTAAATCTAAATATGCTACAATAGCTAGAATTAGGCGAATAGAGGTAAACTTAACAACTGGTGAAAAAGTTTCCTCATAGTCTAAACCCTCTTGTTGGGTATAACCTTTCGCCACAAGACGAGCTTTATACCTATCAATGTAACCATCAGCCTTTCGTTTATTTTGAGAATCCATTTATTCCCAATTGCTTTACGGCCTGACGGTAAATCAACCAAGCTCCAAACTTGATTAACTTTCATAGATTCCATTTCGTCTTCCAATGCGACTTTCCATTTTTCTTTAGCAGGACATTCAAGTGCTGCTTTAACTGTTTTAGGTTCTTCATCATCTTCTGGAGCAACAATGAAAGCCTCTGATTCAATCGAAAAACGTCTTTTAGGAATTTTAGAACGCTTGCCTCTTCCGAATTGAGAACTTTCATCATTGGTACGCTTTCATCAATCGAAATTGCATTGACATCCTCATTTCTCCCACCTGGCGGAGACGAGGAAGCAATTCTTTGTCATTCCTACTACGAGGCTCCCACTAATCGATTAAATTCTTGATCGCTCTAATCCAAGAATATGAGAACTTCTATCAATGCACTTTAGTAGGAAAACACCAATAAAAGTGACATCTCTGACTCAATCTCGCACTGGCCCATCGAACCCTCACTCAATAAAAACAAACCTTTAGAGTGGTGGAGAATATCTTATAAAGATACATTTTCTACCTCTAGGTCCAAGTTTACCAAATTGGATGAGAAGTGTCATGACATATGCAAGACATCCCCAAGGATGTAACTCATTCAAATTTGGTTTTTGTGACCATAACTCATAAGGTGTAGAGGAAACTGACAGATGGCAGTACACTCTAAGTATATAGGTTCAGCGACAAAGCATCACCCCAAAATTGGACGTGGGAGATTAGCTTGTGCCATCATAGGACCTTAAACCATCTCAAGCAAGGTTCTATTCCTTCTTTCAAGAACACCATTTTGTTATGGAGTTCTAGGCATTGGCATCATTTTACGACTTTTCTTCACACAATTTTCTTAAATAGGTCGGCGTATACTCTCGCCACGACGCTCTTAAAACTTTAACTTTCTTATCTAATTGATTCTCAACTTCATTTAAATATTTAATAAAGCAATCCAATGCTTCATATTTATGAGAAATCAAATAGACATGACCATAACGAGAGTAATCATCTATAAAAGTGATAAAATATGAAGCACCATGCCTTGCTTTTATACTCATTGGTCCACAAATATCATAATGGATAAGTTGTAAAGGATATTCACTCGTGTGCCCTACCAAAAGGCTTTTGCCGCTTTCCTTGTAAGCAATATTCACAAGTGGGCAATTCAAACTTGCATTTGATCCTAAAAGACCATCACGAGCTAGTCTATTCATTCTATCTTGCCCTATATGTCCTAATCTAGCATGCCATAAACATGAATCAAAATTATTATTGCTAGATTCAGTAAGATAAGAAAAAGAAACATTTTTATTATAATTACTACATTGTGTGTCCAATACCATAAAACGGTCTATAATATGTCCATAACCATAAACTGTAGTCTTATCAGCAATCCTTACATAATTATCTTCAAAATACAAATTATATCCTAATTTTAACAAAACAAGACCAGAGACTAGATTTCGTCGAATGTCAGGAGCATAAAGAACATCATGTAGGTAAAGAACGTGACCACCTTGCAAATCCAATTTGCAAGTGCCAATTCCTTTTACTAGCTCGATCATTTGTACCTCACATATATTTTGGAACCACTCTGAAAGTCGATTTAATCAACGAATGCAAACTGACATCTCGAAGCATGGTCCTGTTGCTCCTGAGTCTACGGTCCACATAGGAACAAATTCAAGAAGCACACAAAGATTCTTGAAATAAAAATTTCATTAATAAATGACCGCATGAAGAAGACAAACTAGACAATACCTTTAGGCCTGCAATCACGAGCAAAATGGCCCATCTTGCCACCAACATGTCGGCTTTGTCTTGTCCTCCTTTCCACCACCCTTCTTAAAAGTTTGTTTTGGTTCTTCCTTCGTCATGGTCCTTTACCAGCCTTTCCCTTTTTGTTGGTCTTCCATTTACTAACATTCTTCTTCTCGCTTAAACAGTCGTCAAAATATTCTGAAGGTACTAGGCCAAATGCATATATGCTTGAGCATCGTTTACTTGGACTAAGCCGCCATCTTTCAAGCCTCAAATGGCGAACAGCGAAAGTCTTAATACTTTCATTATGAGTCATATTGACTTTCATGTGCTCCCAACTTGCCGGTAAAGATCGAATAACGGCCTGAACTTGTTGTTCATCAGTAAGTTGGTGACCGGCAGATTTAAGCTCAGTGATCATGTTTGACATGTCCCTTAAATGTTGTTTCATGGATTTATTTGGGACCTTTTTATAAGTGTCAAACTTGATTGTCAATTGCCTTAGTTTGGAGACAGAAATTCCTCCAAACTTCTCTTTCAAAGCAAGCCACATAGCTTGAGCAGTTGGATGATGTTGATGCTCAAACACCAAGTCATCATTCATGGAGCTAATTAAAATCCCTTTAGCATTGGAATCCTTTTTCTTCCATGCATTATAAGCATCCATATCACGTTTAAATTGCTCAAGATTGGCATTGTCACCACTAGTTACAAGCTGAACCAAAACTTTTGTTATAGCCTCTAATGCATCTTGTTCCTCAAGGACATAATGCATTTTGAGTTGCCAAATGTTGTAATTATCACCATTTAGCTTCTCCCCCTTATTAAGCTCAGCAATGATATTTTTTGTGGCCATAGTTAATCACAAACTACAATTTTAACAAAATCACAAATATCAATTTCATGTCATATACATCATACAAGACACAATTTTAAATCTAAAAAAAATATCACAATAATAAAAGAGAAAGTTCACTATGTTCCCAATCATCTTTCATTAAATATGACAATTTTAAAATAGAAGTAAAATTGTTACAATTCGTATTCGAAGAAGAACCACTGATTATAATTCCATCATCCAATAAACAAAAACAATAATAATAAATATCAATATCATTACATCAAAATGTATCTAAAAAAAGTCCATAAACCTTCCTGGAACTCCATATATTAAAAAAACTTTTGTAATAATAAAGGTGTATTTAATTTGAAATATAACGTCTACTTGGTTATATTTGTAATACAAACATATTGAAGACAGTGTGAAATCAACTTCTCCATTAACCAAAACTAAAATCTGAAAAAAAAAAAAAAATTCCAGAAAGTAATATTTCAAGAGGTAACATTTTGGAACTCTATATCTTTCTATACACACATCTGAATTCAGTGTAAAATATATCATTGGAAAGATATCATTTCACACTTTAAAATGGTATAAGTTTCGAAAAATAATACCAGAACATAGTAACCATAAAATGAATCAAAACTTACTCAATTTTTTTTTCACAATAAAATTCCGTAATTTGGTAGGACGGATTAATTGTATGTTGAATTTCCCCCCTTTCTCCACACCGTTGAATTTGAAAAAAATTCCAGACTTGTGTGGACTAACCGCATGTTGAATTTCCCCTTTCTCCAATAATCGTTGAATCTCCCGATAAATTAATTACCGTTTATCATATGTTGTTTTTTTTTTTTTTTTATCTCACTATTCTTTTAGATTAATTTCATTGTAATTGATTGAAGGAGCATGAGGCGGAATAGCATATTTATTCCGTTGTCATCGTACAAAATTACAAAATGCATCCCATATGCATTTTTCTTCAATGGTGTTTGTCCTGGTAATGGGATTCTAATTCTCCATGATATAATTGAAACCGTAATTACAAACAGAAATGGTATTTTTTAAAAAAAGATCAAACCCGTAAGACGTATCAATTAAAAAATGTAAATGGGAGAAACTCATCTCATTAAATGCAAGAAAACTGTGGAATTTGGCTGCATTACTTCACACAATAAACAATGAACCGTAAATATACAAAACTTGAGTTTTCATAGAAATTCATGCAAATCATCGAGAACCACATTGAAATTCATCAATCCTTGCTCTGATACCATATGTCAGTTCTTTCAAAATAAAATGTGGAATACTTACTTGATATGATGAATCCACAAGGTGTTCCTGATAATCACTAGATGTAGTGTAAATTACAAAGAACATACACTTGAATTCCACAGCCCGATTTACTCCAATGCTTGTTGTTTTATTGCAGAGATAATAGTTCTTTTGGTCTTTTGCAGAGATAATTTGTTCCTTGGTTTTTTTTTTTTTTCTCTTTTTCCTACTTTGATAACTTCCACTTATTTTCATATTTAAAGAAATTATTTTCCAAAAGACACAACTCTACAAAGAGATATATCAATAAACTATGTGTTATATTCAAACTATATAATATATTCAACATATTATATATATGTTAGTTGGTTCGGGTCAAAACCCGTCTTGGGCGACCTGATTTAAATTTCCAACATTATCTATTAATTAATTTAGAATGTTAACAACATAAATTTCATTTATGTTTGGAATAAAAAAATATTTTTTTCAAAAATGCATTTCAACCGTATAATAATGAAATATCCTATTTGTTTGAAAATTCATATTGGTAAAAGAAATAATCATATTAGGAAAGAAATTAGTGTATAATTTTTTTTTAATTATTTTAAAAATAACATTATTTTTTTATTGACACTAGTTTATGTAATAAAATTATTTAAAATATATTGATAATTTAGTTATTAAATTTAATATAATTTATAAACTAGTACAACTTCATCTTTATCAAAAAAACATATATGATTGAATAAAATTTAAAGGATAAATAAAAAATGAATTTGTAAATATTTAAAATAGGATTAATGAGATAAATAAAAATGTACTCAATTTTAAAACTGTAATTTATTTAATTTAAATGCATTCCGTAAATTTTCAAACAAGGTTTTTTAAATATTAAATTATCATATAAATTATATTAAAAAGATACATTTAGAAATTGAAAATAAAATAGTTAAAACAACAAAGTTTAATATATTAATCATATATTATAGTAATAATTATTTTTAAAACCCTTATTCTATAAAAGAGATAGCCAAAATATCAAATTTTATAGATTCATACTTGAAAATTTCAATTACTAAGCTAGTTACTTAAAAAAATTAAACAAAAATTTCAGGCCAATCTGGCTAACCCGGGTCAAATCCACATGGGCCAGGAGACAAAAAGGGTCGGGCCAAATTGGTCCGATTTTATTCGAGTATTAAATTTTACAACCCAACCATCCAAAAATTTGGGCTAAAGTGGGCTGGTCCATCGGACTGAACCCATATTGATAGCTTTAATATATATAGACAATGGTGTAAAACTTGGGAAAAAAAATGCAATTTTTCTGAAAAATGGCAAAACGGTAATTTTCCGCTGTAGTATATTTGAAAATCTGAAATTTTCTAGATCTCAGATGATGAAACGAGCATCACCGTTGGAATCCTCTCATGAAATCTAGCTACCCAATCTAATTTCGTTGGATTATGAGACAATCAAAATTTCACGTATTTCGAAACACGGGTGTCAGATGATACATGGAGTGGTGCCACATGACATGACCATGTGGATGCCACATGGCAAGCTTAGAGGAGTGCACATGACATGAGAATCATGTGGTGTGGCATTTGCCACCTAGTGCATGTGTCCATGTGACATATGGCACATGATAAATGAATCATATGAAGACACATGTCATGTAAGACCCGAGAAAATTCGAATTTTCTGAAAAAGGGTAAAATGGTAATTTTGGTCAAAACCCGAAATTTTTCTAGATCTATGACCAAATGATTTCACCAATCGTCTCAAACTAGCTACCATCATTCTTCTTTGTTCCCGCTTCGTAATCCAGACAATCGAAATTTCACGCTGAAGATCTAAGATCAGTGCCTTAAAATGGATTTTGAGTGACATATGATGTGAAAAAAGTTACCTACTACATGTATTCATGTGACACATGTTGCATGATTAGAGAGATGATGAGAATGAATGACTGAGATTGTGCCAAGTGTCAAAAATCAAGAAAAGGGACACATTAGGAATTATTGGAAAAGAATAAATGAGAATAAAACAAAAAGGGAATAGTCATCTTCTTCATTTTTGAAGACCAAAAATCGGCAGAAGATGCAGTAGCTTGGGTTTTCATTTTTTAGAGAGAGAGAAAGTCATCTTCAGATTTCCAGTGCTTATTCACTCATGGCTTCTCGACGAAAGAAGCGTTGAAAGTTTCATCTACGCGCGAGGGCCACGCGTGGACACCGATTTGGTGGAGCTCACCCAAGAGTGTAGGATCTTTTCCTACTTGTGTTATTCTTGGCTAAGAGCCATGTAAAATGGTTAGGGATGTTCAAGGCTTGATTAGCCGTGCTTTCTGGGGCCTCAAAACATTTGAACTGCAGAGAAAATCTCATTATCAGGGCCATGAACAAGTACAACCCGAGGGTTTCACTGTTCATGTGAATAGTGACATGATTTTGGTGTGATTTTTATGATGTTGAGTGATTCAAAATGAATTGCTTGTGTTTGTTAATGTTCATGTGAGCTAATTTGGTGTTAGCTGGTTGTGAATTTGTACAATATGATTTATGTGGATTAATTTTATGTTAGTATATACATGTTTTATATATTAACATGAGTTTGTTGGGATTGATGATCATGCATTCCATATGCACTAGGCACCCTAGAATATTAGGAGGAGTGCATGACATGAAATTGAAAGAAAAACGAAATGTTAGTGAAAGGAATTCTGCTGAAGATTTTGAAGAATTGCCTTTGAGAGTCGTCTGTATCACTTCTGATGATGACCATGACCTGCTTTCTTAGCAAGATCCAAAGAATTACCGGAGGGTAGTCCATTTTACCCGAATCCCGGTGAAAGTGTAAGTTTTCGAGAACAAAAAGCTTTTGTTTTGAAAACTGGATATTTTACTCGCATTCGGCTTAGGCATATGTGAGGGAGTCGGTGAGGACTTGGGACATAGGATTGGTCATGTAGACATTCGAGTAGGTTCATGTAATTTCTTGGATGTGATTGTTTGCCATGACATGTGCACTTAGGTGGGGAGTAACCCATGTAGGAAATTATCACTACTGAGCTTTGCTCACCTTGTCGAGGGATCACTATTTCAGGTGTACAAGGAGGTAATAATAGAGGACGACGCTCACTAGAGTCATGCGAAGAAAGCTCAGTTGTGGCTTGGGTATTCGCTTTGTATAACATGTATTAAAACTCTAAATTTTGATATATGTTTGGTAAAGAGTAATTTATAACTCTTGAACTATTGTATATAGTTGATGTATTTAGAGTATTGATGTAGGGGCCTAAGTGGTCATTATTTTACTCGCATGTGGATCCTGTGTGGTCATTGTAAATTGTTGGGACAGGTTTTGTACCTTGGGTAGAGCTCCCTGTACAAAGGAGACTTTGCCCTATTTTCATGAGTGGTGTCAGGTTACCCGACATCCACGAATATTCTGCGGGTTGACGGGTTGTCAATGGACCCCTGGGTTTTAGGGCGTCACATGATATGTGAGAGGAATAGGAAAGTGAGAGGAAGTTTCCTCTCACTTGGATCAAACCAAGGAATAGCTTAGGAGATAAGAAAGAATTCGGTGGAGGAAAGGAGAAAAAGAAAAGAAAAGAAATGAGAAGAAAACAAAAGAGATGAGGAAAAAAATATCGTGCATGGGAAATAAGGGAAAAAAAAGGGAAAGAAAGGAAAAGGGCTCCGATTCTCGGTGTTCCGATGATCGAAAGTCGATAGGACGAGAATTAAAGTTGGTCTACTCAATGAGAGCTATGAGTAGGTGCTAAAAACAAAAAGAGGTAGAGTTTTCTCCAACACTGGTTCCTCTTAATCTAAGGGTCGTAAATGGCCGTGTGGTTTAGCCCTAACCATGAGACTGAGTTTTCAGACATTGTGAACTATTTTTGGGACAGTTTTCAGGACAAGTTTGAGGACTGTTTCATGGCTGAATTTATAGCCGTTAATGACAATCTTGAAAGTTGTTAAAAAAATAAAATAAATAAAACAAAAGCTGAAATTTTTGGACTGAGTCCAGATTATTTCTAAGGCCGAGTATGGCCGGGAATGGCTAGTTGGTGTTGACTGTTTTAGTGTGTTATTGCTAGAAATATAATAACATGTTGAATGTGTTGTAAATATGTAAATTATATGCTTTCGATATAATTATCCATGGTACTTGGCATAAAGTACGGTTTATAAATTGTTCTATGTAATATTCATTATACATGTAACATGAGATAACATGCAGTGGTATTTTGCATTGTATATGCACGGGGGCATCACATTGAGTTGGGTGTGTGTGCATGGTTATAATCATTCATCATTCTTGATGGTGAATGGGTGGCGAGTTTGACTGGACTACGCCCAACTGAAGTCTCACCCGCTTCATGGCATGAAAAAAAATATACGTGTGTTAGGCACAACAAGTAGGGATAGATACCCCCTCGGGTGAAAAACCTGGTAGTTGCGATTATACATGATCCCCATCGATGAAAGCTCGTAAAAATGTAGAAAGGCGTGCAGCGTCCTACGATGAGAACTCGGAAATCTGTGGCCTATAAATGTATAAACACATGGGATTTGATTAAATCAAATGGACATTGAAGGTATATCCAATGGGTTTTGTTTTATAAAACAAAAAGATTTTGTTTTGGAAAAGGGTCATTGGATGAAACTCCAATGACGAGTTTTCACATTTGGCATAAGCATGTGTGAGAGAGTCGGTGAGGACTCGGGACATGGGGCATGGTGAGTCACATCTCATTTCACGGCATGTAGGATTCCATTTGGAATGTTGATGTGTGTATTATTATGTGAACATGGCATTGCGTTGCATTTAGGTGGGGAGTAACCCTTGTAGGAGTTATCTTTACTGGGCATTGCTCACCTCGTAGTGGGACCCCCTTTCAGGTACAGGTTATGTACATGCGGCTGACCCTTATTTGGGACCGCAGGTGTGAAGAAAGCCGAACTGTGGCTTTGAGAAACCTTTTTGTAAAAAACCTAGATTCACATGTAATATTTTTGTATATAAGAGAGTTGTAACTCGAACTCTTATGAAATGTTTTGATAAATTTGTATATTTTTCTAAAATATATATGCATGAATGGATCCTGGTGAATGGGATGCGATAGGGTGGTATCGAGATATGCGATACCTAAAGGTGTTCCACGCGTTGACGGATTGTCAACGGGGCTCTCGGGTTTTGGGGCGTCACAACTTGGTATCAGAGCTTAGGTATACGAATACCTAGGGCTTGGTAGGCATGGGTTTAGGACATGTGGTTATAGTGGAGAGCTTAGGTTATGAATGCCTGTGTGGCTCGATGTCCGATAACAACACATAGCTTGGTATCAAAGTATTCATTGTGCATTCTTGTGAATCTTTGTGTGATGATTGTGTTACATTATGTGTGTTACATATTGTGTGGATTATATGCATGATAGGTTGTATATAGAAAATGAAGAATACTAGGGTTAGAGAACATAACCTTAGGGGTTCGGGAAAATAATGAACAGGATAGTTCAGGATGTTGAGGTCTATTAGTAGTTGGCACCTATACTACTAGTTAGACAAGGAGAGGGATCTCAAAGTTTATGGAGATCACTTCCGATGCTACTAGGATAAGGCTAGCCGCATTCCAGCTAGAGGGTGAATCCCAAGTATGGTGAGATTGGATCAAGACCTCCATGAATTTAGATGCAATGACATGGGGAGAATTCCGAGAGCTCTTCATGGGAAAGTTTTTCCCGGCATCTGCTAAACATGCCAAGGCTCAGGAGTTTCTAGAATTGAGACAGGGAACAATGACAGTACTGCAATATGTGGCTAAATTCACTGACTTAGCACACATTCGACACTACATGGGCCACGTATACGGCCAAAGTGAGGAAGTTTGAGGATGGTCCAAATCGCCCATCCGTGGCAAGATCGGTAGACTTCTCCTACAAGATATGAACCTTTAAGGCAAACAAAGATAGCTATGGCCATCGAGAGAGAGATTGATGACGCAAAGAGCATCCGGGATGTAGGTGTTAGTGGAAAGAGGAAAGAGAACTGGGCTTTTCTAGCTCTGGGAGTGGAGTACAGAATTTATCTCCACTGAGATCCAGTATATACACAAGATTCAAAGGTCAGGTCGGCTGCCAGCTGCATTGAGATCGATGACATGTTACTACTACCATCAGCTTGGACACATGAAGCGGGATTTCCCTCAGAGGCAAGGATCCCAGAAAGGCGGACACCGCAATCTCAAATGCCATCAATGGGATGTGTATTGTGACACAAGATGTTCCTCCTTACTCCTAGTACGCGCCGGGAACAGTACTAATCTCTGTGTCGCGATAAGCACCTACTCATCACAGATGTGCCAAAGAGGCTAGAGTATGGTCAAGGTCAGGGACATGGCCTCAGGTCGGACTTCAAGGACCCAGTGGGTGTGTCTATGCCGTTATTAACCATGACCGAGCCTTCAGATCGCCTCTACATATTGCATGTTTCTACTATCTCGCCTTTGGGCAAGGATACTATTTGATTATAGTGCATCACATTCATTCATCGCTGCATCATGTGTGAAAGAATTAGGCTTAGAGGCTGAGACCTTGGAAAATTCGTTGCATGTAAGCTCTCCCCTATGAACTAGGGTGAGTGTTGATATGATATGTAGGGATTGTGAGTTAGAGATCTCTAGGATCCGACTCACTGTGGACCTAAGAGTCATGGATATGTCGGAGTTTGATGTCATCCCTGATGGACTGCTGACTAGCACAACGAGAGCTGTCATTGATTGCTATCATAGAGAGTTACTCGGAGACAATAATACGACGATGCTCAGGTTATGTTTGTGGGAGATAAGCATGGTACTTACCCCCGCAGACCATGTAATGGTCTAGGTATATTGCGCTGGATGGGTTAGCTAGGAAAGCCTTACCATCTTTAGAGGGACGAGGTGAGACAGGTTTGAGCTCACTCGTAGTTTGCGAATTTGGGATGTCTTTCCCGGGATGAAGCACGGATTACCGTAGAGGCATGTAGACATTATCATCAAGTTACACCCTGGTACGTTGCCTATTTCTATGACTCCACATAGGATGGTGCCGGTTGAGTTGTAGGAACTCAAGGTCCAGATACAGGAATTGTTGGATAAGGGTTTCATTAGACCAAGCACTCACTACTAAAAATCACCGAATTAATACCACTTTTTGGCTCCAGAAACAAGATTTGGTCGGTAAACCCATTACCACCATTTACCTACCAAATTATTAGTTTAATTCTTCCCGGTCGGTACTATTTCATCGAATAAACAATTGGTCGGTAAATTAATGACCATTTACCGACAAACCATTTCGACTATTTTCGACCATTTACCGACCAAAGAATTTGGCCTGCAAATGGTCTCCCAAATGGTCGACACGACCACTGCAATTGTGGCCGAATAAATTTTGATTATCATTGTCGGTAATGGTTCAAATGGTCGGTAATTACCGACCATTTGGAGACCATTTACCGACCAATGATATTAAAAAATTTTGGTCGGTTTTTGGTCGCAATTTGGTTTGTAAAATAATTTTTAAATATTTTTTTTTGCCATTTTGAGTTTGATATCTTGCTTTTAAATATATATATATATTAAGATTACGAAACAAAAGAAAAGTACAATAGTGCATGCATATTATATAAAGAGAGTAAAAAATATTTTAAAACAAGCAAACTAATATATATACTGCATATATATAGTAAATAAGTCAAGAGAAAATAAAAACATGAATTCCCAAATCCAAGATAAGACACAAAAAAAGCCAAGGTGAATACACTCAATCATCCAACCTGGGCCACACACCGCGATGCCGTAGACATCCATCCTCGCATGTGAGATAGCCTGCACCGTAGAGCCGCTCGCCGCCGCTAATCCCGATGGGCGGCTGCCGCAGTGTCAGAGGTGCCGGAGTAGATGCCGAGCTGGAGACGCCGAACAATCCGAGCAGATCATCAGTATTGAACCGCAAATTCACCTTCCCGACACTTTCAGAAGCTGCCGCAACGCAGACGCGAACTCATCCCTATCATCCTCATACGATCGCGCGTCAGCTTCTGTGACGCTGCCAATTGATATCGTATCGCATTTATCGCTGCCCCGGAAGTCCTCTATCACGAGAACAAATTCAAAATGGTCCAAGACGGAGCTCATAATCTGGTCGTCTATGAGAGGAACGATGATGTCGACGAACCGACGCCATAGACGACATCTTCCTTTTGCCATCAACAAATTTCATACCAAATTCGACTCAGACAACCGGTGAGCTGATGAATGAGAAATACCCGCCAGACCATCACATGAACCCGAAGTAGACTGAATACGCTGAGTCAGCAAATAGCCTAACATTTCCTCATATCTCGCCTAATAAACATGTAAAATAAGTATTTTAATTTATCTTCAAAAAATAAAGAGAGAAGTATAAACCAAATTCGATTATATTTTACATGTTTCCCGGGGTCCGTTGACAACCCGTCACTCGAATATTATGGATGCTCTGCAACCCGACACCACTTCACATCGAGTCCCTTTCTCCAAGACTGATTTAACGAAAATCGCAGTCTCCTTTGTACCTGGGAGCTCTACCAAATACAACATGTCCCAATAACATGATTTTTGCGATATTTTATGCTTTAAATTTATATTTGAAGTTAATGATTTTAAATATAAAAAAAACAATTCAAGCATGAGCCAAGATGTTAACCCACTTAACCCAAATAGGCCGTAGCCAATTCCAAAGACAGGGCAATTAGGGCCCCAATTCTGCCTGGGCCATAAAAATTGAAGCCCTAATTCTCTTAAAAATTATGGGCTAAAGTGGGGCCGGCTCATATTCCCGCTCTATTTAGTTGAATAAATTTCCCACATGACCTACAACTTTTTTAACTTGAAGTATGAACTCACTCTAATTTAATACGTATCCATATTATCATGTACCCATTAGTCAGACAAAGAAACCATGGTGAATTGAATCAAGGATACAAGATAACTTGACATTTCAATAGCACATTTCTACTCATTAGACAAGAAGTAGCCAGCATGTGGGAAATAAAAGAGCAATATTCTAAATTACTTATATCAAGCAATAACACTAGATCACACACTGGGAGAGTCTGACCTGTCAACCTGTGGTTCAACCTGACTCCGATAGACCCATTTATATATACAAAATAAAAAATATATTAGAATGCAATACCAGAGGAAGTTTTAGATTGATCATAATTGGGAAATAATACAAACCATATTTTAACATCCCACCCACCATCATAGGACCACTTTCTTCTCTTTATTCTTTCTAAGTTTGAGTCTTATCTAGGTTTCTCTCATGCATGACAAAACAACAAACATATCTTCCAACTACATGTGTTTCACCCTCACCATGAGAATGTGACCGGTTAGCCTTGCAAATCTGATACCTTGGCTACTGTGGTGATCAAAGAACCACAAACATTTTAGTGGTCAAATTTGAATAAGATAAATATTCAACATACTTAAAAATCTAATGTGGAGAAACCCCCATATGCCATATTTGTGATCCCAAAGAACATCATAGACAAAATTTACCTTGCCAAGTGCGCATTCAAAGAACAAATAAAGTGGAATAGTTTCACTTTATCCCCATCATAATTTTGAAAGAAATTCTTGGTCATACTGTGGAAAAAAAGAGAATAAGAAGTAAATATTTAAAAGCACTTACACCTGAAATAATTAGCATAACAAAATTTGAGGAAGAAACCCAAATTCATGTTTCGATTGTCAGGACACCAACCAGAACAACATAATAAAGAACATTCTTTTGCTATGGAAGAAAAAAAAAGATAAATAGGGAAGAAGTATCATCAGAGACTTAAATAATAAATACTACGAATCATGGACGCATGATTTCATTCTTTAGCTAACCAGAAAATATAAAGAACATTAATTCTCTCATTTCCTTCTTCTTAATAACCGCATGGTAAGAAATTTAAAATTAATTAATCTTCGATTTGTCATTGTTTATCTCACGTAGGGTAGAACTTAGCACACTTGTAAAAACTGTAACTCAATTAGATTTTTTATTTTAATCATATTTACTGGAAACCAAACAGAATACCTGGAAGCCCTAACTAAAATCACGCATCCATCATATTGTTGCAGTTTTTTTCACAAGTGATCGTGGATTCCTCCAAAGAAGAAAATAAACACACAAAGAAATTAAACCAAAAACCTACCATCAAAGTGGAAACGTATCGATGAGAGGCGCAGTGGTGGAACAGACGGAGGCGAGGCGCAGAGGAGAGGAGGCCAGGGGAATGTAGGATATTGCATATTTACGGGTTTACTGCGTGGCGTGATCGACGCCGGCGGTGGACGTGGCGTGACGGGCGCGATGGTGGACGGTGGCGTGACGGCCACGATGGTGGGACGGTGACGTGACGGCTATAAGGTTGGGGGCTATGCACAAACTTGCCGCTGCCATTACCCAAAGGGAGGAAATCGGAAAACCAAAAGGCAAAACGCATTTCCAAATTTCATGTTTTTGATTTTTATTTTTACCACCGAATTATTTATCGACCAATAAATTCTATCTGTACCAAAAAAATGCTTTATTTTTGATTTTTATTACCGACCAAATTTCATGTTTTTGATTTTTATTTTTTAATTACCGACCATTTACCGACCAACAAATTTGGTCGGTAATTAAAATTTTTTTATTTTTATTTTTGATTTTTATTACCAACCAAATTTCATGTTTTTGATTTTTATTTTTTAATTATCGATTATTTACCTAACCAACAATTTGGTTTGCACTAAAAGTTTTTAGTCGCTCTATTTACCACCATTTTTCATGGTAATTTATTTTGGTCGTTACTTGGCTCCAGAATTGGCTCCAATTTTTTGGCGGTAATTCCCGCTTTAATTTATTATTCTCAATTTATGACCAAAATTATTCGCCCAGAATATGGTCTATCTTGGTCGAATTTCTTTTCACCAAACCTCGTCTCTCTAAATGGTCGTGATTGCGCAATTAATGAATTAATTTTAGTCGGTAATTTGGTCGGTAATCTGGTTATTTTTAGTAGTGACTTCACCTTAGGGCGCTCCGATTCTGTTTGCTAAGAAAAAAGACAAGACTCTTTGACTATGCATCATCAGCCGACAATGAACAATGTCAAGAATCAAGAATCGCATCCTTCGCCGAGGATCGACGACGACATTCCGATCGCCGAGAGGGCACATGTCTACTCCAAGATAGATCTCCGTATGGGTTATTATCAGTTGAGAGTTAGGAAGGCTGATATCCCTAAGACAACGCTCAGAACGCGGTACAGGCATTTCGAGTTCACAGTGATGCCTTTCGGATTGATGAATGCACCAACAACATTCATGGATCTCATGCATAGGGTGTTCCAGCCTATTTAGATTAGTTTGTGGTAGTCTTCATTGATGACACCTTGATCTACTCCAAGACAGGAGGAAAGGCGAGGAGACCAGGATTGCTTCCAGCTCCCTCGTGAGAACATCAAGATACGCCAAGTTCGGGGCAAGTGGGAGTTTTGGCTTACCGAGGTGAAATTCAGCATGTAGTTGTCATCTTTCAGGACAAGGACCCAAGAAAGTGAGGTAGTTAGTGGAGTTGAGAGAGGCCAAAGTTAGTATTCAAGATACACAGTTTCTTGGGATTGGTAAGGTACTATCGGAGATTTATTGAGGATTTCTCCTGACTAGTTGCACCGATGACGAGATTGACCCAGAAAGAGGTCAATTTTGAGTGGAATGAGCAGTGTGAGAAGGCATTCTAGGAATTGAAAAGGAGGCTTATGTCAACCCCTATCCTGATAGTCCGAAAAGGGGACAGATGTACACAAAGGTATTGCGACAAGCTCCAAAGACTCGACTAGGATGTTTTGACGCAGTCCGGAGGGTGGTAGCCAGGTTCTGAAATTAAAACCATGTTTTAATTACTCCCACACATGACATGGAGTTGGCAGCTATAGGCTTTCGCTAAGATCTCAAGTCACTACTATATGGGCGAAAGCACCAAGTATTCTACACCATAAAGTCCAAGTATATCTTACACAACGGCCTCAAAGATGAGTAAGAAATAAGAAATGGATGGAGTATCTGGAGGATTATGGCTTCACTTTACATTACCATCCTAGTAAGGCAAATGTGGTGACTGATGCGCTCAAACGGAAGTCATAGGGAGTATCAAGGTGTAGCTTCTCGAGATCGGGCATATGCTCGTTACGGACATGACTACGCATGCTGATCGTGCCTTGTGGTGTTCTTTGGGAGTTTAGTGGATAATGCTCTTCCCTAATGAGCGAAAGGATCGAAGTCCCGTGGACAGACGCAGTAGATATTGTCTGTCAGTGGGATCAAGTACGCCAGAACGCAGGATAGCGCGGCCGGGCCAGTCTACACCGGGTGATACTTCAAGATGCGGAACAAGTTATGGTTTCCCAAATGACGATATGAGGATATTCTCGTGGAGTTCCATTGCCTCGCTAAAGGTATCTAGGTGGTACGGCACGTACTACAAGATCTTCATCATTAATATTATTGGAGTGGCATGAAGAAACATGTGGCGGACTTTGTTCGACAATATCTCATGTGTCGTTGCGTAAAGCGCCGAGCACCATAGGCCAGCAGGTTACTCCACCGGAAGTAGTCAGTGGAAGGAACATATCACGCATGGATTTTGTGACTTACTACACAACATCGCTAAGCATGACGCGGTGTGGGTGATAAGGATCGACTCACCAAGTCGGCACATTTTTCTAACTAGCGCGATGACCTTCACATTTATAATTCTATAGCGGCATATTGCCAAGAGACTGTCTGCAGATATGGAGTGTCTGCCTCTATCATATCAGACGGGGATCCCGTGTTCATGGCTCACTTAATAATAGAGTTTCCGAGCCACAGGAATACGCTGATGACGAAAAATCGCCGATCCATAGACAAAAGGCCAGTCGGAGAGGACAATATAGGTTTTGGAGGACATGTTGCCGGCATGCATTCGAGATCTCAAGGGTTGCTGAGAAGAGCATTTTCCCTTGGTAGAGTTCGCCTATAAGAACAGTTATCAAGCTTAAAGATACTGCATGGCAATCTATGAGGTTTTGTAGCCTGGAGGCCATATCATCTCACTGCTGACAGAGTGAGAGAGATCAAACAGAATATCCTGATTTAATTCAGACACCTTTAGAGCAAGAATTTGACACTAAACCCATGGCTCTCGCAGCCTACAGAAGAGTTATGCCTACTGCATCGACGACCTAATTCCCCAGAGTTTGGCGGCAATCATGTCTTCTTAAAGGTGATACCTAAGAGAGGAGTGGTCGACTTCAATAAGTGAGGAAAACTGTCACCGAGGTATATCGGGCCCTTCGAGATACTCGAGAGGGTGCGTACAGTTGCATTTCAGTTGGTTTTACCGTCGAGTTTATCCGGTGTCCGTGAGGTATTCCATGTTTCCATGCTCTGGAAGTACACTCTAGATTCAACTCATGTAGTGGATTAGGGCGAGCTTATTGCTGATGTGGATGAGACCTTCGAGGAGGGGCCAGTGCGTATCATGGATAGCCAGGATTAGGTTTTGTGAGGCAAGACTATGAGACTAATGAAGGTGTTGTGGCAGCACCGAGGAGTGGAAGAGGCAACATGGGAACGCGAGGACACGATGTGTGCCACTTATCCTTTCTTATTTAAGGATGCAGGAACGCTATTTAGTCATTTGGTAATTTAAAATGATCAAGGTATATGTTTGAGATTTTAGGTATGTGTGTAATTTTGCTGATGGCATTTTTAAAGGGGGAGAATAAACCGAAAAAACTAATTTTCCTAAAAATGGCAAATGATAATTTTCCATTAGAAATGTTGAAAACCATAAATTTTCTGGGGATCTTGACACAAATGAATTTAATCACAGAACTCTCTCAAATCTAGCTACCCAAGTGCATTTCGTTGGATTATGAGATAGTCGAAATTTCACATATTTTGAGGCACGGGTGTCGGATGACACATGGAGTGGTGCCACATGGAATGATCATGTGGATGCCACATGGCAGGCTTAGAGGAGTGAACATGACATGAGAATCATGTGTTGTGGCGTTTTCCACCTAGTGCATGTGTCCATGTGACACATGGCACATAGCAAATGAATCTATGCTTAAAGACACATGTCAAAAGAGTATAATAGAAAGCTTCATGAGGAAGCTTCTCTCACTGGATCAAACCAAGGAATAGCTTAAGAGAGAAGAAAGAATTCGGTGGAGAAAAGAAGAAAAAGAAAAGAAATGAGAAAAAAGAAAAGAAATGAGAGGAAAACAAAAGAGAGGAGGAAAAAAAATACGTGCGTGGGAGCATGGTGTTGGGAAAGAGTATGAAAAAGGGCTCCGATTCCGATGTTCCGCATGGCCTAAGTTGATGCCGAGAATTAAAGGGTCTTACTAACGAGCTACGAGTAGGTGCCAAAACAAAAAGAGGTGCCTCTCCTACACGTGGTTCCTCTTAATCTAAGGGTCGCAGGAATAGTCGTGGTGTGGTTCAAATTTCAACCATGTGACCGAAGTTTCTGATATTGTGAACTCCGTTGGGATAGTTTTCGGACGGTTGAGGACTGCTTGCGGTTGAATTTATAGCCGTACGACGCCTTTGAAAGTTATTAAAAAAAATAACAAAACAAAAGCTGAAATTTTTGGATCAAGTCCGGATTATTTCCAAGGTCGAGTATGGCCGAGAATGGCTAGTTGGTGTGGACTGTTTTTGTGTGTTATTACTGGAAATATAATAACATGCTGAATGTGTTGTAAATATGTAAATTATATGCTTTCGATATAATTATCCATGGTACTTGGCATAAAGTACGGTTTATAAATTGTTCCATGTAGTGCTCATTATACATGTAATATGAGATAGCATGCAATGGTATTTTGCATTGTATATGTACGGGGGCATCACATTGAGTTGGGTGTGTGTGCATGGTTATAATCATTCATCATTCTTGGTGAATGGGTGGTGAGCTCGGTACCTTGGACTACGTCCAACGGAGTCTCACGGTTTCATGGCATGAATAAATATACGTGTGTTGGGCACAACAAGTAGGGATGGGGATACCCCCAAAGTGAAACTCGCAGAGTTTCTGCTATACATGATCCCCCGCTTCTGAAAGTCCGTAAAAAATTTGTGGTGGAAAGCGCGCGGCCATCCCGCAATGAGAACCCAAAACTGCGGGCCCACAAATGCATAAACACACGGATTTTGATTAAAATCAAAATGGACATCGAGGGTATATTCTTAATGATTTGTTTTATAAACAAAAGATTTTGTTTTTGTGCGGTCATCGGATGAAAAACAATAATGATGAGTTTTCACACTTCGCATAAGCATGTGTGAGGGAGTCGGCAGGACCCGACATGTGGGTGGCCGTGAGCCACATGTCATTTCACATGTAGGATTCCCATTTGAATGCAAGTTGATGTGTGTGTATTATTGTGTGAACATGGCATTGCGCTTCACTTAGGTGCGGGATAACCCTTGTAGAGTTATCTTTGGCGAGCATTGCTCACCCCCATCGTGGGACCTTTTGAAAGTGGCCAGCCATGCAGCGGCTGGACCTCATCCAGACCTCGTGTGTGAAGAAAGTCGAACCCGAGGGCTTGAGTGGGAAATCTTTTGGCAAAAACTAGATTTTCACAGGTAATATTGTGATATAAAAGAGTTGTAACTCGAACTCTTATGAACTATTTTGATAAATTTTGTTTATTTTTATAAAATATATGCATGAATGGATCCCTGATGAATGGGATGCATAGGGTGGTGGGTCGAGATGGTTGATATGCATACCACGTGTATTCCACGCGATTGATTCGTTGTCAACGAGATCCGTGGTTTTTGGGAAGAACACAATGGTGTTATAGATTTTATCAAGTCACTGTCAATAAGAGGTTTGTGATAGTCAAAGAAGACCCTTGAGTACATGTTAAATGGTCTAAGATCCTCATCTTGCCTTTATTTGTTAGTGACATTTTGTGATTTTCATCACCAAAGGGTGCCTATACTCCACTTTTGAGATAAAATGTACGAATATATGTCCAAAGTTATGATCCTAGACAAAGGGTAGTTCAAGAAGACTTATCAATAGTTAATTACACGAAGAAGCGTTACAACCACTCACTTCAGTAGAACTCGCCTTTAAAAGCTAACTCATAAGGGGAGGGAGTCTAATTGTTATAAACCTACAAGGCCAAGTCTTTTTTTAGCAATGTGGGATTCCAAATGGGTCATTACAATCCGACGTCCATGGCGGTTGATGACTTCATGAACCCCATCTTTTTTAAAAGCAGCCCTCCCACAATTCTAGGATAAGGGGCCATCCCCAAGAAATAAATTGCTTTTGATACCCGAGTTACAATCATTTGAGTAGAACTCATTCTTAAAAGCTAGTTAATAAGGGGTGGGAACCCAATGATTATAAACCCATAGGGCCAAGCTTTTTCTTAACTCACCCTTGACATATATATACATAGGGGTGGGCATGGTTCAGTTAACCTAACCATATCACCCAAAAAAAACCATCCATCGGTTTTTGGTTTATTATTTATTTAAACCAAAAACCTAACCATTAATATGGTTAACCAAATCTTTGGTTAACCATTTTTCGGTTAACCATATATCAATTTTTTGGTTAACCATAATCAAAATATAAATTTTCAATTCCATAATCATATATTAAATTAGTTCAAATTATAATGAGTAATATATGTACAATAAAAATACAAAGAATAAAAGAATAAATTGTAATATATTCATTTGCAATCTCATGACACTTGGTGCATCTATATTCTATAATACATCCATAAATAATATATGAAACGCATGGATCCATGGGATTAAATAATTTAATCATGGTTTTTTTTTAATCAACCACTTGTTTTAACAACTTTAATAGAAAAAGAAACTACATAAAAAAACACAACTTATATGTTTTGGTTTGGTGAGAATAGGTTGGTTCAAAAAGTGTCATACATTATATATTGCTATAAACTACTAATATAAGTGTATGGCCATGGAATCTAGTGCATAATGTCTTCCTCCAGTTTCAAAAGCAAACATTATATCAAAATATTAGTGTAACCTGCCAACAAAAAAAAAATTATAATACATCCACAAAATTTAAGAAACTATGAATATTAGAGTGAAATTATAAATTGATAAGATATCAATATCACCTTTGCAGGACTAATTCCATCATAATCATCAATACTCACAAGAGGATGTTCTTCAATTACACAAGATGATTCTACAAAAAAATAAATAAAAGAAAAGTTTGTTAACAAATAGTTTTATTAAATACAATCATTACTTATAATAAATTTACAACATAAAATATATGAAAATTTACCTAATTCTAATTATTTCAATTGTTCCAAGCTTTGTTCAAGATAAATATGATTAGGCAAATACCACAGTCAATCTTGAGCACAAATGAGAGCCTCTACAATTATAGGAGCTAAAGTACTTCGAAAATAATCAAGTACTTGCCCTCTAGTGCTAAAAGCGGATTAGAGGCAACTGTTGATACTGGCATAACTAACACATCATGGTCCATGATTGAAAGTACTATATATTTAGTTGAATTTTCCTTCCACCAACTTAAAATTTCAAAAGAATTGTCATTACAATCTTCACATTCATCACCCAAATATTTTTCACATTCACTTTTAGTCCCTGTATTTCCTTGACTCACCTTTTGCCTTTTATACATAGAATTCAAATAAGTTGAAGCACAACCATCATCATTTACCAAACTAATATTCTTAGATTGCACTCTTGAATCATTAGGTTGTTTTTGTGATGTATTATAAGCCTCAAACATAGAAATAAACACATAATTCACCTTACTTTTCAATGAAGTAGCCTTATCAACATCATAAGTTTGGTCGATCATCCAATTTACATAATCTAATTTGCACCTTGGATCAAGAATCATAGCAATAAACAACATAATATTCACGTTATCAATGTTGGCCCAATACTTATCATATTTCAATTTCATTCTCATAGCCATTAATTTCAAATCAACATCATCACTTAAACACCAAATAGAAATCATAATCCCAAAACCATAAATTTTCATACCGTACTCATTTCCCGTGACATAAAGTGAACTGGAAAATTTCAAAGTAGTCTCATAAAATACCTTAAGAAAAGGAATCAAATATTTAGCATGTTGCCAATCAATTTAAGTAGGCAAACCCTTCTTTGCATAGAGTTATTTCGTGTATTTAATATCGACACTTTCCAACAATTCAAAAGCCTTTTGAAATTTCAAAGCCGATTCTATCATCAAGTATGTGGAGTTCCACCTAGTTTCAACATCCAAGCACAAGAAAGCATTGCTTTCTATTTTCTCTTGCTTTATACAAGACTTGAATTTCTGAAGTCTAGCAGAAGAAGACCTTACATATTTTACTGCACTATGAATTCTAGAAATAGCATCACTTACTTCACTTAACCTATCTTTTATGGTCAAGCTCAAAATATGAGCTGCACATCTCATATGTAAGTACTCACCTTACAACACACTTCATTTCCAACTATTAAGTCTTCTTTTTAAAGATTGAATGCACCCATCATTTGAACTCACGTTATCAACAGTTATGCTAAACACCCTAGAAATTCCCCAATCAAGCAAGCATCTCTCAATAGCCCGACCAATTATTTCACCACTATGACCAGAAAGTGGACAAAAGTTTAAAATTTTTTTATGCAATTTCCAATTATCATCAATAAAATGAGCAGTGAGAATCATATAACTTAAATTCTGAATGGAAGTCCAAGCATCAGTGGTGAGACACACCTTGGTTAGTAATTTCTTAAAGTAATTCTTCAATTGATTCTTCTCTTTTGCATAAAGAGCAAAGCAATCTCTAGCCACAGTGTAAAGTGAAGGAATAATAAACTTTAGTTGCATTATATGACAAAAATCCTTAAACCCTTCATGCTCGACATATTTGAATGGCAACTCATCAATAATGACCATCCTAGCAAGAAAATTTCTACATTCTACTTGATCAATAGACCATGTTGCAAGGGATTGCACAATATTCTCATTTAACTTCATGGGTTGGAATGCTAATATTCTTTGAGTTTCATCAATATTAGGTTGATATCTCTTACACCTAGTTAAATGATTTCACAAGCAACTTGAGCCATTAGCTGATGAACATGCAGGGTTTTTTCACAATACTTACATGTCGCTTTTCGATCACTTGGATTAACAAATGACAAAATATTTTAATGATTCCATACGTCGGCTTTGGTCTTGCTTTTGCTCTTGCTAACATCTACATTTGCATTAAATTCTCTTGTTAAATTCTCACCATTTGAAGTAGAATGAGAAGTAGGAATAGGAAGAGAAACAGGTACATCACTCGAAGCATCTTTGGTAGATTGAGTATTTTCATCTACACTTGACATCTATGGAAAAGAAAAAAAGTAAGAAATAGAGTATAACTATAATTAAAAAAAATGTCTTGTAAATAATGATATCTAATATCACTAAATAATATTTCTCATATAAAATATAAAATTTAATTAAATTTCTAAAAAATATGATATACCAAAAAATGCATTAAATAAGACAAATAATTAAGCAAAGATTGTACAATTTCTTTAATGATACCAACAAATATACATTAAAGCAACATATGCCAAAAATACAAGATTTAATGATGTTCAATCAATGTCGATTAAATTAATAAATTCCATATTTTAATATATAAAAATACAATTTTTTTTCTTGTATATTTTTTCAAGTTTTATAATAACATATCATGTACTTGAAACAAGAGAAAATCAATGGAATTGAAACCGAAACAAAATAAAATAAATAAAACGTACCTTGTTTTATTAATGGAAATCAAAATTTGTGATCGTATACAACTTCTGGAGAGAGAAAGATGAACCAACGGTATTTTAGTTTTAACTTTTAAGATCTGACATTGTCAGTTATATTTATAACAAGATAAATTAGAATTTGATCTCAATAAGTTAATTTAGTCGCATCTCAACTTTTTAGACTTATACTTCATATTGGAATGTTTCTTTTTAGTAATACGACACGTCTACGGTCTACCTATATAGAAATTTGTTTTCATAATATATAAAAATAGAAAATCTAACTATTTAAATTTGTCAAAAATAATATAATATATAAATTCATAAAATAAAATTTTGAATTGCTTTGTGAGATTTTCCTCTCTCAATTTCCTATTGCTTTGTATGTCTATTAAGCTATTATAAGTGATAATCAATTTTCTGGAGAATTTAGGAATTCCAATTTGTGTTTTTTTTCCTTTTTTTAGTTTCAAATTTCTAGAAAATATTGGCAATAGGGGTAATTCTATTATTATTATTTTCTCTTTGAATGAAAATCGAATTATTACTTCCTTTTTAAGATATTAGTTACTTATTTTATGTTTTTAATTTTCAATCTTTGATAGGTTTTTTTTTTTTCTATCATTTTAGAGTGAAGATTTTGAGAGAGATTGAGAATAAGTAAGCCCCCAATTCTTTGTTTTTCTTTTGGGTGCTGTTTGGATTTCAGGAAAAGTGAGGGCGGTAAGAAAAAGTAACTTTAGCAGTATTGAAAGTCAGTTGAGTTGATTTTTTTGTTTTGTATTTTATTTTGATTTTCGGAACCAGAAACAGAATACTGGAAAGTTTGATAAGTTGGAGTTCCGTAGTTGAAAGTGGCAATTTTTGGATGGTACAAACCCCAAAGCCCCATGGAAAGAGTTTTTCCGTGCTCTGCTGGGGAACAGTCAACAGGTGAGGGTGATGATCAGATAATTATGCAGTTTTCTGTTGTAAGTGTTAGCAAGGAGTGTGAATTTTGATAGTTGTTTTCTCTGTAGGTGGACGTTGATTGCTTGAAGACTTCCAGGGATAACAGATAATGAGATTAAAAACTACTGGAATTCTCATTTGAGCAAAAAACTACAACAGAAAGAAAACAAAACTGGGACTTCAAGTGCAAGAGAGAATGTACCCTAGAAACCCGAAGACAATGTAGAGGGCAGTGAAGAAGACGAAGCTAGAGGAAGTACGTTCCTTGACTTCTCAGCTGAGGGCTCCTCTGGTTTAGAGTGGGTGAATGAGTTTCTTGAGTTTGATGGAGAATCATAGCTCGTCGAATAAAGGTGAAGCTGTCAAGCTGGTGTGAATGTCTGTATCATGGAAGAGTCTGTTCAGCTAGGAAGAGTTTTTTCTTTTTAATTTCTGTACAAACTAGAAAGCTGCTGTATCATGTAAAGCATAGCTTGTGATTTTCCTTTTTAATTTCTATTGCACTTCCACTTATTGAGTTTCTCAACAGCCAAACAGGATTCGGTTCATGTGATTCTCAGCAACCAAACATGTCATTCCATGTTTTTTTTAGTTTTTTTTTTTTTAATTATTCGGTCGATTCACCCAAACCATGATTTTAGTGTTTTATAAACCGAAACCAAAACCGAGATTTTTATAAAACAAAAACCTAAACCTAACCGATTGATTCGATTAACCTATTTTTCGATTCGGTCTCGGTTTGATTTTTCGGTTGGTTCGGTTTTTTAGGTTTTTTTGCCCACCCCTATATTATACAATGGTTATAATCTGGTTTCTTAGCATTTTCTTAAACCTTAAACCAATGTTTTAAAAATCAAATCGGTCCAACAGATTCAACCATCCTTTTCTTAACTCACCCTGACATATATGTTAGTAATAGTGCTCTAGGCCTATCGTATGGACATGGTATTTTGACTATTTATGAGAATTAATTATTATGATGATTTGCATGTTTATTATATAATGTCCTTGAATAATATTATTAATTATTCTAAATGTCCCTAATCGGTTATTGTTATGGGAATAATGAATTAAGATTAGCATAAGTTTGATTGATATTCATGGGATGAATATGTGTATGAGATACAAATCAAATTTATATCTATTTGTTGAGAACAAATTACTGGACAAGACTGGCCTCTGAGATTAATACATGGATCAAAGTCATAAGTTAATCTCTAATAGTTTGCGGTCATTAAATCATTTGACCTCGAGATCGCTATAGCGTTCTCAACATAAGGAATATTGTGTTTTTAATATAATCAAACGCTGTTCTTAATCGGATTTCTATAAAGGTTATACTTCTGAACATAACAAGAATTGGCGTGAAGAAGATACGAGCCGATTAAATGGAATTTGTCCCTCTTATTATAAGAGAGATAATCTCTGGTCCCTCGACAATCGAGACCGCAAATGCATGTATCGTGCTCAAACGAATCTGATGCAGATCAACGTCATTTGTTTAGTCGCCTAATTGGGTTTCGATCAAAGATAGAACGATATAAGGTTGACTTTGTTCATGCCTTATATTCTATCAAGATATTATGAGACAAAAGGATTACGCTATTACCATATTAAGGCTGTCTCTGATCATGAGCTTTCATTTAATCCTGGTAGTCATAATGTCTTGCTAGAGGCCACTTATGACTTGTAGGATCAAATGATTTGTGCTCACGCTAATGTGTTAATTGAACCTATAGGGTCGCACATTAAGAAACTTAATAATAATCTGTTATGGTTTTTCATCTTCTCTCAGAAGAATTTAAAACGATGAGATTATTTTTTAAATTACAAATAACAATTAGTTGTTATTTAAACTAATTTAATTTTGAGAAAGTTTAAATTTGTGAAACGGTTATGTCTTTAAACTGTTATGTTTTTTGTGAATTTAAATTGTTATTTAAATTCAATTTAATTTTAAGAAAGTTTAAATTTGTGAAACTATTATACCCTCAACTTGCCATAGTTTTTGTGCATTTAAAATTGTTATTATTTAAAAGAGTTTTAAATATATAATAATATAAAATGAAACGCATGTGATCCTTGGTGGGTTAAGGGATAAATTTTTTTAAATTCCACTACATTTATGTTCCAATCGTATTGATTTTTCGCCTCAGAACTCCAACAATACATACATACATATGCACATACATGCATACATACATACATATAGAAAGATATATATATATATATATATATATATATATATATATATATATATATATATATATATATATATATATATATATAGGTATATATATATAATATGGTTTTTTAGCCTTTTCTAAACCTTAAAACTATAACACTTCCATATTTTTCTGATTTGGGACAAATCTTGAGACATCATGGAATGAGGTGTTAATTGAGGCGCTTTCCTTCTTGTGAAATGTAAACTATAATATAATATTATAATAATAATAATTTTTATGATCTACTGCAAACGAATTTCGAGGAACTTTAATTTTTGTAAACTAATTCGTATGTAAGAAAGAATGAATAATAATGAATGATGAATAGAGACTTACAAAAATTTGGTTTTTTTTTTTAACTAAAAATAAAAATGAAAAAGAACATAAGTACGAGATTTTCTATTTTTAAAAAACTATTTTACTTTTTATAGAGAATGAAGGGATATTTTGATAAATATTTAAATAAACATGGATAATAATAAATAATGACTAAATAAATTAGTTGTATTGCTTAAATACATTAACAATATACATCCACTGATAAACTGATTTATATATATTGATATTTATGTAGCATAAATGTTTTATTTAATAAAATTAAAAATATCAATGTATTTATATGAAATATAATTTTTATTATATATTTATTTTTTATTTTAATTTTTTTATATTATATATTATATATTTATGACGTCATCAATTCAATCGTGGTTTGACCATCGGTCTGACCATTGAATCATAGACTGGTAACTTTTCCATTTAGTCATCGACCTGATTTTTAAAACATTGCTCCAATAATTTTTTCCATTCTTTTCATGTGAAGTTGATGTATAAAAAAATAAAATAAATTAAAAACATATTTAAATGCCATATTTATATATTTATCTATACAAGTATTAAATAATTTAAAAACATATAATTTGTTAAATAAATTTTAATTTTCTTTTATTTTTTTCTTTGTGAAACTAAATACTAGAAAAACATTTTCTTAACTTTTTAAATATTTTTAGAAATCAAATGTAGTAAATAAATATGAATATCTTGACTATAATCCTCGATTTTTTTCATATAAAAAGGACAAAAATTATTAAATTTAAATACTACAAAAGTAAAAAATGAAAAAAAAAAAAAAAAAAAAAAGAAAATAGTTGAGGGCTAATCTTGACATTCATTAGAGGTTGCATGTTATGCTAAATCTTGGCTATGCTCCTTGGAAAACAATGAAGTAAATACTTCAATATCTTATGTAATTTAGGTGAGTGCAAATTGATATTTGGCTATGCTATTTTAATTAATGATGATGTCATCGTCTTAATTAGGGTAATAAAAACAAAGCATGTATTTTTTCAAAAAAAAAAAAACAAAGAATGTATAACATTGTCCAACTTGAAGTTATAGAGTACTATATTACTTGTTTAGCTACTGTTCAGAGGGTGCTTTTTTGGGGAGGTTCTTCTTGAGCTTAGTAGCGTTGCAACATGCTCCTTTAAGCTAAGTATGATATACTATGACAGCTTGGTGGCTAATTACCTTATGTTTGAAACCAAGAAAGTATTAGAGAAAAAAATATATATTAAGGAAAATAATTTTCTTGTGTTTGATTTCACCGTGGAAAATACAAAAGAAATTAAATCAAATATAATCAAAATTTTACATATTTTTAAATTTTATTGTCCTATATAATGATAGAAATAAATAAAATGAGTTCGAATAAATATATAAAATTAATTTATCAAGTATAAACTTATTTTTTATTTTCATTCAAAAAATTTTTCCCTTCCACTTTTCCTCCCTTTTTTCATTATATTTTTTTTTTCTTAATACTTTTTCGAGTTCCAACCAAAGCCTAAGGCTATGCTTGATTCCCAAAAATGCTAGGGATCCCTTTATATTTACTGGTTTTACTCCTCTTATTGGATTCCTTGGCTTTTTTCACTTTCTTGTCTGATTTTTTTTTGTAGGGAATTTCTTTATGGCTTTTTTTTTTCCATGTGGAAAACCTATGAAGTGTAAAACACTTCAATCAAATCTTCTAAGAAGTGTAAAGCACTCCAATCAAATCTTTATATAAGCCAAACAAAAAGAAAATACTTCCACGCAGTAGTTTGATAATGTAGATTATTGCTCTCCAGCCGAAAACCAGACAGAGCATTGCTCTCCAAAAAGTCTAGATTATCTTATACGGCACAAATATTCATACTACCAGAGAAATAAATAAACAAATGGATATTCAAAAGCAATATTTATAAATCCAAATATTCATATTGTCAAAAATAAAATAAATTCTCGTATTGCTAAAAAAAAGAGAAAATAAATCATGATTTGTGATGCAACTTCAAACTTAGGACTTGAGAAGGTAGCCGTTTCAAACCTAGCAGCCTTCAAACCTAGGATTGCCAAACGTGAGCAGACTGAAGAGAAAAAAAATGAAGAATAATACCTCATCTAAAAGCTTTCAAGTCCTTTGGCAAATTAAAATTTGAAGCCCTAGAAAATCAAATAAAAGATATAAAGGTGGAATATCTGGCACAACTTCGTTGTTCAAACAATGACTGAACATGAATGATGAAATTGAAGAGAAAGGGCCTTTTCTGTAACTTTCTGTGAGCTTCAAACAGGAAGAAGAATACCTCACCAATGAAAGCGGAGCCATCACGTGGTGGTAAGTCAAGGAGGTCTCGGAAGGTTTTTCCATGTGGCTTTTCTGTCTAGCGGTGTATGAGGGATTTTTCTTACATGACACTTAATTTGGTTGCGACCCACTACTTCCTACAGCTGTAAGATGATTTATAACATAATATGGTTGTAGCCCACTTCAGGGCATGAGACTGAACATGCTGATTACGGAATTTTAGCAGCTGCAACTAAAAATATATCCTAAATCTCTTTTCTTTATAGTAGGAAAGAGAAAAAAAACAGTGCCAAAACAATTTTCTTCCATTTAGGTAACCTAGAAAGTGGAAAGAAAAAATGCAAAGTGTCAAAATTGGCACCTCACTATTTTCCTCAAAAAACTGTGTGGAAGATAATGAAAATTTATTGGGCTCGGATTCTTCTCCCTCACTTTCAACCAGGGCTATTCTTCCTCATTTATTCATCATATTTCTTCCAGTCATGTCCCCAGACCTACCGTTTTTATTGCAACCGATCCCTCATACCGTTTTCAAATCTCACTGTTTCTTGCTCCATCCGGATCGCCATATTTTTGGGGTCTTCCAGTAACCAAACCTAGTTGGCATGGTCATCGGACGAAGTCAAAAGACGTATTATGTTTGGACTGAATCGGATGTGATTTTGGGATTTCTAGCGACAAAGCTGACAATTTGTTCCCTCCTAAACACCCGCTTTAAAGGGATCTCGAAAGCGGCGACGCTTTCAGGTCGATTCTGGCGTTAGCTAAAGCCGACCTAAACCGTTTGGAAAAGTTCAGGTATGAAGGCAGATTACCCAAGATGGCGGCAGGTCATGAGCTTTAAACTGCCCAGCATGACGCTTCAAAAGAAAAACGTCGAGGCGCAAAGATTAAACATAAAAGCCAAGTGACCGATTTTATTTAAATTATATTCAAAGATTAAAATAAAAAATAAAAGTAAGCATAAAACAATTCAAAATAAAATATTTCATTTAAAAATTTTATTCATCAAATATAATTACATTTGAAAATATATGAGGATTTAAAATAAGTACATCTCACAACTAGGTTGACATCTATTTGTTGTCAATCATTTGTACTTTTTTCAACCATAAGAAAATAAATACAATATACATTTAACAAATATTTTAATCACTATTTTTAAGTGAGAGATTATCAAGGATCCATTCATGTTTTGATAAATTTAAGTTCTCTGTATCAGTCATTAGTGCAGCTTCTCGAACATAATCGTGCAATCTCTTGTCCGCTAAATTCCAATCTTTTAAACATACTACTGCTTCGATTGCTTCAAGTAACAAATTACATCGTTTTTTACTAACCACTCTTCCACCTGCACTAAAAGCAGTTTCCGATGCGACTATACTCACAGGCACGGTTAATACATCACATGCAATAATAGATAACACAGGGTATTTTATTTGTTGTTTTTCCACCATTCTAAAATTTCAAAATCTTCATTGTCTTCAAATGGAATTGTTTCTACACTAAGATATCTATCTATATCGGTTGTAATATTCAGAGAACTAGTTGTTGCCTTTTTTTCTACTTTTAAACATTTCTAAAGGGCTTTTATAAAAAGATGAGGAGTTTGTCGTGGATGATGATTTTATCAAACTAATATCATTTCCATATTTTTCTTTATAAATATTATATAAAATATATAATAGCAATTTACTTCATTTTAATTTCTTGAATTTTTATTTGATCTTCATTGTAAATAACTTGCAACCATTCATCTAGAGCACATCAAATTTTAATCTAGGGTCCACAATTAAAAACCAATATAATAAATCAAAGGTACTTAACACCCCAATATTTTTAATCTTTTCTATCATTGCAAAAATTGTATCATTAAAAATTTCATAACTTAAATAATTTTTGTAGTACCATATAAATACTAGTTATTTATAATGACCCGATGTGAAGTTGGATAATGCGATTTTAAAAATATTTATTTAAGCATCAAAATTTTCAAAAAGATCTCGTAGAAGGTCCGCAATGTGCTAATCATAATCATTTAATACATCAACATCTACATCACTATTAGTATTAGATAGTTGCATTTCGTATAATTGTACAACCTTTTTATATTTTGTAAAAGCTTATAAGTAGAATTCCATCTAATTTGTATATCTAAACTTATATTTGTTCTTTTCATGTTTGCAATTTTGCAACAATAAAAAAATAATGCATGTTTTGCTTGGGAATAATTAATATTATATGCAATATCTCTAATTTTTTATAATGTACTATCAACTTGTTTTAATCCACTTTTACAATTAAATTTAAAATATGTATTCTGGCCCGTACGTGAAATAATTTTACGTGATCTCTTTTTATTTGCTGAAATCTTTTTAATCTTTGTATTCTTTTGCATCATTGTTAGAAGCATTATCTAATGTTATTGTAAATATTTTATCACAAATACCTAAATCTATAATTTCATCATTTATTAAAGTTGCTATATTTTTACCACTATGTGGAGTATTTATTGTTTAAAATGAAATTATTCTTTTATTTAATATTCATTCACTATCTATATAATGAGCAGTAATATATAAAAAGCCTCTATGCATTAAAGATGTCCAAATATCAGATGTTAAACAATTTTTTCCTTCAAAATTTACAAAATATTTTTTAAAATTTTCTCTTTCTGTTTGAAATTTTTTTATAATACCTCTTTTAATAGTATTTTCGGACTAACCTTTGAATTGAGGATTAATCAATGTTTGAATTGTTTCTAAATATTCATGAGTTTATATCATATTAAAAGGTTGTTCTTCTCTTATTATGTAATAAATCATTCCTTCACGACACGAAGACTCATCATAAGAAAAAAAATTTAAATTTCCACATTCATCTTTACCTAATTGCATATAATTTCTAATATCTACATTATGCTTAGCTTTATACTATTCATTATGTCTTTTTAGATGACTTGTGCCCGAATTTGATCAACCACTAAGAAGTTTGTTACAAATTTTACATTTTGCTTTTATTTCTTTTTTATTATTTTCTAAAATTATTTCTATTATATCAAAAAATTCCATATATTTGAGAGAGGGGGGGGGAGAGGATGGAGAGATGGGCTTGGTAGGCCTGTCTTGTTTGGGCCCGTGGGATGATCCATGGGCCTTAAAATTTTCTTAAGCCCCGTCCGACCTGTTGACCGGTCATCAGGCCAAAGGCCTCATTTCTCCGGGCCGCCCGGCCCGTTAAAGATCCCTGCACCCACCATTAGTTTAGAATTTTATCAACACCACCTTTATCCATTCATTGATTATTTTTTATTCAAATTTCAAAAATAAATAAAAGAAATTAGAATTTACTTGACTTTTAATTAAAATTTGATCCAAATTATAACTATATTAGTTAAACCAGTGATTTCCTTTTTTTTAAATTGAATTTTATATGCCAATGAGGTCTCCCTCAGTTGTCAAGGGTTGGCACTTGGTTAGGCATAGGAAATAACTAGGTTCGAGTGTCCAAGAGAACGTAATACTTCAATTTTGTAATGCTAGGTGATGAGGTTTGAAAAATAGGCGCGCAGGCCTACTCACTAGGCCCCGAGAATGGGGCCTATAAAACACCCAACAAGCCCCTAGCGGCGTCGGCCCAAAGCAGGCCCGGTCGAAAATCGCCCCGAGGCGGAGTATTGGATAATTGGGAGAAGGCCCATCACGCAAATCGGACTAAATCTATACTTGATAAGGAAAGTAGGATACTTCTACCATTGTGCTTATCCACGCAAATCGGACTAAATCTACGCCAATGAGAAAATAGGATAATTCTCAATAACTACTTATCCTGTAAATCAGAGCAAATCTACTCAGTAGAGATATTACCACCCCTCAATTATCCCTTATTAATTAGTTTACAATAAGGAAAGAAAATCTCCTACCCAATGAGAGAAATATTATATCATCCTCCGACTAGGAAACATACTATTCGGTGTCATCATCCAATTAGGAAACATACTATTGAGTATCATAATCCAATTAGGAAAGTTGTCCTTGATCATCATTATAAATACAAGGCCACCCACAAGCGGTGGTACGCTCATTCAGACGCCAATACTAAGCAATCTAAAGCAGTCTCTCTTTTCTCTCGAAAGAAAGCGAAAGCTTGGAACGCCAGATGACCCGCAGGCCTGACCCTGCGCAGGCCCCCTTCTTCTTTGTTCTAACTGCGGAGTGCTACGTCCGAGGCCAGGCCGATCAACATTGCAACGATCTGCCTCGGCTGGGATCCCGGGCGCTACATCCCGGCCCTTAAACAATCGGGTCCGGTAGACCCCACACGGTCGGCCAGTTCGGTTGAAAAATAAATCGATTTGGCGCGGAAATGCAGCGGGCGACCAGTTCTGTACAAATGGCGATTTTCTCGATTCTGCGATGAGTATCAGCGAGGAACCTGGCGGGAAGCGGCGCCCGATCACGAAGGATCGCGGGGACTGACGAGCAACGCGGTGGCCTACCACGGGCACGGTAGAAGCGATGCAAGCTAGCACGAATGAGGTGGAGCGCTCAGCCTCCTGGCCAAACGCGATAGAAGAGTTAGAGCAACACGGCCAAATCTGGCCTTGCATAGGGAGACACGAAGAGTTCGGGAAGGTCACGACTTCCCTCTCATGAGGGACAACCGCAACTCCTACAATGTAAGTCAACAAAACTGAACGGAATCTTGGCGGTGGATCCCGGTGACGATCAAACTTATTTTGGCTTCATCTCGCGCAAATTTCAATTACGCATCAGAAGAGGCGAGAATATCGAATAAACTCCATAGCAATGGTAGCCATACATAAGAAGGCCAAAGCACTCGGAAGTGAGCAAAGCGCTTCTGGTCTGCGCCAATCAGCATTAAAGACGCTCGCACCTTTCCAAAAAAGTTAGAAGTCGAATGGCCGCATGCAGTAGCTCACTTTGGCGAGTTCGTCTACTCGAGCGGTGGTACGAGTCGGATCGGCTTATTTCAATCGCCCTTTCGGCTACATCGCCACTTTCGGCTCAATCGCCACTTTCGGCTACATCGCCACTCGGCTCAATCGCCACTCGGCTACATACGCCACTCGGCTCAATTGCCGCCATTTCTATCGCCCGCTTTCGACTCTGACGCCACTTGGCTCAATCGCCACTCTGGCTCATTAGAAATGCGCTCAGCTGTCGCCACCGGCTGTCGCCCTTTCGGCTTTCAGTACCACTCGGTACGCCGCCACACCGGATCAATCGCCACTGGCTCAATCGCCCTTTCGGCTACCGCGCCACTTAGCCTGCGCGCCCTCGGCTCAATCGCCGCCGGCTACAAGCGCCACTTTCGGCTCAACCGCCCGCGGTACACATCGCCACTTTCATTTCGTCGCCGCCCGAAATTTTATCGCCCTTGACTCTGACGCCCTCGGCTGCCGCCGCTCGGCTCACAGCGCCACTTTCGGCTACAACGCCCTTTCGGCTCAATCGCCACTCATTTCTGGCCACTTTCGGCTCAATCGCCGCTCATTCTGACGCCACTGCTCAATCGCCACTCGCTCAATCGCCACTCGGCTTCCCATATGCTGTTTCAATTGCCCTTTCGGCTACATCGCCCTCGGCTGTCGCCACTCGGCTACATCGCCCTTTTCGTTGGAAGGCCACAGGCCACGGCGCCGAGCAAGATAATTCATATTGTGGGGCTCATCCCTCGACTAAAATGGACGAGCCCCCAGTATTTACATTGTAGGCCCTTCACTTGGACTTCAAACAAGCTTGGGCTCCCTCTACTGACCCCATTGGCTTGACCTGTGTTTTGCAGCTAAGCAGACGGGCTCCTTCTTACCAATTCATATTGTGGGGCTCATCCCTCGGCTCGGATAGGCGAGCCCTACTATTTACATTGTGAGCACTGCTGGGCCCCGACGGGCGGGCCCTCCTGTATTGCATTGAGCGGAGCCTTGGCATCTGCTGGTGAGCTGCCTTCACATTCATGTGTGGGCTCATCCTGAAACTCAAATGAATGACCCCTACTATTTACGATGTGAACCCTTCCATTGGACTTCAAGCAGGGCGGGCTCCCCACTATTTACATTGGCAGGCCCTTCCTTTGGACAGGGACGACGGGCGGGCTCCCTCTACTAGCTATTGGCGAGCCCCTTCACTTTGGACTTCAAGCAGACGGGCTCCCTCCCTACTTTATTTACGTTGGCAGGCCCGCCCGGCCTCCCGGGCAGACGGGCTCCTTCTTTGCAATTCATATTGGCAGAGGCTCATCCACCGGCTCGGATGGGCGAGCCTATATTTAAATTGGCGAGGCTTTTCCCAATGGCTCTGCACAGCGAGGCTCTTCCCAGCGGCTCTGCCAGCGAGCTCACATTATCTACATGGACCAGGCTCTTACAACGGTCTACTTCTGGCTCTTCCCCAGCGGCTCTGCTTGCGAGCTCCCATTATCTACGGACCGAGCTCTTACAGCAGTCTTCACGATGAGCTCTTCCCAGCGGCTACGCTTGACGAGCTCCACATTATCTACATGGCAGAGCTCTTTAGCGGTCCTACTGGCGAGCTCTTGACAGCTCTACTTGAGCTCCTATTATCATGGACGAGCTCTTACAGCGATCTGCCAATGAGCTCTTCCCAGCGTCTGCCAGCGAGCTCCTATTATCTACACGGGGCCGAGATCTTACAACAGTCTTCTGACCAGGCTCTTCCCAGCTTGACTCTGCCCAGTGAGCTCCTATTATTTACATGGAATGACTCTTACCACAGCAGTCTACAGCGAGCTCTTCATGACTCTACCTTGTGACTCCTATTATCTACGAGACCCGAGCTCTTGCTTTGATCTCTACTGAGCTCTTCCCAGCGGCTACTTAGAGCTCTGTTATACCACACGGACGAGCTCTATCTACACGGACAAGCTCACCCTAGATCCTATCGGCAGACGCCCTCCCCTCGGTTCATATGGGCGAGCTCACGCCAACAATTCTCTTTGCAGGCTGCTTCCCTTAATTCCACATGACTGACTCCGCTAACAATTCACTTTGTGAGCTCTTACTCAGTTCACACGGACAAGCTGCTCGACGCTATTCATACGAGGAGCTCCTCCCTCGGTTCACATGGGCTGGCTCCTACCAGCAATTCACTTGACAAGCTCTTCCCTCGGTTCCGCATGGGCGAGCTATATACTCGGTGTTCGCACCAGGCGAGTCCTCCATTTAGCTACATGAGGATGATCTACTGCCCGAAGCCCTTTCGCTTTGTGACCTCGGCCCAATCGGGTCGTGCGGCCCTAAAGGTCAGCCACAGCTCATGCAAGTGATTCAATGGAGGCGATCGCTCCAAGTTGGCCGAGTTCCACCGAAAATAAGTCATGCAGTTAAGGAATTGGCACAACTCATGCAAGTCGTGATGGAGGTCATGTTTCGGTGTGAGCTCCACGAAACAAAGTCTGTCTGATCGAGCTCAATACAACTCAGTACCGTCGATCAATAGAGGTCGATAGCTCCTGATTTGTGAGCTCTGCGCGAAAACAAGTCATGGAATCAGGGAATCATGCTCCCGGCTCGAGGCCCAGAGGCCCAGGTCGACGGATGCACCATCTGTTCGTTCGCGAGCTCAATCATTCTACCACAGGCCATCGCGGCTGAGGAATCAGTTCAACTCGAATTAAATCGTGAAGTGAACCTGACCCGGTTGGAAAGGGCTCGACTATAATTCAGGCCACGGCCTAACGAATCAATTCGGCTCGGGCGGTCGGCCATGGAGCCTCGGCTCGAGTTTGAAGAGCTTCAGCCTTTCCTGACTCAGGCCTTTCAATTTAGGCCATTTAATTCATACGGAACATGTCCCTTGAAGAGCCTGAAGTAGAGGCGAAAGTGGTGAGATAAAAAATGAATATGCATTAGAGGAAAAGGGGCTACACACATATGTCACAGGTCCCAGTAAAAAAAAAAAGCTATCTCAGCGGGGACGTCGAAAGGACTCTACGAGAAGGTTCGAGATGGAATAAAAGGAAAGAAAGTGAGACTGCTAAAAGCAAAGAAAAACAGGATCGAGGCATAAGATGAGCGATCGAGAGGATATTCTGAAGAAATGGCGCGAGAGCAGAAAGTCATCATCAGACATAAGGCGGCGACAAAACCTAACTAATCCGGCCGAAGTGACAACAAATCAGACGAATCTGGCTTGATATAGCCCTTGCCCCGCGCTTTGCAGGTACCAGTGAGAGTGGCCGATGAGGTTTGAAAATAGGCGCGAGCCTACTCACTAGGCCCCGGAGCGGGCCACATAAAACACGAGCCCCTAGCGTCGGCCCAAAGCGGCCCGGTCCACTCGCCCCCCAGTTGCAGATGATATGGATAATTGGAAAGGCCCACATCCTGCAAATCAGGGACTAAATCTACTTGATAAGGAAAGTAGGATAATTCTCTGATGGCCTTATCCTGAATCAGGACTAAATCTGCTTGATGAGGAAAGTAGGATAATTCTCAATAACTTCTTATCCTGTAAATCAAACCAAATCTTATCGATAAGGAAAGTAGAGTATTACCACTCGATTATCCCTTATTAATTGGTTTACAATAAAAATAAAATCTCTGCCAGTGAGAGTAATATTATATCATCCCTCCATTTAGGAAACATCTTATTCGGTGTCATCATCGATTAGAAACATCTTATTCGAGTATCATAATCCAATTAGGAAAGTTGTCATGATCATCATTATCATCTGAAGGTCACCCCATCGGTGAAAATTGCGCTCGTTCGGGCCTTGATACTAAGCAATCTAAAGCGGTCTCTTCTCTCGAGAAAGAAGCGGACTTAGGCATCGGACGTACGAGGCTTCACCGGCCCTCGTCGACCCACCGCTTCTTCTTTGTTCTTGCGGAGGTGCTACGTCGGGCGGGGCCCGATCAGCATTGCAACGATCACGCCTCGGCCCGAATGATCCGGCGCCTACATCCCGGCCGTGAGCAAGTCGGGTGGCCGACCCCCCACACGCTCAGGCAGGTTCGGTTGAAAAGTCATCCTTTAGGAAAAAAATAAGAATATTATTTGAAAACTTGTTATTTAAATTAAAGCAAATCTTAAATAATTATTGGTTTTGAAATAAATTTGATAACAAATTTTCATTTATATTTTAAAATATGATTTTATGATTCTTTTTTAGAACATTAAAAATAAATATATTATAAAAATAAATTTTATTTATTATTACATAATATTTAGGATGACGTAAAAAAAGAATAAATTTTTTAAATTTATTATTCGAATATGCTTCCATTAATGTATAAATGATTTTCATAATATATATTTATTATATTTTAATTTATGTGATTATATTTAAATATGTTTTTTTAAAAGATTATTTTTAAATATGTTAGACTTTTAAAAACTATTTAAAATTTTTTGAAGTTCCTGATAACATAGGTTTCATTTATTTATTCCAAACTAATGATAAAACTTATTGTTAACAGCATTTAAAAATACTTTAATAATAATAACAACAATAATTATTATTATTATATTTTGGAAGCCCTAATTGTCCCTCTATTTGTTTGCTCTTTCAAGCTCTTTTTCGTTAGATGGGAGGGGTGATTTTTTTGTCATTCTTGGTCTGAAATCACATCTTCTATCGTTTATTCCCCATATTTAGGTTTTATTTTTCAATAAAGTGGTTTCTTCGATACCGATCTAGGTTTGCCTTTGATTTTCCTTTGTTTTTTTTTTTTTTTTTTTTCTATTTTTGTCGCCGACTTGTTGCGGCATGTTTTGTCACCAACTTGTTGTGGCGGATAGTTATGTCATCGACGATGAGCTTCTTCATTGGTTTTCATGTTGGTAGTTCAGATGACAAAGTTTGATTAGATAGAGTCATCAGATCAAATCACGTTCTTCAATATGTTACAGATCTAAAATTTTATATATTCTTGGCATTTTTGGATTATCAATTGTGTAGGTCTTGAGCCCCAATCTTTTTTCTATTAACCTAGATGTTGTGTCATCCTCTAAAGTTTTTAGCACTTTTGATTTTGTGTTTCTATTGATCGTATTTCTAACCTCAAACAATAAATTTATCTATTAAAAAAAAACACAATAACAATAACAACAACAACAATAATAACAATTTTTTTGCTTTCATTTTTTCTCAAAATTTTCATATAATTAACCAAACAAAGGGAAAATGAATCCCTTGTTCCTTGGAATTTTCCATGGAGAACCAAACAAGGAAAAAGTTATTAAATTTCTTTCCTTCCATTTTTCCTCTCAATTTTCTTTTCCTAGAATTTTTCGGGAACCAAATGGGGTCTGAGTATTATAGTCATACTAAAACATTGATATAAATTATATCAATGTTGTGTTAATGCACCAAATAATGCAACAAGTAGAATAACTAAAGACAGAAAATGAAAAAGAACATAAGAAATTTAACGAGGTTCGATATAAATACTTACGTCCTTGAGTGTCGTCGAAATACTTCCCCACTAATCCAAGAGAATTACAAACTTTGAGGCACAAAACAATTTCCTAAGAAATTGGGCCAAAAAGTAAATATTCAAGCAATTTAGGTAATACTACAAATACTCAAAGTAGAGGGGGGGAAAGGTGTGAATATTACAAAGAGGGAAAAACCCTTTTATAGGCTAGGAAGTAAGAGCAAACCCACTTTTTAACCAATGAGAGATTTGCATTAACAAATCTCCACCTTGATGAATATGCCAATCACACATCGAAACTTCTCTTTTCTGATAAAAGCAGCAATGCCTCCAAATGTGTTCAATGGCGGTGTTAAACTTTCGCAATGTTGATCAAGTCCAAACAATGATTGAACTTGATCGTTTGCATCACCTTAGTCAACATATCTGCGGGATTCTGGCCAGTCCCAATCTTCTGAAGTAAAATTCATCATTCACTAATAATCTCTCGCACAATATGATAACGAACATTAGTATGCTTCGTACGAACATGGAACACTGGATTATTTGCTAAACAAATAGCACTCAAACTATCATAATAAATAGAGATTTGCCCGACCAGCTAATTCTCTAGTAGTCCTCTAACCAAACCTCCTTTACAACTCGATTAGTACCATATTTCTTTGCTTGATAGTAGACAAGCGATTTGTGGATTATGAAGTAGACTTCAAACTCACTAGTGCTCTTGCGAGAGTAAACTGCGGTTGTCATTTTGCCATTTATCAGTCACAAAGCATAATGCGAATCTACATAGCCAATAGCATCTTGATTACAGGTATCATCTTGCTCAGACTAATGACATCACGGTTTCAACAAGTCACAGTAGGATCATTCCTTTCTTTTGTCGATGTCCTTTACTAGGATCATGCATATACTTGCTCACTACTCAACTGCATGTGAAATGTTTGGTCTCATTTTTTGACATACATTAGACTACCTTGGCTTGTTATCATATGGAACTTGGGACATACATTCTCATTCCTCATATGAACTAGGGAACAAAGATGCACTAAATTTCATATGAGGAGCAAATGGAGTACTTACATGTTTTAAATTATCTAAAATGTCGAAACATTGTAATACCTTCTTCAGATATTGCTTATAAATTAAACAAATCTTGCCTCCTCTATCTCTAGTGATCTCCACACCTAGTATCTTCTTTGCCTCACCTAAATCTTTCATTTCAAACTACTAATTCAACTGAGTCTTAAATTTCTCGATTTCTTCAACATTCTTCGAAGCTATCAACATCTCATAAACGTACAAGAGTAGATAAATGAAAGAACCATCATGTAGCCTTAAAAAATATACATATTTATCAAATTTACTTGTAGCGTACCTCTAACCAATCATGAATTGATCAAACTGCTTATACCACTACCTTGGAGATTACTTCAAACCATAAAGTGATCTTTTTAGTTTGCAAACCATATCTTCTTTATCAACAACTTTGAATCCCTTTGGCTTAGTCATATAGATTTCCTCTTCCAAGTCAACATGTAAAAAAGCTGTTTTTACATCAAGTTGAACTAGTTCCATATTCATCTGAGCTACCAAGGCTAACAAAATTCTAATGGAAGAATGTTTCCTGGCGGCGAAAATACCTCATTCCTGATGTTCTTTGTCTGAGGCGTAGCCTTTAGCCACCAGCCTTGCTTGTAGTGGATATCATACTTGTCAGGAAATCCTTATTTCTTTGTAAAAACCCATTTGCACCCAATTGCCTTCTTACCCTTAGGTAGTTGAGCAAGCCCCCAAGTTTCTTTCTTTTCAAGAGACTACATCTCCTCTTCCATAATTGTCTTCCAATTATTTGCTTCAAAACACATGACTGCTTCTTTATGAGTGGAAAGGACATCATCATCTACAATTGGAAGTGCATAAGCCACTATATCATTATATTGAGAAGGTATCTCATGTCTTGGCCATTAATTGCAATAGATTCACGTTGCTGTTGTGATTCTTGAACATAACCTTCTCCACCATCTCTCAAGTCCTCCTTGCTCACGAGATTACCACCATTTGTCTCAACAGATCGAGTTGGATGCAATGTTGTTATTTCAAATTCAACTTGTTGTTGACATGCTCCACCTGCTATGGAATACCATTTTCCCATGTTTGGTTTTCCAATTTCTTCAACATTGAAGACTCATAGAATGTCAAATCATATAAGATTCACAATCTTCTTTGAAGCTAGGACACGGAGGCGATATCCTTTACAATTCCTAAGAAACCGAAATATTGCTTTCTTGGCTCTTGGATCGGCAAATTCTTTCACATGATAGTATATTGTATAGCAAGAAACATACTTAAAAGGAGTCATAATACTTAGGGTTTGTGGACCATACCTCCAATGGAATTTTGTCTTCAATAGCAGTTGAAGGTAGACGATTAATGAGATGACATGCATAAGTAACAGCCTTATCGAAAATTCCTTACTTGATGACATTAAGATAACATACATTGAACTTTCTCAACAATATGCGATTCATCACTGATTCACCCCCTTCTGCGTTTAGTTATCTCTAATAGTAAAGTGACCTACAATACCCTCATCTTGACATTAATTCAAAAACTAATCATTGCAAAACTCACCACCATTATTTGTTATGAGATGCTTGATCTTCTTCCCAGTTTGTGTTTCAATCATATTTTTCCATTTAAGGAAAACAATAAATGCATCACTTTTACTCTTCATAACATACACCCAAGTTCTTTTGGAAAAGTCATCAACAAAAGTAACAAAGTAATGTCTGCCTCCCATAGATGCACTCTTGGTAGGTCCTCATACATAAGAGTAAACATAGTCAAGAATATCCTCGGTATTATGAATAACAGTATCAAATTTCACTCTCCTTTGCTTTCCCATAACACAGTACTAACAAAATTCAAGCTTATAGGTCTTTGTACCTTTCAATAAGCCTCATTTCACCAAAATGAGTAAGGCTCTCTCATCTGCATGCCCCAAACATTTATGCCTGGCCTTCAATATCTTATTCATCGCTCACGAAAGCGTGGCGCTGCCGATCCGCGATACTCTTTGCCATTATAGTAATCTAGTTGGCTGCTTCATGTGCCTTTCATTACCATAAGAGCACTTGAAATCACTTTTAAAACTCCATCTCGAATAATCAAAACAAGGCCTTTAGACTCTAGGGCCCCCAAAGATATGAGATTCTTTTTCAACTTCGGTACATATTGAACATCTGTCAGAACCCTAGTTGATCCATCATGATTCCTCAATCGGATCAAACCCATCCAGTGATATAGCTAACATCCACTACCCATATAAAAAGCTCTACCATCAACTTCTTCAAAATTGAATAACCATTCCCTATGTGGACATATATGATAAATACAACGAATCAAATCATTTCACTTAAAAAAAATAAAAATAGTTTGATGACCAGCCTTCATGAGAATACTTAATCACTAGAGTCACCCACATTGATAACACAAGCATCATAAATAGCCTTGCCCTTATCTTTCTTTTTCCAACTTGGGCGATCTCTTTCTTCGATTCCCTTTCTCACTTGACAAAACTACACTCATCTTTTCTAGTCTAACTCTTTGATCTCACTTCCCATTTTCTCGGCTTTCTTATTTTATTATATCCTCCTACCTTAATGCTTCCATTAACTCATCTCGATGTTCTTTTTTATCTTTTTGTTTTCAAATTTCATAATTCAACAACACAAAACAAACTTCTTCAAAAGATAGTTTATCCTTCCCATGGATAAGGGTAATACAAAGATGGTCCAACTTGTGGCCTTGATGCAGGGGTGCGTTGAAACCTTCGTCAACTGCTTGAATACTCATGGATGTCGAATGAAAACATTATATCAAATCAGGTGAGAGTCTCTCCTTTGTGCGGGGAGCTCTGCAAGGCCTAGCTGTCCCAAACAGTTTACAGCCATTTGCAAGTTACATGCAAAGTAAATATTTGACCACTTGGGCCCCTGCATCAATATACAAGCCCACATCCTTCATGTCTGACTAGTTCAGGGTTATCATAATTATACTGCGAACATATATCAAAATTTAGGACAAACACATGTGATATATTTTAAAACCGAATACCCTGAAAAAGAAGCCACAGCAGGCTTTCCTTAAATCTGTGACCTCTAGTGAGCGTCATCCTCTTAACACACCCCTATACACAGAAATAGTGATCCCTCGCGGGAGTGGCGAAGCCAATCAGTGAAAATTTCTACATGGTTGCCACGCTTCACGTGCATATAGGAGAAAACAAGCCCTCAAAATGTGATTCTGCTTGGATAGCCTGCATGCCCGATCAGTCTCTCGAGTCCTCATGGAGCTCTCCCTCACATGCCTAAGCCAAATGCGAGTAAGTCACTGAGTTTTCAAAAACAAAACCTTTTGTTATGCAGAAAGCTACCTAGTTTCAGTAAATTTTATTGGACAGCCTCAGGCGAATCTGTTAGATAACCCTCCGAAACAATTCATAGGCCCCTCCCAGGCGTGAATTGTGGACAATCTCTACTGATTCTCGAAAATCTTTGGGTTAAATTCCTTTCAAAAACATTTTTTTCTCTTTATTTTCTTTCATATCATGCTGAAATACAATATTTTTAGGATGCCCCGGTGCATATGGAATGCATTATGCAATCCCGACAACTCATGCTAATATATAAAACATGTATATACTAACACCAGTAAATCCATAAATGTATTATTCAAATTCACAATCAATAACACCCGAGTAGCTCATGTGCTCATTAAACACAAGTAATTCATTTTGAGTGCTGTATCACTAAGTTGCCATAAATCACGTAACTATTCAAGTGAGCAATTGAGAAACCTCGGGTTGTATGTTCACAGCCACCTATTGAATTCTCCATGGTTCAGCTTTGAGGCGTGTCAAACCTTGGGGCCTGATGAAATACATCATGACCAAACTCTGGCAGAAAATAACATAAGTGGAAAGATCACACCTCTTGGGTTACCGAGACTCCACCAGATTTGTGTCATAGCGTAGCCCTGTAGCGTGAAACGGTTTCTTCTTGGCGAGGCAGGCAGACGAGTGCGACGCGAAATCTAGAGAGAAGGAGATCTCTCTCTCTCTAAAAACTAAACTAGCCACCTACTGTCCGTTTTTTGTGTTTTTGGAGGAGAAGATCACTATTCTAACTGTTTTATTCTCATTCAACCTTTCCAAATTTATCTTATCTTTTTAATATAGTTTTTTTACATGGCATATCTAGATGACAATTTATCATCTATAAATCATGTGCAACACCTGTCACATGGTACATGTAGTAGGTGCCTTTTTCACATCACATGTCTTTCCACAGTATTTTGACCTTTGAACACGGTGCCTCGAAAAATGTGAAATTCAGAGCGTCTCGGTCGATGAAATTTAAGCTTGTTAGCATTTAGATTTAACAGAACAGTTAAATGGTGAAATGGTTTTTTATGATGGATATAGAAAATTTGGGATTTTATTAAAATTACAATTACCTTTTGGGGAAAATTTGGATTATATAGGTTTCTAACTCCTCAGGAAGAACCAATCACAAACATAACCTTGTTTAATAACTGAAATTCTCATCAGTTAATAAATTAGCAATTATTATATTAAACTCATCAATGGCAGGAACTAATATTATACAGTTTTGCTAGAGGCGAAATAATCTCTTCATGGGTACAGTAGTTCTCATTGCTTTTTCTTATATAATGTTATTTTCATTCCCACAAACCTTAAATGGACTTCTCTTGTAGAAGCACGTGTCCTCTACTCCTTAGCCATGCAAGACATCTGATCCCAAAGTTTTATATTGTGACATTTCATCACTTTCTGCGGTATCATAGGTGTTTCTTTCAAAACCATATCCAAATCTAGCATATACAATACATCCTTCATATACTCTTATGGCAAAAAATTATTCTAATATGAATTTTCAACATCTGCTTTTGTTGAATGATTTGCGCAAACTTGATTCTATCATCTTTCCACCTGACTACGTCTGCGAATACTAGGACCAGTTCTAGGAAAATTGATTAGTCATCTGATCTACTTAGATGGCAGTCTTCTTAAACATGACAAAGTTCCCAGGCTTGGATTGGTCAATCGGTGTCAAACCACCGAATTCTTGAATGAGACTTCACAAATATTCCAAACAATGGGCTTCTCAAAATAGAACTCTGATATTACCAAGACGATGAAGCGTCTCTTGAGCGATTTCAACTATCGTGGTTGAAATAGAATTTCCTAATATGTGGCCAGAAAGTGGCATGCCTCCTTCTTGAGCTGCCAATTGTCAATAGTTCAAGAGCAAATTTATGATGTGGAAGATTGAGTTATGCCACAACCACAAAGCATACTTATAAAAGAACCTAAAGCTCTGATACCAATTGTTGTTCTAATGCAACAAGTATAATAACTAAAGACTGAAAACGAAAGAGAACACAAGAAATTTAAAGAGGTTCGTTATAAATACCTACGTCCTCAGGCCGTTGTCAAAAAACTTCCACTAATCCAAGAGAATTACAAACTTTGAGCCACAAATCAATTTCCTAAGAAATTGGGCTAAAAAGTAAATACCCAAGCAATTTGTGAAATACTACAAATACTCAAAGTAGAGAGGGGGAAAGGCGTGAATATTACAAAAAGGGAAAATCCCTTTTATAGGCTAATGGGTAAGGGCAAACCCATTTTTTTAACCGATGTGGGAGTTGCATAAGAGACAAAATAACAAATGTGACATAACTATGAGGAGACTATTAATTAAAAGTGTTACTCTAAAATATTTTCATTAGGGTTTCAATACGCTTAATCTAATGTAGCTAATTAAGTCTAAATCATATTAATGCATTTTGCGATGAATGAAATTTTTCTATGAGATTTGATACAAAATTATAATTTCTCTTTATGAGCTTGTTGGTCACCTGATTTACTAGTCAGTGAAGACCAATATGAGGAAGAGATTAATGGGAAAGAGTTACATATCTATCTATTGGTTGTCGTTGGCCTTTTGGGTAAACAAAAACCAAGACAGTAGTAAAAGTTGTGTTAAGTACACCAAGAAAGTCCTTAGGTAAGTGGAGGGGTCACAATGGTCCGTTATACCTCACTTGCCTTAAGTTCTTATCGTCTTGTTGACATGCCTTTCTTAGCTATGTACTAAGAAGTTACCACCTACTGCCTTGGGATCTGATACCACTTTTAGAATGTCTTTAAAAAAGTAGGTTTTAGAGAATTGACTTAGCCCAAAACAAACAAACAAGGAACAAGAAGGCAAGATGAACTTATTTGTTTGGATGGCTAAGGCATATAATAGCATTGTCCTTAAAGCATATCCGCTCTTCTTCGGTTTGTAACCTTGGTGCAATAGGGAATCAGCGCTCTACCTCTAGGATTCAACAACCAAATCTCACCTCGGGTGCACTCCCTTAGTAAGATGCAGTACAACTCAAATATAAAAATATTCCTCCAAGAAGATATGTTTAGTATGGAAGCACTTGAGCAAGAGAGTGCTTAAAGTACTTGAAAGGGGATGTGCTTGAAGCACTTTAGAAAGAGAAAGAGAGACAAACAGAATGTGCTTGAAGCACTTGAGAGAGAATGAGAAGTTAGAGGGCTTTGAGAGAGATGAGAGAGCTCAAGGTGTGGAAATGAGAGGAAAGGAGCACTTATTTATAGGTAAAGCCCCCAACGGATCTCTTCAAATTGTAAATTAATAATAATTGATAAAATTATTTTTCTTCATAAGAATGAGACTTAATCAAATTGAAATGGAAACATCCATGAGATTCTCCCATAGCTATTTAAAAGGAAATTTGAATGATCCTTTAAAATCGGCTAAATACATAATATTGACAAAGTAAGATATCCGATGTCAAGCCTTATTATTTCCTTTAAATAAATTAAAAGGCCAAGGAGTCAATAAAGGTGGAAAAAAAAGATTTTTTAAAAATTTAAAACATAAAACCTTTTGGATAGTCAATATTATATGCAACCAATTTGAATTCAAAAAAAAAAAAAATCAAAGGCTTGGCCGAAAGACTGGGCCAAGTCAAAAATATATTATTATATTATTATTTTTATCATTGGAGAGAGTACTCTCCAACAATCCCCCATAGAGTATGAGTGTGAAGAGGAAGAAAATGAAGAATGAAGGAATATTAGAATCCAATTAATTAGAACTAGTGCCCATAGGCTATGAACTAGTCTTAGGATAAATAAGTATTGAATCACAAAACATGGTGAATTAAAATTCTATGAACCAATGTTTCTTTATGTGACTCAAGGAACCTATCATCCACATTGGTTTCTCAACTACGAGTTGAACTTTTCGAGTTGGCCCTAATAGGCCATGCACCATGTCTAGATATTCATGAGAACTCTAGAGAATACACCAACATTCTCATAGGAAGCAGGCCCACTTCCACTCTTATATAAGTGAACCCATCAAGTGTGTTCTACATATAAACACACGATCCGTAAGGAATATGGTATTCATTAAGAGTTGACACTCAACCTCAATTGATGCAGAATAAGCTCTATCTACACCATAGGGATGGACTCTGAGTAAATAAAAATGATAAAGTAACTCACAATCAACAAATGACTTGTTATTACCCATATGAACCCACTTCATGGGATCTCCATTTTAGTAGGTTGGGTTACCATCACCTTTGACTTCTATAATAGGCAAGAGCTCCATCCCTCTCGATGTTTGTTCCACTAGTTTTCCATTTAGTGGTTTAGTAATAGGATCGGTTAAATTCAACTTTGACCTCACAAAATCTAGGGATATAACCCATGTCTTAAGCAACTGCAACATAATATTGTGCCTTAGGCATATATTCATGTTCTTCCCATTAAACATTTTGCTCAACCTCAATCAATGGAGAATAAGCTCTATCTACACCATAGGATGGACTCTCAATAAATATAAATGGTAAAGTAGTTCATAGTCAACAAATGACTTCACTACAAAAAAGAAGGTTTTTAGTGACAAATATTTAGTCACGACCACAAAATACCATCACCAAATATGTTTTTTTGTCGCGGTCATCATAAACTGTCACCCAAAGTATTGATGGGAAATTTTGGTCACTATTTTATTGGAAACCATGACTATATGCAAAAATGAATGGTGGGAAAATTTGGCACAAATCATTTAGTCACGATTTATCAAAAATCGTGACTAAATCTATGACTTTTAGTCACGGTTTTATTTTAAACTATGACCAAATGTATAATGAGTGACTTTTGGTCATGGTTTGATTTGAGACCGTGACCAAATTTATAAGTTAGCAAGTTTTGGTCATGGTGTTAAAAAAAACCGTGACCAAATGTATAATGAGTGACTTTTGGTTACAGTTTTATTTGAAACTGTGACCAAATCTATAAGTTAGCAAGTTTTGGTCATGGTGTTAAATATAACCAAGACCAATTGTATAATGAGTGACTTTTAATCACGGTTTTATTTGAGATCATGATTAAAGCTATATATAAGTAATATGTTTAGACCTTAACTATATGTAAAATTTAATGGAGGGAAAGTTTGGCACTAATAATTTAGTCACACACACACACACACACATATATATATATACTAAACTAATTAGTTAAAAATGTACCTTTACTTTTTATTAAAATTTTAAAAGGAAACATCTATTTCGATTATAAAAATTATGATTTTTATATTATATGCAAAAAAATGAAATGAGATAAGAGTGAACATAAAATATTGTATTTGGATAGATAACGATGAAAATATTTTATTGCTATCCACGACCATAATAATTTATATAGAAAAATTTGATTTCAAATCAGCATTTGCTTGGGATATAAATATGTATTTGGATTAGAAGACTTGTTTGTAATGCTCATAAATAATAATTATTAAAATGAGTATACATTTTAAACAGCTTACTAAAATATTGCAAGTGATAACAAAAAGAAATTCTGAATTTTAAAATTAAGTAATATGTTTATTTATTTTAAAGAAGTTAATATTTAGTGTATGATGACTTGAATTCCATTTAGTTTTGTCCTGAAAACTCGTGGTGTGACATATATGGTGAAGTTATAAGTATAAGATTTTTTTAGGATGTCAATGGTGGAATAACGGAAGGATCGGGCCGGTATGGACCTTTTTATTTCTTATTATAAAAAATTTATACAAATTTATAGATATTAATTAAAAATGAAATATTAGATATTGCTTTAAAATTATATAACCTAAACTTTCCCCCTTCAAGTACAATTTTTTTTCTTTCTCAATAATTTTATTTCTACTAATATATGGTTTCATTATTTTCCTAACCCAATAATTATTTTCCCCAAATGTATAATCCATGGAACTAGGAATTTTAATAGTGTATCCTTATGTGCTCTTTCAAGCATGTCCTAAAGAATCTCACTTGAATGCGGTTAAAAGAATTTTCTACATACTTGAAAATCACTATTGACATTGGTCTTTGGTATTCAAAATGTGATAATTTGAATTGATATGATATTCGAATGCGGACTTTGGTGGTTGCAAAATTGATAGAAAAAACACTAGTGGAACATGCCACTTTTTAGGTCACTCGCTTGTGTCTTGGTATAGTAAGAAACAAAATTCGGTTGCATTGTCAATGGCGGAAGCCGAATATAGTTGTCGGGTTTAAGTTAGGGATGTAATAAGACTTTGGAAGAACAAACTCTAAGTGACTTTGGCTTAACATATTCTCATGTTCTATAAATGTGAGACAACACAAGTGCATAGTATATCAAAGAACCCCAGGTAACATTCTAGGACTACATATAGGAGATAGACATCATTTCCTTAGAGATCATGCACAAAAGGAGATATTACTCAATTTAGAACCAAGGATCAACTTATGACATTTTCAAGCAAACCCTAATGAGGAACAATTTATTAACATTTGAATGAAATTAGGGGTTATTACTTTGTAATTTTGTAATTAAAACTACTTCAAACTATAGGGAAATCACTCAAATATCTTAGGAGAAGCTTCGAATGAAAAATCGAAAAATCAGTAGAATATGAACCAAAAGGTTGATAAATTCAGGAAACGGTCAACTTGCTCAGTACTGCAGTAGAAGACATATCGACCAAAACAAATTAACTGTCTATAAAAGTTGACTAGTCTATAAAAACGGCTAACGAAGAATAGTTCAACATAAACTAGACTTGAAACAATTCGACCGCTTAAACTCAATCAAGGTTGGAACCTACTGACCGCTTAAGCTCAATTATTGGAAACCAATGACGGCGTATCGAGAAGTGACTATGCCCTGATTTAACACTTCTCCCCATTCTTAAACCATTCTCTCCTAAACCCTCCCTATTCTTTACTAAAACCCTAGAACCTAGTCTTTACGCTCGATCTTCATTTACGGGCTACAAAGATTGATTTTGCATCCACTAGCCTATCTTCTACTAATTGTGGTTTCGTCCATATCGACCCGTTGAAAGAGCAGATTTTTTTTTCATTTTGATAAGTTTTCTCCTTCCTCTGTTCCATTCCACTCGCTTTTAGTCAAAAGGTCTTGCCAGTGTTTTCCCGACGCTTGGTTTATCGAAAGATTTCAGTGTTCTAATTTGTAGACCGAAACATTCTTCTTGCTAAACCTAGAAATCCTAGAGTTCCATATGTTCGATCTTTCTTCATTTAGTCGCAAAGATTGATTTCGCATCCACTCAGCCTCTTGCAGGTTAAAGCGTGGAGAACTCCACGTTGTAAAGTGGTGATTTTTAGCAACCGGTCGACCATTTGAGCAAACGGTCGACCTATTAGCTTCTCGAGGTCGTAACTTCTTCATCTGAACTCCGAATCATACGATCTTGGTGTCTATGGAAAGCCCTCGGAGTCTAGAATCTGCCCATGCCAATGAGGGAGCCATCGAAAGACATCACATAGGAGAAATGATTACATGTTTGTTGCGACTGCTTCATGACTTTGTCGATTTTTCTTCGATTTCGCTTATTTCCGCTCAATGGTTGGCCTAATCACAAAATTGAGAAAAGAAAGCATTATGGCACTTATTTATCTCATAAAACTACTAAAACCTAAGCAAAACATGGCCAAACATTTAAGATATTTGTCATGTCTTGCTTGGTGTTTTCCCTAATTTCGCTTTGTTTATCGGGGAAAGAGTTAGGCTCATGTTTGGGAACTAACCCCTGTCGCTCAAATAAAAATTGTTAGAAACAAATCAAACTCAATAGACTTCGGGGTAGTGTCGAAGCTCGCCATTTTGGCATATACCCGCTGAGAACTTCTTAATACATTCCATTGGATTGATTGGACTGTTCAGTCCCGCTTTACACTTCTATTTTATCTTGGGAATGTCCTTTGCAAATTGTTTTTCAAGCTAATAATTCATTCATTATTCTTTTTTCTTTTTTTGAGAATTTTCTTTTAGTTTGTTGGGAAAGCTAAATTATTATGTGATTTTGGAATTTTGGAATTGATTTTCTTGCTATTTAAGAGTTATAGCAGATGTGATTTATGCTTCAAAATGCTAGAAAAGTACTATGCATTTAGAAGTTAAGTATTTGATGCATTATAAGTCCTTACATGTTAGTAATTTCTTTATATAAAGTTTTGGATATGTTAGTCTCATGGTGTATTTTTATGTAATTCTTTCTAATATTGTTTGTCATTCATATTATCATTCACTCATTCTCAATTTAGTAAACCCTAGAAATCCTGATCAAGCATCCTTATATGACGAACTTCAACCATCGCAAATTATCGACCCACTTATTCCGTTGCAAATTAAATTTTTCATCGCTTATATATAACAATTTGCCAACGATAATTAAACAGTATCAGCAAAAATATTTTTGCCATGGATTTAAACCGTTGCAAGCATTATTATTGTTTTATAAATATAAAATATATTCATCGTAGTTTTATGATAAAGATGATCTTAACTAGGGAAAAAACATACATAATGATTTTAGTTTCATATGTATTTATGCAAAAACTATTTTTTATTTTTCTTATCAATTTTAAAATATATTGGTATACATGAAATTAATTAATACTACCAAATTATTGATAAAAATTATAGATAAATTATATGAAAAATAATAGCAAAAATTATATGAAATTTATCTAATTTTTATAAAATATATAAAATTATGATATATGAATAAATTTATTAATTTTATATATATATAACATCTTTAATACTATTTTAATAAATTTGTACATTGTCGTTAATATTACAAATAATGAAGCTAACCTGGTGGCATAGTTGTTTCCTTCTATCCTTGAGGTCATGAGTTTGATTACTAAGAATTAGGGTTCAAAAAGTCACGATTTATCGACGAAATATCATTGATATATTGTGTGTCGGCCAAATCCGACACGATACAAGGCTTCAATAATCGGTTGAAGGAAAAATCGAGAAAAATAGGTATTATCATTGAAATATTAACGATATATCGGTGGAAGAGCGATATTTCGACGATAGTGTTGGTAGTGTGTCGTGCGTGCGGCAATGCGCTTGTAGCTACTTCTAGATCACATTTTATCTTCAATATTATTGGCCTGTGTTAGAATTTATCAGCGATATTTTAGCCGAAATATCGATGCCATGTGGAGGAGATCAGCTTACTCTGACTTGATCCAATTGGCAGATAATCGGTACTCTCTCCTTTGACAAGAAAATCAGTCGAGATCGAAAGAAATTTCAATCAAAAGAATGGGCGCAGGCGATTCATACCTTTTGTCGAAAATCAATCGAAGTAGAAAAAAAATTTTGTCCACACTTCATCAACAGGGAATGACCAACAATCTAGAGCAGGGCAAAAATAACAAGAAGGAGAAGAGGAAAGGGTGTGTCAGCCATAGAAAGAGAAGAGGGGAAGAAAAGGAAAGGAATGAGGAAGGAAAAGGAAAAAGGAAGAGAAAAGATGAGAAAAGATATCTCACCCGGTGCCATGTCGCCATGAGGAAGAGAAAAACAAAGAAAATGGGTGGGGAAAAAAGGGAAAACAAAAATAGGAAAGAAAAAATGTAAAATTAAAAATAATGAATAAATATATGTGATCATGGATTATCAATATTAATATGCTTATAATTAGTATCATGATCCTTTCATTTAACAATATGGAATCTCATATTTTAATTTTTATATTAAAAACTATTTTTACATAATGAAATCAATTATTTCTTGTTCCATTTTTCAAAAACTTATATTTATACATTTAATATTTAAGTATTAATATATTTTTATTGATGATTTTATCCTTAATCATACTTATATACATTACATTATAAAATATCTTTAATATATGCATTCTTACTTATTTTATCAAAATTTAAAAAAAAAATTTATCATTTTTAATGAATTTTAAATAATTTATATTTTATTAATATTTATGTAAAATTATTCATCAATATATATCCGATATATCCGTAAAATACAATTATCGATATATCCATCGAAACCGATATTTTTATCCTTGCTAAGAACAAGATATATTTAAGTAATTATTCAAAAGTAGGAAAAATGTAGGAAAAAACTTAAGATTAAAGTTTCATCCAAGTCATGCAAAAACACAACACCAATAATATAAGAAAATAGAGATCAAGAAATGGTTCAAAGAATTTTTAATTGAATTTTTATTATTTGTATTTTCGACTAATTAAATTCATTTGCAATAGTGACAGTCCAAATCCATCAAATAGTTAGTCGCTAACAATTTTCATTAGCGACATAAAATTTATAACGGGAGACTTTTGGTGACACACATTTCTCCGACTAATCTATATTGGAAATATTTGTCGCTAAATATTAATTCCAACAATAAATATCAGTTAGAAAAAGTGATTTTCTTATAGTGAACCCTTGTCTCAAGCAACTGCCACACAATATTGTGCCTTATGCGTATATGCATGTTCTTCCCATTAAACATTTTACTTTTTGCCTTAGTTATTGCAGCTTAGCTATCACAACACATAGACACAGACGGTACTGGTCTCGTCCATAAAGGGATACTCGCCAATAGATTTCTAAGCCACTCAACTTCAAAACTTGTCTTCTCTAAGGCTATTGTTGACCGATTTTTGTATAGACCAAATTTTTCCAAGTGATTAACACTGCTACCAGAGACTAACTAAAGTCTCCGGCAAAGGTGCCAAAAACTTGTTGACCAAATATATAAACGAAGTTATGACTCAGCCACCAAAGAATATTATCTAATCCCCGACAACGACACCAAAAACTTGTTGATTGAAATGTGATGAAAAATATATGTTTGTCCCTCATGGTTTGTAAACTGGATTCATTAAAATTTGAGTTTGGTCATAATCACTACAAGTGCACAAATAGTACAAGTAATAAAAGTGGATTTTCATTAAGTCCAGATATCGTTCTCACGGGGATTGAGTATGAATCATAAAATCAACTACCCCAACTACTCAAAATCCTTACTATTTGAACTTCAATATTAAGATGATTAAGAAAAACGGATAAAATAATGCTAAAGTAATTCATCAAAGGTACATAAAATATTAATAAGAATGTAGTCGAGTTCATCAGGTAAAACCCGAAAATTAGAAATTTTAAAATGGCAAAAATAATAATAATAATAATAATTATCGAATGGTTCAGTAGTTTAGAAAATCTTCTGTATCTCTGGATGACAAACACTACGTCATAGATTCGCCTTGTGAAATACAAAGGACTGAAAAGTTTCGCTTAATTATGAGACAAATGGAATATTTTACAATTTTATGGGTGATAAGTCACAAGGACTCCAGTGGACGTAAATTTTTACGAAAACTTTAAGTCAGAAATGGCTTGAGTTAAGTTCATTTAAAATAACTCGAATCGAAAAGAAATAAATTATTTCGTGCGTAAACGGATCTGAACAGCTGGCGACTACACGGGCAATGTGAGTCATGTCCAAATTTAAAAAAAAACGAAAAGAGGATAAAATAAATAAAAGGAAGGGAGAAGGAACAGACTGGGGGAGGGGAACGAGAAGAAAGAGAGAGAAAGGAAAGAAAATCATTTCTAAGATCTACGAACGGGACCGTATGCCACGGAGAAGGCAAGAGTCGGCCCACGATCGAGAGCTACGTGTGGGGTATCACCAAAATTGAGTTTCACAACCCACGATAGAGGAATTTTCCTACTGGGTTATTTCTAGCTCAAAGGCTATTTAATGGCTTGGGGGTTTTTTCTTAGAGATCGTGAGAGGCCAGGTCTTAGTCCTAAATTTTGACCGAGCGTAGAATTTTAGGAATTTTCGGATCAAGCGACATCCGTGACAAGATTTTGGGACTGATATCGGGAAATTTCGGGATTTGGGTCCGGCAACCGAGACTGGTTCAGTTTGGTTTTAATCCCGGATCGATGTCTTTTGGTTTTGTCAAAGCATTTCGGTATCACAAATTTGTTGATGAATGGAACCAAAATGACCACGGCCGTGGAAAAGACGCAGAGGTGCCCTGTTTATGTGACGCCCCAAATCCCGAGGGTCCTACTGACCACCGTCAACCTGCGAAATACCTGTGGTCTCATATTATGAGACCCATACATGAGTAAAATGGCCACATTGGCCCATACATCCATACTCACAAAAATATATATTTTATACAAAAAGGAGTTAAATTACAATTATCCAAAATTGGGTCTTTTACCTAGATTTTTACAAAATACATAACAAGGCCACATATGGCCATTTCTTCGTCTCTAAGACCTCGGATGCGTCCCATCCCCAGGTGAACCTTCAGTATCTGAAAAAAATTTCCTTCGATGCATGGAAGAACGCCCAAGAGTGGAATTTATCCTACATGGCATTCCCCACCACCTAAGTGCACATGTAATGGCAACCAAACACATTCAAGTAAAACATGCAAGTCCCTACTCAAATGTCTACATGATATGGATGAGAATGTGACCCACCCGCTCCCATGTCTCGAGCCCTCACTGACTCCTTCAAACATACCTAATGTCACGAACTCACTCTCTAGACCCCAACATCCTATGTGAAGGATCCTTCAATGGGAACAAGAGAGCCCCTCAAGCCCATATATAAGAAGAGAGAATGTTCTAGAGCCTTGTGGAGACTTCTTTGACCAGAGCTATGTGGAAGGTTCTAGAAGACCCTGGAGAAGTCTACACAATGGTAGAAGATGATGGAAGTGTCCACACATGTGTAGAAGAGTGTGGAAGAGTGTGGAAGACCATGGAATGTGAGAGAAAAGTCTAGAATCTTCCATGGTAGTCTTGTAAATACATGTACATAGTAGAACATTCTAGAATCCTCTAGGTTAGTAGAGAACCTTCATAAGTTCTACACACTTCCATTGATGTGTATATAAGGAGGTGGTGGCCTCATTTGCAAACCACCAACTTGAGAACCAAGTTGAGAGCTTCTCTTAGCATTGTAAAGTGTTCTTTCCTCAATAGAGAGTTTCCTTCTTCCAAGTGTTTTCCTGAGTTCTATTCGCTTTCAAGGCGTGGGTAGAAGCCGAGCTTAGCAAACAAGGCAAGTGGGAGACTGACTTAGCAACATCCGAGGGACGAGTTGCCTAAGTGCCGCAAGGGAGCTTAGAGGGAAGACTAAGTCCGTGACACTAAGCCAAGTGTGAGAAAACACTGTTTTCAAAACAAAAGGTTTTTGTTCTCAAAAACATACTACCGAGTTTCAGTAAAATCTATTAGACAACCCTCCGAGGTGAATTGCTGGGTAATTCTCCGAAACAGTCATGGGCCCCTCCGACGTGAACTGTTGGACAACTCTCCAAGGCAATTCTCTTTCATGCCATGCACTCACACCTATTGATCTAGATTGCCCCAGTGCATATGAAATGCATTATGTCATTTTCATACAATGCATGTCAATATATCAATAATGCATATATTGACAAAATTCACAGACCAACCACATGTTATTTATTCATAGCAATAACATCAAATTAAATTTCACATTTTTAGCTAATAAACACCACTCTAATGGCTCACACACAATTATATTTCATATAATTCAACCATCATGTTAACAATTAAATTACATGCATTAACAATTCGTTTCCACCCACACTCCAAGCCATTCACTCAAAGCAATATTTTGCAAATAACACACATGGACAATTTCTGTGACGCCCCAAAATCGGGGGTCCGTTGACAACTCAACCAATGAATACTCTTGGATGTCAGTAACCCGACACCACCATGAAAATTCCGCAGTCTCCTTTGTATGGGGAGCTCTACCCAAGGTACAAAACATGTCCCAACAATTAACAATGACCACACAGGGTCCACATGCGAGTAAAATAATGGCCACTTGGGCCCCTACATCAATACTCACAAAATACATCAACTATATACAATAGTTCAAGAGTTAATAAATTACTCTTTATTCAACATATATTAAAATATACAATTTCTAATACATGTTATACAAAATGACAATGTCAAAGCCACAACCCGGCTTTCTTCTAAACGCTACCTCTAGTGAGCGTCGTCCCTCCGTATACCCATGTACTAAATAGTGATCCCTTTGACAGGCGAGCAAATCCCACAGTGATAATTTCCACATGGGTTACTTCTCCCACCTAAGTGCACATGTCATGGCAAATAATCACATCTAAGCAATTACGTGAACCTACTCGAATGTCTACATGACTAAATCCCATGTCCCAAGTCTCACCGACTTCACATATGCCTAAGCCGAATAAGTAGTAAATATCCGCCAAAACAAAAGCTTTTGTTCTCGAAAACTGCTTTTACCAGTTGGGTAAAATATCGACTACCCTCCGAGTCTAATTGCTGGATAACGCTCCAAAATGTCATATTCTCATCCGAAGTGATCCACTTGATCGACTCTCCACAAGCAATTCCTTCGGAAAATCTTCCTTGAAATTCCTATCACAAACATTTTCGTTTTTCTTTCAATTTCATGTCATGCACTCACTCTTAATATTCTAGGGTGCCCCAGTGCATATGGAATGCATGATGTCAATTCCAACAACTCATGCTAATGTATAAAACATGTATATACTAACATAATAAATTCACATAAATCATGTTATGCAAATTCACAATCAATAACACCAAAATTAGCTCACATGGGCTAATTAACAAACACAAGCAATTCATTTTGAATCACTCAACATCACAAAAAAATCACAATAAAAATCAAGTCACTATTCCCGATGAACAAAGGAAACCCTCTGCTGGCACCGCTCACGGCCACAACAATGAGGTGATTTTCCTGCCTAAAATGTTTCAGACCGAAACACTATTAATCCAATCCTCAGAACATCCCCAACCATTTACATGGCTCTTAGCCAAAAAATAACACAAGTAGGAAAAGATCCCTACCTCTTGGAGTTGTTGGAACTTCACCAAATCGGTGTCCACGTAACCTCACAAGGTAGGATTGACTTTGCTTCTTACTGGCGAGAACCGATTTCATTCGAATGGTTTAAATCTAGAGAGAAGGCACACTTTCTCTCTCTAGAAATCACAAACCCCAACCACTGCATCTCGTTCCAGCCACTGCCCATTTTGCTCTTTTTGTTTTAAGAAGACAACTATTCAAGTTTTGTCTTATTCTCATTAACATTTCAAATAATTCTCATCATGTCCCTTTTCTTGATTTTTGACACTTTGCACAATCTCAACCATCCATCTCATCCTCTCTCTACTCATGCAACATGTGTCACATGGGTACATGTAGTAGGTGACTTTTGTCACATCATATGTCTCTCAAACCCATTTTATGACACCCGGCACTCGGTGCCTCGAAAAACGTGAAATTCCAACTGTCTCGGAATTAGACAAAATTCGACGTGGTAGCTAGATTTCGCGAGACGATTCCAACCCAGAAGTCCGGTCATTATCCGAAATTCAGAAAAATTCCATATTTTTACCAAAATGACCATTTTACCCTTTTTCAGAAAATTGGAATTTTCTCAGGTCTTACAATTTAAGTCCAACCAATCAACCCGGACTGTTTTAACAGTCTCCAAACAATACGTGGGCTGTCCAAAACTACCCAAATTTTCCAAAGATTCTGGCCCCTCTCCTGGAGTGACCAAACTCACTTCCGCCATTTCAAATTTCAAAACACTCCAACCACAATTTATCACACAACCAAGGCACACAAGGACCATTTTCACCGAGATCGTACCGGACTGGTCAAAACGGGTCCCTGATTTCTGAAGATGCATTCCGACTTTCAGATCGATCAAACTACCACCACCTACCAAATCCAAATCATTAACAAGGCTCTTAAACAAGGATTAAATCAAGTAGGAGAAAACCCTACCTCTAGGAGTTGTCGAAGTCCATAAAATCTGCTCACTATACTCTTTACAAGCAGAGCAACTTCGCGGCCATCAGAACCGACTATCCGATCGGGCCGGAAATCTGCAGAGTAGTTGGGACTTTCTCTCTAAAATCTATTCTCCTCCACGCCATTTCTCAAGCCAAAATGGAGAAGTGTTTTTTTCTTTTCATTTTATTCTTTCACCTTCCATCGCCACATGTCAGTTTCTCATCATTGGTCGGGTTTCGGATTCCTTTATCCACTTATCCCTCTACTTTGGGATTTTCCTCCAGCAATCATGCCATGTGTCCACCCATGGCCCACACTTGAGCCTGCTCGACTATCCGCACATGACACGCAAGACCTCTCGAGCCCACTCCAAAATGTGCCAAGTGTCCCGCATTACCCTCGTTGCCTCGAAAAACGTTTAAATTTCGACTGTCTCTGAATTCGACGAAATTCGACGTGGTAGCTAGATTTCGTGAGATGATTCCAACAATGAAGTCCGTTTTGTCATCCGAGATCTAGAAAAATTTCGGATTTTGACCGAAATTACCATTTTACCCTTTTTTCAGAAAATTAGAATTTTCTGGGTTTCACAAGCTTATGTGAGCCCCAGATATTTCCTCCCTCCTCATCAAAAAACAGCATAAAGGGCCATTTTTGTGGTGTTATTGTTGGAAAAATAAATAACATGTTGTGTGTAAAAAATCATGTTTATATATACTTGTTTGATCGATAACATGGAAATTGAGATATAGGGAAATATAATTATCCGAAATTTATAAATGTTGCATGTAGCTCTTATTGTGCATGTAGCATGACATCGCATTTGAAATTGCTGATGATTTTCATTTCATGCACTGGGCCACATCACAATAAGCCTAAAAGCGGGAAGATAGGTCTATAAGTATTCACCATTCGAATGGTGGTAAGCTCAAATAGGACAACGTCCAAAATCGAGAATCACTATGTGTAAAACACACACAAATCATGTGTGCTCGGGGGTGAAGCAAGACGGGGCGCATTTCCACCACCCCTCCTCTCAAAGGTGAAAGACCCAAATTTTATTCGGGTCAAAACATAATTTATCCACGATGAAAGTTTGCTAAAATGAAGGCGAAGTGGGGCTCTCAAGACTCCCAAATTCGCAACCCAAATAAACACACGGATTTGATAAATTAAAAATGGAAGGTTGTCCATCGGTTTAAGCCAATAGGAAACACTAATGATCGGGTTTTTCGACACTCGGCGTTGCAAGTGTGAGGGAGTCGGGCTCGAGACTCCTGTCAGGCATGAGGAGTCTCATCTCATACATGATACCTAAACATTCCATAGATCGCATTATTTATATGGAATATGATTCGATGTTTTACGTATGCTATTGCATGTGCATTTAGAGGAAAGTAGCCCTTATAGGGAAAAATTTCTATCGACATTGCTCACCCCGTCGTGGACCCTTCGTGCACAGGGGTGTACAAGGAGATCTACGCCCAAACGAGGCCGTGATTTATGAAGGAGGCCGCTAGTGGCCTTGATATTTCCTTTGTATATAAAAGAATCAGAACTAAATTTTCAGGACTATCATTCAAATAGTCCGTATGTAATTATGGTAAGAGGGTCATGATCGACTCTACTTCGACCGTAATTAAGGTTTTATTCTTCGTATTTTATATTTAAAAGTGAATGAATGGGTTCCGTAAAGGATGTATATTAGGATATGTGGATGTGAGAATGGATCCCCATGTGGTCAATACTACTTCACAGACCCTAGACGGGTTATGTGATTATAATCAAGAGTACAGTCAGATAAGCTGGGTAGAACTCCTCAACAAAGGAGACTCGCTATTTTTTTTTCAAAATATGATCCCAATGAATGGGGGACACAAATAAAGGTGGAATCGAGTCACCGAAACTACGTGAATTCGCTGTCGATGGGTTGTCAACGGACCCCGATTTAGGTGTCGCGCCTTGGTATCGAGCCAGGTAAACGACACTACAGTGGAGCTTCGAATGTGGGTATCCACAATTAATTCCTCACTACATAGCTTCGGCAAATGTAATTTAGGTATAAGAATACCTTAGGCCCAGGATCATGCAATTGCTTTTATGTCAAGGTGGTTTTGTGTTTCTAATTATGTCAGGTGATATGTGTGGTGATTTGTGTGAATAATATACATGGTGATCGTAAGGGAACACTAGGGTTAGAAAACATAACCTTAGGTTCTGAAACAAATGAACATGATAGTTCGGGAACTGATGTGTATTAGTGTTTGGCATTATGCACCACTAATGAAAAAGAGATAAACAATGTAGTTCATGATGTTAAAGTCTATTAGTGGTTGGCATGCGCACTACTAGTTAGACTGAGATAGAAATTTTAGAACTCTATTGCTATTTGACACGTGTAGATGGCTAGCATAGGAAAAGGACGTCAGGGTGGTGGGCGGAGTAATAACCCACGACCACCGACTCTGGACTAACAAACCTCCATAGAGGCTGTTGTTGCTTCGACCGCTACCCTTATGTGCAAGTGTGGTTGTCGCCACCATCGCACGTTTCTGCACTGGGAACCATGGGGCCTAAGTAACCTCCAAAGGTTCGAGGCATATGATCCTCCGGCCCTCAAGGGATGAGGAGGCCGATGGTGGCGGGTCATTGTTTCTTACTAGTCAGAAAGGATACGAGCGTCAGTGCTAAGAGGAAGGAGAATCAATCTTCTTCTAGCTCTGTGAAGAAGCGTAAGACTCTGCTTTGTACCCGATTTTAGGCCTGGGCCACGTACCATCGTACAAGGCCGAGCCTGGGCTTCCTACGACGGGGCGATGACATGCTACCATCAAGCATCAGCCTCGGCACATGAGACTCCGGATTGTCCACAAGAGGCAAGATCTCGAATTACGGGACATCAATAGCCTAATCATCTGGAACATGCGCGGACGAGTTTGTTCCTCCCACCTCGCATGGACTCGGGGAACCGGGACAGTCAGCCTTGGGGTGCCGCACAAGCACCTACTATCACAGACGGGCCATGAGCCGTGGTACGGGCAGTGGGTCAGGCCAAGACTCGTGCCTAAGACTTTTAAGGACCTAGGGCATGTCTACACCGTGGTACTACAGACCGAGTCAGATATCGCCTTTATATACAGCGTACATTTCTATCTCACACTTCGATAAGAGTGTCGTTTAAATTGTGTGCATCGATTCATGTTCATCAGCCGTATAATGTAAGAAAAGTTTGGCTTAGGAGGTTGAAACCTTGGAAAAGCTCGCTGTATGTAATTCTCTCTTAAGAACTAGGGGTGAGTGTTGGATCAGATATGCCTGGATTGTGAGTTAGAGATCTCAAGCATTCCGCTTCACCGCACTGAGGACGGATATCTGAGTTCGATGTCATCCCAGGACGGACTCGGTCGATACCAGAGTCGCTATCGACGTGGATCGTGTAGGTGGTTACCACCCACACACAGAGGGTATCAGGTTACTTCGTGGGGAGAAACATGATGCTTTACCCAAGACCGTACGACCCAGCGGAGGGTTTGGCTGATGGAAGTCAATAGCAAGCCTTTACTCCTAGAGGATGAGGGGAGACAGGATTTGGGTCTATCTCGGGTGGTTTACGAGTATGGGGATATTTTTTCGGATGAGCTACTAGGATTACCTTCGCATAGGGATGTAGACTTGTCATTGAGTTACACCCTGGTACGTCGCTCATTTCTATGACTCCTCATAGGATGGCACCGGTTGAGTTGTAGGAACTCAAGGTCCAACTGTAGGGATTGTTGGACAAGGGCTTTATTAGACCAAACACTTCACCATGGGGCACTCTGGTTCTATTTGCGAAAGAGAAGGACAAGACCCTTCGACCATGCATTGATTACCGATAGTTGAATAGGGTTACGATCAAGACCCAGATTCACATCGATGATCGATGACTGTTTGACACCGGTAGGCGCGAGTCTACTTCAAGATAGATCTTCGCATCGAATACCATCAGTTGAGAGTTAGGGAGGTTAATATCCCTAAGATGTCATAGGACGCTGCAGACGGGCATTTCAAGTTCATGTTGATGCCTTCTATTGACGAATGGGCCAAAGATCATTCACGGATCTCATGCATATGGTATTTCAACCCTATTCGATCACTTTGTTGTTGTTTTGGTTACGATGACATCTCGATCTACTCCTAGTCTAAGGAGGAGCATGAGGATCACTTCGAGATTGTTCTCCGTGCCCTTAAAGAACACTAAGAACGCTCAAGTTCAAGCAGTCATGGCTACATCGAAAGTAGATTCCCAGGCACGTAGTTGTCGCCTTCAAAGGTCGCAGACCCTAAGAAGGTCGAGGTCGTTATGAGTCTGAGAGGTCGAAGTCGGCCTTCTGAGATACGCAGCTTAGACCGTGGGGTACTACAGAAGGTTCATTGAGGATTTCTCCCGACTAGCAGCACCTATGACTAGATTGATTTGAAAGGGGGTCAAGTTCGAGTGGAATGACCTGTGTGAGAAGGCATTCCAGGAATTGAAGCGGAGGCTTACTACAACTCCTATTCTGATAGTCCCGGAACAGGGACAGAGGTACATGGTGTACTGTGATGCCTCTAAGGATGGACTAGGATGTACTCTGAAGGCAAATCCGGAGGGTTGTGGCTTATGGTTCCACGCCGAAAAGAATCATGAGCGCATCACTCACACATGACCTGGAGCGATATCATAATCTTTGCTTTGAAGATTCAGCCACTAATCAGATGGTGAGTCAAGCCGCACCACAAAGTCCGTTATTATTTCACCAACAGACCTCAAAATAAGGCAACGCAAATGGATGGAGTGTCTGGAGGACTATGACTTCACTTTGCATTACCATCATAGTAAGGAAAATGTAGTGGCCGATGCGCTCAGTAGAAAGTCACGGGGAGTATCGCTATCAGGAAGCCTCTCAGAGCCAAGTGTATGCTCGAGATCGTAGGATGCGCTTTAATGCACACAGTTGATCGTGCTTAGGAGCGCTTATGAGTTTGGTGGCTACGCCATCCCTACTAAGCAGGGTAATTGAGTGTCAGGGGTAGGACGCAGAGATATCATCTATTAGAGACCGGGTACAGTCAGGTACGGGTGAGGAAGGCTAGGCTATCTACACAAATGGTAGTCTTCGGCATACGGGATGGGTCGTGGTTCCCTAGCTGACCGATCTGAGAAAAGAGATCCTCCGAGAGTTCCACTGTTCTCGATTCACTGTGCATCCAGGTGGCACGAAGATGTACCGTGATTGTTGTTGCTAGTATTAATGAGCGGACGGCAACATGTCAGGGGATTTTTCTCGGAGAAGTGTCCAATGGTCAACAAGTAAAATTTAGCACCGTATCGCCAGGCTACTCCGTACCTAATAGAGGTAGTGGAGTTGGAAGTAGAGTACGTCACGATGGACATTGTGACCCACTTGCCACGGACACCGCAAAGGCGTGATGCGGTGTAGGTGATAGCGGGACCTAGCCACTAAGTCTACATTTTCTATGCTGCCAATGACCTTCATCAGATGTAATTTCACATTGTAGGTTCTAAGAACATCCTATTATGCCATCCCATCAGACGGATAGGACCCTAGAATTACGGCACACTTTTGGAAGAGTTTCTAAAAGGCCATGGGGACACAATTGACGATGAGCAATGCGTTTCATCCGTAGACAGATGGTCAATCAGAGAGGACCATACAGATTTTAGAAGACATGCTGCGAGCATGCATCCTGGATCTTAAGGGTAGCTAGGGGGAGCACTTACCTTTAGCTGAATTCGCCTACAACAACAGTTATTAGGCGAGTATACATATGGCACCCTATGAGGCCTTATTTGGGAGGCCATGCCGATCCTCGATTTGTTGGACAGAGGTGGGAAAGAGTTCCATCACTGGTCCGGATCTGATTAGAGACACCTCTGAGAAGGTGAATTTGATTCGGAAGCGCCTCCTTACGGCTCAAAGTAAACAAAAGAGCTACGCCGACATATGACTTCGACCTCTAGAGTTCAAGGTGGGTGATCACGTGAAAGTGATGTCTAAGAAAGGAGTGGTCAGATTCGGTAAGCGAGGGAAGCTAGCGTCGAGGTATATTGGGCCCTTCGAGGTACTCAAGAGGGTGGGCACAATTGCATATCGGTTGGCGCTACCACCAAGTTTATCAGGTGTCCATGAGGTGTTCCACGTCTCCATGCTCCGGAAGTATACTCTAGATCCAATTCATGTAGTGGATTGGGGAGAGATTGTTATTGATATAGATGGGACCTTCGAGGAGGGACCGGTGCGTATCATGGATAGCCAGGATTAGGTTTTGCGACGCAAGACCGTGCGGCTAGTGAAGGTGTTGTGGCAACACCGAGGAGTGGAGGAGGCAACTTGGAGGACACGATGCCACCTATCCTTTCCTATTTTATACGAAGGTGCGCTTTGTCTATTGGAAGTCTAATATTGGAACTAGAATAACTATTGCATACGATGTGTTCAGGTGTGTTAGGTGTGTAAATCGAGACGAAATTCTTTATGTGTGAAGAATGTGGAACCCGAAAATTAGAAATTTTAAAATGGCAAAATTATAATAATAATAATAATAATTGTCATAATGGTTCGTGTGGAAGCCTAGAAAATTCTCAGATCTCGATGATAAAATGGATTGTACCGCTGATTCGCCTTATAAAACTAAAAGGACTCCGTAAAAGTTTTGCTTGAATTATGAGATAGTCAAAATATTTTACAATTTTATGGGTGATAGGTCGCCAGTGACTCTAAGGACGATATTTTTACGAAAATCTCATACCAAGAAATGGTTTCGAAAGCAAGTTCATTTAAAATAACTTGAATCAAAAGAAATAAATTGTCGGGCGTAACACCATTGAGCAGGACGGGCGCAATGTGAGTCATGTGTCCAAATTAAAAAAAAATTAAGAAAAAAACGAAAAGAGGATACAAAAAAAATTAAAAAGGAAGGAGAATGAACAGACGGACAGAGGGGGGGAGAGAGAGAGAGCAAGAAGATAGAGAGAGAAAGGAAAAAAAATTTCGCTTCTCTCTAAGATCTATGGAAATCACCGTAGGTTTTCGTCGAAGCAAAAGGCAAAGTCGGTCTACGCATCGAGAGTTACACGTGGGTACCAAAATCTTGGAGTTTCGTCAAACTTCACGAGGTAGGGAATTTTCCTATTTTGGTTATTTCTAGCCTAAAGGCCATTTAACCGCTGGGTTTTTTTCTGCAGGTCGGAGAGGTCAGAATTCTCAGTCCCAAATTTTTGGGATCGAGTGTAGGAATTTTTAGGAATTTTCTTGGATCGGCTTTCTAATAACTGACAAGATTGGGACTCCATATTGGAAATTTTTGGGTCAGGTTTCAAGTAATACGAACCGGGTTCAAGTTTGGTTTGAACTCGACCGATGTCTTCTCGGTTTGCCGAGTATTTCAGATTTCACCGAAATTTGTTGATGAATGGAACAAAAAATTGTTCATAGCCGTGAAAGGACCGAGAGGTGCCTTGTTTATGTGGGTCCGAGATTTGGGCCATTTTGTGTGTTATTGTTGGAAAAATAAATAACATGTTGTTTGTGTAAAAATCATGTTTATATATACTGACTTGACGTATTAACATGGAAATTATGATAAACGAAAATTATATGTAGGAAATATAATTATCCGAAATTTATAAATGTTGCATGTAGCTCTTATTGTGCATGTAGCAAGACATCGCATGAAATGGCATGATTGCATTTCATATGCACAGTCACATCGCGTCGAGTTGGGTGTGGGTGCATGGTTTCGTTATTTACCATTCGTGGTGAATGTGTGGTGAGCTCGAAAATAGACAAATGTCTAAAAATCGAATCACTAAGAAAAACAATACAATAATAAATCATGTATTCGAGGTGAAGATGAGGCAACCTCATCCCCTTCGTGGTGAAGACCCAAATTTTATTCTTAATCAGACATGTGCATCCAGCGATGAAAGTTCAAGAAAGTGCCTGGTATGCAAAGTCGCTGGTGAGACCCCTAAATTAAACCCAAATAAACACACGGATTTGATAAATTAAAATTTGAGGGTTGTCCAATGGTTTAAGTCACTGGGTGAAACATCAATGACTAGTTTTTCACACTCGCGCCCAGGTGAGGGAGCCTGTCTGAGACTTGAGTTACGGGCATGAAGAGTCTCATCTCATGCATAACACTTTAACATTCCATATAGGATCGCATTATTTATATGGAATATGATTCTGATGTTTTAGCGATGCCATCGCATGTGCATTTAGGCGAGGAGCAGTCTTTATAGGAAAAATTTTCTATCGAAAGATCGTTTCACTCTGCCAGAGACTTCTTCGCAAGACAAGGAGTGTACAGGGAGACTGCCTCTACGAAAAATGATTATGAAGGAAATATTGCGTGGCCTTGATATTTCCTTTGTAAAAAGTATTTTGTATAAAAGAATTGGAACTAAATTTTTTTGGGACTATTGTCTAAATAATATGGTATGTAATTATGGTAAGAGGGTCGTGATCGGACTCTTAAGGACTGTAATTAAGCGTTTTATTTTCATATTTTATATTTAAATGTGAATGAATGGGTCCCGGTAATGGGATGTATATTAAGGATATGGATGATGGACCCTGTGGGGTCAATACTACTCATATTGAGACCCTGGATGGGTTATGATTATATTATTATACAGGTTATATGTTAGGTAGAACTCCCCAAACAAAGGAAACTCTGCCCAATTTTTTTTTTAAAATATGGATCCCAATGAACGGACACAATGTTGTGGTATCTGGTCACCGAATCCAATAGAACTCCACGGCCGACTAAGTTGTCAACAGACTTGGATTTGAGGTGTCACACACTAAGTGAGACAACATTAGAACATAGATCAATGAATAATTTTTCAATTTCTGCATCATTTTGAATCTTAGCTAAGCCATAAGTTGGAAAGCTGAATTTGTCAAAGATGCTTTGTGGTATAGTTTGGATTTCTCTCTTAACCATATCTTTCACTAATTAGAGATTCATGTTCATTTCTGATTCATGAATTTAATCAGCTACTTGTAAGGCATAACCCTCTTTCTAAGATTTAAGTATTTTTCCTTTTCAGTACTTCATACGCAGATCTTAAGACTGGAGAACTCTTGCCCCCATAGACAGGATATTGCAAGCCTTCTCCAATTTAATTGATACCTCATCCTACATTTCGGATGAAAATTTCCCTCTCCTTGATTAGATCTTTGCTAGCACGGGATCATAATCAGTTCATCAGAAAGAGGAGAGACCTTTGAGTGATTAAACTGATACTTTATTCAACTATCCTCAAACCATTAGTAAGTTGGTGATCTATCGGAGTAACCCATCAAAGTTCTTTAGTTCCTTAGTATTAGTTTACCATACCCACAAAGAACCACTCTATACTCTTAGGATTCTCCATCTCTGTGTCACGCAGAAGGCCTCCTGGAAATCAGAGCAAGATACAATACTTTGATTGGGTACACGGTACTAGTACTGGGAACAAGTAAGTTCAGAAATAATACCAATCAAATAATTTCAAGAATTCTAACTAAGTCGTTCTTCCATTTTGTGCAGAAAAATGACAATTGTCATCGATCCATTCCCAGAGGGAGCTCAACTGTTCAAAACTGGTTTACTCATATCAGTGACTAACTAATCAGGAAAATTCACTGAAAGTGTAAACAAACTTAAATAAATGAAATCAATAAATTTTCCAAACTCCAGTTTATTTAAGAATAGTAATGAAAGAGAAAATTTAACAAGAAATTCCAGCTCGAAGTTGCACTACAGTTCATTACTCAACTCCAAAAAATAAAAAGAAAACTAACTAAAAACTACGCTAAATCAAAATCTACTAAAACGAAAATAAAAGAAAATAAAAATAAAAATATAAAAATATACAAGAATCTTCAACTACCTGCAAATCCTCGATTTGCTATCGCAAGACAAGGTTCCTAAATGAGTCTATTTATGGGATTTTCCAATGTTAGGCCTCACTTAATAATCATAGCCAGGATCCCCAAAATTCCGCCCAATCCTCATTTTCTGGTTCGACATAAAAAGTTCTATCGCTATAGAGTTTTCAATCTTTGTCGTTGGCCTTTTGTCAGCCGGGTTTTCACTGAGTACGTAGTTTTCTATTGCACTGCTCTTCGGGCTTGGATTCGTCAAGGGCCAGACTTGATAATGTCGCGACGTAATTCTCGATGCAATGCTTGTTCTCACGCAACAAGAATGTCTTGTGTCGCAACACCAAATTTGTTGCAACCACCTTTACACTTCGCCTGAAATCAAGTAGACAAAAGTTTCATGTCGTGATTTCTTTGATTTCTTCACAATTTATGTCACGACATAATTTTCTTTTGTCGCGATGGGATTTCTTTTCTAGTCCTTGTTGCTAGCTGAGCCTTTTGTTGCGACATAGAGATCTTTGTTGCGACATACTTGACTTGGCTCATCTCAGTTCTCATACAATTTATGTCGCGACCTAGTTTTCTTCTATCGCGACAATATTCTATCAACCTGCAGCTTTTATTATCGCAACAGAGATTTTGCCTTCAATATTTCACTATGTAACAATATGAATTTCTTTGTCTCCATTCCTCTTGTATTGCTCTTTAACTTCTTGTCGCGACATTGAATTCACCTCCCTCATGTTTTGTTTGTCGGACATAAATAATCTTTGTTGCGATAGAGATTCAGTTGCTCCTTGTTGTGAATTCTAAAGGTAATGTCATGACAGGATTTTCTTTGTTGCAACAGGAATTCTTCCTTGAACTGACTCAATGCTAAAAACTTTGTCACAACATAAAAACACTTGTCTCAGTTAACTTATGTTGTATTCTTTCCCATTTTCTCGGGCCGCGACTGAGTCAGTTTCTTTGTCGACAGAAGTTCATCCGTTAATCTTCACTTTTATGTTGCTGTAGGATGATCACGCGACAGAAAGTGAAGTGTGTCGCGACAGTCTTCTTCACAATCTTCTTCAGCAATGTCGCGACAGAAAAACTCTTTGTCACCACAGAAATGCTCTTTCACCTTGAGTTTTGCTTGGGCTTGTTGCATATAGTCTGCCGTAACATAGTTCTCTCGACTGGCTGAATTTTTTCAGGACGCATAAAACTATGTCGCAGTCAGATCACAATAATTTCCACTTTTTTGCTTCTTTTCTGCTATATTTCTTTTTTCCATTAACACTTTTAAAACACAAAGTTGGTGAATATTGCATAATTAGGCATAAAAATAGATCTGAAACTATTAAAAACATGCCAGAAAAATGGATTAAAAATAGATGAGTTTAAGACTCATCAGCTATAAACTCGACCTCTATAGTGGACCGAGTAATGCAAGTTTTCTTGGATGATTTCCAAGAAATTGCACCTCCTCTAAGGATAAAAACATACCCATTAGTGGATTTCATCTCATCTAAATCAGAGATCCAATTGGCATCACTAAATCTTTTAAAAACATTTGGAAATCCACTATGACACAAACAATAGTCACTGGTGCCTCTCAAGTATTTTAAGATTTATGAATGGCCGTCTCAATGACCCCGACAGACTTTCTGTGTACCGACTCAATCTTCCAATTAGGTAGGCAATGTCAGGTAAGATGCAATTTTCCACGTTGACAGGCCGAAAACGCGGTGTATAAAATGAATGCCTAAGTGCGCAAGTGCACGCGTAGCCCCAAGTAATATAGTGTACTTAAAGTACGGATATCGATCCACAGGAAAGGTAAATTCGACCACGCAGGTTCCGTCTCGCACAACATCCGAACAAAGGAATCTCTAGTAAGTAAAAATTGGCAAGGAACCGCAACTAAGTCGTTGATTCTAGTGAATTAATGGTGTCAAGGCCTGTGGTTAAATCGCCCCTATCACGCTCAATGGATTAATACTTTTCTAAAGATATCATATTCAATCTATTTGTAATATGTCAATTAGCGAGGTGATCTTCACATGAGATATCCTCTCTCGAGGTATATCCGTCTATCTCGTGAATAATAGAATCGAGTATATCTCTATCTCGACTTGGTATTCGAAATGCTTAAACGTTCTAACTCAATCATACCTTCGTGTTCTGGAATATCTCGTATTAACGCACCTACTTAAAGGCTACTCTACCTTATCCTCGAATACCCTCATCTCTCGAATCCTGATCTCCGCTCGATTATGCTAACATTGGCCGAATACATTACCACATAAATTGAAATGCGTATAGAGTAGATGTGACAAATTAATAATAACCGAATAACATGAAAGATCAAATTTTAATCCATCATGACAGGTTTGATGAACCCTTAAAGAGACCTGTAACATAATGGAAGAAAATATAAAACTCCGTTTTAACAAAAAGGAAACATTGTTCTAAAATCCGAAAATATCAAAATGAAAAGCGCAAATCCCGCACTCGAAGTTTCGTCACCGGCCTCAAACATGTGCCCCGCTCGCGGCGCGCCCCGATCTCCCTTTGATTTCAACCTCATTCGCTTAATGAAGAGGCGATGCCGAGCCGACGCCTGACGGGTGAAGTCGACGTGGTGGTGTCACGACGGTGACGTCGCGACGCAGGTGTCACGATGTGGGACGCCACGACGTGGACGCCGCGACGCGACGTGCATTTCATCGCCTTGTTCCCATTTGCTCCAAAATCGCCGCCGCTTCTTTCACCCAAATGCTCCGCATTCACGTAAGACATCAACTCGCATTCTAGTCACAAAACTATAAAATTACTTTAAAATAAATGTAAAAATGTAGACTCGACGCGAGTATAATATGCGAGTGTTTTAGGCACTCATCACACTTCAGTCTTAGTTTCGCTTCGTCTCTCAAGCAAGAACCGACTTAGACAAATGTGATTAACACCACCCGATATAATGTAACTCAATATTAATACGTTGATACATGCCGAAGTAGTGGGATCAATTTAGACCGACTCACATACCACTGCTTTTTCTCTCGATGTTCAAGAAAGGCATACGTATATTTGACTTTCAGAATTGACGAAGCAAAGTGAAACCGACTAGTGCATCAAATCCCATGGTGTTCAATAGCCTTTCCCAAATCCCATGTGTTTATAAGTGAACGACCCAGGATATGCCTAGGTTCCGATAATTTCAAACTTAAGCTCAACGCTACTTATTGTGAAGAAGCTAACTAGGAAAGGATAGAACGCACCCATTTATTCGCGGTCCTCATATTTTTGGAAATCTCCACGCATTCAAACAAAATGGAAGAAGACCTAAGGCCAAGAAGTTTTAGCCAGTGTTCCCAGATGGATCCATCGTGACTCCACTACCGGGTTAAGGGCACCAGCATTCAATTCCTTCAACCACCCTAAACACTCAACCAAACTCAGCACCAGTCAAGGCGGAATGATCCATCTTCTCATCCCATGTAGCTGCAAAGTGAATAATGACTCCTACTTACGCTCGTGGCATTGTAGCTTTGATAAACTCTCAGATCGTGCCCGGATTCCGATTTTCATGATCCCGCGATTCTTTTCCGCATATACCTATTTTTGTCATATTCTTTTTTTCTTTTTCTTTTTCTATTGTTTTTGCATTTTCTTTTGGCCAGCTCGATGGCAATCCTCGACAAAGTGTCCCATCGGGCCAAATGGTTCGACCTCCCTAGGTTGATCGAACTTTAGTAGTTGGTTCTACACTTATGATACTACCCGAACGTCACTAAGGTGTGAGTGTGATAGGGTTTTCGAGAAACCGGGTTTCGATCACCCGGATTGATTCACTAGCCCTTTCAACTATTCAATCTAATTATCGAGCATCAAGCAAATGTATGCAATCGAACAAGTTTATAGTGTGAACTCAATCCAAAATTGATCCTCAATTTTCAACATGGCACACATGTATGTAATTACTACATGCAAGAATGTCCTAAATATAATCAAACAACTAACACATGACTCATGAAATGAAAGGCGATGTAAAATAAACTCGAAAAACGAAACACACTAATATGAAATTAATTAAAATACTACACTACTAAAACTAGTAGAACACAATAAATAAACACAAACATGGTAGCCCGATCAACAAATCCTCCCCAAACAAAATATCCAATGTCCCCACTGGCAAGATAAAAAACATAGAGGGTAGCAACTCCCGAATATCATCGCGCTGAGGGTTGCGGATGCGAAAAGCCGTAAGCCGAGCGAAATGGGCTCGCATGGGACCGGGGCCGTCAGAGAATGATGGCCTCGACGCCGAACTATCCGCATATCCAAGACGCATAACGCCCATGTCCGGGTAACGAGGACTCTGGTGCTCCCGGTCTCATCCCCGTATATGCCAAAACGCCAGCTGCGAGCACCGGGTCCTCAAGATCTCGTAGCGACTAGGAGGAGTGGCCACTGTGGGCGCTTGGGAGGTGGGCGGAGGTGGTCGGATGGTGGTGGAGGTGGACGGACGAGGATCGGCCAAGGTCTCCCCCCGGATCGCCCAGTGGATCCATAACGAGCCCGATACTATAAAGTTCGCCTCGCCCGAGGGCTCGACTCGAATCAGAGTTCTCAAAGTCGGGCGGACACCGTGTGTGTCCCGCTCGACCGATATTGCCTTGATCGATGGCCGCCTCATTGTCGCTGGTATACCCCGCTTTGCTCGCATTGCCAACATCGTAAAAGTGGTGCCCTGTGAACCATCTTCGAGATCCCGCTATGGAGGATGGCATCTCGATAACCTCGCCTAACATCGAATGGGATATCCTCGATGATGGCGGTCATACTAACGCTGGCTGCCACTCACACACATTCACGTCGACAAGACGCCGTTGATGAAATGATGCCAAACTGGGGAATGTAAACAAATTGCTCGCCTTGAAATCGACCGCACGCCCGCGACCAAGATCCTCCACCACCCCGCCTTCGTCAATACGCTGATGACCTCATGGTAGCTCCGATGCTCGCTGAGCCGACAAAGGAGACCTGGGACATGCTCTAGGCTTTATAGAAACTATCGATCGACTCGCGACCGGTCGACCAATATACCCGTACCTGACCTGAGACACTGACGAGGTCGGGCGTAAAATTTCGAACTACGCCTCATCGGGCCGCCGGACGAGGGGTCGTACAAGGCACGCCACCCTTTAGCCTCGATTGTCCTTCTAAGAAATCACTCCAGCGATGAAACCCTTCTTCCTAATGAAGGATCTGCCAAATTGTGCTAAATCGATCCCGCGACTCGCTATAAACGCGGAGGCATCGAACTGGGAGCTCCGGGTCCTCGCCGGGTCGACCACGCCGCGTGCAACCGCCTCTTGCCCGACATACTCAACTCTGCACCAAAAAAAAAAAAAAAAATATCAAACACCTAATATGCACCACAAAATCAACTAAATAACTACCTAAGGACTCAACAAAACCTAAATGCGACTCAAAGGATCCTATGGAATCCCAATGACCCAAACGAGGGCCTACACACTTGCAGACCACGCTAAAGCAACAAATGAACCCTAGACTACTCGCATCTGGGCTAGAATCGCACACACAAGGTGGGGATGCCACTATGACCCAAAACCGCCAACGAGGGTGACTTACGCTGGCTCAGGCAGCGGGAGGTCTCCACCTGGGACGGGAGCCCGACTGTGTCCTGGGAAGGTCGGGATGCAGGAGCCAGTGGTTTCGGCGGAGTGGAAGGTGCAGAGGTGAAGAGCCAAAATGAACTATTTTTGGTCTAAAAACAGGGCCACGTCGCAACACATGGGTGACGCCACGTGACGTAGAGTATGAACTGCCGACGCCGCGACGCGGTGTCTCACGGCCCACGCGACGTAGGGTATATTTAACCACCGCCGCGACGCGGCTATCACGCCATGACGCGGATTGCAGGGCTTTACAATTTGACGTCAGCGACGCGGAGAATACACGTCGCGACGCGACGCAGGAGTAAAATGATCGCCGCTGACGGAGAAACTACCGCCGCGACGCGGCGTAGGATGAAATTTTGATCGTGGTCGTTGCCGTGTAAATCCACGCCAGCGACGCAAGCAGAGCTTCAAAAATGACGCCGCGACGCGGGCGTGAATATTCCAATAGATTCTATATACTAACACCTTAATCTTTCGAGAACTCTCCACTGTAAACTTCCCTTCGACTTTGAACACTCAGAAGCCTCGCACCTACACCTCTCGCTCTCGAAATTAACCAACAAGCGTAAACACCGATCATGGATGCACGAAATCAAAAATTGCCAAAACAACAATAGAATCAAAACTTAAAAACAAAGTTTTAGAAAACTTGGTTGCCTCTCAAGAAGCGCTTATGTTTAATGTCGCTAGCCTCGACGAATTCTCAATCTCAATGTGCACGACACTTAGGATAAAACCGGAAATGCTTATGCGCATCCTTATAAAGGCTCACACCCAATGCTCAAGGCTGATAAATACTCTCGCATACGCCCGCCTTCTCGTCTTTCCGTGCAATGTTTTTGCTTATCCTCAAATTTTTCTCATCGCCGCACAATCTCGTATAATCGAAGTTCGAGATATCTTCATTCTCGATCGCTGCCCTGGTGCTTCAAAGGGTGGAAAATATATGATCTCGTCTCCTTGGACTCTTAGTTTGAGTTCTCACCTTCTGCACATTAATTCGGCTTTCCCGTGGCTAGCAAAGGTCTACTAAGTATGATGGGACCGAGCCGCCTTCTTCCATGTCCGTAATGACAAAACCGCCGGAAGGACAATTCTACCAACTTTACGAAAGCACATTTCGACTATACCTCGAGGGTGTCGTATGACCTATCGCCAGTTGTAGACTGATTGCGGGTTGATTTCTTGGCTTCTCCCAACTTTAGCCTTAAACATCGGTGAGTGGCATCAAGTTGATACCGCTTCCCAAGTCACATAAGGCTTTTCCCGATACCCGATTCTATAGAGAACTATGATAGCGACTCATCTCTGACATCTTGAAGTTTCGGGGAAGCTTTTTTCATAGGATGGCACCAAGATTCTCGCTTAAGGCAATGGTCCCATACTCTTCCACTTTCTTACTCAGATCTTTTTCACATGAATTTCACATAACTTGGCATATTCTCTAATGCTTCCAAAAATGGTATATTAATATGTAGCTTCTTGAAGATGTCAAGAAACTTTGCGAACTGCTTCTCCAATTTACCTTTCTTCAACCTCTGAGGGTACGGGATTGGTATGACAGGTTCTTCTGTTTTTGTCTGCTTCTATTTCTTCCTCGCTTTATTATCCTCGCCGCCCTCACATCTCGTGGTTGCTCATTTTTCATCTAATATCGATACTTTGGTCTGGGCTTCTCCTACAATTCTCTTACCATCGGTCAGGGTCCCAAGTTCTCCAATTCTTTTCCACTCTGCAGTGATGGCCTCATAAAGACTCTTCCCTCTCCTCTAGTGGTTTACTGCACTGCTCGCAATGATCCCTACGCTTCGCCAACGTATCGCCATTCTCACTCCCATTTGAATCTCTAAATTTCTAACTGTGCCGCTTGGATTGCTCAATCGGGGTCAGCTCGTTGTCGCATGTTCGCCCAGTCTCATTCATGAACGCCAATGCGGTTAACATCCGTATGTAGCTTGCTCAAATCCAAATTTCTTCGTGGGGTGGTTCATTAGCTCTGCTTGATGGCATATTGTTCTCGGCTTATTACGCCATCCATACCCCGATTGTTTTGATTATTCTCGTCTCTGGACAGTTACGCCTACCCTTGTCCTCGATTCGATTCTCAGAAATAAGTACTCTTATTACTGGCCTCACTGCGGATTGATTCCGACAAATCTCATTAATGCGACCGGGCTTCGTCGACCGGCAGTGGCTTCGACCGACATCTCTACACTACTATGCCGTCCTCCACGTAATCTCACACAACCCCATGGAGCGGTCCGTATAGCATGTGCCGCTCCCCGCCGCCATTTAGCCGCTTAGTCACCGAGCCATGATTTACCGGGATTGTCGAGGGACTCGCATCACCGTGCCACCCAATCGTGTTTACCGGTGTAGCCTTCTCTCTAAAGCACTCGATTAGTGTTGGTCATAAAGATCTTCCAACATCTCATACACCGGTCCGTGGTTTTCTTCATCAATGATCCTCCGCTCTTCCGAGGCATCTATCATCGCTCGGGGCCGTATTTCTCGCACTATCAGAAGGTGCGGACTTGCTTCCATCCGGTTAGCCTGCGGGCGGAGGACACTTCCGCGAATAATTCATGGAACATGTCCCATGCCTCCGCCGTGTTCTCCCCCCAGTTGACCAACGTATTGATTTCGCACTGGCTGTGCAATCCCGGCAGAGAAATCCGTCGAAACTTTTGTACCAACTCGCTCCATGTAGTAACGGAGTCCGTGGTCGACCGTTAGCCAATGCTCGCTCTATCCCCTGAGTGAAAGTGGAATAACCGTAATCTGTGGCTTCTTCAATAACTCACAGATTGGAGTGGTATCGCAAACTCGAGGTTACCAAATGCATGTCTGGATCATGGGGTAGTCCATGGAACAAGATTCAAGATCCGTGATCAGATTCGACTTCAATTCGAATTTGCCCGCTTTGAACTGCGGTCATTCGATCACTGGTCTCAACAATCGTTGGTGGTAAACAACTCATCTAATAGCATAAGGATCGCTCCGTTGTATAAATGGCCCGGGCGCTTGATTCCTATTCTCGCTTCTCTCAGGTTCAACTTTGTTCAACGCCAAAATCTTGTTCTTCCGTGTTTTCCATGACTATCAAGTTCTAACTGCTCGTCATTTACGTTAAATACGTGCGCGTAAGCCTTCGCTCAGATCACGCGTTGATTAATTCGATTTATTGCCGCACAATTAATCGAAACCCAGATCGCAATAACACAAACTAACAAAACCCAATTACCAAAGACTTGTAAAAATAACAAAAATAAAGCAAAAATTCGTAATACTATCTACGCGGGTCACTTCTCTATATCAATTTAAACTGTCACGCAAGAATCCGCGCCAAAAACTCGACAGCCGAAACGCTGTATAAATGAATGCCTAAGTGCGCAAGTGCACGCCAGAGTCTCAAGTAATATAGGTACGAAGTAATTGATATCGATCCACAGGGAAAGGTAAATTGACTACAGAGGTTCTGCTTTTCAGACAATATCTGAATAAAGGAATTTAGGGTAAAAATTAAGTAAGGAAACTGCAACTAAGCTGTTGATTCTAGTGAATTAATTTGTGTTACGCCTAGGTTAAATCGCCCATCACGCTCAATGGATTACTTTTCTAAAGATATCGTTATTCAATCTATTTGTAATATGTCAATTAGCTTATGCGATCTCGCTTCTATGAGATATCCTCTCGGTATATCCGCCTTATCTCGTGAATAGAATCGAGTATATCTCTATCTCGAATTTCTGGGTGATTCAAATGCTTAAATGCTCTAACCTCAATTGCTACCTTCAGTTCTGACACTCTATTAACCGACCCCGCTTAAAGGCTACTCTACCTGCATCCCCGAATACCCTCATCTCGAATCTCTGATCTCCGCTCGATTATAAGCACATTGGCCGACATTAACATATAATTGAAATGCAGCATAGAGTGATGTGACAAATTAATAATAATCGAATATGAAAGATCAAATTTTAATCCATTGTACATGACAGGTTTGATGTAACCCTGTAAAGAGATCTAGAACATAATGGAAGAAATAAACTGCTTAATAAAGGAAACATCGTCAAAATCCGAAAATATCAAAAATGAAAAGCGTTACAAATCCCGCACTTCGTCATGTCACTCCGCTCTCGAAACCCGTGGCTCTCGCTCGTGCGCTCCCGATCTCCCTTGATTTCGAACCCTCATTCGCTTTTAATGAAGAGGGCGTGATTTTCGAAATGACGCTGACGGTGGTATGTCACACGGTGGCTCAGCGAATGCGGAAAGTATCACGAGTTGATGGGGGACGCCACGACGCGGGGACGCCGCGACGCGACGTATTTCATCGCCTTGTTCCCATTCGCTCCAAAAACTGGGCTTCTCTGTCGCTCTTTTCACCCAAATGCTCCCGCATTCGTAAGACATCAACTCAGTATTCTAGTCACAAAAAAACTATAAAATTACTCTAAAATAAACAGAAAAATGTAGACTGACGCGAGTATAATATGAGTGTTTTAGGCACTCATCACACGTACATTAGGCTACCAATTAGCCAAGCATACTCGGTTTAGGCAATACCATGTTCTCCATTTTACTTCAGCTATGAGCTAGGATCATAAGGAGTTGACACTAGTTTTACAATCAACGTGTTCAAACCTTCTTAAAATTTACACAACATAGTGTTCTTGAGAAAGGTTAAGCCCATTAAGCATTCTAAATATTTTGATTCCTAGAATCAACTTAGCTTCTCCTAGATCTTTCATCTCAAACTTAGATCTTAGGAAGCTCTTGGTCTCAATAACAACTTATAGGTTAGTCCCAAATATAAGTATATTATCAACGTATAAACAAATAATAATGTATGAGTTATTTTCAACTTTTCTATAAATGCATTGATCAACATCATTAATGGAGAATGCATTAGATATTGATCAAATTTGTTATGCCACTGTTTGGGTGCTTGTTTTAACCCATTAAGAGATTTAACTAACCTACAAACTTTTTGCTCATCTCCTAGAACCATACACCCTTCAGGTTGATCCATCTAAATTTCCTCTTCCAGTTCCCCATTCAAAAAGGCGGTATTAATATCCATATGGTGTATCACTAGGTTATAAATCAATGTTAAAGCAATTAACACCCTAATTGAGGAAATCCTTGTCACAGGAGCAAAGATAACAAAGTAATCTACACCTTTCTTTTTTTAAAACCGTTAGCAACTAAATGTGCATTATATTTCTCAATAGACCCATATGGTTTTAATTTCCTTTTAAAGATCTATTTATAACCTTTAGTTTTAGCACCAAGAGGCAAGTCTACTATCTCCCATGTATGGTTGCCCATTATTGATTCAATTTCACTATTAATGGCCTCCTTCAATAAAGGTACATCAAGTGAAGTCGTAGCTTCCTTGTAGGATTTAGAGTCATCATCAACTAGGAAAGTGTAAAAGTCATCACCAAAATTAGTTTCTTTTCTTTCTCTTTTACTTCTTATCAGTTCTAGTTTAGAAGGATCACTAGACTCAACGCTAAGATTTCTTTGAACTTGTTGTTCACCATTTGTTTTCCAAGAGAAAATATTTTCAAAGAAGTCAGCATTCTTAGTCTCAAATATAGAGTTTACTCCTAATTGTGCCATTTTAAGGGATTTTAAGGACAAGGAACCTATGGGTGCAATTATTCTGCATATCCAAACGTGATAAGAACAAAAGGTTTATGACCTAATTTTCTTTTCTTTGGTTATGGAAGAAGTACTTTTTCCAAACACCCCCACACTTTTAGGTATCTAATGTTAGTTACATATCCTTTTCATAGCTCATAAGGAGTCTTACTAGTCTTCTTATAGGTGAATATTTTGACTATGACAAATGGAGATGATAGCTTCCCCCCACAAGTTCACGGGTGCTCCTGAACTTACTAACATGGCATTCATCATGTCTTTTAGGGTTTTATTTTCCTTTCAACTGCTCCATTAGATTAAAGGAAATAAGGAGAAGTAGTTTCATGTATAATTCCATGTTCCCCACAAAATGTATTGAAGGGGTTGGACTCATATTCTCCACCCATATCAAATCTATGTCTTACGATTTTTTTACTTAGTTGGTTCTCTACTTCATTTTTATACTTGATGAAAGCCTCCATTGTTTCATCTTTGTTCCTTAAACGATACACCCCTGTATATCTTGAGTAGTCATCTATGAAGGTAATATAGAATATTTTACCACCTCTAGTTACCACCTCTAGTCATGGTGTTTTTAAGTCTCCTAGGTCACTACAAATCAAATTTAATAGTTTTGAGTCTCTTTCCATCGATTTGCGAGATTTCTCTGTTGTTTTATATTCTACACATACTTCACATTTTCCATGGTTTTCTAAGGACGGTTTGGGAATTAAACTTAATTCAACCATTTTCTTAATATAAGAAAGGTTCACATGTCCTAACCTACCATGTCAAACATCACAAGAATCAACTATGTACGAAGAAAATGAAGATGCTTTATTATTCATTATTTATGAAACATTCAACATAAAGATACCTTGGTTACAATAACCCTTCCCAACAAAAACATCATTCTTTGTCAACGCTATTTTGTCATCAAACATGATCCTAACTCCTACTTTCCCACTATAAGAAAAATCTTGTTGTGCAATAGAAATTTTGTAACGGAACGAACTGTTGCAAAAACAGTAACGGTTTTGCAATGGAATGACAATGAAAATGTGCTAAGTAAATTGCAACTGAATTGTAATTAAATTGCGACAAACTTGCTACAGAAATTTGCAACGGATTCATTTCTGTTGCAAAACATGGCGGGAAGCTTTAGCGTCATCCTTGAAGATGACATTGCAAAGGATTTGGCCATTGCAAAATTGTAATGGAATCATTCCATTGCAAACTTGTAATGGATTGACAACAAAAATAGAGTTGTTGCAATTCCGTAACAAATTAACAACAGTTTTGCAACGGGTTTATAAGTTTCTAGGCACTTTATCAAAGATAACTTAATACCCTTAATTTTATTGTGTTTATATTAATATAATATATTTTCATAAATTATTTTTCATCATTGTTAATTTAGAAATTAACTTGTATTTGATTTATAAATAATTAATTATTTGTGTAACGTGAATTAAGATAATCAAAATTTTAATTTATAAATTGATATTCATAATATAGATTTTTTTTGACAACTTCATAATATAGATTTTAAGAATTACCATGTCAAAAAATAACTTAACTATGGTGAACTTTAAGTTATAAAAGTTATAAATATTTTACATAAAGTGATTTTTACAAGTGGTGAAATCAAGACCATTCCTTTGGAAACCCTACTACCCATTACATGTTGCCCACTTTACATTTTCTTCTTCTTTTCATCCTCCCTCTCTCAATACCCACGGACTTTACCCATCTCCATCAATGCTTTATGTAGTTGGTCTAGCCAAGATATCTTCTAGTTTCACTACCGATTGAGAAAACTAAAATTTTCACCGACCATCATTTCATAATGGAGAAATTTCTACCTGGTTTCCAGCCACAACATAAAAAAAAAAAAAAAAATCTAGAGTTCAGCGTGTCTTTGGTGAAATTTTCTCACCCTATCTTCTCTCTTTATTAATGTGTGCATTTTGTTCTCCAATCTACATGAGAAACCTACTCTATATATTGTTATAGTTTCCAGTTATCATTTATGGTCGTGGGTATTCATTTATGGTTGTGGGTATCATTTATGGCTGCATTCACCAACTGCGGTTTTAGGTCAATTTTAAAACCACATTCACAAACTATGGTTATAAGGTTCAGTTTTTAAAATCTTAGTTGTTGAATGTGGTTTTAAGGCAATTTTTAATACCGCATTCACCAACTACGGTTTTCAAAAACTATGGAAGATTAGTTTTGTGATTCTTTTTTAAAGAAGGCTACTCATGTAACAATTTTTTTAAAAATGAGTTACTTTCATACTGAACTCATTTCCTACACCCATGTCCGCTCAAAAGGCATTTTGCTCCTGACAAGTCTTCATTCTCTATAAAAAAAAAAAAACCCTAATCCATTTCCACTTCTTCCACACAATTCTCCACACTCACATCTGTGAAAAAGCATTTTGTACTCTAACTAGCCTTCACCCTTTGTCGAAAACCCTAACCCTTGGAAGACTACAATTTTTACACTCTAAACTTGAGTTTCTGGGCATTGAATCTAAGATATGTCAGAACAAAAAGATCTAGGGACATAAGGCAATCATAAAGTGGTAAATCTCACTGTGAATCAATGAATAACTAGAAGCCAAACGACACTAGAGGTTTTCGTTTCAAGATCCTACTCAGATATACTCTATATCTCTTACTCACCTTTTGAAACTATTGACTTTCTGCTTTCCTCTATAGGTGAGAGCCCCTTAATTCATATAATTTTTTTCTTTTTAGTCTTTTCCGAATGAATTACATGATTAGGGCTATGTGTTTGATAAGAGATCAAGGGAAGTTTTTTTTTTCTAGAGATATTTTGTTAGGAGGAATCTTAACTATTTTTTCCTTTTTGTCTGAATGTGTTGTCTTTTTTAAAACAAGTTGTACAATGGTATGACTAGTTTATCTTACTTTGTATTTCACTTTAGGAATGGAACAATATAATATAGAGGGTAAAGATGACCAGAGCAAGGATGATAATTTTTCTAGATTTGTGTTCGATTTTAGAATGAGAACAACATGAAATATGGTGGAAAGAGCAACAGAGCAAGGAGGATAATTTTTCTGAAGGGGACCAACCATCAATGAAAGTAGAATCTTTCAGGAATAGTATATATTTTAATTCTGAAAGTGGCAGAGCAACCATTGATGGAAGTAGAATTTTTTTTGGAAGTGGCAATAATTTTTTTTAAATTTCTGAATGGGGCAATATATATTTTAGTTCTCAAGGTGGCATTACTGCTACGGGATAAATTTTTTTTTTTTCTTTTTTTTTTCCCCCGAGTGGGGGCAAAACTTGTTTTAAGGAAAGCATGAATTGGGGTTTGATGAGATAGGTTTGGCTTAACTATTATTGTTTTTTTTTTCTTAAATATCACCATATTGGGACTTCAAATTTTTTTAGTTGACTAACTAGAAGCTAGATTGATTTCTCATTACTTCATATGAACTACCATTGGGTTTAGGTTTGATAATTTGATAAAAATATCTACACAAGACTTGTGAATTAAGTAAAAATCAAGTCTCCTTGGGGGTTGATGTAAGTTTTGGATATACTGTATCAAACCTCAAATAAGTGTGTTTTTTTTTTTTCACCGTTGCTCATGATTCCCTATGCATTATAAATAAGAACTTTTAATTCTTGACAAAAATAGCCATTTATGTTTTACTTTCATGAATAAGAACTTTTATTTTGACTCCCCAAAATTCAAGGGTCCCGTTGACAACCCGTCAACCCATAATTCCCCGTGATTTCGGCCACTGACACCACACTATCAGTGTCCCATTTATCAAAACTATTTAAAAATCGGACAGAAGCCTTGCTCTAGTTCTACCCAACATACAACATGTATAACAATATAATCATAGGGTTTTACAATTTTTGTGAACAAATGTAGACTTCTTATGTGATCTTAAGATTAGTAATTAATGTTGATAGGGTTTGGAAATAAGCGCGAAGGCCCACCCACCAAAGCCCAAGGAAAAGGCAAGCCGTCGAAATGCAGGGCCTGGTGCAAACCGGAAGGAAAATGAATTTGTTCCACCGCCCCCGAGGCAATGGCATGGGCAATGTGAAAAGCCCGTATCACACCAAATAAAGGCAAATCATATCGGTAAAGGGAGTAAGATAATAATTCCCAATAGCGTTTCCTCTAAAATAAACCAAATCTCACAATAAGGGAAGGATAATCTTCAATATGCACCTCATTATCCATATTGATCGGAAGAATGTGATAAAGGCAAAAAATACTGACTGATGGGAAGAATCCTTACCACCATCGATTGGGAAAAACATATGCTATAAATACCGAGGCCACCCCATCTGGTGAAAGATGCATAAAAACATTCGCCCTCTAATGATCTATCTTTTCTCTCAGAAGGCCGACTTAGGCGTAGGACGTGCGGGGCGAGAGCTACTGTCGTGCTTTTTCTTTCTTGTCCTTATCTACGAGGGAGGAGAAGCGACAACAAAGCACAGGACCGAAGGCCCGTGACCGATCTAGTCAGAGCCCGACAACCCCGTCACGGCTCCAGCCCGGTCGGGTTGAAATTAAAGCGTCATCGAGTTGGCGCCAGTGCGTAGGGCGCGACAGTTCCTTTACAAATAAAGTTGATTTCCGATGTGATGATATCGACTCGGAACCTGTCGAGAACATGATCGTCGAGGATGTAGGACCCGGTCGAGTAATGGGGCGACTTCCGCCGCGTTAGAAACAATGCAAAGCGAAACGGATGAGGTAAAGGCGCTCGCCTCCTGACGGCGCTGATAGGAGAGTTCGAGCAACTCACCCGGGCGGATCTGCCGTAGGAGGTGCGACCCAGCTCGGGAACACTCTGAGATTCCACAAGTTCTGAAGCCAAAAATTATTGAAGGATTAAAGTCAGATTTAGTATTCTGAAACGAATATCGTGGAACAAGGCGTATTATTTTTCCACATTTTGCTACCATTCTGAAGCCTGTGGAATACCTATAAAATTCTGAAACATAAAGTGTTAAAGTAGGTAATTTAGTGTGATGTGTGGCGTGAATTTTAGAGTACCATTTCTGAAATGGGCCACTTACGAAGGTGCAGATGAAAGTGTTTAAAGTAGGTAATTTTCTCATGCAAACTTTTAGGTACCATTTGCAATGGAATACCTCTGAGAACATTAAGTATAAAATCCCACAGTTTCTGAAGCGGATAGTCTTGCGGTAAATTACCTTTATAAAAAATCCGCCAGTTTGCAGACGGAAGGTTTCCGTGGGTACATTTACCCTATAGATTACCTCGGATTACAAGCGGAATTTCTGAAGTGATGGTCTTTTCGTAGGTAAATTACCTTTATAAAACATCCGGTTCTGAAGCGGAAGTGTTAAAGCGGTAATTTTTCTATAAAATTACCTACGGATTCGGCGAATTTACCTATAAAAATCTTTGAAGATTATCATAATCTTTTGTTGTTACTTGAAAACTGTTTAACATGTACATTATTGTTTATTTAATTATTTTGAAGATTTTTTAAATATCTTCATAAAATTTTAGATGATTTTAACTTATCGATATTTTTGTCCATCATTATATAGTAATTTATTGTATATATTTATATATTATTTATTTTATTTGAAGAATTATAAAATTTGTAAAATTATTTTTTTAACATTTTTATAAGATTTTGACCTATTTTAGCTCATTTTAGGCTCTGGTCCTTCGGAATCTTTATTCTAATAAAAATAAAAATAAAAATCTGGAATCATTAAACACGAAAGGCTTTATTACAATAAAATAAAAAAGACAAAACAAATCATATTCCATTTGTAACTCTCTTTGATATTTGTGTTCATGTTGCAAATTTAGTGGTTTTGTATTTAGTTTTGCTAAGCCCACTACATTTTTTAAAAAATAAAGAACGAAGTGGAAAAACACGTTTTAGTTTAGTTTCCTTTAAAAAAACACATAAAATACAAAAAAAAAATTCTAAATTTAGGTAATAAGAATAAATTTCAAAAATACCATTTTATTGTTTTTTTGAGTTTTCAATAACAGTTCACGGACCCTTAATATATGTTATAAAAACAAAGAGAACAAAAAAAATATAACACTTTTCATTTTTAGTTTTTTTTTTTTTTTTGAAAAACATAGAGAAAAAGGAAAATATTAAATTTAAATAACAATAATCAATTTCAAGAACACTGTTGTTGTTTGTGTTTTCAAAAATGTACTTAAGAACAGTTTTAAAAAATATGAATAAAATATACCCTTAATTTTTATTCTTTAAAAACAAAACAAATAAAACAAAGAAAAACATATTTGACTCCTAGATTTAAAAAAATAAAACACACAAAATTCAGATAATAATAATAAATTTCAAAAACACAATTTTGTATTTTTAAAAAATATTTTTAATAACAATTTTCAAAAAATATGGACCAATCATTGTACACCACCTTGGGCTAGAACAACTCCAAATCAATTAGAATGGCCCGAGCCTAAAGGTCGGCATTTTATTCCAAATACACATATGACCTAATAAGAGCCTAAAATTAAGGATTTTATTTTCATATCATACTTATTGAGTCGGAGGTCGACCAGAGACTTTTATTTCAAATCTGTGGCTCTCAAACGACTCCACGGGTCACGAGTCCGTAACACCCCCTCCTGCTTTGGCCTTCTTCATAGCGGCATCCCAGGGTTTATTTTCCATATCCAACCAAAATCTTTTTTTTTCTTGTTTTCTTCGAGCCTTCTTTGGGAAACTAGGTTACCTTTGTTGAATCATCTTCAATATAAAGCTATCGAAGAGTTCGAAGAAGGTTTCCTGGCTCCACAGATGCCCCTTCTAATCAATGTCGAGGAATTGAGGACCCTTCTAGTGACGAAATCTGTGGCAACTCCACGGTAACCTCAGCTAAGCTCGCTCATTGTGATTACCATGAAGCTAAAGCGGGTGGAATTCTTTGAAGCGTATTTGGAAGCGTGGGGTTATAAAATTTTCACTTTTCTATCAAATCACCTTTAGATTTAACGAAAATCGTGACCTCAACGGCGCGCGGTGGTGGTAGTAAAGTGCTTGTATAAAACAAAAATACACTCGATGTTTTCCAAATGTCAAACTACAACAATAAAGGACCTCTGGTCCTCGTAAAATATAAGATAAGGATCGATCGATATAAGTTTACTCCTTGACTGTTTTCTCAAAACCATGCATTGCATATTTTCTGAGATATTTGCCATACAAAATGTCACATTTTACTTTTACTACGATTTACTTTACACCTTATCTTATATATAATCACAACACGAGCGTCTGGGGGTGAGGATCTGGAAGATCTTTTCGGCTTCAACACACTGAAAAATTGTTTAAAACGAGAGCGTAGACGAAGCGGGCTCGGTGGAACATAAGTTCTAATCTGCTTTATCTGCTTTGTTTGTACCTCGATATGAAAATGTACATAAATGGTTGTAAAGCTGTTTATAAAGCGAGTTTTGCTATGAGCCATTACGAAAGTGAAGCTATTTACCTTTGTTGAAGCTGTTTACCAGCTGGCAGCGATACGAAAACTAATTTTATTCTTGAAATGCATTACGAAAACTATTTATCTTCTTGAAAAGCTGTTTGATGGTGGTTAATATCTGAAAGTGCTATCTCGTAAATCAATTACCAACCACTGTGGCCCATTTAGAAATACCCTAGAAGTGATACCTCGGAAGCGATACTTAACCCCAAGATCGTAGTGAACCCTAACACTACCCCGGGCTTAAGATGGTCCTGAACACTGGCGATCTATATAGCACTGAAACTCGGGAACCAAAATGCCTCTGCGGATGAACCCCTGAATCAACACCTCATCGCTATGTACCTGTCACGCTTAACTATATACTCGAATGTGCAGAGGCGACCACTATATAAATATATACTATATCTAACCCTCAATCACTCGACTGCGAATATATGAATATAATTATCCCATAATATCATAATGCATTAACCAAATACATCCGACCTGAACCGAGTCAGGCCATCTAGGTTTTGCTAAACCGTGCCAAATTGTTTCTTAAATAATCGAAATCAAACTTTTCTCGCGAGTATAACAATTGGGAGGTAAAAAACGCTTATAAATCTATATTTTCAAAAAGACTTTTACAAACTCTCAGAATTTTAAACACTTCGCTTTAAAATGATTTCAGCACTCACCTTTTTCGACTAATTTCTACAATTTTGTCACACTCCTGCATTCTCGCTTCTGATGCTCAAATTGCCTACACAATTCATTCAAATTACGAAAATGCCCTCAGTTTAACGTTTTAACCATAAACATACACAGGGCTTTCAAAATGACTATATCGAACGAACTTCGATTCTAACAAAACTTTACTTGCTAGTCCCATTCGATATGGACATCGATAATATGATGTAAAATTGACCAAAATGTCCATACACATTAAATGCCCCATAAAACTAACTGCTTTAAGAAACTTTTGACTAGTAGCTGACTTTCCATGTAGCCTAAAATACCCGAAACATTTCTCAAAATTTGCTCGACTTGTCTTAACTACAACTCGAAATTTCAATCAAAACCGGTCCATAACATCCTGTAACTAGCCCCGACCGGTCCGAACACAAGCCTCCAAAATTCCTAAATTCCTAAACTCGCCCCAAAATTTTGGGACTAAAGTTTCACGACTTTTCACTGTTTTAAGAAAATTTCAAGCCATTATATAACCTTAGGCTTGAAATTAACACAAGTAGACAAATTTTCACCTTTAAAGCCTGACAAAAGGCTAAGATATATCGCAGACTCTACGTATCTCTCTTCTCGCTGTAGTCCATCCCTGTGCCTTCTACTACGAAAGTTCTCACTGGTCCGATTCAGAATCCGATAAAGAATGTGTAAAGGAAAAATTAAAATCTTTCTCCTTCTCTCCGTCACTCTGTCAGATTCATCCCTACCCATTTCATTTTTATCCCTTTTTTTTTTTTTCATTATTCTTTTTTAATTATTATTATTATTATTTAGATAACTAATTTCTATTGCTCATTCAGGTCCATATTTTTGTCCTTAAAAATTTTATTTATCCTAATTGAATATTCTTTAAATATTTGCCATTTTTCGAGATTTTTAATCTGCCAAGTTTTACTTAAACCCTGTCGCTTTAAATTTAAAATATTCGACTATCTCTAATTTAACGAAACTTTTCTAGGTTACTGATTTCACAGATTTAACTTAACTAAGACAACTGGCTTCATTATCCGAGATTCGTAGAATTTTCGAGACTTCGAACTATTTTTGCAATTTATTATTATTATTTTACTATTTAAACTTCCATTAATTATACTTTCACCCTCCACTTTCCTCTTAATCAGGCAAATGCCTCAATTTTGAAAACTTATAATTTCACCCTTAAAACAACATTCAAAATTCTATTATAAAGACTAAATTACTACGAAGTTCACAAGACATAATGACACATACCGTACACCCTCTCGACTCGGTGTTACAGTATACCGCCAAGATCTCTTTTGATTTCGTCGTCTAGCTGGGTTTAATTTTGATTTGTTATCTCTTATGGTTTCCAAACTTTTAGGATATATGGTGTTTGGATATTCGTAATCTCTTTAATTTTTTTTAAGGTTCTTTGCAAAGTGCTCGAGAACTTGACCGATATATATCGATTTTGGTCCGACCGCCCAAGCGTATTAGAATTCGTTGCGCTTGTACATTAAGTTATTACGTCTTCCCATTTCACGGCAGTAATCCTTTTCTCCCGATTCTCTTTCAATCCACCATCGTGTATTACGCCTTCATTCCAACTCCTATTGATTTGTTTCTTGAAACTTGCTTGTTTACGATTCACTCTTTCTTTTTTCCTCGGAAAATGGTAAAAATGTTTTTTTTTTCGCATCATTTTGTTGCTGAAATCATTTCCATGTGGAAGGCATAATCGAGTTGAAGATTAACAAATAGACTTTTATTATTATTATTATTGGCAAAAATTGACCATTGAAAATGGTTGGTTGTGTAGATTGGGTTGGGAGGAGTTGTTATGGGGAGAGAGGTAGTTGAGATAGGTATTGAGGAAGTGCTTGATTATGGATTGGAACTCCAAATTATTCTGGAGGTAGTTGTTCTGGATTGATTCTGGTTGTGTAGTTGCTGGATAGGTGGTTTGTTTTTTTCCTCCTTATTGTATATTAATCTTCTTTGCTTTTGGTGTTCATTGTAGGTGATGGCTCCAAAACAGCCAAATACTGGCCTCTTTGTGGGCCTAAACAAAGGACATGTGGTGACAAAGAAAGAACTTGCTCCACGCCCTTCTGACAGGAAGGGGGTAAGTTGCTTCTAACTGTGGGTATTCCCATTTGTTGCAGTGATTCACTTTCAAGTTGAATTGCTGTTTTGTGCTTGATGTTTTAAATCCCGTTGCTTTTAGATCATTTTGTTGTGCTAAGTCCCAACAGCCCATCTTGAAAGTGGTTCTTCTTGAGCATTTTTCTGGAAAATAAATTTTTTTCTTAATGTCCATTTGTTTTGATGTATGTGTTTTTTAATGATTTTTTTTTTTTTGGTCTTCAAGTTCTTTAATTGTAACACTGTTCTCCATTTCTAGTTTTACCATTTGTATTTTTTTTTCTTTTTTATGCTTGGTCAGCGTTAATGACATCCAAAGTTCTGTTCATTGAGTATTTATGTTGGACAAACATACATAAATGGGAATATTTTTTGAAGAAATTGTACTTTCTATTTTCTATTTCACTACAATTTAAACTTTATTTTCCTATTTCATCTTTAGTGTGGTTTGATGTGCTTGACCTTGGTGCCTTGGGGTTGAAAGTCTCAAATGCCTGTTTTGGAAATACTTTTTAGAACAATTTTTTGAAAAATATTTTTCAGTTTTCAAGAATAAAATTTCCCAACTGTGGTGTACAGCCTCTAGGTTTTGAAATGAGCGCATCGCTATTTCGCGAAAGAACAAAGTTGTTTTTTAAGCATAACAACGTTGCATTTGAATGATTTTTGACAGAAATCCCCATTAAGTGCACCGCAACAGTAACACATTTAACCTTTCCACTTTGCCCTCCATCCGATAGCACTCAATGGGACCCACAAGCTTTGTTGGAAAAAGGAAAACAAAAGAAACTCACCATGTAGACACATCCACATGTAAAGGTGTGTATCGGGAGAGGAAATAATTTTTTATTTATTTCCATCATGCCTGGTAGTAGTACCCACAGGCTGCTGAATTATGGAGGGCAATTTCAGCAATTTAAATTTACTATTAATACAAGACTGATGCAGGTTTTTCCTAAACCACTCTTCCCAATACATCATCAATGTTTCCTTCTTCTAATTCTATCCCCCTTGAAACACATTAGCATTCTTTCCCCTATTTTCTTCGTAAAAGTATTTTGCACTTTGGTGTCATGAAAAAGTTTCCCAGGTATTCTTTGTATTTTAATTGTTTATCAGAATATCTATAATCAAACACCTGACACCACCTTCAAACTCTCTGATAATATACTGTTATTGAACAAATTCCTCTGTCAAACGTGTGTCAAATTAGAAATGGATTTCTGTTTTAGAAAGCAAAAAATGTTCTCAATGACAATTGCCAAACAAGTCAAAGTATTTTTTTGTGCATCTTTGGTAAGGGACCAAATTGTCTCTTTTGGATGGTCTCATCACCCTTATGCATTCCATTGATTGGGTTAGCTTGAGTTGAGTTGGATCGGGTTTTGTATGTCTTATAGTTGTCTTTTGTAAGGGGTTGAGTATCCTTCTCATTGCTAATATATTTTCTTCCTTACAAAAAAAAAAAAAGCTTCCGTCCATGGGAACCATGAAACCCATATATGCAATTATAACTCTGAATTTACCATAACAAAGTTTGGTTTCATTTGTTTTCTTCCATGTTTTCATGCAGAAATCCAGCAAAAGAGATCATTTTGTGAAGAGTATTATCAGGGAAGTAGCTGGTTTTGCTCCTTATGAAAAGAGAATCACTGAACTTCTTAAGGTTGGGAAAGACAAGCGAGCCTTGAAAGTTGCCAAGAGAAAGTTGGGCACACATAAGAGAGCTAAAAAGAAGCGAGAAGAGATGTCCAGTGCTCTCCGCAAAATGAGGTAATTAATAGCCATATATATCCATCCCTTGGTTCTTTTTTGATCAATATATTGCTTTTTACCGATAAAAAAAAATAATTATATATCCATCCTCTTTCAAATGTTGCCCTCCTTTGTGTTAAATGAAAGCTCACCTGGCTAACCATTTTGAGTTAGCCTTCTGAAAATCAATTAGAGAAAATACAACATGCTTATGCTTGCATTGACTATTTTTTTTCTATTTGAAAACATTTCAGTTCGCTTCGAACACGAAAGACTACGAAAGCGATAAAACTCGTTAAAAATGATTTTTTTCATGCTTACTCCATCGACGGAAAATATAAAAGAAAATCAAATATAATAAAAAAAATTTCAAAATTTTATATATTTTAAAATTTCTTAGGATACAAAAAAAAACAAATAAAATGAGTTTGAATATATATATAGAATTTATTAAGTTTAAGCTTATTTTTTATTTTCCTCCAAAAACAGAGCCTTAGGGCCTGTTATGTGTTTGTTTTTGAAAATTATTCTTGAAAATATTTTTAGAGAACACCATTTTCATTGGTGTTCTTTGAATTTAGTGTTTCTTTGTGTTTTTTCATAACAAAAAAACTAGGAACCAAACGTGTTCTCATGTTTTCATAGTTCTCCTTGTTTTCTAAACCAGAAAACAGTTTTAAGAAACACGAACCAAACAGACCCTTAAATTGGAGGTATCCATAACTTGTTTTTGTTGTCCCACCCCAATATTTTAAAGGAAAGGTGCATGCATCCGTTTCTAATTCTCTCTATGCAGGTCCGTGGAGTTGGAGAGAAGAAGAAGTAAGCTTGATTCCCACCTTTTTCCCGACCCCTCAAGAAAATAATAGCCCGAACGCTTTATTTGGGATGAGGCCTTTTAAATGCACTAATGAAGCCAAAGATGGTTGTTCAAAGCAAGAGGCCGATACCGAGACATGATGTCTGATATAAAGACCGGCGGTTAAGTCGATTTTCATAGTCTCAACACTCCAATGGCACTAAACAAAAATGGAATACCCCAAAAGTTCAAAAGTTTGTGATCAAAACTCTAAAAAATGTGAAGTCCAAGGCCATCGTTGATGGCCTACACCATCAACTCACACAGAGGCAATCGCTTACCCATTATGAGCATGGGAAACGACTAGTTATCTTTTATTATTATTTATTTAATTAAGTAGATTTTTACCTTCTTTTTAGTTTGTGAATTAGTTATGCTTTTTTTTTTTTTTTGCAATTATCTTTAGTTCTTAATTTAATTGAATTGTCTCTATATGTGTAGGCTAGAAAACTAGGTCGATCACCTACTGCTCCGGAGTTGTTTGTTCACACACATACAAAAAATGGCGATGGCAAGACTTTCATTAATGAAAAGTCCAAATACAAATAATGTAAATTATTCCCATCACTTGACATATTATGTCTTATCTTTCATTTAGTTGATAGCTATAATCAATATGTTTATGTATTCACAGGATGCTATCGAGGCTGCGAGAGCAATTGAAACAAAACAATAAAACAATGTATGAAAATAATATGTTTCTAGATGTCAGGGGTGGACAACAAAGGCTCGCGAGGCTCGCTCACAAGCTACACAATATTATAATTTTGGTTCTAATTTTCTTCCACATCGCGCATTTGATGTTTCTCAACAACAAGTGAGGTAATTCAAGAATTAAATACGTGATTAATGATCAAGATTTAATGATTAGAGATCTGCGAGAGACGATACAACTATTGTTAAGGCGTTTGGATGAAATGTCTAAAGGTGGACAAGTACTATTATACAATCAACCTTCGCATGACGATGGTAATGAGCATCAGACATCTAGAGATGATCACACCTCTGATGATGCTAATTTATCTCCACAGTAGTGAACTGTTTAAGTACATTTTTATGTAGCTTTAATACTTTTTAACTATTTAGGTACTTTGTTTAATACTTTCGAAATATTTAGGTATTTTTTTTACTACATTTGTCCTATTCTCGTATTTATCGTTTCTTTTTTTTTTTTGTTATCGGGATATGTCGTTGTTTATTATTACGATGATCATATATATAAATTTTGCTTTTATGAAAATCATAAAATGTGTTTTACCTAGGGTTTTAAGAGCCAAATTATAAGAGAGTAAAAATATAAATATATTTCATATTTACTCATAATTTACCACCTTTAATACCTACGTGTCGCGAATAATAACTATCAATTACCGATGGATTACCTACAAAATCATCGACTAAATACCGACAAAGGGCTTCCGTAGCTAAATTACCGACAATTTATCAACGGAATACCTACAAAAGTGGTCATCAATTACTGACAAATTACCTACAAAATCACCAACAAAATTCATAGCCAATTACCGACAGAATACCGACGGAATGCCTATAAAAGTGGTTGCCAATTACTGACGGATTACCTACAAAATCACCAACAAAATACCTACAAAGTATATTCGTAGCAAATTCATCGAAATAAACCAATGACTTTAATGCCTATAAATGTGGTTGCCATCATCACTCTGATTACCTACAAACTCACCAATAAAATACCAACGGACTTTCCGTAGGTAAATTACCGACAGACTAACGACGAAATGCCTATAAATGTGGTTGTTGGTATTTCGTCCCCACTTTGTAGATTTCCCTCAACTTTACCTACCACTTTTCCACAATTTACCGATGGAATTTCCGTAGGTAATTTACCAACGGAGTGATTTTATGTCGGTAATTTATTTACCTACGCCATAATAACCTACGAAATATAGTTGTCGGTATTTCGTAGGTAAATTTAATTACCGACGGAATTTTTGATATTACCTACAGAATTTTTCGTAGAACTGTCACTCATATACGCACAACATCACCCCCTCATAGCGGCAACCTCACTGCGCCTCCCGAGGCGCCGAAATCTGAGGCGTATCTGAATGGTGCTGTGTGGCACGGACTACACCCAACCCCGAGGAAGGCAACAGGCGAACACTGGGGGCAATAAACCAAGAACTAAACCCCCCCCTCAAAGAAGAATGTAGAGAACGATCATGGGAGCAAGAGGTTCAAGTGGCCTCCAATCAGAACTCAAATTTCAAAGATGAAGGAAGTTGTGAGGGAGCGAGCCCTGCACTCTGGCGGACACCCCGGTACAAATGCACTGTCCCCGCACTACCAAGTGCTCCACTTTCCTCTTTCGGCGAAATTCAAAATGCCACAGATAGAAGCGTTCGATGGTGCCAAAGATCCCGTCGATCATCTCAATACTTTTAAGAACCAAATAGAGCTACATGGATATAAGGACCCTATACGGTGCAGAGTTTTCGCTATCACGTTAAAGGCCCAGCCAGCTCGTTTAATGTGCTCCTTACTCCCATCATCGCCTCATTTAGAGAGTTTCTATCGCGCTCGTCTCCCACTTCATCGGGAGCCAACATACAGAAGTCGAGCTATCACCATCGATCATAAAGCAGAGCTCGCAAGAAAGCCTGAGATCTTATGTCCAGAGGTTCAATGCCGAGTCTTTGAAGGTAGATATACATGACGAGAAGTTCGCTATCACCGCATTCATCACCGATTAGGAGTAATCAAAGATCTGATGTTTCTCTCACCCATCTCCAAGAATCCTCAGGCAAGCATGGTCGAGGTGCTCACTAAAGCGGAGAAGTACATTAACGACGAAGAAACCCTCATATCTAAGAAAGGAAGCTCTTTAACCCATAAGGAAAAGAGCAGGATTGACAAGAGACAAGGATCGAGCTCCCAGACAAGAGACCGGGCAGGTCCCTAAAGACCGAAGAGAACTGGCCCCGAAAGGCTGGAAACCTCAGAGATCGTTTAGTCCACCTCAAATTCGAGCCAGCCGGCCAGATTCACCTCGCGCCACCCCCTCACTCTGGCCGCAATGTCGCAGGTTCATACAGATAATAACACGCACTAGTTAGGATATCGGTCTCCAGATGAGGTCGTGACCGTACCAAGAGAGATAACACCAAGTACCGCTAATTCCATAGGACTACGGCATCGAATCTGATGATTGCATACAAATCGTGAAGGAAATGTACTCATCTTACTACGTGATATCTCTCGCTCTTCATAAGACTAAGGCCAGACCAAGGTCAAGAACTAACCACCTTTCTAAGAACAACAACTCAAGACTAACAAATTCTTAAAGGGAAATTCATGTGATCTCGGAGTACTACAGGAGGTGGCTTAGTTCAACCGCTTAGGAAGGCCCATCATGAAGATCGCATCGAGAGGTAATGGAAGCACAAGCTGCAGTCCAACCACTTCGAATTTAATACACCATAACGCTTCCTGATTCGACCGAAGGACGCCCAACATCCACATGACGATCCTTGGTAATGTGCGGCAACAGGGCTAACAAACGATCCACCTGGTCCCGGGTCAACAATGGGAGTTCAAACGACATCATCTTCGCCTACTGACAAGACGGGCATTGGAAATGAAAAGTCGAACCAACAAGACTCCACCGCGAGGATTCTTCCGAGGAAAAGTACTACCTCCGATCAATACGCTTAAGATCACTTCGAGACCCTACGCCAGCAACAACCAAGCATGGTTTCTCGTAGTAGATGCCCATCATCTACTTGGCGGTAACATTTTGTCAATATCCCTCTCTCAACGCTACATAGCTGGCCATTCCCTCTCACTTTAACACATGATGATCAGTTTCCTACCAAGGCTGAGTAGAATGGTTCGAGGAGACCGCGGTGGCTAGGAGTGTTACTCTACTATCCGTGAAGCAAAAAAGTAGTCGACAACATAAACTCGATCTAGCTCGACACGCCACGACGAGGTAAACACCCGACCGAAAGCCCCCAAGAGCCGGGAGCCCATACCATTGGACGATAACCCTGAACACCTCGCCTATATCGGTTCCAAGCTTGCAGAAGACCTCAAAAGTCTCCTCACCCACTTCTTGAAACATAACAAAGATGTCTTCGCATGGAAACAGGCAGATATGGAAGGAATTGACCCCGCCATCATTACTCATAAACTAAACGTCAGTCCATCTTTCAAACCGGGCCATAAAAAGGAGCGGCTCCTGGAAGGCAAAAAGCAATCAACGAGGAGGTCGACAAGCTCCTCCAGGCTGGGGCAATCAGAGAAGTGGAGTACCTAGAATGGTTTGCCAACGTAGTGCTCGTCAAAAAAGTAAACGGCAAATGGCGACTTTGCATCGACTTCATTGATGTCAACCGAGCATGCCCTAAAGATAGCTTTCCTCTACCACGGATCGATCTCATTTAGGCGCCACCGCCATGAACTCCTCACCATGAATGCCTTCTCCCAAGCATAAACTAAATCAAGATGATCCTAATGACCAGGAAAAGACCTCATTCGTCACTGGCCAAGGGACCTATTGCTATCGAGTGATGCCTTTCGGACTAAAGAACGCAAGAGCTACATACCAAAGGTTGGTGAACAAGATGTTCCAAAAGCAAATAGGAGCATCCATGGAGGTGTACATAGATGACATGTCAAAGTCAATTCTCACTATGTTTCAACAAATTTCACTGTCCGAGGCGCTCCAGATCCCAAGAGAATACAACATGAAGTTGAATCCGTGCCCAATGCGCCGAGTCTCAAAATTTAAAATTCTTAGGTTTTATAGTCACCAACAGAGGAATTGAGGCAACCCGCATAAAGATAAAGGCTATGCCTCACATGCCGCCACCATCAAACATAAAGGAGGTCTAACGCCTAACTAAGATACGCATTAAAAACCCGCTCGCGTCCGCGCCGCCGATAAATGCCACCTCTTCTTCCAAGTTCTAAAGAAAGCTCAATGGATACGTACAGCAAGAAGCATTTTCAAAGATTGAAGACTTTACCCGGAAGTTCTCCATTCCGTGAGCCCCTTCCGAGAGAGCTCCTTACCTCGTGATCCGCGCGTCGATTCACCAACGCCGTCCTCATCGTAGACAAAGACCCAGTACGCGATCTTGTCTACATTACAAATGTAGCTCGAGGAGGAGCAGAGGAGAGGTACCCAAGGATGGAGAAACTGTCCCGTTGGGTAACCGCTCGAAACTCCGCCTTATTTCCAAGCTCATACCTATCAAGTCCCAATAATACCCGACTTAAGCAAGTACTACACAAACCAGAGGCCTCAGGAAGGTTGATGAAGTGGGTAATAGAGTTAAGCAAGTTCGGAGATCGATATAAGCCAAAATCGCAATAGTGCGGGCAGGTTCAGCGTGATTGCCATGGAATTCACCCAGCGTAACCCCGCAAGAATGTAACGATGATCGACCTCCCATCTGTGGTTATCCGCATTGCTGGGCCGCTAATTTCCGCGGAGAGGAGCCAGACTAATCCTAACCGTTCTAGAAGGAATAGATATCGAATATGCACTCAGGTTTAGGTTCCAAGCCTCCAACAACGAAGCAGAGTATGAAGCCGTCATAGCAGAACTCAACCTCGCCCATTCTATGGAGTCGACTGCAAAATTTCGAGGCGCGCGCAGTCGACTCCCGGGGCCAGTAGTAAATCGGGATAAGACACCTACGAGGCCAAAGGTAAGAAAATGATCCTATACCTCGAAAAGGTACGGGATTTACTGAAAAAGTTCATGCTGGTCCAGGTCAGACATATACCCAGAGCGAAGAATTCCAAAGCCGATGCCTTAGCAAAACTGGCAACAGCCTCACAAGAAGACCTCAGCCGACTAACGCCTGTCGAGTACCTTACAAAGCCTTCTATAGATCTCTATGGCGAGGAAGTCGCCCCAATCGAGTCCGAGCCAAGTCGACGACCCCATTTCAGATTACTTATCAGATCAGTCCGGTCTACCCAACGACTCCAAAAGAGGCCTCTAAGATTGGGGATCGAGGCTTCCACCAAGTTCACTAATCATGGGGAAGCCTTACTAAGCGAGGTTTTTCACACCCATCCTTAAGGCATCATGGGAAAGACGACTATGTACTAAGGAAGTGCATGAAGGTATATAATTTTAAAGTATATCGAGTCTTGACGTCATGAAAGGTCTTAAGATGTGGATACTATCGGGCCCACAATGCTCAAAGACGCGATTAATCCAACCAAGAAGTGTAAAGCTCACAAAGAGCATGCTAAAATCTCTCGCCTCCCATCCGAGCCGCTGACTTCAATTACAAGCCCCTAGCCTTTTCAGCAGTGGGGACTAGACATATTGGGTCCTCTGCCTATTAGAAAGGGTCAGTGCAAATTTTTCATCATTGCAGTGGATTATTTCACCAAAAGGGCCGAAGGCGAACCTCTGGCTACTATCACAAAACAGAAGATACGCAACTTCGTCTGGCGTTCCATAATTTGCAGGTTTGGCATCCCAAGAGCCTCGTATCCGAGCAGCAACGGGCAAGAAGCCGACAATCCTAAGTTCGTGTGGATTTCGTGCCGAGCTCGGATCAAGAACTACTTACCTCCCTGTACCATCCACACCCAATGGACAGTCGAAGTCACCATCGAATTTTAAAGCCATACTGAAGACCGTTGGAGTGACCTAAAATGGGTGGATTCGAGTACCTACCCGAGGTGTCAGGCATACGTAATCCACGTGCAAAACAAAGAACCTGGGAAACCCCATCATTTGCAAATTCGCACTCGAGGCTATGGTCTCGATCGAGACCTGATCAAGTCCCCGGGCGACTGAACTGCCAGCGTGGATCAAACTGCTGCTCTCCGCCTAAATCTGGACCTCCTAGATGAAAATGTGAACAGGTCCTACAACGTACGGAAGACTACCAAAGGAAGACGGAAAAATACTACAACCAAAAGGTCAAACCTAGGAGCTACAAGCCTGGCGACCTAGTCCTAAAAAAGCTTATGAAGAATCCAACACATGGAAAACTAGGGCCTAACTAGGAAGGCCCTTACATCGTATCTCGCGTGGTCAAATCGGGAAATTATGAACTCCAGACGGAGGAGGGAAAAATTCTACCTCATACTTGGAATGTTGAGCATCTTAAGAGTTTTTATCAGTAGACCTCGGGTTGTAATCTTAAATAAAGTATTATCAGTTTTCGGATGACGAACTGTGTGTTTATTGATTATCTTGTCAGACGTCTCAGCCAGGAAATGTACAAGGAGGTTACATACATTAGAATGCGCAAATTCAAGATTAAAAAAAAATATATCTCTTTATTCCAATAAAGGTGCAATTGATTACACCGCAATGTCATTCCTCATCTCAAATAAACAAGCATGCGCTTCTCAAAGAAAAAAAACCTCAAGAAAGAAAAAGATAGAGGGAAAGAGAGGAAGAGAAAGGCGAAAGAAAGGACAAAGAGATGGAAAAGAGAAGAAGAAGGAAAAGGGAAAAGACGAAGAGAGACTGAAAAAGAAGGAGAAGGAGAAGAGAAAGAAGAGGAGAAAATGGAGAAAGCGATACAAGAAATGTACCGCCCTCTCCAAACGCATTCCCTAGCACGAAGCTAGGGAATAACATAACTCCCACAAAGGGGAAACTAGGGAAAAACATAACTCCTACAAGCAAATGACAGCTGGAACCAAACCCCGTCCCATAATCCCTAGGCAGATCCCCTGCGAAGACGACCCAGCCTCGACGCTTCATTACGCGCAGAAACCAGTTACACCCCAAAAGGGGAAGAAGGCTCAAAGTATGGGCTCCATAGCACAAGAGACGCCATTTATAAGGAGGCTAAAGCACTCGGAAAATCATGCAATCGTTTCCAATTCTCCATGAACCAAAGATTAAAGACACTCGCATCTTTCCAAGAAGGAAGACAAACGTCACACGCTAGCCGCCGCCTTTGCGAGCGCTCTTTAGCTCGGGAAGGCCTCGGGCCGCCTTCCACAGAGCCTCAAGAATCTCGCTTTGCAGCTCTTCACCGTAGGCCTCGAAGATCACAGAGCTCTCGCAGCCTCACTGACGAGCTCAACTATTCGCCAAGCCATGCGTACCCCAAGAGCCGGCCCGCTCAAGATAGCCCACTGATCCTCTCAAGAAATTTCGCTTGACGAGCTCAACTACTCAAACAAAGACAGAATTCAAGAGTCAATCTGCCTCAGCATTAAACATGCAAATTTAGCAAATCGCTTGACGAAGGACCGTCACCAAGCCATGCACCCCAAGAGTCGGGCTCAATGCGTATCAACCCATGTACCACGACTGGGCTTGCGTGAGTTCTTCACCCTAAGAAGGCCTCAAGACCCGCAGAGCCTCAATGGGTACCACATAGAGCTCTTCGACCAAGAAGGCTCCCGCCCCACAAAGCCTCACCGCCTGCAAAGAGGTTTCAACTCGTGAAGGCTCAACACCCACGAGCCTCAACAACCAACAGAGCTCTTCACTGTGAAGGCCTCGGGGCCCACTGAGCCTGGGTACCGCTCGCTTGAAGAGCTCAACCGGCTTCACCTCAGCTACGTAGCTCCAAGAGACGCTTTAGCCACACAGTTCTTCTACGCGTACCTAACGGCCGCTTTGCAGAGTTTCAAATTTCGTAGTTCCTCAATACCACTGAGCTTCCTCAAGAAATTTCACTTGACGAGCCCACTGGCTCAACTCAGCCACGCAGCCCCAAGAGACGCAATTTCGATGCATCACCATGCAACCCCAACGACTCCGCTTTAGAGCTCTTCGGGGCCTTAGGAAGGCCCTCAACGCCCATAGAGCTCCTCAAGCACTCACTGCGTATCTTCACCGTGAAGGCCTCACGCCACGAGTCTCAACGGCCACCTGAAGAGCTCAACCAAGCCACCAAGCCACAGAAATTTCAAGAGACGCTTAGCTCGTGCACAGCCCATGCCCCCAAATGACTCGCTTGCATAAATTCTCTTCAACCAGAAGGCCTCGGGGCCACTGAAATTCTCAAAGAACTCGCTTGACGCAGTTCAACTCAACTTAGGCCATGCAAATTTCAAGAGACAAGCTTTAACTCGCACAGACAGCTCCACAGAATTCTGCTCAATATAGAGCTCTTCACCAAAGAAGGCCTCAAGACCCTAGAGCCTCAAGAAATACTTGACGAGCACACTACTCACCAGTCATGTGCCCCAAGAGGTCAGCTCAAACAGCAAGATAGCCCACTCTGAGCCCTCAACAAATTGGGGCTGACGAGCTCAACTCGGCCGCCAGCCATGCAGCCCCAAGAGCCGGCTCACCTCAAAGTGCATTAGCCCACACTCCGCCGCCAATTTCTGCAGGCTCTTCACCGGGAAGGCCTCAACGCCCACTCTGAGCCTCAACAGCCACTTGACGAGCTCGAACCGCTTCAATCTCAAAGCATGCAGCCCCAAGAGCCGTCTCAACAGAAGAATAAATTTACGCTACTCTAGCGGGCCACTACCAAGAGCTCAACTCCAAGCCAACTCAGCCATGCAAAATCCCAAGAGCCGCTCACCAGCAAGGTGTACTCATAAGGCCTCGGCGCCAAGAGCCTCACCAAACAGAGAACTCAACAAACAAGAAGGGCTCCTCAAGACTCAAGAGCCCAGCAACCAAATTTTGTGAGTCTAACACCAAGAAGGCCTCACAATAAAAGCCTTAACATATCAGCTTGAAGAGCTCAATACCGAGGTTAGTTCTCGCCAATCGACTTAGCAACCCAATTTGAAGAGCTCAAACTGCCCAACTAAAGCAACGCAAATTCTCTAGAATTAGTTCACTTGATTTAATCAGCCCAGAAGCTCCTATACTAGCGAGAACTCAACTACTCAAGAAGGGCCATGTAACCACTAATCCAGGACAACTCAGGAAGAGCAACCCCAGGGGAGTAGTCAAAATATATATATATATAAAGATAAAAATAAAATAATAAAAGCAACGAAATAAAAAATAGGGGATTCATTGATAGTAATGTTACACATATCTCGGGTTCGAAACCCGGCATGAAAAGAAAACAAGTAAAGCTATATGAAGAAGTTCAGATGTCAGAAGGTGAAGAATGGAGCGGCCTCGCCAGAGTGTCTGGCCCAAAGTAGTTTTCCTGTGAGGAAAAGGACCTTCTCGCCTCCTCGTCACTAGGATATCAAGTTGAAACTAAGCCCTGCAGGCATTAGCAAATTTTCAAACGCCGAGCCATGATCAGAGGCCCATCGCGTGCATTCTCATCTTTCGTACTTCGCTTATAGCCCCGTCTTATAGAAACAACCGCAGTTTCGCTCCTCGGCTACCTCAGACTCCTCGGGCCAAAGGCTCACCGCAGCTGCGCTCCTAAGCTACCGATGCAGTCCCATCAAGGTCACCATGACACGCAACTCGCTCCCCAGAGCATCGCAGCCTTCCCTGGGCCTCTCGCAGCCATTCTAGACGACAGAATCATCCTCGACAACCCGAAGCCTAAGGCAAAACAGAAATTCCCATCCTCGCCTCCAACAAACATTCAAGTGAAATTGCAGCTCGTCTCTGACTTCGAAGCTCGACCCTGGCTACTTTTAAAGTTACCCTCGAGCCTTTCCCTACTCTCAAGCACAGCCGATGCATGCTTCCAACCTGGACTAAGCTTCACACCGAGGTCCTAAGGTGGGAGGACAGAGGACCTCAAACCCGAAGATCCTGTGAATATCGACCGATAAGCTCGAGTAAGGCGCTAAGGCACGAACCAACTCCCGCTTTACGACTTTATCTTCGGGGTTGAGATCCGGGAGAACACCTGAGAGACATACAGCCAATGCAGAATTAGCGATACCCTATAACTTAAGAAAGATAAACCAAACTAAACCAAGGAGATGCTCACGAAGATTCTCGTGAGGACCTATAAGCAATTTAACGCCGTAGTGTCATCCTCATCAAGGGATCAGATTCCCAACCGCGGCCACGACGAAAGAAGAAACGTTCCAAAGTCTACTGAGGAATAAGTTCCAGATAATCAGAGGGAGCACCAATACGCTGAAAGGTAAAGAAAGCCCTGAGGTCTCCTTCACTAAAGGTCCAGAACGTAGCCATATCGGGAACACCAAAGTCTTTGTCCCCGGGGGAAGAAAAACCAATGTACTCAAATATAATACTCCCAAAAAATCATGCAAGTCAGTAGGGCAGACGTTGAAATGTTGAAAGACTCTTTTTTATAAAGGTGCAAGAGGGAAACGGAGGCTACTGGTTTAAGGTCACCTCAAGAAACACACCCATCTGCACTGTACCACGAGGGGTCAAAATATCTAGAGACCAGACTCGATACCAAAGTGGGCCTATAACGTCACTCGAAAGTCGCCCCATACAAAGGCCTGACTCACAGTCCCACCGCCAAAGCATTCTGCACGGCTGATTTCAAATATTCCGATCCCCAAGGGTATTTAATCTCATCAATTCTCCCCACCTCGTCTGTGTGGTGCGCTCCCTGTGGCGCTTCGTAAGAGCAACCCCCGCTTTAAATCGTCAGAGGCATCACCCGTCCGCTCAATCTGGGAATGCTAGAGGAATCACCCCAACGCCAAGCAATCGAAGAAGAAACGACTTTGACTCCATAAGAGTAATAGAAACATAACAAAAAGACTATCTCGTGCAAGGTCAAGTAAAACGCGTAAAAAACTCGCACCAAGGTCGATGTAATGTTAAGAGAAACCCTAACTGGCAGAGAAACAAAAGGTACAAAATCGGGCATGTGCACGCAAAGGTCATAAGAGATATTCTCTTTAAGAAACCGTAAGAACTGGAAGAGATGGGCGCGAAAACCGAAAGGTCATCATTATCACGAGACATATGATGGAGACTAAGCCTTAACCAAACCATCCCTGAGCAAACACGTGGAAGTCACATCCGATTCAAGAAACGATACAGCCCTTGCGCACGCCCACCGTACGCAAAGGTCAGCAACCGATATGCCTGAAATAGCGCCAAGGCCCACCCACCAAAGCCTGCTGAAAAGGCAAGCCCTAAGAAACGCTGGGGGCCCCGTGTCACCTCAAGAAGGAAGCCCAATTTGTTCGTCCTAAGAGCCAATAGCATGGGCAATGTGAAAAGCCCATATCCTGCAAATAAAACCAAATCATATCAGTAAGGGAAGTAAGATAATTCCCAATAACGATTTATCCTCTAAAACAAACCAAATCTCACAAATAAGGGAAGTAGGATAATCTTCAATAACTGCTTCCTCATTATCCCTTAATGATCTGATAGCGATAAAGGCAGAAAATACCCCAGCCAATGGGAAAGAATCCTTACCACCATCCAATTGGGAAAAACATATGTATAAATAACAAAAAGCGCCACCGACGTTGAAAGGTATGCAAAAACATTTGTCCTCTGCGCCATCTTTCTCTCAGAAGAAGAACCATTTAGGTGATTAGTGAGCTAGCCACAGCAAATTTCACCGGTCTTTTTTCTTTCTTGTCCTTTTCTACAGGGGAGAGCAACAACAGAGCCTGCAGACCAGCCCAACAAAGAATCCTAGTCCCACTAACGACCCCAATACGCCCAAATTTCAAATCCTGGGCTGAAATTAGCATCGTAAAAGAATTATAACTTGATTTTTAAATTAGGAATTGATTTAAAAAGAATTATAAATTAGTTTATTCATTGCTCTTTGAGATCTATAAGCTCTCCTATCAAAAAAAAAAAAAAAAAGTTGAATTGAAATTGATTTTTTTTTTCTATTTATGGAGGTTGAAGAAGTTATGGGCTCTTGAATTGGAAAAAGTTGTAAGCAAGCATCAAGGATAGAGGCTTATCACTTACACTTGAAAAACAATTCGGTTTTGGTGTGTGTTTCTCTTACTTAGTGAGTTGTAATTCACCATAATTAGGTTGATTTGATTCTCTTGCCTCTATACATTTGTTAGCAATCATATTTCATTTTCCTTAGAGCTTCCATTTATATTTTAGTTCTCAAAGTGGCATTATTATTAGATTTATTTGGTCACCCCATTCTAGTTACAACAAAACAGCTCGACTAATCTGGCTCATTTCTATTTAGGCCACGACCAAATTTTTACCTCTAACCTATGAGTTACGGCCAAAAATCTTATAAAAATGTTAAAAATAATTTCACAATTTTACAATTTTTTAAATAAAAATAAATAATATATAAATATATAATAATAATTAATATATAAAATGATTGAGTCTAAACAAATTTAAATAAATTAATAATGATAGAGCATTGTTATAACCAAAGTATCAAACTAACTAGGTAAATAGTACCAAATTAATAAATTAATAACTTAATAACATCTTCGAAAAAACAAATTCAAAGTATCAAATGAAATCTCACATGCCTCTAATCTTCATCCTCATTATCTCTAACAATAACATGTGACTCCACATTAGAAAGATGTTCATCCTCGATGCTTGTTAAATCATCATCATGTATTAATTAAAATTAGCATAAGTTAATAAATAATTGTACAAAGGAAATGCTTCATTATAAATCCTTAATAAAAAAGGTTGTTTACCAACAAACCAAGCAACCACCACGCGGTGCATATGAGAGCCTAAACTGTTTCATCAAGCATGGAACTTCTATACTTGCTTAAAACATGAGATCCAATACTAAAAGCGGATTCCCATGCTACAGTAGTTATTGGAATGCTTAACACATCACAAACCATTTTTGCAAAATCACCAAATTTATTGCTTCTATCTCTCCAATAACCGAACACATCAAAATTTCCCGAGAAAAAATTTTTTGGCTCCTCTAAATAAAGATCAAGTTGAGATTTTCCAATATTGTTAGCTTCTTGGCAATCAAATTCTTCAAAATCATATCAAATGACCAAATGAATGATTCGCTAAATAATATATATATATATATATATATATATATATAATTTAAAAAAAAAAAAAAAGACAATGGATTTATTAGAAAGCAACTTACGTCATCTTCTAATAATACTTGGAGGTTGACTTACATTAGAAAAACAAGAAGCCATAAAAGTTGATGCAGCTTTATTGTTATACTCCTCAAAAAGTTTATCCTTACTCTTTCTAATTTTTCTCCATAGCCATATGAGTCAAGTTTTGAATAAGTATACTTTAAGAAATTAAGCTTTTTCGTTAGATCAAGAATAGTACCAAATGCAAGAACCATACTATATTCACTCCAATATTTATCAAATTTCTTCTTCATTCTATAACACATACTTTGAATCAATAAATCCTCATTTTTCAAATTGGATGTCAAGAGAATCTTTATCCTCCAAATTTCCCCAAAATACAAATTAGAAGTAGGATAAGATGATCTTGAAATCAAGTTGGTTATTGTATGAAATGGCTTCAAGAATTCACATATTAAGCACCCTCTTGCCCATTCATCATTAGATGGACACCACTTACCATTTTTATCAATCAAACTCAACCTATGAAAAGCCCGACAATACTTGATTGCAATCTCAAGCATTTTATAAGTAGAATTCCATCTAGTAATACAATCTGATATCAAGTCAATTGATGCATCAATCCCACCAACTTGTTCAACACATTGAGAGAATTGTTTCATCCTACTTTCTGATGCCCTTACATGATGCACACTTTGCCTAATTTTGTGCAATGTATCACTAGCAACCTTCAAACCATCTTGAACAATAAGGTTTAAAATATGTGCAGAACATCTAATATGAAAGAACTTTCCATTGAATAACAAACTATTTGACAAGCATAAGTGTTCCTTCAAGCTCTTTTGCATGTTATCATTCGAAGATGCATTATCCAAAGTAATAGAAAATATTTTTCTCTCTATTCCCCAATCTTTTAAAAATTCAAGTACCTTCAATGACAAATCATTCCCAGTGTGTGGAGGTTGCATGAGCAAATGCTAAAATTTACTTTTCAACGTCAACTTATCAACATAATGTGTCATTCAAAAGAGATAAAACTATCGGTGCACAAGTCCAACAATCAGAAGTAAAGCACACTTACCATGAATTTTGGCTAATTGTTAGTTCTTAACTCTTTTTCTCTTTTTCAATTTCATATTTCATCACATCATATTTAGTCATTCTTCTGAAATATTTCTACAATCTTCATTAAAAATGCTGGTATTTTAAACACTTCACTCATAATACTAAAAGGTAAATCATGTGCAATAATCAATTCAGACAATATTTCCCGATTCATCTTAGGGTCAAATTTTCTCTTCTTCAATTTCCCTTCTCTATCAATTAACATATCTCCTACAACATGAAATCTAGGTATCTTGTGACATCTAGGAATATGACGTGATAGGTGAGAAGTTCCTAATTTACTCGCACAAGTATATTCTTTTCCACAAGCCTTGCATTTGCATTTTTCTTTGGCATCTTTAACCACCCCAATTTTCACAAAAAAAATTCCATACATTAGAGGTCAAAGCCTTGACTTTTTTGGTTTTTGGTTCAACAATTTCATTAACATGTTGTTACTCACAAAATTAGGATTTTGTGACATTTGTTAATCATCTTCAACATCACAATTAATACGTGTAGTATTTGATCTATTTCCAATACTAGAGGAAGTCATATTATTATCGGTCACCTCAAAATATACCCTAATAAGCTGACATGTTTGGGGTGGTATTTTCAGAAGTGTAAATTTGATCAAGCTTTATAAGTTAAATGTGAAATCGGAAACGAGAGACCCGGAAAGTTACAAAACTTAAGGGCAATATGGTAAATTGTCTAAAAAGGGGCCCAAAAGTTATGAATTGATGAGACTATGGGCCAAAGTGAAATAAAGGAAAGTTTAATTCATAAATAGAATGAGTTGAAGGGCTAAGTGGCAATTAGAGAAAGCTAACCCAAAAATGGGTTTTTGATGGCCAAACAAGGCCTTAGCTAACATGGGAATTTAAAGACCAAATTGGTCTCATTTTGGGAGTTCAAAACTGGAAGAGGGAAGAAAGAAGAGAGGAGGAAGAGGAAGAGGGAAGGCTGAGAGCCAAGATGCCAAAGGTATGGGATTCTAAGTGATTTTGGTATGGAAACTCCTTCAAGTATGGATTTATGCGGAATTCTAAGGCTTGGTTTTGTTAATAGCTTGTCCCAAAAGTTAGGTTTTGTTAGAATTCATTCTAACCTCGATCTCTCGAAAAATAGTACATCAAATCCCATACTAAGAAGATAAACAAAGAATCCTCTCCTTAGATGGATTCATGGTTAATTGAGAGTCTTGAGTTAGGTTTAGGAATAGAACCTCCTAACTAAACATCATGTTTGGATTGTATGAAGCGAACCTACACAGAGGCAGGTTTCTGGAAAAAAGAATCACATTTTTGAAGAATGATATGAAATTGAAAGATGATTTGAGTATAAAAGATTCCAAAGTGAAATTGGAATGAATTTGATGTGTTCAAGAGCAGTGAGGATCTATGGATCACAAGTATGGAAAAATGTGAGAAAACACACACTCGGCACTTTTCGGGACTCCTACCGGTAGGGAGCTGGAAGTCCTACCGGTAGGACTGATTCCTGTCATTTTAATAAAGTCCTACCCCAGAGGGACTTAAAGTCCCACCCAGAGGACTGCCACTGCTCCCGCTGACCTCGCTGTAATTTGGCCATAACTTCTCATTTCTTATCCGACGGAGGATTCAAGTGGCTACGTAAATAGACTTCAAGGAGAACCAAACTTAAGAGAAGGTATCTCCAAATTCTGACTCTATGGTCGAAAATCCACTCAAAGTGAGGCTATGTGCAAGCCCATTTCCGCATCGCTTGATCATAGCGTAGTCCGAGTTGTTTCTGACGTATCTTGAATTCGTACCGAATCGGGTGATTCCAGTTGGAATAGAACCCAATTATCTGGCTTTAAATAAGTAATATGACCTAGTGTCGTAACATAGTTAAGACCTCGGAAAATGAGTAATTCAATCATTCCTGGCAAAACTCCAGAATTCGACTAGTTGGCATGAAAATGCCATAACTCGAAGCTCGATGATCCGACTGGAGTGATTCCAATTCTGGAGTAAAGATGATTTATAGAGGAAAGAGAATATACGAAAGACATATGATCATATGACTACCTAGGACCAAAGAATGAATGAGTGATTTTCCGACAAGGCTACTAAGACTCATGTTCACAAGACTTCTAAGATTCCCGACACAGCCCTAAGACTTGCCTGCATTTCTCGAGATTCGACAAGGTTCAAGATTCCGACAGCACGCAGATTCCCGATTAGTGTCTCAAGACTCGATTAGTACTCTAAGATCTCCGACACATACTAAGACTCCTCACTCGATGAAGGCCACGCATCTCTCGTTCGACATACACTAAGACTTGCTCAAAAGACTTCAGATCTCTCGACACGTCTCAAGACTCCCGACAAGACCCAGACTCCGATTAGTGCTCCTAAGATTCTGATTGGGCACTTCAGATTCGATTAGTGCTCCCAAGACTTCGATTAGTACTTCTATGACTCGATTAGTGCTACTAAGACTTTGGATTAGCACTTCTAAGATTCTCCGACCGCTGCCACTAAGACTGCTCGATTAGTGCTACTAAGATCTCCTGCTCGATTAGTGCTACTAAGACTCCTGTCCCGTTAAGTGCCACACTCGACTTGACTAATGCTACTGCATTCGCATCAGAGATAGCATCTTTCAGTAATTTCGATAGGCTGTCTTACTTAATCCTCAGACATCTGGTCTAGGAAGTCAAACAATTTATATGATAAGTCTCGAAAAGCTCAGAGTACCTACGTACTCGTCTCGATTAAGGCCCCGTGAAGACCTACTCGCACCGTATTTGTATAAGTTCCGCAGTACCCACGGTACCCCGCATATGTATAAGTTTTGTAAGACCTACTGGTACCCCCGCATCCTGTGATAAGTTATGTAGTACCTACTGCAATTCCGCATCCGAATAAGTTCCGTAGCACTCACGTACCCTCGCATCCGACGTCCGGAAGAGTACCTACTGCACTTCGTCTCCTCGATATGTCCCAGATCCGAATAAGTCCCGTCTCCGACTAGTCCCTCAGAAAGTACCTACTCACCCCCAGATCCGAAAGTTCCTCATTCCGAACTGACAGCCTCGTAGCAGTACCCCATGGGTACTCCCGTATCCGAAATGCCCTCAGAGTACCCACTGGGGGCAATCGCATTTAATTGCCATGTTCTCTCCGGTTAAGTTCTCGCAGCACCTACTGCAATTCGCATCCGAATAAGTCCCGTAGTACCCACTCGGCACTCAGATCCGATAAGTCCCATACCCAATAAATTATGTCACGATCCGACTGCCTCGGTAGCACTCCGCGGGTACTCCCGCATTTGATTTTAAGTCTCCACCCTCAGATCCGATCCGGTTTCCAGAGATCGCCGGGTACTCCCAGATCCGATAAGTCCCGCATCCGATCAAGTCCCCAGAAGACCTACCAAAATTCCCCAGACTGATAAGTCCCGATCCGATAAGTCCCGTGAGGTACCTACTGCACTCCCGTAGATTTGACAAGTCCCGCTTCGACAAGTTCTCAAGTACTCACTTCGCACCCTGCCTCTGATATTCAGAGTACCCACGTACCGTATCCGAGTGGCCACCTCAGAGCACCACTGCACCTCAGATTTAATTAAGTTCCACCCCGTCTCTGATCTAGTCTCAGAGTACCTACTCTGCACTCCCGTGATCCGAGTAAGCTCCCCGTCCCGAACTGACAGCTCAGAGGTACCTACGCGTACCCGTGATCCAAAATGTTCGTGAAGTACCTACTCGTACCCTCGTATTTAATTAAGTTCGCTCTGTCTCGGTTGTTCCTCGCAGTACCTACGGTACCCCCAAGATCCGACAAGTCCCGTAGCACTCACGTACCCCTGCCTTGATTAAGTCCCTGACTGGACCGCTCAGCACCCACGGTACTCAGACTGACCGCTTCCGCAAGCACTCCACGCGTACTCCCCGTATCCCCGACAAGTTCCGCTCTCAGATCCGATACGCCTCGCGGAAGCACTCCACGCACTCGTGATCCGATAGTTCTGCTCAGATCCTGATCCGGCCCGCGCAAGACCTACCCGCACTCCCCAGACCGAGGTTCCGGCTCAGATCTGATCCGTTCCTGCAAGACCTACAAGACTTCAGATCCGACAAAGCCCCGCATCCGGTCAGTCCCCGTAGCACGGCACGTACTCCCAGATCCGATGTTCCAGACCCGAATAAGTCTCTCATTCCGCATCCGATCCGCTCGGCAAGACTCACGGTACCTCGTATTTGAATAAGGTCCGGTGAGTACCTACCGTACCCTCTCGTGATCCAAATGTTCAGTACCCACAAGTACTTCAGATTTAATTAAGTTCCGCTCGGCCTCTGATGAAGTTCCCGCTGAAGATCACGTACCCCGTATCCGATAAGTTCCGGCTCAGATCCGATTCGCCTGTGAAGTACCTACTCGCATACCAGATCCGATAAGCCCCGCTCAGATCCGATCCGCCTCGTAGTACCCACGCACTCCCGCATCCGATGTTCCGCTCAGATCCGATCCGCTCCAGCATCCGCACTCGCAGACTGGCGTTTTCACGCTCAGATCCGACCGCCTCGCAGCACCTACCCGCACCCAGATCCGATAAGCCCGTCTCCGATCAAGACCTCGCAGAGTACCCACGGCACTCCTACATCCGAATGAGTTTCAGAAGACCTTACCTAGCACCTCGTATCCAATAAGTCCCAGATCCCGCATAAGCCCAAGAAGACTCCATGAGCACCCCGCATCGGCAGATTAAGCATAAGTCCAAGAAGACTCACTGGTACTCTCAGATCCAGAGTACCCACGAGTACCACTGTGATCCTAAGGATAAGACAAGCCCTGGAGGCCTACGCACCTCTCGTATAAGGAATCATTCCTCAGAGTACCTACTGCACTTTCAGACAAAGAAAATGTTCTATAGTACCTACTTCGTACTTCAGATCCCAACATGAGAATAAGCCCTCAGATAAGATCCAAGTACAAGGATATGTTCAGAGAATAAGTATAAGTTCTCAGAATCTTCCTACTAAGTCCCTCAATAAAACATAAGTCCGTATAAGTATAAGTTCTCAGAACTCCTGACGGAGTCCTCGAATGCACATAAGTCCGTTATAAGGATATGTTCTGCATAAGAATAAGATCCGAATTCCTACGGAGATCCAATAATAAGCCTCATAAGAAGTTAAGTACTGTGATAAGCTCATATTATAAATGTATAGAAATTTATATTATCTCATATTGTTATGCGTTAAATGTATATGCATAAGAATGTTTCCCACTAAGCTGCAGTTTGAAGTACTCCGGCTTTAATCCGCAGTGCCAGAGAAGAGCATCAGCAGAAACATCCGCGATACAACCGGGCCAACACACTTGTAAGGGTTCACTACATGTAGGTTCCGCGGCTCGTTGTAAATGTAAAGTTCGCTTGTATATGTAAATGGACCTCGCTATGTTGTATATAATATTTCGATTATGTTATAAGATGTGGGCCATACCCACAAAGCCCAGATGGCTTTTAAAAAAAAAAAAAAAAAAAAGAGTCCCGGGGCCCCGAAGTCTCGTCCCTGAACCGGGCGTGATGTGTCATCGCACATACCACCAAAAATAATAATAATGGAAATCCTAATTTGCAAGCCATAACCACATTAAACATATATAGATATGGATATAGAACCTAAATTTTAGAACCACTGGTGGCGATGGTAGGTCAGATATCTCTCTTCTCCTCTCGCTTGCAATTTAGATGTGGGGATTTTAATTTTGGTGTCTGAGTTCTATAGTCTTAGAAAAAAATATCTATAAAAATAAAATATTTTGACAAAATATTGATAAGTTAAAAATTATCTAAAATTCTATGAAGATATTTAAAAAAATCTTCAAAAATAATTAAATAAACAATAATGTACATGTTAAATTGTTTTTCAAGTGTAATTAAATTAAGTATGATTAAGGATAATCTTCAAATATTTTTTTATAAAAAATTATCTTAAATTTCTTTGATATATGTATATTTTTTTTATTTTAAAATTTTAAAAACATTTATGTTAAAATATGTTTTGTTTCATTTTAAATAAAAATCAAATATTTTTAAATATTCAAATAAAATATTTTATTTTTAAAAATTTATCAGTTGTTGAACATATTTAATATTTTGTTATTTTATTGAAAAATAGATTAGGAAACAATGTAAACAATATTTTATATTTTCTTCTCTCCTAATATGATTACATATTTTCTTTTCTATATAATTACATCTCATCTATTTAAATTATTAATTTTTTACAATATTAATAACATAAATTTAATTTATATTTGGAATAAAATCAATTTTATGATAATGAAATATCCTATTTGTTTTGAAAATCCATCTTTATAGAATATATAATCATATTAGGAAAGAAATAAGTGTATAATTTTTTGTTCTTTATTTTAAAAATAACAATATTTTGTTTTTGTTTTTGAGGATAAACAATATTTTGTTATTAACACTAGTTTCAATAATAAATTTATTGAAAATATATTGATAATTTATTTATTTAATTTAATTTAATTTATAAAGTAGTACAACTTCATTTTTATCATTTTTAAATTTTAATTTTTTTAAATCATATCTTTAATTTTAAAATATAAATATAATTAAATAAAATTTAAAGCATGAATACAAAAAAATAAAATTGTAGATATTTTAAATATGATTAATGAGATAAATGAAAATATATTCAATATTAAAACTATAATTTATTTAATTGAAATGTATTCCGTAATTTTCCCTACAAGATTTTTAAATATTAAATTATCATATAAATTATATTAAAAATATATATTTAAAAATTAAAATTTAAATAGTTAAAACAACAAATTTTAATATATTATAATATTAATTATTTTTAAAACCCCTATTCTATAAAGATTTGACTCCATATTAAGAGCCAAATATCAAATTTTGTAAATAAATTCATGAAAAATCTCAATTACAAAGCTAGTTACTTAAAAAAATTAAATAAATATTTCGGGTCAATAGGGCTAATTGGGCCAACCTGGACTAAACCCACATAAGCCACGGGCCAGTTTGGTTCGATTTTATTCGAGCCATAAATTTTATAACCCAACCCTTGGATTCATCGGACTCAACCTATATTGCCAGTTATAATTATTATTAAGGGATACATTTTTTTTTTATTAATTTTTTTCCCCAAAGGAGTGAAGGAACCAAAATTATTTTGAGGAAAACATGCATTATAGTTTGATGAACCATTATATTATTATTTGTTCAAATAACGCCATACTGGAACTGCCAATGAGGCCTAGTTCAGTGGTAAAGGGCTAGGGTGGGCATAGGGAAGGAAGGGGACCAGGTTTGAGTCCTAATGAGAACAAATTTCCGTAATTATCAAAAAAAAAATTACCGTATTGGGACTTCAAACTTTTTAGTTGATTAACTAGAAGCTAGATTGATTTCTCATTACTTTATATGAACTACTGTTAGGTTTTTGTTTGATACTTTGATGAAATATCTATACAAGGCCTATAAATTAAGTAAAAATCATGACTCCCTATGCATTATGAATGAGAACTTTTAGTGCTTGACAAAAATAGCTATTTGTGGATCTGAATAATGTTTAGAGGAAGGGTTATGGAAATTTATTTTTTACTTTTCATTAATTATTTATTTATGTTTTTTATTCTTCATTCTCCTGACAAGAATCTTTTATTAAACAAATGTAGATTTCTTATGAGATCTTAAGATTAGTAATTAACGTGAAGAGAATTATAACTTGGTTTATAAATTAGGAATTGATGTAAAAATAATTATAAATTGGTTTATTCATTGCTCTTTGATAACTCTGAGATAGTGCTTCTAGCTTGAATTGCTTTGTAAAAGTCCTTTACGAATTTCTTAAAGTGGAATCTATCTTAATATTAATATTATTATTATTATTATCGTAAGTATTATTATTATTATTATTACTATTATTATTATTATTATTATTATTAGTTGTAGAAGTTTTTTTTTTTTTTTTGAACAGGCGGTAACATTTTGAATGAGCCATTTCTCTTCTGATCTCCCTCTCCATCTCTCTCCAGGTGAGTTTCTCTCTCTTTCTCGCTTTTCTAATCCGATTCTCAGTTTGTTTTCTTTCCTTCTTCTTTAATTTTTCCTCCTTTCTATTTTGTATTTTCTATCCATCCCCCATTTGATTCAAGATTAAATTGGGGCAGAAAAGGATACCGAGAAAAACACTCTTTACCATTCTGATCCTTGGATTTCCAATCTTCGAAATTGAAGATCGAGGGATCCCCTCCCCCATCTTTCTCACAGTAGAGAGAGAGCAGACTAGTCAAATTTCTAGGGTTTATAGAGACAACTGAGGTACGCTAATCTTCTTCAAGCATCTTTGATTGAGTCCTCGCATCATTTGAGAGAGTATAAAATGAATAGGGTTTTTTTAGAAATGGGGCAGGCTGAGAGAAGAAAATTTTCTTTTTGCTGGGAGAGAAAGCTGGGAGGATACAGGGGAGTTGCGAGGAGATTTGGGGGAAAATAGAGGTTCATTAGGTAAAAATTCGTATGAATGTCTTGTTCTTCTCTTTTCTATTGTTTTTGAACCTTGATTTGCTGATTTATAGACGCCATTTGACAAAGCTTTGTAATGTGAGAAAGAGTTTTAGCTATCTATTTTGATGTCGTTCGGGATTTGTACAGTCTCAAAGTCCGGTCATTCATTGAGTTTTTGCAGAGTCCATTTTTTAAAGTTGAAGATCATGAGTTAGCTGGGTAGTGAATTAGTTGCCATTGTAGTTGTATCTTATTTCCTTTACTTCTTGTGATCTATTGTCTCTCTATGCAGTCATTCTTGTGGGGTATTTATTATTTCTCCACTTCCATTTTTTTTATTATTAGAGAATTGGCATGTGGTTTGTTTTATTATGTATAGGATTTTGTTTATGTGGGTATTCAATGACCTTTTGATGTTATAATGATTAACATGTGGAGATATAATGTAGTTAGTATTGTAAATATCCATTGCCTAACATGTATGTGGATTTCAATGTGGTGTCCAATATTCAATGCATGCTATGTTTATGGGTTAGAGAATATTTGATGTAAAGCTCTTACGAGATCTACCATTTAGTCTTTCTTTTTATCTTTTGAATGTACCCAGTTCGTGATGTTGGTTCTGTGTTTTAATTTACCTTCTAATTTTCGTAATGCTTTTATCTTCTTTTTTTATGCACATAAATTTCTATTATGTTCTAACTTTCATAATCGTCATGTTTGGCATTACTTGAATTTTCATGTCCTCTAGATTTTCATTTCCATATTTCCCAAATTTAATCATATCTGAATTTTTATATTCCATATATGTCATATTTATTTGGTTTTGTTAGGCTGAAGAATTCTTATACTTGATAGTGGTTTGGTTGGGCTGAATTCTTAATACTTATTGGTGGGCATCTCTTAGGTATAAAAAACGAATTATTTTATTTTAGTTAGCTTTTTACAATAAGCATATGACTCGCATGTGATTCATTTACAGGGCAAATAAAAATATTATCCTAGCAACAACAAAGCAAGGCGGACATCTGGGTTTTTTTTAAGGGCTCGCTGCAAACAACTTGTGGTAATAGGTGCTTCCATTTCTATTTACTTGTTGGGAGTTCAGTTGATTTCAGTGATTGACTGATTGTAGAACCCATCATTCTGGGATGAAGTTGGGTATTTATAATTTGGTTTGATTTGTTTGTTTGTTTGTTTGTATTCTGTGGATGATCATTTTTTTTGGAAATTATACTTATGGTTTGGCCTTTTCTTTGCTAGCTAGAAATACAGGTCATGGGTGTTTGATTCAATTAGAGCCATTCATTAATTATTTAATCAAATCATTCATCATGAATTTAAGGCTAATAACAGGGATTTCTAAATAGTTTAGTATAGCGTGACATAGAAGTTTCAGTTCAAAATTGCAGTAGAGTCCATTTCCATAACTTTTTAATGTTTTTTGGCCAAATGTTGGATGCTTTAAGAATCCCTTGGTATTGTGGAAAAAGAATTATTACACAAGTTAATGGTTGTTTGATCTTTTTCTATTAACTTTCTTAATATAAGTGTATGACACTGAGTATGTTTTAATTTTATTACATATTGGAAAACTTTCTGCTTAATTCTTGTCATCTTATTTATGCAAGTGTGCCTTAAACTTATCACTGGAATTTGTTTTCTTTTATTTTCAGTTATTGGACATCAATATGGACTGTAACCCAGTTTGAACCTGCAAGTTCATGAATATTTAAGACCTAAGGTAAACTTGCTTTCCTCATAAAAGTCTAACATAGAACAACTTGCTTTTTTTTAAAAAAAATCTTTGACTTCTCTTTCATGTTGTGTATCTTTCTTTTCATATTTATCTCTTTCTTTGATGTTTTGTGTCACGGAGTGTTTTTACTTTGAGATATGTAGCTTGCAGTTAGAGTTTTCTTTTTTTTTACGGTTATGTTTATTGAATATATATATATATATATAATTAATTAATTGAATGTCAGAAAATCTGAATTTACATGCCCATATTTGCTGGATATTGTGGCTTAACATCATGAGAATTTAAGGAGAATGAGGGTTATAACTCGGATTGAGGTAGTGTTGGACGTTTGCTGAAAATTAAATGAAAACAGAGAGCTGAATCGAAGGAGATGTTTGCCGAGAACAATGGTTGAAAATGGGACAGGAGTTCATTAAAATTTTGATAAAAGCAATTGGTGCAACTAAGGCTGTGTGTGCTGAAATTTTAATAAAAACATGGGCTAAAACTTTGATAGAAGTTTATAATTTTTTAATCAAAGCAAGGGTGAAAACTGGGGTGGGTGTTGGTTTGAGGTGAGAGGTGGAAAAAGGTGGTTTCATGTGAAGTGGTGCTATGGTTGAAAAAATGGTCAATTTGAACCCATTAACCCTTAAGCCTAAACCATATTCCTTAAACCTTTTACTCTAAACCCTAAATCTTAAACCTTAAATCCTAAACCCTAAAGCCTAAACCACTTTAAACCCTAAACTTTAGACCCTTAACCTTAAACCCTTAACCCTAATTTTTTTTTCTCTTTTATGATTGCATTCTGAATGGGTAGGTTCTCTTTCAAGTTTATGAATAACTTGAGCCATTCAAATGCTTAATAATTTATGTTATATATTAAGGCGTGTAAAATGAGTTCCAACAAAGAATGGATGTATTTAAGGCTAACAAATGGATTGCTAACCAATCATTTATATTGGGAGTCAATGAATTTGTTCGATTTGGTAATTTAGTCGACTGTGACTTAGTGACTCGAAATCACATTAGATGTCCATGTAATAAGAAGAAGTGCCTGAATAAAAAGTTTGTTGAGGGTAACGAGGCAAGGTTTCATCTTTATAAAAACGGTTTTGTCCCTAATTATCGTGTGTGGTACTTTTGTGGTGAGACAGAATCATCTATATATGGGGATGAGGCATTACATAATGTGAATGTCACTCGCCATCATGCAATAACAGATAATGTTGGACCATTGGCAACATTTGTGCATATGGTTTATGATGCAGTTGGTCCACAATTTAATGCTAATATTGTTAAGAAATCTTCAAACTCAACAGCACAAAATTTTTATGACATGCTTAATGTTGCAAACCAAGAAGTATGGCCCGATTGTCAAACCCACTCGCAGTTATCAGCCATTGCTCGAATGCTTCACATCAAGTCAGAGCATCGATTCTCTGAACAATGCTATGATGCTCTATGTTAGTTTATGAAGGAGTTGTAGCCAGATGATAATGTTATGACCGATAGTTTCTATGAGACCAAGAAGGTTGTCAAGGGAATTAGGTTGCAAGTCAATAAAATTCATACTTGTCTTAATGGTTGTATGATTTATTAGGGTGATGACTTCGAATTGACTCAGTGCAAATTTTGTGATCATGCTTGATATCGACCACAAACTGTTAATAGACAAAAACTTGTGCCATATAAGAAAATGTATTACTTTCCACTAACACCAAGACTTCAATGCTTATGTTTTGAAGTTATTGTCGGTGAGCATGATAATGATGATCATTTTGTGGAAAATGGTGAGATGCGCCATTGTTCGATTCTCCCCATGGAAACATTTAATGTTATGCATCCCCCACTGGTGTAAATAAAGTCGTAATGTCACATAGCCTATGTAATCGATGGATTTCCAACCATTCAGTCAATTTGGGAGTCAGTATTCTTCATGGCCTATGATTCCCACAATTGTTAGCACCCACTCTCATAAATGTGTATGAAGGAACAATACATGTTTCTAATAATTATAGTCTTCAAGCACTAGTTCAAGGACAAGTTAGGATGTATTTACAATCTTCGATCTCTAAGTTACAAGTATTACTGAATCGAGTCAAACTTATGACATTTCTCTAGAAGAAGAATTTTATGCTACGAAAGCAAATTTCTTCTTATGGACAATCGCGACTTTCCAACTTACACTGCACAAGCCGTTGGGAGTACACCGGCACTCAGTGTTCAGATTGTATGGATGAATCAAATGCTTTTACCCCCGCAAAATGAAGGAAACAAACTTGGCTCTGATAATCACCATAAGTTCCTTCGACCGCATTCATCCATTTAGAAAATAAATATGCTTTGTGGAAAGAACTAGTCAGTGAATAAGATCCGTCTCCAAAATTCCACTCTGGTGTTGAGTTGCTAAGGGAAATTGATGCATTATGCTTAAAAAAAAGCTATTGATATTGGGGTAAATGATGCTAATGTTCCTATTAGAAGATTAACATGATGAAAAAAGAAGTCAAATTGTTGAGATGTGCCATATTAGAGCACGAATCTCATAAGACATAATTTAGATGTAATGCATATAGAGAAAAATGTGTTTGAAAATATCTTTAACACGATGATGAATGTCGACTTCCAGAAAACAAAAGACAAATGCAAAGTCTATATTAGACTAATAAAGATTATGTCACGACCAAAGCCACAGAAGATGTTGCTTGATATGTTTCCAAAAGCTTGTTACACATTAGACAAAAATGGCCGAAATGAGTTGTGTATTTGGATTCAAAATCTAAGATTTCCAGATGGATATGTTTCAAATATGGCCAAGTGTGTAGACATGAGGAAACATTTCGAGAAATGCTTCCATCAATCGTGTGGCAAGCATCACCGTGCTTAAACATGTCGTATGGTTAGAGTCGAAATACCGATTACTATTTGTAATCCCGATGATATTCCATATAGTTGGATTCAATTGAGCATTTGCCACATGATCATGGCATAATACAGCTTTGTGGTAGCAGGACTTTCACCCACACGAAGTGGTGTATCCATTTGAAATGTATACAAATTAATGTTATACAACTACCATTTACTGTCAACGAATCATTATATGATATTGGTGTTTATAAAATTGTTGATTGGATTGCTAGGTACTTGTGGAAGTTAAAAAACAATTTAAGGAATAAGGCTAAAGTGGAAGGATCCATATGCAATGCATATTTGGTTGAAAAAGCCTGACACTGTGAGCATATTTCAATCCAACTTTTTCTGAGGCATCGAAGGGATGCTTTGTAATGTTAGTCTCATGCGGAATGATTCGATGGGAACTTGTCAATATTCACCCATCCGGGTCGACCTTTTGGTAGACATACAACACGGATGCTAAGTGAATGAGAGATGAATGTTGCACATCAATATGTCTTGCTGAACTGCATTGAAGTTAAACCCTATATTGAGTATGCATCTTAACTCAACTATTGCATTAATGATGCAAATTTCTACTTCCACTAGTTAGTGTTCTATTAAAAGAATATTCATTAGTGAGTTACAGAAAAATGAGTCATACATTAATGATGCAATTGTTGATGCTAGACTTGATGAATTTTTTCCAACATGATTCAAGGCTTATGTAAGTTCTTTGTTGTTTTAGTTAGTTTATGGTAAAATGTCTTTTAACACTCTTATTTAGGAGGCACATGACAATGTTGAAAACATATATCTTAAAGCTCTAGTAGATGGAATGCTTCAAACAGTTTAATTGTTATAATGGATTTAATGTAAACGGTTTTCGTTTCAAACACTTCAATAGGGTACTTTTAGATTTTCAAAAAATAGTGGTGTGTTCATTAAATGTACCAATTACACGATTGATGAAACTAACTACTATAGTCAATTGCAAGAAGTCGTGGAATTAGAGTACCTGGGATGACCCATTAAGAGTACAGATTTATTTAAGTGTGAGTGGTTTGACATTACACCAAATGTTGGGACAAGGATCCACAACCAAATACAAATTAGAGGATGTAAAGATATGCACATGATGAACCATTTTGTTTTAGCTATGCAAGCATAACAGAATTTAATATTCTTTGCCCTTATCCAAACATGGCGTGATGTAGATCTTGGTGGGCGGAGTTTGGCAAAATCAAGGCTAGAGGAATGATTGAGATGCCTCTGAGCCGAGGCTACTATAGTCCATTCTAAGAGGAAACAATTGATGTGGATGAACTTAGTTTACCGGTGGAACATGATGCCATTTTGCTTAATGATTCAATAAGTGAAATGTTAGATATCGAAATAACTGAAACACTTCCTCGTGATAATGATGAAGAAGAATATGATGAAGATAAAGAAGAAAAATGAAATGATTTAAACAGTGATGAAGATTAGGTTGGTAATTTGATTGTTGTATAACCATTTCAGAATCAGTTTATATATATTGTATTATGTTCTTATTCTCATGCATATATGGGTCGAGGAGTAGGATGAAGATCTGGGATAAGGGGTAGAGAACGTGGTAGATATGTGGTTTCCTCCCCTAGTGCCCAAGTAAATTCTCAATCATTAAAGGGATTACCTACCACACCTACATCTGCACCAGGGGCCATCGTCAGTGATATTGCTAATCGTTCCTTGCAGACACCAGGTGATCCTCCATCATCATCTGCACCACCACCTATACAAGATTCATTATCACAAGGAACATCACTATAGAGTTCATCATCACCACCACCAACTAGTTCTGTCTCTCGTCCTACCAATACACTTATAGATGGAGAGTACGTTTTCTTTTTTAAACTCTATCATTTGAATTTTTTATGTTGAACACATGAAGTTGAATGACTGCATTGATTGACTTTGTATATTTACTTGTAGGATACACATCATTAGAGAATATGTCTAGGATTATCACTAATATCTTCAAGGAGCATTTCACGTGACGGTTTATACTTGGAAGATGGTGTCTTAAGATATCAAAGATTTCTACTGGCAAGAGTTTCATGTATGAATTGGATCCAAGCTATTTTTTATTTTATTTTTCTATACATTGATAAGTAGGAAATGTTGTGGGATGTTGGTCTTGCTTATATTTTGTTTATGTTTTTTTAATATGGATAAGGTGGAATTGGAATGTGAATAAATTCAAGAAAAGTGACAACATTAAAAAGTTTCACAAATCATATACAATAAGGTTATTTTTATTTTTTCACGGATATATATATATATATATATATATATATATATATATATATATACATATATATATATATATTTCATTATTTCCATTTGTAAACATTATCGATTAGGATCCTTCACTAAATGCTCTAGTTAAGGTTGCATGGCGTAAAAGGCTTCACGATGTTACAATAATGACGTTAATCGATGGAAGGATCATAGCTAATGACCAAGTTTCATCTCATAAAGTATTTGGGAAGCTTGGCAATGTTGTTGGTAGATAAAATTTCGAAAAGTGCGCCTGAGTCTAATGAATAGGATGGAGTGGGAGCGAGAAGGTCATGGCGCGGGGACCTTCGACGCCATAATAAGCGATTCGCTTATCATGGGGAGCATATTAAATGTTTAGTACATTATTGTTAAAAAATTCAGATTTTATTTTATTTTTCTTTAACTACTTGTGTTAATATATGATACTTTTCAATTTCAGAAGGCCAAGTTAAAGCTTCCGCCTCTTCCACATGAGCTCCTAGAACAGACTTATAAGAGGAAGGTAGATAATCAATTTGTCAATCAGAAGTCCCAGGAGATCTATGTAAATGCAAACTTTTTAGTCAATTTTTCTTGTACTTTTTGTCTTCAGAAAATTATATTGCTAATGTATATATGTTTTAGAATCGTGTAGTTGCAAGGTTTGAGGCTAAAACTACAGCTGCAAGAGAGGATGCATCTTCATCTCAAGCAGTCGATACAACTCAAATCTATCTAAATGAAGTTGGGGGAGTGATGAGTCTAAAACTCGTTTATTTTTAAGCTTATTTTTCAAGTATATTTCAAGCTTAAAAGTCTTATTTAATGTAAAATTATGGAATTTTCACTCAGATTTATGTTTCGCAGAGAATTGAAGAAAAGAAGCAGAAAAGCAACAAAAAAAAAAAAAAAAAATGGAAGCAAAGGTAGCAATATCGCCACACCAGAAGAACAATGTCATGACATCGTATGGAGAGTGTCATGCCAGTTACTTCAATGTCGCAACATCGCTGCAACATCGGTTGAAATAGATATATCGGAATTCTACAATGTCGCGACATCGCCACGACATAGGCTGCGACATCACTCAAGACTGCAGAACTCGAAGCAATGTTGTGACATCATAAATGGTTTAGAAACTGGTAGAGCATAAATCTGCAATTTCACGACATCAACAAATGACTTATAAGCAATGTTGCGACATCAAGGCAAGGTTGTAAGAGCAAAAACATCAATCAGCAATGTCGCGACATAAAAAAACCAATGTCGCGACATCAGAACAGAGAATTATTGCAATGTTGCGGCATCAGATCTGAGCATCCAAGTTGAAACACTAAAGAGTCAATGTCACGACATCAACTCAAGTCACGACATCAACCAAAGTAAGTAGAGCTGAAAAGCAATGTCACGACATTTTCACGACATCAACTCAATCAAGGAACAAAAATTTGATGTTTTCGATCGAAATATCGTTGAAAAATCGGTTATCGGTCGGCCCCGAAACGATATTGGCAATCGATAATTGGTTGGCAAAAAAATCGGAGAAAAATCGAAAAATCGTTGAAATATCATAAATTTCCGATATTTCGGCAAAAAAATTGAGACTAGGCAACACATGCTGGCACCGTCGATTTTTTCATCTAGACCATCAAATTTTGTCATGATTTGATCAAACGTTCCAGATTTCGTCCACCTTTTTAAATGCATCCAACAGTTATATTTTTTATCCAACGGTTGATTTTAAATCTGAAGCTTGATCTAACGGTCCATAATGATTTCTAATGGATAAATTATGATCCAACAGTCATATTTGAACCAAAATTAAATCCAACGGTTAGAAATAAATCACAACGGTTTTTTGACAATCCAATGGCTCTTTTAACTCCAAAAAATTCTATAAATACCCTTAAAATCATATAATTTCATTATAAACTCATTCATCCACATCTAAGTTCCATTTGACTCTTAAATTATTTTTTTTCTTTGTTCTTTATCCTAATATTTTGAAGATCTTTGTGAATTAAGATATGTTTCTTTGTGAATTAATTTTGTGTTTATGCATATTTTATTTTTAATGTATCTTAGTTTTATTTTGGTGTTGAAATAGTTTATAATAAATATTTTTATACTATAGTTTTATTTTAGTTTTATTTTATAATAATAAATTAAGTTATATATAATGTTTGAAACTTATATATTACATGTCCTACTATTAAACAATTATAATTATTTAATGTTATAAATTTAGATCTTCTTAAATATCTTAATAGTATTATTTTAGTTCATAATATTACAAATTGATATAATTTTGAGTTAATTAATTATATTAGTTATTTAGTTAATAGTACATTAAATTTGAAACATTTTTATATTATAATCTTATTTTAGTAATTTGAAACATATTACTTACATTAAATTTTAGTTATATAATGTTTGAAACTTAGTTATAATTAAATGTTAGAAATTTAGATCAACTTAGGTATCTTAATAATATTATTTTAGTTCATAATATTACTAACTAGCATAATTGTTAGTTAATTAATTATATTAATTATATTAGTTATTTATTATAATCTTATTTAGTTATATAATGTTTGTTATTTTTATACTATAATCTTATTTTAGTAATTTGAAACATACTTACATTAAATTTTAGTTATATAATGTTTGAAACTTAGATCTTAGACATATTTAATGTGAAATTTAAATATTCTTAGATATCTTAATAATATTATTTTAGTTCAAGAATATTACTAACTAATATAATTTTAAGTTAATTAATTATATTAGTTTTTAGTTAATAATTACATTCATTGAAACATATTTATATTATAATCTTATTTTAGTAATTTGAAACATATTACTTACATTAAATTTTAGTTATATAATGTTTGAAACTTAGTTATAATTAAATGTTAGAAATTTAGATCTTCATAGATATCTTAATAATATTATTTTAGTTCATAATATTACTAACTAATATATTTTTTAGTTAACTAATTATATTAGTTATTTAGTTAATAGTATATTAAATTTGAAACATATTTATACTATAATCTTGTTTTAGTTATATAATGATTGAAACATTTTTATATTATAATCTTATTTTAGTAATTTGAAACATATTGCTTACATTAAATTTTAGTTATATAATGTTTGAAACTTAGATTTTAGACATATTTAATGTTAGAAATTTAGATATTCTTAGATATCTTAATGATATTATTTTAGTTCATAATATTACTAACTAATATAATTTTTAGTTAATTAATTATATTAGACATAATCTTAGACATAGTTAACTAAACAACTATAATTATTTCATGTTAGAAACTTAGATATATTTAAATATCATAATAATATTAAATAATATAGATATCATAATATTAAATTATTGACATCATGTTAGTTTAAAGTTTAAATTAAGTTAGATATTATATTTAGAGCAGATGCTAACAATGTTAACTTACATTTATATAATGTTATTATAATGATGTCATATTATATTAGAGCATCCAATGGTCGGCCAGCGGGGAGCCAAAGCCATTTGGGTACATTAAATCGAAATGATGCTCAGCGGTCGGCCAAAACATGAGCCAAAATTTGGCGTGGGACGATGTCCGATGAATTGCAAGTATATGGTGATCGCGCTCATCGACAAAAGCGTCCAAAACCCATTCTACCCTCAATACTCTAGTTAGAACCAAAAATTACACGTGAACAAGCGACTTTTGATGAGCAAATCCGGTTGATGAAAATTACAGAGAATCCTTGACTAAAGCGACCACCCGTGAACCCGATTTTGAACAGAATTGAAACAAAAATTCTATAAATACCAAGCAGATGGAAGCGATTTCCGGATATGAGAAATCGAAAAAAGCTGTAACCACGAAAGGGAAGAATTCGAAGGAAGAAATAACCGGTTGGTACCAAGCGGCGCGATCTCTTCTCCCCTGGCGGATCTCTTCTCCCCCGGCCGTCAGCTGGAGACTCACCCAGTAGCGATCTCCTCCCAGTGCGATCTCTCTCCCACGCCCCTCGTTTCGTGAATAAATGAAAAGCCCTCGTTTTCGTGAATAAAGGAAAAAATAAAATGTTATAATATTATAAATGAAAAAAATAAATAACTTCTAATTATTATAAATCTATTTGTAAGAAGTACATATTTTTATAAATCTATTTGCAACCAAACTGTTGGTATGATCTTTCCTCTAATTGTTACAAAAATAAATAACTTCTCATTATTTTTATAAAAGCATAAGAATTTTTAAAAGTAATTAATATTTATAACCCAAAAAATTCCAACTATTGAGTATAATTCAAAATATTTATATTTATTTTTATTGAATTAATTAAATATTTATGGTCATTTATTTTTAAGTGAATCTTTATATTTATTTTAAATTTTAATTAAATATTTATTTATTTTTTTAAATCAATTTTATAGTGTATGGAGTGATATAAATGAATGAATGGTATATGATGTAATTATTAAGGAAGAGAAATGGTAAAATTGGAATAGATTTAGGATAGATGGAACTTTAGATGCTCACTGTTGGAGATGCTTTAGCCAAATCTCAAAAAGTAACTTTTTGGAGCCAAAAAAATGGCTTTGGATGCTTTTTTTTTTGCTCACTGCTGTGGATGCTCTTATCACATTGATCCAAATTTCATTTTCAATAAAATCACATATGTTTATAGGATGGCTAGTGGAAGTGGAGGCGGAGACGGAGATCCTGCATGGAGGTATCGCACATCTTTGGAGGGACATAAAAATGGAACAATTTGCAATTATTGTGGTTTAATGATAAAAAGTGGTGGAATACTCGCTTAAAGTTTCACCTGTCACATACGGACCCCCATTCAAATACTAAGAAGTGTCAAAATATGTCGTTGGAAGTAAAACAAGAAATGAAGCAATTTTTAGAACAGAAAAGTAAAACAAAAACGAAAAAAATCGCTGATATGGAAGAAATTTGAGCTAAATTACGAGGCACAATGGGAGGAAGACATCACAATATCATTGATGATGATGAGGAGGAGGAGGATGTGTATATGTATCCAGCTGACATGCACCCCGATGAGCGAGATGAATATCGAGAAGCAGTATGTGCATCAAAAGCTAGTGAATGGAACCGAGAACAGGTTGAAGGATTTATGAGAGGCAAAAGAAAAATAAGTAAATATTTATCCCTAATTCATTTTTTCACATAATTATGTATAAAATAATGTAATTTTGTGACGCCTCAAAACCTTGGGGTCCCGTTGACTAGCAGTTAACCTACAGAAATTCTACCTTAGGTCATTTCGCACCTAAGTTTTGGTCTCGGATTAGTACCGATTACTCTTGAACACCGAGTTACTCGGCACCACCTCTATACGTCCCCTTCACCGGGACCCATTTATTCATATTGAAATTAAAAATATGAGAATAATACACTTAAATACAGTTCGTAAGAATTCAATCACGACCCTCTTTCCATAATTATATACTCGACTATATTGGCAATAGTCCAAAAGAATTTAATTACCATTCTTTTATACAAAATACTTGCTAGAACTAGTTTGTCCCAAGCACTTTTTACAAAAGTTTATGAAGGCCACATGTCGGCCTTCTTAACAACCACGGCCTCGTCTGAGCGTCGTTCATCGATGTTAACCTTGTACTTGAAAGGGTTGTCCCTGTGCCTGAAAAGGTTGTCCCATGAAGGATGAGTCATGCCCAATAGAGAATACCTCCTACAAGGGCTACTCCCCACCTAAGTGCACATGCAATGTTCACTCAACATTTCACAATCACATTCCAACAAGAACATGTCAATTCTATATGGAATCCTATATGTCATGCCATGAAATGAGATGAGACTCACCATGTACCATGCGCCCGAGTCCTCACCGATTCCCTCATACAACGCCTCAGCCTATGTGTGATAAACCATCATTCTGGATGACATCCAATGATCATTTTATATTTAAAATCCATTTTATGTTCAAAATCATGCGCCTTTGTGTGGGTAGCGGATTTTTGGTATCTCTCACCGTGAAGCAAGTAAACTAGACACTTTGCGGCCTTTCCTTTGTTGGGGATATATCGACCATATTGATGGGTTTTTCACTCGAGGGAGGATCTATCTTTTCTTGTTGATACAAGGCACATATTTTCTTTACCATTTTAATCAATCGTGCGACTCTGTTGGACGTTGTCCCATTTACCGAGTCCACCCAATCAAACACCAAACCACGGTGTGATTCTCATCACGCCTTCGCGTTTAATCGTGTCCGCATTGCATATGCAATGTATGCATCATTGCATATGAATTTCATGTCTTATATGTAATTAATGCCATATGGACCACACCAGCCATGCATCACATCATGAATTTTAGACAATTATAACACATGCTTATAATTTCCAAATATCATTCCTTCAATGTTAATATAATAGCACACATATATTAACAATCAATATGATTTCCAACATTTTATCTCAATGTCAATATATTAGAATTCATATATCAACATTCAATAGATAACTAGTACCAAGTACGTCAATCAAACTTGAGCAAAGACACTCGGTTATCAAGACCAATTGTGGCATAAGTTACCTGGCAGTTCATGTAACAAGCCATAACAGGCCACACAAACATGCTATCACCAAGTCAAGCAACAACATCGTGAAAACAATCCACAATTTCGAACCCTAAATCTGGCCATACTCAGGCCACCAACAGGGCACTTATCAGTCCTAAACAATTGGAAACCTGCATTGATTTAGGCTACCGATTAAAACAAGAAAATAGCCATGGAGTCTACCCAAACTGTTCCCTACACAGGCTACGAGACAGCCAACTATCCCTTAAGCGTTGGGACTAAACCAAACAGCCCAACAAGGCCAGATGACTCTACTCGGCTAGATTGCTCTACATGGCCAAATGGCCCCACACGGCCAGACGACCCCACATGGCCAACCGATCCCACACACGGTGTGGCAATACAAGGTGGAAACCTGTGCACGACCCTACCGCCAAGCGGTCCCACACGACCCACACGTACACGAGAATTCAAACCACAGTCTGCATCTCTACCGCATTGACATTTATGTGCCATAGATCCCACAATGCGGGCGACCCTAGGTGGGAACTCAATCACACTACCCTACATGGCCAGACGGCCCCACAAGGCTAGATGGCCCCACATGGCTAGACGACCCCACGGTAGAAACACAGCCACATGGCTCTACATGGCCAATCGGTCCCACACGGCCAGATGGCCCTACATGGCCAAACGGTCCCACACAACACTTAAGTAGAAATTAACCAGAGTAGGAAAAAAAATCCCCACCCACTTGGAGCATATCCAGCTTTAACTCTGGGCCTAACAAACTCCGATCGTCGGAATGCCGAAATTCAAAGGAAGAATCTATCAAATCTTCCTTCCTCCCTTTCTTTCTCTCTCCCTTTCTTCTCATTTTCCTTTCTTTCCTTTCTTTTCCTCCATCGGTCTGTTCTTATAGATTGGACAAATCTACATGGCATGCATGCATGCATGCGATGTGTCACCCACATGGCATGCATGCACCATGCCATGTGTCATGAACATGGCATGCATGCATCATGTCATGTGTCATCCACCCATTTGGGTTCCTTTTTGCCCCAAAATTCGTGCAAAAACTTACCATCCCGAAATTGAATGAAATTCGTCTTGGTAACTAGATTTCGCGAGACGAATCCAACGGTGTTGTTTGTTTCATTATCCGAGATCTAGAAAATTTCTAAGTTTTCAACCTATATTATAGCGTCGATTTGCTGTTTTGCCCTTTTTCAAGAAAATTCAATTTTTCTCGGGTTTTACAAATTTTATTTTATTTTTTTTGCATAATTGCAATAGGTGAGTTTTCACAACCAGGTGATCCATCAAGACGTATACAAATATCACAAAGTGTTCCGCATACGAATCAATCATCGCCAATTGCACCATCATTGTACAAGTCTTCGACTGCAAAACAAAAAAACCTGAAAAATATGTTCAAATGTGGCTCAATCAAGGAAATAATGGGACGATTGATTAGCAAGTTCTTCATATATGAAAGTGTTCCACCTTAAAAAGCAGACTCGCACCATTTTAATAACATGATTTTTGGTGAACAACAAGCAGGTTTGTCTAATTGTATAATATGTTTTAATAATGACATTATTAAATTATGATTGTAAATTTGCAACTACTAATCAACTTTCCTTGAATTATATATGTAGGGATGGACATCGAACCACCATCTCCATATGAAATCAAAAGCAAGTACTTGGAAATGGAGTATAAAGACATTGAAGCTTATGTCAACATACAAAGGGATAAATGGGAGACATATGGATGCACAATTATGTGCGATGGATGGACCGGGCCAACCAAATTGAGCATAATTAATTTTTTGGTATATTCAAAAGGAAGCATAATTTTTCTTAAATATGTTGATGTGTCAGATAAGATTAAAGACAACAAATACATATATAGTTTGTTGAAAGATGTTATCAAGGAAGTTGGAGAAGTAAATGTGGTGCAAGTGTAACCAGGATAATGGAGTGACTTATTTGTAAGTGGAAAAGTTGTGTGAAAATCTGATCTATATTAATTGCATGTGGCAGCCTGCGCATTCATTTAATGTTTGAAGACATTGGTAAAAGGGATAGTGTTGCTCAATTGATCAGGAATGGCTGAAAGATAACCAACTTCATTTACAATCATGGTTGGTTGCTTGCAAAAAATCGTGCGGATTTGTGGTGGAGATATTATCGTCACGGAGCAGCAGATTTTGCAACAAACTATATTGCCCTTGAGAGTTTTATAAAAAAAAGGGCTGATTTGAAGAAAGCCTTTATTAGTAATGAATGGGCATCTCACAAGCTTAGCTGGATAGAAGTTGGACATGAGGTTGAAAGACTCATGTTTGATCATGAATATTGGGAAAATGTGGAGAAGCTAGTGTCCATCTATGAGGCACTATACATAGTGTTTCGCATTGTTGATTCAGAAGTCGTCACAACCATGCCATTTGTCTACAAGTTGATTCGGTTGATGAAGGCAAATTTAGATCGACTCAAAGCTAAAGAGTGGGTGAAACATATCATCGTAGATCGTTGGGATATAACCCTTAAGCATTCTCTTCATGTAGCAGGTAACTAATTAATATCCTCTTCGCCGATATTCACATTTAATAATTTTATGTTTATATTAATATCACATACTAATTCTCAATAACTAGTGTAGCATACTATCTATGTGAAGCCCCAAATCCCGGGGGTCCGTTGACTACCCGTCAACCCGCGAAAACACTCTTGAATGTTGGGTGACCCGACATCTCTCACGAAAATCGGGCAGAGTTTCCTTTGTACGGGGAGCTCTACCCAAATACAAACCTGTCCCAAACAATCCAATATAACATTTATATGAGTGAAACGGCCACTTGGGCTCACAAACCAATACTCATCCAAACAAATCCCAACTATATACAATAGTTTATGAGGTAATAAAATTATCCTTATACATCATATATCAAACTTAGAGAGTTCTAATACATGTGTACATAACAAAACCAAAGCCATAACCCGGCTTTCTTCATGACCTCTAGGATGAGTCGTCTCCTCGACCGCTTCTGTGCACAAATAATATCCCTCGACGGGGTGAGCTACTTCGCCCAGTGAGTGGAATCACCATAAATGGGATTACTCCCCCGCCTAAGTACATATCTGATGCTTCAAAGTAAACACACATTCAAGCAAATTCGATCCTACTTGAATGTCTAAATTACTCCAACCCACGTCGAGTCCTCACCGACTCCCTCACGCACTTCGCCATGTATGAGAAAACATCTTTTTCAAAGCGGTTCTTGTTGTTTTGAAACTATACTACCCGAGTATCGGTCAAAATATGGGACTACCCTCAGGCGAATGTGTTGGAGAAGCCAAACTTAGTCGTAGTCTCATCAGTATTATGTTGGACCGTGCCAACCAGCTCTCCGATTCATCATGTGAAATTCCTTTAAAAAAAACGTTTCGTTTTTAACCGATTTTAAATGTCGTCACATTTCCTTTCAATTTACAGGCTACCCCCGTGCATATGAATGCATTATGCCATTTCACACAATATATACAACACATGCAAAATATCACGTCATTAAATATATTTACATAATTTACAATTACACCACATGTAATTCAGCAATATCAACCATCACCCAAGTGCTCTTAATAACCTAATCTCATCTAATCTATCTCACACTGAGTATATTCCATATAATTGAGCAAATCCTAATTTCATCTTGATGGCCTATACACTGATTATATTCCATATATTTGTGACATCATATTAATCTGAGAGGCCATGCATTAACCTATCAATTTCCACACAAATCAAGTCATTCATATTTCAACATAATTTATACCAATATACCCGATATGCATATATTCTCAATTCTACAATTACACCACATGTGAATTCAACAATATCAACCATCACCAAATTAGCTCCTTGAGGCTAAACACAATCTCATCTCCAATGGCCCATACACTGAGTATATTCCATATAATTGGGCAAATCTAATTCATCTCCAATGGCCTACACCCACAATTATATTCCTATATAATTGTGACATCGATAACACCTCAAGCTTTAACCTATTAATTTCTTTTGATCAACCAACTCAAGCCACTCCCATCAAACAATTCCAATGCCGAAACACATGGACATTTATGGTACATTTCATAAAAACTGGGACTGTTTTTACAGTCCCAAAATAGAGCAAGTGGGCTGTCCACGGGCAGCCCACTCCTCCTACATCGGTTCCTCTTAATTGGGCAGAGATTTCCTCCTACCATTTTCGGTCTCCACACTCACCAAAAGCAATTTAATTCATAAATTTCAACATAAACAGCCCAATCAGTTTCTGGACGTTCACGGACTGTCCAAAATGTCTAAAAGAATTTCACGCCCGGTTCGAGATTTGGGACCCACGATCGAAGCGACCATCCACGGCCTCGACCCAACACAAGCATCAACAAAGCACTTAAATAAGGGTTAAAACAAGTAGGATCAGCATACGCCGCGGAGTTTATTTGAAAACTCCCAAAACCAAAGCCACGCGTGAAACGCCGATCGTGAAGCTGACTTTCTTCTTGCTCTGAAGAAATCCCGTGATCGGATAGCGGCTAGAAGAATGAGCACCTTCTCTCTCTCTAAATTCAAATCTCACCTCGCATCTCACACTTCTCCCTGTGCGTTTTGGTCTCTCTCAAATGTAGAGATGACCACTATTATCTTTTTGTCCTTATTATCATTTAAAATTCTAAAATGACATGTCATGTACTTTTTAGAATTTTGACACGTAGAAATCTCGGCCTTCCGTTCCACATCATTTCTCTACTCCTTTAATTTGTGCCTTGATTACATGTTATATGTGACTTTTGTCACATCAAATCTCGTTTCCGGCCTTGATATGTCAGTTAGCGGCTTGATGCAAATCCGACGTCTCGAATTAATGAAGTCGACGTGTTAGCTAGATTTCACGAGGCGATTCAGCAGTGAAATACGTTTTAAATGCATTCGAATCTAGAATAAATTTTGGATTTTTGACCGAAATTACGATTTTGCCATTTTTCCAGAAATTGGAAATTTCTCGGGTCTTACAATCTAAATCCAAAATTTCAATATAGACCTGTAGTTGGTTATAACTCTGATCTACTTCAAGTTGTTCAAGACGTTTTTTCTAAATTAGATCCTAATGTTGAAGGCCTTTGTAATTTTGGAAATGAGATAAATTAATGAGTTTCTAATTTTAATTAATTGATTCAATTTATTCGATTGATTTTTTATTTTAGATTTTTTGACATTTTGAATTCACAGCTTATACTATTCTGTGATGCAAAAAATGGATTTGGTGATCGGGCAGCAATAGCATCAAGATCAAAAATGGTTCCTGGTGAGTGTTAATTCTTATTATAAGTAAAATTTATAATTATTTTATTATTATATATTGAATATAAGTAATTTTTATTGCAGCTGAATTGTGGTTTTTGAATGGAAATCACGCTCCAACATTAAGGAATTTGGCCTTGAAGGTTCTTTCCCAAACCGCATCATCTTCAGCATGTGAAAGAAATTGAAGCACATTTACTCTAATTCATACCAAACAAAGAAATCGGTTTGCTTACCCTAGGCTCCAACAATTGATTTTTGTTATTACAACATTAAACTAAAGATACGTGATATGGAGGTAGAGACCGAAAGAGTTGCCGAAAATAATTTTCTTGATTTACTTGAAATTTGAGCTGAGTTTAGTGAAAAAGACGAGAATCAACTATTTCAATAGGTTAGACCTCTCCATTTAGATGATGAAGATGGAAATCCTGATCCACGAATTGCTACACATGTTCGAGAAGCAGGTGTTAATGTTGACGGGTTTATCTAAAAAGAAGTTCATAGTGAAAGTTTTAGTTTAAGACATAGGGACTCATTTCCAACCCATTTATTACTTCTCGACCCTCTTTTGACAAAGTGTTGAACATGAAGTAGTAGACGAGTTTTACTGTGCTTCAGTACAAAGTTATGATAGCTCAAGAAGGGGACCAATGATGGTAGTGATGCAGAAATGATGGTGGGGATATTAGAGATCCACGACAAAGTCAATATCCGTTAGGTTCGTTCGCGTGAAGATGATTTCACACATGCTACATAAGATGAGACCACGAGGTCTAAGGAGAGCGGTCCAGTGTGGAGCCATTGGAAAGCCATATAAAGAAAGACAACGGAGGATGACACCATACAATGAGAATTCGTTTTTGGCCAGTTTTGAGTCCATGAGTATTGGAACTCAATTCAGTGATTCATCGAATGAGGACAACATATTTCCTCCTTATACAATGAGTTATGGTCAGTTCTATTGGTAAAGAATATAGAATGATTAACTATCCTCATGATCCACAAATGTCATTCGAAATTCCATATCAAATGCAACAAGGATTTTAAACGAGCATGTGGGTGAACCCCAAGTTTCCTATCCATGGAGAGGTTGTGGGTAGGAGTCAACAGATTTATTCATGGCATGTTCGAAGTTACAATCAATATTATCAGAACACCATGTCTTGGTATGAATATTATCTTCATCAAGATGGGATCTCTTCATCAAATAATGTAATGGAGCCACATCGATCTTCATTTTGGTTTTAAATAACTATTGTAATGTAATTTCTCAAAAAATTATAATGAATATCATCTTCAACAAGTGTATATTTGCTTATTTATGTCTTTTTTATAGTTCAACAAAGTATTTCCATGAATTTCAAGTATTTTGATAATTTTTTGCTACCAATATTTTGTCAAAAATATCCATCGATATTTTCTAGATATTTCAATATATCAGTAAAATCAGTATCGATATATAAAGTAATAGCAATATTTTATTTCCTTGAACTGCAATGTCAGGTAACTCAAATGTCACAACACCGAAGAATACTATCATAACTTATCAACTTAATGTGACATGAGAGTTTATCTACAATATTGCATCTTAAAAGTCGCAACATCAACACGACATTGACTAGTCATTGAAAATTTAGAATTACCTAATAAACTTTCAATGTCACGACATCAGAATTCGATCCACAACATAGCAGCCTTGATGTCGTGACATCATCACAACAATCATCATGACATCGGTAGTTAGGGCAGAATTTCTGGGCTCTTCGAAATATGTGATTTTCGCCTCGTTTTTGGGTCCAATATCTAAAGCCTATAAATAAAAGCTCCTAGGAACTAGTGTGGAGCTTCCAACCGCTTTTTATCAAGTTTTTGTGCTTTTTGAAAGTGAAGTCTCATTGTATATATTTTTCTTTTTATTTTCTTTACATTTTAGTTTTGTTTAAAGTTTAGTTTTTTTTCTTATTTTATATTAGGTAGTGATTTAGGCTGGGGTTAGGAGTTTGATGAATGTAAATCAAAGCCATTTGTATCCCCGAACTGTGGATCACAGGAATTTTATGGAATTCATTTTTTTTCAGTTTGATTACAATTTCAATAAATTTGTTTGATCAACTAGTCATTGTCATTTTATTATCCAGATTTGAATGACTAAGCTCCCTCTGGGAAGAATCTGTTGTTGGGATTATTGTTTGTAATATTTTAATGTTGTTTTGGATATGAAAACTTGAGTGATTTAACTGGTATTACTCCTACATTGAACAGTTCTAAATATCAGTGTTTGGTACCCAGAAAAAGTTGTATCATTGCTCTTATTTCTAGGAGTTCCTCTGAGTGACATAGAGATGGACTACCTGAGAGCAAAGAGCAGTCACTTAGGAGTAAATTACACTGATATTATTTGAACTAATGCACTCTTTAGATCACTCTAGTATCTCACTAGTGAAATTCTAACCTATGACTTCAAGGTTCCCTCTTGGGTGACAATGGAGTGTGTTCTAGGGAATATGATGCGCCTCTTGATCTAGCCAGTTTAATTAAAGAAGGTTTCACCTCAATTAAGAAGAATAATTTCAACCCTGTGTTAGCTAAGATTCTAATCAAGAGGAGAGGGAATTCTTGTCTAATTGATGGTTGAGGTACCAATTATTTTGGAGAGGGCTTGCATTATCCTGTTTATGGAAGCAAGCAATTTCCAGTCCTAAGAGATGGTTGTGAAGTACTGAGAATGAAAAACAGTTAGATCTTAAAAATGATCAAATCCTACGAGTAGCTTTTCAGACCCATTGACTAGAGATAAAAATGTGGTAAGCTGGAGAGTGAAATGTGTGGTGTGAGGAGAAATCTCAATGCTACCTACCTTGCTCTTGGACAATTCCAATGTTCATATCCATATTTTATATTTTATTTGGAAACACACTGCAAAGTGATGGTTATAACAACGATTTCATTCCCAATGTTATTTCGATTAAATTGAAGACTCTCTAATTCATGTATTTAGAATTTCTCTATCTTTTATTCAATTTATTTTAAGAAGATAATCATCTCTGAGAAAATTAGAGGTTCAAATAGTGATGATCTTGAGTAATGAGAATAGTTAATTTTTAGATTTTCAAAATCAATCCTCGTGGGAATGATCTGGACTTAAAAATCCACTTTATTATTTATATGACCTGTGCACTTGCAGTGATTTAGATCAAAACTAATTTTAATTGAAAATTGTTAATTACACAACATAAATCATATTTTATATATTGAGTCTCAACAGGTTTTTGGCATAACTGTTGGGGATTGAATAATCTCTGGTGGTAGTGCTAAGAATCATTCATTTTTTATCTATGTAAAAATCAGTCAACAGAGAGTAAAAAATAAACTAGTATATGCCAAAAACCTCTCAGACACAGGCACAAGGCGATGGTCGGATTTAGGCATTGGAAAAGGAGATGAGTGTGATGCGTGAGCAGATGATGCAACAGTAGAATGAGTATTTGCAGACTGTGTAGAGTCTCACTATAACTTTTCATGCACATATTTCAAAGCTTATTAAAGGTTTACCTATTTCACCAACCATTGCTCCACAGCCAGATGCATCTTCTACTTATCATTGTCCTAATTATTAAACATTTTAGTTATTAAAATATTGCACATACAAACTATAAATTGAAATCGTAGTTGAATATTTTATGAAATCAAAAAAAAAAAATTGTGTTGCATTTTTATTATAGTACATGAAATTTTGAAATTGATACAGGAAATTTTGGAAATTTACAAATTTAATAAAAATTAATGAAAATGGAAAAAACAATTGCAACGGATTTTGCAACGGAAATTTCATTGTTTCTAAGTAAGGGTTTAAAAAAAAAAATATGTGTTTCAATGTTGTTGCTACGTTGCAATAGAATTGCAATAGCATATTATGCAACGAGTCACAATTGTTACAAATCTATTGTACATTTGCAATGAAATTGTAACAGAAATTACAGTGGTAGATATGTTGCAAATTTGCAACGGAGTTGCAACAACTTCAACCAATTCAATGTCTTTTGACCGTTAGGGTTTAGCAACAAATGTGAAATCCGTTGTAACATAACAACCGAATATTTCTGTTGCAAATCCATTGCTTTTTTACAACCGATTGCTAATGGGAACAGATTGCAACAAGGTTTTTTGCAACAAAAATGTTGTTGCAAATCCGTTACTAAAAGATATTTGCAACGGATTTTCATGAGTTTGCGACATAACAATCCATTTGAAATATGTGATTTTCTTGTAGTGTCCTAAGTAGAGATACTGAGACTAAGTTCCAATGAATATGTAGCACATGGAGAACAACACTAGGGTGAATACTTTTTCAAAGGTTAGCTTGAGGAGAATTTTCCCTTTACCAATCACTGAGGATGATCTAGAATCGCTCATTAACACTTGTTCCTTTGCTTCTTTCAACATGGTGTAGGAAGTGAATGCACTTATGTTGCCACAGATGTGCCTAGTAGTCCCAGAGTCTATTATCCAATCCTTCATAATGGTGACCATGATCACCTCAAAGGAGACTACTGCTATAATCACCTCAACTTCTGCTAGATTTGCCCTTGGGTTGACTATCTCGAGTCTCTTTCTATTGCAACACTGAGGTGCATGGTGTCCAAGCTAGCCACAAACAAAACAGTTACCTCTATTTTTAAAGGTAGGATTTTGGACCTTGTTTGATGAGTTGGGCTTAGTCCTAGAGCTTTGTCTCGTAAGCCTATTGAATTTGGTCTTGGTCTCTCTTCAATCATATTTGCCTTAGAGGATAACTCCTCGGTTCTTTCATCTTTGTCCCTAGTTTTATTATTTTTTCTTCAATCCTAATATGTATTATAACATCTTATAGGAACATTTTTTTTTTCATGCTATTTTTATAGTCTTTCAAAGAATTTGGAAGGGACTTTATGAGGTAGCCAGCTACAAAAGGTTCAAGTAATTTTATGTCTTTAATGACTAGGTTATTGATCAACATGTGGTAGACATGGATTTGAGATGATACGTCTTTATCCTCAATCATTTGGAACTTTCTAAAATTTCCTATGGCATTTTTTTGTGTTCCAACATCTTCGAATATATATTTCTTAGTCATAGCATCCCAAATGTCTTTTGCAGTTTTATATTGATAGTAGACATCAAATAGTTCATTTGCGAGTGTGCTAAGAATGACATGCATAACTTGTTTTTTCCCATTTTCCCATTTAGATAAATCTTCAAAGTCACTCATAGGTTTTGGATCTGTCAAGATATGCCCTAAGTTCACAACATCAATGGCATAATAAATCATTTCTTGCTATCTCTTAAAGAATGTCCCATTAAAAGGGTCAACCTTGGAAGTGCCAAAACGAGCGTGAACTAGGGAGGTCTCCATCAATTCAAGGAATTGAGAATTTGACTTAACTCAAAACAAACAAACAAGGAACAAGAAGACAAGATGAACTTATTTGTTTGAATGGTTGAGGCGTGCAATAACACTATCCTTAAAGCATATTCGCACTCCTCCGGTTTGTAACCTTGGTATAGTAAGGAACCGATGCTCTACCTCAAGTATTCAACTATCAAATCTCACATCAGGTGCACTCTCTTAGTAAGATGCAATACAACCCAAATATTAAAATATTCCTCCAAAAAGTTGTTCTTAGTATGGAAGTACTTGGGCAAGAGAGTGCTTAAAACACTTGAGAGATGATGTACTTGAAGCACTTTAGAGAGAGAAAGAGAAGAGAGAGAGAGAGAATATGCTTGATGCACTTAAAAGAGAATGAGAAATTGTAGAGCTTTGAGAGATATGAGAGAGCTCAAAGTGTGAAGGCACTTATTGATAAGTGAAGCCCCAAACGGATCTCTTAAAATTACAAATTAATAATAACTGATAAAAAAAATTTTCTTCATAAGAATCAGACTCAATCAAATTAAAATGGAAAAAGGCATAAAATTCTTCCTTAGCTATTTAAAAGGAAATTTGAATAATGCTTTAAAATTGGTTATATACATAATATTCACAAAATAAGATATCCGATGTCAAGTCATATTATTTCCTTTAAATAAATTAAAAGAACAAGGACTCGGTAAAGGCGGAAGAAAAATATTTTATTTTATTTAAAAAATAAAACCTTTTGAATTGTCAATATTATTTGCAACCAATTTGAATTTTAAAAAAAAAAAAATCAAAGGCTTGATCGAAAGACTTAACCAAATCAAAAAGTTATTATTAAATTTTTTTTTTCTCTTTCACATTAATACTCCCCAACACTATCTTCATGCTCATCGTGGGAAAGCAGGAAAAAGACTTCATTTTCTTACAAGAGTTTCACAAAAGTGGGCATATATCCATGGAAGGCATCGAATTAGCCAAGCCCTTTTCTTAGATGGTTTATCAGTACAATAGTTCTTCTGATAATCACAATTGGATCGATAGTTATCTGATACGAACTCTATTCATTAATTGAGTTTGCAAAAGTCTACTCTTCTGCCCTTTGAAGATGACAATCAAATTCCTGAGTATTGAAAGTACTCCAATAGGTGAACGGAAGGATCATATCTACGTCTTATCAGATTTTTTTTTTTTTGTTTTTTGGGTCAGGTGATGAGATGTTTTGAGTGGAGCAGATCGTGCACACTCAAAAGGTACTTTTAAGCCATATCATATCCAAACTATTTTTCATTTGAGTCGGGATGAACCACAAGGATGGTAAAGCTCTACCACATAATACAACTACATTCCCAAGACTCGAACTCAAAATCGTTGATTAAGTTAGGAGATACCCTAATCATATCACCTACATATTCAATGGTTTATCATATATATTATTGATAGAGAGTTTATTGCAAGATGATGAGGAACAACTGTTGAAGCTCGTGTAGAAGCATAAACTCAAAACATAAATGCGCCTCGAGTCCGTTCTTTAAATCGCTTTCCTAAGAACAATGTACCCCCACAAAAGTATTACCTTTAGATTTAACTACAAATTCGCCTTAGGATAAAATGAGGCTGATCTGATGATCTTCTATCTGCGTATGCACCAATGAAAATAGAGCAACATACCCTTGTGATATAATTCAAAAAAACCAAAGACAACTGCGGAGTAATTGGAGCAGACAGCTAAGGCCACAGTTTAGTTCCACGAAGGTACCAACTCTATCGAAATTCGGAATGAAAATTTTCAGTGTAATTAATACTTTGGATTTTCATTTTTAGGAAATACGTTTCATACTTGAATTTGGGTTGAAAATCGTTTCATTTTCAACCCCATTTGGTTGGGTGGTTAATTTAATTCGAAAATAAGGAAAACAGCTTTTACCTGTTTTCTGATTCATATATAAAATGTTGAAAATAGTGAATTCATTTTCCTTGTTTTCAAAATTTGTTTTCGTCTTATTCTCGTAACTAAACGCGTTTTCCTTATTTTCGAAAAATTTGAATAGAGAAAACATAAAATTTTCTACCTACTAAACAGGGCCTAAAAATCTCACAAATAAGAAAAATAGTAGTGTGAAAGAGAGATTTCAAAAAGACAAGTCAATTCTGAAAAAATGGGATCAAATAAATGTTAGATGGGACCCCTATTTATAGACGAACTGTGCCCTTTGGATGTACCTGTTCGGCAAACAGGCACCATCAACAATCACAACCATTGATCCATTACACCCATTCGTGCCGAACCACATCACTTTTGCCGGGCCCAAACCCGGCCCATTCGATTTTATCCAAAAGAATAGGGTCCCACTTGGATCTAATGACCCAACCTTGCTTGTGTCCTCCCTCCTCACAAAACTTTGGTACCCCTTGGGGCCCAACCCATAAGTCAAAACTAATGACTTATAAAGCCACTAAAATTCTTATGTTTTTCGATGTGGGACAAGAGCTAGCTTTCTTAAGTACAAAAGAAATTTTCGAAAAACCCCAAATTAAAACCCATTTTGAAAATATTCAACAATCCCCCACCATTTTCAAAATACAAGATGATGATTCTTGGTTTACTTGACAGCATTATGCATAGATGAAGGTACCATATTGATTTGAACCTTTCACTTTAGTGAAACTCGTAAGTTAACCAAGATGGCACCAGTAGGCGTATCTTTGAACTAGCAATCTTATATGATTAACCAGACATATCTCACACACAAGACAAAATACCTAGAGTATTCAAAACCGACCCGTGGATTGGCCTTGGGTCTTTATCCTATTTCTTGAGTGCTCTAGAATAAAAGCCCTTGGATGTCATAGGAAGCGGCACCACCTCCACACTCATATAGGTAGACTTATACCCCTGTAACTATAGTACTCCAACTACACCATTGTAAGTCTATTAAGAGTTAAATAACTCATCCTCATTCCTTCCACATTACAAATACCAAGCACTTCAACCTTGGGATGAATTCATTTAGGATTCTCAATATTGATTAAGAATCTTAAGTGCTTGCAACCACAACATATGGTGTACTTTGCTCATTGAATAAGAACTTGATGTTTCAAGTGTTGAGTCGAGTTTCCACCAGGAGTGATTGAATTATGTGGGCTTAAGTCCCATCCCTTTTGATGTTTTCCACACCAAATCCCTTGCAAGTCCTTTCGTTAAAGGATCAGCCAAATTTTCACTTGACTTTACATAATTTATGGTTATTACACCATCAGTTATCAACTGTCTCACATAGCTATGTCTAAGTCCTATATGCCTAGACTTACCATTATAAATTTGACTATAAGCTTGTGAAAGAGTTGTCTGGCTATCACACCGCAAAGATACTGGTGTCACTGGTTTTGGCCACACAGGTATTTCTAGTAGCAAATTTCTTAGCCATTTTGCCTCTTTGCTGCTTGAAGACAATGCCACAAATTCAGCAGCCATGGTTGAATCTAAGATGCATGTCTGCTTCTTTGATCCCCAGGAGATTGCACTACCTCCAAGTGTAAAGATCCAACCACTAGTAGAAGAATGATCTTCACTATCAATTATCCAACTGGCATATGTGTATCCTTCTAGGCAAGAAGGATACCACAGCATAAGACTATTCCATAATCTATAGTTTTCCTTCGTATTTCAATACTTTCGATTAATTGCATGCCAATGCACAGAGCTTGGGTTACTAGTATATCGACTAAGTTTACCTACTGCAAAGGCAATATCAAGTCTAGTGCAGGTCATTGCAGACATCAAGCTACCAACCACCCTTGAATATGATAATTGATCAACAACCCTACTAGTATTAGGATGTAATTTAAAATGTGGATCAAAAGGTGTTGACATGGTTGTACTATCATATTTATTAAATTGCTTAAGAATTTTCTCAATATAATGTGATTGAGGAAGAATTAACTTATCATTTTCTCTCTTAATTATTATTCCCAAAATAACATCCGCACTACCCATATCCTTCATTTGGAAGTTTGATGATAAAAATTGTTTAGTACTTTCCATAATTTCAAGATCAGTACCAAAAATTAACATGTCATCTACATATAGCATATAACTACACCTCTTTTACCAGAAAACTTACTATAAACATATTTATCTTATTCATGTATCCTATAACCATTTGGATATTACAACCTTTATCAAATTTTTTATGCCAATGCTTAGGTGCTTGCTTGTCTATAGAGTGATTTCAATTAGTTTTACAAACTTTCGCTTCTTTGACTTTGTACTACAAACCCTTCTTTGTTTCATATATTTCTTCTTCTAACTCTCCATTTAGAAAGCCGCTTTAACATCCATTTGATGAATTTGAAGTTTATATATAGAAGCTAGGCAATCAATACTCAATGGTAGAGATTCTGCGACATGAGTATAAGTATCAAAATAATCAATATCTTCCTTCAATAAAGCCCTAACAAACTGGCCTTGCTTTGAACTTATCAATAAATTCCCATCAACCTTCATTTTCTTTTTGAAAATCCATTTACATAACCAATTGGTTTAGGATCCAGAGGCAGGTCAACAAGCCTATGTTTTGTTTCCCATAATAGAATCCATCTCTATCATTAATCGCTTCGTCTGCAGTGCGTAATCATAGATTTCATAGCCTCCTCAAAGGTTAATGGATCCACTCATGACAAATGAAACCATTTCTGTCTATTAAGAGAATTCCTAGTTCTTCACAAGAAACAACAAAACTGGGACCAAAAGACTGCAATCCTTACCCTTTACTCCTTCAGTTCAATAGATTCACTAGTGGTTCACTACTTTTCTTAGAAGGTAAAAGAATAAATTCCTTTCTTGGATTAGATTCTAATCTTGTATAGTAGTAAATCTATTTTCATAAAATACGTGATCACGTGATTCTATGATCAGATGCATTCTTATTGAACTACTGGGCTCACTTACCAAAACCTAAATGATTTACTATGTAAAGCATAGCCAAGAATATACATTCAATCCCTTTTCTCCTAACTTTTTCCTTAGATCGTGCAATCTCACACCGTCTCTACAACCCCAAGTTCTAAAATAATCCTCAAGTTAGGTTTCTTGTTTTTTCGTAGCTCATAAGGAGAATTATTCTTTTAATAGGAATTCTATTAAGTATATAACATGCAATAAGCAAAGCTTCACCCCAATAACCGGTGGTTAAGCCTGAATTAGAGAGCATAGCATTGATCATTTCAGTTAAGGTCCTATTCTTTCTTTCAGCAACACCATTTTGTTGAGGTGTATAAGGTGCAGAAGTTTCATGTATAATACCCACATTTTCACAATATTCAGGAAAATGATATTCTCCTCCTCTATCGTACCTTAGTCGCTTTATTTTGACATTACATTGATTTTCAACTTCTATTTTATAACCATAAATTTGCTATACCTCATCTTTGAATGCAAAGATAAAATATAATGTAATTCAGAAAAATCATCTATGAATGTCACAAAATACTTTCGGCTCTCCTAAATGGGTTGCTATGCATGTCACATATATCACTATGAACAAGTTCTAGCAAAAACGTGGTTCTTTCCACTTTAGGAAATGATATTCTAGTTATTTTAGTCTACATGCATATTTTACATCTATCTCCTATGTTATTATCATACTTAGGAATTAAATCTAATTTAACCATATCATTCATTTTCCTAGTATTAACATGTCCTAATCTAGCATGCCATAAATAAAAAGAATCAAGCATATAAATAGAATTATTTATTTTATTAATATTAAGCTTAAACATTCCTTTTGATACAAAATATCCTTTCCTACAAAAATTCCACCCTTAGATAAGATAACCGATGCCCGACTCAAAGACTAGCTTCAAACCATGCTTATTAAGCAAGCTTCCGATACAAAGGTTTTTCCTAACTTCGTGTACATGACATACATTGGGCTTAAAAGACACAATTTTTCCGTGGCGAATTATAAATCCACCGTGCCTTCGCTTTAATAGTAGTTGCTGAAGAGTTGCCCATGCAGAGAACTGCTCATCATCCACCTAGCCATAGGTGTTGAAAAAAGCTCTTATCATTGCAAACATGCCTTGTAGCTCCGTAATCGGTCTGATGATCGACAGCCTCCGAGTATATTAACCTCGAATGCGATACAAAATTTATTTTTGGACTCACGATGCTCAAATTTTCTTATTGAATGATCGACACTCCTTTTGAAATGTCACGGCTTGCTTGTAGAACCAACATGCACCTTGCTTTTCTTTTTGAGTAAAGTTGGGTTGATTTTCTTGTGCGCTCTTATTATAGGAATTCTTCCCTTTGCCATTTCCTATGTCCTCCACCACATGGACTTTGGACACATGACCTCTAATCTCATCCTTATTTTCTTGGCGTCTAGTCTCCTCCCCCAATCGAAGGTGTTAGGCTGTTCCTCGAGAGTAAGATCTTCCTTTTGTGTTTAAGACTTTTCTTAAACTCTTTCCAAGAAGGTGGCAATTTTTCAATAATAGAAGACACAACTATGGAATAGTCCATATTCATCTTTGTTGGCAAATTGACTAAGAATATGTTGTATCTCATGAAATTGATCCTATCATCCGTTTATCTCCCACCTCTCTGTTTTATAATGCAATAAGTATTCACTGTAAATGGATTTAGATGCCCAGCTTCCAAAGTATCCCGAGTTCTTTAGCGGTCTCCACAAGTTGGATGTCAAGCGGAGAGTCTGCTAAAGCATTGAGAATGTTTCCACGCTACAAATGTAGTCATCATTCTCCCCACTTTGTTCTTTCTTTTGATCACGAGCTCATGTTTCATTTTCTTGCTCCTCTGGATATGGTGTTTTCATAACATAGGCCACATTCAGTGTGGTGATTAGGAAATGCATCTTCTTCTGCCAACGCCTAAAATTTCCTCCATTGAACCGCTCTAACTTCATAAAATTATGAGTCATTTGTTGAAGAAGCCGAGCTGTATTTCTTGTATTATTAATTATAATTGAAATTAATAAATCAAAAATTACAATTACAAATCAATATTGACTCTAAATCACGGAAACTGATTAACAAATCGGAAATAAATGTTCAAGCTGCTTGCGATTATAAGTTTCCACAATCCCGAAAAATTGTTTGAATGCTTAGAAAAATTCTTCTTCGTTAAGTCTGAAAATATCTCATTTGGCGTTTGAGCAACGCACCTTATAAAACTGTCTTATTTCCTGCCTTCTTCTTTCAATAAGTCTTCTTGCCGGCAGTAATATTCTAGCAATTGGAGTTGATACGTCTGGTGAGTCGTATTTATAAATATTGTCTTTATAATGTTGAAGAAGCTCGTGTCGCCTGCCAAACTCCAAAACATAAATGTACGCCTCAAGTCACGTTACTGCGTTGCTTTCCTAAAGACAATATTTGCCCCCACCAAAAGTGTGCACTGGGTTAACTACAAATTCACCTTAGGATAAAATGAGGCTGATTTGATCTTATCTGCGTGTCTGTGACGAAAATAGGCAAAATACCCTTGTATTATAATTGAATAAACCGAGCCAGCTGCGCTTGATTACGAGTAGTGGAGCGCGAAAGCGGAGAAACTAAAATTTCACAAATAAGAAAAACAGTAGAGAGTGAGAGAGAGATTTCATAAAGACAAGTCAATTCTGAAAAAATGGGATCAAATAAATGTTGGATGGGACCCCTATTTATGGAAATGACGTGTACTTTGGATGTACGTGTTCGGCAGGGCCTACATCGGTGGTCATGTGAATTGATGTGTCTATTTGGAGTCGTCTTCAGCAGCGTGCTTGGTTTCTTGAGGCCCAAACCCATTATTCTAATTTTACCCAAAAAGAATAGGGTCCATTGGATCTAATGACCCAACCTTGCTTGTGTCCTCCCTCCTCACAAAACTTTGGTACCCCTTGGGGCCCAACCCATAAGTCAAAACTAATGACTAATAAAGCCCACTAAAATTCTTATGTTTTTCGATGTAGGACAAGAGCTAGCTTTCTTAAGTACCAAAGAAATTTTCGAAAAACCCCAAAATAAAACCCATTTTGAAAATATTCAACAACAACTAGATTTGGAATAATGGAGTACTAAGAGATAAAACACTTGATATGGGAGATTTTGTATCTAGGAAGACAATTAATTTCATCCAAAAACTTCATCAACCGGAGATCATCCAACTTTCCCCTAATGCAGGCTTGAATCAGATACAATTAACCCTCTTGTCACACTCATCAATCACTTCTTTGCTCTTCGACTCCTCGTCGTACGGAGATTTGTCGGTTCCTGAAAAGGGATTGTTGAGTATCTTCTGATCACCAAAAGGAAAGGATCTGGATAGGAACATTTGAAGAACAAGAAATGATACCACAATATTCATTATATGAGCCAACTTATTTCAATAATGCCTTTAAAATTAACCAATTCTTGATTTCATAAATCAAGACAATCAAGAAATGCATCCATGCAGCTGCATGTTTCAACTGATCAGTACTATCCACTGTTCTTCCACCTATCTAACTCAAATATCTTATCGCTTATTTTTGCTCTGATCGACGTCGGTTAAAGCGAAGAGTGTGAAGTGGTATTTGAGCTTAGGGATTAACACTGTCGGACCGATCTTGTAGGTTGGGTATGCGATTAGGCCGAGGTCACTATGGTTTATCTCTTCGTTGAGGAGTCGATATGTAATGGGAGAAATACTGCACAGGAAGGCTGCGAAGGATTATGGCCTGAATGTTTTGTTTGAAGTGAATCTTGTCGGAGTGTGGCGCGAAGTGAATATCGTTTACGAAGCGTCCAGTTTTACCAGGTATGGAATGATATTATTATATATAGTTTATGTACGCTTTGAGTGTTATATGATGCAGCAGTGGTGTCGGGCTAGTGGGTTATCTTTGTTTTCACTTCATCCTAATCTTCAAGGTGTTGTCAACATCCCTGAGCAGAAAAATTAGGAAGAAACATAATTAATCATAAATCTGTTCAAGTTTGAGTGCTTCATCACATGAATAATTTGGTGGGTCTGGCTTCATTCATTCTTTCTATGAACTTGAACATGATTAGGCTTAGACCCAATACTAATAATGGGGTGCCCAATTTTCAGACAAGTTGGTTGAGTGGAATAACATCCATGTTCGCCCAGATTTGGCACTCCCCTATACAAATCAACAATGGTTGACTCATCCATATCAACTCTCATTTGGCCCTACAAATGCTCTGCTCAACTGTATTGTTCAAGAATCTAACATGGCCTACTGCAACTGATCCATTTGACCTAATCACATGATCTTATTCGACAGTATCCTCCCAACCTCGAGATGTCATTTCATGGTGAAGATTCGAGCACGAAGATTCGTGTTTCCACAACCCGAATTCAGGCCGTTTACGTGTTACAGTCGATTAGGCAATCAGTATTGTGAACAAAAACTTGCTCCTTTCATGTTCTTATGGTGGTTGGAAATCTGGGAGCCGGTGGACAACCCCAAGAAGAGATCAGTGCAAACAAGGCATCATCACTCTTGAATGTAGCAGCAATTAACTTAACTACACCATGTTGAGTAGCCTTCCCTGATCGTAATATATGCTTTTGTGATAGAAATTATCATAATTTAAGGAGAGCGAGACAGTTAAACTATAGGTCAGCCTAAAAGCTTAAGAAATTAGGTAATAGTCAATAGTGGTTTTTTTTTTAGATAATTTCCTATTTTTTACATTAGATAAAAGTCATGATTCTTAAAGAGTAAAAATAACTTCACATTAGATAAATAAAAGTCATGATTCTTAAAGAGTGAAAATAACTTCACATTAGATAAATAAAAGTCATGATTCTTAAAGAGTAAAAATAACTTCTATAAATCAAAATATAACTTCCAAAAGAAGCAACATATACTTTATTCTCGTGTTAATTTATTTGAATAATGTTAATCAAATAACCATAGAAACTTTTCTTGACCTTATAAAAGAGCCTTTTAACTTCTCAAAATCAATCTAAAATGAATTATTCTTGCAATGTCCCACTTCGTCCAAGGATTGAAAGGCGAAGGTTTGTATATAGAGAATTTGAGCTCAATATTTTCGAAGTTTTTTCTTGAAAGCATAGATTCAATAGAAAAGCAAGGCTAAGATAGACCTATGAGAAGTCGTATGTGCATCATTATATTCTTGAACCCGACAATACCAGATGAAGAGTAAGAGTTGGATTCAATATAGGATGCAGTCTCCATATGGCTCGTGGTTTCATGCTTGCAATATAACAAATAAGACATTTTGTTAACACCTCCATATCGTGTGACTTCATGCTTGAACTGTAACAAGTAATAGCTAGCATTGTATACTGGATAGACATCCTCCATATCACATTATCACGTGTAGATCTATGCTTGCACGCTCAAGAATAAGCTGTTTGGCAACAAATTGATATGTTGGGGAAAAAAGTTGATTCTCTTAACTTAAAATCTTGAAGGAGAAGTTGATAAAAGAATCAATGATAGAAGCTAGAGCTGTCATCAAGGGACACAAACTATGATGTTCAATCTTGTTACTAATAATTGCAAAACCTCTTTATGACACTAATCTTGGAGACAACATGGTCTCTTGCAAGGCAAGTTAAACACATAAACAACTGCTACCAAATGGGCAAACTGAACAGGAAAATTTACTTGAATGATGCGTCTTTTTGAAGAGTGGTATCAGTATCACCACCATTGTCAACTGTCAAGAACTTTGTAGCAAAAATTTTACCTACTGCTATCATTTTCAACCAGTTGGCACTACTTGTCCTCATTCAATAACCCAATTTTTCCTGCCAAAAAGGGTCAGATTTTTTCAGTTGGAATTTGCTTTTGAATTGAATCTGCTACCCCATTCCAAAAAACTGAATTTTTTTTCAGGGTGGCAACCAACTTCTTGGTAATCAAAGGGACAGCATAACAGGTAAGAAAGTGACTGAGCATCCCACAGGTGCATCCATCCAATACTCTTTGCTTATAGTGGAGAAAAAGGTGACCCCATGATTCCTGGATTGGCATACGTTGAGAATTGCTACTAAGAGCCCAAACACAGCTTTAGTTCCTAGGAAGTGTTTTTAGCACACCTTACTTGAAACTGGTCTTAGAGGGGGGAGAAAGAAAAGCTTAAAGCTGCAATGCCCAGTAAGATAAATTTCCAGGGAAAAGAGAATCAGATTTCCTGGAAACCAAACAGACCCAGTAAGGGTAGGGCAGGGAATTTTCTAGCCCAGAACCAAACAAAAGGAAACAAAAGAAAAGGTGGGCAGCAGACTCAACAACCAATAAGGAAACAGCATTGGGTCTCACCCCTCATACGTGTCAAATAACCAAAACATGACGGCTCATGCTTATCCACACACCTTTGCCAGGTTGTTGTTTTACCTTTTGTTACGAACTCCTAGGCCACAGTTTGATATATTATATGATAATTAATTAATGTATAATATAAAGAGTGGGAAAGGACAATGAAAATGAAATGAAATGGAAATGTGGGGGGAAATGAAATGATACCACCGCAACAGCCACACACACAGACACCCACTCTGACTCACACACATTCACAAGCCCACATAGCCCTAAAGATTCCTGCGTCGTGCACTTTTGTCATACGTGTGGCATCACATCTACTTTTAGATCTGTGCATGTCCTTTCCTGTCAAAGCCAAAGGGCAGAGAGAGAGAAAGAGGAGAGAGAAATAAGGTAAAATAAAGGCAAAGGTTGAAGATGAGGAAAGTGGCATCACTCACATGGGCGTTGGTGGATTGAGCCCACACAACCTGGCAATAGATAAATATGGAGGACCCATATGCAGTGTCAGCACCCATGTGACAGTGTGTGTGTGTGACTGTGGCCCTTCTGCTTTTCCCCTCCATGAAAGGCAGAAAAGAAAGAGAGAAAGAGACCCCACAAATGATACAAGGGGCAATAAAAGAGGGGGGAAAAATAGAACTGCAAGGAGACAAATTCTTCTAAAATTAAAGCAGGCACAAAGAGAGAGAGAGAGAGAGAGAGAGAGAGAGAGCGAGAGGGAGAGCTGTAAATTAGATAAAAGAGAAAAAAAAAATCCTTTTTTTTTCCTTGCTTTCTTTTGACTTTTTTTTTCCTTCTTTCTGTCTGATAATTCTAGTAGTTGATACTGTGTATAACACCAACAATAAACAGCAACTAACAATAGAAGAAATCCCTTTTTTTTACTTTGCACTGAGCTGTGACTCTCTTACCTTAACACCCTTCCCTTTTGGTCTCTTTTACTTCAATTCCCCTTTTTGGGTATCAAATCAGTCTTGTAGTTACACTTCCCTTCACCTCTTTTGCCTCTTTCTTCATCATCTGCTTCTGCTTCTGTTCTGTACAAAAGATTTTTGGATACTCCTAATAACACATACTAACATGACTACATATGTGTTTGTGTCTTCTTTTATCATGGGGCAAGCCATGAATATGGTGAAAGGGAAGGGGGAGAAATTACAGTCCCAAGAGTTACTACTACACATTGACTGTTATGATTTTCTGTGTTTCTGTTTCCTGTGGTCCAACTTCTACTACAGAAATGAGAGATGGAAATAGTACAACAAAGAGAAAATGGCTGACCCACTTCCTTTACTGCCTTTTACGTATGCATTTGTATGATAGTAAGTAGTATAGTATTGATGATGATGATACTGGTGGGGGTGGTGGTGGTGGTATTGGTGGCGGGCGGTGGTGATGGTGATTCTCTACGGATCTTGTCTGATGCGGGTTTCCGGGTTGGTTATACTTCTCAATATCTTCCTGTAATGTCGAACAAAACAGCCAAAATACAACCAACTTCATTTAAAAAAAAAACCGAACAAATGGCAAGTGTTATTGCAAGGGACACAAAATAGATACTGAGGAAAAGAAAAAAAAAATCAAAATCATTTACCTGCTGAGCCTAGGAAGCTAATTGCAGGCGAGCACCTTGGCCCGCTGCATCCAGACTACATTCCTATGGCCCCATGACCAGAGGAGAACCTGAAAATTGAAAAGGCTCAAAGATTTAAATAAAGATCTACTGAAAGATGGAATCCAATAATAATAATAATAATAATAATACATGATAGAGATGAGAATTGCCTGGGCATTTGGAAGTAACACGATTTGAAGGAAGCCATGTCAAGTGTGGAAGTGGCCGGAAGCAAAGACGAAGTAATCAAGTTACCATTAACAGCTGGAGAACCCGTGCCGGTAGTGTTCTTCTCGATCTCGCTCGAGCCATTGGAGAAGGCAGATAGGTATTCCCCGGTCCCTTTGGTCGGAGATGCAAATGGACTATCGGGGAGGTTGTGCTCCAAGCTGCAATTCATGAAAAAGATTATAAATAGGAATTCAAGCAAAAGTATGGTGGTTAGTTAGCCTTTTTAGTATTCTAAATGAAAAAGGTCACGGACCTTTCTGGCAAACCGCTGTGTTCATTATGGGAGCTCTCCTTGCCACTGCCATTTCTATTTTCATCAATTCCTGCAACTTCTTTCTCAGCAGCAGTGGTCACTGTCTGCTGCTGCTCAGCAACAGCATTCACAGGAATGGCAGTTGCTGGGCTAGCGCAGTTATCTGCAACAAAGGAGTACAAAAATCATTTCCAATTTCCAATTTCCAATTACCAATTTGAGCATGAATTCAACAAATAAATAAATAGATAAATACCTTCAGGAACTTCTGGACTGCTGCGACCTGAAGGAAGAATGAGAGGCTGATTGAAGAAGCTGGGTGAATGGGTAGGGGAGGGGATTGGGGCGGCGGCGCCGGTGGAAAGAGCACGGTGGTGCTGTTGTTTCTTCACATCAAGAAGTTGCAGACCCATCAGTCTCCGACCTTGGAGCTCAATGGCCTGCTGCAAATCGGCCTGCTCCTCCAATTTCCTCCTCCACAACATATCTTGAGTGTTATAGAACATTCTAGCTCCTGAATGCACAGATAGATAGATAGACAGACCAGACAGACAGACAGACAGACAAGTCAGCATCGGCCATTGACAGACGTACATAATTTCATGTAAGCATTACCACACAGTACTGTTAGTGTTTGTATTCACGCACCCAGTTGGAGATCATATGGGTCTCTTGAATCAAGACCAGTAGGAGTAGTACATGCTGAGAACTCCCCTCTCTCCACCTGCTGCTGCTGTTGCTGCTGCTTCCTGAAACATCAAAAATTATCATCAGTTACACCACAGTGCAAAATATAATGAAATACGAAAGAATTGAAAAACAAGGCATTTAGAGGGAGAGAAGAAGAGAGTGCCTGTACTTGTCCGGGACTTTGCCCTTCTCCTTATAGGGCTTAACCAGCACCCGAGCATCACAAACAAAATGGGGATTTCCTTTAGCCAAAATGAGCTTCACCGTCTCCGGAAAAACAAAGGTTACAAATCCAAACATCCTCTTCTGCTGATATGGGATCCTCACGTCTTGAACTGGGCCGTAAATGCTTTAACAACCAAAATGAAACAGAAACTAAGAAACCAAACAAATTCAATTGCAGAAAAACCAAGAAACAATTCTTGAAATTTTTTGTCAAAACCTGAAATAGTTGGAGACGTCTTCTTCTCTGAAAGTACTATCAGCTGGGAAAGTCAAGTAGATCTGTCTCGAACCCGGGTTCACCATCCCCGCTCCACCGTTCATGAAGTCGCCCCTCTCGATCCGGGATCGCCCGAACTTGTGCATATCATCGCCCATCATCAGTGCGGCGGCAGCTCTGAGAGAATGGAAAAATGAAAAAAAATAAAAATGAACTAAAAAAAAATTTCTGAAACTTCACTTGAGAACTATGCGAACCTCTGAGAATCGGTCTGCTGCTGCTGCTGGAGGAGAAAGTTCATGCATTTAGCTGAGTAAGGAATAGAAGCTGAAGCCATGATCTGAGAGGCGGCGGCCAACCTTTGCTGCTGAGCGGACTTGGATCTGAGTAGCTCATGGCACTGCTCCATCATCTCAATTTTGTTAGGGGACCCCACCATGGCTGCGCTCTCCGAACCCAGTACGGCGGCGGAGTCGCCGCCATGGAGGAACCGACAACTGGTGCCGTTCTTGCAGTAGCCTCTAGCGAAGTAGAGGCACGGCTTCCACCCAAACCCAGAAGCCGGGTCGTCGGCACCCAAGCAAATGTCGCTCACGCTGCAGCTACGTCGGTGGGGAAGGCCGTTCGCCGCCGCTCCCCATCCGTACGAAGGAAAACCCATCCCGTCGCCGCCGCTTCCTCCGCCGGGACTCGAAGCTAACTCCTGCTGCGAGTAGAACAAATCTGAGTTTTTTGGCCCAAGAGTCGGTGACCCATCGTTCAAAAACGAGAGCTGGTCCTGAAGCTGAAACTCATCTATCAAATCGTTGCCTCCGTAGAACGGAGAGGACGAAGAATTCATGGCAGAAGAGGAAGACCCAACCGCTACTCCATTGATTCCGTTGCTATTCGTGTAAGGGATAGCACCAGAATTGGGACTGATTAAATCGTCTTGAGGCTGATAATCGCTGAAAACCGAAAAAGAGGAAGCCGAAGATGAAGAGTTCGGGATTGCTAGCGGAGACGGAAGATTAAGACCTCCGGCACCAAGAAGACGAGAGGAAGTAGAAGAGAAAGACGCCTGCCGGGACTGAGAAAGTGGGTTGTTAGAGAGAAACGGAGAAGGGGAAGACGGCGTCGAAGGGGTAGAAGGAGTGTTCGACGAGATCCCAAGCTCCTTCCTAGCCTTGAGAATAACGGAGTGAACCAGAGCTTCCGGCCCAAAAGCCAACCGAATCATTTCTTTCTCTCCATGATCTTGAATCAGCAAGAGACCCATGATTTTGGAAGCATTCTCAGGGTCCAAGTTCTGGATCCTGGAGAAGACAATCCTGGTAGCTTCATAAGCGTCCATGGGGGTTGGTAGTAGCAGTAGACTCCACTCCAACCCTCCAAAACAAACCCTTTTGAGATTTCACGAAGTGGGGGCTGTGATTGTGGTTCCTCCGCTCTCTCTCCCTCTCGTTCCTGCAGAGCCCAAGAAAAAGGAAAAGGAAAAGAAAAGAAAAGAAAAAAAAGAAAAGAAAGTGTCAAAAAAGAGTATTCTCGTGGGGGATTAAAAGGAGAGGATGGAGGGGGGAGTTTGTTTTTGTTTTTGGCTTTGTTCAAAGAAGGAAAAAAAAGAAGAAGAAAAAAATATATGGTTGTTGAATTTCTGTATACAGAAGAAAGAATATACAAATATTTATGTCTCCATATATAAACATATATATATATATATATATAAAATAGAAATTAGAAAGTAAAAAGAAAGAAAAGAAAAATAGCAAAACAGCTCACTCTTTCTATCTCTATATCTGCTTTCTAGCTATCTTTCTCTCTCTACCTTGTTTCCAAATTCAAATCGAAGACTCGCAATCTATCTGTCTGTGATTGACAGTACGGCTTTTGCCCATGAAATCTGGTGCTGGGTTTTCTCTTCTGACGATGAGATCAGTGGTGGCCAGCCCCATTCATCCTCTCTCTCTCTCTCTCTCTCTCCTCTTACCAAGATGGGGGGGCATTCACAGACTCCCTTGTTCAGAAAAGCCAAACCACTGCCTTCTTCTTCTTTCTAGGCTGCTGCTTGCAGTAGTTGTAGCAGTAGCAGCTGCACAAAACTCATCATCATTTATCGCTTCTCCTCCAGCTGCGTTTTGGGCTTGTTGATTAGTACATGATAGATGCTAAAGTTAATAGCTTTCAGCTCTGAGAGCTTGAATTTCTCCCCCCTCCCCCTGAACTTATCAGGGAGCGTTTGTAAGTGGTGGTGGTGGTGGTGTTTGAGTGGATCCAGATCTGCTTCAAATAGTGCACGTTCTCTTGCTCTGTCCTCTGACACACTCTACTTTCATTTTTTTTTCCCTTAATAAAGCTAGTCACAAAGCTGACCACCACTCGAATTTTCAGCAAGTGAACCCCACGCTCCGGCGGGGTCTCGGCGGTGGGCGGTGTTGGTGCCCTCCCCCTTTTGGTGTTTGGGCAGTGGTTCTTTACTCACACGCCCATGAGTTAGTTTGGTTGATATGTGGGAAGGAAAGGGCGGCTAGTGTGATGGTCAATGGGCTTCCAATCACCTTCTCTACAAAAGTCCTACCTCTCACACCACCCCTCTTTGCCCTAACCAAAAAAAAAAAAAAGAATACCCTTTGCTTTTCTGATCTTCCAAACACATCATTTGGGATGATTTGTGGGCATGACCCCACCAGCATATGCTCACCCCCCTCTTTCAATTCTCTCTCTCTCTCTTCCCTTAAAAATTATTGTTATTAACTTATTATGATGATGATGATGATGATTATGATATAGTATGTAATGTCCAAAAATGTGAGAGAGAGAGAGATAGAGAGAGAGAATAGCTCTTGTGTTGTTGCTATGGTAGAAAACCTACAAAAGGTATTTGGGGATTAGTATTGTGGATGGGGGCATTGGTTTCTTCTTGTATTCCTTCCCTTTCTGAGTTGTCCTTTTTAAGATGCCCCCACAATAAATGATGGGCTGAGTCTCCCCTTCTCTCTCTTGCCTTAAAAAAAACCCCTAGTCCCCATGATAATTTACACCACAAACCACTCTCCAACTACAATTCTTTTTCAACCTTTTATGTCAATTACTGTAGAGGAAGGTGGAGAAATGAGTAGAGTAACAATTGGAGAGTTGGGACTTTCAAAACATAGCTTCCCACATGGGCTTGTGGGTCTCCCCCTCCAATGAACACTTAAATAGAACCCATTTTTTAAATAAAATGACCAAATACCAAATACTTTCCTTACAAAAATTTAAATTTTCAAAAATGTTCACGCGCCTAAAATTGGGTCTGAGAATGAGCCTCTTTATTTTTTATTTTTATTTTTTTCATCATACAAATGGCCCCATATGTCTCATTTCTTTATGCCAATCAGGGTCGGATCATATATCAATTCCTATATTGTTCTCCTCTCTCTATCATTACATAGCCTATGAAAAATGAAATGGAGGTAGTGGCAATCAAGCCCACATTTGAAATATTAGGTAGAAGCATGGTTTAAAAAAGATAGTTGCTACATCATATATCCATATACAAATATATATATTTTTATAGTCATTGATATTCACTCTACTATTTCCTTTTATCGTACTCATGTTTGGAGAGAAAGAAAAATGATTTGCAGCTCATTTGCTCTATTGTTATGGCCATATCATAATAATAATAAGAATAAAAATTCATATTTTTTGCTACTAAAAAATGGAAAGACCATCCAAAGTTTGTAACAAGAACATTATTCAAAAATTTACATAGCAAATATTCTACGTAAAATGCTTAGAAAATGCAGGATTGAGTTGGCATCATGAATGAGTCCATCTTGCATTGTTTCCTTGTTTGCATGCATGGCTGTCTTTCCTTTTAATAGAATAACTCATTACTAACTTCTATATTTTTCTAAGGGTCTTTCTTTAACTTTCCCTATGAACAAAGATTGAATAAGATATTTGAAAATTCTAGATTGAAATCTTTTCCCTTTTAAGACAGATTTTGGAAGATTATATTTACCAAGTATAAGCTAATGTTAATATAGATTTAATTAGATGTTCTAAAAAAATGAGAACTTAGTGAAAATGAAAAGTTCATATAAATATGAGAGATATGATTGATTGATTCTCTCATCCTCCTTATCATATGGCTAATTTAAACCTTTCTAAATAAAAATCAATTCATTATGTATATTATGGGCATTCTATTTAGCAATCAAATCCAAACCAAAGCTATTATTTTTAAAATATAATATTGATGTAATGAAATATAATATTGTTGTAATAAAAAAAATTGAGTATTGTTATAAAATTTAGTTCCTTAGGTAAATTATTGACATCTTCATTTAACTTGACTTTGATTTATTGACATCTTTCGTTTGTAACTACTATTAGCATGAAAACTAGATTGAAGCTAAAACTTATAAATTGTAATATCGATACTGTTTAAGTTTTGTTAAATATGAAACAACTTTCTACTTAAGCTAAAATAAAACTTTTACAAGAAATGATAGTTTTATGAGCTAGCTTCTATATTAAGTTTATAATGAAGGTTTAGCTTTTTTGAAAAAAAAATTATTTGGACATATATGAAAACTTTTACTTAATTAGCTTAAAAAATAGTTTTGGCTTATTAAAGGTGATAAAAAAAATTAAATAGCTAGGCTCTAAGAAAAAGATTATTGTCAATTAAAAACTTTCAATGAGATGAAAAAAAAAATGGCTCCTCATGTAAACTATTGGCACTTCTATTTGACTTAACTTTGTACAGTCTTTCAAAAAAAAAACTTTGTATGGTAGTGGAAAAATGTGTAAAATGAATCTTTTAAATACCATGTAACACAAGTCTTTTATTTATATAAGCTATTAATTAGGATTAAAAACTAAACTCAAGTTGTTCTTGAAATCTATCTCTAAGTGATAAAGAGGTGAGATGGGCATATGAGAGAACTAGGATCGAATCCTTATAAGAATATAGTATTAAAATATAATATATAAAACTGAATATAAGTAAAAAAAAAAAAACAATAAACCCAAGCTAAAATTTTTAAAAATATTATATTGATATTATGTAAATTTTATAAAATATTAAAAAAAAATTTTTGTATAAGTTAAAAGAAACTTATACAAGAAAAAAAATTTAACTTCTATATTAAGCTCCTTCCAAAGTCATGTGCTCTTTTTAAGAAGATCATTTGAACAAATACAAAAACATTTACTTAATTGACTTCAAAAAGAGTTTTGGCTTATTAAATGTTCTATAAATAGGGTCTTGTGAGAAAATGATCATAGTCAATTAAATTAAACAAACTTAGCACTCATATAATTTGTTGACACCTTTACCTGACTAAATTTTGTATCCACAATGTGTCACATGGTTCATTTAAAATAAGTCTTTTATTTATAATTCTTATAAGCATTGGAATCTAAATGTAAACTATAATTTTAAAAAGATAATATTGATATTTTATAAATTTCGTTAAATATGAAACATCTTTTTGCATAAGTTGAAATAAAGCTTTCATGAGAAATAACATTTTGTTAACTTCAATATTAAGCTCCTCTAAAAAAAATTATTTGGATATATGTAAAAACTAATACTTAACTGGCTTCAATAAGAGCTTTTGGCTTATTTAAGTTTGTTCACATGGGATCTTGTAAGAAAAATATTATGGTCAATTAAAAACTTTCAATTAAATTACATAATTTAACTTAACCTTGTATTAATTATAGTAGCAAAAGTGCGTCATATAATTCATTTAGGTCTCTGTTTGAAGTAAATGTTTTATTTGTATGTATCATTCATTAGAAACTAAATCAAAGATATAATTTTAAAAATATGATATTTATAGTAAATAAATTTCACAAAGTATAAAATAACGTTCTATACAGGTTTAAATAGAACTTTTATGTAAAAAAAAAAAACATTTTTAGTTTCTATATTAAAATTCTTATAATGTCATTTGCTCTTTTAAAAATATAATTTGAACATGTATGATGACTTTTTCTAAACTTCAACAAAGAGTTTTTGGTTTATTTAAAGTCATCCAAATAGGGTCATATATAGAATGTTTTACTTTTTTAAGAGAAAAAACTATAAAAAAAAAAAAAAAAATTGTGCAATCAAACAATAACGTTAAAATAATCTTCAAAATATTGAGATATAATTTTTCACATCTTACAATTAAAATTGATAAATATATTTTTCACATCTTACAATTAAAATTGATAAATATATATATAAAACAAAATGTAGATCATTTTCTTCTCCAAAAAATGAAATTTTATAGAAGAAATGTACCTTTGTTTTTTTGCTATTATAGTCTCCTGGAATCAAATTAATGTATATCTCCAACAACATTCAATTTCAATTATGGATGTATGTGATCAATTCATTCATAATTCAATCAACATGTTGATAGACAAAAACAAAGAACGTCACATTTAAAATTCACATTAACAAAACACTGTAATATACTTTTTTCCATAGTCTAATCATATTGCAAATCAATTTTCAGAGTTTGGTGAATCTTATACTAGTCACTAATAGCATGTTTTTGGCTGATTCCAATTCATAAATGGTGCCGATCATTTGGGAAAAAGTATGCATGTTAGTCTCATTTTCTCGGTGGTTTCCTTGTCTATTTTGCCTAGGGTTCCCTCTAATGTGGCTTCTTTTAAATCCGGTTGTTTTGTTTTTTTCTTGGCTACCAAACAAGGCAAATATAGGGATTGAAGGCCAAAAGTTACTCCGTGATATTTGTCCAAAATGAGTCCTTTAGACTTTCATGCTTGGGCATATGTTTTTTACTTTGTATATTCTTTATAATTATCGTAGCATAGAATCGACACTGCTGAAATTTTAACATTAGAGCACATACTTGGCAGTACGCTTTTTACTTTGGATTATTCTTGTAATGTCATTAGCATAAAGATTCGAACGTAGATTCTTTGTCAGAGCTACATCACTGTTATATGTTTTTATTGTATATTCTTACGTGATGCAGTATTCTTATAAGGATCAGAGCGCAGATTTTCGTAGCCTTTTCTGTCATTAAGCAAGTCAGACATCAAAGATATATACATGACATATATATGTTAAAATTCTTATTATCAAATAATTTTTTTAATCAATGTATTTTAACAAAAATGGATAGAAAAACCCGTACAAAATATATAAATAAATTGAATATATTTGTGTGTATATATATATACTTGCTATAATATTCGAAAAATATTAGGAGAATGGTCAATGTGACATCTTAATACGATTTCATGATCGACAATGTCAAAAAGTATAAATATAGCTAGTCTATCAAGACAGATAAAAACATAAAATTGAATTATATATATATATTTTGTCAAAAAGACATTTATTCTTCTACGTGCCTAACTTTTTTTCAATCATTGGTTTATTCTTCTTTTATGTTTATGATAATGATATCTTATGACTATTAAGTAAGATAAGCACTCAATTTTTCGGCTAGAGTAGAAGACTTAATAAAACTCATAGACTTATTCATCAAGTAATTATTTTGGCATCTTATCTTCCTTGAAATCATTAATAAGGAAATTGTCTATATTTTTATTTCGATATAATCATATCAATGACTATTACTGAAATCATTACAACTAAGAATTGATTTCTTTTTTTCTTTTTTTTTTGAAAAATAATATTATTCGTTATTATCATAAATCATTTTTTCTCTTACATGAATGGACCTAAACTTTTCTTTCTAGAACATTTTTAGACTCCATAAACACATGGTTTTCATTACTCAAATCATTTTTGCATTGTATATGATTATAGGGTATTAGTCTATTTGTAGCCTAATAAAAAAAAATTAAATTCCAAGTATATCTCAATTATGGAAATGATGGAGAGAGAAAGAGAGAAGCATCCAACAATGATACAGTGTTCCCAATCAACAATAAGCCAAAACCCACCAACCAAAGCTAATCCAAAATTCCAATTAGAGTAAGCAATAATTGAATTGGATGGTCTCCCCAAACAATAAAAACAATATATTTACATCATATATATATACTAATATACAAAAATTTGTGTCCCCAATGAAACAAACTTAATGAAAAGGGGATGGGGGTGCTTATGACCCAATTTCACAAAGGGTGTGTTTCTCCCTAAACCAAGATTTGGACACTGGGATATGATGATACTGTCTTGTCTCTTAATCTCAACTACCCCAATGTAATTTTTGCCCAAATTCTTGGTTGCCCTTTACTTCTACAAACCCCTTTTTGCCCTTTACAAAAAATATTATTATTATTATTTTGGAAATATTTATGTATTTAGTGATTTTGGGGTCTAGGGTTGTATGCATGTGATGTCCACTATTTCACTCACCTAACTACCCTTTGCTAATTCTAAAGTAGCTTTTGTGTTCTCCACGTTCCTTTTTAAGCAAGTGGGTGACAGCTGCTCCTTTTAGACTACAATATTTGACTTTTCTTATACTTTTCTATGATAAAAGGAAAATCTAGTGATTGCCCCATGGGAAAATAAGGTGATTGGTAGCATTATTCACTCTTAGATTGAGACATGTTTTTCTATTTTCTTTAAGATTTAGTATATTTTTCATTTTTTTTTTTAAAAAAATTGTATTTATAACAATAAAGCCCACCTGTTTTTAAAAATAGGGTTTCGCTATTTTTTTTTTTAAAGAAAACAATTTTATTCATTTAAAATAGTAATTTTTGATAAGCTGACATTACAAAGTGCCCAAAATCGTAAATAATTAAATATGACTTAGGTTAATAGTATAATAATCTTTAGCACTATAAATTTGATAATATCGCTAGTAAGCTAAAATGTCTTTAATGTAGATTACAAATAATTTCTTTATTCATGCTCTACTGTCTTTGTTGTCGATTGAATATGTTTTATCGATTAAATCGTTCGTCATGCCAATTGATATAAGCCAAACGTCATGCCAGGCGGTCGAATCACGAAAAGCAAGAAATAATCCAAATCTATGTAGAATAACCACTTTTTAAAGAATAAATTGCTAGAAATAGGTATAAAGTGTGATTTGAAGCCAATAATAAGTGGTTAGAAAAGAAGATTATGGTTTTTACTAATTTTTAAGAAATTAAGAACCGATCGATCTCCTACTAAATTTTAGTAAAATTTTTTTGTTTTAAAATCTTAAATATGGCTTCAACAAAGTTTTGTAATATTTTTTCCACTTTAAATAATAATATTATTAATTATTTTCGTACTTACAAGTTACATGGTGGGTATTATCATTAAAAAGAAAGATCATGTAGAAAAAATTGCGTCTTTAAATGCTATCCTTTCTTTCACTTATAAATGAATCCATGATGGCAAAGTTGATTCATTAAAAGATAAAAAGTGTCTTCAGATTATGAGTTTATCAATAAAATATTAATTAATTCTAGAAGAAACAGACTTTGATTCATTGAATCCTTTGATTTTCTCTTTAATTTGACTTCCAAAAAAAAAAGAGGGTGAAAAAACCATCTGTTTGATCAGGTTGATAGACCATTTAATTTGGTGTGTTATAGTTGAATCTGATGTCAAATGACAGTGACCATATTCACAATGTTGGTTGCCTCGTGGTGCAATGTATGGTTGCACTACACTGTATAATAATATTTTAAGGATTTAAAATGTCTAAAAATATGAAAAAGGAGATTGTTTTTCTTTCATTTCTTTTTTTTTTCAAAAAAAAAAAAAATATTATGGCCATGGTGGAGGAGCTAGGTACTCATGCACCAAATGCAAAAAGAAGTGCAATGAAGAAATCTCCTACAAGGTTGATCTTTCTATTATTTGTTTAATCTCCATGTTAAAGGGAGCTTATGCACTACTTATTATGGTACCTTTCCCCTGAAAATAACAAAAAAAAAAGAAGAAGATGTAGGGTCTGCTTAGTCACTATTTATTATGGTACCTACTTCCCCTGAACATAAAAAATAAAAAAAAATAAAAAAAAAAATGTAGGGTCTGCTTATTCACTATTTATTATGGTACTTACTTCCCTTGAATATAAGAAAAAGAGATAAAGGGTGGTTTGCTTGCTTATTGTTTTTTAAAACCGTTATCATGAATAATTTTTATTTTTAAGAATAATTTTTTAAACACATTTAAAAATTATTTTTATTATTTGGATTTTGTGTTTTTATATTCTCGGTGTCTTTCATAATAAATAAAAAAAAGGTGTCGAATGTATTTTTTATATTTTCTTTATTTTCTTGTTTTTCAAAATAAAAAACTAGTTTTTAAAGACTGTAACCAAACATACCCATAAAGTCCTTTTCATCTTTCTTTTACTTTTATAGTACCTATATCAGTATATGTTATCAGACTTTCACCTATACTTAGGTGGCTTTTTTGGTTTTTTGTGGAAAGTTAAATAGTTTTTAGTATTCGGTGTGTTTATTTTTTAACTCTTTCATGGCTTTTTCTTAATGTTTTTTCTATTATAAAAAGGTAGATATTATAATATAAGAAAAGCATATATTTTATGATCAAATTGAGACTCTCATGATTTATTTCATGTTAATTAAATAAAAACATATATATTTTAAAATTTTATTTAAAAATTTATTATTTCAAAATTTAAATAAAAATAAAACGATTGATTTTTTCTTTTAGAAAAACAAACAACTAATTACTTAATCTTTTAAACGCTATTCGGAACAAAATTTCTATTTAACATAAAGTAAAAAAAAAAACACCACCTTAGTTTTGGACAAAATTTATTGTTGATAGTACCTCATGGTGTAATAGGATCCGGGTATGACAAGACTTTCCCCTCTTCGGTAAGAGGCTTAGAGTCGGTTTGACACTATTTGTAACAACGTTTTTAACCAAAACGTTTTCTCTAACAACATTTCTATCGCAAACTTTTTTATGAGAATTGAAAAAAGTTATTTTATTAGTGTTTTTATAGCATGTTGCATAGGTATAAAAATACTTTTATATCGTTAAAATTACCAAAATGACATCTAATTTAATTACAAAAATATATAAATACATATAAAAATTAATATTAATAAAACCCTAAATAATTATTTTTATTAATTATAAAAAATTTAAAAATATTTGAATTAATGAATAAACATATATAAATATATGTATTAATAAAAAAAATAAAAAAATTATTTTTATTATTATAAATATTTACAAAAGAATTTGAATTAATAAATGAACATACATAAACATTTGTATTAATAAAAACCTAAAATAATTATTTGTATGATTATAAAAAATATTTACAAAAATATTTGAATTAATGAATAAACATATGTTAATATTTGTATTAATAAAAAATTAAAATAATTAATTTTATGATTATAGATTTTTTTTAAATATTTGAATTAGTTGAATTTTTAAAAGTATATCATATTATTTGGATTTTTTAAATAAAATAAATATTTTAAGGAAAAATAAATAGATATTTAAGGATAAACAAATAGATATTTTGGGTATATATCCAAAAACTTTTAAAGTGTTTAAAAAAAAAAAAAACTCCCCAAGTGCTTCTCAAAAAATATCCTAGTGTTTTTTTAAGGTGTAAAAAACGTTTTTCAAAATATTACCAAAAGCCTTTATTTGTCATAAAATCACTTTAAAATGTTTTTAGACTTGTAAACAAATTAAAAAAACCACTGTCAAACTAGCCCTTAGACTTTGTCCGTGGTAGAGAAAACTTTTAGAGACTAAAGTTGGTAAAATGGGTCACTTAAATTATTTTAGGCTTCAAGTATTACAAAGGTTAGTACTAAATGGAATCTCAACTTTTGTGCTGTATTTGGTATCTCAACTTTATTTTTACTGAATCAAGTGTCTAAGCTTTCTTATTTTTATGTTTGATGTGCTTAAGCTTTATTTTGTTCGATTAAGTGTCACAGGATTATAATTTTTATATTTTTATTTGGTGTGCTACTTATTTATTTTTTATATTTTTTCAAAAAGTTTAGACAATTGATTAAATAAAAATAAAGTTGAAACACGAAAATATAAAAAATCAAATATAATAGAGACTTAATTAAACAAAAATAAATCTACCCAAAAATAGAAAAAATGAAAAAGTTGAGACACCGTTTATGTAATTAATCCTATTTTTAAGTTGTTAATTTAAATATTATTACTTATTTGTTACAATGATTTGATAAAATTATTTAGAATATATTTTAATTAAATTGATATATTCATTTTTGTTGATATAATTAGTATTTAGAATTAAAAATAAATTATATTTTGATTTAATATTTAAAATATAAAAAAATTAATCTAAATTATGATATGAAACATTTTTACTAAATATATTTAAATTAATAAATATAATTTAGTTATTAAGTTATTTTAAATTATTCTCTTGATTATCAAATACCCTCTTTATATATTTATATACATGATTAATACACTCGAAGGTTAATGATATATACTAAACATGTACTATATAGTAAAAGAGAATGAAAGTAAAAATAATTAAAATGGAAAATAAAGAAAACGAGACAAATTATGTGGAGAATTAATAATTTTATTAAAATGTTTACGGAAAAATATTATGATATAGAATAAGAATTAAGTTGATTATGATACTGTGCTATGCAAAAGGATAAGATGTTTTAAATATTAATATTATTTTTTCTAAAATAATTATCATTTTGAAGTAAATCTAGAATTAGTCATGAAAAAAATATTAAACATACATAATCAAAGTGAAACGATCTCAAGGTTTAAAAAGGAACAATCCAAAAGTTAAATTTTTTAATTTTATTAACAAACCCTAAGCTTTTGTCAATTAAGCATTGAAGAGTGATTTTTTAGTTATTATTGGTCTGAATTTTCTTTATCAATAAAGTTGTTATTTCACAAGACGTAGGTTTTCATTTATTTTTTTATGTTTTAATCGTCGTCTTGGTGTGGCATCTTGTTGTCGTCGTTTTGGTGCAGCATTTGTTTGTCGTCGTCTTAGTGCAGTGTTTGTTTGTCGTTGTCTTGGTGCATCATTTGTGTTAGATTATTATATTATTATATTTATTTTATAATTTCCTAGGATTATAATTTGTATTTTCCTTAGGATTGTAATTTGTATTTTCTGGGTTGTATAGCTTTAGCCTATATAAGGTCTCTTCACCCATCACTTTGTAATTTCTGAGTTTTAATATAAAGACTCAGTCTTCTTACGTAGTATCGAGCGTTTCTTTGATTTTCATTCTCTCACGGTCTAGGTATTCTGATACATAGTCGCTAACGCTAACTCCGTGAACACCATCGTTTGCCAGTTTCCCTCAGCTCCAGTTGCCTTGATGCAACGATAGTTGGCTTTTGCCCGCGTCATCCCCATTGACTTTGCCACGTCGACGAGTTGATAAGTTATTATTGGCGAGTGCATTACAGCTTATTTATTTCACGATTCCATTTTGCTATCACATTTTTCGATTGAATGGAATTATACGGGTGATGAGATTTATCGTCCAATTAATGTTATTTTTAATGGAGATAATTTTGCCTAGTGGTTTCAAATCATGCGTAGTTATCTCAAAGGCCGCAAGTTGTGACTTTATCTCTCTGGTGATCGTCCTATTCCAGAACAAGCGAACAAAAACTAATTACACTATCTTAAACCAGTTGAGGATTGGGAAGTCTTGTCGTGGATAAATGAAACGGTTTAAGTAATACATATTTCATTTATTGTTGATGAGTTTAGCGGCAGTGATATTGCGAAAAGTTTGGGACTTACCTTATTTTCGGTATCTTTGGATCGAGTGGTGCTTTCGCCTTCAAGCTACGCAAACTTTATCATATTCGTTAAGACGGGTGAGCGGATCAGCGTATATCCGCAATGGTTAAATCTATTTAGGATCAATTAATTGCATCCCGAACCGATTCTCTCGGTCTCTTGACGCTGAGTGGTTTATATTCCCTTGCGTGAAACAGACGGCTATTCGGTTTAATGAGGCTTAAATGATGAGTTTGAATTAGCCGAGAAGTCATATTCTCCATAAGGATCATTGCAACCAGTCTCATGTATTCGCCAAGTTAGTTGATAATGGGGCGCATGCTTGAGATTGAGCCAGTTCTATCGGACCATAGTTCTTTATACTCGATACATTGTTTACATGGCTTGTTACTCCCATTTTTTGTAAGACCCGAGAAAATTCTAATTTCTGGAAAAATGGCAAAATCGTAATTTCGATTAAAACCCGATATTTTTCTAGATCTCGGATGACGAAACGGATTTCACCTTTTGAATCGTCTCGCGAAATCTAGCTACCACATTGAATTTCGTCGAATTAGGAGCGGAGTCGAATTTGCGCATTCAGAAGCGTCGGTATCGGGTCTGGATTAAAACAAAATAATGAATGACAAGAGTGCTTTATAACGTATCTTTCATATGATACATGTTGCGCTGTGAGTAGAGAGATGATGGAAATGGATGGTGAGATAGTGCGAATGTGAAAATCCAAGCTTAGGAACCTGATGGCATTTTGAATTCTTAATGAGATAAAAGACAAAATAGCTAGATGTTGTCTCCTTCATTTGAGACCAAAGAGACCAAACGTGAAACGAGGGAAATGGGGAGATGCGGTAGGTGAGATTTGTGATTTTTAGTGAGAAAGTAGGAACACCACAGATTTTACGTAGTCATTTGTCGGTTTAACTGGGCTTGAAGGAAAGTTCTTTGCAGCGGCGAGACTTCTGGCGGTGAGCTCAGGTTTTGAGGAGTTTTCGATAAGACTACGTGAGGTAAGGGGTTTTATCTTGCCAGGTTACATTTTGTTAAGTGTTTTGTTAATGTTGGTTGGTTTTAGGCCTTGAGCAATGGATTTGATCGGGTTCAAATCTTGGAGGCAGGAATTAATGGATTCGAAACATTTGGACGATTCACGTGGCCATCCCTGAGGGCTATTTGGAGTTGTTAATGGTATAATTTGTGTTATAAGAATTGTATTTGTGGTGTGTAAGAGGCGGAATGACTGCCGAGGTGGGTTCGCGAGTGGAGCAAATGTTGGATGATTAGTAGTGAGCGATACTTGCGAGGTTCATTCGATTCGGTGAATAGTGTTGCGAATATTTTTTTATGAGAAAATGTGTTTATTTGAGTAATTCAAATAAATTGCTTTCAAGTGTTTGTTAATTAGCCCATGTGAGCTAATTCTTGGTGTAATGGATTGTGAATTTGCATAACATGTCTGTGTGGATTAATCATGTTAGTGTATATCATGTTTTATGTATTAGCATGTGTTGTATAATTTGTGTTGAAATGGCGTAATCACGTTGCGGTATGTGTGGGGTAACCTAAGTGGGTCAATGAATGCATAATCACGGTTTTAAAGCGAACATGATTGCGAAGAATTTCACATGATTATTTTAGGAGAATAGGGGTTGGAGGCAGTCCAACCAGGATCATTTCGGATGAGAGGCCGTGTTGTTTGGGAAGTTCTCCTTTTATTTGCCTCAAAGGAGTAGTCCATATTTTCGCAGGCATTCGATGGTTTATTTTCAGGGCAGCCAGAGTTTTGTTTGAAAATGGTATTTTTCTCGCCATGGCTTAGAGCGAGTGTGAGAGTCGGTGGGGACTGAACATGGGAGCAAGGCGTGTAGACATTCAGTAGGATCACGTATTTACTTGGGTGTGTGTTTAAATTGGAGCATTCCGCGCTATGCACTTAGGTGAAGTAACCCATTTAGGGTGATTCCTTCTTGGGCGATAGCTCACCACAATCGAAACATTTTTTTTTAAATTAATTTTTCGAAAACGGCTCATTTAGAGACGATTTTGAAGAAAGCTAGGATTGTGGCTTCCCAGTGTTTGAATAATATGTGTTATAATTATAGATTTTAATATGTATTTGTATTAAGAAGAAATGTTATAACTCTTAAGCTATTGGAATATAGTTGGGTGTATATTTTGATAGTATTGGTTTATGGGCGAAAACCATTTTCTTCCGGTATGAGTGCGTGTCTGAGCCGTATAGATTTCTGAGTTGGCGGGTAGTGACGGGCCAGCCACCGGTTTTGGGCGTCACAGGTTTTCACTGCCGTTGGTGCTCATACGTTTAGGCGGAGAATAGTAATCAAAAAGACATAACGATAATAAGTCTCTTCTTATCTCACCAGGTTTCTATAAGAACAAAGGTCGTATGTTGAAGCACGGTACACTCGTCAACATATTCTTTGGAACTCTTACGTGCTTTGACCCCGATCTAAATTATCGGCTATGGACTCCCCATTCCAAGTAAGTCACCTTCATCTTTCTCTATAAGCGAGATCTACAGGGATATGGTTAATCAAGTTCATCTTCCACGTCTTCGGTGCATCGACACTACTCTTTCTACGATATCGGGTACATCTCCCCTCGTAGCTATTAGAATTACGCTTCTTTGCAATCATATGACCTTCTCGATGTTGTACCTTCACACACCACCCCTACTTCTCTTCCTACCCATATACTGCGCAAATGGTTCTCTATGCATGTCTCTCATCTTGGCCAATGTCTCTACCTGACCTTGTCTTGTTTTTCAATGTTTACGGTTCCACAAGTCACTCATAATCTTAACACATTTGGGCAACTCACTTTGAACTTGGTTTTTCTTTAACATTTTCCTCTCTTGCAGTGTGGTTGTGCGGGATTCTCGAGACCGGGACCCGGATCGTTGGGGCCCAGCTCGTAGGTCGAAAGGTTGTTTAGGCTCGTCTTTCTTCATTCTGATCCTCTAGTCTCTTTGCTTTTGCTATCTCAGAACAGAGTACTTCTTCTCTTGCTTTATAGCATTCGCCTTGGTCATGCATCTATCTGCAGAGTTAAACAACTTGTAGTTTATAGGGTTTGTTAGGTTCGGTTTTCAAATAAAGTTTTGATTGTATGCCTTGTTAATTTGGCAAACAAATTCTTTGTTTAATAATAGTCTTCTCCCGTCTTTCTTTTCCTTGCTTTTGATGCCTTCATTATGATGTATAGGGCCCCTCTCCCCATTCTACTCCAGGTGGGTCCACGTTACTTTGTCATTTTGTGGATGATTTTTTCTGATATACTTGGATTCTCTCTTCAAAAATCGTTAAGACTTTATCAAATATATAGTGACTTTACCAAAATGATTGGCTCTGATTTCTAAAACTATCAAAGTTTTGGTCGATAATGCCCGAAATATAAAGCCATGGTCCCATCTATTCTACATCAATTTGGTACTGTTCCTCATTCCTCTTGTCGAGCACTTCTCAACAAAATGGCAAAGGCGAGAAGCAGGCACCGTCATACTCTTGATGTTGTGCGTGCTACTACTTATTAAAACACACTTTCGCTTCTCAGGTTTGGAGGAAGTTGCTCACTGCTGCCGTTTACACCATCGTTCGGTGTCCTCCCATTGTTGATCAAACTCCTTATGATATGTTGTTTGGTTATTACTCCGCTCCACATGTTTCACTAAGAGTATTTGGATATGTTTTGTTCTTCTTTATGATCATGAAGAAAAAAACCCCGGTCCGTTCTCGTTTGTGTTGTTTTTTTCTTGGATGTGGAATAAAGTCGAAAAAAGGTTATAAGTATTTATGATCCATTAGTAGCGATCTTCGTTTCTCGGCATGTGGTCTTTTGGGAACACAAAATGTTTTACCAACACCTTATGTTCACATTTCCTTATTCCCTCATCGATCCTCTCACGACCTTTTTCTGAGGAGTCTCCCACCTCTCTGTAAAGTCTCCCCCCTTCTGTCGCGATGTTCTTTCTCATGCATCTAATGAGCTTCCGCACAACTCATCGATGCTTAGCGATCTTGCCCATTTGTGGATCTGTGGGTCCTTCTAACTCTCATGCACTTCGTCGTTCCAATTGGGTAACTACTCTTCCTTCTCACCTTCATGACTTTCATTGCTTTTCTACTCTCGCCTCTCTCCAGGAACCTCAGACTTTTCATGAGGCTTCCTCTAACACTTTATGGTAGCATGTTATGAAAGAAGAGTTGGATGCACTGCATAAAACTCGAACATTGGATCTGGTTGATCTCCCCTTTGGAAAATCTGCTATTAGTTGTAAATGGGTTTATAAGATCAAGACTTGATCGGATGGCACTGTTGATCGCTACAAGGCTCGCCTTGTTGCCGGGAGTTTCTCGAAATTAATAAGGATTGATTATGAGGAGACTTTTGCTCCACGTGGCTCGACTCTTGTCATGACTCTTATTATAGTTTTGCGGCTCGCAAGTAACCCACTCTTTCAAATGGATGTCAAAAATGATTTTCTTAATGGTGAACTCTCAAAGGAAATCTATATGAAGCTTCCACTTGGTTACTCTCACCCTCCGGGGTTCCCTCACAGAGTATTTCGACTACGGCTAGCACTTTATGGGTTTAAAAAAGCTCCTCGAGCATGGTTTGCAAAGTTCAGTTCTACTATCTCTCAGCATGGTTTTCGAGCGAGTTCTTTTGTCTGACTCTTTTAAAAGCAGTGCGGTCATGGTATTACTATTCTCCTCTTGTATGTAGATGATATGATTATTACAGGTGATGATATGCATGGTATTCAGGATCTAAAGCACTTTCTTGGTCGTCAATTTGAAATGAAAGATCTCAACCCTCTTAATTACTTTCTTGGTCTAGAAGTTTCTTCTTCTGCAGATGGTTATTATCTTGCCGGACAGTATGCCCGATCTGATTTGCCGAGCGGTATCGCGATAGCAAGATAGTCGACACACCTATTGAGTATAAGCGTAAGCCCCGATTCTCATGATGGCGAATGCTATCACGATGCTATTCTGAGCGGCTTGTTGAGGAGTATCCCATCTCATTTCGCCACAATATTTCCTATCTGAGTTCATGTAGTCGATCAATTTATGGCTACTAGATCTCATTATGCTCTTGTTCTCGGGATTCTTCGATATCAGAAAGGCACCATATTTGATGGTCTTCATTTTCTTCCATTATTCATTAACTCTTGGCATATTCGGATGCAGTTAGGCGGAGTGATCCCGCGATCGTCGATCTACTACGGGGATATTGTTTTCTTTAGGTGATTCTCTTATCTCTTGGAAGCAAGAAACAAGCGATTAAAATTTTCACGTTCAGGCACTAAAGCGAGAATATAGAGCAACGGCCCGGCTATTGCAGCGGAACTTATTTGGTTCGTTGGTTACTCTGGGATCTTGGTGTTAAGCTGTTTCCTTTACTTATTAAACTTCCTTGTTGTAACACCCCGAAATATCACTTAGTCGTTTCGACATGTTTAAGGGTATTTTATGAAAACTAATTTAAATGTTTCATAATTGAAATCTGAAACATAGAAATAGAGAGACTTGAAATTCGAAATTAAGAGACAAAATTGTAATTTCTTAGAAATGGGGGCATAAAGTCATAAGTTGATAGGTTATAGGCGAAAGTAGAAATATATGAGGAATTGGGGGCCACAATGAAATAAGGGAAGTTGGGAGGACAAAGGCAATAAAGGAACTTAACCCAAAATGGGTTTTTGATGACCCAAACATGGCCTTAGAAAAAGATAAGTTTTAAAGACCAAATTTGGTCTCAAATTGGGGGGAACCCGTGAGGAAGAAGAAGAAGAAGAAGAAGAAAGAAGAGAAAGAAAGAAGGAGGAAATTGATCAAGCAAGCTAAGGTATGGATGCTTGCCCTTTGAGTATGGAGCTTGTGATTTTTCATATGGAACTATATGGTTGGTATGGAATTCTTGTCCTAATTGTATGGTTGGGAGATTGCTCCAAACCTAGGGTTGTTAGGGTTACATCTAACCAAAATTTTAAGTAGTAAGTGCTAAAAATTCTAAATAGCCTGGATGAATTATGAAACCCTCATTTGAGGAGGATCCATGGAAATTGTGTTAGGGTTTAAATAGCCTCATAACCTTTATAATTGGTTTATATAGGTTATAACCCGTAATATAGTTGTTTTTGGGGAAGTATTCATGTGGAGTTTTTGGTCTAAGGAGGATAAGGCATGAAAAATGGGTGAAAATACCCATTCTGGGCGCTTTTCGGAAAGTCCCTACCGGTGGGACTTAAGTCCTACCCCGGTAGAATATCGTTGCGGTCATTTTTGGCCCAGTCTAGGTAGGACTTAAAGTTCTGGTGGGACTACCTATGTTCCCGAGTTTTGGCCAGGTTTTCGTATTTTGGTCGTAAGCTTCTTTCATTTAACACCCGATTTGAGTGATTCAGGTGGCCAAATAAAATAGACTTCAAGGAGAACCAAACCTATTTTAGGTATCTCCAAATTCTGACTGACTATTAAATTTCACCCCAAGTGAGCGTAATGCGAGCCCATTTCTGCATCCGTTAATCCTAGAGAGTGGTCAGAGTTGTTTGGACGTAGCTTCGAGTTTCGATTGCTCAGAATGGGAGTGATTCCAGTGAACAGAACCCTTAGCACCTTAACTTTAAATCATTACAAAGATCGATTACCAGAAATATCAGAGCAAGGCCTTTGGAAAATAAATATTGCAATGTACCTCGGTAAAGTCGGTAGCAAACTAGTTGGCATATGAAAATGCCATAACTTTAGACTGGATAATCCGGTGGATTGATTCGATTCACGGGTAAAGTAGATTCAGAAGAATAAGAATACATGATTAAGGTGTGATTATATACGCATCGCCCGCACCCAGTATATAAAATCTTTGATCTGTTATGAACACATGTAATTTAGAATGCCATATTCTAAAGCGATGAGATTCTTGAACTCATATAATTGTAAAATACTTGAGACCCCGGTTATTAGACCAACATAGCACTCCTGCCACGATTGGCGCAGTACTCTGGTAGTGCTCCGGCACTCTGATTGAATACTTGGGCACTCTGGTAGTGCTCGGCACTCCTGATTGAAATGCCCGGTACTCCTGGTAGTGCTCAGGCACTCTGATTAATCTCTTGTTTCACTGTCTGTTAAGTGCTACGGCACTCTGTCACGATTAATTATAGCTCAGGTTCTGAATCCTATTACCAAATCTTATATAATATCCCCAAAATATCTAACTATAATATCTCTCCCTTTGTCGTCTGATCTGATATTCAAATATTATAATATCTATGAATAAATAAGAGGAAATTATGGTGTATTGTTCTGATCTGTAATACTTACGGGCATTTCTGAATAAGAGTAAGCTCTGTAACTCCTACAGGAGACACGAGATAACATATAAGTCACGTAATATAATATAAGTCAGTGGTATCTACGAATTGCTTAGGTATAATGAACACAGTGTAGTACCTACAGTGCTTAGTATAATAATTTTTGTATGGTACCTACGGGTACTTTTATATGAAATAAGCTCTGTAACTCCTACGGGAGTCTGAATGAACATCGTGCATTTATAAGTATAAGTTACGCATAGAAGAAACTACGTAACTCCTACGGGAGGTGAATAAGTATAATTCGGTAGTACCTCTGATTTCGATGTCGGTAAAAGAAATAAGTATATGTATCCGTTATGATCACCTTTTGCTATGGACTAATGTCATACGATATGTATCTTGTATACGTCTGATCTGATTTATGTGCGATACGATTATGATTAGTTAGACTTATCGTACCTACGGGTACCTTCATACAAGAATAAGATCTGTAAGGCGATACTTGAGTTACGTAATATCGGTATAAGACACGTAAGATAAGTATATGCTCACGTAAGACATGTATAAGATTGAAATACATGTCGAGTTACGTAATACGAGTATAAGATCACGTAAGATAAGCATAAGCTCACGTAAGACATGTATAAGATCTAAAATACATGTCAGTGCGACATACCGGTATAAGTTCAGTAAGATCAGTATAAGTTAGTAAGTAATTGTATAAGTTACGTATTGCATGCGCAAAGTTACCGTAATACATGTATAGAATTAGAAAATGCAGTATGTGTTTAGAGATCACAGTATAAGTTCCATAATACGTATGAATCCCAGTACAAGATTCGAGATACAAGAATGGGTGATACAAGAATAAGTATAAAATTCTGTAGTACCTACGGGTACCTCGTATTATGAGAATCACGTTACGTAATACCTCACGGGTACTTTTGTACCAACAAAATGTTGTAGTACCTACGGGCCTTACGTATCAGAAAGACAGAATAAGCTCGCGTAACACGAGCAAGTTACTGTGAGACCGGGATATACTTCGTGAGTACAAGTATAATATACGAATCTTGTATAAGTTACATGGTACCTCGGTACCTCGTATCGATTAGATTATGTAGTACTGCAGATGCTCACGTATACGATCAATTCTGTGAAGCCTACGGGTATCTCGGTATAAAACGGATAAGGATAAACTTCGTAGTACTCTGAATTTACTCCAGGTATGAATATGGGTATGTTAACTACAGGACTTGTTGGGATATGATACCAACACAAGTTGGTATCAGAGCAGACATTTGATCAAGTAGTACTTCACGGATACTCAGGTATAAGATTAAGTTATGCTGATCAAATTATACGTTCGTGAATTTTACGTACCTCACGGATTGCCTCAGAACAAGTGTAAACTTCGTAGGATAAGTACAAGTTATGTAGACTCCTACGGGAGATATGAGATGAATCTAAATACGTCGTGTTTAAGTACCTCTGTATAAACATGGGATTATAACTCCTACGGGAGATCGAATAAGTATAAGCTTGAGATAAGTATACATACATGTATAAGCTCAGTACAGGATACGAGAAATTCGAATAAGAATAAGATCTAACTGCTATAAGTATAAGACCCGGATAAGAATAAATGCATATCAGATGTAATTCTGAGTAGGTATAAGATTGTTATATGTTTATCATGATTCGATTTAAATGCATGTGCATCTGTATAAGTTATAAATGTTTCCAGCTAAGGCGTAAAGCTTAGCACGGGTTTGTCAGGTGTAGGTACGGAAGACATCGTGAGCTTATCATCTGGTAGGCTGACACACTTGTGGGTTCATTACATGTAGTAGGTCAGGTGCTACGATTTGTAATTAAAAGGTGCAGTTTGTAATTATAAATGGGACTCGGTAAATGTATATGATATTTTGATTATGTTATAAGATGTGGGCCATACCCACAGGTATAAGTTTGGCTTTAAAAAAAAAAAAAAAAAAAGAGTCGATCCACGAGTCTGCGTCCGGCGGGGTGTGGCCATTGTGATGTCGTAGTGCTATTCAGTTGCTCATAATGATGTCTTGTGAGCGTCGCCGCCTGGCATTGAGATTGATTGTGCCGTTCGTCATCATGCGCGTGCGCTCACACTTAAGTCTATTTCTCTCGGGATCGATTGGCGATATCTTGTAAAATCACTTCATACAGGAACTTTTCGAGCTTTTGAGCATTCGTAATGGTTTTATAGCAAGCGTGAGTTTGAGGGGATGTTAGATTATTATATTATTATATTTATTTTGTAATTTATAAGATTATAGATTTGTATTTCATGCAAGTTGTAATTTGTATTTTACAGGGTTGTATGCTTTGCTTTATGTAAGACCTAAATGCTATCTTTGTAATTTCTGATTTTAATTTAAAGACTCAAGTCTTTTTTCAATTTGTTTGTCATCGTCATGATGCAATGTTTATTTGTATGAAGGCGATTGAGATGAGTAAAGTATAATCTAACAAGAAATCAAATCAATGGTTGTCAATATACTACAAAACTATAATAATAGGTTTTCTCGTCACAATAGGGATATTAAATATGTAGGTTTAACTATTAAATGTATAGGCTTTGTTTCATTATGTTCTTAACCTAGATGTTGTTTTATCTTCTATGGTTTTTAATGATTTTGATTAGTTTGAATCAATAAAATTATTCTTCTCTTCAAAAAAATGAAATAATCTCAAATAAAAATATTTGTTCTTTTATCAATTAAAAATATGTATTTAATTTTATAAATCATTATTAATTTTACAAATTCATTTTTGATAAGTTTACCTTCTATACATTAAAATCTCATTAATTAATATTTTTTTATATGCAATATTTTAAATTTATGTTAAAAAAATTGACATTGGACTTATTTTTATTTTGTAATTATATTAGTAATGTTAGTTATTAGAATCGAATGGAAAAATCTAAGAATAAAAAAAAGGAAATTTTAGCGATAAGAAAATGCAAAAAATTTAAAATATGATATATTACTTAAAAATATTTGAGAAAAAAAAACTTGGGGTTGAATATTACTTAATAATAAATTCATATTTCATGAATATATTTTAATTTTTTAAGGATGATTAATATTTTTTGTGCCCTTCTATATAACAGATTCTTATCAATAAATTCATGAAAAATCAAAGAAATTAAAAAAAGAAAAAAACTCCTGGAAATCCTTTTTTTAAATGAAATTTTATTGATTGTTAACGATATATCACGATTGAGACAAAAATCAAGTCTGCAAAAACGTTAAGAGGCGGCGCTGATATCCCGTATTTAATAGCTAACATGGCGGATTAAGGCTTAAAGCATATACATTTGAAAATTCTACGGTGATTAGACTTCATAAGATTTCAATTTTGGTAACAACCCCAATTTAAATTGATATCTCTGTTTGATCAAATATATTTTACCGTATGAATTGCCCAAAACACTAGTACCGTCGTAGCAAGCCGATGAAAGCTAATACAAAACAATACGCATAATAAAACCACAATGAAAACATGAAAAAAATAAAATAAATTAGATATTTATGTGGAAGAACCACTTTATTATGAAGAAAAATGAAAAAAAGGAGACCATAAGAGAACAATATCATATACTCACATATCACTTATCTGTCATGAGGGAAGGGTTAGGGTTTATTTGGATTTCCTAATTGAACTGACTTAAACCTACCTAATCTAGTCAATGGTTGAAACATTATTTCCAAAGTATAATCATTGGGTTCTCTATATTTTGACTGAATATATCAAGTCCCATTAATTTATGTACGTCACTGATGTTTTCTATATGTCAATCTTCCACTGTAAAGCCATTCAAGTTAATTTTATATGTTTTTGGACATTTGGGATCTTTTCTTAGTGGAAATTTTATTTTTATTTTTTATTTTATTTATTATTATTATTTTTTAGGAAGGGGAAGAGGGACATTCTTTTCTACGCATTCAGGGTGGAAGGGACTTGTTTCATTTTCTTAATTTCAAGGTACATCTTAAATTATGCATGTGACAAAAGAAGAATTTAGTAGAGGATGGCGTGACATCTAACTACTATAAGACTGCATGCGATGGGATCTCTAGGGCTACTTTTTATTTTTTATTTAATTTTTTTTTTAAAAAATAAAAAGTATGGAAGGAGAAACGTTTTTTTTTTTGGAATGAAAAATGATTTGGAGTCCAAAAAAATATTCTATATTTTTATTTTGTGCTTGCTCTTCTAAAAATAAGATTATATATATATATATATATATATATATATATATATATATATATATATATATATATATATATATATATATATAATTTTTCTTTTAATTGAACAATTTCATAATCAAGAAGTAAATTTTAATAAAAAATGAAAAAAAAAATTATAGTATCTTATGTGAAAATTAAGATAATTAGTAACAATTTAGATGCCAATGAGGTTTGGCTTAGATGTCAAGTGAATAGATGTAAAAAAAAAAAAAAGTAACAATTTAGATACACTTTATATTTTTTATTCTTAAAATATAAAAATATCAATGTATCTCATATCTTCAATAACTGTTTTTAAAATTGAAGTACTAAAACTTTTTAGAATATCAAAGTTTTTAAATTTATTATTATTTTGTTTGTTATGTGTCTCAAAGAGTTATTATAATTTATGGACAGTTTACTATAATATATTAAAAGTGATTAGTTTAAAAAAAAGAGTTATTATAATTTACATAGAAATTATTATTATTTTATATCTAAAAATAAAAGACTAGAAATATATACAATAAGTGACACTTTACTTTTTTAATTGACAAGAGACCATGAATTAATGACATCCAAAAGAAAAATTTATAAACTAATTTAAAAAAAAAAAAAAAGATTGTAAGACAATTGACACCTCAAAACTTGCTTAAATGAAGAGCTCATGGATCTAATATTTATCAAGATTATGATAAAGCTTTGATTATTGTTTTTATTCTATAGTGATGAATAAATGTGAAAACAAAATGCAAGTGGAGTGAAGTGAGGTGCATTTATGGCATGTTGGGGTTTGACCATTCAAAAATTAAAATTGGACTCAATACTTGTCCTTTTTAACCTTTTATGACAAATTGTAAGTGCAGGTAAAAAAAGAAGACCTAATTTCTTTTGTCCAAAAATAATTTATTTTATAAAGAGTTGGCAAGATGTGAGAAAAGCAACGCTCCTATGGTTACCGCTCATTCTAAGCATTTCTTAAAAATAAGGTTATACTAAAAAGTTTTTTCATTTTCTAACTTTTTCTTTATTATCTTCTTTTTCTTTAAATAAAAAAGGATGATTTTTTTTTTTTTTTTTGTCATTGCCCTCTGTATACCTCTTTCCGTCATTTTATTTTTTAATGGTTATTCCATAAAATCTAGGTTTTTATTTGTTTTTTAGTATTTTAGTTTTCGTTTTAGTTTAACGTATGGTTGATGCTTTGATATGACGTGTGGTTGTCATTGTTTTGGTGCGACGTTTATTTGTGGGTCATCGTCATGGTATGACGTTTATTTATGTGAAGACGATTTAAACAAGTAAAATATATCCGATTAATGATAAGAAATCAAATCAATGTTAGTCAATATACCGTAGAACTATATGTAGGATACATTTCAATCAACAAAGATTACCATGTTAGAACACAAAGCATAATTATAATGGAGAGAATATGAATATTATGTGCACGATTTTGAATCGTGAATGCGATGCGGAATCGATGAAAACCTATGAAAAAGCGATCTGAATCTCAGATCTTCTCAGTGGCAGCGGTAATGACTTAATGAGAATGTCTACCACATTTGGTTAGAAAAATATTTACCGATGCGTATGTGAGAATGATTGTGCGATATCGTAGGGTTTAGGAGGGCAGCGCCATATATTGAGTTGTACGGACCCCTCTCATTACGGTGGCGGTACTCGATACTTACCCGACCCATATGTTTTATTAGAATCTAATAATCCCGGCTTGAGTGGGCGAACTTAATCCAGTTAGTTTAATTAATAAGAAAGCCCATAAAAGGAAAATCTTACATTCTCCCACTTGGCGATGTGCATTAAAACAAAGCGCCTGTCTTGGCAGCCGTGTGTCCAGGGTGTGCTTGGCAAGTCGTCGTCCCGTAAAGTCTTGAACAACTTGGGTCGTAGGCGGTAATTGCATGTACTCATAAGCCCTTCCATGGTCACGGGTGCTTTCAAACTGCGATATGGATTGATATGGTAGTGTGTTTAAATGGACAATCTGCCATGTGGGTGATCTTGTGTGTTATGCATTTGTTAGTCAAATTCTCTGCTCGCCCAAATTAATCGTAGCACCAGTGTGTCATTTAGAGAATATCCATCATGGTTCTGACGAACTTTGTATATGAGTTACCTTAATAGGTAACTTTACTTTGTAATGTAACAAAACATCTTTATTAAGGCTAATGCGAGAATGCCCCATAAGCATGCTGAGTTTACCACAATGCCGAGATTTTCAACAATTATATGTACTCGACTCGATAAACCTACATTCACAATGCCTTATTGAATGTAAAGAGTTGTCTAAATTCAATTATTACAAAAATGTAATGGTCAGTTCATCCTTCATAGAGCAACATAAAACTTAATAGCTCCCAGCTAATTTACAGTATCTCATGATACTCAGCCAATGTTAATGACATGTCGATCAAATACCATGAGAGGCGAAGGCGCTGGTGTAGTCTGCAATCATATCATGTTGATATGTGCTCCTTTATAGCGTCAGTTTTGAACTTTTCTTTATAATTCAGTGCCAGCCTCCATGTCTTGGAGCATGAGGTATTTGTTGTTGTTAATAAACAACCTTTGCGAGTTATTGTCACAATACAAGCTGTGTAGGCACATCTACGAAAATCAAATACGGTTAACTCCTTAATGAGGTTGGGCAATTACTGGAGTAGTTTCTTGAAAAGCATGCTACGAGCTCCGCTTGCATGGTAGAGGATGCTGTTGATTGTTTCTCCTTTTCCATGATCACCTCCTGGCCCAACTTAAAAATGTAACACAATTGTTGACTTCTTTCATCACGACGACAAAGTCTAAGTCAGATACCCGACTAATTGTAGGTCGTGAACATGTTTGTAAATCGACATATAGTCTTTGTCCTCTTTAAGTACCTCATAACCTTCTTGCGTGACCCGATGATCATGTCCTGGATTTGGTGATATACGCCTAGAGTCTGTTGCAAAGGCAATATCTGATTACAGTGCGTCTTGGCATCACATGTCTTTCTGGTCTTATTTGTATAAGGTACATTCTTCATTTGGGCTTTCTCGATATGCGAGATGAGGACATTGTGATAGACTCGACTTACCACCTTCTGGGCAGACGATTCTTGGCTACATTGTTGCATGTTGAATCTTTCTAAAATCGATCCAGCATATGCGGAGTAAGTCTTGATAGTCTGCCAAAGAAGCGATTCTGTGAATCTCAATGCCGGAGACCAAAAGGCGGCCTTACCAAGGTCCTTCCTTATCAGGATTCTTTGACAACGTCCATTTGTCTCATACGGTAAACCAAGGTCACTTTAGCACTGGCGGGATATCCTCCACATAAGTATTAGGAAAATGAATTTCCTCCCTTGCCGACCTTCACTGATATATACATTGATCTACTTTGTTCTCAACAAAGCCCATGTAAATATGGCAGCTGAAACTTTAGAAATGCAATTTAATGCAGAAAGGCACGCTTGAGACCGTAAATAGACTTTAGGTCTACATACAAGCGTCACGAATCATTCTTAAGCGGCGGGGTTGCATCATATAGACTTCTTCATTCAAGGTCTTATTGAGAAAGACGGTTTTAACATCCATCCCGGTGTATTCATATCAAAATGAAGCGACTAATGCCATGCATCGCTTGAAGAATCTTTAGAAAGAGGCCCAGGAAAAGTTTGCTTCATAGTACTCCTTCTCTACAGGTGAAACCTTTGGCTGATCGACTTTAAACTTCTCAACCTTTCCTTTAGAGTCCTTTTTGATCTTATACACCCATTTAATGGCCAGTCATGACCCCGTCAGACAGTGATGATTCCCGAACTCCATTTATGCCTCATGAATTGAATTTCATCTCTCTTGCATTCGACCTGATGCGTGAGACGGCTTGACTTCCTCATAAGTTGTGGTCAGTCTGAGCAGATATCGTAGTCTTGCTCTCTCCTATATAATTTAAATAGTCAGGTGGTATTCTTGTCGTCTCTCTAGTGGATCTATCTTTGGAGTAGTAATTGCCACATCATGCACTGAGAGCGCGTTGGACATCATTAGGAGCTGTCTCGACAACGGAATCCCTAGATCTCAGACGGGTTCAATATGGTGTGTGGGAGTTCTCACAATTATCTGTATGGGAGAATGCGGTCTCACTTACCGTCTCTTATCATCCTCCCGATAGTGCGTGACCCATTGCTGCTGGTAGCGTGAACTCAAAAGCTGCCATTGTCATGATTCCACAATTCTGTGCCTCCATTGGGATTATAGAGCGGAATGTCCTTGAATGTTAGGGTAAGATACAAGTAACATCAGTGGATTTGGAGTCTAACTTACCCAATGTTGGATTATATATTTACTTATGGACATCCCAGGCAGTAAGATCGTTTCAAAAATTTGAAACTACGCCGGTCCATAACACAAAGGAGTGATGGAGCGACTTTTGTGATTACCGATTAAAATGTACAAAAATTTACATTTTTTAAAACTGCCCACGAGAAAGCCAGGGTAAATTTGTCCTACTAATCATACTCCTTACCATTTCCATAAAAGAATGCGATTGCGCCTTTAAATTTATCACCATTTTATCGGGACTCTCGAGGCATAGTAAACACTTTGCCGCTATCGGAGTCTCTAAGTATTTGTGAATGGCCCAGCCATTTGTCAACATCGCCATGCTTGCCATGTACTCTCCACTCCAGGTCGGATCTAATAACCTTTATGACTTTTCCCAAGCTGTTTCCTGACTGATCCAGAAAAATCTTGAACTTGTCGAGAGACTCGAGACTTTTCTTTAATCAGTACAAATAACCATATCGAGAATAGTCATCAATAAATGTGATGAAATAAAAATTTCTACACAAGGTTGACACATAAGGTCCACTTATATCGGTGTGAATGACTTCCAACAAGTCAGAACTACGGACTGCAATTTTCTTTCTTATCTTGGTCATTTTACCTCTACAACAGTCTACGCATATCTCTAAGTCATTTTTAAGAGGCGAGCAAGATATTTAGTCTTTATCTGACCTTTCTATATCTTAGAGATGGCGAGTCGTTTATGCCATAATGCATAAGACTCTTCCTTGAGTAGTGGTCTCTTACGAAACAACAGCACCCCATTGATATAGCGTATATGTCATTGGGAGATAAACTTAATACATGCATATCCGTTGGATTATATGGCCAACGCCGGCCTGCTTTGAATTAAGAAATATTGAAATAACATTTGCTCTTAATTTCAAGAGTAATCATATGAATCCAAGCACGATCTGGAAATAAGTCGATACAAGGAAGTACATAAAATGTGTCTTTTCGACATCGATTTAAAAACGAGGAATCTAAAACTAAGATTACATCTCCCGCAGAACATGACATGACCTTCGTTGTTTCCCACGGTGAGCTTTGATTCATCCTTGTTTGGCTTCCCTCAGGTTTATGAATCCACTGTATGGTAAATGCGACATGATGATTAGTTCGCTCAGCTCTCGAACATGCGGCTTGGATGAGTGCGGATAGGTTGGATTCACAAGCAAGTGTTAAGAATCATTACACATGCCACGTTTGGACATCGAGCTTTAAATTTTGCACACTCTTTCTTCATGTGACCCTTTGTACTTTACGAAAAGGGCGATCGGTCATGTCATTTTTCAAGAATGTCTTCTTTGAACCCATATTGTCAGTTGTGGGTGGATCTCTTGAGCACCTTTATGAGTTCGACTTTGAACACTTTATTTTTCTTATGTGGGGCCAGCGACATATAAGGCCATATGCTCTTTCTCCTTCTTAAGTTTCTCTTCTTACGCCACCACCGCACGAATTAAGTGTTAAGCCGACCAAGTCATCTTGGGAATTGTAGTTTGTCTTTATAATCCGAGATCGGTGGAAGGGTGTTTAGGGCTTGATACAATCACGAAGCATCGAGGAATGGTAACATTAAGAGCTTGGGCTTCGTCTTTAGGTCTATAGTCATAAGACATGTCACCAACCCAGAATTTGTACCATCATACTTCATGTTAAAGAGCTTTTGAAGAAGTGTTCCAAGCCTCCGACCATTAGATGAAACTTCGATTTACGCTCTATGCGTTGCCATCATTTCATAGCGGTGATGCTTGGTAAACCACTTTTCAAGTGTTCTTGTATGGATTTGCTTCATTGTCAGTAAGCAAATCTGTTTATCCTTTCTGAGTAGCATGGTCAGTTTCTCGAACTGATCTTAGTGGTTGTGATATCTCTTAGGCTTATCGAATTGTAGCGTAAATGTGAACATCACTTGACTCCATTCCAAATAGAAAGTCCTCTTTCCATTTCTTGAAATTCAATCCAGTAGGACCTCGGTGAAATGGAATTGCGGTTCGGAAAAATTGATGAAAAATAAAAGCAAACAATCACGATCGGCATCATGTGAATGCCGTAATTACATACATCATCGGCGTAATCATATTTAGGCGAGAAAATATGGCAGTAGGTTATGCGTGCTCCGCGTAGCGGCCATGAGAGCGTATTCTAATCGCCGTGAAATCACCACCTTTGGGTGGCGCGACCATGGTCGATCATTTCTCGGCCACTGCCATACATGTATCCCTCCGTGAATTAACACGGGATCACGCACTCTTTGGGAGTATGATCACGTAATAAAACATGAGACATCCCACCACGATATGAGGCGATATTTCGCGAGCCTGTCAGAGTGTGCGGCACAGGCGGTCGCCTTGATTGAATCTTGAAAATCTCTCATACGGGGATATAAACTTTATGTATCACTATTCAATATATATGTAATGCGATTATCTTGTTCAATTTATTCATAAACCGATAATTTAGACTCTACCTGATCCTTATGCATTGACATACATATTGCTTCCATATCTTCCAGAAACCATGAAATACCATGCAGTAAAAATACCCTAATTTCTAGGCGTACACTTAGGGTTATCGCATTTTCATATGCGTCTGAAACTTGAACATGCAAGTAAATATACCACATTGTAGAGAATTTCAATGCGAGGTTCTGAGATATCAAGATTGCGAAATACCCTCACCTGCGCGCCCTCACGGCGCCACGAAGAGTTCGGCGTGTGGAAGTCGCGATGGCGGCGTGTCGCAATTTGCTTTGGGTTTGATGGCCGGGTGAGCGTTGGCCGGGCCCGGGTCGTTGGCGAAGGTCAGGTCAAACATTGGTCGTTGGCCGGGTAGGTCAAACATCCCGGGTCGGATGCGTTGATCGGGTCGGGTTAAAAGCCGGTCGGGTTTAACCGCGATCGAGATCGCGTCATCATGGCGTCGGCATCCGCGATCATCATGGCGTCATCATCCACGTCGACTTATCCGATGGCGAGCGGGTCAAGCGGATCGAGCGGTCCGGGTTTGTGCAGTCGATTAGCCCAGCTGAGTCGGTGGCGTCATCATGGCGTCGACAAGCCGGATTTAGGATCGGTCGGCGCGTGTCCGAGTCGGCGGCGGCAGAGTGGATCACCGATCTTTTGGCGGTGGCGCGTGGCCAGTGAGGCCTTGTTCAGGCCACCTCCGGCCCGACGTGCTTTATTGTGCGATGCGATGCCAAGTCGAGTAGATTCCAAATATGTAAAAATATTCATTTTTGGATTTGTAGAAAATCTCCGAAACTGGACAGAATGCCCGATTTGAATAAAACCCAAAAAAAAAAAAATTTCTCCAATTCCTTATGTTTTGAATTCTAATCCATGGTTGGTACATTATTGGCAGGATACGTTTCAATCCAACAAAGATTACCATGTTAGAACACAAAGCATAATTATAATGGAGAATCACGAATATTATGTACACGATTTTGAATCCCGTGAATGCGCGATGCGGAATCGGTAGAAAACCTGCAAAGAAAAAACGATCTGAATGCCGAGATCTTATAAATTGGCCCTTGATGACAACTGGCTTAATGAGAATCTACCATTTGGTTAGAGAAAAATGTTCTATAAATACATGTGAGATGGTTATCAAATATCGCCCAGGAGTTTAGGAGGACTTGAGCGCTTCCATATATTGAGTTACGTGGCGGGTCGCCGTGCAGTGAGTAGTGCTCGTACACTTGCATTGCAATATGTTTATTAAAGTCGCAATAATTTCAACTTGGGTAGACCAAACTTAATCCAGTTAGTTTTAATTAATAAAGCCCACATAAAAGGAAAATCTTACACTATAATCATATGTATACTAGTTACAATAATAATATAAAATGTGTATGTTCAATTATCAAATGTATAAGTTTTTAACTGTTTCATTATGATCATTTATGGTTTTTAGCGATTTTAATTATATGTTTATATCAATATGTTGTTAGTTTGAATCAATAAAATTATTCTTATCTTTAAAGAAATTTTATTTTTTACTAATATGATATTTTTCTTTTACAATAATATTTTAAATAAACATCAAATAAGTTTGATAGTCACAAATAAAAATATTTTAATAAAATAATTAATTACAACTAGGGTGATAAAGTGTAATATGATTAATTGGTATGTTTACTATTGGTTTGGATTGAGTAAGTATGTTACATCTCACATTGAATATGGGGGAAGTTTTTTACATTATATATGTATGAAATCCTTTTAATTGATTACTCGAGTTTTAAAATTGTGAGAGCCTTTTGATTTCAATACAAACTATATTTATATGATTGAATGCAAGTCATTACAAAATGATATTAGAGCATTTATTTAACCTCTCAATGTTTGGCTCATGGGGGTTGTTTGCTACATCTTGTATTAAATAGAGGGAAAGTTCTAAAAACAATATAAGTACGTGTTCTTTTTAACTTTAATTTTATTTATAATTACGTAAAGAAAAAAAAAACTACTTTCCTTAACGTTCCTTTAATATTCGTGGATATTAAAGGGCTCGAAGTATAGAATATATACATGATTGAGTGTAAGTTATTCCAACCCAAAATGTATCATTGAGTGGAGGTCATTACATAGTATAATTTGATTTGCCTCTATCCTTGTTGATATACATAACTCATAGAAATATTTATGTTTTTTTGTCGATATGTATAACACAAATTTGATTCGAATTAATCTATTTAATAAATATATCAATTACTTCACTATAATTCAAACTTATTTAATGATTATTTTTATATAATTGACAAATTTTATTCTAACCCAAAATGGACTATTTTTATATAATCGAGTGAAGGTCATTACATAATTCTTGTTGATGTACATAACTCATAGTCCAAACTGACTTTATGTTGGCATATCGAATTAATTTTTAATATATATATATATATATATAGTCTAATACACAATTTTTGCATCAATATTTTATAGGGATCATAAATATGGATTTACATCCATTTTTGGATTAAAAATTTTTTCTCATAAGAGAAGCAATTGATTAGAGAATACACTTTCACTACATCATTACATCTATTTACTTTATATTAACGGATTGTAATATTTTGTTCTCATAGCGACTTGAACATATTCATTTTCTTATATCCCGTCCAACACTTAATCATTAAGTCAGGTCTTATTGGCATGATGATTTGTATTGAATTCAATCAAAGATTGACAATGTTAATTATTCCTATAATTACATAAAAATAAAAACAAAAAATATTTGGATTGACCAAGTTACAAGGCCCACAGTATTTCTTTTTATCATTATGCTGCGACATAAAATATAGGTGGACGGCTCGTTTGTGATATGATATCTTAATGATATGATATTGTTGATAATTATAATATCCTTCTTGTCTCTCCCCATTTTCTTTCCATGGCCCCATTTCTTGTATAAAATAATTTTGAACAATATTTTCGATAATGAACTAGTTTAATTTATTAGTGTACTTCTAGTGTTCCTAATAACAAGCAATAAACAAAATTATGTCCTTCCAAAATCAAATCTCTCGGAGCGTATTCATTTCAAGATCATAGCATTTGGTCTACATTGTGATCTTGAATAAAAATTTAGCTGAATGATACTCTCTAATCTCTTTTAAATACAAAAATCACTACTATACTCATCTTTCTATATCTTATATATATATTTTCAATAAAATGATTATTTCATACAAATTGAGGTTTACTTTTTTTTTTTTATCGTCTTATTACGACGTATGATTTTGTGTTGTCTTGATATGACGTTTTATTTTTCATCGTCTTGTTGTGACGCTTATTTATGTATAGGTGATTAATTGAGATAAAGCATATTAGATTAGATATAGATAATCATCGAATCGTAGTCGTTAGTAATGTTGCAAGTATGGAGTTTAGGTGATGTAGATATTATGGTGTTATCGAATGTGTATCTTTGAGTCGATTTATTTTTATTTTTTTATTTTATTTTTTATTTTTTATTTTTTTATGTTTTTATAGTCGTAGCGGTCTTTACGCATATAGGAGGAGAACTTGGCCGTCTACTTTAATCAGTATCGTCGTATGAGTCAAGGGCTCATGTGTGAGTAAAGCTATCGTATAACGCGATTGCGTTTTAGAGTTTGAGCTGAGAGCGTTGATTAAGTTGGAAAGATCTCGATTATACCGATTATATGTTTATTCTTTTCTTTGAGCCAGATTCGTTGTCTTGATAAGCGAGATGTTGTTACATTTTTTTATGGTTTTTAGTGAATTTGATTCCGTGTTTTTATCAATATATTATACATTTGAATCAATAAAATTAATTTTATTTTTAAAAGAAATAACAAGCAATAAACAAAATTTTGTCCTTAAATCAAATTTCTCGGAGCAAAATCATTTCAAGATCCTAGCATTTTGCCTACATTGTGATCTTGAATATAAACTTCGTTGAATGATACTCTAATCTCTTTTAAATACAAAACTAATTATTTATCTTGCCCATTACTGGTCCACGCAGACATAGAATAATAAATATTAATCTAAAGTAATAAGACAAGAACAAATTTTATAAGTAGTCAGATGTCATACGATGTTTTTCTATGTGCCCCACAACTTGGAACTAGTTGATTAATTTTAGAAAAACTCGTATACTACCAAATATAATATATATATATATATATACACGATCTTTGTTGTATACTTCATGTGTATTTATTAAATTTTTGAAAAAAAAAAGTGGGAGAAAGGTTCTTGGATAAAAAAAGTAATTAGCTGCGAGACTTTAATAAAGAGAATATTTTCTCGATCTAATAGATGTATCTGTTTATATATGTATGAATATGTAACAGATGCTAGAACCGTATATGGCTAAGTGGAACTCATCATAAAAAAGACAAGATATTTTTGTCGTTTAATTTCAAGAACAATGTCATTTTTAAGATATATATATATATATATATATATATATATATATATATATATGCATTAATTGACATGTATTTGAATTTACGGTGGTAGACAGCATAAAGTAGTTGGGTGGCTCCATGATTGAGTTCTTCTTATTCTTGACCCTACCTTTTTTTTTTTTTTTTTAGGTCCCTACTTTTTATTTGTAATGAAAGTGAGAAAGAAAGTGAAGAGGCTCCTCTGATGCCCATCATTCATTTCTCTTACAAAGTGGGTTCTCTTTCTATTATAAGGAGTAAGAGTACACCATAAATGGCATGAAAATCATTACTCCTTATCTTTGGGCAAGCTACCACGAACTCCCTTTTTATTTTTTTATTTATAAATATTTATTATGTTTGGTTTCATTTCATTTTTATGAATTGAACTTATAAAAATATTACTATGATAATCCGAGTATTACCTTAGTTGGTCTAAGATTTTAGGGTTTAATCCAATAGTTTTTAGTTCAAGTTCCTTTAAAGACATTAGAGGTTTACTCGATTATTAACTTCAAGACTTCATAAGATTAGTTAATATGCATGTAAGATGATTCGAATATTCATGATTATCAAAAATTTACTATGATAATGTTATTAAAAGCTATTTTTAACTTATTTAAAGTTTATTTTAATTTAATCAAAATTTTATTTATAAATATTATCGTTAATTGAATCGATTTTAGCTTCGATTAAAGCAAAAATCATAAAGATAATTCTAAACATGATTTTAAACTTTTAAGGTGACGAATGTATGAAACTAACTTTAAAGTGTAAGTTTCGAATCTATATTTTACTTTTTATTATGAATTCATGTGAAAGTAAGATTATTGAGGATCATCATCCGTTTCTGGCTTTAACATTATATTCCACTGAATTTAAATATTATCATTTTTTGCCTTCTTGGTGAAGAAAATATTATCATTTGACTTTTTCTTTTTTTTCTTCTTTAAGGATGCAATAATAGTTTCTATTTATGTTGACACTTGAGCAACTACAAGACTACATAGTACTGTTGGAAGTTTAAGAAGCAAATTAAATTATGTGAAAAAAATAGGTATTTTAGATATGTGTTGTGTCCCATTCACCTCACCCATCATGTTAGTAATCTTAGCATATATATATATATATATATATATATATATATATATGTATGTATGTATGACTTCTTTACCACAACAACTAATAGGAGTGGCTGCTGCATATACAACAATTTGAACTTTGACTCCACTTTCTTGAGACATCTCATCCATCAAAGGCAGCCTAATTGCCCCCACTTAGTTTCATCTTTGGAGCTGTAACCATTGCTTTATGGTCTCAATTAGTGGCTACCCCACAAAATATTAATTTAAATGATAATAATTTTTACGTAACTTTATTTCATTCGGGGCGGATCTAGTTGGTACCCAATGGAAATAATTGTTTATTGTATTTAATGGGAATCAAACCCAAGTTATAAGTTTTACCTTTACTAAACTATGTAAGTATTAAACCATTAAGGTTGAAACTCACGTTTATAAATTTGATAAAACTTATATTACTTAATCTTGTCCCCATTGAAATTGAATCTTGGCTCAACCATCGACTACATTAATACGTAATTTTGTTAATAAGTGAAAATTAAGAAACAGTAATAGTATCTTGCATGCAACACTTTTTTTTTTTGTTGACAAAGAACTTAAACATATAGAATAGTAATTGTATCTTGCATGCAATACTATGAATTCAAATTTGCTCTTTTAATAAATATAAAAATTTAAAATTATGGAAATACTCACATGTATATTGAGTTTTACTTTTAAAAATTTTAATTTGACTTTATAAAAAATTAAATTATCAAGTGATGGACTAGTTATGTAGTTTCAAATTGCCATCTCTCACTTCATCATGTTAAACTTATGAGTAAAAGATGAAATCATTAAGGAATAGACTTTAGCTAATACCTTGACACCACATTCGACGGCTAAAAATATGTGCATATAATATCCATTATTTCTTTAATAATAATTAAGTAGTATAAACCTTTGATAACCCGAAACGACAAAAAAAATATTGAAGTTAACGTCATGTCATATAAAATAATTTTTGGTCTTAGAACCTTTAATCTTATTCAATGACTAACAATATTAGGTTAAAAAGCATATACAAATCATGGATTCCTTCTCAAACATATGCAAATTATATAACGTGTAATATTTTTAAAGAAAATGCCCCAATTGAGAAACTTTGAATGAATTTCATAAATGTTAGTCTCATTTTATCTCAACTTTCTTTTCTACTCGCTCATTTTCTATAAGAAACGAGGGGGTGATTTTTGACATTTTTTAGAAATTTCGCCGTTTTGTTACAATATTTTGTGTCATTGTTTTGATATGATATTTTGTTTTTTATTATCTTATTATAATATTTTATTTATGTGTGGACGAGATGACAAAATATATATAAAGACGTACAATAAATCAGATTATGATTGTCATTATGTTAAAAACTTAAGTCTTATATTTGTATTTTAATTATTATAATATTATCAAATTTATAAGCTTTTAATATATTTATTATATTATTAACTTTAATATTATTTAATCTTTTATGATTCGTAAGGATTTAGTACATGTGATTGAATCAATGTTTGCATTATTGGTTGAATCAATTTTTTTTTTTTTTTTAAAGAAAAAGAATTTCACAAACACATCCAACTCCGTACACACAACTTCACCCCACAAGAGGGCAGCAGCATATAATTATAAAGAGCAGAGGCAGGCTGACTAGTTCCTGGTACTTGGCATATGTATTAAAAACAATGGTCCAGTTCTTCAGGGGGACTACCTCCCGGAATTGCCACGTGATTTGCTCAGTCTTTGTCTTCTCTGCTCCCTTGTCTTCTGATCTTACTCATATCTTTCAAATCTTTCAGCTAATAATCAAGATAGTGATGTATGGAACTTTAATACATAATGTATTCACAAGATGCCCAAACTAAATAATTTTTTTTACTACTCTTTCCATTTAATAGATGGTCACAAAAATTTAGATGTGATGCCACCATCATAGTAGGTAGGCCATGTTGCCATATGATTATCACCCCATGTATTAACTGCCCAACTGTACCAAAAGGCTCCATACCCCCATGTTCTTCATGAACCCCACTTCTTTTTTTACAAAATATGCTGGAACCCAGGTCATTTTTCTTCTTCAAAAGGAGGAAAAAAAGGTAGTGTAATTAACTTGTATGTCTGAATTGTTACTGTTTGTTTCTAGGGAAAGTTTGATGGATTTAGCAGGTGAAACATGTGGTGTAATCTTAGAGGTAATCTTAGAGGAATAGTGTGATCTGCCTTGAGGTGGGGTTGAAGTAATTAATTATATATTTTTCATATGGGGGTGAATGGGATGGTTTGTCAGTACACTATTTTCACTACTTTGACTTTGATTTTAATGTTGATCATACCAGTGGTAATGAGTAATGACAAAACATATATATGTTAGGATTTTTTTTTGTTTGTTTGAAAAGAAAAAAGAAAAAGAAAAACAATGGACTTGCCCTAGGTGGTAATCTCAAGGCCTGCATAAACACTACAAACTCATATCTTTATATGATAGTGTGGGCATGCCTCTCTTCCTAGTTTAGCTTCCAAGAAAATAGAGAAAAGAACATGGAAAATGAAAGAGGAAATTGCTTTTCCGAGAGGAATCTTTTGATGGAATTGTGAAGTAGAGGACCCCAAGATGTTAGAAAGGAGTGAAAAGTGAGAGAGGATCAGAAACCAGTGAGGCAGAGAACAGGATATTTATTTTATAAAAAAAAGAAGAAGAAGAAAACAAGAAAAAAAAAAAAAAAGTAGGCAGAGGAAGTTAGAAACCCATGTGCACTTCTGTTCAATGAAATGTTTCACCCAACTATTAAGGGGCAGGCACTATCATATTATCTTGAATAAGTCAGATGGGTCCTGTATAGCTTTTTACAGCTTTTTGTGCATGTGTGTGTTACAGATAGAGAGAGAGAGAGAGAGAGAGAGAGAGAGAGAGAGAGAAAAGTCTTTTTGTGCATGTGTTTGTGGAGAGTTTTCTAGTTTTTAACGGTGGGTGAGTAGGGAGGGGAGTTGAACCAAGACAAGGATAAGTCATGTGTGTGATTTTTGTGGATATGAAGGTGCACTCTCTGGTTGTAGTTGTCTCTTGATATATACCTTTTTGGGTAGGGCTGGATTTTGAGAAAATGATTAAAATCTTGACATTCTCCCTTGCTTTCTAATACTACTGTCTGATTTTATTCAGTTGGAAATTAAATAAATTTTTTAATTTCAATTCTTGTTCCCACATATTTAGTAGTACAAGCTCATCATCTTTTGAAAAATATAGGACTGGTTTGATTTCCTTATTTGAAAAATGTTCTAAAGAACAGTTTTTCAAAACATTATAGTATTATTTGAAAATTGTTCTTATTTATCTAAATTTAGTATTTTTTGTGGTTTTTATATTTTATAGAACAAAAAATATATATAGAAACCGTGTTCTCTCTATTATCTTTATTCTCTTTGTTTTTAAGAATAGAAAATAATTTTCAAAAATAAGAAATAAATAAGCCTATAGTAACAGCCGGATTCTTAACCCTTCATCATCATGATTGTATGATCAATTGCAAAAAATCATAAAATTAATTTTTAGAAATATTTTTAATAAAAATAATGGTCTGATTAGTATCATAGTTTATTGTTTATTTGCAGAAAGATGTAAATTTAGTGGTAAAAGGCAAAAAAAAAACCCCCAAACCTCAATGGAGCAGAAAGGTGCATGGCAATGGGGATGGAATAAACCTCTTTGTGCAAAAAAGAAAAGAGACTTTTTGAATTAGATGTATGAGAGTGAGACTGAGTGTTGATTCCCCACAATAGAATATTGACAAAAGGCTTTTTCAAAAATGATCATATGGTGTCTACTGTCTAGTCTCTTTACTTGGGTCAGAAAATTCAAAATTTAATCTCATTCTCATCTAGCTAGCTTCTTCGGGTTCAATTTTTGGCTTCTTTTTGGATCCTTTTTGGAACCCTTTTCATTTTTTTAAGTGGATAATTTGACGCACATTTGTGAATTTCAATAGCATCTCTTTGTTATTTAAGCAAGTGGATATTATGAAAGAGACTTAATTATCATTAAAAGTGTCGAGATATAAATATACCAATACAAGGACACAATAGTAAAAACATAAGGTAAAGAAAAAAAATCTTAAATATACTCTAATACTAAATACGAGAATCCTAAATATACTATCGTACGCTCCTTCAAGATGATGTACCAGAAATAATATAAATTTTGTTATATAAGGAAAAAAGGTGAGGTTGAGATAGAGATTTGGTAAGAAGTGCATGTTAAGGCGGGTCACGGCGAGCGTGGCTCGGACGGCGAGGCAGGGTCGTGGAGCAAGTGATGTCGATCGCATGAGTGTTTCCACTTGCCCGATAGTAAAATCTGAATTGGCGGAAGTAGGTGGCGCTAGAGGTTGTCAGGAAACGGGGTAGGCGGGATTTACGTTGGATAAGAGGACCAGCAATGACGATTTACGTATTGCGGGTTTGTTTGCGATGGCCACTTGTGTACGATCTTCGGCCTGGTGGAAGCGAGCAACGGTTCGTTGCTTTGTAGAACTCTAGGAGATTGCATTAGCACCAAGGAAAATGAGAAAAGCACCTTTGGAGGTATGATCATCTGGGTTACCAACCAAGTATGCATCCGAGAAACCATGTAAGGTTTGAGGAGTGTATGCAAGAAGATGGATACTAAGGGATCTTATGCCATTAAGATAACGAAGCAGACGTTTGACCGCTCTCCAATGGTGTTCGGGTGGTGCATGCATAAACTGAGAGAGTTTATTCATGGTAAAGGAAATATCTAGTTGATTCATCCGAAGATGTTAGAGGCCACCAACCACCTGACTCATGGTGGCATTGACCGACGTAGTAACATCATTGACAGTCAGAGAAGTACCTACGGTAAGTGGTGTAGAGACGAGTTTGGAGCTGAGCATGTTATGTTTGCTTAGAAGACCAATGACATTCTTTTGTTGAGATAGTAGAAGACTCGAGGAAGTAAGTAGAACCTCAATTCCACAAAAGTAAGATAGTATCCCGAGATCCTTGGTGGAAAATTTAGAGTCAAGTTGTCGAATAATAGTATCGATCAGTGAGGGTCACTACCCGTAATAATCAAATCATCAACATAGACCAGGAAGTAGAGAAGTGCATTACCGCGGGAGTAAACTAAGAGAGATGAGTATGCACGGGATGTGACAAAGCCGAGAGAGCAAGAAAGTATGGAGCTCCTAATACCAAGCTCAGGAAGCTTGTTTGAGCCCATAAATAGCCTTATGTAATTGACAAACATGATGTGGATAATCAGTCATGCGCATGCCTTGCGGCTGCACCATATAGACCTCCTTGGAAAGATGCCAATGGAGAAAGGCATTATTTACATCAAGTTGGCGAATGCCCTACTTATGGTTGAGGGCAATGCTAAGCATGGTATGGATCATGGGATTGAAAGTCTCGTGAAAGTCAATGCCCGGTTGTTGCTGAAAGCCTTTAGCAACAAGGAGAGCTTTATACCATGCAATAGAGCCGTTAAGATTTTGTTTAATGCGAAACACCCATTTGTTGCTCACTATATTCTGCCTCGGGCTCGGGGGAACTAGAGTTGTGACGGCCGTATTCTTGCGTACTGCTTGAACCCGGCCAAACGGACAGGGACGTTGTCCTCACTTTTTTTTTTTTTTTGAATCATTGAATTATCCAAATACAATTACTTTTCCAAACGCGATTAGTACTCGTGAAAATATATATACGTAAATACCACTTTAACATAAAGGGGCCCATCATTTGATCACAAAACTATTTTTTCATTCGATGTGGCATTTCATGCCCATTTGGTCCATTTCCCACTTTTATATAATGTGGCATTATTATCCGTTTTCAATATCCAAATATTCAGAACATGATCAGAGTTCAATTTTCACAATAGTTTTTGTACAAAATGAGTCAAATAATTTCATGTATGCATGTGAAGCTTTACTTATCCTATGTGTGACTTTGACGATGACTCTGATTCACTACTGTTTACATCTTCGTACCTGTTCACTCGGTACCGTATGATGATAAAAACAACGTCTTTAGCGTTTTAAATGCATTGATTTACATGCGAGTTCTCTTTTCATTTTATTTTAACACAAATCATCGACTTTTCTAAACGTACTTTTGAACCTTATTGGTATTCATTTACAATACAATACGCATATATATATATATATATATATATATATATATATATATATATATATATATATATATATATATATATATATATTCTTTTTCATATACATTTCATTTACAATTCATTGATCATTCAAAATATGCACTTTGCACTTTCATATGCAATAACTCATTTAAAACTCAAATAATGTATTTCTAAATATTGCTTATCATTTGCCCTTAAACTAATTTGTGATGTTTTGATTATTGTAGGATAAACGGAATCATTTTGTGCGGTCCTCTTGAAATTGTATTTAGATATAAAAGGTTCTCTTTCTGATGCGATTATTGAGGCTGTGGCGGGTGGTAAAAATCATTTGTGAAACATTCTGAATCTTTGTCCACATTTGGGCTACGGATCGAATGACACTACATTAAGTTGATCACATCTTCTTTAGTTTGATCCTTATTGGTATACTGATCTATCCTTAACTTTCAGATATGACGGATAACATTCTATTAAGGGCATTAAAACTGATCATAAGGGAATTTACAATAATATGGTATATACATTTATAATCAAATAGCACATTTCAATACTCATACACAATTTTTCTGACAATCATTTCACAATCAATTTTCTTAAATCCTTAAAATAAATCGATATGCATTTTGTGAAAATCATTTCAATAATTGCGCAAACAATTTTGATACTTGAAATAAGAAGAAGAATAAAGGAAACTGACAAAGGTTGTGTATGATTCCTATCCTTGGAATCTCAACTTCAATTCAGGTTTTCCTCGTCACCAACCCCTAATCCATCACAATTAGAGAACAATATCAATTGACTTATTTAGGTTTCTCATTAGGGTTGTTTTCTGTACCTTTACTTCAATTTTTTGGAACAAATGGCCATATTTACAACTTTCTTCAGTCATTGTTCTACATAAATTTATTTTATTCAGAAATTATAATCATCCAATTTGGAGCACCGAAGCTCCATACTTTTCTAAATGTCAGGATATTACATTTTGTATGAGCGAATTTGCCCAAAGCAGGGCTCCTTTTGAAGCGAATATATAGATTTAATGGGGTCAAATTGAATATACTTATTTGGAAAATTTGTTTTCCTATAAGTCTAGTTTACTAGAAATTTGAATCGCTAAATTTGGATGGTGAGCTGAAACTTATGGCCTAAATACTAAAATGTTAGAAGCCACAGCGTGTGAGGCGAGAGGCAAGAATTAATGAAACGGATCCTCACTTTGAAGAATTTCTGGGTCCAATAGGGTCCAAATTTGAATATACTTATTTCAAGGAGATTCGTTCTTCTAGAAGTCTAAATTACCAAAAAATTGAATAACTCAATTTGGATGAGTTATAATGGGGATTATAGCCCAAGAAACAAAAGCATGGGTTTGGAAAATTTTGACAACATCTTCCCTAAAACCCCAGCATTTCCTTTATACAACATACCTCATTTAGGACCACAACCAAATAAAACAACCAAAACAACTTAGAGCAACTCTTAGAGCTTATCTACAACCAATAAAAACACTTTATTCCAATTTGGGTTTCATTAAACTCAACTATTAGGAAAGGGGTTGAGTTTGATTTCATACTAGCTAAATCTTTGATTCTTCAACACTAATCTTCCTTCTTACTCTTGATCCCACCTTAATCCTTCCTCCCCCTCTTCTAGACAAAGATACTGTCCTTCTCCCTCTCTCTCACAGCAGAAACGCTAGCCCTTTCTCTCAAATTCTTTTGTCAAATGTGCAAAATACCTCGAAGATAATGTTGGTCTTTAATCAAAATCCTTCACTAAGCCTTGTTTGTTGCCATGAAACCCTCCTTTTCGTTTTTCATTTTAAAGCTTCATTCGCTTCATTTTTAATACAGTTTATGACCCTTGGGTCCTCATTTGACATTTTTACCAAATTTATCTAACTCTTGTATAATTTTCTCATTTGTTGTTTTTAGCAATTTAAACACCGAAAAAATACAATTTAATTTATTTTATACTCTAAACATGTTATAAAACTGTTAGAGTATTTTGACGTTCTGAGCTTCAGTACCATTTTCAAATAGAGCACCATATTCTTCTACTGTCGTCGTAACCACTTGGGGTCTGAGAGCAGAGGCTGACGGTGCATGGTTCAATGAAAGGAGGAATCATGGTAGTGAGGCCATATTTTGGGTTGGGTTTAATGATGACATTTTTATCATGAGTTTGCATGGGATGACGATTTAGTGGGGGAGAGGAAGAGGGTGGGAAAGGAGCCAGACTTAATAATCGACCTTTGCTTGGTGGACGAGGGTTAGGGATGCAGGTCGAGGCGAGTGAGTCAGGATTGGGTGGGTGAAGGTGAGAACCTGATGGTTGGGGCGGGGCCGGCGGTATGGGTGGGGAGATTCGGGTTGAGCCTGGTGGATTCGACTCGAGGCGGGAAGATGTGGGGTGATGGTAGGGGTCGACAGGTCGGGCGGGGTCGGAGTGCAAGTGGGGGGGTGTGAGATGGTACAAGGTGAACAACCAAGCGAGGAGTGCAGAGTTTGTGTCTATTACCGGTGTGGTTGAGGGCGATAGAGACGCGAACGAGAATACATTTTTCATGAACTTGACATGACGGGACACAAAAATTTTTTTGAGAGTAGGGTCAAAACAAAGAAAGACACTCTAAGTGAGGGAGTAGCCGAGAAAGACACAAGGACTGGATTTGGGATTGAGTTTGTGGGAAGAAGAATAGGGACGCAACCAAGGAAAGCATAAACAACTAAAGACACAAAGTTTGGAAGGGTCAGGAGCTCTATTGAATAACTTTTCAAACGAGGAACCAAGAAAAAGACTAACTTTAGGCATTCAATTAATTAAATAGACAACTGTAGCAAAGGTGTATGGCCAGAAGGTTAGAGGAATGGAGGCCTGATGTAAGAGAGTGAGACCGTTTCAACAATGTGCCGATGCTGGCATTCAGAGTACCCATTATGTTCAGGAGTGTGGGGAGGTGTAGTGAGATGGGTGATACCATGGGTTGTAAGGAAAGACCGAAGAGTTAAAAATTCGCCCCATTATTTGTGTTAAGTGTTTTAATGGTGGTAGTTTTCAACAAGGTGCTTGAAGGTGACAAAGGTTGAATAAACATATGACTTACAATGTAACGGGTAAAGCTAGATGTACTTTGTGAATTGGTCAACAAAAATAACATAGTAGTGAAAAGCATCAGAAGAGGAAATGTGTGAGGTCCAAACATCAGAGAAAATGACATCAAGAGGGGAGGAAGAGGCAATGCTTGATTTAACAAAAGGTAACTTGTGACTTTTGTTAATATTGTAGGGGTTACAAGAATTAGAACATAAATGTTCTTCAGGAAAGGAAATACTTAAAACACTAAGAAATTTGCGAAAATTTGGCAAAGACAGGTGATTAAGACGACTATGCCACATGGAGATAGCACAAATCGAGGATCGAACCTAAGAGGATAAAACTAAAGTGGAAGACTGAATGGAAACATACTTTAGCCAGTAATAGACACCATCTCTAGGTTATCCGCAAACCAGGGTGACCCCCCGTGTAACAATCTTGCACTTGAAAGAAAGAGTAAAAAAATAGGAAATTAATAAGGTTATCGGCACAAAGGGCGGAAATCAAGATGATGTTTTTATACATGGCAGGCACATGTAGCACATTGTTAAATAATAATGGAGTTGGGAGAAAGGTAAGGGAGAAAGAGCTAATGTGAACAATAGATAAACCTGAACCATTACCAATAATAACATCGTCTGAGGTCATGTACAACTCATGAAGAGCCAAGGCGGCAAGATCTGTGGTCATATGGTGAGAGGCACCCGAATCAACTACCCAATCCAGAGGATGACCAGGAGTAGAGTAATGGACTGTAGTGTGGGCATAGGGGGTAGTGAAGGTAAGGCGCAGAGCTCGAGCAGGGGTGGGAGGGAGAGATGCAAGTGCAGACGTGGATAGACAACTGCATTACTGAGCAGAGTGCTCAGTTACATCACAAATTTGACAATGCCCGAGGTAGCGACTATGCCTGAGCTGGGTCGATGGAGCTGGATGTCATGGAGATACTAGAGGAGCATGCTCGAGGTAGGGACCATGTCCAAGTTGAGTCGAAGGAGCTGATCGGTATTATGGGGAGGGGGTGGTGGTGGGGATGTCAGGTCGGGTTGAAGGTTGTTGAGATCGGTTATGGTTCCGTCCACCACGAATACAAGCAAAGTAACTAAGGCAGTGGCCGGAGTGGAGGTGGGCGGTATTGAAGGAAGAGAAAGTTGCAGTTGTTGTAACTAAGTAGGTGTTGAGCAATTTTCAAAGGCCAGCAGGGTTTCCACGAACTTGTAGGAGCATCGGATAAAGTTCGGTATCTTAGAAGACAAGTCCGTTCAAGACACGGATGGAGAGTTCATCAAAGTTAGCAAGAATATTCATAAGAGCAAGAGAGTCAATGTTGTGTTTGACATCTTGCATATAGTTGGTAATAGTTCGATTACCTTGCTAAGGGCTGGCAAAATTCTGGCAATTGACCATGATTCGTTTGTGCGAAGGAGAGGCATACGACTTCTCGAGAGTGGTCCACATAGCTCGAGATGTGGTGGAGGTAGAGATAAACTGCATTAAGGTGGTAGATACAAACCCAATAATTGCATTGAGAAGCAATTAGTCTTGTTGGAGCCAAAGAATATGATTTGGATTTGGGGACGGGGCATTGGTATTGGGCAGAGTTATCACCACCGAAGGACATGACTTTGAGCCGTCGACGAAGCCAAGTAAATCATACTAAAATAGGAGAGATGTGAATTGGAGTCGCTACATCGTATAATTCGTGACTGTTAGTCTTAGCAGTGCTTGAGTACTGACATTGAGAACGATCAAGTTCTGAGGCGAACGAGAAGGAGACACGACGACAATGGTGGAAGAAGATTAGGTCGAGTCGTTGGGGAAGACGAGGGCTAACAAGAAGGTGGATCATGAGCTTTGGCGGCGGAAGCGGCCAGGGCGGCAATTAGGGTTTGCTATTATTAAGCAGAGGCTTTGATATCATATTATGAAATAGACTTAAAAAGTGTTGAGATATAAATATATCAATACAAGGACAAAATAAGTAAAAACATAAGGTAAAGAAAAGGAATCCTAAATATACTCTAATACTAATTAAGGGAATCCTAAATATACTCTAATAGTGAATTCTTCCTTAACCGATATTTGAAACAGAATAATGTTTTTTATTTTTGTAGAAAAAAAAAGAATTCAATTGTATTGATTAAAGGAGTGTTTGGAAAAATTATTATTTTTCATTTGAAGGTATTATTATTATTACTTAATTTTATTAAAACTTGCCTTACATATCATAATATTTTTTAAACTCTTGAGGCCTAGTTCAAGTGGTAAAAGGGTCGGAAAAGGCAACGAGAGATCCAAGTTCGAATTCTTAAAAGAACATGTTACTACAAAGAAATATACAAAGTCAATAGAGGTAAAAAAACAAACTTTTAAAAAAAGAAGTTAGGGAAAGAAAATAAATAGAAAAAATATAACTTGCTTATATATATGTTATTTCAAATCAATTTAATTTATTTTACCACTTTTATAAACAAAATTAAGATTGTGTTTAGTTCCTGAAACGTATTAAGAAAAAATGTTAAGAAATTGGCTGTCAATTGAAAAACCTCAACAAAAAATATAAACAAAATTACTCATAAACTAACATACTTTTAATTTATATAATCTTTATATTAATGAGTTAAAATAAAGGAAATAGTTTGAAGTAGTAAATGAAAATAATCTATTGGATTTAAATCTAATTTTATTTTCCTTCATTTTTCTTTATTTATATTTTTCCTATCTATTTTCTTTCCCTTACATTTCTCTCAAATTTTCTAAGAACCAAATATAACCTACAAAAATTTTGTTTTGAAAGAAACTAAATAATTTTAAAACCTATATATTTCTAATTATTTTTATATTTTTATTATAAAATTAAGCACAAAACATAAAATTTCCTTTAACATTTTTTAAATTGTTTGATACTTTCTAGAAGCCAAATGTAACATTAAAATAGTTGTAGTTTTTCATGATGAAGCCCATGCCTTGGGCCAAACCCATAATGAGGTAAGTCCAACCCAAATAATCTTCATATATATATATATATATATATATATATAGGCCACGGTGGAACTCTATATTCAAGTCTTTGTCAGTCTGTCAATTCTGAAATGACATAAGAAGCTGGTTGGTAATGCCCATCAAATCATATTGTAACCACAAATTCTAATAAAAAAAAAAATAAAAAAAAAGGGTTGTAGATGGAAATAATTTTTTTGAAAAAGGAAATTTATTAAATTAGTTTGAAAATTAAATTAATTATTAAAATAATATGTAATATTATTTTCATGATATAGTAATTAAAATATAAAATTTAAGCTTTAAAAGCTGTCAAAAAATGGTTATGTCGCAATTTAATTGGTTTTAATAAATCTGGCCTTGTACGTTGGTAATTGGTAAAACATTATATTAAAATTTGTGAAAGTCGTTCATCATAGATAACGACGTTTGATAATTATAATTAAATTAATGGGTATTAAATGATAGCGATTATTACGTATTACTGTAGTCTTTATTTTAGTTTTTAAACTAATTTAATAATTTAAAAAAAGTTATTTATGTCTAAAACTAAAAAAGAGGGTAATATTTCTTACGCATCTGATTTTTATTCTTACAAAAAAAATAAAAATAAATAAGTTTCACATTTTTTAATGTTAATTTCAAATATGTAGCACTAGAATTTTGATGCCAAATGTTAGTAAATGCATCAAAGGAAGAGATATATTTTTGTTATCCCCTAGTCACATTAAGTTTATTTATTTATTTATTGAAACCTCAAATCCCATAGATTGACAGTTTGAAAGTGACAGATTTATGTTCATGGTGTCATCTTTTGCACTAGTTTTCAAATCAATATAATGCTCCCCCAGGCCCACTGCACCCAAAGAAAAGAAGTACTGACGAAACTATTTTTCTGTTTTAACTCAGTGGATCACACCATAAAATGGAAAGTTAAAAAGGGTAAGCAAAGAGTATCAAATGAATTCAATCACCATCTTCCCTTATGAATTGACTGAGTTTACTCCCAAAAAATAAAAAATAAAATAAAAAAATATTAAAATAAATGCAACAGTTTCCTTAGTCCTGTATGTATCTATCTAGATTCAATGCATCAGCAAATTTCAATTTGCATGGTTTTTTTTTTAAAAAATTGGTCACTAGGTGACATGCCCATTTTGTATCTCTTCTGCATCAAAATAAAGTGGTGTTGTCGGATGATGGGCCCACTCTAGTCCCATCGGACAATTGGGTTAATTTGTCCCCTTCAATACGTTTAGTCTTGCTATTGTTGGGTAGTCAAAATTATTGATAGTCAAAAATGCGAAAATGAGATGTTAATGGCCCCTTTGGTTCCGGTCTTTAAAAAGGAACAAATTTTGAAAACACATAAAATTATTCTTATTATTTAAATTTAATATATTTTATATTTTATGTTTTAAAACATAAAAAAAAACCTAAAAACTAAATGAGTTTTTTTTATTTTTCTTGTTTTTTTAAACAAAAAATAGTTAAAAAAAAAAAAAACCAAACATGTTTTAAGAGTTAAAGTCATTATATTTTTTACATTAAAATATAATATTTTGTTATGATCAAATCAATAAAAACTATGATTTTAGTGAAATTATTGCCTTTAGGCCTACTTAGTATAAGACTTTAAAAAATTAAGTAGAATTTTTTAGTAAAATTTTTAGTTAGGGTTGATTGGTAATTAAATTAAAATGTTTTTAATTTTTTTTTGCTTTAAGCATGCAAATCATCTTTAATTATTGGGTTTAGTTATAAAAAAATTCGTTTTTATACTTATATAATTAAATAATAATTTTATTTATTAAGATATATATAAATTAAAATTTTATTTAAAAAAATATAAATTTTAAGAAATAAAATTACTATTTAACATCGTAAAACTCGTCTTCTCAACCTTTAATTATTTAATCAAATTAATGCATGCGGTAGACATGTCAAATTGGGATTTGTCACATCTGTTATCGTTTTTTTGAGCCAACATGACACTGATGCAATTATTGAAAAAATAATTGTCCAACCCCAAACATATTTGTTTTTAGATATTTTGCCCGATTTGTTTTGTTCCATTTGTTGGAAATTTTAAATGTTAAATAAAAAAAAGTTGTAATTTAGTCTTCATCAGCTTGTTCATATTCAAGTTTGAGATTTGATAGTTTCCTTTATCATGTTATAATATATGAATAATTGTTTTTATTCATTCATTTAATCATTTGGTTCTAATTTTTTAATTTTAAAATACTAGTTAATGTTTTATTTTAGATACAAAACTATGTATCTACAATTATATACTAATATAATTATTGTTGTTACCTCTTTTGCTAGATTGTACAATCTGTTTTCTATTTCAGAATGTGCAATTAATTTTTATCATTATTGTTTTAATTTGAAACCCTAAAACTTTTTCACTTACTATTTTAGGCTTCTTAATTTTAATAATGGATTGTTGATACTTAGGATAATGTGTCAAAAGAACTTGCCAAGAAAATTGTAATATAACTAGTATTAGTGCATACCTCATCGCTAGGTTCTATAATAATACACATGGAATTAAAGCTAGATTGTTTTATGATATTTAAATTTGTCTTATATTTATTATAACATTGGTACATGTCGGTTTGTTTGTTTTTTATTTATTTATTTTGGCTTTTTCAGTATTCATCTTGTTTTTTTTTTCTTTTTTTAAATTTTTTATGACTTATTGCTAAATTTATGAAAATTTTCAATAATGAAAAAAATCGAATATTCATTTTTGGTTTTTAAGGCACTTGTTTGGTTGAAAGATTTTGATTATCACAGTGAATATGAAAATTTTAATTATTAATCTTTGGATTTCGTTTTCAGAAAATACGTTTCGTGCTTGAATTTGATTGAAATAAAGAATAAGAAAATCGGATTTGTAAGCAATTTTGAAAATGAAGTTATAAAATGTTGAAAATAAAATCCATGTTTGATTTAATTCGGCAAGGGAAAGCGCGATAAAAGCAGTTTAAGTTAAGTATATAAAATGTTGAAAATAGTGAATTCGTTTTAACTTGTTTTGAATTTTGTTTTAATACAATTACAAATGTAAACGTGTTTTTTAACTGTTTCGAAAGTTTGAATAACGAGAAAATTTTACTCTTAAGCGAGTAGCAATGTTTTTTAAAATGTTTTAAATATTAAAATATGATAAAATCATATCTTTATGATAAAATTAAAACTAATCATTTTAAAAAATTGGACCGATAAGCTGAGCGGAAAAGTTATCGATTCATGATTCATTGGATTAGATAAGCGGTTGAGCCCAGGTGACATATCATATGTTATTATTATTTTTAAATTTTACAATATTTTGAATGTGCTATTACTTTTATATAAATAAAGAATTTTAAATACCATAAATTTTAAATATGGAAATATATTAAAAATTGAAGAAACTTATTTATATAAACATATCTTAATTAGTAGTAATATATGAATTTTGTTGATATAAAATAATCGCGATAATAGCAGCAGTGGTAGAGTGATTCGGCGCATGGCTTATATCATCACATGTTCGAATCCCAGTGAGGCTTTGTAGTTTTTTGATTTTTTTAGTTCTGACGCCCACAGCACTCAAGCGAAAATGGCGTCGTTTGATGAAATCGTGAACGATGTCGTTTGCGCGAAAAACAAAAAAATGGGAAGCGACATTTCGGTTCGCACTAGAACCCGGTCGGTTCGTCCTGACCGATCAGCCGGTTTGAATGGTTCATTCGATTGGTCGCAAGCAGCTTTTCGCAGTTCATGAGATCGGTTTGTGGTCGATCATTGTCGAGCAAATTGGATTGATCAATCCGATTCGGTTTTCAAAACATTGATTAAAACCCTCATGATCCGTTTCATGCTAATTGCGAAAAATCATGTGTTTTTAAAATTTTATTTAAAATTTTAGATAAAAAACTAAGGGCATGTTTGTTTCATGTTTTTTAAAATTGTTTTCTATTCTAAAAAAACAAGAAAAACAGGAAGACATATGTTTGGTTTCCTAATTTTATTTTGTTATGACAAAACACAGAGAACACAAAAAACAATAAATTTAAAAAACAAGAACAATTTTTCAAGAACACAAAAATAAAGTTCTTTATGTTTTCAAAATCAACAACCAAATAGACCCTAAAAAATTAATTTATTTATTTAGAAAAAAAAAAGACAAACAACGAAAAACTTAATCTTATCAAGTACTACTCAAAACAAAAGTTCAACTCAACATTAAGTAAAGAAGTAAAGACCACCTAAGTGATAATAAAAAGTTAGTAATGTAATATTGACACACTCATATTTGAATTGATAACGTATGGAAGAAGAACATGAAAAATATCTATATTTTTTTAAACTTCACTTTCCTTTGTTTCGAAAGAGAAGAGTAGTGAAGTATAAAACCTGCCTTTTTCTCATCCTTCTCAACTTTTGGCAAGACCATGTTGAATGTACCCCCACCAAATGAATACCTCAATTGACATTTATCATCAACCTTACAAGAAAGTAGGTATATGAAAAAAAAATACACTTAAAGGAATCATTAATTTCATGCAAAGTCTACAAGAAAAAAAACTGGTCCCATAATTGGTAAGCAAGTTATAACAAAGTGTTAGAGAACCAATGCTTCCTTCCAAATCCCAACCCCCCATCAAACACCCTCAACATGGGGGCAATCCTACAATTCACAACCAAAAAAAAAAAAAAAACCAGTGTCGGTTCAGTATGTGAAAATGAATGACCTATGATGTATGATAAAGACATAGTTTATCACAAGAGTTGGAAGTATCTGCTGGATTTTGCAGTATAATGAACAAAGCCAAGGCATGGGGTTGAGGCACCCACATGGGTGAGACACCCTTTTTATGGGCAGACATTAAGAAGATGGGGGCAGAGCCTATATTTCTCTATTCCCCATTTTGATACTATGTGGAAATCAGCAATTTCCATGGCTTAATTAAAGTTGCTTGACTTATGGATTTATTGAAGACACCCCAAGAGCCATGGGTCCCAACCCAAGTGTTACGCCTTTGAGTCCCTACAAACCTTGGAGGTTGTATTTGTCTGTGGCCATAAATATCTTATTACCCAACTCCATTTTTAAATGTAATTTGTTGCACCCATTACATTAAATTCAACCCTATCCATTGGGTTTTGGTGCTCAAAAGGTAAACCAACAATTTGGATGAAAATGATTATTGGTTAAAAATAAAGGTTATTTGTGTTCTCTTAAAATTGTTATTGTTATCTTAATTTTATATTTTTATGTTTTAAAAACAAAAAGAAAAAAAAAAAGAAAAAAGAATCAAATGCGTTTTTCTTATTTTCTTTGTTTTTAAGGACATAAAACAATTTTAAAAAATATGAATCAAATATGTCCTATGTTATAGGGTCTTAATTTTAATTTATTTGAAAAATTATGACAAAAAAATAAAAACCAAGACAAGGTCCCATAATTTAAAAAATATTTAATATATAGACCAACAAATCTTAGATACCAGGTTGTATCTAAAGTTTGTTAGATCATTTATTAAATATTTTATTATCTTTATTAAATATTTTTAAAATTAGGAGACTTGATTAATTTAAGTTCTTTTGATTCTAATTTTTTAAATAAATTGAAATGAAGGCTACATAACATAGTTTCCTAATATTATTTACAATGATAAATCCTTTTTCACCCATTGGGAGGATACTATTTTTCCTTAAAAAAAGAAAAAAGGAAAAAAGAAAAAGAAATAATTGAAGAAAGATGAAGCTTCCTTTATGGTTGGAAGGTAACCTCCAACCTGCAATTTCTAACTTTTTTTTGGGTCAAAGTGTTGACTTAATTATGTGTGTCAGTATCACAAAAAGTTCATTACAAATAATGTCGCATTATTAACTTGTCAATAATGTTATGGTCACTCGGAAAAAAAGAAGAAGTTATATATGTATGATATTTTAAACTCGTTTTATTTATTTTAATCCTTTTATAAAATATAAAGATTAAATAATTCATTTTTTTTATATTTTCCATAATACTATGAAAACAAATATTATATATATCTTTCTTTCTTTAATACTTTTTATAGACAACCTCTACGAGTTAATGATACTATTTTGAAAAATAGTTTTCGAATGGTTCTTAAAAAAGGTTTTACAAAAATGATATTTTTTTAATTTTGATTTTGTACAGCTACTAAGACTTCTGTCCAATTCATAAGTTTTCAAAATGTTTTTAATTGTTTCTTACAAACTTTATAGAGAAAAAAAAGAAGTCATAAACATATTCATTCTAAAAGCCATTTATTTGAAAATCACAAGCTCAAAATACTGTTTTTGTTCAAAAATTTAGTTGACATGTTCTTTAAATCCCAAAAATGTTTTTTGTCATCAAAAACATAAAACCACTTTTAAAAAACAATTATCGAAAAGACCCTTGTTATGTGAACTTTTAATTTGATTGTTGCTTCAATTTGCATCATACTATAAGTGCTTCTTTTGCTTTCAATGGAATACTTACCTTATTAAAGGCATATTTTGTTTTGTATCTGTATTTCTATACGTTTTTGTTTTTATATTTATAATTGTCAACGCAGTGAAGTATTTTACACATAATAGTAGGAAGGAAACATATTAATTACTTCAGGTTTTCAGGCACATGTTGGGTAAAATCAAATATAATAAACACATAATTTTTTAAGCAATTCAACCAACTTGGGGGGGTTACAACAATTAATGATCTTGAACTTAATCCTTACTGCAAGTATAAAATTATTTTGATTCTCCAACCCTAGACCAAAAAATTTAATTACTTAAACAAGAAGGAATCTTTGCTATTCTAATAATCTGTTCAAAGTGTCAAAGATGATGTATGTAAATGGGCTTAGGTTTCTGTCTATGTCAAACTCTGGGCCCAATGTCCAAATGGGCTTAGATTTATACCCATCACATCACGTCTTTCATGGTAGCTTTCAGCATTTAAACTATTGCTCGATTCTGTTTCACTAACTCGACTCGTACCGACCGACTGAAGACCGAATGGTTCTCGAGCATCACAATGATCACTGCCGCCATGAGCCTTAATCGGACAATTTAGTCGATTTCACGACCACGATGCAGTGATAATTGTTTATTAAATTTTAATTATCTAATCCTCACTACCAGCCGAGTACTGACTATTTTAGCTCGAGTTTCAACATCCGAAAAAAGCTCGATGCTCGAGCCATTTTCGAAACAGCTTTTTAATCGGTACTGTTTCGAGCAAAATGTATCGATTTATTGATTAGATTTACACCCCCAGTGATACCCCCGTGTTAAAAGGTACCATAGTGGTACCCACCAAACAAAAAAAAATTTCAAACTCTGGGCCCAATGTCCAAATGGGCTTAGGTTTATACCCATCACATCACATCTTTCATGGTAGTTTCTAGGGTTGCACTGAAAAAGATAAATTTAGAATAAATGGTATCATAACCAAGGAAATTAAAATATCTAGAATACTTTATTATGGTTTATTTTCAGATTTTACTAAATATATCAAGAAATATCGCGATATTTTCGACAAAATATCGATAAAACGAAAAATTAACAAAATATTTTAAAATTTAATTAAATATTTATTAACTATAAAAAACATAAATAAACAAATATATACTCTGTCAAGACGATATTCATTATAATTTATCGGTAAAATTACATTAATAATATTTAAAAACCAAACGAAGATTCCATGCTGACTCCATTACATTATTCGACGGGGCGATTTCATTCGACGTAAGACAATATTCATAACAAAATCTTCAAAATATCGGTATAAATCACAAAGAAAAAAATAATTCAGAGTCAAATGAAACTCGATATGTATGGATGTGAGTTTGTAAAGAAATTCGTATGATTTTATGGGTATTTATAGAATTTTTTTGGAGTCAAAAGGCTATTGGATTGTCAAAACCATTGTGATTTAATTATAACTGCGATTTGACGCAGTTTCGTAAATACGATATATCTCCAATATTTTACCAATATATCTCCGATATTTACCTATATATTTATCGATATTTACCGATATTTTTCCAGAAATTCTAGGGTGCATGAGATATACTCTCGATATTTTGCTGGAATATTGAAAAATAATGATATTTCGCCAAAATATCGGCGATTTATAGCCGATTTTTTGGCCAATCGACTTTTGATTGGCAAAATCGTATCGGTACTGGCCGATATCCGATATTTCGACGATATGTCAGCCGATATATCTGATTTTTTGTTCCTTGATCATAACCGATTCCCGACTAACACAGATAGGCTAAGACGAGGAAGGAGAGGCTATCACTAAATTGTTTTCCATGAAAACATGTTGGTTGATGGTTGTAATGGTATGACAAGAAGATACGAATCTATCCTTGATGAAAATGGAGCCAGCATTTCCTATCACTTCCTTTTTTCTATATAATAGTAAGTACAGGATGAGAAGAACATGATAGCACTGCAACTTTTATCAAAGACCCATAACTTATCTTCTGTGAAGTTGTAGAAAGACAAGCAATAAACCTAGAATATTTCACTAAGATTTTGCAGATTTTTCAGCCAATAGGCAGGCCCAAGCATGATGGCTAGTGGGAGCTGCTATCAACTGGGCCACATGAAGTAATTTTCAACATCCTAATGGCAAGGCTCCCCCCATCCATTGTAAAGGAAATAATTTCTTGGCTGAAAGTTGATCTTGGACAGTGAAATATTTTCCATCAAAGTGTCAATCTCTCTGATATTAACTTTTTATGCCATTAAACACCAAGTACATACATCAACTATACTTGTCTGCAAACCTATCTCACATAATGCTTCACAAGATCCCTTGAAATCTTACAAACACCACTCTGAAAAGATTGAAAATTATCAGATTCTCAGTCTCTCTTCTCAACAGTTAAATACAAGACACAAGATAAAGTGCCAGCTACAGAACTGTCATCTGTTAAACTAGTTTCCTGGTACATTTTACATGCTCTAAAATGAAAGATAAGACAATGAAGTTTTTTGAAGCATCCAAAAATTTTTCCTATCCCAGTTGTGAGTTGATCCTCAAAGCTATAAATAAGATAGCTGCACTGAATGTATAATGCCTTTGTAACCTTTATAGTCAGCATACACACATCATTAGCAGTACTGAAGTTTTATTTATTTTTTGAATTATTTGCTTTTTGTTCCTTTTGTGTTAAATTTGACCTCCCTAACCTCATTCAGATGGTTCCTGTAATTGGTTCCAGAAAAACCCCACAATTCTTTTGTTAGTTTCCTCACAAAAAATTGCACAATTCTTTTGGTAGTTACATCATAAAACACCATTACTCCATCAATAACACGTACAAAATTTGTTTGCACGAGTGTTAAACATGTCCAAATGCTTCATTCATCTTATACCGACAATAACTCAAGCATATCAACAATATGTTCACCAACTTACAGGATATGCACTCCATTCACCATTGGTATACTCCTATTACTGATTCCACTATACTTATTGTGGTTGGGAGCGTTGCCACTCAGTCTTCTTTCAACTAATCAAGAGAACTTAGTGACTATCCTAAGTTTATCACCATCAGGGGTACCCCTAGGTATCAAATCATGTTATCCTAATCTTAGCTTTTCTAATCTTATGGTTGTTCTTCTCAGCATCACATAGAAGTCGCTTTTCTTTGCATCCCAATGATCCCATCGGTTCCCCATATAAATTATCACATCAAAAGGACTAGGACTTGCTACCAACTTCAACTACTGATGGTTGTGCGATTTTACACGGGGGGGATAAAGCTAATGCTCCATTCAGTCACAAGACGAAAAAGAAAAAGTTAAAAGCATTTAGAATCTTACATTATTTGAGTTGACTCTGCATCTCCTGCACATTCTATCTCTTCTTCAACCAAACAAGCACAATGCAGATTAGGATCCTAATTTTCACCCTCTTCCTGCCATCCGTTTCATGATAATTCATTTCACTTCTACCCCTGATTCAAAGAAGCTAGCAAGAAGTATGAAATTGTATCGTTAGAGTCTGCAATCTGATGTTACATAGTATTTCCATCAACCAAGTATGCTTTAATAGTTTCCAGGAAGCAAAAGTATATTACAATTTCTTCATCTAAGACAAGAAAAAGAAAACAGCTTTATTTTCATGATAGGCGGCCTCATACAAGCAGTTACAGAGATCCCAGAATTACACCTTCCCTCAGTAAGTACATAGTTCTATCGGACTAATTAACAATATCTTGAAGCAAACATCTGCATTATCGACGGGAACTCAATCTGTAAAGCACTATACCCTTTATCACATTCAACTATATACAGATCAGATTATAAAAGTGCTATAACTTCTATATCTTGAGTGATTATCAGTTAAGGAAAATTAAAGTATGAAAAACTTACACACAGGTCTACCCTCCAGTCATTCTGCTTGGGATGCGGATGACAACAAGGTCTCCACAGTGTCCATTGTGTGTCCTGCAGCACTAGCCATGTCATTTATGTTACCTCTACAATCTACAATTGCAGGCTGACAATTTCCCTCCCATGGAACCATCATTTTTGCACTCCCGCTAATACAAGCCTGTGACGATGATCCCACCTGAGGATGGAAGCATGGTAAATCCTTCTCACACCTTGGGCCGATTACCCCGCTAGCAACAGACTGCAGTCCACAATCACCTTCCTTGAAACTTGAAGTGGTATTACACTGCTTCTGGAAGGGGAAATTCCCCAATTCATCATCAATCTTTCCTCTAAGGTCCAGCAAAAGGCTCCTTAGCCTCAAAACCTCGGCTTCAAGAACTGCCTGCCCTTGCAGTTTCTTAACAAGCTGCTGATTCAATAGGCGCAATTTCTTGACTTCCTCTTCCAAGTAAGCTGTGTGTGCCTTCTTCTTCTCCCTGTACTTCCTGACAGCTTCCCTATTCCCAGAAGGCCTCCTTACTTTTTTATTGTTTGGCGCTTCATCTTCTTCGGATGCAAAGACTTGGGTGTGTGTGTGATAGCATGTATGAGTGTGTGTGGCATCTGGGCCGGGGGGATTGCAAGTGTGAGTGTGAGTGCATGTTCTTGTATTCTTCAGAAAATCATCAAGGAAGGATTCAATCGGGGTAGAATCCTGGAAACTGCTAGATGAATTGGGGTTTGATAACAGAACATGATCTGAAAGCTCTATCTCTCCATCATCCATGTTTTACTTCATTACTTCAAATGCAAGTCATATGCAGTCTGAACACACCAACAAGAATTTTGTATAAAACCCACATGCCATTTTTGATCAAAAGTACTAGGGCTCCATTGAAACAATGATCTTTTTCTGGAATTAACCCAATTTATCTAAAAAATTTCAACCAACCCTGAAATCAGTCAAAAGCAGAACACATGAGTACAGCTAATACAATTCAGGAATATATGCAAAGAACCACAACCATCAAACATCATCCATGAATTTCCCACAGCATCAATTCTCATAAGCAACAACAATATACAGTACAACCACTTGTTTTCATGACCAATAAGCAGAGAGAAAAAAAAAAAAACCCTAATTCATAAAGTTGGAGGATGATTAATACATGAAAAGAAAACTTCAAGAGCAATTAGAAGGATACCCAACTGGAGATTCTTCACAAGCAGATGAAATCAGGCAGAAAAACAAGGCCTGGACATTGAAATTGCGGAATGCTGAAGAGAATCCAAGCTTCAAGTGGGCAAGTTTATAGAACAAAAAAGGGTGAGCTTTTGTTCAGAATCTGAGCAAAGGGGAAACATGGGTTCGATCAAATTGATATGGGGGAAGATTCCTGATTTCTTGTTACCAATATTGTTGTATGTTATACTGATTTTTAAGGATAAAAGAAACAAGTCAAAATATAATGATTTTCAGAAATCTGCCACATGGAAGGATTAAGCATCTCAGGACTCAGTACTTTTCTAGATTTTTATTCCTGCTAAATGTCAGTGGCTGTTCCCATTTTTATTAATTTTAATTTAATTTTTAATTTTTAAAATAATGGTGGCTTGTCACCTCTACTTTTTCTCTTTCTAAAGCTAAAAAGTAAAAACAAATGTCAATTGATCCAACTATTTCTCGTTTGAAAGAAAAAAGACAATTGATTATCATCTTGTTATCGACTGATAATCATCGTACCTCATATCACCTTTTTCTTTGTAATCTAGGTATAGCTCAATAATTCTGACATAAAGAAATAAGTAAAATAAATTATTTAGCGAAATAAAACTATAAAATACAAATATTTTACATCCAAATTAATTTAAAGTGTTACTAAGAAATCGGTTTTTCTTTAGGTTATTTGATAAAAGAACTCAAAATATAAGTCAAACTGTAAAAATAGTTCATCTTCTAATTATTTCAAGAAAAAAACATTAGTTAGAGATTACCTTTAAAAAAAAAACATTAGTTAGAGATTTCTATCTTTAATCCCTCTAGAAAAAGACATAGGACCTACCTAAAAGCTCAATATTTTGTAATCCATCCCAAAAAATTTATGACCAATTGATATAAAGATAGAGCCAAATTTTGAAAAAAAAAAAACTCATGAAAAAAGTTAGTTGGGGCCAATTTGTAGATACCTCTAATAATTTCATGAGATTATGAAATTAACAACCAAACAAATCCTCACCTAACTCCAAAAGGACTCAAACTTTTCCATTTTATATTTTTGATGAGTTTTTCCTTTGAATTTTAATAATATAATTATTTTAATAATTATTCTAGTTTTCAAGTGAAAGGTTCAATTATTCTTTAGAAAATATTCAAATAAATTATAAGAGGGTGAGGGTCAAAGATAAAAAGACAAGAAGAAGATGTTGCATGACTGATATGTATAATTTAATGGGCATAATTAATAGATAAACTATGATAAGATTAGTGGGCTTGACTAAAATTAATGATAAATTATGATAATGGTGAGATATAAGATGCTCATGATTATGTTGCATGCATGATTTGTATAATTTAAAGGTGCAAAATTAAGATTGAGAGATGAAGTTAAGACATAGGTTAATTAACATTGGTAGCTTTAATCTTTTATAATTTTTCAGTAAAATGAGAATAGTATGGCTTTGATTAAAAAAAATGATATATTATACAAAAATCTCTTTGATGCGAAGATATATATATATATATATATATCATTTTTTATTTTTTTGGTTTTTCTAAGAAAAAAGGTTACCTTCCTTGATAAAGTGGTTATTCCACAAGATCTAGGATTTCATTTTTTTTTTTTTTCGTGTTTTAGTCGTCGTCGTGGTATGACGTGTGGTTATCGTCGTCTTAGTGCAACATTTATTTTTCATTGTGTGCAACGTTTATTTGTGTGAGAGCGATTTAAATAAGTTGAAGAAAGACTTGAGTCTTTGTATATTGAAAAATGTATATAATACATATACAAGACGAAGGCTTATATAAGCTATACAAATCTAGAAATGAAAATACACAACTATACAATTGCTATATATAATTCACAACATCACACCAGACTCATTGTGGTTTTAAAAACATTTTGAGTTTGGAGTTAAAGCTCAAAGTTCATGGGGAAGGAGTTCGGTGAAGAAATATCGGTGGCCGGTCACGAGAGGATGGCGAAATGTGAGTATCGCAAGCGGATGATGAATGAAGTGGCCAAATTAATGCCGATATGTAAAATTATGTTCGTGAAGACATTATTATGAACAATTTGAATAGCGCCGATTATCGCGATTGAAGTTTAGTTGTAGTGGGACCAATCCCGGCAAAGAGATCGCATAGTGTAAGTAAATAAGTTCGGCTATAGTAGGCGCGGTGCTGTATTTTAGCCCGATTGCTAGAGCGAGCAGCATTTGTTTGTTTCTTGTACTCGAGAATAGAGAATCACCTAGAAGAAAATGATATCACGTAGTAGTCAAATGATCGGTGGAAGTCGCTGCCAATTTGCATGCGAATATGCGGAAGAGTTAATGAAGAATGAGAAGAAAAATGAAAATGAGTCGATATGGTGCCTTTAAGATATTGAAGAATCGAGAGCAGGCATAATATGAAGAATCTGAGGCGTTAAATGTGGTAGCTACATAAGCGCATAGGAAATATCAAGGAAAGTAGCAGTGAGATGGAATTAGACTCCCGATAAGGCATGCAGTAGGGGAAGTAGCATCGAGATAGTGATTCCTGATCATGGGAATTGAGCGACCAGTTATCTTCCGATAGGTGTGTCCCTGACTATCTTGCTATCGAGTGATCTTGGCTCGAGAAATGGTCAGTATACTTAGCTCGAGTAAGATAATAATCATCTGCAGATGAAGAAACTTATAGACGAAAGTAATTAAGAGGGCGAGATCTTTCATTTCAAGCGGCATTTAGAAAGTGTTTAAATCAGAATACCTTACATATCATCACACCTTAATGTCATGCTCATTGACATCTGAAAGTAGAATAATAATACCATGATCGGTAGTTTTAGAAAAAGAGTTGTATAAAATTGCACGAAAAACCATGTTGAGATAGTAGAACTGAACTTTGCAAGCCATAACCAAGGAGCTTGTTTAGACCATAAAGTACTTACCGTAATTAAACATACTCTGTGAGGAACCGGGAGATTAGAATAACGGGGAAGCTTCATATAGACTTCCTCACGAGTTCACCATTAATAAAAACATTTTTTGACATCCATACAAGAAGCGACCATTTGTGAGCGTGAAATAAGCGATAAAGTCATGAGCAAAGAAAGTCGAGCCATTGGGCAAAGTCTCCTCAGAATCAATCCTATACTCTGAGTAAAAGCCTTGGCAACAAGGCGAGCCTTGTAGCAATCAACAGTGCCATCCGACCGAGTCTTGATCTTATAAATCCATTTATAGCCTATAGCAGATTTTCCAGAGGGAAGGTCAACCAGATCCCATGTTCCATCTTTTGTAGTGCATCCAACTCTTCTTTCATAGCTTGTTGCCATAAAGGGTTAAAGGAAGCCTTACGAAAATTCTGAGGTTCCTGGAGAGAGACAAGAGCAGAAAAGCAATGGAAGTCACGAAGGTGAGAAGGAAGAGTAGTTACTCGATGGGAACAACGAAGTGCATGAGAGTCAGAAGGACAACAGGATCCACAGCTGAAGTAGTATCAGTGGGCACGTCGATGATCGGTCACGGGAGAGGCTCATTAGATGCATGAGAAGGTACATCGGGGAAATAGAAGGAGGAAACTCCAGATACGGGGATGCTTCGGATATAAAGTAGAGAGCGCGGGACAGAGCAGGATACCCTCGAGGATTCCCGAGGGTGGTCAGCTAGTGAAGTCCCCTTGTACAATCCTTAGGGAATATCCCGATGAAACCCCACTTTAAGAAAGAAAGTAGATACACGCATTAATATAATACCTCAAATATATATATAAAGATCTAAGCAGCTCAAATCCCACAGTGACTCTTTACTGTGGTCATAACCACAAACACACATAAGCAAAACTATCAAGTTCGATACTAAGATCGAGCATTCTAAGAGTGTTTGCGAAGTTAGGGGTACAAATAGAAATACATAAGTCGATAAAATAAAGGCAGGATAGATAGATAGAATCTTTTGCCGATTTAATAGTAGGAAGAGTGAAGTAGAAGGTGATGCGAGGTAGGTCTCTGTTGCTGGACCTAGGAAGCTGGATTTAAAACAATAAAGCATGAGATAATGAATCTCGGTGAGTGGCATAATTTATAAGGAAAAATATGTTTTTATTTTTTAAATTTCTTCTCTCAAGCCTCACTTCAACTCTTTTGCAAGTTCTCCGTTTAAAATCATTTACATAAACCCGAACTTATACCCGAGTCAACAATATGAAATTCATGCTCAAGAATTAGATAATCCTTGAAAATACACTAACCATAAATATTGAAATGGTTATAGCTTACACAGACACCAACAATGTACCATACCATATATCCTTCATAAACCGTGGGATACCCCACCTCACGACCCTCAACCTCGAAAGGTGCCGTGGTAATTATAATAATAATAATAATAATAAACCGTCGGGTAAACCTGACCTCACGATCGTGGAATAATATATCTTGGATTGGAGTGAAACCGACCTCGCGTAATGGAAATAATATATACTTAGATTGGGTGAGAGCCAACCTCACGACAAGTGGCAAACCCGGTGCCTTTATGTGCCAAATATTGGATCCCGAGCTATACAATTCTTATATGATACATCAATTTATATAACCAACAGTATCCTTACTCATATACTTTTCCAAATCTTGTGTATTCTTAAATCAATAAATTTTCAAGTAGTTTTAAAACCTCAATCATGTACCAAAATACTTAAATACCACAAATTTATCCATGAACTAGTAGAATTTCCAAATATTTAAAATGTTGACAAAATTATGAAATGATAACTTGTTTATATAAACGGAAAATTATTTTATGCATAACCCCAACCATTCGATCAAATAATATATATATAAAATAATTTACCACCATTTTATATCATAATAATATCCCAAGACATTTTAAAGCATATAAACAAAACCATGACTACGGTCTTTCAGTCCTGTACCTGCAGGATGCGTCTCAGGAGCTCGGCGTGAGTGCACAATAATATAATAAAACACAACTTAGGTTCCAAAACTGGCAAAAAATAGCAGGATACTGAATGTCTTAGAATAATTTTAGAACTAAGCTATCTAAATTGGACTCAGACGGAGTCGATTATACGATGTGCCCTACGGACCGGTACCCCAGAAATTAGGGTTTTCACAGGCTAATTTTTGAAATTAGACCTTCGATAAATCATAAAATGTCGATTTCACTAATCAGACTTCAATTTTGCCTAATCAGGCCAATTGGTGTCCAATTTCGGTCAAACCTTTTCATTAATTACTAAATGACCCAAAATGGAAAACCATGGCAGCTTCAAATTTACAAACTTTATATCAACGGAAAGCCCAAGAGACCAGGAACACAGAAGTACCCTTACCTTGGTCCAAAAGTTGCTGTGGTGGCCAGAAAACTCGATCCAATAGTCGGCCAAATTTGTTTTCATCGTATCTTTCAAACAGTGAGGAATTTGCGAAAAAGGACCACGGGAATGAGTTCAGAGGGTCCAAAAATGGGGGGATGGAGGTATGGGTTGGCTTGGAATGGCCGAAAAATAGCAGCAAAATCCGACCCCGAGGTGGCGGCCAGGTCGCCTGCCTGTTCGCCGGCACGATGCGGCGCGTCGACGACGGATGTGAGTGAAATTTCACAGCCAAGGTGATCTGGTGGTGGCGCTCTGCACGGGTGGCGCGTGCATCAAAGTGGCGAAACGCCTCCCGCGGCCAAAACCCGGTGGCTGGCGGATCAAACTTGACCGGTTAAGTCCTCGAGTTTTGGGGAGTTTTCCTAGGGTTTTGGAGCTGAAAATGGGTGTTTTGGGGATAGGTTTGTTGTACATAAAACTAGGTTTATAGAGCCTGGGAATATGCTTTAGTAAAAACCAGGGCCGACTTGGACGCGATAAAAATCTTTATTATTTGAACTACTCCAAGGCCATAACTTTTATCCCAGGTAAGTCGGTTTGACGTGACCGTCCTTGAACTCGTATCGCCAGGGGCCTACTAGATGATGTCTTAGTCAACCGGAAATTATTCATTGCCCAGAAAAAAGTCAACTTGGTCCCATATAGTGTTGGTCAAAACTTTGTGACTTAGTGGCTGGTGGCGTGTTAAAAACTTTGTATTATTTAGTGCGGGTCGATTCTGACCTAAGTAAGTCATAGGAGGGGAGAAGAACCAAACAATATATCATAAGGAGTTTGATTAAAACGGTGGGGACAGATTGGCCGGTGTAAATGGCGATGAGTAAGCACCTCCCAAAGGCGAAGGAGTGAAGCGGCAATGGCGTAGTAAACACAGTGACATAGGGAATGGCCGAGTTTGTGCTCCAGCTTCTGCCATTTTGGTGAGAGATTGCCAACCTGAGAGGAATGAGAGCAAATGCAAGATTGATGTAGAATACTTGATAAATTCATGGGCTTTATATTCTTGGGCATTATCAGATCTGAAAACTTTGGTATGTTTAGAAAACTGTGTGTCAATCATTTTGGTAAAGTCATGATATATTTGATAAAGTTCAGAACTATTTTTGAAGAGATAAATCCAAGTATATCGAGAAAAATCATCCACAAAAATAACAAAATAACATGACCCACCTTGATTAGTAAAGGGAGAAGGTCCCTATACATCAGAATGAATAAGATCACAAGGAGAAAGAGCATGAGAAACATTGTTATTAAATGGTAAAGCAGTTTGTTTGTCAAATTGACAAGGCATATAATCAAAACTCTTGTTTGAAACTGAACCTAACAAACCCCTAGAAACTAGTTGTTTCACCCTAAAGATAGATGCATGACCAAGGCGAGAATGGCATAAAGCAAAAGAAGAGGTGCTATTTCTTGAGACGGCGAAGCGAGAGAACGAAGAGCACATGCAGTGAAAAGATGAGCTTAAACAACCTTCCAGGCCTTCTGCAGGTGGTCCCAATGATCTGTCGTGCGAGAATCTGCAACCCTGACCAGTGAAGAAAAGGTTAAAGAAAAACCAAGTTCAATGAGTTGCCTAACAGATAGAAGATTATGAGTAAGTTTGGGAATCTGATAAACATTGGAAATAGACAAGGCTGATGTAGAGATATTACCAAGATGAGAGACACGCATAGGAGAACCGTTTGTAGTATATATGGTAGGGAGAGAAGTGGTAGTGTGTGAAGAGACAACATCAGTAGAATAAGTCATATGAGATTACGTAGCGAATCGAGAAGCCATGTGGGAGAAGTGCACGATATATAGAAGAGTAGTGTTGGATGCACTGGAAGATGGAAGATGAACCTGATTAACCATATCCTATAGCCATAGAGATAGATGAAGCAGGACCAGACTTGGAATGAGATTCCATAGCTGATGATTCAGATTGAGTCAAGGTAGCATTGTTCTAAAGAATACGCTGACGAGTGTAACAGGCTTCAACAAAATGACCTTTGTTCTTATAGAAATTGCAGATAAGAAGAGGCTTCTAATTGTTATGTCGTTTGACATTATTCCCTTTGCCTTTTGGAAACATAGGTATATGAACGCAGAGGAAAGCAGAGTAACAGTTTAGAACAACGGTAGATGTAAGAACCATGGTTTAGTAGAAATGGGATCGATGCGACGTGTCGCCAAGTCATAACAACTTATGAATAACTTGTGATCTCACGTGGTAAAAGTTACGTGTAGAATATGGCCACGGCAGTGAGGCTCATCCGCAAGCCCCATTAGCGAAAGCGATCGTCCTTGTTCATGGTGAACATAAACCAATTTGATGTCAGTAGAATTGGAGATTCAGATGCAGTTAATTGATCCTAAATGGATTTAGCCATTTGTGATACGATGTCAGCTCGCACAGTTCTTGGCGAATTTGATAAAGTTTGCGTGTGGCTTGAAGTTGTGAGCACCCGCTCGGTCCGGTATGCAGATAGTAAGTCCTAGACTTCTTTGGCAATATCAAGGTTCCCAAACTCATCGTGATTGATGGAATAGATGTGATACAAAACCAAGTGATGATCGATGATTAACAACCGATCCTCTATCCAAGTGTTGAACATAATCAGTTTCTTTGTCTTATTTTTCTGGAATAGGACGGTCATCAGAGACGTAAAGCCATAGCTTGTGGCTTTTGAGAAAATTGCGCATGGCTTGAGACCATTGGCAAAGGTGTCTCAGTAAAACTCTTGTGAATCGGACGAAATCATCACCCGGGCATATCTAAATCCCGAATCGAAAAATAGACAGCAAAAATGGAGTCAGGACATGAAAATAAGTTAGAATGCACTTGGTCAAATTTTTAGTCAATGGTCAACGGTGCTGACATAAGCCTTATAGGGTTGAAGACGCGTGAAGTTTAGGTAGAGCGTGGATTTGAAGCGCTCTGGAACAGGTGGCACGTGAAAAAAAAATCGGGGACTTTTGGTGTCGCGTGACGGCGCATGGGAATGTTTCCGACTACTTGCTGCACACCGGTGTGATATTATCAACAAGATCTACCTCTGAATGGTCAATAACTTCAGTTTTAGGCTTGCGAAGGTACGAAATAAAGGGTAAACAGTGGTGTTCACCGGAAAAAATGAGATATATGGTTGCTGTAATGCCTAGACTGTGAGAGTAGTGGAAGAGAAAAAAAAAAAATTAGAGAACCCGCTTTGATACCATGAAGAAAGACTTGAGTCTTTGTATATTGAAAAATGTATATAATACATGTACAAGACGAAGGCTTATATAAGCTATACAAATCTAGAAATGGAAAGTACATAGCTATACAATTGCTATATATAATTCTAACTCAAGCAAAGTATATTCCATTAACAACAATAAATCAAATAAATGGTATTCAATATGCTATAGAACTAGAATCATAGATATTTTAATCATAATAGTAATATCAAATGTATAGGCTCAATAATCAAATATATAAGCTTTGAGTCGATTAATCATGTTATTAACCTGAATGTTGTTTAATTCTTTATGGTGTTTAGCGATTTTGATTATATGTTTCTATTGATGGATTGCTAGTTTGAATCAATAAAATTATTTTTTCTTCAAAAAAAGATAAAGGTTACCTTAAATATTTTTTTTTTCTATGGTTTGTACTAAAAATGTATGTAATCATTATTATTTTAAAATTTCATGAAATATATAATTTTACCTTTTTTTTTGTTGAAAATAAAGGGATCTTGTTCCCTTTCTATTTGTTATTTTCATTCACATCAGAAGAATATTTGATTATTTGAAATATCAAAGAGCTAAGGAAGCATAAGTTCCGTTAGGTAACTATTCTCGAAAGTTTGTTTATTTAAATACCTAAAAAAATTTAACTTGTTTTTAATATAGTTAAATACATTTTAAAAATAATTTTTATGTTTAATATTTTATTTTAATAATTCCACATGTTTACGTAATTATTCTTTAAACGGTTCTTGAAATAAATGAAAATAATAAAAAACAATTAAAAATATTATCTACAAGCGTCTTTATATACAAAGTTGCAGTATTTTCATTATTTTGTTCTTATAGGACTCGAAAGCAGCCAGTTTTTTTTTGTTCTTAAGAATAGAAAATAAAACCTAACTCAAGTGGTTCAAAGATTAAGATGACATAGAAAAAGGAGGGGTGGGGTTTAGGATTTGAGTTCTAATGGAGACGAATTTGTGAGAAACAAAACAAAATACAATAATAAAATGCAAAATGAATAGATTTAAAAAAAAATATGTCAAAAAAATAATTAAATTTTTATTAGCAAACGTGTTTCCCTAAATTTTTTTTTTCCTCAAAACAAATTACTATTTCAGAAAATAGTTATCAAATAAGTCATTACCTTTTGAAAAATCAATTTCCTCCCAAATTGCTATGAATGGATTGACAAAAATTCAACACCAATATCCTTCCAAGACAGAGAAAATGATGTAGCTCGGCTACAAATAATAATAAAATTAAAAGAAAGCGAACAAATAAACAGAATGAAGTTATCGAATTTTCAATATCATATTAAGTCTTCCCAAAAATAATAACATAAGGTGCTATTTATAGGCACAAACAGAAAACCGTAAGAGATAAATCCTAAAAAGTACGATTAAATAAATAACTAATAATAATAAAAAATATCATTAGACTTGGAAGCTACATCTCAAATGCAGAGCTTTGAATGTGGGCTGCTCTATGCCCCATCATTCCCCGTGTTGAAAGAAGCTACATTGAGAGTGAGAGGACGGTGCGATCTAACAACGAAGGATTCAAATGTGAAGATCGTCACTCCTGTCAGTAGCGTGAGAATCAGGCCAATGTCTGGGTTTGACAAGCAAATGACGAAAACCACCATCCTTTAGAAGTCACAAACTCATTATATATCAAAGACAATATCCACCATCTCCTTAGAATATTGTAACGAAGGCATAGTGGGTGCACCTTTGTTAGCTTCACCTGTAGACATACTAGAAGGCAAAGTAGAAGGCTCGAAAAGTCTTGTATCGAGTAGATAACAAATCCTATCACGAACGAAAAAAGGCTAATATCCATGTCATTAATTAGACAAATCAAGAAGATATGCATTAGATCCCAGTTTACGAATGATAGAATAAGGGCCCATGACTTTTGCATAAAGTTTTTTTGAAAACGTTTTTGGAATTCTTTCAGGACAAATGCGAACCATGACATAGTCACCAATATTAAATTTTTTAGATCTACGATGCACATCAATAGCCAGTTTATACTCTTTATTACTTAGAGAAATCTTTCGCCTAATCTTAGCAAGTAAGTCATGGATGTGTTTTGCAAAGTTTTCTATAGGTTTAGACACACACATGTGAGGTGGTAAAGGAATAAGATCAATGGGTGTGCGGGGTGAGTTGCCATTAACAATTTGAAAAGGACTTTTACCACATCCATTAGGCACCATATCAAAAAAATAATCTAGCAAATTCTTCACTTCCAAAGGAACATCGACAATTGAAGAATCAGATGGAACTTCTTTTGCCACTAATGCTAAACACATACCAGTCTTAATTCCCTCTCTCTCAAACTTCTTACATTTTAAAATATGCAAATTATGTTCAGGAAGTTTAGAGATGTCACGTTTACCATTGCAACCTTTAGGCTTAGCAGGTCTCAAAATAATGTTTTTACCCTTGTGCTTAAAGGAATAAATGTTATCTTTACCAAAATTGGTAACATTAAGATCGTAAAGCCAATGGCGACCTAAAAGAATATGGACAACATCCATGGGTAGCACATCACAATAGATTTCATCCTTATAATCCCCCATTTGAATTGAGACTAGACACCTTTGAGCGACATTCAAAGTATGGTCATTCACTCATGCTACTCTAAAAGGATTTGGATGTGGTTCTACTTTCAGGTTTAACAATTTAACAGCATCCTTAGAAACCACATTCATTGAACTACCCCCAACAATCACTAACTTACATTTCTTATCTCCACTTTGTATGATAGTGTGAAAAATACTAGTATGTTTCCAATTATCATTATCTATAGTTGTGGATAGCACACATCTAACCACACTAACAAACGCTTTATCATCACAATTTTCATGAAGATCATCTTCATCACCAGAATAATCTAAAGGATCAACAATGTGGTCTTCCTCATCCTCCAAACTACCCCTTTCAAATGTCAATGCACGTTGGGGAAAACAAGACACAATATAACCCTTGTGATCACACTTATGACATCCAATCGATGAATTACTAACCTTAGACTCAATAGGAGAAGCAATAGGAAGAGAGTTACGCAAACTGGGCTGCACAGCTCCCCAATGTTATTGAGCACAGTATTAACGTTCGTGTGACATGGTTGTGACTTAGATTGATCTGTGTGTGTAAAAGAAGAGGGTCTATTGAACTTCTCGACTTCTAAGGCTTTTTGATAAGAATCACCTACAATGTGTGGAGCATGCAATTTAACCATCATTTGAATGTCGAACCTAAGACCATTAACAAAACGAGTGCAGACAACAAATTGATCCTTAGCATAGAACTCACTACACCTAAGCCTAGCTTCCTCAAATTTAGCAGAATATTTAGCTACACTAAGAGTTATTTGTTTTAGATTAATCATGTTGGAGAACAATTGACTCTTATATGATGGAGGAATTTATTTTTCTTGCAACCTTGCTTTCATAACAGCCCATTGGATGATGGGTGGTTCACTCAGACAAATCATTTCTTACAACACATTCTGCCAGTACATCTTAGATGAATTGGTTAATTTCATTTTAGCCAACCGAATCCGTTCACTATCAATCATTTCATACTAATCAAAATATTCCTCAATAACAACTAACCAATCAGAGAAAGCATTAGGATTCATTCTACCATCAAATTCAAAGAACTGCAGCGACTTTTTGTGATGTCCCTTTGAGATTATGCAGCTTTGTCTATCGATCTCTACCCCAATTACCATTAAAGGTACCCTAGGCTGGTATCGCTCATGAGGGGTGACATCTTCTCTCACCTAATTTGGTGGGTAATTTTGTCTTGGTGATTAGTATTCTAATGGGAAGTTGACATTAGCAGGTTGAAACCAAGCACTTAGGTTGAACTAATGGTCTCATGTTGTAGGTAACTTTGTGTGAGGTTGAGCATTTGAATTACTACCCAAGTTCATTTTACTCAGATTGTCATGGAAACCATTTGCTAGTTCATCAGATTGAGGTGAACCTCCAAAATGACTTGAGCCCCGGTGTGTATGGGCTTGATGTGTTTAACGAGTTTATTGACATATTTATATATCTCGTATTTTACCCAAAATGCTTTAAAAGCAAATCCATTTTTTGATTTATTGCATGAGTTTGTTGTTCGAGGGAAGATTGACATTGAGTTAATTAACCACACATGAAATTTGAATTACTTACCGATGTAGCGATTGAATCAAATCGTGCTTTATTTACATCATGATGACGGGTAAAACAGACAATAATATCATTTAGATCTTGAGATAAAGCTTAGAGTTTTAAGTCAAAATTATTAAGTTTCTTAGTTGGATCCTTTGTGTTAAGTGAAGAAGAAGATTCAATAGTATCACTTTTGGTAGCTGACATTCTAAGATAGAATCTAAAATTTCACTGAGTAAGGAAATTTATAAACTGTATGCTAATGCAAAAAACACAAATCAAAAAATGTAATGCAATTATATATCACAGATTACACGAGTCACAAAATAATAACTGAAAAAAAAAGTATTTTTTTATTACTCTTTATGCTCTATCAAATAAATTGGAATTTAAAACAATCAAACAAAATATACTTAAATATCACAGATATTAACTAAATTCTCAAAATAAAAGAAAATGTACCCCGTTAAAGAACCTTTAGGACGCCTATAATTCCTTAGCGTGGTTGCAAGGGAATAAAATAAAGTGTACTGCAATGATAAAGGCAGGCAATGACATATCAGGACGAGAAAATGTGAGATAGAATCAGTACAGAAGATAGTAACCTAGATTATATTCATATATCAAAGCAACAATATCCTGAAAATAAGACAAAGAACAACGAAATTCCAAAAGAGGAGTCCAAGGAAAATTGGGATCCAGAATTGATCTCCGAAACCCTAGATTCAAACCCTCAGATAATAAATCTATCCTCTGGGGTTTCTTGATCATCAATTAACATTCATGCCCGGCAAAATTGAATAATTTATTTTTCTTTAGTTGACATTAGCGTGGAAGGAATACTGAGAGAAAAACGGATCAATAGGTGGTGGTTGTCGCAGTGGAATTGATCGAGGGAGTGCAGGGTTCGAAAACTCGATCAAGTTCGGTACGATTCGGCCGAGTCGTAACCATCTCGGGGGTGACCGCATTGAGTTCGATACCAGATACGGTACCATCACAACTCGGTACTAAATCGACCAAACTCGGATGATTCGACCGAGATTCCAAGTTAACTTGATCAACTTGATCTTCTTTAAGAAAGAAAAAGTTGATTCCCTACCTCCTCAATATGTTTTTACCCATCACAACAAAAAAAAACCATTTTTTTTACAGAAACCTGAGCAACAAAAAAAAAAACCATTTTTTTACACAAATATGAGCAACAAAAAAAAAACCATTTTTTTTTGTACAGAAATCAGAGATTTCTTTTCAAAAGTACCAAAAATATGTTTTTACCCATCACAACAAAAAAAACCTTTTTTTTTCTTCAGAAATCTTAAATTTATATTCAAAAGTACAAAAAATTAACAATTTTTTCACTTTCCTCGTCTGACCGGTTTTCTAACCTGTCGAGTCGTGGCTCAATCTACGATGGTGAGTGGAAATGGAAACTCTCGTTGAGATGTCAGTTGTAGATGGAAGGGTCGTTGTGTCCTTAGTGGCCTTGATGAAGACAAAGAAATGGAGAGGAAGAAGAGCGAGAAGATGAGAGAATGAAAGTCTAAAGAGAAGCGAAGTGTGGGTTGAGTTAGTTGGAAAATGGGTTATAATTTGATATATAATTACGAAAAATGCCATCACTTAGTTCCCTTCTCCTAATTTCAGTTAAGAATTAAAATTAAGATAATTTTCGTTTTTAATTTGACTTCCTATAAATAAGATTTTAACCTATTTGATTCTTATTTTTTGAGAGCAATTTTCAAAACACCGGTTATTTATTCTTATTTTGGCTTGTTTTCTAATGCTTAAAAACCAAAAAACGAGAAAAACATGTTTAAGAAACACTGTTTGTTTATTATTTTTAAAATTGAATTTTTGTTCTCAACAATAATAAATATAATAATAACAAGAAAAAGGAAAAATATGTTTAAGTTTTAGTTTTGTTTTTTCTAGCCCCATTTTTAAATACAAAGAAATTTGTTATATTAAATTTTAGCTTATTTAATTATATCATTTTTCTAATAATTTATATAAAATTTTAATAATTTTAAAATATTTTTAATCATCTTATTTATTTTATGTAATAGACGATAATAACCGGGGCCAGATTCGATTAATTGGTAAATACGCGACTTTGAGCCATGAGAGTGTGGGCTTCAATCCATGCGATGAGGCGATCTTCTCCACCTTAGATCTTCAATCGCGTCCAGAAGACTTGGAAGTTGGAGAGATGAGGATGAATGGCGAGCTTAGTGTGGTCGTAACAATCACAGTGAGCGGCTCGGTCTCGTGGCGTGGCGGCAAATGGTGGCCGGCGGCGGCTGTGGTGGCGTGGCGGCTCACGTGGAGGTGGTGGTTACGACGATTCCTAGGCTGACATGCGTCGGGATTCGTCAATGGAGTACCATGGTTTGACCTTCGGAAGAGATGCTTGACACCCTACAAGAAAGGTCTACAGGAGAAATGCGATCTGGCCGAGGGTCGGCGGGGGTTTCCAATCGATATCAGTGATCTGACCATCTCAGAGTCGGTCGATATGGGGATGGTTAAGTGAGGTGGTAATCAGAGATCTTCTGGCCAGTTTGATGATGATCGGAGGACCAGTTGTTCTTTGATCGCACAGTCGTAATTGCAGGAAACTTAACCAAAGATGGGGATGGTTATGGCTACCGTGGTTCAATCTCGTTGATTATCAAGACTTTATCTTGGATCAAAGTTAGGTTTTGATATCAAATTGATGTAGCTCGACTACAAGAAATAATAAAATTAAAAGAAAGAGAACAAATAAATAGAGCTAAGTTCTCCGGTTTTCAATATCAAGTCTCTCAAAAAGTATGATTAAATCAATAATTAATAATAATAAAAAGCTTCGGGCTTCCCTATCTTTTCTAGGCCTAGATATGACCCTACTTCATGCTCCATCAGAAAAGCTACCTACCTACCTCCAAAAGTTAACATGAAATACAAACAAAACACTTGTATATTTTAATGGAATGCTTGATTAGGATGGTGATATAACTAACAATGATGAACAAGTAGGGGGCATAATATGCTCTAGTTCAATTGCCCTTTCCATTGGGTACAGCTTGGCAAAGATTGGAGTTTATCATAGTTTCTGATATAAGGCAAAACTAACAAATATATAAGAAGTAGTAATGCACGTTGGTTTTACTATGTCTTGGGTGAACAAAAATATGTCTTTTGGGTGAACAGAAATCAAAACAATAGTGAGAGATGTGTTAAGTACATCAGGAAAGTTCGCAAGTAAGTGGAGAGGTCACAATGACCTACTATACCCCACTTGCTTAAGCTCTTATCACCTTGTTGATAGGTCTTTCCTAAACATGTACTAATAAGTTACCACTTACAGCTTTGGGCTATGGTACCACTATTAGAAGGTCTTTAAAAAAAAGATTGGGGAATTTGACTTAGTCCAAAACAATCCAAAAAAGGAACAATTGAGGTAAGATGACGTATCTGATTGGATGACTGAAACGTGCAATAGCACTATCCTTAAAGTATATTCGCCCTCCTCTAGGATTCAACAGTCAGATCTCACCTCAGGTGTACTCTCCTGATAAGATGCAGTACAATTCAAACAATAATATCATGAAAGCACTTGAGGAAGAGAGAGAGGAGAGAGCTTGAGAGTGAGAGATCAAGGAAGAAGGTGTGAAATGAAAGGTGAGAGGGTGCACCTATTTATAGGTGAAGCTCCAACGGATTTCTTCAAATAAGTTAATCAAATTTAAAATAAAATTGATTTCTTCATAAGAAATTGGATTCAATCAAATGTAAGGGAAAAAGTCATGAGTTCTCCCTTAGTTGTTATTTACAAGGAAGTTTAAATAGACCTTTAAAATTTGTTATATACATTATTGACCAAGTAAGCTAGAGATTTGAATTCAAAATTCAAATTGAAGAAGGATCAAAGGCTTGGCCAAGCCAAAAGATACTAAAATAATAAACTTTTTTTTTTCAGTTCACTTTTGTACTCTTCAACAATGCATTGAGTATAGATAGATACTAGGGGTTTTCAAAAAGCCTAAGGCTCGAGGGTAGCTTTAGGCTCAATCCAGTCCAATGAGCTACAGTTCGACCCAATCCCGTTTTTTAAAAGGGTCAGACCATGAGCTTCATTTTAGGCCTGACGGGCTAGCCCGGTTTGATAGTACCCCTCTTAGATACTAACATGGAATTGATTTTCTCATATTTAATTTCATAGTGAAAATATAAAGAAAAAAAATCAAATATGATAATTTTTTTTTAAAACTTTATATATTTTAAAATTTCTTAGTTCTTATATAATAGATGAAAACAAATAAAATGAGTTTGGATAAACATACATGATTAATTTATTTAGTTAAAACTTATTTTCTTTCCAAAAAAAGGTTAAAACTTAATTTTTATTCTTTTCCAAATTTTCTTTTATTCCACTTTTTCTCTCTATTTTCTTTATTAAGTTTGGAGGAAAAATTTAAAAATAGGTTTAATTTTACATACATTTTTTTTTTTAACTAAGTAATTTGTTGAATTTTTTTTTTCAAACATGTTTTCCTAGATTTCTTACTTTTCCTTCCAAACTAAGTAATTTCTTGGATTTCTTACTTTTCCTTCCAACCTTAGTAAATTTTTTTTTTCAATTCATATACTTCCTATAACTCTACTAGTAGCATTTTCTAATCGTCATCTCTAAAAAAACTATTTCATTATTCTTCTCTGGAAACCCTAGTTCCTTATGTTCTTTCTTTTCATCTCCTTTCTTTCTTTTCATCTCCTTAGAAATGAGGGATGGTTTTATAGCCTTCCTTGGCCTGACATTATTGCTCCCATCATTCTTCTATTTAGATATGGGCTTTCTCTCTTAATAAAGTGGTTTCTTCCACCCAATCCGAGTTTTCATTCAATTTTTCTTTGTTTTCTTTGTGTTTTTGTCACCAGCTTGTTGCAGCGTGTGGTTGTGTTGTCATACGACAATTGTTTTGTTCATTGGTTTTCGTGTGGACAATTTAGACGACAAAGTTATTTCGATCAAACAGAGAAGTCATATTAAATCCATGTTCGTCAGTATGTTTCATCATGGAATCTTAGGTATTTTAGGGATCTTAGGAAACCAATTATGTAGGCCTTGAGCCGTTTATTCTTGCTATTAATCTAGATGTTGTGTTTAGGTATTTTAGCACTTTTCAGATTGATGTTCAGAATGAATGAATTTTCTCTTTCTAAAAAAAATAAAATAAGAAAGTAATTTTTTGAATTTCTTTTCAAACATGCTTTTCTAAACATACATTTTTAAGTTGTAATACAAATTTGAAATATAATAACTAGATGTTGGGTCCGTCCATTAATTAAAGGCTGAACTTTAATGGGCAAAAGCCACATTGAAAAAAAAAAAAAGGTTTAAAGGAAATTTGTTTATGGGGTGTCTCGGGCGACTATGAGAATTGAAAGAAAAAGGGGTTTTAAAAGAGAAACAACAAAGTTAGTGTTTTGAATCTCTTGTAAGATGGAAGGTTAAATAATGTTCGTTTTAGCTCAAATTTGACCTGACAACTCCTTGCAAGGTGCCCTTCAATCCTAGTGGTGTTGATCGTTGGTGAGCTCTCTCCACAGATTTGGTCATTCCACCATTTGGTGAGAATTTTGCTCTTCTCTCTTGAGTAATCCATCCTTAGTGATGATGTTTGTTACATTGGTGTTCAAAGAATGATATTTTTGATGTATTATTGTTGTGAGCCTCTAGTTTGTTTGCTAAAGAAGAACTTGGTATAACCCATTATTGTCATTGTTGAAATAGTGGAAGTTTAAGTGGCCTACGGGTCTCGTGGTTTTTACCCTTTTCATTTGGGGGTTTTCCACGTAAAAAATTGTTGTCTCATTATGATTGATTAATTGTTGCTTGGTTGGTTAGTTTGTTTATTGAACCTATTTTGGCAAACAAAGAGGGAAATGTTATTCTTAGAATTATTGTATTTGGTAGTCTTTCCAAGCAATGTGGTATTAGAACTTGGTTGTTTGAAGATTTTTTTTTTTTTTTTGCTAAAATGGATGATGTCATGATAAAATTAAATTCATTAAATTATTCCACTTGGAAGCGTATGATAGAAGATTTTCTCTATTGTAAAGATTTATATAAGCCCATTGGATTGAAAGAAAAACCATTTGATGCTTGATGAGGATTGAGATGTTGAATATAGAAAAGTTATTGCTTATATGAGAAGGTGGATGGATCCAACTCTAAATGAACACATTTATGATGAAACGAAAGCAAATATTATTTGGAAAAAGCTTGAAAACCTTTTTGTCAAAAAAACATCAAGAAATAAAACTACTCTTATTATAAGACTTGTCGATTTAAGTGAGGATGGGAACGACATGGTAGACATGCTCAGTTCTTTTCGGGGGTATTGTGAACAAATTAGGTTGCCATGAAAATGATTGGTATTAAGTTACGGCATCGACGCTTTGCTAAACTCCTTTGCGATGGACGGGCGTGACATTGACAGTGAACCACACTTATTAAAGATTCTGTATGGAGTGGTAAAGTTGTTCGCGATGAAACGAAGAAGGAAGACGAATGCTGCTGGGTTGTTTGCGAACAGCGAAAAGCTGGCGATCGGCGAAACTCGGTTTTGGAGAGATGTCAAATCCGGAAAATATATCGAATGTTATCCTTTACCTTGATGTTGGCCACTTGAAGAAAGAGTGTAGGATTTGGAAAAAGGAACATAATGAAGTGAAGAAAGAAAATAAAGAGACTAATACAATTGCTACTAAAGGTGATACTATGATTGTGAGTGATGATGGTTGTGTCAGTCTTGTAACCCAAGATAGCAACTGGATAACTGATTTTGGTGCCTCATTCCATGTTACTTCTCATAGTGATTTTTTCACTTCCTACGGAACTGGTGATTTTGGTAATGTTAGAATGGGAAACATTGGTGTATCCAAGATTGTGAGTATTGGAGATATTTTCTTAGAGACTAGTATTGGAAATAAACTGGGTAGTTAAGGATGTTAGACATCTTCCAGATATTCATCTTAATTTGATATCCATAAGCAGACTTGATGATGAGGGACTTACAAACTACATGATAGAAAGCAATTCTTACCAAATCTACATGATATGCCTCTTAAAACTTGTGATCATTGTTTATTTGGAAAAGCACATAGAGTTGCATTTCACACAAATCCACCATCTAGAAGGCCAAATGTTGTTGATTTAATTCATACTTATGTTTGTATTATGCAAACTAGAAATATTGGTGGTGAACTTTATTTTGTGACTTTCCTTGATGATCACTCTAAAAAAGTTTAGGGTTTTTCTTTGAAAACTAAAGATTAGGTGCTAGATGCCTTCAAAGAACTCCATGCTAGAATAGAAAAAGAAACATGAAGAAAATTAAAGGCTGTCAAAGTATACAATGGTGGTGAATATAGTGTTCCATTTGAAAGTTATGCAAACTTCATGGCATTTGACTTGAAAAGACTATACCTAAAACTCTTTAGCAAAATGGTGTAGCTAAGAAGATGAATAGAACCATTGAGGAAAAGATTAGGTGTATGCTTTCACATTCTAAGCTACCTAAGTCCTTTTAGGGAGAGGCAATGAGAACATCAATTGACTTGATAAACCTTTCTCCATTAGTTCCTCTAAAAGGTGATGTACCTGAAAGAGTGTGGACAGGAAAAGATGTTTCATATGACCATTTGAGAGTGTTTGGTTGCAGAGTCATTTGTTAATATCCCCAAAGATGAGAGGTCAAAACTTGATGTCAAGGCCAAACCATGTATTTTCTTGGGGTATGGTCATGAAGAATTTGGGTACAACCTATGGGATCCAATGAGCAGGAAGATTGTCAAAAGCAATGATGTTGTGTTTCTTGAATACCAACTTGTTGATGATGGTGATAAGATTGAGAAAGCTAGTTCCTCTACTGAAATTCCAATTAAAATTGATCCAGTTGTTCCATCTACAATACAAGCTAATCATGAGGGAGAGTTACAAGAAAGTGATGGTGTCACTAAAAATGAAGATGACCCTATAGTTGATGATGTTGAGCCAACTGAACAAGTTGATGTAGAACTTCCACTACCACCATATGAACCACCATTAAGAAGATCTACAAGAGACGGTCAGCCTTCTACAAGATATTCTCCTAATGAATATGTGATGCTTATTAATGGGGGAGAGCCAAAAACTTACCAAGAAGCCATTTTACATGAGAGTACAAAAGAGTGGGTTAAAGCCATGCAAGAAGAAGTGAGATCCTTGCTTGAGAACCACACCTATGACTTGGTGACATTACCACAACGCAGGTACATGGCATGATTGCTTGTAAATGGATGTACATATTGAAAACTGAAAACAATGGTTTACAACTCAGGTACATGGCATGATTGCTTGTAAATGGGTGTACATTGACTTTGAAGAAATCTTCACTCTAGTGGTAAAGACGTCCTCTATTTGTGTTACTCTTGGTCTTACCGCTTGCTTGAATTTAGGAGTAGAGAAACTTGATAAGAAAATGGAATTTCTTCATGGTGATTGAGAAGAAGAATTATACATGTAGCAACCTGAAGGGTTTGAAGTCAAAGGAAAAGAAAATCTTGTGTGTAAGTTAAAGAAGAGCTTGTATGGATTCAAGCAAGCACCAAGAAAGTGGTACAAGAAGTTTGACTCTTTCATGATGAGTCATGGGTACAACGAAACCACATCTTATCATTGTGTGTTCACTAAAAAGTTCTTTGATGATGATCTTATTATCCTCCTCCTGTATGTTGATGAAATGTTGATAATTGATCATGATTCTAGCAAGATTGACAGGTTGAAGAGAGGGCTTACTTGTGATTCTTTCCATAAAGACTTTGGATCGGCCCGACCAAAATGCGCGGCATGAAAATCTCTCATGATAGGAAGAATAGGAAGCTTTGGTTATCTCAAGAAAGCTACATTGAGAAGGTTCTTGAAAGATTTAACATGAGTAAGGCTAAGGCAACTTGTTCTCAAGTTGCAAGCCACTTAAAGCTTAGCTCTAAGAAATGTCCTACAAGTGAGAAAGATATGAAAGAGATGAGCAAAGTTCCTTATGTATCTACTATTGGTAGTTTGATGTATGCTATGGTATGTACTAGGCTAGATATCGCTCATGCAGTTGGAGTTGTTATCCGGTTTCTTACTAATCCTAAAAAGGAGCACTAGGAAGCAGTGAAGTGGACATTGAGATATCTGAGAAGCACTTCTAGGGTATGCTTGTGTTTTGGCAGTGGTGAGCCTATGCTAGATGGATATACATATTTAGACATGGCAGGTGATGTTGATTCCAGGAAGTCCATTTCAAGGTTCTTAATGACTTTTGCAAGGGGAATTGTCTCTTGGCAATCCAAGTTGCAGAAATGTGTTGCATTATCCACCACAGAAGTTGAGTACATTGCTATTACTGAGGGTTGTAAAGAAGCTTTGTGGATGAGAAAATTCTTAGAAGAATTGGGTTTGTAATAAGAGAAGTATGTTGTTTGTAGTATAGCCAGAGTGTCAATCACCTCTCCAAGAATTTGACGTTCCATTCAAGATTGAAGAATATTGATGTTAGATATCACTGGATTCATGATGTGCTTGAGGCAAAGCAATTGTATTTGGAGAAAATACATACTAGTGAGAATGGATTAGACATGTTAACTAAGTGTTTGCCTAAGGAGAAGCTAGAAGCTTGTGAAAGCGAAGCGAAGCTAGTTGAGCAGGGGCGTAGAGGTGGAGGGAAAATTGTTGAATTAAAACATTTAGAGGAGTTGGGCTTTAATGGGAAACATATAAGTTGAAAAACAGGTTATGTTGCACCAAATTGGTGGCTGATCTAATGGGTTGAGCTGAGGCCAAGTCCATGAATAAAAGTCCGGATAAGAAAGACTGTAGATCCGTTGTACAAGCCCATAGAAGAAGTCTAAGGATATTTATGCAAGTCAAACGAAGCATATCTGAGGTGGTAGAGAAATAAGCAGTTATCTGTTGATGTGGAATATTCTTAGGGATCAAGTCTCCATGATGGAGATGTGGAAGATTTCTTGAGGATCAAGACTCCACAATGGAGTCATGGAGACATGGGCAATTACTTCAGAAAGTGGAGAGAGTGGAGAAATTTAGACTTGGGCAACAAGTCTTCTATGTTTATAAAAGGATCAGAGAAGGCGAGCCAAACAAACAAATCAATAAACAAAGCAATCAATCAACAACTCAAAATCAATGTCAATCTTTAGCAAATCCTAGCTTTTCAACAAGCTTTCATCAAATTCAAGCTTTTCAACAAGCTTTCAACAATCTCAGCAATTTCAGCACTTTATTTCTTGGCTTTAGCCAAGTTACGGAAATTTCAAGCGTATTTATTTCATTCATTCGTAATGAAATCAAATATTTTCTCTAGCAATTATAGCATTATAGTTGTAAGTTCTATTCAAGTTTTTATCAAGTTTTCAAGCATAATACTATTTTTTCAATCAAATCCAATGTTTACTTCATCAATTTCAACATTCTGGTTGCAAGTATCATTCAAATCTATCAATTTTCATAACCATGTTATTTCATTCATTCTTAAGGAAATCTAACACTTTTCTTCAATAATTAATTCCTGCAATATTCTCATCTGTACATTTTCCACTTTGATTATGGGGAATTGTCAAGGGAACCAAGGAGCCTACATAGCCTGATTAAAAGTGTAATCTCTGAGTCATTCGATTTAGGCTACTTTAATTTTAAACATCACACACACTTTATTTTGTATGTTTGTGTGAGATTAAAAATCACCTAACATATTTTGCGCTTGTGGGACTATCTTTACAGGCTCATAACTAGGTGGGACACATCTTTGTGAAACATCATCCGGTGGATCCAGATGCCACAAAAATTGAGAAGTAAAGCCATCTTGGATTCTTGGTTCGATGAAATGATGTTCTTGACGTACGAAGGATTAGATTTCAACCGTGGTGGGCGATTTGAGAAAAATACAGCAGATTTTCTCCACGAAGAATTTGCATTAAATAGCCCATTCGGGCAGGAAGCAGGCATAGGTAATATAAATGATGATGATACTTATATTCCTAATGTTTGTGAGTTTCAAGCAATGATTGAGAATCTATAGAGATTGAATGCTTTGGATGGACAATGTTTTGATGAAAGAATGGTTGCTCAAGTAGAGGTTGACTCTAAACAACTCAAGTTGTATGTCAGTGGCCCAAATCCATTAGAGTTTGCGAGCTTTGATGGATGACGGATGGAGCTTACCAAAGCATATGAGAGAATTAGGGCTAATGTTGAAGAACTAGAAGAACAATTTTGGGCATAAGAGGCCATCCTAAAAGCAATGTCAAAGATGCCCCGGACCACAAAGATCAGAATTGACTTCTTGATTCATCAGGCAACAAGCTAATAAGCTTCGGAGACATCTATCAATTGAAATTGAGGGGCAGCTCCCTAGGAATTTTCAGGAAGCAAGTGGACCTCATCGCTCTCCCAAATAGGTTGAAAATCGAGAACTTCGAAAAAATTCAATGGAGAACGTCCTAATCTTATGTATGCTAACACCAACCCAGTTACACAACCTGGAGTTTATAATGAGCTACTTCCTTTGTTTGGGGCATTGGGAAGTGCACTATTTCACCACCCTTAGGGGTGGTATTAATAAATTCCTCGACCCTTTATACAACCACCTCCCTTTACCACCAATTTGGAGAAGCGATAAGGAGCGGTGCATATTTATCTTTGGGACTTGGCCTTAGATGAGTTATACCTAAGAATTCTAAGCCATATCGAAGCGTGGGCGAGAATCATACGAGGATGCAAAATTCTGAATTCTCTTTATTTTACGGAGAAAATTGATGACGTCTACCTTGGAGCATGTGGCTAGATTCAGCGGTGTAATGTGAGAATTATTGTATGAAAATTTCTCCCCATCTCGATTCAGTTTTTCACAACTCATTAACGAGGGCCTTTTACTTGATATGCAACATTGCCAAGGAATTCTATCATGAGTTGGTAAGAAATGGAGAGACATTTCCACACACAATTCTTCATAGTAGAACTGAATTTGCATAGCGAGGAATTATCGAGTCGCGAGGGTGGAGAATCAGCAGTACAATTTATCACTCGTTTCAAAAGAATGAGGAATATAGATGCAAAATCCATCTCCTAGAAACAGAATATGTGAAGATAGCATAGAGGGGACTTGATATAGAGCTGAGGAAGAAGTTCCAAGGTATGGAGTTAAGAGACTTTTATGAGCTTGTTGCTAAGGTAATAGAGTATGAAGAATTTCTCGAGGAAGAAAATCAACGGAGAAAGACCTCCATGGGAACTTATTGCCAGGAGGTCAATTATGAAGATATTGCAGTAGCAGATCTCCCAAGTACAGGTTCCTTCATCTATCCTCTACTGGTGAAGAAAGCGCCTAACCTATGGAAGAAGTCATGGACCTCCAATATACAAGCACATTATACTTTTGATGTGGCAAAGAAGGAGGAGATCTTTGATTTCCTTTTGAAGAAGAAATACATCACATTTCCGCAAGATCACCAACTCCCCAGCAAAGAGGAACTTAGGGGAAAGTATCTTGCGTAGTATCATAACTTTTGGAATCTATGTAGTACTAGTGCTTGTTGAATTTTTATGTAGCACCCTTTTCGATTCGACCAGGTGTGAATCGAACAATTAAGGATCTTTCGTTTAATTCTTTTTATTTACTTTTCATTTGTTTTTTTTTTTTTTTTTTCTGTAAAGTGTCGTGACCCGAATCCTCGGCCCGGCAGAAGGATGATGGATCGAGCAGAACCAGGTTTAGTCAGACCATTTTCATTTATCTTATCAAAAAACATTTGTTATGTCGTTCGTTTAGGGTTTTCATATTCTGTGAGCTTGTTTTTCAAATGGTAGGCCCGTAAACATTTGCTCGCCTCTGATTTGTTTTTACAAAAATGGAACATACCCTTCTGAAATGATATACAAAATATTAGTTCAGAGTTTAACTCTTTTGTTCACAAAATGTCTCATGTTAAAAAAAAATGATATGCATATGACGGGGTATATATACTTATCGCGCAACTTTCTCTATGACTTTGCGCTTCTTGATCTCTTTCATTCTTTCTTTGTTTACCTTTCGAAACTGTAGTAGATAAAAGCTACAACATTAGCATTTTCATGCTTAGTGATTCTATACAGTTCTATTCCAATTTTTAGTTTAACATGACATGCATTTATCATAAAACCATACCTTCTATATCAAACTATACTCATGCTTATTCACTTTCACATACTTTCACTTTACAAATCATTGATCATATCAAAATATGAATTTTCACATGCAACCAATTTATTTAGCTTTCGAATCATGAGATTGAACATACTCCCAAGGATGTATTTGGATTTAAATCCCGTTTACTCATCAAGTTTGTTATTTCGACATTTGTCTATACAATTCACATTCATAGCCAGTTTCGTTCGGTGAATCGAATCCTTTTTGTCATTCGGTAATGTGCTTTTGTTCGCGATTTAAGCTCTCCCATCATGATGAATCTTAGATTGGTACATGACATGTGGTCACTTAAAAAATGCCATACGCCATCATGACGGATGCCGATTGGTACATCCCGCCAAGTGGGACATTTTAACAAATCATGATGAATGTCGATTGGTACATCTCGCCATGTCAGACATTGCACAATTTCGGTTTGCCTTCATGACGGATGCCGATTGGTGCCTCCTACCATGTTGGTCGTTCGGTATATTGATTCAATTCAAGATGTCAAGAATTGACCAATTTGTTTGCAACTCAATTAATCGCTCACATGCAATTAATTATCAGACATTTCAAATATCACATTTTCAAATCCATATGCCTTTCATAATAATATCATTTCAAAGATATACTCATTCTATATAATCATTTGGTTGGTATCACTGCAAAACTTGAAATAAGGATAGAGGGTTAGTGAACAAACCGAAGTTGTCGGCTCTCATTTCCTTCCCTTCGATCTCGGTCCTAGGTTAGGTGATCCTCACCCATCCCTAGTCAATAACAATTACGCCACTCTTAGTGGATAAACAATTATTATACATTTTTAGTGAATGACAATTTTATCTTTGTTAATGGTTTTGGGTTAAGACAGTACGCGAAGGCAGGCTTCGTCGGCGAAGCGCGAGTGCGATGCGTTTTCATTTAGTTTATCATATTCGAACCCCGTTAATAATTTATTAGGGTCCTTCAACTATCGGTGTACGAATACGAGGTGTTCAGAAACAAAATCGAAATTTGTTCACTGTGAACAATAGCTACACTGCGGCGTAAGCCTTCGCCGTGGCGTAGCTTTCCTACGTCGTGGCATACTCGAGGGGTGCCATTTTGGCCCCTCGGCCTCGCCGCAGCAAGGCATCCGACGCTGCGGCGTAGTTCTACGCAGCGGCGTGGGTTCTCTACGCTGCGGCGTAGGAGCCCGATGTGCCCAGATTTTCAGTTTGCTCTTTTACGATTTTTCTCCAAAAATCCTCAAAAACCCAAAACAAATCATGGAAATCATTCCCAATAACATCATAATATCATCCTAAACCAATCATGAGCAAAACCGGCTGGATGGATTAGGGTTTTCTAACAGTATCATTTAAGAAATCACAGGGTTTGGTTAACACCTTAAATCCCTTTGAATCTTAACTGCAGATGTGATCACTTAGAAACAAGAAATGGGGATGGTCTCCCACCAAAATCACTTCTTCTTGCAAACCCTAGCTTTCTCTTCTCCCACTCTCAAAAATGTTTTTGCTCAAAATGCACAAATGTGCTCTCCTAAGACCACATTTGGTCTTATTCCTCCTTTTAAGTGTAAGGTCATGTTTGGCTTGCACACAAATTCCATTTCTCATTTTTCTCCTTTTTCATCTTTATTCCACTTTCATTTATCATTTAATTCACTTTAGCATTTAAGCTTATTCTATTCTTGACCCTTAGGTCCTCATTTTACCAATTCCAAATTTTGCCTTTTTACACTTAGGGTTTATTTAAGTTGATCAAGTTTCTCATTTAGCATATAACATTTAATCATATGCTCACATATTAATTTCACATTTCACGATTTATCGAGTTTTCTGAAAAAACCCCGAGTTTGGCTTCAATCCATGCGAATATATTATAAAGTATAAAAATTCTAGAAATTTATTTTGAGGCGTTACATTTTAGGAATATTATCCCGGGCAAGATCAACAAGGGAATACTAAAGTTCCTTGAGAAAAAGGAAGCCATGGTGGTTGACGAAGATCCTTTCCCTGATGGCTTCGATCGACATAATTTGCTACGGGATACAGGCAGTTTTGAATGAAAAGGATGATGAGAAGTTTTCTCTGTATCAAGGTAATAAGAAGGTATGAATTCTAAACTATCAGTTTATAAGGATGAATTAGCGGGTAAAAGGAAAGTGTCTACACAACTTGAGAGAGGAAAAGAATGAAGGTACCCGCTGCATTCAAAATAGAAATCAAGAAGGAGAAACCCTTGAAAAGAATGTTCTCGAGACAAACTTTCAGAAAGGAAAGGCGAGGAACCGCCGAGGAGGAAAATACCTCAGTTTTATTTAATCCTCATCTTTGTTACTTTAAACAAAAGTGGCATGTGTTGCAGCATAAGAAATTTCCTCAAAAGCTCACTAGTACTCAAAAGAGAAGGATGCAGAGACTGAGATCTATGAAGAAAAGGAAATTACTTGAAGAAATGCCACATGAAAAGCCAAAAGAAACATAGAATATAATAGAAGAAGTAAGGTCTACTTCAAAGAAAACAAAATTTGGAAGGAAGGCTATAGAAGATGAAGAGTCTAGTTAGGGATTTGATGAAGAAATGGATTTGAAAACTATTATGATAGGTACATTTCTTGTTTCTTTGAAATGTTTTACTATTTCTCTAACTTTACCATATTTTTTCAAGTCAAAAGAAATGGAGAAAAGCTTAGTAGAGGTAGAGAAAGAACATTTGCCAACGAAAACCTGATCAGAGAGATGATCGCCATTGACCCCTCCCGAAGGAAGCAGGACAGGAGAAGGTGATACTGGAAAAACCTAGTGTGGAGATGACAAGGCACATACGACCTCTATATGTGAGAGCACACTTTGATGGTAAACCAAGGTCAAAGGTATTGGTGGATAATGGACCAGCAGTCAATGCGATGCCATTTAGGATGTTGAGAACTTTAGGAAGAAGCATTGGTGATTTGATTGAAACAGAAGTGTTTGTATTAGCTTTTACTGGAGAAATCTCTAAGACTTTTGATGTACTCCTTATTGAAATCACTGTGGGTAGTAAGACTTCCTTATCAGCTTTCTTTGTGATTAATTCTACTACTAATTACAATGCTTTGTTAGGAAGAGACTGGATTCATGCTAATTGGTGTATATTGTCATCCATTTACCAATTTTTACTGTTTTGGAAAGGTGATGAAGTAGAAGTGGTATGGGCAGACAAACAACCATTCATTGCAACTTCAGATCTTGTTGAAACCAATTACTATGACCAAGAGTTTGGTTCAATCAAGTTCAAAGGCAAAAATAAGAATGGGACTCCAAGAGAAATATACATGGAGTCAAGAGATACTAGTGACATTCAAGACCAAGCTGCCAAACTTCTGAAGACAACTACTATTGTGCCTTTCAGGCCTATAAAGGGTTTAGTCATTGAGAAGATTGATGACTAAGTATTCTCATGAAGATAATCACGTTGTAAACATTGCGAAATTGCGACGTTCAAAATGAATCTGAAGTTATTGAAAAGTTGTAGAATAGTTCAGACATGTGGGCTACAGTGATTTATGAAGAGAATGTCAGGATGAAGAGGATATGATTAGAAGATTTGGGCAGCTCCTCTAATATGGAAGACAATAAACCTTAAGTATATGATCTTATGGAAGAAATTCGACCTCGGCAGCGTGGCGGGAAGTATTGCAGGATTACTTACATCGAGTTCTCTTATCCTTGGCGGAAAGAACAGATCATATCATTGTTGTAGGAATTCAAAGATTGCTTTGCTTGGAATTATGATGAAATGCCGGGATTGGACAAAGGCCATGTGGAACATTGCCTTCCCATCAGCCTAAACTTCTATCCTTTCCAACAACCACCTAGAAGAATGTCCAAGGAAGTAGAGCTGAAGGTGAAGGAAAACATTTATAAACTTTTGAAGGCCAAATTCATCAGGCCTATAAGGTATGTTCAATGATTAGAAAATATTGTTCTCGTGATAAAGAAAAGTGAAAAACTTCGAGTATGTGTGGATTTTAGAGATTTAAATGTTGCTACTCCTAAGGATATGTATGTGACACCTATTGCAGACATGTTAGTTAATTCTACTGCTAATAATGAATTATTGTCCTTTATGGATGGTTTCTTTGGTTATAATCAAATTTTAATAGCCGTAGAAGATATACATAAGACCACGTTTTGATGTCTTGGCTCCATAGGGACATTTGAATGGATGGTCATGCCTTTTGGTCTCAAAAATACAAGTGCAACTTACCAAAGAGCAATGAATGCCATTTTCCATGACATGTTAGGTCACCACATGGAAGTATACATTGATGATATTGTGGTTAAATCTAAAAGAGCCAATGAGCATGTAGATTACCTAAGGAAAATCCTTGAAAGGATGAGACATCATCAGTTGAAGCTTAATCCACTCAAATATGCATTTAGAGTTCGTGCTGAGAATTTTCTTAGGTTCCTAGTTCATCAAAGAGGGATAGAAGTAGATCAGAACAAAGCAAAAGCTATTGCTTTAGCCAATGCTCCACAAAACAAGAAAGAACTCCAAAAGTTCCATGGTAAAGTAAATTATTTAAGAAGATTTATCTCTAACCTGACAGTTAAAACCAAGGAACTCTTTGACTTGGTGAAGCTAAAAGATATGGAAGAGTTTACATGGGAGGAACAACATCAAGTAGCCTTTGACAAAATCAAAGAGTACCTCTCTAAACCTCCTATTTTAATGCCTCCTCCTATACAAGGTCATCCACTTAAATTATATTTATCAACCGAAAATGAGTTAATAGGTTGCCTTTTAGCACAAAACAATTCTAAGGTCATGAGCAAGCTGTGTATTATTTGAGTAGGGTCTTAAATCAAGCAGAAACAAGATATCTCCAATTTAAAGATTATGTTTGGCCTTGTACTTTGCATGTACTAAATTGAGTTGATGAAGTACATGCTTAGCAAGTGTCAGGAGGAGGGGATTAATGGGTCCACTTGCTTTAGGTCACCTTGGTTTATTTTCCACGAAATTAAGTTAAAGGGAATGACATTGTGGATTTCTAGCTAATCATCCTTCCTAGATGTTTGGAACATAGAAAATGTAGGCGGAATCTATGGGCCCGAGAAAAAGAGCAGCGGATCCTCAGGTGATGGTTGAAACATAGAAAGTCGAGTGGTGTGGAATAGTGATCATCTCACCAAGAGAAGTAAAGACTACATTGTCTTTCAATCTGGCCTTTAAATGCACCACCAATCAGGTCGAGTATTAAGCCTTGGTGATTGGTTTGGAGATCCTACTGGACCTTGGGGCAAAAGATGTTTGAGTCGTTAGAGATTCTCAATTGGTACTTCGACAATTAACAGGGGAGTATAAGTGCAACAACTTGCTATTATCACATTACTTGATTGTTGTCATTCAATTGTTAGACTCTTTTGAAAATGTGGAATTTGAACATGTGCCTAGGGAATCAAACTAAGAGGCTGATGAGCTTGCTCAATTAGCCTCTAATGTAAAAATAGGTGAAGAATTGACCCATAAACTCATCATAATAGAGAAGAAGAATCACCCTTCAATTTTTGAAAGGGGGATCGACCTATACATCTTCAACAATGACATGAATACTGTTGGAGATTGGAGAACATAATTCAGAGAATATTTGGAGAATCTAAACAAGAGGGTTCCCCACAAAACGAAGACTCAAGCTACAAATTTTGTTCTACTTGAAAGAGAGCTGTACAGAAAAGAATTGGATGGGTTATTACTCAATTGCTTATCTTTCCCAGACAGTATGGAAGTTATGAAGCAAGTTCATGAAGGAGTTTGTGGAGCCCATCGATCTAGAGTAAATATGCAATGGTTAATTAAAAGACATGACTCTTTTTGGTCGACTATTCTAAAAGAATGCATCACCTACTCCAAAGGTTGTCAATAGTGCTAGAGATATGGAAGTATACAAAGGATTCCTACTGTTGAATTACATTCAATAGTAAAGTCGTGGCCATTCACAGGATTGGTCATGGATCTAATTGGGAAGATTCATCCAGCATCATCAAAAGGGCATAGCTTCATCATAGTTGCTACAGACTATTTCACTAAGTAGGTAAAGGTAGTACCATTGAAGAAAGCAGAACAGAAGGATGTGATTCAATTCATCAAGGAGTAAATTATTCATAGGTTTGGAATTCCCTAATCTATCACTACTGATCAAGGAATAATTTTCATTGAGGAAGATATGAATTGTTCACAGATTATGAGTCTAACTCATCGAGATAAACTCCTTTTTATGTCTAATAATGGACAGTAGAGCATCCAATAAAGTGATAGGAATCCTAGAGAAAATGTTAGGGGGAGAATTCGAGAGATGGCTGAATTTTATCGATTTATTGTGGGCATCTGGAACTTCAAAAGAGGTTCCATAGGGTAAGTCGTTTTTCTCTAACTTATGGACAAGATGCAGTACTCCAAATGGAAGAAGTAATGCCTTCTCTAAGAGTGTCCAGGCAAAATGGCCTTACTCCTGAAGTATGAGTAAGGAACCCCGTGATGATGGAACTTAGTCGGAAAATATTGAGAAGAATAAGCCTTCAACTACATGTTGATTCAAAAAAATAAAGTGGCTCAAACTTACAACAAGAGAATCAAGAGGAAAAGCTTTGAAAATGGAGAGCTTGTTTGAAAGATTATTTTGCTAGTTTGTTCTAAAGACAGAATTGGGCAAATGGTCTCCCACATAGGGGGGACCTTTCAAAGTGTATCAAGTACTACCTGGAAACGCATACTGGTTAGCAAACCTACAAGGAGAGCCACACAAGAGGTTCATCAATGAGAAATACTTGAAGAAGTACTTCCCTACCATGTGGGAAATTGTAAGAAATTCCCAAAAGAATTAGGCCGATTCCGCTTTTTAGCCACTAGTTCTCTACCATTCAAGTTCTCGAACATTGTACTATATTCTTTGTTTTGGAGAAAAGTAGGCTTTGTATCCATTGTTTCTTAAGCATTCAAAGTTTCTCTAGTATGTTGTTTTGTTCTATGTTTTGGAGAGAAATGTATCTTGTAGGCTTTTCAGCCATTGTTTCTCAAAATATAAATCTATGTCAGTAACATACATGTGCTCTATTCTAAGTAGAGCTTTATAGCCAGCATTTTCGAATCTCTCAATGTTGTATACGTACCTAATAGGCGCAAATATATATTCTAAGAAAGTAGAATCAAGATACTTTTCTAATCAAAAATGATTGCATCATCAACACATCACAAGTGACTGCAATACCACCTTAATCCACTAATGCATGTCTGCTGGATCTGATACTGTATTTTAGTGTTAGTGATTTTTTCGCAACTCATTCCATACACACTTCAACACACATCAAAAGGTAGTCCTAATACCACCTTGATCCACTAATGATAATGTCATGGTTATTGTGCGCCTTTGCAGTGTAGTGCTCAATGATTCTCCAACAATATCTCAAGAAAAAACATTCAAATTATCCTTTTTCCACCAAGCGAAAATGGTAGGCCGATGGACACCTAGCAAAGGTAGGAAAATAAGATATTAGCCTCAAGACAATCACTTTTCATCATAGTTTGTGGAGTACAAAAGCAAAGAGGAGATAGCACAAGAAGCATAGGAGAGAAAGAGGCTTTACAACTGAAAAAATGCCAAATAAATGGCTTCAAAGTTCCCAAGTGAATTCTCAACAGTTTATAATTGTTTGAAAATTTCAAAGTTAGATCATGGAAAAATCAAAAGAACGGAGAGAATCCCAATATCCAAGGCAATGCTAGCGAGATGCATCAATTTCCTATAATTCTAAAGCCAATATGGTTGTCTTCTCGCGTTGGGAAGATAAGAAATGGCACAAGGACTCGACTTTCTGTAGATGTTCAAGCCACTGAGACTTTATGGCATCACCCTACTCAACCAAAGAAGTCAATTTCATCTTTTCTTTCTCCAGTTTTTCAATCAACATGTTGATATGCTCTTTCTGAGCATCATATTCAATGCATAGCTCATTCAATCGCTGCATAGCTTATTTCTTGGCAAGTTGGGCTTGATAAAATTATGTCTTCTGTCTCTTTAAAGAATCTAATGTGGAGGAGATCTCCATGTTGGATTTCAAAGCACGATCTAATGTAGGGAAAATAGAAGAAGTAGGCTCTAGCCTCAAAATGAAAAACTGTGGACTAAGGCACTACAGAAGCTAATGCTGACACCGGCTAGAGTTGCACAAAAGCATCCTTCTGGCCCGGTAGACAAGAAAGAAAGTCTAAAAGCCAAGTAAATGGCTCCTGATAGAAGCGCAGAACACCAAACCTGCAATGTGCGATCTGGAGACAATGCCTAAGGGTTGTGGGGGTAGGAGTAGTCTAATCCAAGAAAGATAAGTCCAAAGAGAAATCCGTCTCCGCCTCTATCTGGAAAGTTGATATCGATGAGACTTGCAAAAAATGGAAAATAAAAAGCAAAGAAAAGAAAAATACAGGAGAAAGATGAAGGTTAAGAACTAGCAGGAAGGAGTAAATTTGAGAATATGCTCATGTTAGCCTTCTCGTGATTATTATTTCCTTTAATCAAGAGCCTATCGTCTTTGATAAATCGGGTGTGCTAGTCTCCTGGGAACCATCCTCATTTGAAGTGTCTTCTCCACAGTCGACCCTTGCTCACCATCCTCAAAAGGATCTTCCACTTCTTCAATCTCGATGGGATCATCAACAGCGTTGGAGAAATAAACTAATGGGTTGGTCTGCACGATGACCGTCGTAGATTGGAAGAATTCTTCACATCCTCAAAAAACTTGGGCTTTTTTAGGCCGACTACTGGAAATAGTTTTCTTCTCCTTGGTCATCTTGAGTTTCTTGGTAAGTGTTAGGTGTGCTTTAGGTTAGCTTTTATTAGTGCAAAACGTAGCACAATTGATGATTTTGATGTTAACCTAGCACCCTTCTTACTCATTTTCATATCTAACCCCTATAATTGTGTATTTTTTAGAAATGAAGAGAACGAGACGAAAATCAAGCAATTTGGGCAAAGATTGAAGAATATGTGGAAGAAAGAAACTATGGTCGTGATCACAACACTTATGGTTGCGACTACAAGGAAAAATATGAAGAAAAATGCGCAACAAAGATGTAGTGTGGTCGCGACCACAGAACCTGTTTGTAGCAAACCTTCAGTGTGGTCATAACCTTCAGCAATACTCGGTGTGGTCGCGACCACAGCTTCCGCTGTAAAAATTGTCATCAAATATCCTCGGTGTGGTTGCAACCATGGTCACGACCACAACCTGATTTACCTGTAGAAATTGTGTAGCATTTTCTGTGTGGTCTCGACCACAAGCCAGTTATGGTCGCGACCATGCGGCAATTTTGGCCCAAGAACTTTCCAATTTTAGGCTTGTTTTGGCCTATTTTTCCTTCCATTTTCTAGGGTTAGGTTTTCTTTAAATTTGTTAGATTTAGGTTTGTTTTGTGAATACTTTGGTTTGTAATGGAAGATTATTGGGAAGCATGACCTTATGGAGTGTATATTTCAACTTCGATCTTGGGATTGAAGATATTTGTAGCTTAATCTCTGTTTTGTATTTCTATCTCTAATATTTTTTTCAATTTCTGCAATTTTATGTTTGTCGACAACATGAATTTGTGGGTTTTGATGACTGAAATATTAGGCTAAACATTTCATAGGGTTGGTTATCAAATTTGATGTTAGATTCATCCAATCTTTAGTTTGGTTGGATGTTTTATGATTGATTTGTTGTATTTAGTGTTAATACTTGGATTACTAAGGTTTTGGTTAATTATTATCTTGAAAAATCGGATCTTCGATCATTTATTTAAGATATCTCTTGGTTTGATTCTCTTAAGGTGTGAATCAGTGTCGGATTCAATTAGCAGTCGAAGAGGCTTAGGGAATTAGAAAGGTCTAGTACTAAGCGGATTTCACTAGGAGGAGACACCAAATGTTTTAAGTAAGGATTACAAGTATGCTGTGACCAATCCGATTGCAAGGATGTGACTGTTACCAACAGAGCTCCCGAGGAAAAATCGCCTTTGAAAATTATCGCCCTATCGACCTAGAAGGACATAACTGTGAATAGGTGGATAGTGCAAAAAATACAAAGGGGAACATGAAAGTGGGATCCTTATACCATATCCTCGGACCAACTCAAGTCGTAATTTATTCAACCCGGGCCTTATCTAGATGAATCCTTAGACATCATTGAAAATAACCAACCCTAATTCCCCTCTAAGTCATTTTTTCCCAGTTTTATTCAATTACTCAAGTTTTCACAAATCAACCGTTGTTTTGGTTTAGTTTTGTTTTCATTATTTTTACAAAATCACTCAAAATCAATGAGTCGATCAAATAGTGAACAACTTTAGTAGCCGGGGTACTCAACCCTCATTAAAACCACACATTCCCTATGGGATCGATATTTGGATTTTTAGTCAACCCATATTACTTGTCTGACCAGATGTAGCTTGTAGTAGTATACAACAATTTTTGGTCTTTGTTATTTTGAGAATGAACAAGTCTTTGGTTTCCATGCCAGAAATTTGACTAACAAGTTTTTGGCACGCCTTAGAGAGGAATTAAGGTTGGTTATCATCAAATTTATAAATGGGAAAATCATCATGAGGTAAATTTATAAATAAAAATGCAATAAATGACTCTTTTATTTTTGGGGTGAAGTGAGAGCAAGGCGAGGAAGCTCGTCAAATGTGATATTCCTAAATGAAAGTCCAGTCTGGGTTGTGGATAGAGAGGTAATCCCAATGGAGCATGAAAGAGTGTGATATTCCATAACCAGTGTCTGTGAAAACTCCAAGTCTAGTTGAGCAAAAGGCAAAGGAGGTAAAACTGTAATGAACCGTTGAAAACCAAACTAGCGAGCCCAAAGGCAAGGAAGGTAGGGTTGTAGACTAGCCGGGGATGCAGACATCGAAGATGCAAATGCAAAGCAACCTCTTGATATAAGTACTCTACAAGCGGCACTAGCAGGGGCTAAGGGACTCTCAAAGTCCTGCAGATATGGCCAAGATGAAGCTAGAGTTTGATTCCAAGCTAAGATATGTACAAAATCAAGCCTCAAAAATAAGTGTACCAATGCTCGGTCTACCAAACCCAAGAAGAAAGACATTAGATCATTAGAGGGCATCGTACATAAAGAGTGCGCGACATGAAGTCCCAAAGTCTTGTAAGAGGTAGGTTCCCTGTCCGAAAAATATGAAAAATATGCAAATAACCACATTTAATACTGAACCGTAAGGCACCACCGACTTGTAGTGAGCTCATCGAAACATATTTACTCATGGCCTGATAAACTGAGGCCAAGATTAAAGTGCCTAAGGTAGAAGGCCGACCTTGAGCAAGTGTCTTCGCCAATGGTAAGTACTCCATGGCGGGTTTTCTAAAATGGGGAAAAACACATATCGACATAGGAGAACCCATAGAAACTCAACATGCTTAGTCGTTGATGGAACCCTTGTAGCATCATGCCATTTCCGAATAAGTAGCAGAGTATGAAGTTTGAGTGGTAGAAGAAACCTTTATAACCGGGAGAGAATAGTCTTGAATATCAAGCAGACATACGTCTGATTGGCACCTACTGGATGTGACTTGTAGAGAATGGTAATATCTCTGTGATGGAAATAGGACGGAAGCGGAAATGGTGTCTCAGACACGAATTTGTGCCCGACACTCATCAACTCCACGTCAAAATGAAGTGTTCTGATAGTAAGATGAATGAATCGCTCAATCTAATGTCATCGAGAGTCCTCACGAAATGTGAGACAGCTTAGTAATCCATGCCTCCATCTTTCAGCCCTTGGCCATGATTGCTTGAGGTTACCATGAATAGTAACTTCTTTCCAAGAAGTAGTTCGGTCGCTGATCTCAATGGGAAAGGGAAACTAGATGGGGGAAGAAGATGCTTCTCTAAGAGAATGTGCGAACTCTGACATAGGTAAAGGGGGAAGAATAGTGCTGCAAAGCACAAATTGATGTTAGAGCTAACACGAATTAAGGAAGAAAGAACACAGATATGGATTACCTCAATGAAGATGAAACTGAGTTGGAAGCCATAGAACCAGCATAAGAAGCTCCTAAAGAAATAAACACAAGAAAGTTACAATCATGACAAGGGTGAAATCTCAGGCTAACAAGGCTAAGAAATATTCAACATGGCAAAAATCTATATAGAAGAAAACTACCTTTAAGTCATTTTCGCTGGTAGACAAAATGAAATTTTTTGGCAAGGCGCGACCTACAATCATCCAAAGAAAAGCTCAATTTTTAGTTCATTCAACACGAGGTTGTTGAAAATCATTCAATAGGCACTCAAGAAAGGTTCAGAATAGCCAAACAACTTCTAAGAATTTTTTCAAAGGTGTATTTTAGACTCTTTTTAGAGTATGTACTTAAGAAAACCTTCGCAATAAGCCGAAAAGCTTCAATGAATTTTTTTGAAGGGTGTACTCATGTTTATTTTCAAAATATACATCCCGAAAAAGGTTCAGAATAGTCAAACGACTTCCAGGAATTTTTTTTTTGAATGTGTATTCTCGGCTCTATTAGAGTTTGGACCAAAGAAAACTTTCGTAACAAGCAGAAAAGATTAAATGAATTTTTTCGAAGGGTATAGGCATGATTATCTTTAAAACATACACTCGGGGAAGGTTCAAAATAGCCAAACGACTTCCATGAATTTTTTCGAAGGTGTATTTTTTACTTTGTTAGAGTTTGCACCTAAGAAAACCTTCGTAATAAGCCAAAAAGCTTAAAGGAATTTTTTTGAAGGGTGTACACAAGATTTCAAAACATACATCCCAGGAAGTGTTGAGAATAGCCAAACAACTTCCATGAATTTTTTCGAAGGTGTATTTTTGACTCTATTAGAGTCTGCACCTAAGAAAACCTTCGTAATAAGCCAAAAAGCTTCAAGTAATTTTTTCGAAGGGTATACGCATGATTATCTTCAAAACATACACCCCGGGAAATGTTCGAAACAAGTCGAAAGCTTCCAAGGACTTTTCAAGAATGAATTTGAGATGATTCTTTGAAAGTATATGCATTCAGGACAGGTTTCGAGCAAACATCAAGGAAAAGTTTCAATCTTGGGCATTGAAGAAAGCTAAGAAAGATTGAAAATCGTATCCAAAACAATTTTCTAGATGAGCAACTCCCGAGAAGTCTACACTCTGGCAACTCTGAGAGTACATAGAATGCCCAAGGAAAAGGAACGAAGGGAAGAATCGACAAGGAATACATAACATAAAATCATGAATGAAAAAAAAAAGCGTGAAGAGAATTCTCAACTCGAGATGTTAGAAGTTGCAAAATCAATGGATGTCGAAGCTTAACGCCCGTCTGATGACATTTGTTAGTTTGTAGTTACCGACTTTTCCCAGGTTGTAGTAGTTACAACTATGAATGGCTCCATCAATCATAGAAAAATTCAATGTTGAAGAACCACCAAGATGGAAACATCTTTAGAATGCTCGTTTTGTGTTCATGAAGAAACCTCAAGCAAGAAAATCATCAATCAAGAAAATTAGAAAAGTTTGATCTTTTAACACTTACCTGCGTCATCTTCTCCACGAGCAGTAGTGAAAGGTGAAAATTTTGTGGCGAGAGCACCAATGAACGGAGCAACGTCAATCGAATTGGCTACGATGTGCTGCTGACGATGTTGCTCTCCAGCGGGATTTGGAACAGCGGTGGGTAGGCGGCGAGCGAGGGGAGGAACATGCGGTGACCGCAGATATCATCTTCTCGGCGAAGCGACAACCGTCGGCGGCAGCGATGCCGGCGGCGGCGCCGATGAGTAGCGATTTCGGCTCACTGCGGTATTGGCGGCGTTCTGATAATAGTGTTGCGGGTTTGGCGCGATGTCTTCGTCGTCGTGAAATAAACAAATGACCGGTAGTGATGACAGCTTGGAAGGAGGAAGAAGAAGATGGAAAAGGTAAAGTAAAAGGGTTTCCTTTTTCGAAATAAGTTGGGTTTGTTTTAGAAAAAGAAAATAAGTTCTTTTCGGGAAGAAAATAAGAAAATTCTAAGTTGCTTGGAGGAGAAGTCAGATAGTTTTTCTTTGGAAGAACAAATTCCTTTGGTGTAGGAAAAACAAAAGTTTGAGGTTTAAACTTGATGATGGCAAAAACTTTTTCTTGGGGAATTAATAATAGCTTCTTTATTCGATCCGACTTGGCTCGTTTTTGTCATTGGAATTCCACATCATGGGCTGAAAGTTGGACTTTGGGTTTCATGGTTGGAAATAACGCCAAAAGAATATTTTTGGGACTTTAATACATACAATATGGCCCATGAGCCACAATGTATGCGGAGGGCAATTGTTTGCACTCAAATTGAAAATTTGGCCTGATCTAGTAATGGGTTAGGCCTAAAGCTAAGCCCATGAATAAAAGTCCAAATGAAAAGGGCCCATATCCATTTGTACAAGCCCATAGAAGAAGTCCAAAGATATTTATGAATTTTTTGAAATTTTTGGAAGTCAAACAAAGCATATCTAAGGTGGTAAAGAAATGAGCAGTTATCTGCTGATGTGGAATATTTTTGGGGAACAAGTCTCCATGGTTGAGACGTCGAAGATTTCTTAAGGATCAAGACTCCACAATGGAGTCGTGGAGAGGTGCTTGAGGAACAAGTTTCCTTAATGGAGGACATGGGCAATTACTCCAAAGAGTGGAGAAATTCAGACTTGGGTAGCATGTCTTCTACGTCTATAAAAGGAGCAGAGAAGGAGATCCAAACAAACAAATCAATCAATCAACAACTCAGACTCAATGTCAATCTTCAACAAATTCAAGCTTTTCAACAATATTTCAACAATCTCAGCAATTTCAAAACGTTATTTCCGGGCTTTAGCCAAGTTTCTAGCAAATTTCCAACAATGTTATTTTGTTCATTCTTAGTGAAATCAAATATTTTCTCTAGCAATTCCAACATTATGGTTGCAAGTTCTATTCAAGTTTTTATCAAGTTTTCAAGCACAATACTGTTTTCACAATCAAATCCAATGTTTACTTCAACAATTTCAGCATTCTGGTTGCAAGTGTCATTCAAATCTATCAATTTTCAGCACCGTGTTATTTCATTCATTTTCAAGAAAATCTAACACTTTTCTTCAGCAATTAATTCATGTAAATTTCCATTCGTACATTTTCCACTTTGATTATGGGGAACTATCGAAGAACTAGAATCTCATAAATCACAGGTCTGAAGTTTGATACATGAGTCATTCTAGTTTGGAAACACTTACAATTTCTGTATCTTTCATTACATTTATTTTATATATTTATTGAGATTCAAAAATCATCTGCGGGTTCAAAGAATTTGCTTGAGGTGTCTCCGGCAGCACAAGGAGTGATTGAAAGAAATAGGGGTTTTAGAGATAGAGAAACAACAAAGTTAGGATTTTAAATCTCTTACAAGATAGAAGACCAAACAATGTTCGTTTTGCCTCAAATTTGACTTGGCGACTCATTGCCAAATGCTCTTCAATCCTAGTGGTGTTGATTGTTGGTGAGCTCTCTCAACAATACTCATTTGGTCATTCCACCATTGGTGAGATTTTTCCTCTTCTCTCTTGAGTTTTCCATCCTTGGTGATGATGTTTGTTACATTGGTATTCCAAAAATGATATTCTTGATGTATTGTTGTTATAAGCCTCTAGTTTGTTTGCTATAAAAGAACTTGGTGTAACCTATTATTGTCATTGTTGAAATAGTAGAAATTTAAGTGACTTATGGGTCCTATGATTTTTACCCTTTTCATTGGGGGTTTTCCATATAAAAAATTGTTGTTTGTGATTGATTTATTGTTACTTGGTTGACTTTGTTGTGTTGATTCTTTTGTTTATTGAACCTATTTTGGCACACAAAAAGGGAAATGCCATTTTTTTTAATTATTGTATTAGGTAGTGTTTCCCAACACTAAAGAGCCCCGGCGTCAGCATCAACAATCTCTCTTCCATTTGATACGATTACAGGTTCTCTTCTCTCTCTCTCTCTATGGTCTCTGTGGTTCCTGACGCTCCGTTTGGTTGGTGAGAAGAGAAACAAACTTTTTCTTTGTGTTTTTCATTTCCTTCAATTTGAAAGCCGAGAAAATGGAAGATAAAAAAGGCGAAAATATTTTATTTTATGTTTTCTGTTGTTTTTGTTACTCTGAATTTTGGTTTCTTCTGTTTTCTGCCTTTTCCCGGCAAACAAGCAGATACATTAATGTGGATTTAATGATTTAAAATGGAACTGGTGAAATCCTGGAGTAAATTGATGTCAATGGAATCTGATTTTTACGGATGCAATAATATGACATCCATTTCTATATTGAGAAAAAATCGTAGAGTTTTACTGAATAAAATTCTTGAAATCAATGCTATAATTTCTTGTAACTTCTTATCATGAATCATGCATGCGAATGTTATTGCCTCTTTCTGTCTATCTCTATGGATTATTTTTTTTTTGAAAAGAGAAATGTCATTGATTTAGAACAACAATACATTATACATGAACATAGATTTCAAAATACTAAAAACATTAGAGAATGACCAATGATGGAGTTAGGATTAAAAGGGGCAAATATTAAGGCTCCATTTTTTGTTACTCGCATAAGGAAAAAAAATTATAGGAAAATAAAAAATAGGTTTAAACTTAATATATTAATTTTATATGTTTATTTAAACTCATTCCATTTGTTTCCCTCTATTATATAATGACTAAGAAATTTAAGAATATGTAATATTTTGATAAATTTTGATTACATTTGATTTTTTTTTATATTTTCAATGATAAAATCAAATATGAGAAAATCGTTTTCCTTAGTATTTTTTTTTTATTTAGTACTTTCTAAGTTCCAAATAGAGTCTTGCTAAGGAAAGAAAATATAGATGAAAATGGAGAAGATAAGTGGAATGAAAGAAATTTTGAAGGAAAATAAAAAATAGGTTTAAATTTAATAAATTAATTCTATATGTTTATTAAACTCATTTTATTTGTTTTTCTCTATTATCTAAGGATTAAAAAATGTATAAAATTTTGAAGAATTTTGATTATATTTTATTTTATTTTATATTTTTCACTATAAAACCAAACATGGGAAAATCATTTTTTTTTTTTTTTTTGTTCCTTAGTACTTTTCCATTATGTTTGGAACTTGGAAAGTACTAAGGAATGAAAATAAAGAAAAAAATAGAGAGAAAAAAATGGAAGGGAATAAAATTTGAAGGACAATAAAAAAAATAGTTTTGTAGACTCATTTATTTATTTCTCTCTATTAATTTTATATGTTTATTCAAACTCATTTATTTATTTCTCTTTATTAAATAATGACTAAGAAATTTAAAAATATATACAATTTTGAGGAATTTTTATTATATTTAGTTTTATTTAATTTTTTCTATGGTGAAACCAAACATGAGAAACTTATTTTCCTAAACATTTTTCTTCTTTCTCTGGCAATTTCCGGGTCCCAAACCTAGCCTAAGTAAATTTTTTTGCAAAAATCAACAATCAAAATCCTTAAACTAATGGCTTAGATGAATAACATTTCAAGGGGATCCGATTACACAGCATCTAAGTTAATAATAAGAATAAACAGTTCAAAGCACAATCGATAATCCTAAGATGTTTAGAATACCTAAGATTCTCTAAATTTAATGAAGCATATTGATGAATATGGATTTGATATGACTTCTCTATTTGATTAAAATAGCTTTGCCGTTTGAATAGCCCAATGAAAACCATCTAACAAATCTATTGTCATACGATAACATAACCACACACCGCAACAAAACGACGATAAAAACATTAAAAAAACAAAGGAAAATCGAATGAAAACTTAGATCGGATAGAAGAAACCACTTTATTAAAAGAAAAAACCCAAATTTGAGTGGACGAACGATAGGAGAGGTCATTTTAAACCAAAGAATACCAAAAACCCCTATCTTCTTTCTCATATGGATAAAAAGAAAGAACAGAAGTAACTAGGGTTTTGAGAGGAGACGAGAGAGAGAATGGATTCTTGTATGTCTATCTCTTCGGATTTAAGATCCCTTGTTTGAATCTTTTATCTATGCTTTTAGTGGCTTCAACATTTACATTGCACAAACACATTATTTGAATCTCTTCTCTTTTTACCAATATTTTAAAAATCGGATTAGTCCTTCCAATCAGGTTCCCTCTAAACGATATCTATTTGATTTGAAATTGATCAATGAAGCCGATTATCTGTTATCAAAACTAGGCTGTTTCAGACGGAGTTCTGCGACCTACACCTCTGCCCCATAGGTTACACCCAAAATTGACCTAGAAATTGGTCAATAGGTCAACACAACTTCAAAACGTCTTTGCATATTAATGATTTTATCCAGGTTCTCATGCATTTAATGAGAATATAAAGGCTTGCCTTTTCATGAGTTTTATAAATACATGTTAAAAGAAATAAATAAAATTAATGTTGGTTGGAAAATATTTCCCAAACTATATATCATAATGACGATAGAGCAGCGGTGATTGAATTAAGTAGAGAAATGGCAACACCAACGGCGGCATTTGGGTTAGTTCAATTGCCGTCGTTCACAACGCCGGCATTTGAACTAATTCAAATGCCGTCGTTCACAACGCCGGTATTTGAACTAATTCAATTGACTTATTCTTAATATTGAGAGGAAACTGAATATGTATGATAGTTCCATTTTAAGGCCGGATGATGGGTGCACGACCAGCGAGTGAAGAGGCTAAGGATGCAAACCCGTGTGTCGAGGGAAGAGGAGTTGAGTGTTTGAAGAAAGGTTACCTTCAACGATCAAGTACCAATCGATAATATATTATCTATTTATGAACAACAGAAAAAGTGCTAAAATTCTGATCTCTCTTTAACTAGTTTAGATACGAACCTTTATGATGCCATTAATTAATCAACAATGGGTGAGTTTGACTAAGTGAACCATGTTACTGGTATCTTGGGATATTGCTGAGTGGAGAGTTAAGGGTATTAAAGTAAGAATCTGTTTAGTAGTTCTGTGATGCCCTATCTTCATCGTTAGTGCCTCTTCTCTCCTAATGTGTAACTTTTAATGATTTTTCGGAGTGGCTGCTAAACCTTGAGGGTCAGGTGTAAGAATATTTGATGATAGCATCTCGAATGGGTGCCAAGCGGTCCTTGACATTTCAAAGTAGATTATGACCCGTCGGCCCGGGTAGAGCGGATGTGAATTTGGATGATGGTCTCCTCTTTTATGTTGATAAAAGAGAGGAAGAGGAAGATGGAAAGCGAGAGGAGGATGAAGAGGCGGATGGTTATGGCTGGCGCATTTGTTTACACTCAGGACAATGAGGTTGAGCGAAAAGGATGGGGGAAGAAAAGCGAGGAAAAGGTAGTAGCATTGAAAGCAGATCAGGTTTAAAATTTCTCATTCTTCATGGCAATTCTAATTGAGAAGAGAGTCAGCTGCAGTTCTAAGTGTGATGCGAGGCGTGGTAGTGAGATAGAATCCGCCCTCGAGATGATGAAGATATGGAACTAAATCGGGGAGTCAGTTAACATGAAATACGCGAAGAACTACTTTCATAGGAATCTTTATCGATCTTGTGACTTGGTTCTTTGATTGGGATTTAAGATGATTAAAACCGGTTATTGCTTGAATATATATGCTTCCAGCCAACACATTTGTAAGTTTGGAAGATCACGAAGCGAGAATATGCATAGAACCTACCTAGTTATGGTAGTATAATTCGAGTTATGTAGAAGTAGAAAACCTGTTGCCGGTGTAATTCAGCTTTGCTATACTAGAAAAATAGTCTTCTCTTGGATTAATGCCATGTGATGATATGACTAAATAAACATATCATAGCATGCAAGCCTGTATGAGCAAGCCCCCTGTATGAGGTTCATATTTATTTTGAGGTAACTTCTTGTGTTTTCTCCAGTATCGGGCACTTTTAAAATTATTGTTAACAAAACATTTCAACTGGTTATGAGGTTAAGTCCTCTAGATTATTTTCATCATTCTGGCACGAATGGTTTTATAAATGACATTCAATGTAAAAATGCATAAGATGCAAATTTGGGAATGCTTCCAAACTGAAAATACGTATTAAGAACCCATGGTTGGAGAATGCCATCTCGACCCGATTCTTTTCATTATTGATGAGTCTAGTGTTGGATGGGAAAGAGACAATAGAAAACTTTGGTCTATAGATCCATAGTTCCATGTTTTGCTCTAATATCAACGGGGTTGTGTCTATGGGAAAATCCTTATCAAATCTTATCTGCAATCATAAACTCCCTTAGCCTATTACTAAAAAACTTGGAAAGCTTGATCCATTGCTAAGCTAAATGCATGATTGAAGCGAGAAGCTTTTATTATGCTTTACGTGTGAGACAATTATCAAATTCAATATGATCTAAATATTTGTCTAAAAAGTTCTTTCAAATCGATCCATTTTTTTTTATAAGTAATAGGTCCTTCCCTCCCTATACCACCCTAGCCTTAACCGTTGAGATGAACCTGAAATGATCTTTGTTATCCCTGGCTTGTATCATACGACAATACTTTATTTAGTTAAAGCTTTGCTTTGTCCATAACATATATATTTGCCAAACTCACCCTTTATTTCTTTTGAATATCAGCCCCTCAAGCATCTTCTCTGCCTTGCCTTTTAGCCAATTCTTTGCAATTCAGCATTTGGATACCCGTTAAGCGATGGGGGTACCTGGCCCCTGCATCTGAGGCTTCGTTTGGCTCATCACCTTGCCCGGTTGGGTGAGCTCTTAAAGTTCAAGGAGATGAGGGCTCCCACCTTTTCTTGACTGCCACGTTGAAAACCACAAAGTGCGTTATATCACAGAGCCTTGAAAGAAGGAAAAATATCAAAGCGATGCTTGGGTTAACTATGCGCATGAAGCAGAGAAAGAGTGGAGTTTGCGGACATACTTCCAAGCAAATCGGGAAGTCTCCTACGATTATTCTTCATTTCTATGATGGTAAATGAAATTTAATTATGAAACTTTTTTTAGAGATTGATGAATGTCAACAACAACAGAGAAGCCATCTGATGGAGAAACATTAACATATGAAGAAAACAACATTTCTCTGTGAGATTGATTCAATATATTAAGGCAAACAGCAAACTTTGTTTCAACTAAGATTTTTGCCCTCTGAAGTAAGAGAAACAAATCCATTTCTTAGAATTACAATCGCATGAAGTCAGTCTTCAGTGGTGAGGTAGGAAAGAGACTAGATAGCTAACTAACTACAGAAGAAGTAATAGTTCAGTAATCCTTTGCTCCAGAAGTCTTGCATTGTAAGCAAGCAGTGAAAATCTGCATTCAAGCAAAAGAAGTCGACAAGTACTGACTACACACTTAATGCGGAATTTAAAATGGATGAGGCAATGTGAGTAGCTTAAGGCAGTTTTCATAGCGCAAGTAAAACCCAGAATGAACATTTGAACTCAAAACATGAACATTGTGTCAGGGCCAACATGTTTTTTTTTAATCAACTTCAGCAGTGCAAACCTTTTAGGCCCATATTCAGCAAAGGTCATTATCGGGTGGATTCTTGTCACCATTCAGCTCTATTTGGTTGTATCTATGTTCTAGAAAATCATGTCTTTTCTCACTTAACCTCAATAGTCTTGAATGGGCTACCTTACATTATTTTAATATAACCAGTTGATCTTATACTCACATTGGTGCATTAAAAGCTTTCATTTATAACTGGCGAACTTAAAGCGACTTTCTGCTTCTTGTGCTTTCGATTGATATCTTAACTTTTAACCAATTCATTCATGCAGTACTCTATCTTTTCTTGAAATGTCATTGACCCATTTTTAGATCCACTTTAGCAACAATCATTTCACAGTTAGAAAAGCTTTGTACCACATCATACAATCCTTATGAGTTATAACTGCAATGTAAAATTACCTGTATGACCAGTATAAAATAAATAAATAATCAAATAACGGTGCAAGTCATTCGTAACTTTCATTCCTAGATTTCATCGGGAATTGAAAAGTGCGTACCAAACCAGCGGTCTAGCATCCAACACTCCACAAGGTCGGATCACGAGATTTTGTTGTATGCTAATAAGTCAGTTCTTCTCCATGGTCGGATTCTGATGCCGTGATTATGCCTTCCTTCTCTTAATCAAAGGAACTTCTACATAAGCAGTGTAGAAGTTGTTCATTGTAATTAATGTATCTGGTCAATTCTTTAAGAAATTTTTCAACCAATATTTTATACGTATCAAACTCAATACAAAGTCATTGGAGCTCAACCTCAAACTCCCCAAATGCATACGCCCATTTGTTGAGAAAATGCAAAAATAGAATATCAATGACACAATCTTAGCTGCGGAAATACAAAAAAAGAAAAATGCTACTTCGACACCCGACTTTTTGCTAAAACTCTGTGGCCCAGTTGGAACGGGTCATGGCATGTGCGGTTTCCTTATAAGTCGATGTTAAATCTAGTCCAATTCTTACCGGCGTTGAGAGCATGGCGGCTGGATAGTTCAAATCACACGGCGTTGTGAGCGACCCGGCATTTGGACGTAGTTGAATCTTGGCGTTGTGAGCGGCAGCGGTGAAATTTAACGAATGCGCCCGTTGGTGTTAAAACCTGCCTAATTCAATCACAGTAGTTCCCATTCTTGACGTATGATCTAATTTTTTTTGTGTACGAAATATTTTATCGCCTTAATTTTATTTTATTTTTAAATGATGTATTTCCGTACAAAACTCCCTTTTCATATGGGATTCTTTGAAGGTATGTGTAAATTCACTTCAAGTTCCAAGTGAAAAACTGCCAAGTGGCTTTAAATAAGGAATTTATCTGGGCCCATATTTAATAAAGAGTCCACATTAAAATGAGCCCTAAAGCCCATAACAACCAGTAAAATTAACAATAAAGCTATAAAATTTTTATAATACTAAAACTACAAACAAACCCTAAATTTTTTTTTAATTGTATTTTTTCATACAAATCACCTCTATTTTCCATCTTTTGAATAAATTAAATTTATGATTTTTAAGTATTTATAATATATGTAATTTTTATCTTATTAGATAATATCTTATTTTCACTTATTTTGAAACTCTATACTTATTAATAACTTTTATTTTAAAATTTTTTTTATTAGATTTCTGTTTTTATGTGATCAATATAGTAAAATAAATTAACTTTTAAATTTTTAATATATAAATACATTCACTTATAGAAATAAATAATTTTAAAAATATACAAATAAGTACTAATATAGTAAATAATATAATTTAATATATATATATATATATATATATATATATATATATATATATATATATATATATATATATATATATATATATATATATATATATATATATATATTTACATTTCATAATAAATTTTATTTATAATTTTCCTATTATAATTTTATTTTTTATACTTTTATATTTTAAATTTTAATAAACCTTAAATTTTTCTGAAAGGATAAACCTTAAAATTTTAAATAATAGAAATAAAAATACTATTCACAAGTTCCGGTATTTTAAATAAATTTAATATGTAATATAAAAATATTAACTATTCAACCAAAAAAAAAGTAATAATCTTATTTAACATTAATTACCCCAAAAGTAATATTGAGAAAGTAGATAATATTTAATTTATCAAACTTTAATATTCAAATTATTATTATTATTAATTTGTTATTAAATAAAATTGAAGATATCTAATATGTTTTAATATTAATTTTTATTTTATTTATAAATAGTTTCAATACATTTGTGGATAATATCTTCTATTAACATTTTTTTTAAATTAGGTTTATAAAAAAACATAAAAATTAAAAATTGCAAATATTGTACATAAAAAGTTATTATGGAAAGGAAATAATGCAAATTTGTGTGTGAGAGGTTTGTTATAATATGTAGTAAATTGTTCACATTAAGACTCAAATTCGGGACTCCTCCCTTCCATATGCCCTGCCTTTCTTAAAGGTTGAATCTCCCATGTATGAAATTTAGACGTTATCTCATATTGTATAAAAGGTAATTAAAACTAATTGCACCCAAAGAAAAATGTACTAAGCGTATAAAGGGTGTCTGAGAACACATATTCTGTAGATTTGAATATTTTTTAAGTAATATATATGATTATGTATCTTCTATCACCCAAACCACGACTGAACAATTCTTATACATTGGTTGATGTCATACTTAGCTCACACATAATGAATAACCTAATACATTTTTATGTCATCAACTTCCACAATTAAAAGGAAAATATGGTATATGTCATTTTTTTTTTCCTTATTTCCTTCACCAATTAAGACAATGAAACATGCTTATATTACTCTTTAATAAGAAAAAATAAGGGTTTGTTATACTTTTGAGGTGGATTCTGCATATTATCTGAACAAATATCTTCTAAATTATGGAAGGTGCATAAAAACTTACATTTCTAATTGATTTAGATATTTTTATTCTTGAAATCTCTATTATATATATAACATATAACCCTAACATTCTTAATATTTTAGGGATTTGTTGTTTGTAATTCATAACATTATTTATTAAAATGAATCATAATTTGCTAATGGATCAAAAAAAGATTTTGAACTCAACATATATAGGAGGTTTGTTATAACGTCTGAGGTGATTACAACTAAGTGTACGATAAAATGCTAACTATACCAGAATAATGTACTAACCTGCGAAGACAAATGTATTAATTAAGAGGCCAATGTATTTTCAACACATGAAATAGTGTATAATTTTAAACTTTTCATAAGATTTTAATTGAAATTCCTTTTCAACGTCGTATGTTAATACATCGAGTAACATTCCTTGTACACGTTGATATATAAGATACTTATCTTGTGCTTTTGTTTTTACTTTTAAACAAATTAAATTTGGCTCCAATATTTTGTTTTTAAATAATTTTATAAAATAATATCTCATTTTTCGATCATTTTGAAAGTTTAGTAAATTAAAATTTATTACTTTATTCATTTTCTTAGTGTAATTTATATATATATATATATATATATATATATGTGTGTGTGTGTGTGTATTATTTTATGTCATTTCTTATTTATAATTTTTTATTTATAGTATTTACAATTTTCCTTGTGCGGATTTTTATTTTTTAATGTTTTATCATTTCCAATTTAAAAAAATACATATGAATAGAATATTTATTTAAGTATTTATTGTATAGGTGAATATATTTATATATTAAAATTCAATTTGTTATACAAAGCAAAATCTCAATAAAATGTAATAAATGTGATAAATATTTCTAAATTTAATTTTTTAAAAAAAGTGAAAATAAGATATTATCTTACTCTTTTCAAAAAAAATTATCTTATAAAATTAATTACAAATTTTAAAAATTTTATTTATTTAAGGATGATTTATGAAAAAACATAAAAAAAAAAAAAACGATTCATTAGATTAAAAGAACCAGAAAGCCTGGTGAGATGGCTAAGATTCTGTGAAGGGCTGAGGACATAGCAGCCTAGCAAGTGCGGGTGGGAGTGAGTGTTTATTGAAGGGAGGACATATTAGGAGTGACATTTTTGTCTCATCAAAATACATAATCTTGTGTTGAATTTGGATAGCTTTATAGACTCTTTATTAAATATGGGTCCAATCTAAGCTTAAAGCATAATTCCCCCATTAAATAGGAGGTTTGAATGCACCCTAGTTACTACTCAATCAATCAATGTATGACCAACTCACCCTCCAACGTGCAATGCATTGAATAAGAAATTTAAACCTTCAATTGTTCCAATGGCCCTACAATGTGAGATTTATGGAAAAGACTTATGAAAGAAAAACTTTATAAAGGTGTAAAGGGATAAGATCCATCCATCAGTTGAAATATGTACTGAAATATTCCACTACACAAGTGAGTTACAAATTTTTCAGAAGAAGAGTTATTTGTTAAACAAACATCTGACAAACAATATATTATTTATAATATATACTAGATTATATAATAGTACCCTTCATTTAAGTCATTCTCCTTTAACATTATTCATATCATATTTAATAAATTCTAATCATTATTATATTTATGTAAATAATAAAATAAAAATTATTGATTTTTTATTATATATTTTATTTAAGCATTCTTTTAATTTTAATATATAATATTATGACATCATCGATTCGACGATGGCCATGAACCCGACCTTTCCAGGTTATTCTTATCAGATTTTTAAAATATTGCTCTTATACATTTAGGTCTTTCCAATTCTATATTCCTTTTAATGTATAAAATGGAGAAGGAATCCGCTTATTGTAGTTAATGGCTATGAGAGAAGAAATTGGGAAATATGTGGAAGTCAGAGGAATATTTGGATTAATTGAAGCTATGTCCAAAGAAAAGATCTTAATTCATGAGGTCTGGCATGTATACACAAACCAGAAAGAGTCCAGTTGATGCTTGTCGGCAGCGAAATTCTGTGGTTGGATGACTTCGATCTACCTTATTAATATCCATTATCGAGATCCATATTTTCATAAAAATCGGACAGAGTCTCTTTTATTCGAAATTTCTCTGCAATATCTGGCAGTGTATAATAATATATTCGTAGCAAGTCCCAGGGTCTCAGCCAGTAATCATGTGCGCCTTGAGGTCCATCTGTCCATATCCACCAATATACCCTTCTATATAATAGTTCATAGAGTTAATACAACACTCTTATATATAACATGTATTAAAACTAGCTTCTTCTAATATAGTTTACAAAAATATTTATCAAAGTCACATCCTGGCTTCCTTCAAAATCACGGCCTCGAAGGAGCGCCATCCTCCGATGTACCACCTGCACTTGAAATATGGTCCCCTTATGAGAGTAGGAGCAATGCCCTAGTAAGAATAATTCTGTAAAGAGACTACTCACATTATAAGTCTTTTGATATCAGTTTTCACACATTTAGAAATAAAAACATACACATTCCTACTCGAATGTTTATATCATGGATGAAATGTGACTCACCACGTACCTCATCTCTGGTCCTCTTGAGAAACCTCTGCATGCATATGCCAAGTGTGAAAATGGTCATTTATGTTCCATCAATGACCATTTTTCAAAACAAAAACTTTTGTTTATAAATCAAATCCATTGGATGAAACGATATTGACATTTTTACCAAGTCGGGTGTGTTTTTTTTTTTTTTTTTTTTTTTTTTATTGGGAAGCCGAGATTTTAGGTCTCACTTGCGGGCACACTCCTTGAACCATGTGTGTTTATCTTTGGATCACATATCCCAACCAGATACCCGGGTTTTTTCACGAGGGGTATATATCCCTTCTTGTTCATACTAAATACATGCATTTTTCATTTCCTTTTCTTTTACCGACTATGAGACTCATTTGAGCGTTGTCCCATTTCTGAGCCCACCATCGAACACGAAACACGATGTCGATCTCTACCATGCACTCACACCCACTATCATGCAATGTCGCAATGCAATGCCTGGCTATATCTCATGCTACATACCTGATGAATGCCACGTCAATAGTTAAAATCATACTTCATGCGAGTATCATGGTGTTGACCATTTGCCAATCTGACTACCAAAGACTAACTAAAGTCCCCAACAACTGATTGCCAAAACTTGTTGACCAAATTTTTCGACACGGCTACCAAGACTAACTAAGTCTACTTGCAGGCTGTTTGAGCTTCCTCAAGGCCAATGATATCTCTATGAAAATATGTGAGGAGTGAATGTGGTAAATACTAAAACTGATTTGAAACAAAAGTAAGTGTACTCAAAGAAATGAAAAGTATTACCAACACTCAGCTCCCTTCTAAAGTAAGTGCACGGGGTCATACAAGTAATAAAAGTGGACTCTAGAGAATCCCGGATATCGTTTAAAACAGACTAGAGTTCTCTAATTGAATTTGAGCACCCAAAGTGGATTCTTCACTATTTAGGTGACTAAGAGGATTTGGAATAAAATCAATTTGCGAAATAAACTTATTTAAAACTAATCTAAATCTTAATGAAACAACTACTTAATTCTAAAATGTATGAAGAGAGGCACTAGGGATGTGGATAATTATTAAACAATCAATTTGCATTTCCTTGGAAGCGCAATATTTGTGAGTTGAATGCTAAATTTGTCCAAGAGTAATGTAGTATAGCTTAGTTTCTCGTCATACATACATTTGCTAATTAGAGATCCATGTTCCTTTGAGAGACATGAGTCTAATAATTACTGTAGAATATAATCTTGTTTTCTAAGGTGGTATTTTCATTTCCAATACTTTCTATTCTTGGATGATGCTTGCCCTATAGACAAGATATGTGTCACATAATGTAGTAATGTCTCGGCCATCAAATCTAATAAAGTTATCTCTCTCCTTGATTAGATCTATGTTAACATGGGATCAAGGTCATTCTATTAGATTGAGGTGAAACCTCTAAACATTAAACTGATACATCATCTAATTAATCCTCACACCATAAGTAAATTAGTGATTTATCAAAGTAATATTTCAGAGTTCATTAGTTCCATAATATTAGTCTAACGTTACTGCTCCATACTCTCAAGAATCTCCATCATTGTGTCACTCAGAGGGCTTCCTGGAAATAAGAGCAAGATACAACCCTTTTTGTGGCTACAAGCTACTAATATTAAGAACAATTCATTATATGAATAATACCAATTATATAAATTAAGTCTTCAAACCCACAAAATAACTGAGAATCTACAAATCTGAATATTCAACAATTAATCCCCACCTAGGGTGTTTAAATGATTCCATTCTTTGGATTCCAATTATCACCAATCAAACAAAAAGTAAGAAAATGAAAAAAGAAATCGAGAGACAAGGAGTGAAAGAAAAATCCAGATTTTAGTTTCAATCTTTGTTTATGATAATGAAATGCGAATCTCTAATCTTCACAACACCTCATCTCTTTCAATAGAAATAAAAATCTTCTCTAAAACTACTCTAAGATATATTAAAAATCAAAATCTACAGAAAAACTAAGAAAATTGGCAGTTTAGAGAGAGAAACCCCATGAGAGGTGTTCTCTCACCTCCCTGATGCCCTAAAAACCTAAAAAAAAAACAAGTCTTTTATAGTCCTAGGATGAAATGGGCTTGAAAACAGTCCAAAACAACAGTTTTCGGGGCTTAAAAAAAAGGCCTAGTGTTTTGTCTTAAGCTCTGTCACGACAAAATCTGGGTTTGTCGTGATAGAGTTTGTTGTTAACTCTATTGCGACAAAATCTGGTTTTGTCGCAAGAAAGCTTTGTCATTGGCTTTGTCGCGACAAAATCTTGTTTTGTCACAACAAAGCTTTGTCACTGGCTTTCTCGCGACAAAATCTGGTTTTATCGCGACAGAGTTTGTCGCTAACTTTTTTGTGACAAAATCTGGTTTTGTCACAAGAAAGCTTTTTCACTGGTTTTGTCGAGACAAAAGCTGGTTTTTTCACAACAAAGCTTTGTCACTGGCTTTGTCAAAGCTTTGTTGCAACAAAATCTGGTTTTGTCGTGACAAAGCTTGGTCGAGACAAAATCAAGCATGACTTGTTTCTTTCTCCAACTCACATGACATAACTTCTTTGTTCACCGAATCCTTGGATTTTGCGATGAGGCAAGCCAAGCAGCATCTTTTGTCGAAGAATACAACCATTGAGAATTTGAACCATTTGATGTTCCATATGGTACAGAAAATTCATCTTCCAGGCGGTCAGAAGACACCCTATTTAATTCTTCTTTTGTATATATATCGCTGCTTTCTTGCCAAATCACTGTCATCATCAATCCTAAAACCAAGTTTGGAAGAAATGTTATGAGTTTTACATGAATATGGATATAAAATTCTCAAAATAGCATGTGAAATGAACTCAAAACATAGATGAGTTTTACACTCATCACATGGATAATCATATTTAATACATATAATTTACATCCATTTAATTCAATATGCTTATCACACATATTTCAACATGCTTCCATACAATCAACTTGTGATTCATTCTTCATGCACTACAAGCATACATCACACCAAGCATCAATCATATACACAAAGATAACTTGGTATCCTTTACCAATTGTGGCATAAACAATGCCCACAACAATCCACACAACTCTTTGAAAAGAGTAGAAAACACCCAAAAATGTGAGCACCAAATTCCATTCACTAGCATATTGTTAAATTCTAGACTCAAATAGCTTTTCATAAAGTCTAAGAACGCCAAGAACCTGAGTTCGAATGAGAAAGCATGGCAAACAAGTCAGGCCGCAATCTCGCACGTGTGCGAAATTGTTCGCACCCCAAACCAAGCACTACACCTATGGCCAACACTTGGCCAAATTTAAACCACAACAAACTGAAATTGGCCGGGTTGATCATCCAATGGCTATGAGCAGTAAGATGCTCCAACCACGCCTGGCCAGAACTAAGGCTACATACTGCAAATGCTGCAGGTCCGTGACTTCACCTCAAATATCGATCGATCCCGACCGTCATCAAACATAGCCCTAAGATTGGGGAGTTTAACCAAAATCGCTTCCTTACACGCTACTTGTCAAGAAATAACCAAAGGTAGGAGAAACCTCTACCTTTTTTGGAACATGACGAACCCACAGCTCGGTATCCACGCTCAGCCTCGTCGCGCACCAACTTCTCTGCCTCTTGAACCCGATGCTTTCGACGCCTCACTGAACGCGAAAGGCTATGTCGTTCCCTTTTTTTTCTCCTCTCTCCCGTATCACGCACTCTCCCTCATATTTTCTTCTTTTTTTTTTTTTTTTTTTTTTGCCTTTTTTTTTTTTTGTTTTTTTTTTCCTTTTCTTCTTTCTCTATCTCTTTTTCCCTTATCCTTCCTCCATCGAATTTTTTTTGGCTTGACTTTAGAAAGTTTCCTCCCTCTTTCTCTTCTCTCTCTCATGACCATGTGTCTTCACATGGTCCATCCATCATGTGCCATGTGTCACCTTAACAAGAAACAAACATATGAATCATGACAACAAGTCCTCTAAAGGTGAGTGTTATCTTCCACATACCACAGTATATTTGTAAGTTTAACAACCTTTAACTTTATGAATAAAACCTATGCTTATCCTCGGTCAAAACTTAACGATATTTCTCTATCACAATGACTAAAACGTGCACAACTATATGAGAAACATCAATTGAATAAGAGTTTCATTAATATTAATAAATGTACATACAATGTGAGATTACATCATGGACTCAAGTCCCATACTAATTATATGATCCTTGAACTTCTTTGATGGCATGCCTTTAGTCAAAGGATCTGCAATCATCAACCAAGTGCTAATGTGTTCATTGACCACTTTATTTTCTTTAACATGTTCCTGGATGGCTAAGTATTTAATGTCAATATGTTTACTTTAACTTCTACTTTTATCAATCTTAGCCAAAAAAACTACAGCTGAGTTGTCACAATATAATGTCAATGACATGTTAATGAAATCAATGACTCTTAAGTCGGAAATGAAACTCTTAAGCCAAACACCATGTGAGGTATCTTCAAAACAAGATACAAATTTAGCCTCTATAGTGGAAGTAGTAGTCAATGTTTGCTTCATGCTTCTCCAAGACACGGTTCCACTGGCTAGCATAAATACATAACCTGAAGTGGACTTTCTGGAGTCCAAGCAGTAAGTGAAATCAGCCTTAAAGTAGCTAATCACTTCCAAGTTATCGATCTATCTGTACATCAACACGTAGTTCTTTGTACCCTGAAGGTATCTTATGACCTTCTTTGCAGCTTTCCAATGGTCAATACCTGGATTACTCTGATATTTGCCTAACACTCATATGCAATGTCAGGTCTGGTGCACATCTGAGCATACATAAGGCTCCCTATAGCTGAAGCATATGAAATGTTCTTCATTTGTTCTCACTCAAAACCGTTCTTCGGGCACTGTGGTCTAAGTTGAACCTATCACCCTTTATAATGGGTGTTGGGCTCGATGAACAATCTTTTATCTGAAATCTCTCTAAAACTTTGTTGATATAGGTCTCTTGAGACAAACCTAGAATGCCTCGAGATCTTTCTCAATGGATCTTAATGTCAATGACATAAGATGCCTCATCCATATCCTTCATATCAAAGTTCCGAGAAATTTGCTTTTACACCTCACATAAGAACTCCTTATTATTTCATTACAAGAAAATATCATCCACATATAAAACAAGAAAACAGATCTTACTCCCACTAACCTTCTAGTATATACAATGATCCATGATATTCTCTTCAAAACCGAATGAAGTGATGACCTTATGGAACTTCAAATACCACTGATAAGATGTTTGTTTTAAACCGTAAATGGATTTATTAAGTTTTCAAACCAAATGATCACCAGCACTCTAGGAGAATTCTTTAGGTTATTTCATGTAAACCTCTTCTTCTAGCTCACCATTAAGGAAAGTCGTTTTCACATCCATCTGGTGCAACTCTAAGTCAAAATGAGCTACTAATGTCATAATTACCAAACGAGATACAGGAGAAAAGGTCTCCGTGTAGTCGATTCATTCCCTTTGAGTAAACCCTTTGGCCATGAGCCTTGCTTTATGTCTCTCAATATTGCCTTGTGAGTCTTTCTTAGTCTTAAAGACCCATTTACACCCAGGGGTTTTTACACCATAAGGCAACTCGATGAGATCCCAAAATCGATTAGATGTCATAGAGTCCATCTCATCATGCCATTATACCATAAGTCCGGTTCCTTAGAACTTATGGCCTGTGAAAAGGTTTCTGAATCTTGTTCGGCTCCAATATTGTAATCTAATTTTTGAAACTACACAACATAATCACTAGGAATAGCTAAATTTCTTACCCTAGTAGATCTCCTTAATGTTGTTTCTTCATAGGGAACTTATTGTTCAACTGGATGCTCAATCGGTTGTTCAACGTTTTGTTGTTCCTCAACAATGCGATCTATAGATTCAAAATGTAACACCCCAAATTATACCCTGACAGTTTTATAACATGTTTAGGGTATAATAAAAGTAAATGTATATTTTTCCGGAATAAAATAATACTAAAAATAAAATAAGCAAAACCTGGAATTTATACAAAAGTCAAGGGTAAATTGGTAAATTGCCACCATGACCCAAATGACATAAGAAGAAAAGATTGTGCGCCGTTAATACGATGCTCAATCTCGAGAATAGCATGAAAATGAATGACCAAATAGCAATTTAAGTATCAATCTCAAATGAGTATAAGGCCAAACAAGCCTTAAAATATCTCATTTTGGTCTTTGGGGGATAGGGCTTCACGTTTTGGAGAAAGAGAGAAGAGAAGAGAAGAAGAAGAAGAAAAGGAGAAGAGAGGAAGAGAAGACAAGAAGAGCAAAGGTATGGATTCTAGTATGGAACTTGTATGGATGTTAGTTTGTCTCATTTCTAGGGTTTAGTTAGGAATTCATCCTAACCATAGAATTGTTGGATGTTAGGAGTTAGGAATCCTCTTAATTTCCCCTTTTAAGTTTATGTTTTGGTTAGATTCTATGGTGAGTCTTGATGTAGGATGGAATTTAGAGGTTTATTGAAGAAAAGTGAGTGAAGATGGCCAAAATCTTTGCCATTTACGACGAGGAATCGCGGTCGGTACTAGTACTAGAACGGGGGTTGACTCTTTGGTACCCATGAGACATAAGAAAGTGGTAGAGTGCCATTAACGAAGGGTTGAGTAAGTGCAGATCCTTAGTGATACCACCGGTTCAGTGCCGCGACCACAAGTCGTACCTTGATAGCATAGGAACCCTAATAAATGACTAATGGGGGTTCAAATAAGAATGAAACTCAATGAAAAACACACCGTACCTTACCACTGAGGTGAAGCAAACCCTAGGATAAGATAGTAAGTTCCTGAATAAGTACAAGTATATGTATAAGTTTGATATATGAAAGTTAAAGAGAATACACGTATAATTTTGTTATATGAAAAAGTGCAGTTAAATGTTTATAAGAAACTATTTGATAATGAATATCTCATAAGTATACATGATATCAACAGTTATTCATGTATATGAGATATTTTTTTCTAATACCTGAAAGATTGTTAAGAAAACATAATAACATTGATTGCCTGCTTATGACTGGGTAGATGGATAGATAGGCATGCCTATAGAAATTACGATTGTTGCAACATCTGATTCTGGATATGAGAGGCCCCTTTTAGGTCGATGACGCGCATAGATCCCGTTTGGATCATTATAAGCGGCGGCCAGGTTTAGGTCATACAGGTCGTATTTATCTCGTCTACGATGATGGTAGCCGGGTACATCTGGATTCTTTCAGTATCCATTTCTAAGGTATTTGCAAGCATGAAACATAAAAGAAAATATGAAATATACGCAAATAGAGATGTATATATAATATATGACATGATATGAGAAGCATATCAACGCTATGTGATGATAATATACGGTTACAAGAACAGAAGTAAAGTGTAAGATGACACGAAAAGTATATGAAATATAATAAGAAATGAAATATGATAAGATGAATAAGTATGATATATGTAGAAGTATATCTATAATGATATGTTCAAAACATGAATAAGCATATGTATATGTAAATGGATGTTAAATTTATATGTAGTTGTTTAAAGTGTGATGACCCTTATTAGAGGTCGTCCATATGTATTAATTCCCACTAAGTTATAAGCATGGGTGTTTCATGCGTGTGGAGTGCGGGAGAAGCGGCGAGAAGTCGGACACTCCCGCCCGTGCAAGGCGACACTCTTAGGTGCCCAGAGACCTTTTGGTCTATTTTTTTGTACATGTTTTTGCTTTTTATAGAGAGAAAGCAATGTAAATATCGTAAATGTTGAACACTTTCATATATGGAGCTTGTATATATTTTGTAATCCGCTGCTACAAAATATAGTACAAGTTAAATGTTTAACATTATATGAATGAACAAGCTTAAAGTTTATAAGTTAAAAAAAAAAAAATTAAACCCTTGTTTGACATCGGGTGTCGGGTTGGGAGCATTACAAGTTAGTGGTATCAGAGCTTCCCGGATCCGGTTCGGACCCGTTAATCGGGTCGAACCGAAATGGGGGGCTACACCAAAGTTTGTGGATTCTCGATGGTTGGTTGTCTTATACCCATTTCTACCTCATGGGTATGTATGACGATCAGTCTATGACTTGAACCAGAGGTCTGGCCTTGATAGTGGTCTCTTTCAGACAATGAGTCATGATTTTGACCACTCCTACCGATTAAGTCATTCTGAAGAAACTTCGCGTTTCTTGACTCCACAATCCTAGTGGTGTGAGAAAGGCAATAGAATCTATAGCCCTTGGATTTTTCAGCATATCCAATGAAATGCCCACTAATAGTCCGTGGGTATAGTTTCTTTTCTTGTGGATTATAAATCCTTACTTGGTGAAACATCCCCATACGTGTATATGTCCTGGCCAGGTTTCCAACCTTTGAATAACTCAAATGACGTCTTTTAGACAGCCTTGGATTTGGAACAGATTAATTATATACACCTACGATCTTTGAGTACCTCGATCCACGAATTCGAGGAAGATTAACATTACTCCTCATACTCCTTACCAAGTTCATTAAGGTTTGGTTTCTTTTTTCCTCCACACCATTCAGTTCCGAAGAACCAGGCATGGTGTATTGGGCAACAATCTCATGCTCTTGAAGAAACCTAACAAATGGACCTGGTGCTTACCCATTCTCAATGTACCTATCATAGTACTCTCCATCTCTCTCTGGCCTGACTATCTTTATTTGCTTCTCACATTATTTCTCTACTTCGGCCTTGAATTACCTAAAGGGTTCCAATGCTTCGTCCTTAGAACGAAGCATGTAAAGATACATGCAACGTGAGTAGTCATCAATGAAGGTGATTAAGTATTTCGGATCACTCCCGTCCATATCAAGATAACAAAGGTCTGTATGTAAGATTTCTAACAAATGTTTACTCCTTATTGCACCATTTTTTGACTTGTTGGTTTGCTTTCCCTTAATGCAATCCAAACATGCCTCAAAGCCAGTAAAGTCCAGGGCACCTACTGCCCCTTCATTCACTGACCTTTTAATTCTTTGAATGAAGATGTTTCCTAATCTCCGATGCCATAATAAGGACGAGCCTTCATTCATAACAATATTTTTAATTCTAGTTAAACTTAATGAGTTACAAGCATTATTATCTTGCAAATGTACTGAATAGAGACCATCACACAAAGTACTAGATCTAATAACTTCTGATGTAATTAAAAAATTAAAACAAGTATTTGATGAGTCCAAAACTCATCTGTTTTTAAGTCCATTTTTCTTGCATTTTTGAGAGTCTAATGTTCAATATAATGCAGATTTATGGAATCTTCACCCAAATTTGTGTTTTACTGGTTTTTAATGCAAAAGAACCAAAAACCAGCAAGGAAAGCAGTAAAAAAAAATGGCTAAAGGCGGGAGATGCGATTATCCCTGACATAATCTGATATTGTACGTGACATAAGCTTTCGAGTAACCCGGTGAAAGTATTACTTGATAATTAAACATATGTCAGATAAAGATGAAGTGAATACTCAAAGGAGCGGTTGAAAGAATGTGACATTTCTAAACGTATCCTGACATAATTTGTGAAAGAATCTCGGGGAAAAGTATGTTGGAACATTTCGGACTACGCCAGTGACGTAATCTGAAGTCCCAAGAGGCGAAGTATTGTCGCGACATATGGTAACTCTATCGCGACAAAGAATAGGAAAAAGGCAGAAAAACTTTGTCAAGACATTCTAATCCTTGTCACGACAAAAGAAGAGAGGAATCACTAAATACTAACTAGAACAATGTCAGAACATAAAAATTGTTTGTCACGACATAAAAAACTTAGTCGCAATAGAAGCTGGCAAGAGTTAGAATATATTTGTCGTGACAGGAGTCTTTATGCCACGACAAACCATTCAAGGACTAACACCACAAGGCATGGAACTTTTGTCGCGACATCAGAAACTTATGTCGCGACATCAGAAACTTATGTCGCGATAATTATAGATTAAATCGACAAACTTATGTTGCGACATAAACAGAAACTTATGTCGAGACAATAAATCAAAAGGAGGCCATACAGAAATGTTGCGACAAAGCCACAACAAATCCAGAAGCCAAATAAGGAGACTACTATGTCGCTGCAGCGACAATGTCGCGACCACGGACATGTCATAGTTTTGAATTCGGCCCGGCATTTGAGCTATAAATGAAGCGCCTAGGGTAATGTCGTAGCTTTTGCTTTCCCGACTTCGGCAATCCGCCAGGCTCTTGAGAAGGACTAAAGTTTCCTATATATATTTTTATTTTATTCTTTGAATTAGAGTAATCGATTTGAGCAAAACTTAGAGCTGGGATCATTGTATATGAAATTTCATTTCTTTTTTAATCTAAATGGAATCTTGAATTATTTCTAGAATTCATTCTATTCAGTCGATTACAATAGCAATGAATTTGTTTGATCAACTAGTCATTGCTTATTGTGATCTAGTTATGGAAAAATGAGCTCCTTCTGAGAAAGAGCTTGGTGTTTGAGTATTGCTTGTAGTAATAGATAATGTTGTGGGTATGAAATTTGAGTTGATCTAATTGGTATTGCTCTTTTATTGAGCTGTTCTGAATATCATTATCCTATACCCAGAAAGGAACTATATTAGTACTTTGATTTCTAGGATCCCTCTGAGTGACACAGAGATGGACTACCTGAGAGTAAAAAACAGTCACCTAAGGGTATATTGTACTAATATTCAATGAACTAATGTACTCTAAGAGTAATTTTGTTGGTTTCACAAGTGAAGTTCTAATCTCTGATTTCAAGGTTCCCTTTTGAGTAACAGCAGAAGTGTGTTCTTGAGGAATAAGAACCATTTTCTGATACGTCAATTGTCCACATTAGAGGTTTCACCACACTTTGGTAGAATGGTCTAGATCCTGTGTTAGCTGAGATTCTAATCAAGGAGAGAGAGAATTTTATTTAAATTGATGGCTGAGATACCAATTGCATTGGAAAAGGCTTGTATTACCCTTACTATGGGGACAAGCAATTTTCAGTCCTAAGAAATGTTTGTGAAGTACTAGAAAGGAAAAACAACTAAAGCTTAAAGAGGGTCAAATCCTAAAAGTAGCTATTTGGACTCATTAACCTAATTTAGGAATGTGGTGCTCTAAATAGTGAAATGTATAGTGTAAGAAGGCTTTCCAAGGCTATACTATTTTACACTTGGAAAAATTCAGGATTCATATCCTTATTCAGTACTTTTTCTAGAAACTACTACAAATCGATAATCATAACACTGATTTCATTCCAGTGTTATTTCTACTCAGAAACATCTATGATACTATTAGATTAGATTTCTTTTACTTTTAAATTTGATATACATTCTTTCATTAAATTCATCCCAGATATTCAAATCTTCAAAATTGTGGTTCAAATAGCTATGATCTTGAGTGGTAGGGTGATTTAATCCTTTAAATTTTCTAATCGATCCACGTACAGATAAATCTGAACTTATAATCCACTTTATTACTTGTATGACCTGTGCACTTGCAGTAATTTAGACCAAAACCAATTTTAATTACATATTATTGCATCAGCATAAAACAAGCCTTTACATCTTAAATTAAACAAGTTTTTGGCATTTCTTGAGGTAGATAGTTCTTAATGGTACGTATTGAAAATTTGGGTGCCAAAAATGGTCTGATAAGTTTTTGCGCGTTAAGTGGATCAGTGAAATAAAATTTAAAGATCAATATTCTTTCCAAAAGGAGAGTTGCTAATTTGGACATTTTTCTTTTATCATTTATCAACTTGTCTTAAAATTTTTCAATAATAGCTTTAACTGTAGTGGTTGATTCATAAACTGATATTTTCATTAAGCTAAACTTAATATATTTATGTTATCTACTGATCTCACTTGATCTTAGTGTTTTTGCAATCAAGTAGTTCTCACATGCACAGAAGACCAAAAGTAGAACTGTTACCACTAGACACTGAATTGGAGAGAACTTTGAGAAATCTAAAGAAGGTGAAAGCAGCAAAAAAAGCAGTTATGGCAAAGCAAGTAGGGATTGATCAGCACATACCAATAGAACTAGTAGCAGAAAGACCTCAGGAAAAGAGATGATGGAAGATTCTGGAGGCCCGATCACCAATTAATATTCGGTTGTGAAACCACCCATTAAAATGGCAACTTTGAGTTGAAACTGCTATGATCACCATGTAGATGCGGCAACGCAATTCCGCAGGGGCATCTGATGAGGATGATAGGCACCTTAGCGGATTTTGGGGATGGCAAACACAATAAAGCTGAATAGGGTAAATCCGGATGTTATAAAGTTATAGTTGTTTCAGTCTCACAGGAACCCTGATAGCTAGTTGGTTTGATCTTTTGCAATATGGATCGATCAAAACTAGGAGGAGGTTGAGTTTGAAGCTTTTATGGAAGATTTTCCACCGGCCCTCACATCGAAGAAGAAAGTCATGCCAACCTTCAAGCAAGTAGAGGAAGAAGAAAGTCTCTGACTTGGGAAATTCAGAGGTGTTGAAAGATGTCAATGCATAGCATTGACCTGAGATCCACCACAATGGATTTTCTATCATCGGTGAACTCCTCTTCGAAAGGGATCGTGATGCGGCTGATGTAGGAGCATTTAAAGGAAAGAGTGTTGAAGATTCAACGGCTTATTGAGTTTGGCGAGAGAAATTATAGAGCTCCGGTTGAGACTTCAAGGAAGTAACCATAAAATGAGATGAGGTATGTTGAGGCTAAACAAGATGGCTATGATTGACGAAAGCTAGATGCGATAGGCAAAGATGAGTACCCATGAAAGGAGATGCAATTCAGTTAATGCAGTGGGAATAGAGGAATGAAGTGAATAGAAATGCATAACTGATGAGGGACTTGCTCATGAGGGACCCTATCAAGTGGAGAAAGCTCAGTTTGTCAATGGAAACATAAGTTATAACTTTAAGCCCAACAACAACCTTCCAACCCACTACACACCTGCCTTGAGAAACCATGAAAATTTTTCCTATGGAAGTGGAGTGCAGCAAGGTCTAAGACTAGTCCAGAATTTCCAGCAGTAGTATGCTCCATAAAGTTTCCAAGGACAACAACAAGGCAACCAAAGAGCTAAAAACCAGGGCCAAAGGAGGTCTCAGCCTTTTAAGGAGCAGATGTTGAGCTTCATGGGTGAGAACAAAAGACTTTTGAATATACATGAGCAGAAGTTTGTTAAGCTAGCAACATTCCAGGTAAACACAACTGTGTTTCAGGCCAATATTAATGCATCTATGAAGAATCTGGAGGTTCAAGTAGGGCAGCTAACCCTGAATATACATAATCAATCTAGGGATTCTTTCCCTAGTGACACCAAGAAGAACCCTAAAGACTGTATGGAAATTACTCTCAAAGTGGCAGAGGATTATAGAAAAGAAAAGAATATGAGAAGATTATGACAAAGAAGGAAGAGGAAGTAGAAACTAGAATTGAAAATGAGTTGAATAGTCCATAAATGATTGAAGAGAGAAGAAAATCTAAGGTGCAACAGGAGTAGCAAGTTAAAGAAGGAGAATTGAAAGAAAATGAGGAAGTACGAGCTTGCCAAGCCCTCTGTTCCATTTCCTCGGAGAATTTGTAAAAATCTAAAATCAGTTATCGATTCTCTAAATTCTTGAACATGTTCAAGAAGATAGAATAAATGTCCTTTCTTTGAGGCGTGGCTTTCCGAATGCCTCATTATGCCAAGTTCATGGACATCCTTAAGCGAAGGAAGCAGTGAAGATGAAACCAAGTGAGTTTATTAGCCACTTAGAGACATGCTTAGAGAACTTCACCAGTGAAGAATGCAAGATCTGACAGCCATCGATAGCACAATAGGGAACTATGAGTTTGGGAAAACTTTGCCAGCGATTCAAGAGCACATCAATCCGATGCCTTATCCCGGTAGTAGAAAGGAGCTTCGATTTGGGGGGCTCACTCCAACTGACTATGACTTTCTGAGATGGCTGATATATCCTTAAGCTGGCTGAAGGTATCTTGAAGATACCATCTTGGTCAAGGTGGGAAAGTTTATTTTCCCAATAGACTTTGTGGTGATAGACATTGAAGAAGACAAGCAAGTTCCACTACTGCTGGGAAGGCCATTTCTAGCCATTGGAGCAGCCTTGATTGATGTGAAGAAAGGAGAACTCACTCACAAGGTGGGAAATGAAGAAGTACACTTCAATATGAATTAGAGCTTGAACCATCTTGATTTTGATAAAGCTGAATGTAAGAGTTTTGAAAATGTAGTTCCCATCATTTATGAACTGATTGATGATTATAAGAACCCTGATTCAATGAATGAGAATAAGATGAATTTCCAGTATCTTGAGGTTCTTGAGTCTGAATATTTGAATGCTAATTTTGAATTAAAGGAAACAGTGTTAAGTCTGAATGAAGAAAATACAGAAAATTCAAGCAGTAGTGAGAAGAAGGTACATAACATAGAAAAAAGTTATGAGGGGTTAATTATGAAGGAACTACCCAAAAACTTGAAATATGCCTTCTTGGGAGCTAAAAAATCTAACTAGAATTTATAGCAGCAGACTTGACAGAAGAAAGAAAGCTGAAACTGATAAAGATTCTCATAAAATATAAAGAAGCAATAGCTTTGTCAGTGGAAGAATTGAAAGGAATCAGTCCTTCTATTTGCATGCATAAAATCCTTCTGGAGGAGAATGCAAAAACATCCATTTAACAACTGAAGGCGAACTTTAGTTATGAAAGAGTTACCGGGGAAAGAAGTGTTGAAATGGTTGAATCGAATTCATTTATGCGATCTCGAAGCCAGCTTTGGTTATTGATTCATGTGGTTCCCAAAATGGGGATTCAAGTCATCGAAATGAAACGATAGGTTAATTCCAACGAAGCTGCGACGAGGATGGAGGTATGCTTATAGATTATAGAAAATGAATCTTTGCTGGCTAGAAAGGATCAACTTTATCCTTTACCCTTCATTGATCAAATACTGAACAGGTTGGTAGGACATTCCAATTTATGTTTTCTTGATGGATATTCTAGTTATAATCAGATTGTCATAGCCCTTGAGGACCATAAGAAGACCACCTTTACACATCCTTATGGCACCTTTGCTTTTAGAAGGATGCCATTTGGATTATGTAATGCTCGACCACCTTTGAGTGTATGATATCGTGTTCTCGGTTGGTGGGAAGGCGCGATCTTACCGTGGACGACTTCTCAACCATGTCGGTGCAGGCTGCTGGAAAGAACTAGCTGTGCTTGGATATACAGGCAGGAACTGGCTTTGAATTGGGAAAAATGTCATTTGGTGATAGAGTATTGTCTTGGGAGCCTGAATTTATGCGGCTAGACTTGAGTTGACGAGCAAAGGTTTCTATGATTAAAACTCTAATGCCACCTACTACAGTCAAAGGGATTAGAAGTTTTTTGGGACATGCTGGATTCTATAGAAGATTTATAAAAGACTTCTCAAAATTTTCAAGACCATTATGAAAACTGCCAAAGAAGGATGTCAAATTTGATTTTGATGTATCATGTAGGTTTGCATTTGAAGAAATAAAATTCAGATTGGTTATAGCTCCCATCATGGCAACACCAGACTGGAACAAAGAATTTGAAATCATGTGTAATGCCTATGACTATGCAATGGGAGTAGTATTGGGATAAAAAACATAAAAAAATTTAGAGCAATATATTATGCAAGCAAAACCTTTAATGAGGCATAAGAGAACTACTCAGCTACAGAAAAGGAGATGTTGATAATGGTATTTGTTTGTGAAAAGTTTCGACCATACATATTGGGGTCCCATGTCATCGCACACTGATCGCTGTATGATCAAATATCAGTGGCAAAGAAAGATGCAAGCCCGGTGATCGAGTGGGTGTTGTTCTTCTTAAGAATTACGGATAAATGTCATGCATCACGTATGGAGGATACTTTGTAGGAGACAGGACATCCCAGAAATTCTACAATCAAGATTTTATTAGCCTACTTTATTCAGAGACTGTTCTGAATGGGTTAAACATTGAGAAGATGCCAGAGAATGATCAACATAAATAGAAAACATAAGATGCCTTTGCAAGGAATTATGGTGGTATAGATTTTTGATGTATAGGGGATAGACTTCATGGGACCTTTCCCATCCTCATTTGGGAACTTATACATTCTCCTTGTTGTAGATTATGTATCCAAATGGGTGGAAGCCATAGCTTGTTCTATAAATGATGACAACACTGTTGTGGGGTTCATTCAAAGAAACATCTTGAGTGGATGTGGAGCCCCAAGGAAAATCATTAGTGATGAGGGAAGCCATTTTGCAAACAAGTTGTTTGCAAAGCTCTTGAAAAGATATGGAGTTAGACATGAAATGGGATTGGCTTATCCAATAGGGAAATAAAGAACATACATAAGAAAACAATAAATGCAAGTAGAAAAGACTGGTCAGTAAAGCTTGATGATGCACTTTGGGCTTATAGAACTACTTATAAATCTCCTATTAGAATGTCCCCATACAGGATTGTATTTGGAAAGCACCGTCATCTACCTATTAAGCTTGAATATAAAGCTATGTAGAGCGGTGGCCGAAATGTGATTTCCAACTTTGCTAAAAAGAAAAGAAGACTACTTAGGATAAGATGAATTGGAAAAGTGAAGTAAGGCCTATGATAATGTCGGGATCTACAAAGATAAGACTAAGAGTAGCTTGATCGAGAATTCTAAGAGAGTTCAAAGTGGAATTTTGTTCTCTTTGTACAATTCAATCGATAATTTTCCAAGCCCCAAGTCAAGATGGAGTAGTCCTTACATAGTGACTGCAGTTAGACCTTTTAGGGCAGTAACATTGAAGACAAATTCAGGGAATGAATTCAAAGTGAATGGCCAGAGACTAAAGCATTATCTTGAAGGAATTTGAATGAAGAACAATCCCAAATTAGAAGAAATTGAAAAATTAGTTGAAAAGAGAGCTCACTACAACATTGTCTATCTAAAGACATAAAACTGAGCAGCTTCTTAGGAGGCAATCCAAGAAATTTCTATTTTTATTTTTTTAATTTTGATTTTATTATATTTTGTGTGTTTAAAGTTTGGTTTTGAATTTTTGAAATTTTTATTAGTTGATTTTACTTATTTCAGGTCATGAAAGCTAATCATTAAGAGAAGTTATTGTAAAGGAGTAGTTGGAATGCAAAGAATGAGATAATGCATATTGGAGAAGAGAAGCTTGCTCAACAATCCTGTGAGAAAATTCCTATTTAGCTTTCATGATGTTTTAATTAGTTTTCTGCATAGGTGCATAAACTTGTGAACTGAGAAAATGAATTGAATTGATCATGTTTGAATTGAGATGCCTTGATGTTGATAAACTTATTCACAAGCATGACTAGAGTGGTTTGAATGAATTGCATGTTGTTATGTGGGTTAATTGTTTGAAATTGGTAAAAAGCTTTCTTTTGTATGAAAAAGCATATTTTGTCGCGATATGATTTTTTTACCAATTTCAAACAATCAACCCTCATAACAGCATGCAATTCATTCAAATCACTCTAGTCATGCTTGTGAATAAGTTTATCAACAACAAAGCATCTCAATTCAAACATGATCGAGCTAAGATTCATTTTCTCGGAGTTCTGAGATTTATGCACTTTATCTGAAAACTGACAAACATCATGGCTAAATAGAGTACTCACATGATGACCAGGCTAATATACGACAACTACCTGTAGATATACCATTCAGAATTATCCTTGCAGTAACTCTCTTGGTGATAACTGCATGATAGAAAATAATGCAAAATCAGCTAATAAAATTTCAAGAAATCAAACAACTTTAAACACAAGCTAACAAAATCAGAATTTAAAAGGAAAAATAGAAATTTCTAGAGACCTCGAGAAACTTCACTTGGTATGTCTTTAACAGGCTAATCTTTGTAGTGGCTCTCTTTTCAACCTAATTTTCATTCTTAAGCTAGACATTCAGCTTCATTCAGAACCTTCAGATGAGTAGCAGTCTTTGGCCATTCGCTGAAACTCATTCCTAAATCTATCTTCGGTGTTACTGCCCCAAAGGTGTAACTACGCAGTCACTATGTAAGGAGACCCTCCATGCCGACATAAGACTCCCGGAAAAATTATGATCTAAATTTATGCGGTAGCTAAAATCTCGCACGGGCTTTCTGCCCTCTAATTCCTGTGATCCATGTACACTTACAAGATGTGACCTGTAAAAAATCACAGCGTATATAGGCTATTTCTGCTGCTCAATTCGACCTAAATGAAAATGATCTCTTTTAGTAGATTAGGCTCACAATGTAGCCTTGACTGCCCACATAACTTTATATTCAACTCCATGGCAGTGCTGAAAATCTGAATGAGACATTGAAGATCTATAAGTAGTTCTATAAGCAACAGTCTTTTCCTACTAGGCCCTATTTTCTCAAGTATGTTCTTTATTTTCCTGTTGAATCATTTCTACTGCCCATTTGATTGGGGATGATAAGTCGATCATTGTGTCACAGCCATATCTTTTCAGAAGCTTTAGCTAACTTGTTTTAAAAACTCAACTCCCTCATCATAATGATCTTGGGGGCTCTAAAGTCTACTGGGATGTTCACACAGAATAAACCCCGCATTGCCATGGGACAAGCTAGCAAGCTATTTGAATCATGAGCGAATAGGTTTACAGTAGAAGTGGAAAAAGATCTCCCCATGAAGTCATCCCCCATACATCAAAAATCTATACCTATAATTCACTGCGAAACTGCGTCTCATATTTCTGGCCCATGTTGATCATTCTCGGCATCATAATGTTTACAACCCATTAACAGTCTACAAAAGTAGGCTATCATACGATTGTAAATTTTCTGGGAATGTCATGTCTCTATAAAGTATCATATGGTGATGAAGCGAGGTATCTGGGGAATTCTGCTGATACGCTACAGCACACATCTTACGATGATACGATGCCTCCTCTTTTGAATAGAAATGCGTCGTCCCATATCTGTAGATACGGCATGGAGTTCTCAACTTCCTTTTCTGGTAGGCGGATTTACAAGTAGCATGATTCCCTGAAGCTAAGTAATTATGTGCTCGGCATACCGGGGTATTTGGACTAACACACAGAAATAGCTGCTCATCGAGGGTTTCTTACTGCCCGGTCCCTTTTTCCTCTTTAAATGGCTTTCTAATAAAACCGTGATCTGCTATCATGTGCTCCCTTCTTGTCGTTAATTTCCAAATCAAATTATTTCAGCAACAATACCACCCGATCAATCTGGGTTTGGCATCTTTCTTTGCCATTAGATATTTGATTGCTTCATGATCAATGTGTATGATGACATGGGACCCCAATATGTATGGCCGAAACTTTTCACAAGCAAATACCATTAAAGGTTTTGCTTGCATATTTCTAACATCTCCTTTTCTGTAGTTGAGTAGTTCTTTTGTGCCTTATTAAAGGTTTTGTTGGCATAGTATATTGCTCTGAAAATTTTTTCTATTCTTTGTCCTAACACTGCTCCCATTACATAGTCACTAGCATCACACATGATTTCAAATTCTTTGTTCTAGTCTGGTGTTGCCATAAAGGGAGTTATAACCAATCTGGATTTTATTTCTTCAAATGCGGACATGCATGATACATCAAAATAAAATTTGACATCCTTCTCTCGCAGTCTACATAATGGTCTTGCAATTTTTGAGAAGTCTTTTATAAATCTTCTATAGAATCCAGCATGTCCCAAAAAATTTCTAATCCCTTTTCCTGTAGTAGGTGGCATTAGAGTTTCAATCACAGAAACCTTTGCTTGGTCAACCTCAAGTCTAAATGCATAAATTTTGTGCCCCAAGACAATACGTTCTATCACCATAAAATGACATTTTCCCCAATTCAAAGCTAAATTCTTGTCTTGGCATCTTTGAAGTACACTTTCTAAATTTTCCATGCATTTGTCAAAACTGGGATCCATAAACTAAGAAGTCATCCATGAAGATTTCCATATCCTCCTCCACCAAATTTGAGAACATGGACATCATACACCTTTGAAAGGTGGCTGGAGCATTACATAATCCAAATGACATCCTTATAAAAGCAAATGTGCCATAAGGACATGTAAAGGTGGTCTTCTCTGGTCCTTAAGGGCTTTGGCAATCCTAAATTGTAGCCAGTAAAGATATCCGTGAAAGCACCGTGGGAATGTTTATTGCACGCCCAGCTTGTCGATGTTTATCAATGAAGGGTAAAGAATAGTGATCATTTTTTGGTGTGATATTAATTTTATGTCTATACATCACATAATGCATGCGATTCTTTGACTCGAATTAACTCATTCTTCTCATTTCTGATGACTGTGAATCCCCCCTTTTTGGGAACCACATGAACTGGACTTACCCAAGGGCTGTCTGAGATTGCATAAATGAATCCTCCATTCATCCATTTTAGCACTTCTTTCCTAACAACTTCTTTCATAACTAGGTTCAGTCTTCACTAGTGTTCAATGGATGTTTTTGCAATCTCCTCCAGGAGGTTTATGCGCTAATACGAAGGACAGTTGCCTAAGTCTTCCAGCGACCAATATTTGTTCTTTATATTTTCAAAATCTTTATCGGTTCGACTCTTTCTTAGTCTATAATATAATTAATGGTTTAGATTTTTCAGCTCCCAAGAAGGCATATTTCAAGTGTTTGGGTAGTTCCTCTAGAATTAATCCTTCATAACTTTTTTCTATCTCCTATACCTTCTCCTCACTACTATTTGAATTTTCTATATTTTCCTCATTCAGACTTAACACTATTTCCTTTAATTCAAAACTGGCATTCAGATATTCAGAGTCAAGAACCTCAAGATACTACAAATTCATCTGATTCTCATTCATTGAATCGAGTTGCCCTCGTCCTCACGTGACACCCAGCTGGCATCTACGTGTTTAGGAAAGGGCGTCACGCAGCGTAAACTTTAAACCTAATTAATTGGCGGTTCTAAACATTCGCAATATAATCATATAAATTTATATATTCTGGAACCACACTATCATACCCGTCTTGTAGGCGTTCAAGCATCACAAACATGCCTTTACAAATCCTTTTCATTGTACCCAAAAGCTTACATACATTATACGGTTCAGGATAAAACATTAAAAAGAAAACTGTAGGTGAGCACCTATCACTGAGATGGCCATTGATGTTGATGTAGAATGTCCTGTTCTCTAGCCGCCTCCTCGATACCTACATGGATAAATACCCTTGCTAAGCATAAAGCTTAGTGAGGATTCTTACGCATGGATGACCACTAACTTCCTATGCTTTGTGTATAGAATTCCATATCATTTTAATCATAGTATTAATGACTATTCATGTATTTTATATTTCCATTATATTTTACAAATTACTTCCTATGTTTATGATTCATGTCTCATTTATCCATATCTCTTCATCTCTTTTTGTGGCTGAATCCGGGGTCTGTTATTACCGTCGACGGAAGCGGCTTCAGATGTCGGGTGACCCAGGCAGCATCTCTGCGAAAATCAGCGAGTCAGCACATGCGAGGAGCTCTACCCTTAGTGTCCTAACCTGTGTCGACACATCCAACGACCACATAGGGTCCAAATGAGTAAATAATGGCACTTGGAAATTTGCATCATCACTCGACCAATATATCCGACTATATCTGATAGTTTCAGAGATAGGAAAATACTCTTATACAAACATATATTAAAATTCTAGAATTATAATACATGTCATACATCATAATACGAAAGCCACAACCAGGCTTTCCTTCTAAATCGGTCTCTGAAGAAGCGAAGTGTCTCTCAAGCGCCCCACGTGCACGAAAAAATGTTCCCTTGACGGAGGTGAGCTATCGCCGGTAGTGGAATCACTACAAATGGGTTACTCTCCACCTAAGTACATATCTGTGCTCCGATAGAAAACATACATTCAAGTAAATGCGTGATCTACTTGAATGTCTACTGTCGACTCTTTGAGTCCCTCAGGCTCCCTCACACTTTACCGAACATGTGAAGCTGTTGTATAACAAGATGTTGTTGTTTATATTTGTGGACAACCCTCGTATAAGTAGTGGATCGACCTTGATGTTCTATTGAGTAAGATGACCACTCAAGTGTATATCAATTGGTAGGCTGGAAGCGATTGATATTTTATATGGACTACCCTCAGATAGTATTATTTTTTTGGTGACCCTCCGAGCCATTTCTCTGAGATCACCTCATAAATCACTTTCTATATTGTTACAGGGTCTTACAGTATATGGAATGCATGATGTCAATTCAATACAATTCATATAACATGCGAATATATATAACATGATATACATTTACATGAATTTAATCACACAAACATGTTATGTAATTTCACAATCCATTACACCAAAAAAATTAGCTCACTTGGGCTAATTATAACACGACAATTAGATTTGAATTACTCAACCAAACATTATTTCACAAGAATTATTTTATGAACATATACTTTCTAGGGAGCGATAAAACCCTCGGAGTTCTTTGTTCAGCCACGATACATTTTCCACACAATTCAGACCATTTAGTATATTACCATGTCAACACAAGATTTATTTCCTTAAATTTATGAAATAAACACCAGCACTGACCTATAGCGATCCGCAATTTGTGTATTTTAAAACTCCATAAATTTCACCCAATCATCGGTTCACTTTGTGAACCCGAATTTCCACTTGGTCATTTAGGCCTTATGCATATCATGACACAATCCATGGCATAAATTACACAGTCTAGCCACCCAAGCGATGCAGTGACGATCGCAGTTTGTAAATTCGATTTCATAAATTCAAAACAATTCGGTCCCGAGTTTTGGGACCAATCAACGATCGTTGAGAGCGATCCAGCGAAACATTACCAGCAACTTAAAAATTAGTAAAACCCGAAATAGGATAAATCCCTACCTCATGGAGTTTTATCGAAAACTCCCAAAGCCCAGGAGCCACGGCGGGGCCTCAAATCGCGTAGAAACGGCTTTCCTTCACCTTTCAGAAGAATTTGAAGCCCGATTCGGATTGCGGAGTAATTTGAAGGCACACCTTCTCACTCACCAAAATCACCATCTCAAGGTTCTTTGCATCCTCCCATTCAGGCACGTTTTGCCTCTTTGATTTGGAAGAGGCAATGCATTTGTTATTTTGGCTTTATTATCATTTAAAGCGATTCTAAAATGCCATGTATGTCCTCGAGTTTGGATTTTGGCGATTCAGTATTATCTCGTGATCAATTCGTCATTTCTCTCTTATCACGACTATGGCCCGTGATTATATTATGTGACTTTCGTCATCGAATATCGTTTTAGTAGATAAGCGATGCCTCGAAAAGCGTGTAAATTAGTCACGGGTCGACGAAGGTCTGACGTAGTAAAGCTAGTTAGCGAGGCGGTTAGCGGTGAAACCGTTTCATCATCCGAGATCTAGAGAATAAATTTCAGATTTTTGACCGAAATTACAATTTTACCCTTTTTCCAAAAATTGGAATTTTCTCGGGTCTTACACTTTTTACATGTGTCATGCTTGCATTTTTCAAAGAAGTGGATACGGGAAAGAACTGTATGTACCGTCGTGCTATCAGCATGCGTGGCAGTGATCTCTATCATACTTTCTTGTATGAGCGAAAGCGGGATGTGATAATGACCCCAAGCAGGCCCGACTATATCGCATGTTGCAACAATTGTATCACAATAAAACATGCGATCTATCCATTTACTGATCATAGAACGATCAATTTTTGTTTTCAATACATATAGCATCTGTGAATATTATTGTTATCGTGTATGCATGTGAATATTCACTATCCATTATTATCATATTCATAAAGAGCACTTTCACACCTCTCTTATCATCATAGGAATGTATTCTATTTTTCTTTATATACCAACTATACATGCATTCTCTTTTCTTCACATGGCTGTAATTCATGTCCTTTGTGCTCCATATTATTTTAGCATTAAATCATATAACTTTTAGGTCAATTTCTTTATCTCACTTAGCTAAGTTATACTAACTTATTTTCATACAAAACCATCTCCAATAATACTTTGAGAATATATAAGAGACATTTAGATGTCTTAAAATCCTATAAAAGAGAGGACATGAAAATCCTTTCCCAAAACAGGGTCTGACTTCTCTTAATTTATGGGTACAATGAGTTCCAAATCTCAACATGTTTCCTTCATACACTTTGTTCCTCCTAGCAAGATCTATTTTACTCAAAGAGTGGAATCCTCCCATTTTAATAATAAACTTAAGTTATGACATTTTAATGCCAAAGCCCGAGTGCATTTGCAGTTTTACCTTGGTACCGAATATGAGACCCAATTTCAGAGATCTTAACTCCATAATTTGACACTAGTTCCTTCTTCTTATTTGAAGCTACGTGTTAAGGGTTATTCTCGATTGGAATCATCAATTTGGAAATATCAAAACTTCTAGATATGTCTACTAAATAACGGGGTACTCATTTCAAAACAAAACTAATGCTTAGATCTTTGACCCTAATTAAGGAATACAAGAAAGTCATATTTAGGATCTTCAGGAAATATCGTCAAAGGTCTTAAGTTTCCTCTCCAACTAAAATTTCCTAAATCGGAGCACTCTAGGCCAAGTTATGGCCAAATAATTCACTTAGGGTTTTGGGGAAATTTTTTGACAGCATTTCCTCTAAAACCCCAACATTTCCTTTAAACTAAAAATTCCTCAATTGAGGACCACAACCAAATAACAATTAAAACCAAATTTAAACCCAACTGAAACCAACAAAAAAAAACAAAGAGGGAGAAATTATGATAGTTTCCTAACCTTAATTTTCTTGAAACCTTTTCTTTTACCTCTCTTCCTCTAACCTTCCTCTTCCTTTGCATGCTGGAGGCATGAAAATGGATTGAGCAACCAATTTGGTCTCCTTCACACTACCACCCGAATGCCCTAGCTCCCCCAAAGCCAAAATGGGAAAAAATTGATTTCTAGAGACAAATATTTGGTCTTATCTCCACTTGTTATAAGGTCATGTTTGGAAAAAGGCATTTAGCTCTAATTTTCCATCTTTTTCATTTTAGTCCTCCATGGTTATTTCATTTACACATCTAATTATCAAAATTCCTACAATAGCATACAATCTTCTAGCTTAATGTCCTTTGAGTCCTTAAGTTGATAATTTACCACTTATCCTTTGTACTTCTTTAAGAACTCCAATTATATCATTTTCACACTTAACTCGGAAATTTCCAAAAAACACAATTTGACTTCCATTTTACTTTAAACATGCTATAAAACTATTAGGGGTATAATTTGGAGCGTTACATCATCAATTAGTTCATAAATGATGGGAACTACATTTTCACAACTCTTACATTCAGCTTTATCAAAATCAGGCTGCTTCAAGCTCTGATTCAGACTTAAGTGTGCTTCTTCTTTTCCCACCCTAAGAGTGAGTTCTCCTTTCTTCACATCAATCAAGGTTGCTCCAGTGGCCAGAAATGGCCTGCCCAACAGCAATGGAACTTGTTTGTCTTCTTCAATGTCTATCACCGCAAAGTCCACTGGGAAAATAAACTTTCCAACCTTGATCAGTACATCTTCAAGGATACCTTCAGGTTGAGTTAAGGATCTATCAGCCATCTGTAAAGTCATAGTTGTTGAAGTGAGCTCCCCCAAACTGAGTCTTTCACTACTGACAGTGGCATCAAATTGATCCTTGCTCCTAAATCATATAAAGCTTTCCCAAACTCATTGTTCCCTATTGTGCAGGGAATGGTGAAGCTGACTAGATCTTGCATATTCAGTGGTAGGTTCCTCTGAATTATTGCACTGCAAGTGGCTGTCAAACTCACCATTCCATCTTCATCGAGCTTCCTCTTCTTGCTCAAGATGTCCTTCGTGAACTTAGCATAATGAGGCATTTTAGCCAATGCCTCAACAAAAGGAATATTTATCTCTATCTTCTTGAACATGTTTAAGAATTTAGAGAATTGATAATCCATTTTAGATTTCTACAGCCTCTAAGGGAATGGAACAGGAGGCTTATAAGCTTGCACTTCCTCATTTTCTTTCAATTCTCCCTCTTCAACTTGCTGCTCTTGTTGCACCTTAGATTTTCTTCTCTCTTCAATCATTTCTGAACTATTTAGCTTATTTTCAATTCTAGTTTCTACTTCCTCTTCCTTCTCTGTCATAATCTTCTCATCTTCTTTTCTTTTATGTAGTCCTCTGCCACTCCTGAGAGTAAATGTCATATAGTCTTTGGGATTCTTCTTGGTGTCACTAGGGAAAGAATCCCTAGATTGATTCTGCATATTCAGGGCCAGCTGCCCTACTTGAAACTCCAGATTATTCAAAGATGCATTTGTATTAGCTTGAAACACGGTTGTGTTTGCCTGGAATGTTGCTAGCTCAGCAAAATTCTGTTCATGTATTTTCAAAAGTCTTTTATTCTCACTCATGAAGCTCAACATCTACTCCTCAAAAGACTGGGACCTCCTTTGGCCCTGGTTTTCGGCTCTTTGGCTACCTTATTACTGTCCTTGGAAACTTTGTGGGGGCATACTGCAACTGGAAATTCTGTATTGGTCTTTGACCTTGTTACACTCCACTTCCATAGGAAAAATTTTCATGGTTTCTCAAGGCAGGTGTGTAGTGGGTTAGAAAGTTGTTGTTGGGCTTAAAGTTGTAGCTTCTGTTGCCATTAACAAACTAATCTTCCTCCACTTGATAGGGATCCTCATGAGCAAGTCCCTCATCAGTTATGCATTTCTACTCACTTCCTTCCTTTATTCCCACTGCATTAACTGAATTGCTTATCCTTTCATGAGTGCTCATCTTGCTCATAAGTGCATCCAACTTTTCTTCAATTACAGTCATCTTGTTCATCTCCAGCATACCTCCTCCTCTCATTCTGCTGATGCCCCCTAAAGTCTCAACTAGAGCTTAATAATTGCTCTTGGCCAAATCCTCAATCAGCTAGTTAACCTCTTCAGCACTCTTCCTCTTAAATGCTCCATAGTAGGCTGCATCAATGATCCCCTTCGAAGAGTAGTTCATTGCATGATAGAAAATGTCCATTTATTGTGGTAGTCGATGCCATGCGTGGACATATTTTCAACATTTTTCTTCCTCTCGAAGCATTGTGAGGCAGTTCTCTCTTGCCAAGGCTATTTCTCTTCTTCTCTCAAATGTTAGGGTTGGTGGAAAAAATCTTTCCATAAAAGCTTCAACCAGCTCCTCCCAGTTACTGACTGATCTATATTGCAAAGACTCGAACCAACTAGTTGATGTGTCCCTCAGGGAGAATGGAAACAGCTGTAACTTTATAACATCTGGATTTACCCCATTTAGCTTTACTGTGTTTGCCATCCTCAAGAATCTGCTAAGGTGCGCGTAGGATCCTCAGCAGGATGCCTTTCCTGAATTGGTATTCTTTGCGCCATGAGTGGTTAGAAGCGGGCTTCAATTTGAGTTGTTAGCCTCGTGGTGGGACCTTCTGGTGAATATTCATTTTACGGATTAGCCTCCATAAATCTTCCATTGTCCTCTGTCTCTGAGGTCTTTCTTCTATTGGTTTTGCTGGTATGTGTTGATCAATCCCTTCTTGCTCCACCATAACTGCTTTTTCTGCTACTTTCATCTTCTTCAGATTTCTAAAAGTTCTCTCAATTCGTGTCAATGTTAGTAACAATTCATACAGTCTTAATTGCATGTGAGAACTCACGGGTGCAATTATACTAAGATCAAGTGAGATCAGTAGATAACAAAAATATATTAAGTTTAGCTCAATGAAAAGATCAATAGCTGAATCAGCCACTATAGTTAAAGCTATTTTTGAAAAATTTTAAGAAAAAGTTGATAAATGATAAAAGAAAAATGTTCAATGTAGCAACTCGCTTTTTGGCAAGAATATTGATCTTTAAATTTTATTTCACTTCAATCCCCGGAAACGACGCCAAAAACTTGATTGTGGCCATTTTTAAGACCCAAAATTTTAGCACAACCTCTAAGAACTTATTCAGTCCCTAGTTGAAATGCCAAAAACTTGTTTAATTTAAGATGTAAAGGCTTATTTTATGCTGATGTAATAATTTGCAATTAAAATTGGTTTTTGTCTAAATTATTGCAAGTGCATAGGTCATACAAGTAATAAAGTGGATTGTAAGTCCAGATATCATTCCCACGAGGATTTATTAGAAAATTTAAAGATTAGCTACCCTTACTACTCAATATCACAACTATTTGAACCACAATTTTGAAGATTTGAATATCTAGGATGAATTTAATGAAAGAATGTATATCAAATTCTCTTAAAAGTAAAAAAAATCTAATCTAATAGAATCAGAGATGTTTCTGAGTAAAAATAACACTTGAATGAAATCAATGTTATGATTATCGATTTGTAGTAGTTTCCAGAAAAAGTATTGAATGAGGATATGAATCCTGAATTTGTCTAAGAGTAAAATAGTATAGCCTAGGAAAGCCTCCTCACACTATACATTTCACTATTTAGAGCACCATATTCCTAAACCAGGTCAATGAGTCCAAATAACTACTTTTAGGATTTGACCCTTTTTAAGATTTAGTTGTTTTTCCTTTCCAGTACTTCACAACCATTTCTTAGGACTGAAAATTGTTTGTCCCCATAAATGATGTCTAGCTTATTTTCCAGTACAATTGGTATCTCAGCCATCGATTTAAATAAAATGCTCTCATGATTTAAGTCTCATCTAAAGCAGGGATCTACAGACAATTCTACCAGGTGTGGTGAAACCCTCTAATACGGGCCAGTTGATGAATGAGCAAATGGTTCTTATTCCTCAAGAACACACTTCTGTTGTCACTTAGAAGGGAACCTTGAAATCAAAAATTAGAACTTCACTTGTGAAACCATCAAAATTACTCTTAGAGTACATTAGTTCATTGAATATCAGTACAATATATGTAACACCCCGAAATACACCCTAGTCTTTTTTAAACATAATTAGGGTATTTTGTAGAATTATAATTTAATTTTAAGTAATTAAATGCAGCGTGAAATCACGAGAAACAGAAAATTATACAAGAAACAAGGAGTAAAGTAGAGATTTGTCAAAGCAGGGATATAAAAGTCATAAGATAATAAGATTATATATGCCAATGTGGAATAATTGGGAGATTTGTGGTACACAAATAGAGAGGAACTGAGGACCAAAAGTGCAATAAAAGGGAAATTTGACCAAATAAGACCCATTTAGGGTCTCTCATTTGGGCATTTGGAGAGCAAAACGTGAATGAGAGGAGAAGAGAGAAAGGAAGAGAAGAAGAAGAAGAAGAAGAAGAAAAGAAAGGTATGGAATGCTAGGGTTTTGTATGGAACTTGTATGGATTTCTATGGGTTTTTATGGATTATGTTGGACTTTTGTATGGATATTAGTTTGTTCCATTTCTAGGGTTTAGTTAGGAATTCATCCTAACCCTAGATTTGTTGGAAGTTGGGTTGGTAAAACCCTAGTTTGTATAAGATGAGTATGGAATCCTCCAGCCAATTATGGATTCTTGGTTTATGATGTATGGATACCTATTTGGGTGTTAGGAAGTTAACCTAACACAAGGTATTTGGTTGGGTTGGAAAAACCCTAATTAATTCCCATGTTTGGTTTTTGGTTAGATTTAAGAACACACTTGGGAGTTGTTTCGATGATGCTTGTGGATATTTTGGGGTTTTTAGTTGGTTGCGGAAAAGGGGCCTTGTGGAAAATCTGGGAAATTTCGGGGTCATACGCTGCGGCGTAAGGATCCCACGCAGCAGCGTAGGTCCATGCCAAGGCGTGGCATGTCCACACGCCATGGGTGGCTGGAGGAGGTTTGGGCGGCCTCGAGTGCAGGGCATAGCAAAGCTACTCTGCGGCGGAAGACCAGCGTCACGGCGTGCGAGTGCTGCCGCGATAAAGGCGGCCGCGGCGCCAGCAGTGCTGCCATTCAGTAACTCTTACATTCCACAGGATGGAAAATTTTGTGTTTTGTTTTGTTTTACTATTACGTTATTCCTAGGACTTGTCTATTGGACCATTGAGGACCCTATAATTGTATGAAAGGGTCCATTCATGTTGTAGTGAGGAAAGAAATTAGGTATTTACCTCTTGTGTGGCAGACAAACTAATACTCCTTTAGTAAGATAATAAGTTCCTGAACACATATAATTGTAGAATTTGCCTGAATAGGATGTTAGGCCAGTGACACCACTCAATTCGTAGGCGAGGCACATATAGTATTTAAATTGCTCTACGGTCTGGTCTGCGACACTCTCTAACCGTGCTTGGGCACATTTAGTACTTCGGTACTCTCTTATTAGTGTGACGGCACTCTCATGTCAGTCTTGACACTCTGCTTTGTCTGCTTGACACCTTAATCTTTATCTGGAGTACCTTCGGGTACTTATTGTGCTATAATCTACTCATTTTAATATACTGAAAGTACAGTGATCAGCAGTTATATGATAAGAATCTGAATAATGAATAAGAGTAAAGTAATGTACATCATTACGCTGCAGATGGCCTCTTGGTTCCTCGTACAAGTATAAAACCTATAGTACCTCACGGTACCTCACAGCACAAATATAAGCTTTTGTAGTACCTAAGGTACCTCCATACCAATATAGGCTCTGTAGCTCCTATGGGAGATGAGACAAATATAAGTTTGTTATAAGTACAATGTGCAGTTGGTTATATGAATTCTTGAAAAGTCTTATACTCTGTATATTTTATTGTATATCCTCTACTAGTGATAATATATGTATTCAGTCATATCATTTCTACTAGTCAAAATCTGAATTTTTATAGCATTAGGTTGATTAAAGGTGTAATCTCATATCTTTGTGAATGCAAATAATGATCCATCTCGTAGTTCTGTGTTCTGTAATACAAATATCTGGATTACAATGTGCCATAACATATCATCAGGACTCGGGAGTTTGTATGTATTGACCTTTATAGCACTTTAATTAGTAAGTGTTACAATACATATCTTACCTTCATATGATATATTTTTATTCATTTATAAGACTTAGGCGCAATGTCTCACAGAAAGAAAACAAAGTAAGAATCTGTTGATACAGTTTGCCCCCTTAAATCCGCACAGAGCGAAAGTTGAGATGTAACTCAATATACCCACAGGTATTCTCTTTTACTCTCAGAATGATATCTTTTGTGTCACTTTCGAGAAGGGTTACGGAAATCAGGAAATCTTTGATACATTTCCTTTCTGGTATGGATAATGATATTGAGAGTGACCTGATGAAAACGTACAGTTAGATCATTTCGGTTCATACTTGCCAGATTATCTATTCGCTACAAGCAATGCTGGAACACAACTCTTTGGAAGGAACTCATTTTCCTGCGCTGGATCCGCAGTAAATGTGACTAGTTGATTAATTAATTATTTACTCTGTAATCGACTAAATAGAATGAATTCCATGAAGACAATTCAAGATTCATTTAGTTAAACGAAATGAAATTTCTTCTGAGCGATCTGACTCAGTTGCACTCCGTCGAATTACTCATGAAAAGAATAAAAGAAAAATAAAATATATAGAGGCTTGGAATCATAAAGTGAAGCTCAAGGATTGCGAAAGTTAAACAAATGTTACGCACATTACCACCCCAGTGCTTCTGTTTACAGGCTTTGAGGAAATGCTAGGCGGGAAATTCAAGGTTGACATTGCCTGGTTTAGTGGGACCCAATTGATATTTGTGTAGCCTGAAAACATTGTTGAAATATGTTGAGATAGTAGTCTTCATCTTTGGCCAAGCTGTTTTATGGCTTTGTCGCAGCTTATTTTTCACATGGACTTCCTTTTGATTTGTTGTGCTGACATAAGTTTACGATATCCACGACATATTTCTTGACTGTGTATTCTATCACTTTGACATAAATTTACGATGTCATAACATAAAGATCCATGCCTTCTGTGTTGATCCTTGAATGATGCAATCATGACACCAGGACTCTGTCTTGACAAATACTTTCTAACTCTTGCCGGCTTATGTAAGCTCTCTTTTAGAGTTTTCTAAGTGCTCTTAGGAGTTTTCTATCTTCCATTCAAACTTTCTTCCTTCTACTCTTCATTATGTCGTGATAAACAATTTCTATGTCGCGACATTGTTCCAATGAGTATTCAATGATTCCTCTCTTCTTTTGTCACGATAGAGATTAAGTCTCCAATAAAGTTTTCCTACCTTTAGCCTTGTTCTTGTCGTAATGAAGGAGTTATCATATCTGCGAAACAATGCCTTACGCCAGAGTTGCATTATTCCGCGACATTAAATACGAAATGTCTCAACATACTCTTCCTGTGTTCTTCACAAATTATGTCGTGACATAGTTGTGAAATGTCGTGACATTATTTCAACCGTTCCTTTGAGTATTTGCCGCACCATCATTTGTATGACAAATGTTTAGTGTTACAGCACTTTTATTTCGTTACCTTGAGCTTATGTCGTGACAATACTGAGATTATGTCACGACAATTTGCATCTCCTGCCTTAGCCATTTTTTTTTTGTTTTCCTTATTAGTTTTTGGTTCTTTTGCATTAAAACCAAAGCCACAATCTCTGGAGTGAAAGATTCCTCATCATGTCTATTATGAACATTAGCTCTAAAAATGCAAGAAAAATGGACTTAAAAACATATGAGTTTTGGACTCATCATTATTCAAAAAGTTATAGAAGATTCCAAAAGGTACGAGAGTCAATACTGAAATTAAATTCCTAGAGAAACTAGGAACATAAAAGGTCTTCTCCAATTGCAAAATAAAGTCGCTCAACAACTCATTTGCAAAGTGCCATTGAGAAAGAAAGCCACATGTGACCTTGACCTCCTCCCTGAGATAGGATGAGAGCTAACCGCGACAGTATTTAGCTTCCTAAGGTTTCACATACTCTATAAGGTATTTGAAACATGGATTGATAATTAAAGTCGTCACAAGTGTTATAAATTAACATTTATGAAATTTGATTTATAACACCACGAAGAAAATGAAAGTATTTCTTTTAAAGCGGACTTTGTGCACTCTATACAAATCGCTAGCCCATGTGCCTTTTCTTTTATAGAAGAAACAACGTGGGCTCCTTATGATGTACGCATAGGTTGAACCTTGCCCTTTCCCTTGTTCTGGTACTTCTTCCTTTGATTACTGGAATAGTGAAAATACTTTCTCCCCTTGTTCCATGGTAGCGCTCCTCCTGCGCCACATGTTGAGAGTTACGTTAATTGACCATTTATTCTTGTGTGTGTTATAGGAGATCTTGAATGGACTATATTGAGGGGGTAAAGTGCATAAGATGTAGTGAACAAGGAATGACTCAAACATGGATACTTCCAAAGGCTTCAATTGAGTTGAAATGTCTATCACACGCATGATATGATTACACACTCCTCTAAATTCATTGAGCCTTAGAGATTATTAAATTTGAATTATCAAAGTGTGAGTTGCAAATTTAGCAAATTGTGCATCTATCACCTTTAGTAGATCCCTGACTTTGACATACTTCTCTATTGAGCCATGTATGTCAGTAGATATGTGTTTTTATGAACATAAGGGAGAGGCGATTGTACCTCTCCCATTGTTCGTAAAGTCTCACAGCATCTGGAGTGCTAGTTGCAATGATAGCCTATGGCTCATCCTTCCTTATAGCATAGTCAAAGTCCATACACCCTAAATGGAGTAAGACTCTCTCTCCCTCTTGACCTTATAATTATCTCCCTTAAGCTCGAGAATTTCCAACTTAATATCAAAGTAGTTTGCAGATTGAGAAACTACAAAGTAAGAAAATATAGTCATTAATTTTTTAAGGCTATAAACTTAATGTATGTGAACCAATGGAACACACGCAAAGACTAATCTATAGACATAGGACTTGCTTATGGCCGCTAAAGTCCTACTCAAATAAATATATTTTTCCAAAAATTAGGCAAGGACTTAGAGGCACAAAACTTGCTTGTAGGCTAAAGTCCCATGCAATTAGGTTTAAGCTTGTTATCCCTTATGATAAAACTATTGGTTTATGTTCCTATTCTCAATTCATGTGGATAGATTGAGAATTATAATCCAATATTTTATCCTAATTAAACAGAAAATTTAACAACATATTTTCCTAAATTAATCACAATTATGTTATAGAGTGATCATCCTCAATATAAAATTTTATTGGTCAACATGTTGTGGCTACTATTAATCAATAAAATTTATTGATCACATAACATACAACAACTTGAAAAATAAGAAAATTATTCACTTAATGTCTTATAGGCAAGATAAAACGTTTTTAACTCTGATATATGTGTAAAAGAAACCAGCGTTAAACTAAAGAACAATTAGGCTTGTGGCCTAGTGGTAAGACTGGGAGAAGATTAGGTGGAAGGTCCAGGGTTAGAAACCCCATATCTTAATTTTTAGCAATTTTTTTTGGTTCCATAATGTATTTAGGACCAAACAAGGTGCAAAAGTCCACATAACCAAACAGGGCTTCCATTGGAACCACCTTCGGCAGGAGGTCACACCTGCCTCGCCAGAATAACAAGTTGTCGCCAAGAAAAAAATCTTTTATTTTTCTTCTTAAAACGAAAAGGGCAAAACCCAAAAAAGATTCCTAATCCAAACTATCACTAGAATGAAAAACATATATTTTGGATATCATATCATCAAAACATGGTCCATGTTCAAACCACGATGGTGCAGGTTGCTTACGAGAGGAGTGAACATGACTTCAATTCTCTCTTAATGTTTCCTAATGAAAGAGGACTTCAAAACAGAAAAAAAATTAACAGTTAATGGCTTCGTCATTTATTAATCACATATTCCACTCCATCTAAATCAATTGATATAAAGCAAATCAAACATACTATAATTATCTTTGAAACTATGTTTATTTAAAAACTTAGAAAAAATTTACCTTCTTTTTAATATTTTTATACCCAAAAAACCTAAACCTAAACCACAAACTCTAACCTAAATATTAAAACCCTAACACTAACTCTAAACCCTAAACCCTAACCTTAAACCTCTAACCTAAACACCAAACCTTAAACCCTAACACTGATTCTAAACCCTAAATCCTAAATCATAATCATAACCCTAAACCCAAACCCAAACCCTAAAACCTAATGGAAACCCTAAACTCCAAATTCCAACCCTAAACCCTAATCCTAGCTCTAAAACCCTAAACCCCCAAATTCTAATCTTAAACCCTAAACCCTAAACCCTAACTCAAATCCTAAACCCTAACCCAAACTCTAAACCCTAACATAAACCCTAAATCTAAACCCCAAGCCCTAAATATAAGCCCCAACCCAAACCCTAACTTTAATCCTAAATCCTAATCCTAAATCTAAACCCAAACTCAAGCTCTAAACCCTAAACCCAAACCCAAACCTTAGTCCTAAATCCTAAATTCAAACCCTAAACCCTAACCCTAAACATACCCTAAACCCTAAAGCACTAAACTAAAAGTTGGTGTTACCGAGGTGTACATGTGCAGCAGCGTAAAACTATAACGCATACATGCTCTACAATTTTTTTAATGGACTTTTTGAAGTAAAAAAGTCCAAAACTTTTGGCCCTATTAGAAATTTTGAAGAGGTTGTTGATATTAGGGTCTGTTCTCATTGCTTATAATTTAAAAATTCATGAATTTTAGTTAATTTTTAATTTATACGGGAAAGTAGCTCTTGGATGGGGAATTCCTTTAATGAGTTTCACAATGGCATTATTCGTCGTATTCGTATCTATTTTGGATATTTATAATCCTTTTACCTTTAATACAAGGTGAATCAGCTACATTTCTAACTCATTGTATTTTGTTAGTTCGACTATAGAATTTCTTTGTTTCTGTATTTTTGAAGAGCTTACATTTATAGGAAAACAAACGAACAAGACACTACACCAAGATTTCACGTGGAAGCCCTTCTTTGGGAAGGGAAACCACAAAATCAAAGCAATCTGCCATTTGTGAAAACAGTTGATACACTACCCCTTTTCCCTCTAAATGAGAAATAGAGGGAAGTCCTTCACATCTAACCTCTCTCTCTCTCTCAAAATATACAAGTATGTTTTTCGATGGCTTTCTACCATTTAACTGCAAAACCAAATTAGACCATGATTGGAATCCATAACAAAAAATGAGAATGTTATCCATGATAAGCCTAATATTGGGAGCTATATGTCATATCTTACTCTGCATGCATCGGCACTTGATCAGGTGCGGCGGTCTACGCATCGACGACTTTCGTGAGGCGTATCGTCTTGTGACTTCATACCTACATGTATCGATTGGTTTTGCGTTGGCTTGGGTTCATCAAGAGAAGCGGCTATTTCTCGATGGTAATCTGGTTGGTCAAAACTCTTCTTCATAGTCAAATTAATACTAAGTACAAAGGTCACGAAACTTAACCAAGCTGATCTGCTGGCTCGAAGCTGTCAGTGATCCTTGAATGCACATGCGAACGCTCTGCACCATTTCACTGAACCTGTTAGGCATGGCGATGTTGTGCAAATCTTTACATGGATCATGCAATAATTCCGGGGGAGATAGATGATTGCACCCATCTCGTCTCCTAAATAGCAAATCTACTAAGGACGCCGGGATTCTGTGTTCTACCTCGTCCTCAGACAGGGTGAATTCACTTGCTGAGGATGATGAGTAATGCGGTTGATTTGGATTGTAAAAATAATCTCCTGCTGCTCCCCAAGATTGAGCACATGTATCTTCATACAGCAACCCATTGTGGGCCTTGGAGATCACTTCAACTGCAACGTGAACTTGAGCTGATGTGGACGAAGAAACTTCAATATGGGTGTCCTCTCCTTTCCACAGAATCAAAATTCCATGCCCCAAATCATTAGGGACAAAGAGGTGTGAAGAGAAGCCGATGTCCTTGATGAACTGATTTGCATCGATACTGGAAACCCTTGGCTCAATTAGAAGTATGATGGAGGGTTTATGCATTTGGAGTAGATCCTTCATGGAATTGAGGTTGCCCGCTTCACCATGGTTCCAAACTAAGAGATTCTTTGGATGAGATGCAGGGATGGTCTTCCCAGTGTGATGCATAGTGCTACTGGTCACAGGTCGGGTGAATCTAATCTTGTGCTGATCTGAAGTTCTTGAGAAATTCACCTTGATTCCAAAGTTGGGGGTATTTGGTTCAGTTCTGAAGAACCATGGAGTTCTTTGAATGCTGAAGTCGTTTGGATGGTTCTCAGGGCTCAGCTCCAATTCTTGCCCTATTTTCTTTTCTGCTTCTTCTGGTTCCGGTTCTAAGAAGTCTTTTATTTCCAGGGGATGGAAATTGAAGTTGGGCATAGGAGAGGTAGTCTGTTTTGCTGCATTGGTGGAGGAGGAAGTGGGGACGCAAGAGGCTTGCTGTGGTGGTGAAGTCCCAAGGCCTTGTGTTGGTCTTGGCTTGTTGCTGACAGGTGAAGCTACAGAACAGTTCAAATTGGGTGAAGCTTTGGAGGTGGAGCAACAGGCTGTCTGCTGCGGAGGAATTGGTCTCGGATTGTTCCAGACAGGTGTAGCAGCGGTATCAGAACAGGATTCTGTTGGGGAAGAAGGCAGGGGATTGGCCGGGTGATCCTGATCCTGATCCTGTTTGGGCGACTTAGCAGACAATTTAGATGATGCTTTAGGCTCCAAAGATGGAGACAAACCAATAGGCAGTACTTCCATGGGGCTTGGAGACTTCCCCACTGGTTGGAGAATTCCCCTTTTCCCCAACATATTGTTAGAAGATTCCAAATTCATGACATGAGTACAAGGAGAGTTCATAGCTGTAGATATTCCTTTGGGAGGTTTGAGTTCTGCTCCTGTTGGAAAAAGAGGATTTACTTTACCAACATGACCCTCATATTCAATCTTCTGTGGGAATCCATCAAGATCCACTTGAGTAACAAGTGGGCGCCTTAGATCTACTTCAACGCATATTCTCGCAAATCTGCCTTTTTCCTGTCTTTCAGTGATGGGATCAATCTTGATCGTTCTTCCAATAGCTGCTCCGATGTCAAACAGTACCTCCTTGTCATAATATTCAATTGGGAGCTCAGGGAGCCGAGCCCAGACCCATGTGTGGGTGATGCTGGCCTCCGATGGCTTGAAATTCGGACTCCAGGGATATATAGCCATATAATATCCATGGATCAACCAAGGAACCCCTTTACGTACCTTCTCATAATCCTGAAATTCTGAAAATTTTAGCAGGAAAAACTCACATTCAAGTTCAATGATGGTCAGACTTCCTTTGGCCGACCAAAGGCGCCGAAGAAGATGATCATGATAGAGCTGTAACCGCAACTTTCTGCCCAGAACTTTGGCGATAAGGCAGTACTTCCATGGTTCCCTCAGACTTTCCAATTTGGCTGAGGAATAGCTGACTTTTGGGCCAGAACTGGAACTGGTATCTGTTTCACTGGTTCTTGGATTGGAGGGAGAGATTGGTGAAGCCATGACTGCTGTGCCGATGGATGAAGGTGCTTTTTCAGACCCTGGGGGCCGGGGCCGAGGCCGATGTTTTGGCTGAAGCCAATGTTCACAGCCTGCCACATGTCATTTGTTAAGAGGAAGGACAACATAATAAAAATAATTTATCAATTTATAAAAGCAAGCTTAATGTGATAAACTTGAATTTATTATTCATTGACTTTATGTACTAGGGAAAAAAGACTGAGGGGTGAATATGAACAAAAGAAAATATCATTGTTTGAATACTCTTGCTATAACTTATAGACTGATAGATCCAGATTTATAAGATTGAACTCCCAACGTTAACAGCACAATTTACTTATGAGCAAGGTTAAAAATATCGGTTTCGATATTTCGGAGATATATCGGATATATCGGAGATATATCGATAGATATTTTTATATGAATATTGATATATCGGAAATTAATAAAATCTTTCAAAATTCGTAAAATCTTTTAGTAAAAGTGTAAAAGCAAACATTAATAATATTAAATATTTACGTACATTATTACATTCTGATAGTGGCACCAATAAAGAAATAAAGATTGATGTGGAGCACACAATCTGATATTTAACGAAAGGATCTCGTCTTGATAGAACAATCTTCCTTATAGGCGTAATATTACGATAATATTAGTATAAAATCGACATGTATTCGTAAATATCTTGAAACATGCCGTCTTTTCTCTAGTTTAAGACATATTACGGCATGATTCTTCATGTTAAATATCATTTGATCTCATAATTTCTGGTATTATGGATGTCTTAGGAAAGAAGAAAATTAATTTTATGTTTTCTTGGGATTCAAAGGTAAAATTTTCATGCTTGTTTCATTTTTATGAAATACGTTTTAATTTTTAACTTGTCAGGTCAGTCCCTTGTAGATAAGTCTCACTTTTGCTTTCATTTAGGATATATTTTCGTATCGACAATCTGCAAAGGATCAACCTAAAGGCATTGTTATAGCCAAATATATCGGCGATATCGCATGTCCTTGATATAATATCGGTCTATATATCGGCCAAATTGATCAATTTTGTTTTTTTTTTTCATTTTTTTCACAGGCTGCATTTTATAATCGATTTTGTGTCGGATATCAGTTAGTTACCTATATATCGACCGTATATCGCGCGATAGTGATTTTTAGTTTTCTTGAAGCGATTTTGGTTTGCAAAATCATTCGAGAAGACCGTCACGATATATGTGATATTTTCATCCTTCCTTATGAGGAAGAAACAAATTCCAGAATTAAGACTTGAGCAAACAGAATGACTGCTTAATCTCATGAATCATGTGAATTTTTTTTCTTCTAATCACACGTATACAATGTGAAGAAAGAAACGAAAGACAGCAAACACGAAAATTTAACGTGGAACCCATCAATCTCACATCATGCATTATGTTCCAAATACAACACCTTCCCTCTCTAAAACATAAGAAATGGCATGGAACCCTTGAGTGTGAAGGGAAACCATAAACTCAGAACAATCACCATTATGCATATACATTCCAAATACAAACACTTTCCCCTCTAAATCATAACAGAGGAACACCCTTCTTGAGAGAGTTCTTTCAAAATCCAGGCTTGAAGCATCTTCTCAATATATTGAGAGAATTGACTATGAATGTGGATCAAAACTTGCAGAGCTCAAGGCAAACTCCAATGAGAAAACATAGAGCTCCTAAGCTCAAGATGAAAACTGTCCTACCTCAACTTCCTTAGAGAAAGGGACCCATTCTGAGGTTGGTGGGTGCATCAGGTTCTCTGAAGTATAAAATAAAGTCGGTCCCCAAAGTTGAGAAAATGGCTCAAGACTGTCAACTACTCCATATGGCATCATCCCATTGAGGGAATGGGTTTCAGAGTCAACATCGCAAAGCATACTATTGAAGGCTTCAGAAAGGACTTGAACTGAGAAGTGAATCTGGAATGGAGAAGATGAAGTAACTTCAATATGGACATCCTCTGTGAGCCACAAAATCCAAATTCCATGAGCAAAGCCCTCAGGGTGAATACAGTATTGGCCAGACAGGCCAATTTCCTTGATGACCTTCTCTGCATCGCCTCCAGAAATCTTTGGCTCAAGAAGAACTAGTATGGATGGATTATGCTGTTGGATTAGATCCTTTATAGCTCGCATGAACTTGAGGTCACCTGCTCCACGGCAATTCCAACATAGAAGTTTCTTCGGAAGAGATTCAGGGATGGCCTTTGAGATGCTCTGGTACTTTTCTGCTTGCCCTTTCAGAAAAGGATGCATATTGTGATTTGTCTGGGAGGGAGTAAAGCTTATGCTGTGCTGATTTGCCTTTCCAGTAGGCAATGGTGAGATGCTCACACCAATTTCAATGTCTGAAATAGCTGACTCAATGCTGAAGACGGTTGGGCTGCTTTCAGTGCTCAGCTCTTGAACCAATCCTGGTATGTTTTTTATCTCTCTATGTTTTGTTGAGCGCTGCATTACTTCAGAATGGAACTGGATGGTGGGATCTGGCACGGGAGAAAGCTGAGGAATGGCATTCTGTTTTGAGGGTTGTGGCTGGTTCAAATTGAGTGATGTGGGGGCTGAGCAGGATGCACTCTTCAGCAAAACCTCATTGTCAGTGGGTGTAGAAATGTTGCAGAGAGAAGATGGTAGTGGCAGATAAACCTCATTGTCTTGTATTGGTTGCAGGTCGTTGCTGAAAGACAAGCTACTACTTTGGATGAAGATAATGTTGAGGAAAGAGGTAGGGACGAAGTGTGTGGTTTCTGCAGTTGCTTCAATGAGTCTTGTGGCTGCTTGACTGATTTAGGATTATGCAATCTGGATGACACTGTAGGTTCCACAGATGCTCCCACATGGCCAGTAAGAGCTTCCGGCATTGGCAGTTCTGTTGCTGCAAGTTGCACATTCTTAGCTGGGGAAAATGTTTCTGCTGCAGACAAGGATTTACCTTCTCCAGCTTTAGGACATTGCTTTTGCCCCATTCCATTGTTGGATCCAATGTTCTTCCCATTGTAAGTAGAGCTTGTACTCATAGAAGTATACTCAGATTTCCCTTTTGAAGTCTTGGGTTCATCAGCTGGATCAAGATGATTTTCAAGTTCAAGAACGCTGAACCTTGAACCTGATGATGCCAGTCCAGTTTCAGCCATAGCTCTCTCTTTTGGAACCTTAGGACCCTGTGATCCTGAATCTCTTTCTGTTTCTTGCGGGCACTTGCGGTTCCAACCAGGAGCTTGGAGCCAAGTGGCATTAGTGGAGGTCTTTCTGTTGTTGGAGACCAGATTTTGTGATGCATTTGAGGTACTTCTGAGGGGATTCTGATCTGCCCACTTTGTAAGTGAAGAGGGATGAGAATTGGTTGAATGATCCTGCTGCAGCTGCTCAACATGACCCTCATATTCAATCTTCTGCCAGAGTTCACCAAGCTTGATTTGGGGAAGAAGCGAGCGCCTTAAATCTACTTCAACACACAGTCGTGCAAATCTGCCTCTTGCTTGTTTTTCTGTAATGGGGTCAATCTTGACAGTTCTCCCAATGGCTGCTCCAATCCTTAACAGCACCTCCTTGTCATAATACTCTATTGGGAGTTCAGGGAGGCGAACCCAAACCGTAGCATGAGTGATGGTGACCTCTGAAGGCTTAAAGTTAGGAACCCATGGACGAAGAGAGATATTGCAGCCATGAATCAGCCATGGAGCCCCTTTAAACACCTTGTTATAATCATCAGGGAGTGAAAATTTTAGCAAGAAAAATCCATAGCCAAGGTCAATGATGTCCATAGTTTCCTCAAGAGACCAAAGGCGATGAAGACGACCTTGGCAGTATTGCAACGCCATCTCTCGGCCAAGGACTTTTGCAATAAGGGAGTACTTCCATGGTGCACTTAGGTTATCCTTTTCAGTCGAGGAAAGCTCGATTATCGGGAAACTGCAACGGGTATTATCACTGCCATCATCCAAGGTATCTGAATTAGGGAAGGTGGAGGCCTCATGAGGAGTCGTCTCTTTGCTGGGTGCTTTTGAAACATTAGACCAAGCCAGAGCCTTAATGTTCTCCTCCATTGCATTCTGTAAGCTAAGAGCTTCATTGTATTCACTAATCATGGAGGTGTTTACCTGCTTTCCCATGCTGGCCTTATCATCAGAAGAAATGAAGAACATTAAGACAGCTGAAACACAAAATATGACAACAAAAAGGGAATACAAGCTAGAAAACAAAAACATCAATCTGGGTTAACCATCCAGCAATTTTAGATTAACAAATAATCTTAGAGCTTCTATGACCAATCTATCTGCAGCTTCCATCGTACCCACAACAATTTCGCCTTAGCAGAACACGTCATTAACCTAAACTTCAGTAATAGAAGAAAGATTACTCTCAAAACTCCGGGGAAATAGCATAAAAAAAACCTGAACTTTGAAGATTTTTGCATATTAAGCTTGAACTAAGAAAATAGCATAAAAAACCCTGAACTTTGATCTTTTATTGCAAATTGAGGCTAGATTCTGATACAGATCCGGGTTGTTTGAGACTCCATTTGCAATAAAAAAAATCAAAGTTAAGGGTTTTTTTATGCCATTTCTTAGTTCAGGCTTAATATGCAAAAATCTTCAAAGTTCAGGTTTTTGTATGCTATTTCCCCCAAAACTCTATAAAACTTCAATCATTCAACACAATAAAGAAATTCCCAATGCCATCTCACTGTAAATAACTAAACCAAGTCAGAGTGAACAAAGATCTCATCACAGGTGTTTTCTTAATGGATTGTGTGATAATTAAGCCACAAAAACAAGCAAACAGCACTTCCTAAGACATGACCCAGATACGATTTCCTCATCAAACAGTCTAGTCATACACTAATCAAGGATCCTAAAATGAATATGTTAACAGTCCAACATGTTTGCAATTGCATTATAGATGCACAGAAGAAGAAAAAAACAAGGTGGAACATTTCTTTCTTGGCAACCAAACAGGAGGATAAACAGTTACCTGAGATCTCTGTGCTTCCTCTGCTTCCCCTTGATTTACCTTTCCCTTCCTCTTTTCTTATGTTTCCCTCACCATTTCTTGTGATTTATACTTCTTTCTTGAGTTGTTTCCCAATATGTATATAAAATTTCCTTTATTTTTTTCTATTGATTAAATTTTAAATAAGAAAAAAATTTGATAAACAGTGAAGCCAAAAATATAATATTAAAAATCGTAATTAGATTCAAATCAATATAATATAGGTTCACTTACGCACTAAGTGAGGATTATTTTCATTGTACCCCAATTCCTTTATTTATATATCTTTCTTTGTAAGTAGTAATTTTATTTTATTTTTATTTCTATTATTTTTACTTTTATATTTATGTTTAAAAAGGGAAGAAAAAGAAAAAAAAAAACGTTAATATGAAAGATGAGAAAAATAAAAATAAATTTCTTCTAAAATTATAAAATAATAAAAAAAGGTATTGAAAAGAAAAAAAAAAGATAGAAAAAAATGGAACTTAGTCAACAAGTTTTCAAAACAATAACAAATAAAAAAAAACAGAAGAGTCCTACTTCTTTCTGATGTCCTTTTCTCCCCACTCATTCTCTTTCCTTCTCCCTTGGCACAGTGTCATTGACTTTGAATATAAATTTGAAATTAATATTGACTTATTTTCTACTAAAGAAAATAAATAAGGAAGTACTATTTTCAATGTATATGGTGCATTGATGGGATAATTAATCATCATTCTTTTATATAATTAAGATTAAGAATTACGTTAATTATTATTTATTAAAGACAATTGAAAATATTAGAAGGGATAATTTAAAAAGAATATATAAAGTACTAAAAAATAGAGATTGGAGTAAATTTGATCCCGACCAGTATGCCGCTGACGTGAATTTAACTTGTGGTTTACGGGTTTTTAGATTGAATATAATCGTAATTTGAGTCGTATTAATGATGGCCCATTTAACGTCATTTAATAAATGAGTCGTATTAAATGTTAACGCGAGGAGTATGAGAATTTGGCCAGTTTTAGTGTTATATTGATTAATTAACGTATTGAATAGGCTATTTGTATTAAATACCGTTGTAGTAATTATAGTTTCTATTATTTTGAAGATAAAACTAATAAACATGTTAAATTTAATGAAGTTATTTGTGTTAGAGATTTAATAAGTTATTTAATGTTAAACATAGATGATTAATTGCCGTGTGTATTTTAAATAAATTAAATTAAATGGAGTCGTATTCGTGTTGACTTGCACCTTGCGAATAATAAAATGAGTTGGGTTTGGGTTGCGAATATTGACCGCGTTTGTATTTGGCCAGCCGGAACTGGGTTGTGAATATTGGCTGCGATGAATACGACAGTGGACAGATTGTCCTTATACTGCTAAAAAGAAAAACAAATTTATTTCAAAAAAATTGATGTTTTCTTGTTTGATTATCCTATAAAAATTCTAAAACAATTAAATATAACTGAGTTAACTAAAAAGTAATGTAATAATGAAATTCTAATTTCTCTCGTAACCCTAGCCACCCCTTCCTCTGTTTTCTTTTTTAGACCCTTGTTTGTTACCGATGAAGGGTGATTTTTTTATTCTTTTTGGCATTAAATCACCAATTTCATCATTTTCTTCTCTATATCCGGGTTTTCTTTTTCAATAAAATGGTTTCTTCCACATCGATCTAAGTTTGTCTTTTTTTTTTCTTTTTTTTTTATCATCAACCTATTGCGACGTGTTTTGTCACCAGAGCTTATTCTGAGTGATTGTTTGTTGACAGTGCTTCTTTGTGGATTTCGCGCTAATGGTTTGATGGTGAGTTCGATCCCGACAATGTTATTAGATCGAATCGTATTTGTTAGTACTATAGCTATGAATCAGCTTAAGGTACAGGTATTTTGGATTATCAACATGTAGGCTTTGAATCGCATAATTTTCGCAATGCTTGCGGATCTTACAATCCTCTAAAGATTACATCTAAATTTATTTCTCAAAAAAAAAATATTTAATTTTATATAATCAAAATAAAAAAATAAATTTGAACTAAAAATAAAAATACTTAAATAACTTTAACTATATGTTTTTCTTTTTCTCTTTTTCTCTTTTTCTCTTTTTCTAACCTTCTATTTTATTTTTTCCTTGCAATTTTCCTCGAATTTTCTTCCAACTCAAAAAACAATATGCATTATATGTAATATTATTACAAGTTATACTATTTTACAAGCCAATTAACAACAATATTATATATCCAATCATCATCTAGTTCTATGGAAGAATCAATAATAATTTAGAAAAAGTGAGTGTAACTATCATAGAACTTGCCCAACAAGTAATTGTACCATCACATCACAAAACTTGCCCAAGAGGGTGTATCACAATCATCACCTATAAAGTGAAGAACGCAAGAAAAGGAGAAGACTTATAGATAGTAATACTTCGTAATTGCATATATTATTAAATTCGAAAGTGGATATTATGTTTGATGATTGTAGTTTTAAAATTATTGGGTGTAAAAGACTTAATAAATCTTATATTTACGGAAGAATACTGCTTAAACCCATTATTCACCCGCCTAGGCCCTACTCGCTTCAACCTCGGGCTTCGATCCATGCATCCGTCCTACTTACGACGTTTTCCGCCCCAAACCCACCTTCCATATTAAAACTAGTAGGAACTATCTAGATGGGAAGTCCGGAGGCCCATCTATGAAAGTCGAGGTGTCCTCCTAAATGTCAGTCTCAGGACAACTCGTTTAGAGTTCCAACTCTCCCAACCGGTTGTCTTCCTGTTTATGGCAAGTTCGCTATGGACGCACGGATACAGCTGAATACGAAAAAATATTTCTCTATCTACGAATTCCTGGGGCTTTTCAAATCCCTTACTCCTTGGAAGATTAATCATCGATGCGAATAATTGGGCCTTTAATAAGTGAAAATTTAGTCTTTGATGTTGTTATTGTCTTCTACAGCATATATTCTTTCCGAAGAAAAGGGGGATTCATGAACCACTTTCATAAATTCAAGAGGATTCCCATGACGAGTGCATTTAACTCCCAATCACGCGAACTTCCTCTTTTTCCTCTCCATATTTTTGTCGACTTAATTCATCGAAGCGCACCGCCCACCATCGCCGACCGCTATCTTTACAGTTCACGTTACGCCGACGCCCCGAGGTCAAACGATCAAGCGTAACAACAATCAAGACATTCTACGAGAACCGAATGCAAAGTCCCGCGCATGTGCTCTTGCAGTTCGCTTCAACGACCGCTGCTGCCGATCCCCATTCCCACGCTTTTAACTCATCCAAGGCAATCACAATGGGATGAGCATTCCAACAACTAACGCAAGACACTCTCAATCGCTTCCATACATGGAAAGAAAGCAAGAGGAATAAGCAAGACAGATGAAAGAGCTTCGTGTCAGCTAAGCGCTACGATGCAAGAATGACCAAATAAGGCTTAGATAAAAAAAGGTCGCGATCTCGAAAATACGTGTGAGATAAGGCCATCATGCGCGAAATTCGATCGCCCGCGGATAGCGAAGGCTCCATTGCTCCCGACGACGCCGATACTCCCGTGCCAGACGATATCCGTCCCAGTAACTCCCCATCCCCCCGAGTCTCTCACACAAAGAATACTTGAAAAAGCACAAGAACCAGATCACGCAAGAGGCCTTCGTCTCACCTTGCCTTCAATGACGCTATTAGTGGTTCATCTCGTAGGGCAAGGAGAGAAGCAGGTAGAAGGCAATATCGGTTAGGTCAAACCCCAAGGAACTAGCCGATGTCGCCTCTCACCCTAACTTCGCACGCCAACGTTCTACGCACTCACTCGAGGCCCCTATCTCGGGCACTGATGACATGCTATCTTCACCCCTAAGGCAACACATCCTTGACTACGAGCCACCCCGTAGGTTTGTCATTCCAGCTTTCACCAAGTTCGATGGCTCAACTGACCCCTACGACCATATGTTCCATTATAATTAGGCACGACGCTGGAATGCTCTGTAATGACCCAATATTACGCAAAGTATTCTCGACCATTACGGAGCTACCAAGCTCGTTTCATTAATTTCTCACGCTACTCAATAAATTTGTTCAACAAACTATGGGTCGCATTCATATCACAGTATCTATGCTCCATGAGACATAAGAGAAACATTAGCTCCTTACAAACCAATCTCAAACAGGATGTAACGTCCCAAAAATAGCCTTCTTGTTTTATTATATTACTTTGTAGTATTTTATGCCATTATTTTTTATTTATTTTTATTATTCTATTTGTTATGTTATTGGTTTTAGGTGATAGAAATATTGATAAGTGAAGTGTAATTAGAATAAGTAGAAGGACAAAATGCAAAATGAGAAAAGAAAGCTAAAATGAGATAGCCAAGGCCTCACGGATGAGGATAAGATCAAAATTGGTCTTAGAATGGGTATTCTTCATGTTTTGGAAAAGGGAGAGAGTTAGGGTTTGAGAAGAGTCATTGTTGGTGATTGTTCTCCATTTGTTCAAAGTTTTGTAAGAAAAGAGAAGAAAAAGGAAGTGATTATAAGATTTTAAGAAGAAAGCAAGGTATGGATTCTCCCTTTTGATTGTTAGGAGTCCTAACTTATTTTTGTTTTTGTGCCTAGGGGGAACCTAACTCTTCCATCTTTGAGTAATTTGTTCTTGAATTGGAGTTGTATTGCTTTGGATTGTTTTTTTTTTGGCTTGTGGGGTCTTAAAGACCAAAAAGTGTAAAAAGAGATGTATAGGTTTTGAAGGGAATTGTTATCAAAGTTTTTTTTTTCTCAAACACATGTTTTTGTTTTAACCATAACTTGGCCTCTTGAACTCCAAATTGTATGATTCCAAATTGAGATGGTGCATAAGAATCATGGCTGAAAATGTATAAAAGAAATAGAGACCTAAAATAAATTCAAAAGAGCAATTTATGTTGGTGTTTCCGAGATGGACCAAATGCAGTCTAGAAACAAAAATTTCTAGGTTGTGTCATATTTTGCTTTTACCATAATCAAGCACAATGTCCAAATTGAGTTATTCAAGTTGGGAAAGAACCCTAAGAGGTAAATATACAAAATTATGTATATATCAATTAATAACCCTTGACCTAAGTCCCCTGCTTTACATCAAGTGAAAATACGGGGTAAGCCGGGTTATCTTCCTGCTTTAAGACAATCTTGCTCGCCATAAGCTGGGCTGCAATGATCCAAATGAGATGATTCCAATTTCACCGAAAATAAATTCATAGAGCTATTATTTTCTCAAGTAAAGCTCGGGTAAAATATGGCTCATTTGTTCCTGCAGTAATCTGCAAAGAAATGCAGATTGGGTAGAAATCAACTCTAACCGTAAACCTTATACGCACTAATCTATTCTTTTTCTTTGTTCTTGCTCTCCCCCGATCAGGACGATTCGCTGGCTGGATTGTAATGCCGATGATAAAACTCGAAAGAAAACCCGGATTCAAAGAATAGGAGACAAGGAATCGATAATTTCTTTGGTTTGTTCTTCATTTCTCTTCGATTCTAGATTGTTTATTTCTACATCAATATCAAGTGTTTATATAAAATCGCATGTGTGCTTCGTTTGGAACCATAAATAAATTGTCTGGGTGCTAGTTAATCGATCTCAAGTGGATTAACATGAAAAAAGGGAAGGCAATGTATGTTAATGCATAAATCATGTGTAGCCGAATGTGTATCAAGTGTATGGTCTCTTGGCTTTCTTGCGGCAAAATTACTCGTGATATGTGTTTAAATTATGTTTCCAAAATCCGTAAAAGTTTGGTGTGTAATTGAAAATGAAGGCGAAACTCTATGTGTTAAGTAGAGTTAAAATGAAGAAAAAGTGATTGATTATATCAAATGCGCAGATAGTGTTTCTATGAGATTATGTTTAACTTTTGTGCGTAATTTTCATCGACTTTGAATAAATCGCTTTAAATGGGTTAATCTGATAGTTAACATAGTGGTAAAGTAGTATATTGGCTGTGGCGCTATTGTAGAATCTCTGCGAATATAATCTAGCAACTTTTACTATGATAAATTATTAATGTCCTTAAGAGAATGTTAACACATATCTCGAGTTAGTGGATAAATCGAAGATACCAATAAGGTGGGATAAATGTAAGCAGCGATCGCGATCGATATGTTTTATAGTGACATACCAATCCGTAATCCAAATGAGACAAGATCGAGCACGCGCACAAAATGTAATATAAAAATAATCATTCATGGCCCAACTGATAGTACTGAGTTATTAAAAGTGTTAATAACATAATTCTTCCACATATATATGGGTTTTAAATTCTTTGTTTCTTTCTTTTATTTCTACACCGACTCAAGCATGTACGCGGTGTTGTCTCTATCTGATACGACGACACTTTTTATACTTTATCATGCTTTACTAGAAGCCGTAAAGAAGAATCTAAAGAATTCGCATTTATTAAACATATTCGAACAAAAGACAATAAATTAAATCATTTATCGCCGTAATAAACTATAAAAACTCAAATTATACGCATTACAATCGCATGTTCTAAGCCCATTCATTATTAAATTAATCTCTAGATGTTACGTTAAAGTTTTTTTTAACGACTTAATTATACGTTTACCGAACGACGCTGGGCCAATCAATAAAATTATCTATATTCAAAAACAAAATTTAATCCATACAATAAATCCGATTTTATTTAAAGTTTTTTCTTTGTTGAAACAAATTAGGTAATAACAATTATATGTAGAAAAGAAAAAATTATTATTTTTCATAAATTTTTTTGTTTAAAGTCGTGTGAGAGTTGAGCTTATTATAAGCTCAAAATTTTAAATATTTTCACGCCTTTCTTAATTATTAAAAGTTCAAAATTTTAAAATATATATACTTATAGGAGCACGTTGATATCTCTTTTAAAATGATAGATATTTGGTAAAAACCATTTAAAAAAAATATTTTCCCAATAATAATTTCTAAGGATAAGGTAAATGGGTTTAATATTACCTCTAATGCTTATTATAGCTAATATTTTTATCGGGCCCATAAAAATGAACAGTATCGGATAAACGAACGTCGAACTGTTTAAAATATCATTCTATGATTGCGGACTAAGGAATAAAAATTCCGTTTTTTACCGACATATCGAAATTTGCCACGGCACGGTTAAAAAGTATGAAAATCGACAGATGAAAATCTTAAAAATTCCAGAGAGTCTCCGATTTTTCGCCGAAAATTTAGAAAAACCGCATTTTTTCCAATCAAAAAATCGCGATCGCGAAAGACGCTGGCCACAGAATTTCGAAAAATACTGCAGAAATATCTGAATCACTATTCGACCAAAATTTTATAAATACCCATAAAATCATACAACTCTTTACAAACTCATCCATACACATCCAAGCCTTCATTTAATCCTCAAATTATTTTCTACGCATTCAATATTTCAAGATCTTATTACGAATATTATCTTCATCAGCACGATCCCTTCATCAAATAACGAATTGTTCCACACGGCCTTCATTTCGATTTTAAATTACTATCAGAACGTGAATTTCGATAAATTATAATCTAATATTATTTCAATAATGTTATTCATATTTGCATGCCTTTTATGTTCAACAAAGATTTCTATTAATTTCAAAGATTTTTATTAATTTTCGCGTAGTTGTGGAAGGGTTTACTTTGGTTGAGTGAGAAATCTAGGTTTTGGATTTTCTGTTTCTGTTTATTGGGAACCAAACAGGAAGGTTAGTGAATTCCTTTTGTATATGTGTGCGTGTGTGTTCTTTTGATGCAATTGCTCGGGATCTTGATCTAGGAGTGAGAGAAAAGTGAAACGAAAGGAGCAGAATTATCTTCCAAGAAAATTTGATTTTGGGTTTTGTAGATTTTTCATGTGGGTTAAGCTCATAGACTTTTTTTTTTTTTAATTTCGGAAATTAACCGGAATAGTTTTCTTATTTGATTGGTGTAATGAATAAATAGTCAGAGGTATTCCACATTTCTATTCAGTTGTGGACTTTGAGATGTTTTCTTACGATTCCATGACAGTTAAAAATATGATCAAATCTCTTTAGCTTCAAATTGATTTTTTGATGTTATTTTAGATTTTAAAACATAAAAGGAAGTGGATGGGGGTGATAGACGTTAGTTCTGTGCTAGTTCCTCTGCTTGAAAGATTTTTAGTATAATTATAGTGAAGCAAAAGATTTGTAAATCTTGTTAGATATCTTTCTGCACGGATATTATTGTAATCCTCCCATACTGTCTTTTCTCTGAAATGATCATTTAGGGTGTAACGCTTCCCGTACTGTCTATTTCTCTGGAATGATCATTTAGCATGCAATTGTCTTACCATGAGCAAAGAATGCTTGTTCTTTAGTTATCAAACAAATTTGGATTATGTTTGGAAAAGTTTGTTTGTACTTGGTTGTTTCATCTCTTTGAACAAGATGGGAAGAAAGGAAGAAAACTTGATGTAGATGTTAGGGTGCCAGTTTTTCTGGAGTTCCTTTACATAAACATTTATTTGACTTTGAAATGGATGAGATTAAGGTGGAGATATGAATATGAACATATATTTACTGTTATCTTATCTTTGTGGGCAGCTTCTGCTGATAAGATGTGAAAATTCACAATTAGATTGGTTTTTTGGTTCGTTATTTAATCTTTCTATGGTTTCGAAATGGATGAAATCATATATTTGCGCATGACAATCTCATCTTCTGAGGACCCCAAAGATCAAATGACTTATCTCAATTGAATCCTTTTATGGTTTGAAGCCTTATCTGGACTGAGGATGCTTGTAGGAAGGGTGGGGAATTTGGAAAGACTGGCTTGGGAACTCGGGTATAATACATCTCTCCCAGCTTCATGTTTAGGTCAACCTTTAGGTGCGAGGCATAATTCCCAAGTGGTTTGGGATGGTGTTGAAGAGAAATTTTGCAAAAGACTAACCCTTTGAAAGAGATAGTTCATCTCTAAAGGAGGAAGAGCCACTCTCATTTGAAGTACACTGCCAAATACGCCTATCTACTTTTTGTCGATGTTTAGAATCCTGAGGGTTGTAAAGTTGAGGTTAGAAAAAATCCAAAGGGACTTCTTATGGGGAGGGGGTGCTTTGGAATGAATGATCCACGTAGTCAACTGGAAGACTGTGTGTTTGAGTAAAGAGAAGGGAGGTTTGGGGGTCCGAAATTTTTCCAATTTGAACAAGGCTTTGCTTGGTAAATGGAGCTGAAGGTTTGCAGTAGAGAACAACACACTATGGAAGGATATTGTTAGATTTAAATAGGACTGAAGAGGGTGGGGTGGGGGGGAGGTTGTTGGGGGGGTGGGGTGGTTGTTGTTGTTGGTTTACTTGGACTGTTAGAGGGTGTTATGTGGTGGATGTGTGGTGAACCTCGAACTCCCTGTATGAAACTTTCCCTATTTTGTATGCTTTGGCTGACTCAAAGGAGGCGAGGTGGCAGAGATGTGGGAGGCCATGGGAGGGGGAGAGGGAATCCCCATCTTGTAAGGCCTTTCAATGATTGGGAATTGGAGTTAGTGAAGGAATTCATTTGTACAGTTCATAATAAAAAGACATTCCTTTTGTTAAGGATAGATTGGTGTGGAAAATGACAAAAGATGGAGCTTTTTCAGTGAAATCCTGCTTTAGGATACTGGAAGGTGGAAATCAGACTTCTGTTCCTATTAGAATGTTTTGGAACCCTTGTGTTCCCACAAAGGTGGCCTTTTTTGCTTGGGAAGCATGGTGGGGGCAAAGTCATGACCATGGAGCAACTCAAGAGAAGGTGCTTCTCCCTTGTAAGCAGGCGTTCTCTGTGTGGAGAGACTGAAGAAAACTTGGAGAATCTTTTAATCCACTATCCTAATGTCTGGGGGTTGTGGGCTGCTCTCTTGGCCAGTTCGGGTGCTGACTGGATGCTTCCTTTTTTGGTTAGGGACCTAATCCTCGGCTGGAAAGGTTTTCCTGTGAGGAAAAGAGATAGAAAAATCTGGATGGCTGCACCTTCGTGTCTATTCTGGACAATCTGAAAGGAAAGAAACAAAGTAGCCTTTGAAAATGTTGTTAGGCTGAAATTCTCTTCTGTACATTCTCTAGGGGCTTGGGCCAGCTTAGTTTTAAAGTTGGATTCTCTGTTTGTAAGAAATTTGATGTCTCTCACTAGGGTTTAGCCTCTGGGCTGGTGAGTCTCTTTCAGTTTCCTTGTTTTTTGTTTCATGCCTTTGGCTTCCCTTTTTATACTCCCTGTATGCATTTGGAGGCCCTTTTGGCTCCCTTTTTTGTGTTCAAAAATTTGTTTTGCTTAGTTGTCTTTTAGTTGACCATAACTTGTTTTATCTTTGATTAACAAACAATTTAAAGTGTTACTTTCTAACTTATATATATAGCTTTGAAGGCAACTTTGGCAGAGATGTGAAATTCACTATTAGCACAATTTTTATTCAATTACTTTGTATTGGATTTGGCTTTTTTGAGGTAGGTCTAGATTGTGCTTGAACTTTCTTTAGTTATTTACTCTCCTTAGTTATTCTGGTAATTAGAAATAAATAGGAAGGCTTTCTAACCAAAGGGGTCAGAAATTTAAAAAAAAAATAGAAAAAGAAAAAAAAGAAGTTTATGGATTCTTTTTAATGTAATAGTTTTTGCGCTTCAATTCCTAACATCTTTTGGAGATTGTGTTTTAATTTTGTTCTTTTTTTATGTCATAGGATGGCATTATTTTCCCCATCCCTATGGTTTACCAAATATATCATGGAACATGATATTGGCTAATTTTCCTCTTCTTATCATACTTCTGTTCCTTTTTTATTTTTCCTTAAAAAAAAGTTCTTAAAATTCCCTGATTGAGGATTGCTTTGAGTAAATATGAGCATTCTCATTTTAAAGAAGTGAAAATTGGGAGAAAAGAAAGAAAGAAAGAAATTGGCATAATGCCACCATATAATCTATATTGCCCATGGTGTAAACCATGGAATCACAAATGCAACAGTTGAACTTTTATTCTCCTTTAATGCTTTTGATGGTATATGATGCATAGGCTGAAAAGATTTTGGCCCTAGAATAGATGTATCAATCGTTGCATGTTGTCAATTTTGTGATATTGTGCTGAATGCTTTAGATCGTGACTTCAACTGACTTGCACGTTTCCACATTTCAACCACAACTTTCTACATGGTACATGCTATATTAATTATTATCGTAGTTGTTAACTCATGGAACATATCTTGTACTGTTTTCCTTTTTTTTTTTGTATCATGTGTCATATCGTATCATATTGTGCATTTTAAGTTTTTTAATATACTGAAAAATAAATTAAAAAATATGTGACCATGTTTATATCCATTGAAAATATTAACTACAGATTAAATATAACCAATTTTATAGAAGATAGTAGGATTTAAAGAGTTAACTATATCATATAAAAAATGTTGAATGTTAAAGTTTTGAAAAGTTCAAATTATCAAGATTTTAATGTATAGATTCATCATATAATCCACGAAAATAAACTTCTTCAATTTTTAGTTATAATTTTGAATTCCAAATTTTAACTAGGCATACATACTTATTTTGTTGATTTTTAATTCCAAAAATGTAGCTTTTCATATAAGATCAGTTTACCAAGTTTTCTTTTTATGATTAATTTTCAATCTTTTAATACTTTTTAAAACTAATATAATAAATTCTTTTAACAAAAACAAATTTATTTATTTTTTTCAAATTATAGAAAATAGTTTAAAAATATATGTAACATTGTATTGTAATATCACTGTTGTTTGAAATGAACTTTATTCATCAATCTACATTATTATCATTGATGCTTTATTGGAATGCTAAGATGCTTCAAAGAGCTTCTAATTGTTCATTGATCCATGTAATATCACTATTATTTGAAATGAATTTTATTCATCAATCTACATGATTATCATTGATGCTTTATTGGCATACTAAGAAGCTTCGAAGAACTTCTAATTGTTCACTGATCCATTTTTTGGGGGTTTTTTATTTTTCTAAACCAGCATAAATGCTTGAACACCTTGTTTTCATTGGTGATTACTAATAGATATTTTTTCCCTCTAAAAAAACCTCAAATAGATTATTCATGGAGTCACCACCAATGGAAGTTGAAACAGGTAAATTTTACATTTCTGGGTTTTAGATGTTAAAGTTTATTAGTATGGGTTTCCAATAAGACACTGAATGATGAGTGTTCATGTGCAATTAGGTAAGAAGAAGAGAGTTAGAGGTTTAACAACCCTTCCTCACCTCACTAAAAATAGCAATCCAATTCGGAGGGTTGTAAGATATAATGAAAAAGGTCAACCAGTTGGACCTATGTCTACACAACTTTTTAGCTACATGGGTGTTTTGGCACGAACCATGGTTCCCCTGCGTTATGAACATTGGCGAAAGGTGCCAAATGCTTTTAAGGAAAAGTTATGGAGCTGTTTGGAGGTAAGACATTGTATTTTCTTTTTTGACAACTACTCATATATAAAGAAAAATTGAGTTTGACCCTTGATCTGTATTGGATTGCTTAAATTTCAGGTGAAATTTGTGATTGAGGGTAAAAGCAGAAAGAAACTTATGGGTTCGCTTGGCATGAAATGGAGGACATTCAAGAGCTACCTTACAAGGACTTATATAATTCCATTCAAAGACCAGCCTGAGCTATTAAAGCACCCCCCTCCAAAATATAACTTCATTGATCAAGAAGATTGGGATTTATTCGTCAAGTCAAGATTGACCGAAGAATTTCAAGTATTTTAAAAACTTATTTAACAAAATGTATTTTTTGTCTTATTTTTAGTAATATTAGGCTAATGCATTTCGTTTTCTACTCGCTAGAATTTTAGCAACTCTCAAATTGAGAGACGGTCTAAGCATAAACTTAATCACCGATTAAGCAGAAAGGGCTATATTGGTCTTGCTGATGAAATGGTGAGTTTACTCAACATTACTAATATTTTTATATTTTATATAACCCTAAGAAGAAAATGCACTAAACTGTCATTAATTTTCTATGCATTTGATGGATGCAGAAAAAGAATGGGGATATTTCTTCCATTGAGGATGTCGATAGGAGTTTGTTATGGAAGATGGCCAGACAAAATAACAAAGGAGAGTATGTAAATGAGGATGTCAAGGAAATGGCAGAAAAAATTGTAAGTTGTCTATATGCAGATGTTACATTGAGTTTATAGTAGTTGCATGTTTTCAATGCCTTTAAATGCATTTTTCTAGGATGAGTTGAAGAAGCAAGTTGAAGAGGGTTCTCTGGTTGGTGAAGGAAATTTTGATATTCTTGCTATGGCACTAGGGACTAAAGAGCATTCAGGTCGGGTTAGGGGGCTTGGACATTTTGTATCTGAAGATGTTATAGCCTCTCAACAAATCGATTCAAAAGAACAATTGAGAATTGTCAAATCACAGCTGCAAGAAGAAAAAGATCGAAGAGAAAAGGCTGTGGAGGAATTAAACGAAGAAAGAATAAAAAGAGAAGAATTAGACGCAGAGCTGAGGAGTACACAAAGTAAACTAGAAATGACGATTCAAAAACTTGAAACTGTTGATTCAACAGTGCAATGGTTGCAATCACAATTTGAGTCATTTATTCAGCTGGTAAATATCACCTTTTTAACCTTTTTGCACTCTGAGATATACATGCTATGATTTCCTTATTTTTGGAAGGATTCATGAAGAGCAACTAATCCCAGGAAAAAAGCACCTATCAAATCAAGCAAGTGATGTGCTTGTTCCACAGAAGTTTATACTAGAAATCACTTTTCTATTATTTTTTACATTACTTTTCCTTTGCATATAGAGCAGCCAACATCCATTTTGCTTTGGATTTTAGTAAAATCGGTGGATTCTATTAAAAGTTTTTATTCTTTGAAGGAGATGGTTTGCAATGACAGGGCTAAAAAAAAAAAAAAAAAAACCCCATATGTTTTGGTCATTTTTTGCCAAAATCAACTTGTTGACTAATTGGGTAATGTTTTGTGTACTTCTCTTTGCCATTGCAGAGCCAGGAAAAGTCCAATGATTAAAATTGAGGAAGCCCAAGCAGAGGGAACCAGAGTTTTGGTTTAGGACTTCTGAGAAAACAAGGAAAGTGATTAAAACTTATAATTAGTTGGTATGGAAGTTTCTCTTCTGAGATATGCCTTTCTCTTTTGTATGTATATATACTGCTTGCTTAGCCTTGGAAACTCTTTGAATCCAGTCCAGATTCTTTTGAATCCGGTTTATTTATTTTGGCTCTCTATCTTTAGTTCGAGTCTCTTGACTGATTCAGCATGGCTTTCTCTAAGGGCTACTACCAAGCAAATTGAGAATTTTGCTTTTTTTTTTTACAATATAGTATTTTGTTCCTCATAAATATATGAACACTGGGACTCGAACCATGGACCCTTGTGTCTTTGTCCGAGCTCTTAACCACTTTAGCTAGGTTTTATTGACGAGAATTTTGCTCTTAATGCTGAGGTTTTGTTTGGTTTCCAAAAAGTATGAAGGAAGAAGGTAATTTAAGGTAGAGTATAAAAATAATTTATTAATTTTGAATTTATTTTTATTTTTAAAAATTTCTCTTAAATGTGATTAATCTGTCTTGTTCATGCCCTTATCAGGCAGGTTCTGTATGCTGTCTGATTGTTTATCAAGTCAAAAGCCTTTATACCAGTTTAAATGTGGTGGTGAATCTCATAATCAAGTTTCATTACATGTTTTGAAGGATGTGGCGAAGCCATTTTATAATTTTTGAAAATTTATGCATTATTTGGATTTTTTTTATTTTTTTATTTCTAATATATACCACGTTGGAATTGATTATGATTTTTTCGTTAAAACTATTCTCAAATTTTCTGGGATGGGATAGTAAATTTTTTTTTATATCTTCACTTTTTTTTTAAATATATCTTCACTTTTTTTTTTTAAATTCATGAAATATAATTTTTTTAATATCTTCATCATTTATATTTTTTTTATCAAGAAATATGTTTAAATTTAATTATTTTTATTTTTTAAAATTCAATAGTTTTTGAAATTTGACTCAAATAATAAAAGGGTAAGATGGAAAACGGAAGATCAAGGTCCAATCTACAATGTGATTAATTGAATATAAGTAAAAAAAAACAATACAAATTACATGCAAAATGGGGTGGTAAAATTTTTAAAAAAAATTAAATAATTCTTAAAAAGAATTATATATTTCCTATAACTCTTTAAGATTTTCTATACTTTATACAACATTTTATTACTTAGTTTAAAAATAAAAATGGAAAATAGAGAGGTGTTTCCCTTAAAACCATTATTTTCTTACCTATTTGTGCAAGAAACGGACACAAAAAAAAAAAAAACAAAAAAAAAACAGAAAAAACAAATCTTAATAAAAATAAAAATAAATTCATATAAAGAAAAGGGAAAACCCAATTATAAACACTAGTAAAATTAATTAAAATCAGTGAAAGGCATAAAAAATATCCATACCAAATTATGATCTAAAGAAAGTGAGTCTAAGATGCGAAATGAAGTTTGAAAATTGAAATGTAGGAAATCAGAATCTTCTATCATTCAATTATACAAAGAGAAAAACATAGTGGAGAGAATTTCACATTTGAGTGTGACAAGACCCAACAGGTCTCCTTTAGAGACTACTTAGTCCTTCCTAGGGCCCTTGCCTACTGACATCTTTTGTGTGCTAGTTTTATTATATAATTACAAAACTAATATAAAAATAACAAATCTATGTTGAGAAATGTATAATTTGTTTATTTTTAGTGGTTTTATTCTTTTATTCTATCATCAAATTAGTAATCTAAATGAAAGATAATTAATTATTGGGTTTATAACATAAATGGTATTTGAATTTTTTCTATTTGATGTCTTAATTTTATTTTTGTTTAATTAATGTTTGAACTTTTCAATTTTTTCAATTTTGGTGTTTCAATTTTATTTTTATTCAATTAAGTGTATGAACTTTTTTATTTTTTATATTTTGGTGTATCAATTTTATTTTTGTTCAATTAAGTGTCTAAACCTTTTGATTTTTTTATTTTGGTAGCTAAATTTTATTTTTATTCAATCAAGTGTTTAAAACTTTTTTATTTTTTTTATTTTGATGTCTCAACTTTTTTTTGTTCAATCAAGTGTTTAAACTTTTAATTTTTTTTAATAAGAGTTTCTTAACCAATAAAAACTTATTAAGATATTTGAATTATGAATAACTGAATTCAAATGAAAATAATGAAATTACTTAAATCACATTTCCCAAAGTGAAATGACAATATTATTATTTCCATGTTAAGTGTTTTACTATCTATTTGTTACAAACTTACAATAAACAAATTAATAAAATTGGCTACTATAGAATTGAGATAAAATTAAAAAAAAAATCTTAAAAAATAAAATATAACAATTTTTTTTTTTAAAACTTTTAATTATTTTATATTATTTTTACTTGTTTTTTTTAGTATTATGTGAAAAATTATATATGAATAATTAAAAATAACTTATATTAAATTTAATTTTAAATTAATTAAAATATTTATTTTTATCCATATAGCAACCAATTTAATCCATTTCTTTTGTTTTGTAAAGAATAGATAGAAAAAACCTTAATTCGGAAAGGATAATATTATCCTTTCACCTCGTTAAAGATCATTTAAGTAATTTTATTATTTTTATATGATAAGAATTATTATTATTTAGATACAATTTTTGCTTATTCAAATATCATAATAAGCTTTGATTTTCTAGGATGCACTTGATTAAACAAAAATAAAGTTGAGATACTAAAATAGAAAAAAAGAAAAAGTTTAGACACTTGATTGAACAAAAATAAAGTTGAAACATCAAAATAGAAAAAAATAAAAAAGTTTAGATACTTGATTGAACATAAATAAAGTTGAGATACCAAAATAGAAAAAATGAAAAAGTTAAGACACAATTTATATAATTAACCCTTATTAGGTAATTTCATAATATTGTAACACTTTGTATAGAGTTAGGTGTTATAAAAAACGAGAGTAGGCAAAAGAAAATTAAATAACAACACAAAAACTTAGGTGAAAACTTTAGAAAGGATCCCTTTGTAATTACCACAAATTCCCACAAACTCCATAAAGTTGCATGGTGAATTTTCGGATGGAGTTTTAGTCTATGTTTTTTAAAACTATTTTTTGTTCTCAAAAATAAGAAGAGTAAGAAAAACAGTAAGAACGCATTTGATTCATGTTTTTTTTTTTTTTTGATAAACAGATAAAACACTAAATTTAGAGAGAAAAAATAAGTTTTTATAGAACATCAAAAAAGTGTTATTTGTGTTTTCAAAAATTATTCTTTAGAATAGTTTTCAAAAATACCTTAAATCACCCAACTCCAATATGGAGAAATATTTCTATGTTTTTTAAATACTAAATATTTAAATATTTGAATAATTATGGGTAGTACAAAATCAATCTACAAGAATATTTTCACTTTTTTGTGATGCATACACATATCCATAAATGGAATCTTATTTTTCTTTGTAAGGGAAAAGTCAAAAAGTTTGAAAATAAGGTGAAAGTATTTCACTATTTTCTCTTATAAACATTTTATTATCCTAGAAAATTAAGTCATTAAATTCATCATGAGTAGAACTTTCTTAATTTCAACAAATTACTTGAACTGAAAAAACATTATACTCCTGTGGAACGACTCATGAAAATTCCAAGTTAATTATGATTACCTCATGTGGATGTAAGCTTGGGGAGGAACAAAACTTAGTGTTATGTTTGGATTTAGACAAAAACTGGTAGTAGGAATTTGTCATTTAATAGTTTTGAACTCAAAAGATTTTGCATACTATATAAATTAATGATGCTGGCTGGCATCATCTTTTTGATCATTGCAAGTTTGTATTTAGAGTTTATATAGGTTTCTTTTAATAGAGAGGAGAGATCTTAATAAAGGTTGTCCATCTCTCTCTCTTCTAGAAAATTATTATCAGTGGATGATTAAGGGGAGAGGGAGAGAGTTTGTTTAGAAGTTATTATCCATTTATGATTAAAGGGTGGGGGAGGAAGACAGGATGAAGGAGAGAGAGAGAGAGAGGTTTCCTTAATGAAGGTGCATGCATGAAAATCATGTCATTAATGAATGATTAAGGATTGAATGTGGGAGAAAGAGAGAGCATGTTCTTTTTTTAGCATATGCTACATCTAGCTTTTTGGGAATCATTATGATGACATGAAGGAGAGAGGGAGAGAATATTTTGGATTTGTAGGAGGGAAAGTGAGGTTTAGCTTCAGCATTTTTCCAATAGATGAGAGTATGTATTATGACAACTCCTTCCTCTTGGGCCCTTCTGGACAGCTGTACCCTTCCCTCTTACAACCCAAGTCTGCTTTGTCTTCTTCCCCACATTCTCCCCTGTCTTCCACGTTCATGCTTCCCCACTTCCATCAATAATACTCCCTCCCTACCTCTCTCTCTCTCTCTCTCTCTCTGTTTCCCCCCTTAGGTTGTTTGTTTAGAAACAATATACACATCTTTTGGAAGATTAAAGCACAATACTCCTCATGAGCAAAGACAAGCAAGATATAATGTAGTAAATGTAAAAGGCAAATCTACCATACCACAATTTCTTACCACAACAATCTCTCTTCTCTCTCTCTCTCTCTCTCTCTCTCTCTCTCTCTCTCTCCTCTTTCTCTCTCTCTCTCTCTCTCTCTCTGTGGATCAGTCATTGCAATATGAGGTTTGTTTAGAAACTGTATGTACATCTTTTGGTAGATAAAAGGCATAATATATATATCTTATGGGCAAAGGCACACAAGATGAAAATGCAATGAATGTAAAGGCAAATATTCCCATACAACCATTTCCTACCACAAGAAATGATAGAATCCTCTACAGACCAACAATCAAGGTCTGGGGTCTGATCACATTGGCCCCATCTAACATGTAATGATGCTGCTTATGGCTTCACCATTGTCCATGATGGACTGCATCAGCATGCTACATTCCTTGAGTGAACCCAAGTGAAGGGGCAGTTCAGCAATTTTCCTCCCAACAAATATTTGAACATGTTACTGACACCGTACAGAAATAAAAGCTTGGACAAAGGGAGAGAGGGCCCATGGGAGCTCAAAAAGCCTTTCCTATAATTCATCAAACGCCTCCCTCCATGAATGCAAAATGGCTCTGCCTTTTCCATCACATTTCTTGCCTTCAGACCCCACATACTCAACAGATGATACTGATCATGAAAAAGGTGAAATTATGATGATTAGACATGGAAATTGGAATATACAAGCTAATGGAATCTAACAAACTTCTGAGTGTTTTCTTGAGAAAAAAAAAAAAATTCTCCTTACCTTCCTCCAGCTCTGATGAATTCTCTCGAGTTTTACTGTTTTCTTGGTACTGTGGTATGGCTTTGTATCGATTCAAGGGGTGTATAGGAATTTCTAGAGCAAGCTTTTTTATGATTCTGTTGTGCTCTGATTGCAAAGTTTTCGGATTCAATGAGAGGGGTAAGAAATTCTTTTAGGTCTTGTTATCAAAACATATTTTCTTGAGAATTCAATTTTGAGATCTGTTCTACAATATATTATCTGTCTCATATCTGGTTTTCGATTTGACTTTTTACATTCTAATCATTGATCAGTCACCTCTGAGCCTGCTCTAATGTCATTTTAGCTTATCACTTTTATTGTGTTTTTTTTCCAAAGAAGAGATTAGAATCAGCAAAACCATCTTCTCAGCATACCTGCAGGGTATCCATGGGATCACTGTGAGAGTGAGATTTTCTCACTTTCAAGTGGAGTGATGGTTCTTCAATGGCTAGGAGGAGGAGCTGGTTCCATATAGTGAAGAGGTTCTTTATTCCAGAAACACACCCTAAGACCGAAAAGGTAGATATGCTGCTTGTTTGTTTGGTTTCATTGCTTGGTTCTACTACTCAATGTCTTAAAATTTTCTCAGGAAAAGAGAAGGAGATGGCTGTTTGGGAGGCTGAAAATAAAAAGATTGGCCTCTTTAGAAGCCCCACCATCACCAGTAAAGGAAAGAGTCTTGATTGAAGCCGAGGAAGAACAGAGCAAGCATGCCTTAACAGTGGCCATTGCCACTGCTGCTGCAGCTGAAGCTGCTGTTGCAGCTGCCCGCGCTGCTGCTGAGGTTGTTAGGCTCACTACCACTCCACAAGCCACAGAAGAATGTGACCAGAAAACAGAAGAGACCCCGCCTGTTGAGATTCAAATCACTGCCACTCCCCAGCTTGATCTCCATCATGAGAAGGAAGCTCAAGTTCTAGCTGCCATTAAAATTCAAACTGCCTTTCGGGGTTATCTTGTGAGTTCAAATCTTCAATGAATGAAATCACTGCTACTAATTCCATGGACTTATGGCTGGAGGGTTTTGCAGGCAAGGAAAGCTCTGAGAGCATTGAAGGGGCTAGTGAGGCTGCAGGCAATTGTGCGAGGCAGAGCGGTTAGACGGCAAGCAGTTACTACTCTGAAGTGCTTGCAGTCCATTGTGAATATCCAGTCACAGGTCTGTGCAAGGAGATTTCAGAAGGCAGAAGAATGTCTCAACTGTGATGAAAGCAAACAGCATCAGAATCTGAAAGACAAGGTAATAAAGGTAGGCATGAAAGACAATTAGTCCCTAGTGATGAAATTGACAACCATAAAGTAGGATTCAATGAACACCATCTTTTTCGGCTAAATCTGTTAAGTCTATATGTCCATCAGATTGACTCAAACAGCCAGAGAAGGTGGGATGATAGCCTTTTGTCAAAGGAGGCGGAAAATGCCTTTTTCCTGAGCAGGAAAGAGGCTGTGATGAAGAGAGAAAGGATAAAAGAATACACATTTGGCCAAAGGGTATAGCTTATAAGTTCCTTTCATTAAACTATTCAGAATAGTCCTTTTTTTTCAGGTGTAGATTCTCTTACTTGGTCTGTATTCATAGGAGAGGAAAAATGTCCAGAAACCAGAAGAGTCAGAGCAGAACAAGCTGAATGGAAGATGGAGGTACTGGCTGGAGAAATGGGTGGACACCCAAGTGGCCAAAAGGGAGGAACTAGCAAGTCTGGACACAGTTTTTTCTTCAAATTCAAGAACCAGAGAGGAATTTCCAGGAAAACAACATACACCCAGAAACAATCACAGACAGTATCACATTGAGGGACTGGGTTCACCAGTATTAGTACCGAGGAGATCATTTCATCGAAAAGAAAGGTCCATCGGAGACGAAAACTCGTTTTCGAGCCCTCCTATCCCAACCTACATGGCTGCCACTGAATCTGCAAAAGCTAAGGTAAGATCAGTGAGCTCACCAAAACTAAGGCCTGGGAGCTTAGAAACTCTCTCTGATAGTAATTCACCACACAAGAATAAACTGTCCCTCATATCCTCCATAAGCAGTGAAGCAACAAATTGTAGTAGGATCAGCAAATCAGGCATGCCTCAGCAGAGGTCTCCAAGCTTAAGAGGTCCTGGCCCCATAAGATCAAGCAGATCTACAAAGGAACTCAGCTTTGATTCTGAATGCTCATTGCTGAACTGGGATAAACGCCTCTAGATTATTATTTTTAATTCCCAGATTGTCTTCAGCAAGAAATTCTATTGAGTGTGTTTGTTTGGATTGCATAGTTCTGTGTTGATACAATAAATTTGAATGGGAAAAAAAAATTGACAAGATATGTTTTTTCCATCATCATTTTCCCCAGAAAATTCTGCTCATTCATGCTTATGAGTTATCAGTACATTTTCAACTTGTAGGACCTGAAATGTGTTCTTGAAACTCCTTATCTTTTAGTTTTTTGTTTGGCTTCTGAGAAAGCTTCATCATTATGAGATATATATGGAACAGAAATATTTGTAGTACTCCCATTTTCTGGAACATGACTGATCTGGTACTGCAAAAACTTGTGAATTTAAAGCATAATTTTTTATTTAACTTGTTTTCTTGTATGTCACATGAGAGCGGAAGACAAACCAAAGGGGATGTGAGTACCGTGGCCTTTAGGCCTAGACCCACTACTCAATAGGCCTAGCGCCTGCTCCTAGACCCACTACTCAATAGGCCTAGCACCTATGTAGACTCGTCGCCTGGCCCGCATCATGTAGCGGCTTAAGCCGGCTTGCCGTATTAAAAACATATGGGAACTAACAAGACGGGAGAGTTTTAAACCCCGTCTAGGATTCCAAGTCCACCAGCCGGTCATCCTACTACATATGAGAAATTCATTATGGATAATACAAAAAAGATATTTATTCACGGATCTCCCAACATCCAAATCTTATACATCTCAAAAACATAAATCCTTAATAAGGGAGAATTAGTCCTTGATAAGGAAAAAAAGATCTTATTACCAAAATTACGAGATTATTTTTCCTATAATCAAGGAGAAATTTGAGTATAAAGGGAAGACTCCTCACGAGGGAAACGTATGCAACTCCAATTGCGCTAACTCTCTTCTTTCTTTTATCCACCCTTTTCTGACTTAATCATCAGAGAGGCGACCGGCACACTGCCACCGAACCCTTTTTTTGTAGGTTTCCATTGCGCCATTGATGCTCTGAGGTCAGACGATCCAGGTAACGACAATTGGCGCCGTCTGTGGGAATCAAACAAAAAGTCTCATCGACGACGTGCAAGGGCTTGACTTCAACGACTATCCATTAGCCCTTCGCCACGCAAATTTCCTACTTGCCTCTTCCCCACATCCGACTATCCGACACAGTGCAATGACCGGGAACTCCTGATCTGGCCGGTTCGAAGATCAATTTCTATCGGCCGCAAGACATGGAGAAGAAATGTGGAGGAGCGTGCAAGACAAATGAGGGAATCGCGGTGATCATGGGTCAATAATCAGAGTGAAACAATCGCTTAAGGGGCCCAAGTAGAAAAAAGGCACGATCTTGGCGAAAAAGATGTGCAAGATAGCAAATCAAGGCACTCTGGCCCACTGTGACAAAGGGAAAGGGGCCCATTGTCCTGATAACGTGAGATACCCTTAGCGGACGACGGAGCCGTCCTCAGCGCCTCTAAACCTCTCCCCTAAATAAAAAGTAGCAGGCTGTGTCGCGCTGAGACGCCGCATCGCCTTACATTCAACAACACCGATAGTGGCACATTTCGCCGAGTAAGAAGAGAAATAGGCCGAGGACAGAACTAGCCAAACAGAGTGCTTGGGAACACGTCTACATTACCCACAGGCTTAATGCCGCACATGCCCCTAGTGTACCTCGCCTTCGGTACAGGACCTACGCTCTACAAATTGCCTGCAGCAGCGATTTGAAGTCTTGATGACATGCTCTCTTCTCTCCTAGGACAACACATCCTCAATTACGAGCCACCCCGAGAGTTCGTCATGCTAACCTTTGCTATGTTCGATGGTTCTAGCAACCCATATGATCACTTGCTCCATTACAACCAGGCAATGACTCTTAACCCCGACAATGACCATCTGTTATGCAAAGTCTTCCCGGTCAGCCTTTAAGGGCTTTCGTTAGCCTGGTTCCATAAGCTTCCACATAATTCAATAAATTCGTTCAATGAGCTTTGGATTGTATTTGTCTCTCAGTATCTTTGTTCAGTATGGTAGAAGAGGAATATTAGCACTTTGAAAACTATTATAAAGCAGGAGGAAACCATACGAGACTTCACCAAGAGGTTCAAGCTGTCCAGCAGGTAGAGGTTTATAGAATGGACGCAATCCTTCAGAACTTTAGGAGAAGCTTCGCTCCATTTACCCCTTTCTTCCACTTACTGTCTGTAGGCCCGTCGGCTACAATGGAAGAAGTGTACAGGCAGGCAGATAGATATTCAACATTGGAAGATAATATTCGTGTAGCAACTCAAACTATTATGATCACAAGCAATCCGGTTGGAAGCAGTAAGTCGGAGGGGAAGAAGCCGCCTAAGCTCAGGGAAGGTCAAGGCAAAAACTAGAAGCGATCCCGAGATTAGTCACAGAAAAAGAGGGAGCCCCCGCAATTCACTCCCCTGAGCATCACATATGAGAGGCTGCTACCCCTCATTCGTGACTTGCCATATTTCAAATGGCCCACACTTATCCAAACGGACCCCTCTCAAAGAAACCCGTCCGTACAATGCGATTATCACAGAGATCACGGGCATGAGACCAACAGGTGCCGAAGCCTAAAATTCATGGTGGAAAGACTAATTAAAGCGGGGCACCTCAGATGATATGTCAGGGAAGTTGATCGCGGGGTGGAATCTACACCTATAACAGACAAAATTACAACCAGCGCGACCACACTGCCCGAATCTAGATCGGCTATAAACTATATACTGGGGGGACCGTTTGACGACTAGTACCAATCGAAGCGCCAACAGAAGAAGCTTCTGGGAGCAGCCATCGTCAAGGCTCGGGTAAACGCTGTCCACACAGGGGGTAGATGGGAAGAGACCAAGTCAATAGATGGCCCTATATCCTTTCTCCTAGTAAACCCAAACAGGTTCATTGTGCCCCATTATGATGAACTTGTACTCACCATTTGTATTAGCGGTTTTGATGTGCACAGGGTGTTGGTAGATCTTGGCAGCGCGACAGACTTGTTTCATCTACCTGCCTTCAACCAGATGAAGCTTTCCTCACGAATGTTGAACTCAATCAGACGAGTCCTCTCTGGTTTCAACCACGTAACAATCACGACATTGGGAGACATCACACTTCATGTACAAGCAGAGCCAATCACCCAACAGGTTTTGTTCTTAATCGTCCAAGACCTAGGGCCTTACACCTCGCATTAGCAGCTCTGACATGGTCGGTGACTCTGATGTGAAGGCCGGCCCCTTCAACATATCATCAAATAATCATTTATTTGACCAATGCTAGGTAGGTTGACCTTTTAAACAGTCAACTGGCCACACGAAAGTGTTACCAATTATCCATATGGGAAACGTAAAAAGTAGAGAAGAGCTGCATAGCCTCCTCGAGGCTCACGCTCGTAGTACCAGAGTTCGCCACCCGTGCCGCACAAGAAAAGGATCTTCAAGAATGCTGATCCTCGAGACAATAGCGCCGACGGCTAGAGAAGTTCACACATACAAAAACAAGACTCGTTATCCAACGAAGAGAAAGAGCAGCTACAACACGTATTGTTGGGAAACACAAATGTATTCTCCTGGAGTCACTCAAACATGGCCGGAATCGATCCAACGCTAGCCTCTCACAAATTGAACATTATCACCTCGACGAAACCTATTAGGTAAAAGATAAGGCATTTCCACTCGGATCGTCATAAGATTATTTAGACAGAGGTAGATAATTTTTGAGAGCAGGTTTTATCAGAGAGGTAAAGTATCCTGAATGGCTTGCCAATGTGGTGGTCGTCCCAAAGAAGGGCGGTAAATGGAGAGTATGTGTGGACTATACATACCTCAATGAAGCGTGCCTAAAAGATAGCTTCCTCCTACCGTAAATAGATCAGATCGTTGATGCCTCAACCGGGCATAAGATGCTGTCATTTCTAGAAGCCTTCTCCGACTACCACCAGATTCCTATGGATCCACCTAATGCGGAGAAAACGACCTTCATTACACCACACGGGCTAGACTGCTATAATGTGATGCCTGGGTTCAATAACGCCGAGCAACCTATTGCAGACCGGGTGACAAAGGTATTTCGACTACCGATGGCAAAGACCATGGAAGTTCATACGACATATGCTTCATTCAAATCCAAAGAACGCCCGAGTCATACGGGGCACCTAAAAGAAACTTTCGAAGTCAGCTGCGGCACGATCCGCAGATGAAACTCAATCCCTAAAGTGCGCTCGTATCACCGTGTAAGTTCCGGCTTTATGGTAACACAGCGGGATCGAGGCCAATCCTATTCAACTCGGGCCATAATGGAAGCTCGCACTTACCTTCAAGGCGAGGTAATGTCGACCGGCCGGCCACAGCTTGGGGCGATCTTAATCTCTCGCTGGCTGCATCGATCGCTTTGACTTTACCACTCTAAAAGGCCAACATATCTACCGAATACACGCTACCAAGCCTCACGGTAATCACAAAGATCTCACCCAACCGCTAATTTTACAAATTTCGAGGCAGTGAGACATCATCTTTACATAGTTGTTTTTGATGTTTCAGTAAGTGCAGCTTTATTCCAAGAAGATGAATACCAAGTATATATTCTTTTTGCGGAGCAAGTCCCCGCTTCGGTGCGTAGACTAATATACCCATCTCGAAAGAAGATCAAGCTCAAGGTAGTCGCTAAACTTCGCCCTTACTTCCGTGTGATCACCCTATCACTATACTCACCAACCTTCCTCTGAGAAGCACTATACATAAGCCCAACATGTCAGGACGAATGGCTCGATGGGCAATTGAACTGAGTGAATTAGGTATTCAATCTAAACCTCGTTTGTCGTTAAAGGGGCGGGTACTGGATGACTTTTTAGCAAAAATTACTCAACAGGAAATGGAATCAAATTACTAATTCGCTGGACTCTAAATGCGGACGACGCCTTCACGCATGATTTATCGGACGGGACTACAACTTAAAGCCCCGATCGAGAAATTGGCGCGTTGCGCCATACGTCAGATTTCCCCGCTTCCAATAACGATATCGAATATTAAGCAATCAGCCGATCAATTTCACAAACTCAGACTCTTAAAAATAAATCGATAAGTAGTTTAATTCTCACCGGGTGGCGTAAATGGAGAATATGAAACAAGAGACCAACGCATGACCAAGTATGTAAGTATGGTCACCCCACGACTGGGAAACTTCGTGGCTTGGCAACTAGAGCACACCTCAAGAGATTCAAATGAAAAGGCAGACGCTTTGGCAGCCATGGCCACGTCCCTACCAATAAAAGAAACGGTGCTCCTGCTCGTCTACTACCAACCAGAGTCATCGATTACTACCAACCGTCAACGGCAATGGGACGGCATGTCCTTCTCGATAACTCCAATACCGCTATTCGAAAGCTGGGGTGGAGAACTTCTAGATAACAGGTCGAGGCCCCACGTACACTCCGTGTTCAAGCGATCAAGTGTTCTCACTGTGAACCCACAAATTTCCACAAATCCACCTTGATGGCCCTACCCCAAGTGCCTCAAGGGCGCACGCTTCAAAGAGAGTCTAGCGACTGTGGTATGTGGAAATCATCCAAAGCAGAGAATACAAATTTCATCAGAGCCCACACCTCAGGCTACTTTATCACAACACGCGCTTGATGCAATCGCCTATAGCCAGAAATGCGCATCACGCAACGATAAGCCCCTGTGTCAAAGGTGTCGGTGCAAGACCTAACGATCATAATGAGCCCCTAACCCTTCGCTCGGTGGGGTATGGACATCGTAGGGCCACTACCTACTGCCCTGACTCAGAAGAAGCTACTACAGGTTGCCACCGATTATTTAAGTAAATGGATAGAAGCCGAAGCCTTCCCGTCCATCAAAGATAAAGAGGTCAGTTTTTAGTTCAGATTTGAAGAACATCGCAGTGTGTTCCTGAACACCCCAATCAATTGTACCGACAATGGGCCAATTGGAGCAACCGAAAGCATACAAGAATTTTTGCAACGAACTAAAAATAAAAAACATGTACTCAACCCCACGATACCCACATAGCAACGACCAGGCAGAAGCATCAAATAAGACTTTCTTATCAACTCTGAAAAAACGCCTACATTCGGGCTGTAAAGGAAATGGGTAGAACTACTAAAGGTTTTATGGGCCTGCGTAACAAACTACTAAAAACCAACTAGCATATCAGCCGTCACTACTTTATTGTGGATGAAAGCCATCATCCCCACGTAAATCGATGTGGCCGCATGATCTTACCAGAGACTTCCGGTCTTATGACGTGGTCTTTGAAAACACAAACAACCCAAAGAGACGAAGTTCCAGCTCTAACCGGGAAGGACTATACACCAGAATGAAAGGATACCAGTGTCTTATGCGTTAAGGTGTTGTAATGGAATCGTTGCGCCTGTGATGTGTAGAAACTATGCACCTTAAGAAGTATTATCGCTGCATTTTCGAGGATTCTATCATCAAATAAAGATTATCTTTAGACATTTTTCAAAACCAATAATTACTTCTCTGAAAGTCTTATATATGGTCAGTTGGGCCCCGCCGCCACCTTAAAAAGTCTAGATATGGTTGTTGTCCAGTTGGCACCCAAAAAGTCCGGGATATGGTTGCCGCCCACAAGACCTTTGAAAAAGTCTAGATACGGCCTGCTGTCCACGGCATTTTTTAAAGTAAAAGTCCGCACAAGTGTTAAGCCAGTTTGTTTGAATTTATCAAACATGACTCATGTTCGTAAGTGCCCTGGTATTCCATTAAAATATGCCAAAAGCTGGCGACGGTACAGAACATATCAGGCAAATAACATGTAAAAATCTCCTAGAAATGAAAACTTAACATGTGGAAAGAAGTCAGCCCCTGCTTCTGGCAACGTAAGTCCCTCCATTAAGATCCTTCATCGCTTCGCTCAAATGTACTCCTTCAAATTTTGCCAATCTGGCCGTCGGTCGGCCCCTAGATTCACAAAAACTATGGGAGGAAGTGGGCCTCCAAGTGGGAGTCAAGCATGCCATATGGAATCCTTAGAAGGTCACCACGGATGCTGTGTTTGAACACACAACTTCCATAGCCATAAGCCTAAAATCAAGCCTAAGGCTTTCTGAAGTAGCCTTCCCATGGCTTCCTCTTGCTCTACCGCCTGTGAATGGAAGAGAAGACACATCATCTTTGGATGGCTCGAGCTCTAGTAAAAGCGATGTTCACTAACCACAAAGCAGTAACCTGCTCTAACTGACTATCTTCCTTCGTGAATGCCGCATCTCGCCCTAGTCAAGCCATCTCGCCCTTCGCCATGGCGCCACCCGCCGCTACTTACTTCGCCGACGAGCCACCTAAATTTCATACTGTGCATCGCCCCTTTCTTTTTTCTGGCCAGCTTCAATATTTTTCCACACCGCTTTAGCCTCTTTGCTTCCAATTTTTCGACTTCGATTTTGCTACAAGAAGCGTTTACAAGCTCGACATGTTTCGAACTATTAACTGGGCATAAAGCCGCAGCTTCTCGATATCATCTAGCCTATGTTGGGGAGCCATATTCCAGATGGTCGTCACAACTTGTAAAAGAGAAGTTAGAAGAAATTTATTACGCATAACTAGTAATCAAGTACAAAAGGAAGACATACTAGCCTCGACCGACGGCGGAAAGTCATGGTTACGTAGATAAGCATCCCGGTCCCCGCCATCTATCGAAAGCCTCCTTTACATGCACGGGGAACTGATGGAATATTGCTCTATGCGAGCCATCGGTAATTAGAAATAATTGTAATAAAGGCCGCGCAGATCTCAACTAGAGGCTCCGCTGTCAAGGGGCTTTAACTCAACGATCTCCCGAGCACCTCCGAGTCGTGGCAATCCATGCCCAAGGATAGATCCTTCCTGTGGAGAAACGCACGTGCCCGGCCAGCACTCTAGTTAGGAAACCTTTTCTGCACTCTATGATCCACAAGCAATGGAGGAAGCATCGAGTAAAGTAGCCTACCTCCACGGTGCTCCCTCTCCAATTTGTCGACATCGAAGGCCCCACCGAGATCCTCCTCCGCAGGTGCAACCCCCGCCTCACTCAGGGCTCCATCCGAGACCGGCCAGTTACCGCAAGATCCACCGTGGAGTCCACGTAAATTATCGCTAATCATTCTAAGCTTCTTCATCTGGTGAAGATATTCGACATTTCAGAGACTTCGGGGCGGTCTCACCCTCTGTGACCATGCACCGCTTACATCAATGTAAATAACCCAAGCAAGAAGCCTAGACATTTCCTCCTCCTCGAGAGGGTTCATCGAAACGCGCCACTCACCCACTAAGTCTTCCAACTGTGCCGCCACCTTCGCTTCACGAGCCCTGCTCTATCCCCTTTCTTCTTTTTTTCAGCTCCAAGTGTGCCACGAACTTCGGGTCGAGCGACCCAGGCAGACTCACTGGCGGTCCCATGTAGCCGCCTTCGCCGATCTTCCCAAACTAAAACTATCAATGAATTCTCGTAGGCAACTGAGCGCGAATCGATTTCGGGGATGATGTAAGAAAAGGCGTTAATCCTCGCAAGTTCTTCGCCAACAAAAGCTCATGATCGCGCCTGCGGTCCCGTTGCCCCAAGAATGTCTAATGTTCTGCGCCAACCTTTTCAATCTAGTTGACTAGTTAGCCTCGCCTACGCTTACTTGGATAACATCATGAAAATGGATGCGTGTTAATACACAGACCATCTAGCAGAACATGAGTTGCAACCTAACTAAGACCAACCTGGGAATACAAGAGACCTGACCACTCGTGCGAATCCTCCGAGGAGCCCGGTGTCTCATACCACAAGCCCCACCAGACAACCCCTCGCTCCGTCTTAAGGGAATTAGTATTCGGTTACAAATTGTAGCCAAGGACTATGCCAACATGTGGCGCCAGCCCCTGGCCCCCTAACTTCAACGTGATAGACGAAAAATATCTCTACCGAAATATCCAAATGGCAGAGAGTTAAGCACATCGCATCTCCATTAAACTTAAAACATTCTGATGAATAAGCCGTAGACGCAGCTCGTGTGACGTGTGAATCGCTTCACCAACAATGAAACGGTAGGAAGCCAAGTCCGGGCCACGAACGCTTCTCGTAGCGGATAATGTTATCCGTCATTCTACAGCTGAAGAAAGCCACCCATCCGACAATTCTAGCCACGTCGTCAGTGGACTCGACAAAATGACCTCGCCCTCCACGACATGTAGTCATAAGGTCGTCTCAGCAGGAGACTCCCAACCCGACCCTCGGCCTCCTCGCGCCTAATCTCGATCGCTAAGTCTCTTCGACCTCTCATCATTCTACGTGCAAATAAAGAAAAGGGACAACCTGAGGATCTCTACCAAACAGAGCAGACCAAAACCGAGGAGCTTTCCGAAAACTATCGGGACACACCTAGGAATGAGTATATCCCAAAACACTCCCGCAAGCATTAGCTCATTGTCGACCTTATCTACGATCGAAAAGCACGATTCAAGAGACTAACAAACCAACACAAACAAAACAATCCGTACAAGCAAAATCGGAAGCAAAGCAGAGGAAAAACCCACAAGGAGTTCAAAATGGTCAGAAACCTTTAATGGTAACTTGGCCAAAATCTTCAAGAGTGTTGCAGATGCTCAAAGGATTTTTGGGCGAGAGGCTTATAAGTAACGATAAAGAAATTAACTCCTGGATCCTCGCCCCATGTGTGTAAGGCATGAATAAAGATTAAATGAGTTTCATTGTCACACCCCAACCCCACCTGCACGATGAAGGGGGCGTGAAACTACACTGGTGACTTTCTTTACCTACTTTTCGTATATCGGCGGCCCAAGTCTTATAACTTAATCAAAATATCATATACAAAGACACAAAAATAAACTACCACCGTAGTGGTGCTTTCATAAAGTGTCGTATCACATATAGTCCCGAGTCCCATTTACATATATATGTATATGGCAGGCATATATATATATATACAAAACTCTGCATTTACATTTACATAATCAAAACGCGAAAACCCATGTATAAGGATGAACTCATTAAGTGGTGCCGACTCCAAGAAGACGTCAAGATCATAGGATGTCCTCCTTCCAGACTCCATACCTGATTAAAAACCCCGCAAGCTGTTTAACACTTAAATGGGAAACATATGTATTCCCATAATGCATACACATGCATCAACACTGCTTTACAAAGAATCATAGCGCAACATATTTCTCGCAGCATATATCATATAATTTATCATGAATTCACATAACAAACATAAACACATACTTGTACTTATAACAGACTTATACTTGTTCAGATCTCCCGTAGGAGTTACAAAGCTTATACTTGTACATAGGTACCTATAGGTACTACAGATCTTATACTTCAGCAGTAGGCAATTTAGTACCATGCAGCTTATATTTCAGGCTGCAGGGTACCCGTAGGTACATTCAGAGCATAACGATGTACATTACTTTTAACACTGACTGCTATTCAAACTCTTTTATCATATAACCTGTTTCATCACCTAGACCAAGAATAAGAAATGAGTAGATTATGCACAATAGTACCTCAAGGCACGCAGACAAGATCGAGGGCCAGCAAGGAGCCGCTAAAGATCGATGAGAGTGGCCCCCGCACTAATCGTAGAGTACCTAAGTACTAAATGTGTCAAGCACTAATCGAGAATACCGTTACTAATGTGCCAAAAGCACGACGAGAGTGTCAGTCTCACTAATCGTAGAGTAATCAAGCACTATACACATGTCCGCCCATAACAGGTGCCATGTCATTCAACATCCTGGGCCTTAAAACTTTATAATTATGTGTTTCGGAACTTATGATCTTATCACATGGGCAAGACATTTAGTTTTCCAACGACAAACTCACCGAGGCGAAGCAAATACAGTCTAATTTTTCTTTCCTTTACCTTACAAATATGAATGGACCATTTCATACACTTATAGGGTTCTCATTAGTCCAATAGACAAGTCCTCGGAGCAACAGAAAGACAAAACAAAACAAAACACCAAAATTTTCCATGTTAGAACAAAGGCCCGCTGGCCAGTAGCATCGCTACACCTTTCAAGGTGACTCCAGGTCGGGCCAAATCCTCCTTCAAACATGCCGCGGCGTGACATGCCACGCCCGGGCGTGGGCCTACGCGCCGCGGGATCCCTACGCCGCAGCCAGACCCCGCACTCGCCTCAAATTTTCTCATGATTTCCATCAATTTTCTAGAAACCAACCAAAAACAAAAGAATACTCTCATATACCGTAAAAACATCTTCTAAGTGTGTTCTAACCCAACCAAAACCAAAACATAGAGATTAAATAGGTTTTTCCTAAACCCTAACTCAATTACTTGCAAGTTATAAGCTAACTCATAACACCCAAACACATGTAAGCCTGCCACATCATAAACCAAAAATCCATACTCAAAGGGAGATTCCATACTCATCTTATACAAACTAGGGTTTTACCAACCCCACTCTCAACAAATCTAGGTTAGGATGAATTTCTAACTAAACCCTAGAAATGGAACCACTAATATCCATACAAACACTTCCATACAAATTCCATACAAAAACATAGCCATCCATACAACAATTCCATACTCAAATAGTTTTCATACCTTTCCTCTTCTTCTTCTTCTTCCTCTACTTCTTGTCTTCTCCTCTCTTCTTCTTCATGTTTTTGCTCTCCCAAATGAGAGACCAACTTGGTCTTATCCCTATTTGCTCACATTTTCCTTTATCGCACTTCGTCCCTTTCAAATTCCTCTTCTATTTGCACCACAACTATTGCTATTTCTATAAGTAAAGAAATCACCTTCTTATGGTTATGACTTTGTGGTCCGCTTTGACAAATCTACTTTTACTCAGATCGTGCACAAATTCCTGGGTTTCTTAGTTTTCACGCTTTTGAATTTTAAATTACAAAAATTCTCAAATTATACCTACAAAATACCTAAACACGTTGAAAACAATTAGGTATATTTCTATGTTACACCAGCCAGACTGTACTCTGGTGATGGAGAAACTCTCACTCTCTCACCCCACACACTCCGATATTCATGCTTTATCTTACAAGGCATCTAAACCACATGCATGAGCTTCTCATTGACAAGTTGAACCAAATTCTTCGGGTTTATCAATCGAGACCATAGTTCTATAGCCTAGGGTCCCAAAGGTCGTCGCCCCTCGACAATTCCTTTCAACAAATTTCACCTATTAGCCGTGAGAAACCCAATGAGTATTCCCAGTCGAAAAATCTAAAAACACATTCACAACAAGTAAAGGCTTCTTAAAAGCCATCTTCAGGTCGGTTGTTCCCCTAGCCGGTATACATAGAAAGAATGAAAGATAGAAAGTTTGGTGTACAAGTATGCCCAAAAACCAAATCTTATTAAATGATACTAATACATCATGGTTACAATAAACAAAACAAATGCGTCCAATGATGTGAATTCATTACAACCGTCAAGTAACTATACCTATCACTATCGAAAGAAAAAAAAACAAAAAAAAAAAGGAAAGGAAAAAGTGGAAGAAAAAGAAGAGTTTGAAATATTATGTTTGATGACTCCTCTCGTCTCACCAGATACTCGACCGCGACCCGAGGGCGCTAGATTAAGGGGCACCTAGCCGCGAAGAACTCAAATGTGGAATGCACAATCAGCTTCCCACTCTAGGGACATTTGCCAGTCAACATTATGTCTTTCTCAAACACACATCCATCGCTGACAAAATACGCAGAGACTTCAAAGCCTACCTCTATAACTCTCCACCGTCACCCGCCTACGTAGCTAACAGCTGGCCGGTCATGACTTAACCGAAATCTCATGACGCCCATCAGTTACACTTTAGATGAGGATCGGGCCATTTCACCCATTTACCACTATTAAATTGCCAGCAAGTCGCGACCGAACGATCGATCGTCCAAACCGGAGCCCTGCATTTCGACATTTTTCACCATTTCCTCAAAACATTTCGTCAAGATTCCATCTTGCACTTTAATTACTACGAAAGCACTCATTTCAAGTACGCCCATAAACATTTTCACAGTCTCCAAAGACCCATAAAATCTCTATATTTAACAAATGCCTTGCTAGGTCAAGCCTGCAGTTCACCGTTTCTTTACAAAATATGCCCGGGAAGAAATGGCGAACGCATATGACCGGATACCAGCCATTCTTTCCTACGACTGTTTCCCATCTTTACGCCGCTTCTCATCGTTTCATCTTCACCGCCAAAGATTACAACAATACGCCAGCATTTTTCATGCTTACAGTCTTATATAGCTTCTCTATTCCATCTTGTAGTTCAATATAAATCATGTACTTATCAAAATAAATGTCTTTATATTAATGTCCGTGTATGTAAAAGATATTTTATACAAATACATCTCTTTTACATTTTTTCGCTTGCTTATGATTTCACATATAATTCATGGGTTACTCATTTGGATGTATTCAGCCATCATTCGCAGCAATGTGACTCACACTGGCCACAGCCACTCACACAGCGACTCATAGGTCGAAGCACCACGGCCGTATTCAATCGTAATCCTCGGCCCCGTTCTGTCATTCAGCCACGCGCATTTCACATTACTATCTGAGGCTATAGAAGCCGACATCTTCACGAGCAGATAGCTGGTGGCTCTCAAGCCCGCTTGTCACTCAGCAGCAATGTAGCCAAGACTAATACACCATTCACATGTTATAGTCAACATTCATTTGCTGTATTCGGGGCCAGACCAGCCTGCTTGTCATTCAAGAGGGCGGTTTTCTTCACATCTAATACTACGTGTTGTTTCATGATTTAGTTGCGATCTCGTCACGTTGCTGTCTATTATTACATTTCAATACCTTATTTTTATGCATACTAAGAGAAGAATACATGCAGATATATTGTAGCATTTAAATACTTATAATTCAAATCAATATATATGTATATTTCACAAAAAGAGAACAAAGAACAAACAGATAATAAAGAACAATTAGAGAACAAACCAATTATCGATTTCTTTTCTCTTTCGATACCAGTCCTAGGTCAGGTTATCGTCTTCACCCGCACCTAATTAAATACAAATTCTTCACTTTTAGTGGTTAAGAAAATAATCATACTAAACGAATATTGCCGAGGCAAAGCGAAGCTTCGCCGAGGTGACGAGGTATGGTACGTTTTTTACTTAGTCTCATCTTTATTCAACCCCCATTAATCGCTTTCTAGTGGTCCCTTGCAGACACCCAAAGATATCGAATACAAAGCTTAATCTGCAAAAATATGCAAAAACAAGGTCTAGAAGCAAGAAAATGAAGATCACTTGATCGGTACCGGTATTACCATCCAACGCCAAGCACGGTGACAACAGTGGCATCGGGTACCACTACCATTACATCATGGTACCGGTATCACCCTGGTACGGTGACCACCTACTAAGCCTACTGTAAATGCTTGATTTTTGGCATTTTCACACATTTTTCTTCCACCAACCTTCTCCAATTCGTCCCACATCAAAAATCTACCATGGAATCCACCCAAGACAACTCCAAAGGTGGTTGAGAATCAATGAAAACCCTTTTATCTTAAGTTAGCTCCCCAAAAAACCCAATATCAAAGATAAAGCATGGTTTGATTTTTTCTTACCTTATCTCTTCAAATCATTCTTTTCAGAGGTCGTTTCTCGATCTTAGAAGCAAAAGTGGGAAAGAATCACACCAAAGCTCTCGATCTCTTAGAAACTCCTCTAGCTCCCTTCCTTTTTTTTTCTCTCTCTTCTTCTCCAAAAAACTGGGATGGCAAAAATGAGCTCCGAAAGACCACTTTGGTCTTTAAAAAAAAACTCACTTGTATGTAAGGCGTCGCTGCCTGCCTTCTCCACCCTATTCTCACCTCATTTTCCCCTCGTCTTAAATCACTGTTCCTCATAAGGCCTTGTCTCGCCACCCAATAAATCCAATTTTCCTTTTTAGTCTCCTATTATATATTCTCAGCCATTCATTTATCATAAAATCACTCTTAGATATTTATTCTTTAAGTAACAATTGACCCTAGTCCCTACTTTTCAATTTTTCCATATTTCGTTTCTTTTACACTTTGGGGTTTATTTCTCCTAAGCAAATCACTTTCTCATTTTTAGCATATAATATTAAATCATATGCTCATACTTTCAATTTACATTTCACAATTTGTCAATTTATCAATTTTCTGAAAACCTAAAGTTTGACTCAATTCATACGGAATATAATAAAATTATTATAAAAATTTAGTATTTTCATGCCACTATGGATGTGTGAGGGAGAAACTCCACATGCAGAAATAATCAGGGTAAACGAAAGAGTAGAATCCATTGGCAAACTTCTGTTGGACTTCAGAGTTACCCCAATATGGTTACTGTGGAGGTCTAAAGCGCATCGAACACCCGACAACGGGCGCGATTTGATTCCAGAATGTAGCTCGTAGGTATTCTAATCAACAAAATTTATAACTCCAATACTCTTATACTACTTTAGAAGTTACTGGCTACTATAAAGTATACTTACTTCTAGGATCATCCATTGTGATGGGTTTTCTTCGTGAAACGACCGATAAGGAGGCTCAAACTAAAGGATTTCATTTTGATATTTGGGTCGTGGATAAAAGAGGGAACTTAAAGAGCTTCAAACTCATATCAAAACCATCAAAACAAAAACAACTGAGTTAAGCTAACATGTGCCCATATCCAGTCTGAAATGAGGTTTTCTCAAAAAAGCTTCTACACGTAGAGACATCACAGAGTTATCTCCAAACCGTTTCTCGTTTAGCTATAATAACTGTACTTCTAAATAAATATCCTTAAAAATGGTATTTGCTTCTCATTAATGGTCTCTTGACAGTAGCAACATCTCCTCGACTCACCTTCCAATAACTCATAAATGATAATTCAATGAAATAACATCGATCTAGTATAAGTATCCAATGAGCCCCAAAGCTAATATACAGCCATTTTGGCGTGAATCAAGGGATCTGTAATCTGTGACTCAAGGAAATAAAACATCTCGAATCGCCTTCCACAACCATAGATGATAACTGAATCAATGTCAACAATGGATCTAGCAATAAACATCCACGAACCTAAAGCTTATCAAATACATCATTCCCAAGGTAATCCTAAGGGATTAAAACTAAAGTTTTGAAAAGAAACCATTAACGGTGTAAAATACCTCCATTAAAACATGGAAAACCCACAATTCCTTCCGAACTTTCACCAGTTTCCTTTACTCAAAGGAAACTAGTGGTTTTAGCCGCCCTCCTCTTTCGTAGGTCGTTTTCGTTGTCGAAAGAAAAAGAGAAACGAGAAAATACGGAAGTTTCACCGCAAGCTTCATCGAAAAATCAACTCCCTTTTCAGTGTGTCTGTTTGGGGTGCTTAATACCACCCAACCCATTACAAATTACCAAAAGATACAAATAAAGCACTATTACATAAGGAGAGTTGGAAAACAAAATAAAAATGAGTTTGGTAGGTTTTCACAGACTGCGAAAATTCGCAAATTGCTAAAATTGAACACAAAATCTACAACCCTCATAATTCTAAAGGTGGTTTATCAAGGCCTTCCAGATCACCGCTTCTACTTGCTTATGTTTTCTTCTCGTTTAAAGCCAGACTCAAGAATCGGATTCTTCATGCCTTGGTCAATCCTTGTCCCAGATATAGCCCCTAAAAAACAACCAAAAAATTGCTACAAATTCTGACAAGAGCCTGTTCTTAACATGCTAATCACACTAGGCATTACTACACAAAAAATGCTTAAAACATGAGTGTTAAAGGTATAAAGATCACTTTTCAGTAATCACTCCCTCAACTCATAATATCATAGTCCCTGAAGAATGAAAGAAGAAGAAAGCAATCAAAAGCAAGATGAACTATATATATATATCCGCAAACAAAATTTTTTTCAAAAGTAAGGAGGGGATAAAACCCAACCTTCAGCAAGAGTCATCAAAATCCTGCCCAATTACTGTCTCAAGAAAAGTATGTGCTATGAAAATTCAAGTATCCAAATATTGTCAACTCCTAGAGGACCAACCTGACGCCGTCCACAAAACCCATGTTTTGCCTGGGATTAGGTTTAAAAAATAAGAGCTTCAAACAAGCTCCTCTCCCCCAACCTAGCTCTTGTCTGGAATCCCAATGTTCTAACTAATCTCAAATGTATCGTGACTCCACTTTTATTTCACAACTTCAGGTTGTAGGGTGCAATGCCGAGGGAATCGTAACTCACAAATTGTTCATGTAACGGGGTCCACCGATGACTGTAACGCCCAAAAATTCTAGAATTTCGAATAATTTTTATTATATATTTCGCATGACTGAAGCCAACCAGGTTTTTCTCGAAAATTGATAAGTTGACAAATCAGAAATGTAATTGAAAGTAATGAGCATATGATTTAATATATGCTAAAAATGAGAAACTGAGTAGAACCCTAAATAAACCCAAGTGGAAAAGGGCAAATGTGGAAAAATTGTAAAATGAGGACCTAAGGGTCAATTGTTATAAAGAATAAATGTCTAAGTGAATTTATGATAAATGAATGGCCAAAGTGTATAATAGGAGACTAAAATGGAAAATTGGATTTATTGGATGGCCAAACAAGGGCTTGTGAGGAATAAGTGATTTAAGACCAAAAAGATAAAAAAATGAGAAATGATAAAAGTGTGTAGGCCAAACAAGGCCTTACACTTAAGAGGGAATATAAAGGCCAAAAATGTGGTCTTATGGCTCATTATATGAGCAATCTTGTTTTTAAGGAAGAAGAGATGAGAAAAAGGGGGAAAAGCTAGTGGCTCGCTAGAGATCAAGTTTTGCTGGTTATTTCCCATCTTTCAGCTTCCTAAGAGACCAAGCAACATACAAGAAGAGATTCAAGAGGTTCAAGGTAATAAATCAAACCCTAACTCCATCCTATTTGATTTCGATTTCGGGAAAAAGCCCTTAACTTGAGAGAAAAGTGGTTTTATTTATTCTAAAACCACTTTTGAAAGTTTCTGGTAGATTCCACGGTGGATTTTTGATATGACTAATCGAGAAGATTTCAGGAAGAAAATGAGTGAAATGCCAAAATCCCGCATTCGGGCAAAATCGGTAGGGTACCTGGCATTCGCCGAGTGGTACCTGCATCAGATGCAAAGGCAATCTGGCATCTATGTTTCACTCAAACCCTGACGGCATCCACTGGCAAGTGACAATCGTACGCAGATAAAACAAAGTGGTACTGTATCACTAGCTTCTGCAGCCCGTTTTTTTTGCTTATTTTGCACCGTTAAGTCCTGCAGATTGTATACCAATTGTTTCAAAGACCCTAAGAAACGACACTGGGGTTCAAATAAGAATTAGAATAAGTGAAAAACGCACTTGACTCGCCGCTGCTTAGTATGATTATTTGCTTAACCACTAAGAGTGAAGAATTTGTATTTGACCAGTGAGGGGTGAAGATCACTGATTGATATCAAAGAGAAAAGGATCGATAATTGGTTTGTTCTTTGTCTCTATTTTTCTCGCTTTGTTCTCTATATTCGCGAAATATACATACATACATATATATATATCGACTAATTATTAGTATTTGAAATGCTTGTCAAATATCCGCATGTATGTATTTTGAACTATGCGAAATTATTGCATAAAAGCGAAACTCGACGAAGTGTATTACTGAATACCAACATGACTCCGATTCACCAATCACCGCCATGAAGGTAACCTAAATTGTTAAATGCAATCACATCGCTAATAACGTGACAATGCGATGATTCCTCACTAATCGACCGCAGAATGCCCACTTTTATGCCCATATGTGAGATGATAATATCAATGTGAAACCACATTGCAGCACGCAATGACAAACGTAATGTGATTCACCAACCTAACTGCCGCGGAATGCTCGACTTCATAGCCATATGTGAGATGGTAATATTGAATGTGAAACCATATTGTTATCGGACGACAAATGCATGACGCCCGTCATCGTCCCGTCCCCGAACGTTCGACTTCATAAATGGCACGTGAGATGGTAATATCAATGCGGAAAACCAACATTACATCATCGACAAACGTGATACGATTCACCAATCGAACTGGCCGCGGAATATCGACGATAAATATAAGGGTGAAATCACAACCGTGTTTTAAAAATGATATAAAAGTGTATTTATGTATATCTTTCCATTACATAGACATTATAAAAGGCATTATTTGATAAATGCATGATATATGGCTGAACCTAAATGGAATAGAATCGATGGAACCACTAAGCATGAAAATGCTTAGCCGTAGATTGCTTTTTTCAATGCCAGCACCGAGCGATAGACAAGAAAAAGACCCAAGATCGAGGAGCTCGTAGTCATAGAGAAAGAATCGCGTGAGTATGCTTCGCTATATGTGCATTCACTCCATTCCTTTCTCGAACATTGATATTTTGTAAAACAATTTTGAACTCTAACTTCTATTTTGTAAATGATTTGCTAAATGTAAATGTTTGCATGGGCTCATATTAAATGAAATGCTTCCGCGTAATAAAAAAAAAAAAAAATCTAAATGGAATAACACAAACAAAATGTTTTGAGAAGATAATTGAAAATGTCTGAAAATCGGGCTCTGGCTTGATCCGCCAACCTGTCGAGCCTGGGATTCGGCCCGATACTTTTGAAAATAAAATTTAATAAAACGATAACTAAAGAATTAAATCCAAGGCCCCCGATCATAAAATGTAATTGCTATAGGGATTTGATTAATGGTTTCACGCGCCCTGCTTTAGGTTCTGATCCGCCTAACCTGCCTGCCTGCCTGCTCTGGGGTCTCACAATGACTCCTAACCAATTGCTGTTTCAGTGGCATCAAGTCATAAGGACTTCAACCACTAACTCTTTAAGTTTCACCCAGACTTCAAGTTTGAAACTCTAGCATCTACAATTTGCTAAACTCCACTCATTCACCCATGTAACGAGCAACAAAGTCTGGACTCCCCAACTAGTCAAGCCAGGCACCGGCACAAAAGACTTCCGTCATATACCCCTCGAGCCATGCTTGGGTTTCAAGGCAAGTGTCACAAATTTTTTTTTTAAAAGACTCATTGGTCTTTTATTCAGGTCCCACTCCTTATTAAAGGTGGTCAGCTGCACAAAATTAACTTTTGCAAGGCTTAGGAAGCAAGGCGGTTTTTCAACTTATAATTGAAAACTAATGTGCACAGTGTAAGATTAGTTCAAAGTGGAAGAAGTGAGGTTGAAGACAAGAAGAGTTTCAACAATTATCAACTCTTATCAGCATAAAACAACTCTAAAATCAAGAGCATTAGCCACGCTTCAATTTCTCTCGCCAGTCGAGACCATAAGAAAAGAAGGATATGAAGCAAACTAAAAGTAAAAATGCTTAAAAATAAAGATGATAGAGAAAATTCACTACCAGGATGAGGATCAGTATCCACTTCAAAGATAATCATTAGCACTACACCATCCCCAAAGAACGACGCCATTTGATTAAATAGCCCGTAGGGTATTCGACCAACAAAATTTATAACTTAATACCATACTACCGTAAAGATGGCTATTATAGTATAGCAAATTTCTCTAGGATCATCCATTGTGGACGGTTTTCTTCGTGGGAAATGACTGATGCAAAGGAGTACCTAAACTATCATTTCTCGATATTTGGGTTGTGATAAAAGAGGCAATTTGGGGTGATTAAACTAAAAATAAAAACTTACTAAAACATAAAAACAAAAACCTCGAGGTCAGTCACTAGGTTTCAGCCCTTTAGGCAAATGAGGGTTTTTCTGTTTTTCTTTCGCATTGGGAGGATAACATATAGTTATCTCCCCGACCTGCTTTTCGGGGTTTAGCTATAATAACTTAGCCCTAAATAAATCCTTTTAAAATGGTATTTTCTTCCATTAATGGTCTCGACAAAGGAAGAACATCTCCTCGACTTACCTTCCAATAATACCAAAATGATAATTCAATCGAACATCATCGATTCAGCACAGATCCAATATAGCCCCGAAAGCGCATAAAGTACCGGCCATTCAAGGTGAATTGAAGGATCTAACCTAGAATTCAAGGAAATAAAATATCCTTAATCGCCTTCCAATAACCCATGGGATGATAACTAACGATCGTCAATGAATTTAGCACAAGCATCCAACGAACCCAAGCTTATCAAATACTATCATTCAAGGTAATCCGAAGGGATTAAACTAAAGTTTGGCAAGAAACCACATTGCGTAAAAATACCGCTGAAAATATGGAAAACCCATACCTTTTCATCCAGAACCTTCACCTAGTTTCCTTTACTAAAAGGAAATTAGGGTTTTAGCCGCTCCTCCTCTTTTCAGAGGTTGTTTGGTTGTCGAGAAAGAGAAAAGAGAAAACGAGAGAAAATAAGAAAGCTTCTACTGCAAGCTTTACTGAAAAATCAACTCCCTTTGGCAAAGTCTTGTTTGGGGTGCTTAATACCACCCAACCCATTACAAATTACCAAAAGATACAAATAAAACACCATTACATAAGGAGAAAGTGGGAAAAACAAAAATAAAAAAGTCAGAGTTTGCAAGGGTTTTCACAGGTTCGCAAATTCCCGCAACCTCGTAATTTAGCCAGGCTCGCGCACAGATCTTCTCACGCATCACCGCTTCGTTTTCTTTCGCCTCGCGCTCTATACTCCGCAATCGGATTTTTTATGCCTTGACTCAATCCTTGTCCTCAAGATACGAGTCTCTAAAAACAACCAAACTTGCCATAGCCTCTGATTAAGAGTCCGCTAGGTCCTTAACATGCTGGCCTGGTTAATTATGGTGATTACAACATAAAAAGTGCTTAAAACATAGAGTGTTAAAGGTATAAAACAACACTTTTTGGGTAGTAATCAGGAATCCATTGGCAACTTCATGGACTTTAGAGATTCACCCCAATGTATACAGGGGAGGGGCTTCAAAAGGCGCATTGAATGAATCATCGGAATATCACATGCATCGAACATACAAGACACGACTGCGAATTCTCCATACTTGTAGCCTCGAACACAAAGATTTTCCCACTAAAAGTAAGATAATCCTCAAGTCAAAGAAAATGGGGGCACAGGTACTGCGGGCATTCTCTGCCTGCACTCCACTACCACCGCCCAACGCCTCACGCCTGCACTCCACTATTCCCATGTGGCACGCCTGCCGCATCATGTAAATGACTTAAGCTACTACAAGAAAACATGTTATCATGACTAAAATTTAGGGATTTAAATTATACTTCATCACTAAAAGTAACTTTTCCTGATGAAATTTTAACTTTTATCACTTATATTAATTTTTGGAAAACATTTGTTGACGAACTTGAAAATTTCATCACTAAAAGACTTTGTGGGAAAACTTTGACGCCTTTTTTTCCCACAAACACTTTTGTAACAAAAAACTAATAATATTTTCTTATGAAAATATTTGTAACTAGATATAATTTTTAGTAATGAAAATAATTTCCTTACTAAAAGTTAGATATTTTTATGGATATTTACTTACAATTTGATTTTGTCAATAAAAATATTATTTCTAAATTGAAAATTGTTTTCACTAGATAATGTTATTAATTTGAATATTAATAAATAATGATGAAAAATATCTCATACTATAAAATAATATAAGAATATCTTGTAATTGTTTAGTATTAACCAACAGGATGTTTTTAAATTTTAAATTATTATTCATGATAAGATTTAGAAATAAATTCATTTAGAAAATAAATTTTTGTTGATATTTGATAACAAAATTTAATCTAATATGAAGTTTTACTTTCACATATCAAATACGACTTTTATATAAAGATATCTTGTATTATTAATGAATATAAATTGTTCTAAGTTAAATATCATATGATATAATATATTGTGGAATATGTTTAACTACAATAATACTATTTTACAAGTTAAAAAACATATTTTATTAATAATATATTATGCACATCACAATTTTTTGTGTAAAGTATCCCGGTACTTCTTGACAAACAAATGATTATGTTTTTCAAATAATCATATTTTAAATTTATTATCTTTAACTATTTACTCTTTATTATTTTTAAATTACTTGGATAGATTTTTAATAAATTTTTTAAAATTTTAAAGATTTTCATGTAAATTATCCAATTACACATTGTTTAAAAAATAAATATTTTCAAATAAATAAACAATCTCATTATGCATTTAATCTCTTTAATATTGTTAATTAATTTCTTTAAAGAGTTTTACTTACATAAAATAATAAAAAATCACAACTACTTTTTTGAATAAAAAAGTAATAACTATTATAGCTATCAATTCATTTAGAAATAATGTTTTTTAAACTTGGATAGATTTCTTAATAAATTTTTTAGTTTTAAATTTCTTACTTTAAAAAATTATAATTTTAATTTTGAATAATATTCATTATCTTTAATTATAACCAATTAATTTTTTTAAATAATTATAAGAAAAGAATTTAAATAAAAATGTTGTAGTAATTATGATAACTAGCCATGGTTCTAAGAGTTTTTTTTATATATGGAGAGATTTTTTGAATACATATTTCATTTATAGTTTTAAATTTTTTATTTAAAATTTTCAGTATTAAAATATAGTCTAATTTTTAATTTATTATTTTATTTATGTAAAAATTGTAATAGTGTAAAGTATCTTATCACCTTGATTAACAAATGATTATTTTAATTTTAAATAATTTCATTAAGAATTATTATCTTTTATTATTATCAACATTTTTTTAAGTATTTAGTTATAACTTATGCCACAAAGCAATAATTTTTGTAATTATCTATTTCATTTAGGATATTTTTTTAAATATTTGGTAGATTTTGTGATAAATATGAAATTTATTTTCATGTATATTTTTCTCTTTAAATATATATATATATATATATATATATATATATATATATATATATATATATATATATATATATATATATATATATATATATATATATATATATATATATTCTAATTATTACTGTTTAATTTTGAAAAGTGTTTGGATAATAAAAAATTATAAGTTATGCCACAAAAATAGCAAATGTAGTAGCTATTTATTCTTGATTGGATAATTTTTTTAATGAAAATTGCATCTATATTTATAATATTATTGAATTTTATGAAATAAAACTAACAAATTAGAGTAAAGTATTTAATTACATATTAATTAATAATTTATTATTTTATGTATCACGTACTTGGTTCATTTAATTATATCATAAAATAATAAATATTGTAACTAATATTTTAGCTGTAACTAAAATATTTATATTTTATATATATATATATATATATATATATATATATATAATATAATATAATCATTGACTAATATTTTTAGTTGTTATGACTAATATAATCCATTTAATTATTTAATATTGACCTTTTATAGGTGATTGGTTGTTAATAACAAAAGAATAAATTATAAAATAAAAAAATAAATATTGTAACTAAAATATTATATTCTATATTTATAGTAATTAAAATATTTATATTCTATATTTATTGTAAATAAAATAATATTTATATTCTATATATATTTTTAACTGTCCTATATTTATTCTTGATTGATAATTTTTTTTGACACATCTATATTTCAAATTATTATTTGATTTTATAAAATAAAAACTAACAAATTAGTGTTTAATATTTAATTACTTCTTAATTCATATTTTTTTCTATTTTAACATATAATTGTTCCGTTTAATTATTAATCATTGATATTGTAACTAATATTTAAGTTGTAATTAAAATATTTATATTATAATATTAATATTATTTATATGTATATATATTATCTCTAACTATTAGTATTTAATTTTTAAAATTATTTGATAATAAATAATTATAAGTCATGCCACAAAATATCGAATCATTACAACTATTTATTTTTATCGCATAAATTTTAATAAAATATTGAATCTATATTTCAGAATCCCGAGAAAAATTAAATTTTCAAAATTGAAAATGTGATAATACTAATAATAAATTATAAATTTCGCTCAGTAAGCCTAAAAATTCTCTAGGATTCTGATGACAAACTGACTCATCACTAGATTCATATCATAAATTTAATGACTCAAAAAGTTTTGTCGAATTATGAGATGTTTTAATATTTCACGATTTTCCTGGTGATAAGCCACAAATGACTTTTAAAGACGCAGATTTTATTAAAATTCAGAAATGTGAATCATTTTTGTTCTTAAATTCATATTTAAAATAAAGTGAATTGAAAATAAATAAATTTTATCGGGGCAGAAATGGACCCAAATGAGGTAATATGAGCCATGTATTCAAATAATAATAATAATAATAAAAACAAAAACAAAAAGGAAATGAAAGTCAAAAGGTGGGAGGATTTCGGGAGAGTGAGAGCGTGGAGAGAGAGAGAGATTATTTTTGCCTTATTCCTTCGCTTTCTCTACATCTACTAAAATCGATCAGAAGACAAAGTTGATCCATGCAATGAGGGCCACGCGCGCACTGGGAAATGGAAGCCACAAACTCCACGAGGTAGAGAGTTTTCCTACTTGTATTATTTCTAACCTAAAGGCTATTTAATGGCTTGGGATTGGCTTAGAGGCCATGAAAGGCCTTAAATTTCAGTCTTAAAATTTTTGGACCTAGTGTAGGAATTTTTAGAAATTTTTTCGAGCTTTTGGGACTGTTTTTTATTGGTCTGAAGCAATTTCTGACTGTTCAGACAGTCGTTAAAATTTCAGAATGTTTTCGATGTAAATCTGCATGTGATTTTTGGAATTGTTTTCGGGGCAATTTCAGACTCGCCTGCTCGTTTTGATCCCGACCGATGTCTTCTGGGTTTTGCAGGATGTGTTTTGTATCATAGTACTCCTGATGAATCGCAGTAGACTAAGAGGTGCCCCTGGTCAGATATGGGTCGAGATGATTTAGGCCATTTTCAGGTGTTATCGCTCGATCAAATAATATATAAGCAGAAGAATAACATGTTAATATATGCTATTCGATGGATTAACGTATCATGAATGTAAATTTATATGTAAAAATTATAATTGTCCATGTGTATTAATGTCGCTTGAAGAATCATATGTACATGTAACATGAAGGAGAATGTATTTCAGATCATGCATTTATATGCACACATCAAGATCAAGTCTGGGTAGTATTAAGAGATGCTTATTCACCATTCTCGCGAGTCTTAATGGACAACGTCTAAAATCAAGACTCACAGTTGTATAAAATATAAGAATAAACACGTATGTTTGGTGTGGAATAAGATGAGGCGCATCCTCCCCAAGGCGAAAGACCCAAATTTTATTCCCCCGGTCAAACATATGGATCCTCGCCGATGAAAGTGTCGAAGGCGCTATGGCTTCACTGCGGTGAGACCTAAATTCGCAACCCAAATAAACACATGGAGATTCGATAAATAAAAATCGAGGGTCGTTTCAGATCGGTTAAGTCATCGCGAAACACCAATGATCGGGTTTTTCACACTTGGCGTTGCGCGTAAGGGAGTCTATCGAGTCGCCGGGCATGAGAGTCTCATCTCATGCATGACACGAACATTCCATAGATTACATTATTTATATGGAATATGATTTGATGTTTTATGTACGTCATTTCACGTGGCATTTAGGCTATGAAAGAAATCTCAGGAGAATTTTTTCTACTAGGTATCAAGCCACCTCGCTGCAGGACCGCCTCTTCGTGCACAGATGTGTATTGTGAGACGGCGCTCCGACGAGGTCGTGATTGTGAAGAAGGCTGACATGTGGCGTTGACAATACTTTTGTAAAAAAATATTTTATGGAAAAGAAAAGAATTGTAATTAAATTCTTTTGGACTATCAGAGCAAATAACAAATAATTATGGCAAGAGGGTTTGATCTGACTTCCTTATGGATTTAATATTGAATCAGTTAATTTTCATATTTTTGATTTAAATATGAATGAATGGGTCCCAGTAAAGGGATGGTGGTGTGTGTTTCTGCAAATTATATTAGGAACAAGCTAGTTTTAATATATGTTCTCAGATGAGTGTTGAAATAAACTCTTACATTACTCAAGTTATATGTACAGATGTCAAGAGAAATCTCGAATGTTATACTTTGCCCAATTTTTCAGTGAAATATATCCCGATAAACGGGATAAATGCAGGCACAACCTGTGGTATCAACCCGAAATCCACAGAATTCACTGTTGATCGTCAATAACTAGACTTCGAATTTGAGGTGTCCCAATTTCAAATGTTATTTAAATTTGTAAAATAAAAAATGAAAAAATAGTGTAAAACATTAAATTACATATTAAATAATAATTTATTATTTTATTTTGAAATATAATTGTTCCATTTAACTATTAATCAATAAAATAATAAATTGCATCATAAGATAATAAATATTGTAACTAATAATTTGTTAACAATTTTATATTTTTATAGATTTTAAAACATATTTAATTTATGATTTTACTTAGTTACTTAAAATTTTTATTTTCATTTTTAATTTATGAAATATAATTGGTAATTTTAAATATTTTATAAAATTTCAAATACAAGAAAAGTCATAAAACAGAACCTTATTTTTAGTTTAATTTAAAAAAATGAATGCTAATTTTTTTTTAAATTTATAATTATTAAAATTTCAAAACTTTATGAAATTTCTATTTTTTTAGGTTAATAATTTGTAAATTCTAGTTTTAATTCTTTAATATTTGAACTTTAAAAATATGAAAAAACGTTCTTCATTAATTACGAATTGTAATAAATGGACAATGTGTGTGTATATTAGTTGTTTGTTAAATAATGTAAGACCCTAGAAATTCACTTCGAAAAATGGTAAAATCGTACTCGATTACAAAATTGTAATTTAAAAATCCAAAATTTATTCTTCAGATCTTCGGATGACTAAACGACTACATCGCGAATCGCCTCACAAATTCAGCTACCGCAAAATTTCAGAGAATTCGAGATAGTCGAGTTGGCACGTTTTTTCGCATCGCGTCGTGCCGCAAAAACGATTTTCGACATGCATTTAAAGTCACATATAACACGCATCACGCGCCATAAGTGGCATGAGCAGAGAAATGATGAAATGGACGGCCGAGATAATGCCGGAAGCGTCAAATCGAAGCATGACATAAATGTCAATTTTAAAGCTTTAACGGTTAACGGCATGCGCGCAAATAACGCTTTCTTCTTCAAAAGGGTGACCAAAAACGTGAAATCAAAAAAGGGATGCGTGGCCATGGCTGCGCGTTCGAGAGATAGAGAACTTTTCTAGAATCGTGAGATCCGGACGTCGACGTTTTATTGCCATGTTCGCTTCACGCGAGAAGCCATGCGTGCAATTTGGATTTAAGGAGTTTATTAATCTTGGCGTAGTGTTTCTTCCTACTTGGGTTTTATTCTTCGCTTTAGTACTTTTGTGAATGTTCGAAATGAATGAGACCGTAGGTCGGTTGACGGTCCCCAAATCTCGAATCGTTATTGTCAGAATTTCAACCCAAACGCGTAGGGCCGCCACAAATAAGGCGCATCAAGCAGAATGGTTCGGGGCTGTTAATTGTGTAATTTGTGAAATAAATCATGTATCGGGTTTGTCTTCGAGGCCTAAATGATCGTGAAATTAGTTCGCCAGTGAACCGACGACAGGATTTTTCAGAATAGTAACCGAGGGTTTCACTATTCCCGAGAATGGTGTCTACAAATAAATTTTGTGAATTAATGTTTGAATGGAGTAATTCAAGTAGAATTGCTCGTGTTTGATCATTAACCCATGTGAGCTAATTTTGATGACGAAACATAAATTACATAACATGATCAGGTGATTTAATTTTTTACGTGAATATATGCATGTTTATATATTTCCAGACGTGTTATAGATCAGAATTAATTAAGATTTACGCATTCCATACGCACCGACACCCTAGACGATAGAGTGAGTGCATGAGAGATGAGCTCAGAAAATGGTTTCTGAGGGTCAAGCCTAAAATGATAATTATCTGAGGGTAGTCCATGCCAAAAAGTATCAATCGTCGGGAGACTCGCCCAATTGATATACATTCCGAGGGTAGTCCATAACAATATCAATCGGCCTGAGACGACCCAATTGATATATATATACATCTGAGTGGCTGTCCACAACAAACATAATAATTTCATACGAGGCTTTCAGCGAAAGTGCAGGGAGTCTGAGGACTTTGCACGAGATGGTCGCCAGACATCCAAGTGTGATCACGCATTCGCTTGAATGTGTGTTTACTTGGAGCATCGAGACATGCATCTCAGTGGAGAGTAGCCCACTTAGGGTGATTCCACTATCGAGCATTCAATTTCAATTCTCACGAGGGATACCATTTTACGCCACAGGAGCGCAAGGCGAGAGGATGGCTCGGTCTTAGAGATCGAAGTTCTAGAAGAGAGCCGAATGTGGCTTATGGTTCTTACATGTATTAGGAATTGTTTTAATTCTTAATATATGTTGTATAAGAGTAAAAACACCCGAACTCCTGGAAGTCTATCGATATACTGATATATATCAATGGCAGTGTTGTATCGGGCCCAAGCTACCGCTTGTACTCATGATATTGATGTTCTCGTGGCTGTTATATACAAAGTTTTGCATTCGCAGCTCCCTGCACAGCCGAGACTTCCGCCCGATGCCAGGAAAAATGCTCCAAAGTTACCCGACATTCATGAGTATTCCGCTGCCGACGGTAGTCAACTAATCCCTACTGGGGGCGTCACACCAGACGCAGCTAGGCATACGAATACCTAGGAGCCTGTCAGTATCCATCTACCACTGGGTGGTTTAATGTAGAAATATGCAGGCATATGGAAACCCAGAGATTAAGAATTCGGGGCTTAGCCGAGTAGGAACATCACCATTCGGGGTGGTTTGATGTTCCTACTTAGGTATGAGGTTACCTAGAAAATCACTTCGGACAAAATCCGTGATTATCAGATGCATGTGTTTCATGTGTTTTCAGGTGGATTTGATTTGTGAAGCGTGTCGCGATGCTCGTCAGGCATAACATGAATTGTTAGTGTTATGTGATTGAAATTATATGATCGTGCGCTCGCGAATAGCATAAGGGATGATGTTGAACACTAGGATTTAAGGCAGAACAAAGGTCGAGAAAACTTTGAAAAATGGTCCGTAAAATTTCTCGGACAAATGGCTTCCACTTTTCGATACAAGAAAATGCAGTGGATTTTTATGGAAAATTGAATATTATACTGGGCCAGACGAGAGAAAGGATTAAAATCGAACCCTTAAAATGTTGCTGAAAATTTTGGAGTTTACAAGGTGTAAATCGGAACAAAGGAAATAAAAGAAATAAAATTTACAATTTATTTCAGGACACACCCCATCCCCTTCCAATGGCGGTGTGTCGGCCACTTCACAAAATTCAAAATTGCTACCCTAATCCATCAGAAATCCCCGGCTTGCCGTATCGCTTGCTTAAACCTCCTATAAATTTTTTTTATTTATAACTTAGATTTGGTAAAATCTTAGCGTTTAAAACTTCTGGAAGATGACGACCCGCATATAGTATAATTCCAAACTCGTATACATCAAATCTACACTATATCAAAACATGGCAACCAAAGATACCAACACATTCTCACAAAATTATACTACGCATACATATGTTCCAATATACATATTCAAAGTCTTTTCCTTACATCAATATTCTTAATTACGAAGATCAGATAATGTCGATTAAACTTATCATGTTCAAATGGCTCAGCAGACTGCACTGAAAATAGTTTCTTTTAAAATAGAAAATAATGAGCTAAACGAGCTCGCTGAGTGTATGCTTTATAAATGTTTTGCTTTTCCAAAACATCTCAAAATGTAAAACTCTCTTTACAAATATTTTCCGCTTTACTTCGCTTTTGCTGCTTTAAAAGTTTCTAAAACTTTTCTTGCTTACTGCTTTTCAGAGTTTGTTTGTCAAGCCATTTTCTTTAAAAGCTTATAAAACTCTATTTTAAATATTGCTTAGAAGTTTTATAAAACTTCTCAAAATTTCTCTTGGCGCTTTGTTTTATCTTACCAAAAAAGTTTTTAAAACCTTTCACAAACCTTTGCTTTAAAAAATTTCTCAAAACTTTTTCATAAAAACGGAGCTTCGTCAACCGCATGCTTTGAAAAATAAAAACGGAGCCCTGCTCAAACGCTTGTTTTTAAAACCCACCCGAGCTCTGCCTCAACCGATCGCTTTGAAATCTAAAGGAGCCCGCTCAATCGCTTGCTTTAAAACTCACAAGCCTAAAGTAATCGGAACCAATGGTTGATTTTTCAAAATCGTATATCATGCTCATAAAACATCAACCACTCGAGGCCTATTCATTACTGCACTCCTGAACACGGAGCCCTGTAGATCGACCGTATGGAAGGACCTGCGGTTCACGCCACTTTTTCTGGTGAATACAAGGAATCACCGGTACTCGCCATCACCATAATTTAGCTTAGAGCTCATAACCCATATACTCTCAGACGCGCTACGTGCCTCCCTTTAAACGCATGATGTATGACCTAAGTTTGCACACCGTGCAAAACTACAATGTACGTATGAGATCCTAACACCACCGCGGTACTTTACTTTAATACCTATGACCGCGGCTTTGCTTGCACTAGGGAAGGCCTGCTTTCACAAATATTCTTTTCGCTGTATTATTGTTAAAAAATGGTTTTACAATTTAAAACCATTTCATTAAGCCAAAATGGTTTAATTATTCAAAACCATTTGCTTACTTGCTTATTGTTTAAAAATGGTTTAATTATTCAAAACCATTTACTTACTTTGTTGCCGCTTGAAAAATGGTTTACTTATTCAAAACCATTTGCCGCTTTCTACCCACGCCATTTCTTTAAAATGGTTTGCAATCGAAACCACAAATACTCTGTAAAATGGGCTTATAATAATAATAATACACTAGTATTTGGAAAATGAGTAGAACACTCACACTTTGTTCAAGCAAACTCGAAAGTACGCTCCACACTTTTCCCGCCTCGCTTTTAACCTATTAATACTCAACCGAATACGACGACAAATTAATCGCCTACGTTAACGTACTTCCTAGACTTAGTCACACTCAACGACTATTGCCGAGGCGAAGCGGCCACGAGCGGCGAGACGCCACGCCGCCAAGTCCCAATCTTATTCTCCAACTCATCTTAATCATTTAACAAGGTTCCTAAACTATCTGCACGACCCGCGACTATACAAAAATACAAAGATTCTGGGTATTTAATTACATGTACCTAAGATGACTTCGGACATGTACTCCGCATACGTCAAGATTCCTCGCTGCACATCAAATGCAGATATATCGGGATTACGTAATGCAGACATGTCGAGACATGCACGCATGTCGTTTTCTCGTGGGGTGTACCTGGCATACCCTCACGTACATGTGTACTAAGATAATCCTCCGAAATTTTGCCCAGACTATTTCTTTCGCCACTTTCGAAGTACCATTTCACTTCATAATAACCCCCTTATAATTCATAACACCTCAAGAATCATCATGGAAATCATCCAAAAACAACTCCCCCCAACACTAATTGGTGCTTGAACCCTGTAAACCACAAAACCTCTAGTGAAAATCCAAGAACTCTACCTAAGGTCCACCTCTAATTCTTTATAAAAACCACATAAATGATGATTCCATGTATTATTTTCAAATTAATGGTGGTTTTACTCTCATAACTCCTAATTCAAAGGTTTACGATTCACACAAAACCTGTAATTAAAAGAGTGAACTAATTCCATACCAAAGCCCCAGTAACCAAAAAATACGCTTTTGATTCTAAGACAACCATACTGATTCTTCTCTCTCCTCCTCCTTCCTTTCTTCCTCTTCCTCGCTTCTTCTTCTCCTACGGTTTTGTTATGGGCAAATTTGAGACAAAATGAAATTTTGGTTTTATTTCTTTTATATTTTCCACTTTCCTTAATTGTAATTTAATGTAATCTCTTAATATTGCAATTGTAACTTGTTTTGGCTTCTATTATTACCCATCTCTACATGTTTAATGCTTTTCATATCCTTTTTTTTTTTTCAATGATTAATTCCAATTTATTCTCATACACAACCTTAAGCTCCATAATTTATCATTTCCTACATTAGTCTCCAAAATACCACAATGTATATTTCAGATTTCCAGCACCCTTACAAGATTACGTATCAGCACACTCCCTGATCTAAAAAGTTACACTCGTTTTAAGGACAATGAAATAAAATTTTAATGAATTTTAAAGTGAACTCATAAAATTGTTATAGTAGGAATTGCAAAGGTTCGCCATCGCATGTATGGAGTAGCAAGGAGGCTAACAAAATGAAAAAATGAGGTGAAAAAAATAATACTTTAAGATTTACAAGTAAAGATTGAAGAAAACGGGTAAAATGAAATTTTGAAATTTGGTTTGAAAGGCTTCAAGAAAATAATAATAATTTTAGTGATTTTTCCAAATTACCGGAAATAAATGAAAAATAAAAAAAATAATGAAAAACTTAAAAAAAAATCGTGCGTAATGATTTTCGCCATCGTTTAATTATATTGTAATATGACGATCGATTGCAACCCGGTGTGCAAAGAGTCCCGTGTGTATCGCACAGAAGCGCCAAATTGTATCACCATGGTGGTTGGTGGCTGGTCGAATGCGGCAGCCGATTGCACAAACCGGACAGCAGAGCAGAGGCGGGCCGCCATGTTCAAGGCGGTGCAACCGGTCGCGACACGGCGCGGGCGCAAACGGTGCCGCGCGGCAGAGCGCCAGCGCTGGGCAGTGGCAGCGCGCGCACGCAGGAGAGGAGGCGACCTCACGGGCGCGCAGCGCCGGTGGCGCCGCGCGCGGCCGCGGCCAGCGTGTTGGCCAACAGCCGCGGCACTCGCATTCACCGCATCTCGCCACTAAAGATCGCTCGAAGTCAATTTTTTGACATCGTCAGAACCTTGCCATGAACACTGTTCATCACAAAAAATTTTCAAAAAAAAAAAAAAAAATAAAAATTAAATTAAAATAAAAATCAAATCAAATAAACATGAGATAAAATTTCAAAATAAATTTTCAAAAATGAAATTCTTTGCTGATAAAAAAATATTTTAAATACATAATCGATTGCCTCAGACACCAGAATGAAAGGATAATGGGTATACACCGAATATGCATGAATAGTGTCTTCAGTCGTGGTTTTGCCTTTGTAGATATCAGACAGATTTAACTTGCCATCAACTCCATTAGACGGCTAATGAGGACGAGGACGAGAGCGCCCACGTGGTATCGGGTCGTGCACTACCAAAGAGCTCGATCAAGAGGCTTTACCGAGGCTATAGGTGCACATAATAGCCGTATCGCACAGCCTGCATACAGTGCACAGAAGGTCCCAAGAACCTCCGTAGGTCAGTGGCGCATCATCCTCCGACATTCACTGTGGGAGGAGATCCATGGTATGCACTCATTGTCCATACGCATCGAGAAGGCAAGCAGGCTAAGCAGATCACCTCCGGGCACTACTGTGATTAGACTCACCGGTTCCAACTGTAGAAGGAAGCCCGCATATGGTGGAATGGGCAAGGACCCCAGAGACCTTGTATGGTGCTCAGATGTGAGTTCTCCCCAAAGGATTGTGGGCTACAAGAGAATAGGATGATATGTCGTGGTCATGTAGTCGAGATCCTGGGACTCTACCACCAGGACCCGAGGATTCATGGACACGCTGGGATCTGATGTCATCCTGGGATGGATCAGCCGACAAATTACAGTGGTCACACTCTGAACAGGAGCGTAGAGGGTTACCGCCTACACGCAGACTCGCACTTTCATGTGGTATTTCAAGAAGACAAGCATGACATTTCGCCTTCACGCATAAGCGGAGTCCAAAAAGTCATGACGCTAATAGTCAAGCAACAGCTCCACCCCAGGACGGAGAGAGATCACTTAGATTCACCTCTAGTAAAGATGCGAGTATGTGGATGTTTTCCGTGCATTTGTTACCCGGGATCGCCTCCATGAGGTAGTAGACTTCAGATCGAAGCCACACTCCTAGTATTTCACCCATCTCTATGACTCCGCATGACGGCATTCCACGAGTCAGTTGAACCCGTAGCGTCCAACGCATGAGCCATCGACAAGTGGGTTCATAAGCATCGAGCACTTCATCCTCCGGCTCTCCTGTCAAGCCGCGAAAGGAAAAGGACAAGACCTTCTCGACCGCAACACGACACAGATGGGCTGAATGGTTACCATCAAGAACGGTACCCATTAATGTGATCGGGATTACCTGCTTGATCATTGCAGGAGCGAGTCTACCCAAGATGTAATCTTCGCATCAAGTTACTATCACCAGGGTTTAGTGGATACAATATACCTAAGACAAAGCTGCTGGGATTTTTTGGCCATGGCACTTCAGTTTACTGATGCCCTTTGACTACTTGATGCGCCAAAGAGCAATTCACGTGATCTCACGATGTGGTGTTCCAACCTTATCTGCATCGGGCTATTTAGCCTTCTAAGACATCTCGATCTACTCCTCAAATGGGGAAAGTGGGAGCATGAGTATCACTGAGATCGCTTTTACAAACGTTAAGAGACCATCACCGTACACCAAGCTTAGTAAGTACGAAGCCGCTTACCGAGTGAGATTTTTCGGAACAAGTGGAGTCGCGATCGGAGTGTCAACGACCCAGAGGCGTCGAGGCAAGACGGGTCAGAGAGACCGAATGTCAATCTTCGAGATACGTGAGTTTCGGGATCAAAAGGGTACACAGAGATCTGAGAATTAATAAGTTGTCCATTCAAAGGATCAGAGGATTTCGCCTACCTGGACGTGACCATACATCGACTCGCCCGATCATGAGACAGAGATCGAGGATGCCAGAACACCGATACTAGTGTCAAGAAGAGGTGGATCACCCTTCTCTAGTTTCCCGGGAAGAGGCGTAAGACTTCGCTTTCACACTTAGCTTCCTCGTGACTGTGGCCGGATTTCTCAGATGCCGTGAGACTCGATCGCCCCTAGAGACAGTGTGGATCCCAAGGCCTCGGGACAAATAAGTAGTCCCGCCAAACAGAGAATAGAGAGTATACTAGCTTATTCCTCTACACCCTAGTACTTTGTTGGGAGGGACCGCTAGCCGGAAACAGACAAAGCACCCCAACAACACAGACAGCCGAGAGGGGCTGGGAGTGTGGGTCAAAGTCGTGACGTGATCGTAGTCGCGCAGCCAAGCTTAGCCGACCAGGTGGTGTAGACATATCGTTATCGATGTCGCTTGACACGGATGAGTCGACCAACCATCTGGGCCGTCACTAATCGGGGATTCCAATTTTTGTCATTACACCCGACACGACCTGATTCGCTTAGAGGTTAAGGCCTTAGAGAAGCCGTATAGATGTTCTTCCCAGACGTAGTAGGAGTCGACCGAGGTGTTCGGGATTACGAGCGCAGGAGATCTCCAAGATTCTACTCATGGTGGACCCCCTGATCGTGTCACAGCATTGCATTATCAAGCCAGGTGCATGGTAACATCGTCGAGTCATGGCCAAGACGACGGCCATTCACCACTGTGAGTGGGTTGAGTTTGTTTTTTTAGGACTACGTCCAATGAAGACTCATAGTTCGATTCAGAAACGAAGAGTAATTAAAGTGTGTCGGGCACAAAAGGGTCAGTTGACCCCTAAGGGTGAGAATTCTGAAAGTCAGGCAAGAGACCCGGGAGATATCCCAAATTTCTGTAGGTGAATGTAAGAGGCTCAAGTATAAGTCTAAGAGTTATGTTAATCGAGAGATGAAAAACACACCACAGTTATCACGCACTTTCAGAGCTTCAGTTGATAGGAGCTCCGGAGTGACTGAATCGATACCCCTTCGCAACAGACGGGTGTTGTCGAACTCGGGCATGGGCTCTGCAGGTGGATGTCATTCATGAAACGGACTGAGTCAATTGGCCCATCGATTGTCACCATCAGGACTCGAAGGTCAACGCTTACACACCAAGCAAGGGTCATGGTAGGTTACACGTCAGGTGGATTATGCTACTGTGTGTTGAAAGTACATGCTACGAGCATGCCTCTGGGGCTCTTATGGGTAGATGAGCACCATTTTATTTGAATTCGCCTACAACAAATGGGCTATCGCGAGTATACAGATGACGCCATATGAGGCATTGTAATGAGGCCATAGATTACCATTATGATTGACCTGCAGGAAGAGAGCTCCATCACTGGTCTCGATTCGACAGACACCTCGAGAAGGCGAAGCTGATGACGACAACTTCTCACGCTCAAAAGCCTGTAAGAGCTATGCATGTGGCCAACGTCGAATCTCTTAGAGTTCGAGGTCATGATCACGCTTCCTCGCGTGATTCCTGGCAGAGGGAGGGTCGTTCAAGAAGCGCTGAAGCCATCGCCACAGGCTGCGATTGGACCTTTCGAGATACTGAGAGGATAGGCACCGAGTCGACAGCCGTAAAACGCTTGTATAAAATGAATGCCTATGCGTTGTTAAGTGCACGCTGTGAGTCTCTTAAGTAATATAAAGGTCACTTAACGATGCATATCGATCCACGTGGAAAGGCAAATCGATCATGAGATTCTCGCTTTCTTTGATAATATCCGAAGAATGACTTGCGCGGAGTTCAATTACAGAAAAACTAACTTTAACTCGTTGATTTGCACTAGCAGTCGTTAAAGCCTGTGGTTATATCTCCCCCCGTCACGCTCAATGGATTGTTTTTCTAAAGAGATCATATATTCAATACATTTATAATCCGCTCAGCGCGTAGGTGATTCGCTCTACGTAGATATCCTCTCTCGAGGTATATCCGCCTATTCGCAAATAGAATCGTGCATATCTCTATCTCGCCTCAGATCCCGAAATGCTTAAATGTTCTACCCCTTATTACCACCTGTGTCCCATCATCTCTATCGGACCGATCTCACCGAAGGCTACTCCCACCTGCATCCCTCATCACCTCATCTCTCGAACTTCTGGGATCTTCAAATACATTTATAATGCCGGGCCAAACATTATCATATAATTTAAATACAGTATGTGAGTAGATTCGAATTTATAAACAATCAATAACATAAAAAGATCAATCCTTAATCCATATCGTATGACGTGGTTTGATGTAACCCTAGAAAAAGATCTGTAACATAACGGAAGAAAAAGATGAAACTGCTTAATAATGAAAACATTGTTCTAAAATCCGAAATATGCTTAAAAGTCAAAGCTGCCATACCCCGAGCACTTCCTCGGGTCGCATCACCGCTTCTCTCGAACCTCGCGGCCCCGTCATGCGCGCCTCCGATCTCCCTCGATTTCTCGGAACCCAATGTGCTTTAATGATGAGAGCGACAGGTCGACGTCAGCGCGACGCAGACGTCGCGACGCAGGCGTCGCGACGCGGGGACGTCGCGACGCGGGCGACATCGCGACGGACGCCGCGACGCGGATGATGATCATCGCTATTCATTCGCTTCCAAGATCCGCTTCTCAGCCGCCGCTTTTCTTCACCCTAATGCTCCTTACATTCACAAAAGACATCAATTCGGGATTTCTACGTAAAACTATAAAATTACTCTAAAATAAACAAGAAAATATTATAATTTGACATGAGCATAATATGGAGTGTTTTAGCACTCATCACACTCCCAAATTAGTTTCTCGTCATTCCTCAAGCAAAGAATCGACTTCGGGACAGATACACACCCGACACCATGCAACTAACACTAAGACGGTGGTGCACATGCTGAAAAGTAGGGGATCAAATTGGACTGACTCACATACTCACTGTTTTTCTCAATGTTCAGTAAAGGCATACAGATATTTAACTTTCAGAATTCGATCGAGATAAAGTAAATCGACTAGTACATCAAATCCACAGAACATAGTCTTCCAAATCCCTATGTGTGCTTATAATGAGTGACTTTCAGATATGCTCAGTTCCAATACTCCCAAACTTAAGCTCAACTCACCTTATTAGAAGAATAATAGACAAGGATGGGTGAACGCACCCATTTATTTATGTCCATACTTAGAAATTTCCTACGTACTCCAAAAACAAAAATGGAAGAAGACCTGAAGGCAAGAAGTTTCATCGAGCGTTCTCAGAGTCGGGATCCATCGGGTGACTCCCCACCATCGTTAAGGGCACTGTGCATTCAATTCCTCAAACTTCACCCCGAACACTCCAACCAAACTCAACGGCCTAGGTCATGGAATGATCCATCTTCCTAGTCCCATGTAGCTGCTGAAGTCAATGACTCGCCGCCGTCGTGGCATTAGGCTTCGATAGTTCGCATCTGTGCCCGATTCCGATCGATGATCCCGCTTATTCCTATATACCATATTTCTTTTTTCTTTTTCTCTTTTTCTATTGTTTTTGTATTTTCTTTTCGGGCTTGGGCTCAATGGCAATCCTTTGATTAGGTGTCCCATCATTCTCAAATGGTTCGACCTTGGTAGTCGATCGAACTTTAGTAGTCAATCTCAGACTTATGCATACTCCGAAAGTCACTACAGCGAGTGTGATAGTTTTTCGAGAACTCGGTTCGATCACCGATTGATTCACTAACCCTTTTCAACTATTCAATCTAATTACCGAGCATCAAGCAAATGTATGCATTCGAACAAGTTTATAGTAATCAATCCAAAATTGATCCTCAATTTTCAACATGGCACAAATGTATGCAATTACTACATGCAAAAATGTCCTAAAATATAATCAAACAACTAACACATGACTCATAAACATGAAAGTGCGATGTAAAATAAACTAAAAACAAAACACACTAATATACGAAACACAATAAAAACACAATAAAAATACGACACACTACTAAAACCAAAACTTAATAAACAAAACACAAAAACATGATACCCAATCATCACACCCCTCCCCCCAAACAAAATATCCAGTGTCCCCACTGGCAAGATAAAAACGTAGAGGGTAAGGGAACTCCCCTCGACACCGCAAGGGCGGTGGGCGGATGGTGAAAAGCCAAGAGCCGGGCGAGTCGGGCTCCGTACATCGCCGCCAGAGAATGATGGCCCGACACAGAACGGTCCGCATATCAGCACGCAACGCCCATGTCCTCGTAACGAGGACTCTGCGCTCCCCGGTCTCATCCCGTGGCGCGCCAAAACGCTCGCAGCTACGCGGTACCGGTCCTCAAGATCCGGTGAAGGACTAGGAGGAGGGCCGTGACGGGTCACGTGGGCGGTAGCAGGTGGTCGGGATGGTGGTGGAGGTGGTCGGACGAGGATCGGCCAAGGTCCCCCCTGATCGCCCAGGATCCATAACGAGCCCGATACTCATAAAGCCCGTCCCGCCCTCGAGGGCCGCGGACTAATCAGAGGTCCTCGTGTCAGCGGACACTGTGTGTGTCCCGCCGATGATATGGCTTTTATAGGTGAAGCCAAGCGCCGTTGTCGCCCAGTAGCACCGCTTGCTCGTGACAAGCCAACATCGTAAAGGTGTCCTGTGTTCATTGCAGATCTCTAAGCCAGGAGGATCGCACTCTCTATAACTCGCCTCTACATCGAATGGTATATCTTCGATAATGGCAAAGCGTTGCGGAACGCCGGCGGTCACCACGTTACCCGCTGGTCGGGATAAGACGGGCGATGAAATGGTGCCAAACCTGGAATGCCAAATGCTCGCCTGAAATCGACCGCATGGCCCGCACTACGGATACTCCATCGCCCCGCCCCGTCACGAATGACCTCATGGTAGCCGGATGCTCGCCGAGTCGACAAAGGAAACCTGCGGACATGCTCTAAAGCCATAGAAACTATTGGATCGCACCGCTGAAGTCGACCACACACCGCACCCTCGATCTTTTCGAGGACATGGGAAGCGAGGTTGGCGTAAAATTCCTAACTACGCCATCTGCCGCCGGACGAGGGGGGTCAGCATAAAGCACGCCACCCCTACCAGAATTGTCTTTCGAAGAAATCATCTGGGGCGATGAAACCCCTTCTCTTAATGAATGAGCTGCCAGAATCGTGCTAAACCGTCGGCCAAGACTACATTTACAAACCGCGAGGCGTCGAACGTGGGAGTTCTGGTCCTCATTGCCGATCATTGCTATGTGCAATTTCTGCCTTCGCGCATATTAACCCTAGCAAAATTCGAAAGCACCTCATCGTGTACCACAACCAATCAACTAATACTACCTATGATCAAAACACCTAAATGAGACTCAAAACCCTACTGAAACCTGCAATTAACCCGTGTGATTCATCGTTCTGCAACCAGAATCCTAGTTCACAGACAAGCAACAACCGAACCTCAGACTTTACCACTGCCGGGACCTGGCTACTACGTGGATACCATAATCAAAATCATACGCGGTGACTTACGCGGATCTACGAAGGAGGGTAGTTCCACCTAAGGTGATGCGAGCTCCAACAGTCCGCGCGGGCTACCGACGAAGGCTCGTGTGGTCTCGCAGTAGAGAGTCGCATTTCGAACGTGAAAGTGAACCATTCTCGCTAAACAGAGTCACGTCATGACGCGCGACCACACGCCGCGATCGCAGCGGACCACCGCCGCGCGACGCAAGGCAGGGACAACACCAAATGACGCCGCGACGCGGCGGGACTACGCCGCGAATGCGGCGCAGTTAATGATTCCAATGACGCCGCGACGGAGAAATCCACGCCGCCGACGCGGGATGTGAGGGCTTCATAGGTCGACGTCAGCGACGCGGAGAATACACGTCATGACGACGTAGAGCGTTAAACCGACGTCAGCTGACGCGGAAAAATCATCGCCGCTGACGCGGCAGAGATGAAATCTTGACGTCACGACGCGGAAACTCTCACGCCGCACTTTGGCGGCAGAGCTCGCGCCGACGCCGCCGCCATGATGAAACTTCGTCGTCGACGCGGGCGCAGAGCTTCAAAATGACGTCACGACGCGGAAATCTCACGTCGCGACGCAAGGCAGAAGGTCTCCAAGATAATTTATATACCAAAACCCCACTTTTCTGCAGAACTCTCCACTTTGTAAACTTCCCTTTCGGGATTTTGAACACTCCGCAAGCCTCGTACCTACACCTCCGGTCTCCGAAATTAAACCAACATAAACACCGATCATGGATGCAATGGTGGTCCATGCCTTCAAACAACAATAACAGAAACTCAAAACAAAAGTTTAGAAAACTCTGGGTCAGCCCCAGCGCTTATGTTTAATGTCAAGAATTGACGAATTCCCCGAATCTCAATGTAAACAGAACCCAAAACGCATGCGATCACCGGGATTACACTTCGCCCGCAATACAAAGGGATGGATTGCTCGCTCGTTAAAATTCGGGCCCATAGTACGGCTTGCCGCTGTGTGGTGATCATGGAATGTGCCTCGCATGTGAAACTTCTCGCCTCCACCATATGAAAAGACCTTTGTTACCGGTGAGCGTCTGACCATCGAGACTTCAATTTTCCCTTAAAAGCTAATGAATCAATATGACTGGCTGGTCCGCCTGAATTCCTTTCTAAAGGATGTGCTCACGTGCTGCTTTAGTCTTTTCCTTATGATGCGTATGCCATATGCTTCAAGCTTCGAACTCATCTAGCTCACCAGTCGAGGTAGCTGCCACGTTTCCAAATGTACCGCCCATGCTTGCTGTCGGCCGTCCAATGTGCTCATGCCCAAATCTAATCGAAGATGACAGTTTTTACCATACACGTAGTCCGAATCTGAGACATGCCCAAAGGAGTTTTAAATGCGGTGGCAGATGCCCGCAGCGCATCGCTCATCTTTACCAATCTTTCCCCGAACTCGCGATGCTTTCTCGAGAACGTATTTGATTTCGCGATCGATACCGTCGTCACTGACGCTAAGATATGCAAGAGATGTACGATGATACCCCATACTTTCGCGAACACCTTATCGGGACATCTTATTGCGCAAATGAGTACCCATTATCCGTGATTAAAGCCCGAGGAGGCCAAAACGTGCGAATATATGGTCAAAGGCAGTGAATCGAGCCACCACCTCGCATCATCGCGCGTGTGAATTGCTTCCACCCACTTCGTTGAGACATAAACCCAACGCCAACAAAATGTAAAAGTTGTCAGACGATGCAGAAATGGTCCCATGAAATCGATCCCATAAATCAAACAACCTACCTCCAAGATGGGATGTAATGGGCGGCTCGTTCTTTCGAGAGATGTTCCCATTCGCCGACATTCATCGCAAGTAGAAACGATCACAGCATCTTTAAATAGGGAAGGCCAATAAAAAAAAAAAAAAAAAAAAAAACCCGACCGCAGAACCTCGTCAGCCGCCTCGCCACCAAAGTGTCCACCACAATGTGAGTGACAATGGTTCGAATACTATGCATTTCCATCTTCGCACACATCTCTCTATCACTCCGACAAGACAATAATCAGAGAATCGCTCTTCCTGGGCGTAGTGTTTAAGGTGTGCAAAACTTTCTTCTTTTTGGAGAAGTTAAACTCCTCGGGAATCACCGCCACCAAATAGTTCATAATCTGCAACTGAACTCCGCCTTCGTCTCTTAAATAGCAAAGCTCGTCCCTGAAATTCGGCTATTCAACGAATATCATCTCTGCTTCTTCCACGCGTAAAGGTGGTTCGCCACTAAATTTTCAAAGGCCCTTCGCCCTGATTTCACGTCGAACTCTGCAACAAGGACCCACCGAATCAAACTGGTTTTCAAGGCTCTTCGTCATCATAATGACGGCCGAATGATCTGTGCAATTAATGATATCATGTTAATCAAATATGGCCTCGAATTTATCAAAGCAGCACAATGGCCAATACTCTTTCGCAGGGTATAATTCACTGAAAGGCCATTCAAAGTCCCGCTTGCATAGTAAACCACCGAAGATTTTTTCTCGCTTCGCCTAAGATCGCTTCCACCGATAGTCGCCAGATCACGCCACACGCCTCAAATGGAAAGACCAACTGAGCTACAACAATAGAGCCGAGATCAACTTATTCTTCAATACAAGAAAGCATGTACACGGGGGAGTCACCCAACGATCCCCGGACTAACAAATCGATAATGATTCGCAACTGGTGAGAAATCTTCGATAAACCGCCTATAAAATCCAAAGACGGCCTAGAAAACTTCTGATCCCTTTCACAAGAAGGCGGAGGTAACTTCAATCGCTTTCAATCTTCATTCATTCTACCTCTATCCCTCAGCAGAGATCCGATGTCCAAAATCAATACCCTTCTCAGACCATGAAATGGCACTTCTCCCAATCGAGTACCAAACTGTTTCTTTCACATCTTCATGAGTACAGCCTCTCAAATTCCGCTAGACAATTGCCAAATGAATTTCCCATTATCGAAATCGCCCATGAAAATCTCAATCGCCTTTCTCTACCATGTCGAGAATACGGCCATCATGCATCGAAAAGCACCGAGCATAGCTCAGTGGCATCCGCCACAAAGTTTAACGCATTCATAAGGGCAAGTGAAAGTTGTCTTCTCCGACCTTCAGCGCGGCGATTCGCTGTAACCTAATATCCATCCAAAAGCAATAATATTTGTATTCATTAATCGATCATATCCGGGACGAAACGGGCAAGTGGAAAGTGATCTTTTCGAGTGGCCTCGTTTCGCCTTTCTATAGTCAATACAAATTCTCCACCCGGCCACCGTGCCTCGACGCAATAGGATGTTCATTTTCACCCGATGACGCTTGTCCCTTCGCACTACTGAACCCGGGCTTACCCACGGCCGTCCGAAATCTGGGTAAATCACCCCATCTAGCCATTTAACTTCTTCCGAACTACTCTTCATTGCCTGATTCAACCTCTCGCGGCTTCCACCGAGGGCTTCAGGGCCATCTTCTAATAAAATACTGCACATAGAATGAAGTGATCCCTTTGTGTCGGCCAGAGACCATCCGAGCGCTTGTTCTCAGGCTCGCGAAGAACCCTAATAATCTCTCTTCCTCCATTTCGCCAGTGGATGATGAGATAATTACTGCAATAGATTCTACCTCAGCGCATACTTCAAATGGCTAGGTAGAGGTTTTATTTCCATCTTCGGGTGGTTGCTCAATCGACTTTAATCGGGCCGTTTAAATTCCCTCTCGCCTACCGATTCGAAGTATTTCCTTCTATCGTCCCAAAAAGAATCCATCCACTTAACGATTCTTTCCTCGTCAGCCACTGTGCCCTCGATGCATCTCGCTATTAGGCTGGCCCAAAGGGTCGCGAGACCACTTTCGCACTACAGCCTCTACTATATCAACCATTAAGCACGTATCACTACGTGTCTCACCGCTCAAGACATGACATTGAATTTTACTTCTTCTTCAGGAAATTTTGCTCAGTCACTTCCGCATCAAATTCATCTCGCAGCTGCAAAAAGGTCTTCCCAAGATAATCTGTATTTCTTTATCTTCCTCCCGCAGTCTAAAACTATGAAATCACTGAAAGATAAACTGGTTTAATCTCTTTACTAAGACATCTTCTGCCATCCTCGGGTGTTTCAAAGATCTGGTCAGTAGTCGAAGAGTGACTGAATGACAAGCCCAATCCCAAACGCTTAAAGATTGATAAGGGCATAAAGATTAATACCGGTACCCAACCGCGCCTCTCAAAATCCCATTCCAATCGTGCACTCGGGATAAGAAAACTCACTGGTCTGAAGCTTCGCAGAAGCTTCTTCAAGGATGGCACTCGCATTCCTGCTAAGCTTACCGCCTCAAGTTCCGCAATCTTTCTCTTCGAGAAATGTCTTTCATGAACTTATAACCGGGTACGGTTTCCAGTGGCATCGCGAAACGGGATGTTTATATGCGTACTTTGAAAAACATCCATGAACTTCGTGGAATTGCTTAACCGCTTGCGTTTCGAGACGCCAGTGCGGGACTGTATGTCGGCCTTTGCTTACCTAGAGGTCTCGCTGACTGCTTCTCCCGTGGATCGTTTTTCGATCGTATCACTTGCTCCGTCGTGTGATCCTCGCTCTAAATCGCTCTACGAGCCGGGGTTGCACTTCAGGATTCCACTTTCCCACTTCGTGACTGCGACCGTGCTCATTCCCATCTCTTCTTGGGTTTACCGAATTGCTCCTGGGCAGTAGAACCCGTTGCCTTTCGTAAGTGTTTGCCATTCGGGGCCCATTTGTGCCTAAACTCTACCAGGCCGCTTGATTGTTTGTTTAACCGGGGTTGTTTGTCGTATAAATCACTTAGTCTCATTCATAAACGCGGAATGAGTTAACATATGTGCTAGAGCTTGCCTAAATCCAAATTTCTTCAAGGTGGTTCATTAGCTTGCCTGATTGCATTGTCTCCACTTGTTTCGCCATCCATACCCTTTGATTGTTTTGATTATTCCGTGGTTCGATTATTACGCCACCCTTAGTCCCCACTCCGATTCTCGTAGTCATAATTCCCATATGGTCCTTGTCATTGATCGATTCTCCGATTAAACCTCGACACGTGACCGGGCTTGCTCTGATCAGAGGATTTAATTGGATCGACATTCTACACTACTGGCGTCAGCCCTCCACATCTCACATACACAACTCCCACGGATGGTTCGATAGTACGTAATGCTCCTCGCCTATTTAGTCATTTAGTCACCGAGCCACATGATTTACCAGATTGTTGAGGACTTCATTGTCTCGTGCCACCCAATCGTGTTTACCGTAGCCTTCTCTCTGTGCCACCGATTAGTGTTGGTCGCAAAGATCTTCCAATATCTCATACGCCGGGTTCGTGGTTTTCTTCATCAATGATCCTCCGTACCGGTGCATCTATCATTGTTCGCTGTATTTCGCACTCATTGTAGAAGGTGTGGACTTGCATCCATCCGTTAGTCGATGGTGAGGACACTTCCGCAATAGTTCATGGAACCTGTCCCATGCCTCCGCCAAAGTTCTCCCCACCGACCGAACATCTCGCACAAGTCAGGCAATCTTCGAAGGTGGAAAGAACTTGGTCAAACTTTGTACCAACTCGTTCCATGTAGTAATAATCGTGGCTGACTAGTTAGCTAATGCTTGGCTTCATCCCCGAAAGGAGAGTGGGAATAATCGCAATCTTAGGCTTCTCTGACCCCGTCAGATTGGAGAGACGCAAACTTCGAGGAAGAATAAATGCATGTTCGGGTTCTCATGGGTAGTCCATGAACAATATGTTCGGCGATTTTGTACCGTTGACTCGACTTCAATTCAAAATTGTTTGCTTGAATTGGCGGCTGCCTCGACGTTGTCCGAACAATCATTGAGGTGTAACGAACTCATCTAATAGCATGTATCATCCGTCAGCGAATGGCCTAGGGCGCTTGATTTCTAGTTCTGGCTTTGTGGTTCGCCGTTCCATGCCAAAATCTTGCTCCTTTTCGCTTTCCATGACTATTGAGTTCTACTCTCGCTCGTTTCTCTCGTTTCGCGCAACTGTGCGTATCTTTCTCGCCCGGATCACACAAGTGTTGATTAATTCGGCTTCATTGCCGCATGTACTCACTAAAATCTCGATCGCAATAACACACCAACTAACAAAACCCCACTACCGCGACTTGAAAAAAAAATAACAAAAGTAAAGAAAATTCAATATTATCTATGTGCTCACTCTCTATATCAATTTAAACCGATCTTCGCGAATCGCCAAAAACTTGACAGCCGAAAACGCGGTATAAATGAATGCCTGGCGCGCGCGCACGCGTAGCCCCAAGTAATATAGTGTACTTAACGCATGATATCGATCCACGTGGAAAGGCAAATTGACTACGTAGATTCTCGTCGCATAACATTCGAAGAACGATTTTAAAAGCGGAGTTCAATTATGTAAAACTAACTTAACTGGGTTGATTTAATTAAAGTGTTTAAAGCCTAGGTTATATCTCCCTTGTCACGCTCAATGGACGTTTTTCTAAAGAGATTGTTATTCAATACATTTATAATCCGCCTACAGAGGTGATCTCGCTCTACGAGATATCCTCTCTCTCGAGGTATATCCCCATTTCGCAAATAGAATCGAGTATATCTCTATCTCGACTGCATCCCGAAATGCTTAAATGTTCTACCCTAGATACCGGCCAGTCCGGACATTCTTATCGACCGAATCACCGGCTACTCTACCTGCATCCCGAATACCCTCATCTCGACCTGATCTTCGAATACAAGGCGCACGCCGGGCCAACATTATCATATAATTTAAATACGTGTATAGAGAGATTCGACAATTTATAAACAATTGAATAACATAAAAGATCAATCCTTAATCCATATCGTATGACGTGGTTTGACGTAACCCTAGAAAAAGATCTGTAACATAACGGAAGAAAAGATGAAAACTGCGACAATGAAAACATTGTTCTAAAATCCCGAAATATACGAAAAGTCGTGCCAAGTATAATTCCCGAGCACTTCCTCGAAGTCAAGCAGCCACTCGCTCAAACCCGTGGCCTCCGCTCAGGTGCCTCCGATCTCTCCGATTTCAACCCTAATGTGCTTTTAATGATGAGAGCGATTCGTGGCCGACGCCGCTGAGCCGCGGGTGACGTCAGCGACGCGGGTGATCGCCGCGCGACGCGGGCGGTGTCGCTGACGTGGGACGCCGCGACGCATGATATCGCGACGCGGGACGCCGCGATGCGACGTACACTTCATCGCTTTGTTCCCATTTGCTCCAAGATCTGCTTCTCGTTGCTGCTCTTTTCACCCCAATGCTCCTACATTCACAAAAGACATCAATTCAGTATTCTAGTCGCAAAAACTATAAAATTACTCTAAAATAAACAAGAAAATGTATACTGACACGAGCATAATATGAGTGTTTTAGGCACTCATCAAGAAGCGCATCGGCCGACATTACCGCCAGAAGCATCGCCCGGTGTCCACGAGGTATTTCGCGTCCCCATGCTCCGTAAGTATACCCAGATCTAGTTCACGGGCTGGGACGTGGTGATATCAGTTGACAATCGACGGGACCTTCGGTGAGGGACCGCATGTATTTTGATAGTTATGGATCAGTGTTTTGCGCTTGAAAACCACGGGTAAGCAAATGGCGCGCTACAAGAGCACTACGGAGTGGAGGAGTCAACGGGAGCGCGATGACACGAGCAAGGGCCACATCCCTTCTTGTTTAGGAATGAAGGTACGTGGTTTAGTCGTTTAAGATTTAAATGACTATTTACATGCATGGTAAGCGCACGCTGTATACATGTGAGTGATGTGGATCGGTCCCGACTTGGGGTGACCCAAATTCCTTTAAGTGAGGGAGAATGTAAGACCCGAAATTCCAATTTCTGGAAAAAGGGTAAAATCATAATTGCGGGTACAAAAATTGTAATTTCGGTTAAAAATCCAAAATTTATTCTCCTGATCTCGATGATCTAAACGGATTACGCTTGAATCGCTCTCGAAATCTAGTTACCATGTAAAATTTCGTAGAATTCGAGATGCTCGTAGTTGGCACGCCGGGCATCGCTGATGCCGTAAATGATTCGGCGCGACGGAAGTCACATATAACACGACTACGTTCCATAAGTGGCATGAGTAGAGAAATGATGAAAATGGACGGCCGAGATAGCGCCGAAAGGTCAAAACCTGAAAGCATGACATAAAATGTCATTTTTGGAAAGTTTAATGAAGTGAATGAGGACAAAAGGCAAATAGTGCCTTCTTCCTCTTCAAAAGGGAGGACCAAAACTTGAAATCAAAAGGAGGGATGCGAGGGGCCATGGCTGGTGCGCTTGTTTTTAGAGAGAGAGAACTCTCTCTGTAGACCGTGGGAGATCCGACCGTCTACAATGTCGGACAAGAAGGAAGTCAGTTTATGCGAGAGGGCTTCGCGTGGTACCGATTTTGGCGAGTTTAGACAACTCCTCGGGAGGTAGGGTTTCTCTCCCTACTTCTGGGTTTTATTCTTCATTTAAGTACTTTGTGAATGTTTGAGTCGAATGAGGCCGCAGGGGTTGCTTCGATCGGTCCCAAATTCGAACCGTTTGTCAGAAATTTGAACCCAAAATGGGTAGGCCGTGACAAAGTGTGCACTGTAGTTTGTTTGGGTTGTTAATTGTGTAATTTGTGAAATAAATCATGTATTGGTTTGTTTGAGGCCGGAAATGGCCGTGAAATTTGGGTTCACAAAGTGAACCGACGATGGGTGATTTTTCGAGAATAGTAACCGAGGGTTTCACTATTCCCGAGAATGGTGTTCACAAAATAAATCTTGTGAATTAATGTGTTTGGTCAAGTAATTCAAGTAGAATTGCTCGCGGGGTTTGATCATTAAACATGTGGAGTTAATTCTTGATGTGATGAAATGCGAAATTACATAAATACGATTGTGTGATTTAATTTTTGATGCTAATATATGCATGTTTATATATTTGCATGTGTTATAGACTGTAATGGAATTGGCATCATGCATTTCATATGCACTGGGACACCCTAGGACGATAGGAGTGAGTGCATGAGATGAGTCTAGAGAAAATGGTTTCGGAGGGTTGTCTAAAAATGATAATTATCAGAGGGTAGTCCATGCCAAAAAAGTATCAATCAATGTGGAGACTAACGCAATTGATATACATCGGAGGGTAGTCCATAAATAATATCAATCGTCTGAGACTTAGCCTGTCTGATATATATATATATATATATATATATATATATACATCTGGAGGGTCGTCCACAAATAAACATAATAATTCTCATACGTAGGTTTAGCGAGCGCAGAGTCGGGTGATGACTCTGGGTACGAAGGTCGGGCTTGGACATTCAAGTAGGATCATGCATTTGCTTGAATGTGTGTTTACTTTGGAGCATTGCATATGCACTTAGGTGGAGAGTAGCCCACTTAGGGTGATTCCACTACTGAGCATTAGCTCACCCTATCGAGGGATACTATTTTACAGGTACAGGGAGCGTGCGAGGAGACGGCTCGTCCTAGAGACTGAGTTTTAGAAGAGAGCCGAAATGTGGCTTTGATGGTTCTACATGTATTAGAATTGTTTTAATTTTAATATATGTTGTATAAGAGAAAACACCAACTTCCTGAAACTATTGGATATACTGGATATATATATATTGATGAAGAGTGTTGTATCAAACACCCAAGCCATCGTTGCGACTCGCGATATCACGTCAGGGACAAAAATATATACGGTAGCCAGAGATTAGTATGTATTCCCCGCACAGCCGGCACTCCGCCTGATTGCCAGGAAAAATGCCGGCTACCCGACATTCATGAGTATTCCGCGGGTTGACGGGTAGCCAACGGACCCCCGGGTTTTGGGGCGTCACAAATAAAATGAAAATAAAAAAAAATGAAAAAAGAAAAAGTCTTACCCACAATAACACTTTATGTGATGCCCCAAATCCCGAGGTGTCTTGTTGACCACCGTCAACCTGCGGAATGCCTATGTCTCATATTATGAGACCTATACATGAGTAAAAATGGTCATTTGGGCCCATACATCAATACTCATAAAAATACATCAACTATATAACAATAGTCCAAGAGTTATTACATTACTCTTAACCAAAACATATATCAAAATTTAGAGTTTGAATACATGTTATACAAAAATGAATACCAAAGCCTACAATCCGGCTTCTTTCTAAAACGGGCTTTAAATAGCTGCCGTCTCCTCCCGTACCTCCATGCACTAAATAATGATCTCGACCGCGAGCAAAGGCCCAGTGATAATTTCCTACATGGGTTACTCCTCACCTGTCACACACGTTACGACAACCAATCACACTCAAGCAAATACATGATCCTACTTGAATGTCTACATGCCCAATCCCATGTTCCCGAGTCCTCACTGACTCCCTCACACATGCCTAAGCCAAATGTGAGCAAAAATACGTTTTCAAAACAAAAGCTTTTGTTCTTGAAACACCCCTACCAGTTTCGGAATATATCGATTACCCTCCGAGTCGACCACTGGATAATTTTTCCGAACATTCATGGATCCGCCTCCGAGATGAACTGTTGGACCACTCTCAATTCTTCGAAAAATCTTCCTTGAAATTCCTTTCACAACCATTTTCACTTTTCTTTCATTTTCGTGTCATGCACTCACACCTATCGCTCTGGTGGTGCCCCAAGGCATAATGCATCATGCCAATTCCAAACAATTCATACTAATATATTTACATGCATATATTAACAAAATTAACTCACATAAATCATGTTATTCAATTCACAATCAATAACACTAAAATTAGCTCACATGGGCTAATTAACAAATCAAGCAATTCATTTTGAATCACCCAAACCACACAACATATCACGTGAACAGTGAAACCCTAGGCTCGACACTGTTCACGACCACACAATAGGGATTTTCTTCACTCGGTTCAAAGATTTTGAGACCGATAACACGGCCATCCAGCCTCAACAACTCTCATCTATTAAAATGACTCTAGCCAAAGAATAAAACTAAGTAGAAAAATCCCTACCTCGAGTCAGTTTAACCCACTAAATCGTCCACACGTAGCTGCCGTAGAACAACTTTGCTTCTTGGCTCAAAGAGAACCTGTAAGACCCGAGAAATTCTAATTTCTAGAAAAAGGGCAAAATCGTAATTTTGGTTACGAAATTGAAATTTGATTAAAAATCCGAAATTTATTCTCTAGATCTCGGATGACAAAACGGATTTCACCGTTGGAATCGTCTCTAAAATCTAGCTAAGAATGCAAAATTTTGTAATATTCCGAGACAATCGGAGTTGGCACTTTTTCGAGGCATCGCGTTTTCGTGCCGTAAATGATTTTCGATGCCAAGAGCCACATATAACAGCACTCACGTAATTATGCTTGTGATGAAAGTAGAGAAATGATGGAAATGGACGACCGAGATAGTGCCGAATATCAAAACTGGAGAAAGAAGAGAATTAATTAATTAAATTAAGTTAAGCCACAAAGAGACAAAATAGCAAATAGGAGTGTCTTCTCCAAATGCTAAAAGGAACCAAAACGGAAAATGGGGGAGAGATTGTGTTTAGCCGCGTTCGAGAGAATTTAGAGAGAGAGAGCACTTCTAGAAAACGTGGCGATCCGACCGCCTACTGGACAAGAAGGAGAACCGCCCAGCGGGAAAGGGTCATAAGGTATCGAATTTAGGGAGTTTCCTCAAACTCCGAGAGGTAGGGGTTTTTCCCTACTTAAGTTTTATTCCCATTTTAAGTATTTTACGAATGTTTTCGAGTCAATTATCGCGAGGTTGCTTCTGATCGGGTCCCAAAACTGGGACCGAATTGTTGTAAAATTTTGGGATTTTTTCGTACCATCCGTGACAAATTTTAAAATTTAGTGGAGTCACGGCTGTTTGGGTTGATTTGGTGTACATTCATGTGTAAATCATGTGGTCGGGTTTGATCGAGGCTCCGAATGTCTGGAAAAACCCGCGAGTTCACAAAGTGAACCGATGAATGATGGTTTCAACCTGTAAAACCTAGGTTTTTAATTGCTTCGGGAATAGTGACATGAAAATATATTTTTGTGTGAATATGTGTTTTGGTCGAGTAATTCAAGTAAATTGCTCTTGTTTGATCATTAGCCAAAGTGAGCTAATTTTGATGTGATGAAATGTATAATTACATAACATGATTGTGTGATTTGAATTATGCGAGTATATTCATGTTTATATATTTGCATGTGATTAGACTCGTATTGAACTGCATACATGCATTCCATATTACGAACAATTCCTGACCAGGGAGTGAGTGCAGCGATGAGTCTAGAGAAAACGGTTCGAGGGTTGTCTAAAAATATTAATTATCGAGGGTAGTCCAAATTAAAATATCAATCGCTCTGAGCGCCCAATCTGATATTCACTCCGGTGGGAAGTCCACTGAACAAATAATATATCAATCGCCGGAGCGCCCAATTGATATATATACACATCGGAGGGTTGTCCACAAACAAACAACATAATAATTTTCACGAGGCTTGAAGGAGTGTGATGGAGTCGGTGAGGACTCCTGGATCCGAGTTGGTCATGTAGACATCTGCCAGGATCATGCATTTGCTTGAATGTGTGTTTTCATTGGAACATTGCACTGCACTTAAGTGGTGAGTAGCCCACTTAGGGCGATTCTCCTACTGAGCATTAGCTCACCTCGTCGTGGGACCCCCTTTTACAAAAGTACGTGGAGCGTATGAGGAGACGGTTCGCCCTAGAGGTCGAAGTTCTAAGAAAGTTTTAATGTGGCTTTGGTGGTTTTGCTATACATGTATTAGAACCTTTAAGTTTAATATACGTATTGTTTAAGATTGAAAATATTGTAACTATAGGATATATAGTTGGATTCATAGTCAAGGAATATCGAGATTGCCATGGCCCAAGGTCGTATTGATATATATATATTGACTATATTGCACCGTTTGGGGGACAAAGATATGTGTTTTAGACAAGTTTTAGAGCCTGCAGAGCTCCCGCATACAAAGGAGACTCTGCCCGATTTTCATGAAAAATGTCGGTCACCCGACATTCACGAGTATTCCGCTGGTTGACGGGTAGTCAACGGACTTCGGGTTTTCGGGGGCGTCACGCCTGGGTGACGTAGCCAGATAATGAATAATTGTGGAGCTCTGGGTTCGGTATCCATCACCACTAGGTGGTTTGATGTGGAGTATAGATATATGGAAACCTATAGATTGAAGGGATTTGAGCTTAGGCTATCGAAAGGAACATCACCACTAGGTGTACCGGCTGTTCGGTTTAGGTATGAGATTACCTAGGAAATCACGCATAAACTAGGACACTACATGCACTTGTGTTGATGTGTTTTGTGTGATTTGGGTGAATTATCGTGGTGTTTGGTGTGCATGACATGTTTCATGTGTTGAGATTTTAAGTGTGCTTGGTAGATTAGCACATGGATGAGTTAGAAATATTTTAAAAATATTGAGCTGTACATGGTACAAAATCGAACAAATGAGAAAGAATAAATTTTATAAATTTATTTGGCCTATAGGTGATGAAAATAATTTTCTAAGTTGAAGAAAATCAGAGAAAATAAATTTTTATAAATTTATCGATGAGGAATTGAAGAAAATAATTTTCTAAGGTTTTATCCGTGTAAACCGGGCTAGAAAGTGAAGAAAATAAATTTTTGTAAATTTATTTGAGTGTTAAAGAAAATGAAAAGAAAAAAAAAAAAAAAAAAATATATATATATATATATATATATATATATATATATATATATATATATATATATATATATATATATATATATATATATATATATATATATATATATATATATATATATATATATAAATATTTTTTTTCTTAATTTTTCCAAAGAGGCCGGAAATAAGGGAAAATGAATAATGAATAATGAATAATGAAAAAAAAAAAAAAATTTGGTGCAGAACCGTTTTTGGGCTACTGCCCAAATGATATTGTGAGAAAATATTTGTATTGCAACTTAGGTGTGCAATAGGCTGGAAAAATTGTATTGCAGTGAAAGGATGAGAGTGTATTGCAAGAGACCTGGCTGGGGTAGGATTGTATTGCAATACAGTTTACTAAACTGTATTGCAATAGGAAGGCTGCAGGAGGCAAGCCTGTATCACAATACAAACGGATCAGAGGGCTGCCTACTGGGACAGAGTGTGTCGCAATACACTCTGGTGTATTGTGACGTGGGAGCAAGGAAGGGCAGTCAGATGCCAGAATACAACGCTGCGTCACACCTGCCGGGCGCCCGCGATACCGACGCCGGGCGCTGGGGCAGTGGCGCAGCGCTGGCTACGCGCAGTGGCGCCGCCGCGGGTTACACACGGCAGCCTCTGAGTCAGCGATACGGCCTGGCCTCGCCACGACACGGCCAGGCCAGCCACGATACGACTAGGCCTGAGCGCCCGGCGTGCCTGCGCTAGCCGGGCCGCTTTGGTGCTCAGACCCGGGCCGCTTTTCAACCTAGTTTTTCGACTCGGTATTGTTTCGAAGCCACCGTTGACTCTGGCTCATGAACACTGCTCATGAACATCAGATGTCACAAAATTTTTTGAAATTTTTTTTTAAATTAAATAAAAATAAGCAAAAATCAAAGAACATTTGACAAAATTTTGGAAAAATAAAATTTTCAAAATTTAATTTTTGTTGATCAAAATGATTTAAATTATGGATAAATTGTCCTACATTGCTTCATAAATGCAGGGACTTGATATATACACTGGTTTTGTGTATGATTAGTGTCTCGGGGCTGTGTTTATGCCTTAGATACCTGGGATTATATCGACCGTTATGTTGATTGTGTAGATGGCTGGGGTAGAGGGCGAGGACGCCGAGGTCGCCCACGAGGCGCCGGGTCGCACCTCACCGACTCACCAGCCGCCTCGTATCACCGCCAGGCCTTGTCGAGGTCAGAGGTGTCGCGCCGTCGCTATCGCACAGGCTAGCATAGCAAGTAGTCAGGGAGGTCCTAGTAACCTCCAGAGATTTAGAGCGCACCACCCTCCCACATTCACGGGGAGAGACCCCGATGGTGGCGCACTACTGGTTTATGCGTGACCAAAACGCATCGGAGGTTACGGAGATTCACCCGATACAACCAGATCGTGCTAGTCGACTGCCTGCAGGGCGAGGCCCGGTATGGTGGAGACGGGTTGGGGACTTCTAGAGACTTAGAGGTTATGACATGGGCGAGTTTCGTGAGTCGTCATGGGTGCGGCTTTCCAGATCGCTAGGGTACATGCGAAGGCTCGGGAGTTCCTAGAGCTGAAGGTGGGGTGATGATTTGTGATGGACTATGTGGCTACATCTACAAGAGTTAGCCCGATTTGTCGATGATTATGTGGCCACCGACCGGCCAAGGTGAGAGATTCGAATGGACTCAAGTTGTCCATTCGGCTGTGATTGTAGGACTTCGGGCCAGTGGGATATGGATTCCATGGTTGGGACAGCCCTGACCATAGAAAGAGAGATAGAGATGCCTTGAGCACTCCTGACGCGAGTGTTGGCAAGAGGAAGGATGTCGCCTTCCTCCGGGGCCAGAAGAGGCAGAGCCCTCTAGTTCACGAGGATCTTAGAGCTCACGCCATCCCAAGTTAGGGGATGTATGAGAGTTACCGGTCAGGTAGACATATGAGAGCTAGTTTCTGGTCAGCAGACAGATGAGAGCTGGGTTAAACAAAGGACGTATGGTGTGCTACCATCACAAGCACTGACACATGAGATGGGATTGCCCCCAAAGACAAGGATCCCGGTGGATTGGACATCACAAATCCCGGGCCAAGAGCGTGACGTGAGAGGATACAAAGATATCCTCCACTGCACAGCCGTAGAGGCCAATTTCGCGCCTGTGGAGCCACACCCGGCACCTCACATTCACAGTGTACCCGAGAGCGCAGCATGGGTAGAGGCAGAGGACGAGGCCCACAGCAGGGACATCAGGGTCCAGGCGGTCTATGTCGTCACACCAGCCGAGCCGGCCAGACGCCCAGCTTATACAGGTACGTTTGCTATCTTGCCTATGAGCAAGAGTGTTATTTGACTCGGGTGCATCGCATTCATTCATCACACTACTAGATCGGAAGTCATTTAGGAGGTTGAGACCTTATAGAGCCTTTGTATGTGAGTTCCCTAGGGATTGTGTGGCTAGAATAGGATGATATAGTCGAGGTCATGAAATGGAGATCTCGGGGACTCTACCTGGCGTGGACCCGAGGATCACGGACATGGCAGAGTTCGATGTCATCCCTGGGATGGATCGGGTCGATGCCATGTGGTCGTTATCGATTGTGAGCTGTGAGGCCATCGCCACACGCAGGATCTGCACTGGTGGTGTTTCAAAGAGACAAGATGACATTTTGCCCCGCATAATATATATGAGTCCAAAGTCAGGACAAGCACGGTCAAGCAATGAGCTCACCCTGTGAGGATCTATGGCAGACCGGACTTAGATCTACCCCGAGCAAGGTGCTTATATGCGGATGTTTTTCCGCATGAGCTAACCGGACTACCCCACTTCGGGGATGTAGACTTCGTGATCGAAAGCTACACCCTCGGGTACTTCACTCCATCTCTATGACTCCGCATAGAGCGCTTCGCTTGAGTCATAGGAACTCAGAGTCCAAGCATGTGAGCTTACTGGACAGTTGGTTCATTAGGACCGAGCACTTTACCATGGGGCGCTCCTATTCTGTTTGCGAAAAAAAAGGACAAGACCCTTTGACTGTGCATTGATTACTGACAGTTGAACAAGGTTACGATCAAGAATCGGTACCCATTACCGAGGATTGACGACGGTTTGATCACTGAGAGGAGAGCGCGAAACCACTCCAAGATGTACCTTTCGCACCTGCTACTATCGCCTGGCGTTGTGATACAGATATCCCTAAGACAACGTTTAGACGCTAAGTATGGGCACTCTTTGAGCATTTATGATGCCTTTGATTGACGAATGCGCCAGCGGTATTCATGGATCTCATGCATAAGATATTCCAACCCTAGGATCACCACGTAGTTTTCGCGGGCGACATTCGACTACTCCCGGCCGAGTGGGAGCATGAGATCACTTGAGGATCGCTTTACGCTTGTTGAGAGACCATCACCGTACGCCAAGTTCGAAGTGCGAGTTCAAGCTTATCAGGTGAGATTTCTCGAGACACGTGGTATCGCATCGGAGTTTCCAATCAACCCAAAGAAGGCCGAGGCAAGTGATGAGTCAGAGGCTGAAGTCGCCTTCGAGATAATGTAGTTTAGGATCAGCCGGGTATTACAGAGATTCATTGAGGATTTCTCCGTGATAGCAAAGACATATGACTAGGGTTGACCCTAAGAAGGCCTGCTTTGATCGGGATGACCATGAGGAGACATTCCAAGAGTTGAAGAGAGACTTACTTCACTCTCCCATCTTGATAGTCCCGGGTCAGGGACAGGGTACACAAGTGTATCGCGATGCCTCGAGGGCCTGGATTGGGATGTGTTTTGGATAGTCCCAGAGGGTAGTAGCCATGGTCTCTCGGGGTCGCTGAAGAATCACGAAAGGCACTACTCCCACACACGACATGGAGGGCGGTCGTGGTCTTCGCTTGAAGACGGCTTCACTACTTATACTGGGCGAGGAGTTCGGGAGGTGTACCTGCACTACAAAAGTCCTAAGTATATTTTCACGCCAAATGGACCTCAATATGAGGCAACGCATGGATGGAGTTTCTAGAGGATTATGACTTCACTTTGCATTACCATCCCGGTAAGGCAAATGTGGTGGCTGATGCACTACCTAAGTCACGAAGGCCAAGCAAGATAGCTTCTGGGAGCGGCGATGCTCGAGACTCCGCGGGACAGCTCGCCATAGTACGGTGCACTCAAGGCATGTTAGGTTTAGTGGCTAACTGCCTCGTTGAGTTGCAGTGATTGAGTCCCGCAGGACGCAGAGATAGTGTCCATTAGTGGACCGAGCACACACAGTACGGTGACGAGGGCCTGACCGCTCACGTAGCATGGTAGTCTTCGACATAGGGACTGCAAAGTGGTTCCCGCTGACCGATATGAGAGAGGAGATCCTCCGGGAGTTTCACCGTCTCAATTTGCTTGCATCCAGTGGCACGTAAGATGTACCAGATCTTCGCCCAGCACTATCGGCGTGGACGAAGACACGTAGGGACTCACGACGATGTTTCACGCGCCGCCAGGTTGGCGTCGAGCACCGTGGCCAAAGGTGGCGTTACCCGGGCCATTGGAGGTGGTCGAGTGGAAGGGAGGCACGCCACGATGGACTTTGTGACCCACTTGCCACGCGCGACGCCAGCCAGGCTACGACGCGGTATGGGTGATAGTGGACCGACTCATGAAGTCGGCACATTTTCTAGCCGTGAGATAGTTCGGCTACATGGAGTACCAGTAACCATAGTGTCTGGAGCAGGACCCGAGGTTTACGCACACTTTCGGAAGAGCTCTAAAAGGCTACGGGCACACCTACCGACGACATGAGTACAACGCTCCACCCTCGTATCGACGGTCAATCCGAGAGGACTATATTGCGGATGAGGACATGCTACGAAGCACGCGCCCCGATCATAAGGGCAGTCGGGAGGAGCATTTGCCCTTAGTGGAATCTCGCCTACAACAACAAGCAATGTGCGAGTATGCCGCATGGCACCGCATGGCACCGTACAGAGGCCATGCAGGTCACCGCTATGTTGAACCGAAAGGGAGTATTCCATCATCAGTCCCGACTGACAGACACCTCCAAGAAGGGAGCTTGATATTTACGCAGTCTCTCACTACCGTAGCCGCGTAAGAGCCATGCATGTGCGACGACCCTTAGAGTTCGAGGCTCAGGATCACGCTCTCAAGGTGATGCCTAAGAGGGAGGGCCTGCCCTAAGAAGCCGTGGGAAGCTATCGCGAGGTTCATTGGACCTTCGAGATACTCAGAGAGGGTAGGCACCGTTATGCACTACTGGCGTTACCGCCAAGATGTCAGCGTCCACGAGGTGTTTCACGCTCCATGCTCCGAAATATACTCCGCATCCAAATTTCATGTGGTGGATCAGACGCATTGAGGTCGACACGGATGGGACCTTCGAGGAGGGACCAGTGTGCATTGTTGATAGCCGTGATCGGGTCTTGCGACGCAAGACCGTGAGGCTAGTGAGGGTGCTATGGCGGCACTATGGAGTGGAGGAGTCTACGTGGGAGCGCGAGGACACGATGCGGGCCACCTATCCCTTCTTGTTTAGGGATGAAGGTAAGTGGTTTAGTCGTTAACAATTAAATGACTGTCTACATGCATGATAGAGTGCATGTTGCATATGCATGTGAGTGATTGTGATTGTCCGTAATTTCGATGAAATTCCTTTAAGGAGTGAGAACGTAAAGACTCCGAGAAATTTCAATTTCTGGAAAAATGGCAAAATCGTAATTTTGGTTACGAAATTGTAATTTCGATTAAAAATCCGAAATTTATTCTCTAGATATCGGATGACGAAACAGATTTCATCGTTGGAATCGTCTCGAAAAATCTAGTTAGCATGTAAAATTTTGTAATATTCCGAGACAGTCGGAGTTGGCACATTTTTTCGAGGCATCGCTTCGTGTCAGAAACGATTTTCGATGTGAAGAAAGTCACATATAACAAGTACTCATGTACCATAAGTGGTATGAGTAGAGAAATGATGGAAATGGACGGCCGAGATAGTGCCGAATATCAAAACTGAAGAAAGAAGAGAATTAATTAATTAAATTAAGTTAAGCCACAAAGAGACAAAATAGCAAATAGAGTGTCTTCTCCAAATGCTAAAAGGAACCAAAAACGTGAAAACAGGGGAGAGATTGACAGTGAGCTGCGTTTTGAGAGAATTTTAGAGAAAGAGAGCACTTCTCTCTAGAAATATGAGCGATCCGACAGTCTGCAGTCTTCGGGACAAGAAGGAGAACTGCTCTACGCGGAGAGGGTTTCGCGTGGGTACCGAATTTAGGGAGTTTCCCAAACTCCGGAGGTGTGGGGTTTCTCCTTACTTGAGTTTTATTCCCATTTTAAGTATTTTACGAATGTTTGAGTTGAATTGAGGTCAGTGAGGGGTTCATCGCCCCAAAACTCGGGATCAATTATTAGAAATTCTTTGGGATTTTTCGTACTATCCGTGATGCCCGTAAAATCTAGTGGAGTCAATGGTCGCTTGGGTTGATTTAAGTGTACATTCATGTGTAAATCATGTGTTGGTTTGATTGAGGCCAGAAATGGCCGTGAAACCCGGGTTCACAAAGTGAACCGATGAATGGATGTGTGTTTGAACCGTAAAACCTAGGTTTTTACTGTTCCTGGGAATAGTGACACGAAAATATATTTTTGTGTAAATATGTGTTTTGGTCGAGTAATTCAAGTAAATTGCTCGTGTTTGATCATTAGCCCAAGTGAGCTAATTTTGATGTGATGAAATGTATAATTACATAACATGATTGTGTGATTTGAATTATGCGAGTATATTCATGTTTATATATTTGCATGTGATTAGACTGTATTGGAACTGGCATACATGCATTCCATATGCACCGAACACCCTAGGGCTATAGGAGGAGTGCATGAGACGCAGTCTAGAGAAAACTGGCTCTGAGGGTCAGTTTCCAAAAATACACTATCTGAGGTGTCCAAATTAAAAATATCAATCGGTCAGAGCTACCTAATCGATATTCACATCTGGAAAGCAGAGTCCATTGGGGTAAACAAATAATATATCAATCATTTGAGCGGCCCAATTGATATATATATACACATCTATAGTCATTCACAAACAAACAACATAATAATTTTCATACGAGGCTTAGGCGAGTGATGGAGAGGTGAGGACTCCTGGATCCGAGTTTCGTCATGTAGACATTCAAGTAAGATCGCGCATTTGCTTGAATGTGTGTTTTCATTGGAACATTGCACCGCACTTAGTAGTGAGTAGCCCACTTAGGGCTTATCTCCATCGTAGCATTAGCTCACCTCAGCCGTGGGACCCCTTTGCAGTACAGGGAGCTGCGGCGAGACGGTGCCTCGGCCCTAGAGGTCATCAAGAAAGCCAATGTGGCTTCGTGGTTTTACATGTATTAGAACTTTAAGTTTAATATATGTATTGTTTAAGAGTGAAAATATTGTAACTCTTGTAACAATAGGCTATATGCTGGATTCAGTTGGTATGAATATCGATATTGCTTATGGCCCAAGTGGGTCAGATTGATATATATACTGACTATATTGCACTTTTCGGGGACAGATATGCAGTGTTTGTGACAAGTTTTGTATTTGGGTAGAGCTCCCTGCATAAAAGAGACTCGCCGATTGCGGAAAATGTCGGGTCACCCGACATTCACGAGTATTCGCTGGTTGATCTGTAGTCAACTGACCCCGGTTTTAGCGCCACAGAACCGGTCCGAAAGCCGAAATCTGTAGAGAAGTCACTCTTTCTCTCTAAAATTGGTTCTCCACACCTACCGCACGCTTCCAAAGCAAAAATTGAGAAGAAGATGTCTTTTGTCCTATTTATTTAATCTTTTCACTTAATTCCCATTTTGTCTCTTCATTTAACTATTTGACTTAAAGGGCCTTTTTGACACTTGACTTAATCTAAGACATTCACCGCCATCCTCTCACTAATCATGCAACATGTGTCATATGGTTACATGTAGTAGGTGACTTTTTTCACATCACATGTCTTTCACAAACTGTCATACGACACCTGACACCTGATGCCTTGAAAAACGTGAAATTCCGACTGTCTCGAAATTCTACGAAATTCGACGTGGTAGCTAGATTTCACGAGACAATTCCAAACGGTGAAGTCCGTTTCATCATCCGAGATCTAGAAAATTTTCGGATTTTGACCAAAATTACCATTTTACCATTTTTCAGAAAATTAGAATTTTCTCGAGTTTTACACTTTAAGTTTTAGGAAATTCAGTACTTATTCTCATCACATCTAACAACTATCATAGTCTCTTAATCGTCAATAATCTTCAAAGAGACTTGCATCATTCTCCACCTGAGCTCACCGAATCAGAAAAGTCTCTTATCGACAAGTTCTAAATATTCTTTGCTATAAAAATCTAAAGGTATGTTTACCTTATAATCAATATTTGAATTATTGATTTGTTGTTTTTAATTTGTTCTTTTTCTTTTTTCTCTTGCATACATAGGAGAAGGCTGAGATTCATGGGCAACCATGCGTAAGGGTTCATTGCTTATGATTGAAGTAGAGATGTGTGGAAAAAAATTTTGAGACAAGGACCTAGATATGTCAAAGGACATGCTTTTGGCTTCGCACTGCTTGATTTTCTAAATCTCACTCATCACCGCTACACGATGTGGAGTCAGAGATCAAACTTGTTGAGAATAAATTACTTGCGAAGACTCAACAACAACTATTTAAGACTCAATGAGATTGAATTTACCAATTTGAGGCCAAGATCTGAAACGCAAACAACTTATGTTCTTATGATTGATGTTCATTACTATTTTTTTTTTGTCTATACTAATGTAATTGTTTTTTAATAGGTAGTTTGTTAAACGAATACTTCATGTTTTTATGTAATTATTGGTATAGATTTTGTACTCTAATATTTACATGTTAGGATTTGAAACGAAATGATGCGATATGTATTTTCATTTTTGTAAGCAAGTTTTATAATTGAAATTTCATTATAATTAATAAATGTTTTCTTATTTAATTTAGGACAAATAATAAGAAATTAATTTGTTAAATTATAAATATAGCAACGAATGAATTTGCAATCATTAATAATATATGAAATTATTTTATAAATAAAATATTTAAGAAAAATAATAAAATATTTAATTAATAATAATAATATATTTAATAAAAATTAGTAAAATATTTTAATAAAAAATTCATAAAATATTTAATAAAATAATAAAATATTTTATAAAATATTTATTTTATATATAAAATATTTAAGAAAATCTATCTGACAAAATATATATTGAAAAAAACTTTTGGTGATAAAATTAATTTATTACAAATTTGTTACCATTAAGTATTGGTGACAATATTTCCCTTTTTTAATGATAAAATTTCTTATTTTTAGCAACAAAATATTTTGTTGACAAAAACCTTCAGTTACAATATTTTTATTTAATCGGAAAAAATATTAGGCGATGAAATAGGACTTTTGTCAGGAAACTTTTAGCGACGAGGTTAAGGTGACGAATACAACACGAAAATAATTTCATAAGGAAACATTTTTGCAGACGAACTCTAAAGTATTTGTGACAAAATATTTTATCACCGAAAGCCTATTTTCTTGTAGTGAGCCAGCCTGCCGTATTAAAACCATACAAGAACTAACCAGATGAGAGAGTTTTAAATCCCAATTAGGATCCCGAGTCCCCCATCCGACCATCCTATTGCATACTGAAGCCTCACGCTGATAATATGTATCATATTTATCCACACCTGATCTCTCCCAAGATTCAGTCTTGGAGCACGCCTCAAAACATAAATCCCAATAGCTTTTATAATTAGTCCTCGATACTAAGTAGATATTATCACCAAAATTACGAGATTATATTTCTTATAATCAAGGAGAAATTCGAGTATAAAGGGAAGACTCCCCATGAGGGAAAGGTATGCAACTCCAACTGTGTTAACTCCCTTATTTCTCTTATCCACATTTTTTCTTACTTAATCATCGGAGAGGCAGCTGACACACCGTCGTTGACCCTCATGGTGTTTACATCACACAAGGCAGATGAACCGTAGGTCGACCGATGAATAGTGATAGGGGAGAAAATAAAAATATTGAAAATATAATTTTCCAAAAACTAGATGATATAACATACTAATATTTAGTGTATTAACAAAATAAGGATGGTAACTAACAGTGTTCGTTAGCTAAACCCTAGTCTTCCTTTTCTTTTAACTTTTTCTTTGCTAGCATCTTTTTTTTTAAGTAAGGAGGGTGATTTTTTTTGTCATTCTTGGCTTAAAATCACCTATTTACACCTCTTTTTCATCTTTTTTTTTTCAATAAAGTGGTTCTTCCATACAGATCTAGGTTTTTATATGTTTTTTCGCATATGATTGTCATTGTCTTTGTGCGTGTGTGGTTTTCGTCGTCTTGGTGCGGCGGGTGGTTATGTCGTCTCAGTACGACGGTTTGGTTTTTGTCGTCGTGGTGCGTCGTTTATTTGTGTTTGGACAATTCAAATGAACAAAATATATACGATCAGAGACAAATAATCAAATTAATGGTCATTAGTATGCATCAAAATTGGAGTCATAGGTATTTTAGTCACAATAGTAATATCAAATGTGTAGATTCAACTATCAAATGTATAGACTTTGAGTCGTTTCATTATGCTATTAACTTAGATGTTGTTTCATCTTTTGTGGTTTTTAGTGATTTTGATTTTATGTTTCTATCGATGTATTGCTAGTTGGAATCAATGAAATTATTTCTCTTAAAAAAAAAAAAAAACTAAATAAGGATGGTAGGATATATATTCTATATTTTAATATTTGTAGTCTTTTTTTTTTATCTATATTTATTATGTAGTACACCTTTGAAATTGTGGCATCTTCTTTTTTAAAAGTTAAATACTTTAGTTATAATGTAGTAAACTGTCCCCACTAGTACTCGAACTTGGGATCCCCCCTTCCTTATTTCTTGCCTTTTGAAACGTTGAACGCTCCACCATATGAGCTAGATATGATGGTCGGAAATTGCCGCATCTTAAGTAAGGGAGGGTAGAGTTTTTTATGCTATATAAGTATAAGTTCTATTAATCTTATTAATGCATTTTAAAACTGAGGGTTCCTTGAGTCCAAAGTACATAACATTTACAAGATTTAGTGTGAAATTAGTGGTCTCCAAAAATCCTGAGGCCTACTTCGAGATAAAGCCCGGCCCAAGCCCGAGCAGGCCAAGCTTGGCATGGGTTCATGGGCTTCATTTTAGGCCTAGCCCATGGGCCTACCACTAGCTATGCGTTATTTTTTAAAATACATAATGTAACTATTTTTTTGAAAGGACATATTGTAACTATTTATAATATACATTTTGTTAAAAGTTTATTATATATGTCATATAAAGGTGCAACTTAGTTGATATATTAAATTTTAAGTTAGAAAGAAAGGTTAAAAAATAGTTTTAATTCTTGGACTAATTAAGTCCACCCGTCCTGGGCTCATCAAGCTCGCCTAATACAAGGCCTGTGGGCTAGCTGTAGGCTTTAATAATATACAAAAATTAGCATGTTGATTAGTCAACAAACTTATTGGCCTGGTCTGAGTTAGGACGCGGGCCTCATCACTTTGGCCAGCCTGGTTCGATCCATTGGAGACCCTATAGTGAATCAATATAAATGGCATCATTACTGGGTATCAAAATCAATCTCCAACTTTATGGAGGTTTGTTTGGAGTAGTGCGTTTATCTAGAATCAAAATCCCATCTGTAAGGACCTTGATCGTCAAAACCTCTAGGTAGCAGCAGCACAATGTGAACTTGCAAAAAGGTGATCCGGTGACAGTGTGCCGGCCACCTTTCCTATGATTAAGTCAACAAAAGATGGAAAAGAAGAAGCAGAGAGTTCATCCAGTTGGAATTGTATTACCTCGTGGGAGATCTTCCTGATTTATAGGGCATGGTTTGCCAATCTTCCCTTAATTTTAGGAATAAAATCCTTCAATTTTAGGAATAAAATCTCTTAATTTTAGGGATAAAACTTCTTCCTCCCTATCAAGGATTAACCTTCCGAGAAAATGGGATTTGGAGGTTGGGAAATCCACTAATAAATATCTATTTTTTTCAAATTTTCCTCTTTTGTATGCTTATCCATAACGAACTTCCCATATGCGGTAGGATGGTCGGCTGGGGGACTTGAAACCCTAGACGTGCCGCCATGAAGCGAGTCTTTAACAAGACTCCCTAGCTTTCTTAGATGGGTTTTAAGACTTTCCCGTTTGGATAGTTCCTGCTTGGTGTTAATACGGTAGGTAAGCTTGGGCCGTTTCATGATGCGGGCCCTGGACCCATTGAGTAAGGTCTTAGGTTTTTATGATCATGGTACTTACAACGCTCCCTCTTTCCACGGCCAAAGTTTGTGTTTACGGAAAATAATGCTTTAAACCTCGAAAGTGTGGAAAGTTGAAAGGATTGGGAGAACTGATGCATATATTGAACGCGTCGGAAGGTGAAGCGCGTTTGGATGCTAAGCGCGGGGGAAGTGCACGTCTCCCAATATTGGGCAGCGCATGCTGGTTTGGCAACACATTTAATTTGCATGTTGATGTTTTGTCTTATATATAGGGGTTGGGATCCGAGTGTTATTTTCTTATGGCTACACAAAGTCCTTCACCTACAAAAAATTTGTTGTGCTTCTGCAAACTTTTCTATCTAAGGAATCCTCAGAGATCCTTTGATCACTTTCAACTTTCCGGTGCAATTTTTTTTTTTTAACTCATAACTCGTTTGTATGGCCTTCTCTGTGTTGTTTTTGTGGCTTTGTTTGATGAGTATTTTTAGGTTAGAAGGTTTTTGTTTCTTTTGAGGGTGCGTTCATCGTTCGCCGGTGGGGTTCCGGTATGAAGTTGTAGGCGGTTTCTGGGATACTCTTAGGTTTGGGGACATCTCATTAGGTCCTGTAAAGCTTCTGAGTCCGGGGTTCTTAGGTTTTGTTACTAGTGGGTTATCAAACCTCCAAAGGGGGATTTCTTTTGTCTTTCAAGGGTCTTATCGCCTTTACTGCTTAAAGGTCCACAAGCTGATCCCCTTTTCCTGTTTGTACGCATGTAGAATGGCGAGAGGTAAGGAAGAGACTTCTACCAATCAGACTGGTCGTAAGAGGGGGACCCCTCGGGAAATGTCTACCGCAAGCAGCTTGGTTGCTGCTATGTCTGTAGAGGAATTGAGGTCCTTCAGTCAAGTCCCTACCAACATTAGTTTAAAGTTGTCAGGCGACATGACTGCCTCAACCATAGGAGGGGCAGATAATGCCGTTTATTTCACCCAAGAACAGCCACGCGTAGGATCCCGCTTCCCATCCCGCCTTTAGCGGCTAGCCAGATTTCACTAAAGTAACCTTCAGACTCATACATCCGAACTTTATCCAGATTCTGATGGGTTGCAGTATGCTAAAATTTCTCTACCAATTGGATATTTCCTTGGTAGAGATTTGCTTTATTTACACTCCCTTAGCTATGGATTGGGGGCCACCTATTTGCGTCGGCCCATGTACTCGGTCGTAATTTGTAACTGGCTCTGACTCTAAGATTTGGCAGAAAGGAGTTGTTTTGGTTAGAGGTCTATGGTACGAGACGTCGGGTTCCCGAGGGCTTCCATTTAACTTGAACCGCCTCTCGCTCCTGTGTTTGTTTCAAATTTGGTAGAGCTCAGACTTCCGAGGTCGTATGTGTTTGATTCTACCCCTATTTTCCTGACTATCTATAGTCAGTACGCGAAAGCCTACTGGTTAGTTGGGTAGAGAAGGCCAGTCTGGATCGTATCAGGCTGCTATTCAAGATCATTAAAGGGGAGCACAATCACGAGCTCCTTTTTTTGGTGAAGAATTTGTAGGAGCAAGGTGACAACCCCTTTCCTTACACATAGTCCCCATTATCCCTCGACCGTTGCCAAAAGAGCTTGTTAAGGGTGAACATTTTGTTCTTGCTGACCTTCTAAAGTCAATCCCGGGTAGCTCTTCCTAAGCGAGGTCCACTCAAGAGCCTAAAACCGAGATCGCTCAAGGAGCCTTAAGGCTTTGTCCTACCGATTAGTCACCTTCACCGTACAGATCCAAGGTCATTTCCCAGCGGCGAATAAGAAGAAGCGAAAGAGAACGGGAAGAGGGGCGTGGACGCGGGTGAAGGCTGCCAATGTAGGATTAGAAGGCTTTATGGACTGGGTGGATTCAATTGCTAAGGAGCTGACAAAGGAGAGAGATGATGATATGTCCGGGGCCATTGGATTTACCAAGGTGATGCGTAAGATGGTCATGGTTTTCTAAGGGAAAAACTACCCCCAACTTTGAAGTACCAAGCGGCAAGTGCCCAAAACGGTTGGGTTTAAATGATGAGGTTTAGGGGAGGCCAATGGTAACTACTGTGGACTCTCAAGAGCGAGCCTTTGATGCCCTTCTGGCTTTAGAGGGCACCGCCAAGACAGCCTCCTAGGAGGCTTGTGCACCAGAGAGGGTGGGATTCCAATCAAACAGAGAAGTTCCTTTGCAGAGACATCATTCCGTTGTCGTTCGCTTTCCTGCAACAAATTCCCAACCCATCAGTTTCTCAAGCCATGGCAACCCGATAGGTTGCGTCGCCAAACCCGCTTAAAAAAAGTCCATTAAATATGGATCATCCTTCGTGGACGGTATGTTCCTTGTAGCGATTCAGTCTGAAGCCAATCAACCGCTGGAACCTCCTCTTCAATCTGTGAGGGATGTTCGCCAGCTTATACGCTAACTCTACCCCCACTAACCTTATTCCATTCCTTCCCCGACCATTCCATGTGTTCCATCGCCATGTCCAAAAAATGATGGATTATATTCGCAACCATGATTTTAATGAGACAGCGGAGCCGGTGGTTTTGCCCTGTCCCTCCAACCCGCTTCTGATTTTGTGAGGCTTATTTTCAACGATTTTCTTCCCAAGTCGTTGCACCCGCCACAGCGGCTTACTTTGCTTCTTGCACGCGAGTTTCAGATAAGCGCCCAGCGAATATCCGCCAGCGCCACGCCCCGCACTGGCAGAGGAGGCCAAAGTACTGAGGCTGAAGGTTTCGCCTAGTGGTCGAATCCGACTTCACTGTGGTCGAGATCGGGGCAACCAAAGAGGAAGTGCCTTCTACCCTAGGTCAGAGCAAACACCTTATTTTTTCAGCTGCGTGGAGGATGACTACTATAAAGGCCCTAGAGCTCACATCTTCTCTGCCCCGCATTAATGGATGTCATTTGTGGAGACCAATCCAGGTCCAGATGGCATGCTTCGACCTCGAATCTGCCTCCCAGCCTCTGTGCGAACCCTAAGTGCCCCTATCCCGCAGTCCACCTGGTTTTTGCAATCCGAGGTGCATCGTGAGCGGTGGTAGAGAAACCTAAGAAGAGGCTCCTTCCGCTCATCTTTGATGAAACATCTTAACTTCCTCCCTTTACTCTCCACTGAGCTCTCACGTTTGCCCAGGACAACCCTCCCATGGCAGCTGGTGTCACTCCACATATATATCTTCATGTAACCACTCAACGCCATTGGCGCGGTTTCGTGAATTCCACACAACTTGATACACTATCCAAACCTGACATCCCTCACTCGCTTCATCCCTCCCCGAGCTTGGATTAGGTAGTTACTTCAGGCATAATCGTTATAAGTTTTTGAAAGCTGTCCATCTGACTGCACTATGTCAGTGCCGCAGGTAAAAGCAACATTTAAAGCTACTGCCTTTAGGCTAGGAGTTTTTGACTATATTATTTGCAATGTTTTTCTAGTGTTTCCACCTATGGACTCTTGAAATGTCGTTAGTGCAGTCACCTTTATCTTGGTACAAAGCGTTGTGTCAGTAAGCTCAACCCAGACTTTGTTATAGTGGGGTGCCTTCCAAGAATTGAAAGAATATAATCGACTGTCATTCCAAGGATTGAAAGAAAATACATTAAAGAAAATTTTATTGAGGCAATACCTTTTAAAGAAAATTTTGTTGATAATAGTTCTGAATATCGAAAGAATACTTAAAGGAAATTTTATTGATAATACCTTTTAAAGAAAATTTTATCGATGATACTTCTCGAGATGCATAAAGATTCCACATCCCGTACCTCTGCATCCAACGGTTTATTCACGCAGACATACTCCTACCTTCCACTATCATTTACCACGTTGTTAGCCCCCTCCTAGTTTGGTTGGAATTTAATTGATCACGGGCGCCTATGTTTTCAAAGACTCTTCTCAAGACTAGGTCTTACCAATGCACGCCGTCTACACGCCGTCAGACAAAGCGAGCGATTTATTCCGCACCCACGCCCACACGCACGCCTGGTGACTTCATGGAGTTCGTTTGTCATATCTAAGTCTTTGACAATAGCTTCAGTATTAGCCTTCTCAGGGATTTCCGTTTGAAGTGTGGGCATCCTAACTGCAGGATTTCAAGCCCATCCCATAGGTAAGGGTGAATGGTGGCACTCACATTCGGTGGTTGTTCCAGAGGGCTCCAAAAGAACTCATGGTAGTCTCTGTCTACCCATCTTCCTTTAGTTTATAGACGCTTTTTCTCAAAGCCGCTAAGAGTTTTATTAGATGCTTCCACCTAGCTATTGCTTTTTGGATACCTGGGGTTGAATATAAGTTTTTGATCTTCAAATCATGGCAAAAGTTCTTGTATACCTTGTTATCAAATTGTGGTCTATTGTTAGTTACAATTAACTGAGGTATTCGAACCAAATGCGTACTATATTCTTTCTACAATAAATCGACAACATCCTTATCTTGATGGTGGAAGGCATCAACTTCATCCATTTATGGTTAGCCTGGGTTCACCAATAATAACTTCTTTGAGCGCCAGAGGCAACATCCGACTATATCAATCCTCCATTGTAAAAGCATTAGCTCATGATGGTGGTTAGATCTGAAATGCATACCCCAAGATTTGCGCTAGTCAGCTGGCAATGGTCACACTTCGACGTAGCGCTATATCCGCCTTTATACTGGGCCAGCACAACGCTGTGTGTTACCTGTGGAGCTAAAGTCCGTGTCCCTTTATATGGCTCTCATATCCCTTCGTTCTGCCAATATATACTACCCCTGCTGAGTGGTGAGACATTTAAGAAACGGCCAGCCTAAAGACAAATTATATAGCTGCCTATTCATTAGAGAAATGCAACGCTCGGACTCCGGATCCCCAGCTACAACTCGTTATCCGGCGCTTCTTTCGAGCTCAAATAATGTGATATTAGAGTCATCTAAGAAGAACATGCTTCATCTATCTCGTTCACCCGGTTGGCAGTAATTGATGATGCATGCTGGTAGTAAACAGGGAGGAATATAGTTTCTTTTGTTATAAGGGATACGGCCACTACTACCAAAGCATCTGCCCTTTCATTCGAACCCCTCAGGATATTCTCAAGCTTCCAAGCCACAAAACTCTCTAGTCGTAGCTTAACCAAACATACATAATTTCTATCGCGCACACTCAGTCTCGCTTCATATTCTCCAAAGCATCTACCCTGTATCATCGCTTGAGAGTCACTTCGTATGATGATTTTTTCTAAAGATACAAACTTTGTGAGGTCGATTCCGGCTAGGATTGCTTCATATACAGTCTCATTATCAGACACGGGGAAGTCTAGCCGAATGGTATGTTCTATCTTTTCCCCAATCGGGGCTTTAAGTTGCAAACCGATTCCAATTCCCGTTTGTCGAGAAGTGTCGTCTACATTAAGGATCCTGTTATCCGGGTTTACATCTTGTTGGGGAATTTCCTAAGCCAAAAGTCTGTTCAACAATCGCTCTTTCAATGCCAAAGCTTTAGGTTTATTGAACACCGACCAGCTTAGCTTAATCGCCCACTAGAATTAGCTCCTCCTCGATATGTCAGTTTGTGTATTGTGTCAAGGCAGATTAATTAGTACAATGAAAGGTGCCATAGCTTGGGCGAAGTTTAGCTACCACGCGTAGGGCTAGTGCTGCTTGCTTAGGACAAGTATACCGAGTTTCTACTTAAGACAGAGATTTGCTCACGAAGAATATTAGTCTCTGTTTTTTGTTCTCATCTTCTTTGAACAAAGCTGCGCTTATTGAGACTTCCCCTAAACCCAGTACGTGATAGCATATCGCTGCTCTGGATAGCCAAAATTATTGTCGTGTAAGATATTGTTTGATTGCCATGAAATCTTGGTCACATTCCTTATTCCAACTGGCCCGCTTGGCTCCATTTAGAGGGATAAAAGATGGTTTTAACTGGAGGTGAACGAGATACAATCCCGCCCAAGAGCTACTTAGCCCGCTGGGCCATCTCGTTGTACTTTTTCTGGAGGTAGGAGCCTGAGAATCAATTATAGCTTTGAGTTGAATAATATTAACCCCATCCTCTCTAGGCTCATAAAGCCTAAAATTTGCCTCGAATTGACTCCCAAACGCACATTTCAAAGTGGTCGAGTTTCATAATACTTCGTGAATTTCTCAAAGGCTTCTCAGAGATGTTTTATGTGATCAAGCGCATTCCGATTTTACAAGTATATCACCCAGTAGACCCCATGGTTTCGCCTAATAGTGGTAAAAAAATCTTAGTTACCAACCTTTGATAAGTTGCCCCGACATTCTTCAAGCCAAAAGACATCACATTGTAGCAGTATAACTTGTGAGGTGTAATGAAGGCCATTTTTTCTGCGTCAGGTGGGTGCATGGGAATATGGTGATATCTAGAGAAAGCATCCAAAAATGACAATATCCCATGCTCGGCTGCGGCACCAACAATTTAGTCTATACACAGCAAGGGAAAGCTATCTTTTAGGCATGCTTTTATTATCGCGTAATCTACACATACCGCCACTTACTATCTTCTTTGAACTACCAAACACAGCCACCCGGGGTGGTTTCAATTTCTTTGATGAAACCTCGCCTCAGCAAGTTGTTCGCTTCGTTCCGGTCAATCAGCAAGATCCGTGAAAACGCCACTTGCTGCTCCACTGTCCGCACTGGAATACAGATCTGGCTTGTGAGAGGCCACCGTCATTAATTTCAATCCATGCTCGAGTGGCTCCAAAGCGAATATATCTATATTATCGAATAAGACGAAGTTGTAATTGTTCCTTTCTTCATTAGATAGGAGAACTCACGTATGAACTTTCCTACTCATTCAACATTACTTCCTTCCTGGGATCCATAGCTAGTGGATCCTTTTCTTCTGCCTTGACCTGAGCAGCGAACTATGATTGCTATGAGGGGGTCTGATCTTCGAGGGGAGGATTTTCAAAGTTCTTCTCCCCCTCTTTGTTCCTGTACAGATAGTTGATAACATTACCGTGTGGCCAACTGACTACTTAAAAGGTCAACTTGCCCAACATTAGTCAAATAACTGACCATTTAGTGGTAGTGCAACTTTCAGAGATACGGTTTTATATAATCGTGACACCTTAACCCTAAATGAAGTCTATGAGGCTCTATTTTCTAAGGAGAAAATGAAGCAATTAATTGTAGGGCATGAAACACATGGAGATAGCATGTTTGTACGTGGTAGGCCACAAGAAAAGAATTCTGGTGAAGAACAGAGGAAAAGGTCAAAATCCAGGAATTCTAATAAAATTTGCAATTACTGCAAGAAAAAGGGTCACATCAAGAAAGAGTGTTTTAAGTTGTAGAATAAGGAGAAGAAATTTAGGAACAAACAATGAGAGAAATCTGGGAAATCTAGTGAGACCGGTGTTATGGAATTAGATCAAACTGATAAAGAACTTCTAGTTGAGTCAAATGCTGATTTGAGAGTTGGTGAGAATTGGATTTTAGATTCTGGTTGTTCTTTTCACATGACTCCTAATCGGGACTGGTTTTCTACATACGAACTTGTGCATGCTGAGCTGGGATTACTGCAACAATGCATCTCAGAGGCAGCGTGTATCGGGACGCCTCGCATTAAGATGTTTGATGAAGTAGTTTGTACTCTTGGTGACATTAAACATGTTCCTGATTTGAAAGGGAATTTGATATCCCTAAGTACTCTTGAAGCAAAAGGGTACAAGTACACTAGCTAAAGCGTGGAGCTCAAGATTAGTAACGAGCTCCTGAATGTAATAGAAGGTTATCAAAGATAGCCATGTTATATGTTCTACAACCCATTATTACAGAGATGTCATTATTGTTTCGCTCATCGTTAGATATTTATTACGAAGCTCTAGCACATGTGTCTTGGGCACAAGAGTGAAAAAGGTATGGCATAGTTGAGTAGAAGAGGACTTCTAGATGGGCAAAAAACAAGTAAGTTACAATGGTGGAGAATCGGGCTTTCGTGAAACAAACGAAGGACTTCAGAATTCATAAGTCAAAGGGGCCGCTTGATTATCTACATCTAGATGTTTAGGGACTTGCAAAAGTCTCTTCTATGGGAGGCACTACTAATATGTTGACAATTATTGATGATTTCTCATGTAAGGTATGGGTATTCTTCTTGAAACAAAAAGTGGATGTGTTTTCAACATTCAAGGATTGGAAGAAAATGATTAAGAAGAAAACAGGGAGGCAAGTGAAGTGTCTTTGCACTGATAATGAGTTAAAGTTTTGTTTTGATGAGTTTAACACTCTTTGCAAGAAAGAGGTAATTGTTAGACATTGTACAATTCGTCATACTCCACAATAAAATGGTGTAGCGGAGCGTATGAATAGGAGTTTTATGCAGAAGGTCATATGCATGCTCTCTAATGCTCAGTTGCTGAAGTCTTTTAGGTAGAATCCTCATCCACTACATGTTATTTGATCAACCGTTCTCCCTTAGTTGCTATAGAAAAGAAGACTCCTCAAGAGGTATGAATCCATAGTTCATACTTATTTAGATCTGAAAATTAGATACCCCGTAGCATGCCCATGTTGATAATGTGAAGTTAGAACCTAGATCAATGAAGTGTATAGCTCTTGGTTATAAATCTATGAAAGGCTATATAAATCTGTAGGTCCGAACCAAGAAATTGGTAATTAGCAAGAGAGATGTGATTTCCTTTTACAGGCCTCCACGATTCAAGTCTTAGCTCCTAAAGACTGCAGTGTTGGAGACTATGCAAGAGTTGATAAATTGTGTAGAGTCCCCCTCCCTTCCTAAACTTTGCTTCGTTCCTAATTCATATTATCGAGTGCAAATCCTGCATAACTTTAGTTCCAAAGGCAACAAAGACTTATTGTTAGAGAGAGAAAGAATATCACTATTGCCACTACGTAAATACGGTGAAGCCGATTTTGCATATGCCTCGAGGTAGTGATAATATTTAGTCAGTGAAAGCCATCACTATGAAGAGAGGTTGCGTGATTTAGGTAAGGGATTATCGTTATGTAGAAGAGATGGAGTCCCTTCATAAAATGGACATGCAGAGGCTACCTTAAAGGGAAGAAACCATTCTAAGGTAAATCCTGTTCATAGCTGAACAGGAGTTGAGAATGTAAGGTACAAGGCAAGACTAGTTTCTAAAGGTTACAGTCAGATTCTAGATGTTGACTTCACATATGTATTCTCTCTAGTGGTGAAGCATATCTCAATTCGAGCTTTGCTTGGAATTGTGGCTTTTCATGATTATGAGCTTGAGCAAAGCTGGATGCAAAGACTCCATTCTGTCAGAGTTTCGAGAGGACATTTATATGCAACAAACAAGATGTGGCCTTTAGCTTTAGGTAAGGAGGACTATGTTTGCCTACTTAAGAGGTCTCTTTATGGTTTGAAACAGTCTCCTAGACAATGGTATAAGAGATTTGACTCATTCATGATCTCTCATGATTTTAAGAGGAGTAGCTTTGATAGTTGTGTCTACTTCAAACGATGCAATGACGAGTCACTTCTCAGAGCAGCTCTTATATGTTGGATGCATGCTAATATGCCTGGCAGTAAAGAAGATATGCAAACCGTAAAAGAGTAGCTTTAATAAATATTTAGATGAAAGATCTAGGAGTAGCCAAGAAGATACTTAGGATGGAGATTTTGAGGGATAGAGTGGTAGGAAGATTATCCTTGAGTCATAAAGGATATATTGAAAAGGTTCTTTGTAGGTTCAACATGCAAAATGCGAACCTTGTTACTACTCCACTTGCAGCTCATTTCATACTTTCATCTGCCCTATGTCCACAGTCAGATGCGGAGGTTGACTACATGTCTAGAGTACCATATTCTAGTGTTGTGGGTTCTTTGATGTATGCCATGGTGTGTTCGTCTAGATTTGGCCTATGCAGTTAGTGCAATTAGAAGGTACATGGAAAAACTGTCAGAGAAGTGCTCTAAAGGCCATCACCTTTAGCACTTATTATATGTCTTATATTTATTTATAATAAGTGCATCTTCATTTCCTTGATGTTTATTTAATACATGAATTGATAGCGATCTTAAATCAAATTAATGAAACCTTGATACATTACATAGCATAAAGGAAATCATGATTGTGATCATGATAATGAGATTCCTATTATGTGTAATTATGTAGTATTTAAACTATCCGTAGTTATAAGATCAACTAGATTGGACATTGCTGATCCAGACAAACTAGCACATGTTGTACTCCTTGATATGATCAAGCTGATGATCTCATAAACTGTGATCATCGTGATGATTAGAGTAGACATGTGGATGCTTGCTAAGAGTAGCTAAGTTCATCGGAGAACCGCTTTGATACAGTCATATGGATTATCTATTTAAACATCGATGATAGTCTCATCATAGCAATGGTGCAAGTATCCTTAGACTTGAGAAGCTTAATGGTATCTCGATACTAATTTACTTTGACTTCCATCCTCGGCCCCAAGAGAGGCTTTCAATAGCAGATGATTGAGTATAGCTCGAGGTATTTCAAGGTAAATTGTTAAAATTAATAAAGAATCTACCACTGATAGAAGGAGGGTATACTTTAGGTTATCTTGTAGAGACGTCACTTTAAATCTTTGGCCAGAGTAAGCATGTCTTTTAAGAAGAGTCTTCATGGTACTTTGTGAGTAAATGGATCTCAAGAGATAAGATAAATACATCAGCTGGGTCTATTTTGTCGTATGTATGTACAGGTCCATGCTCACAACAAAGTTGAGTATAGCATGGTTATTTTGAAAGAATATCGCTGCACAATATATCGAGGCTGAAGAGCCAGCACACAAACCTCACTCTTTCCGCAGCCACAATTGGGGGCTTGCAAGGGGTCATAGATACCGCTTTCGACTGTCGAATCAAAGGGTTGATCTAAGTGGCCACATAACTGAAGTCAATTACAACACTTGTAGTGCCCAAAGAAGGAGCAAAATGGTCTTAGATAGGATTCAAGCTGAGAGAAAGTGATTTGGATGAGATCCGAAATGAACAAGAATTCTTAGGATTGAACATATAGGGATTAGAGAATCCCAATAATGACATCATATCGGTCTTTAGGCTCATTCTTGGGCCTAAAACCCATGAGGATGCACACTATATGCATAGGGATGCATGTATGCAAACCCCCCTCTTTAATGAGGGGCACTATGGTCCTTTCCTCCATGTGTTTGGCTCATGTATAAGCCAAACATCTGGATCCTAAAGCAAGAGTCGTCATTCACACTTAGAAGAAGAGAGAAAACGTTTCTATCAACTCCTCCAGCCTTATCTCAAAAGGCTTGATCTTAGATAGCAACATAGATCAAGCCTTAGCCATCTCCTTTGGAGGCTTTTCTCCACCTCATGTATCACTACGTGAGGTGCTGCACTTGAGCATTACATTTGCCGCATCTTCCTCCCAAACAGCTATATCATCTACATCAAAGGAGGTTTAGAAACTACAAAGGTGGAAGGTTTCTTTAAACACCCTTATGGTTTGTTATTCGACTTTACTTTAGATTGTAAGAAGATCCGTGATGCAGAATCTTTTTTTGCACCTGCCAGTGCTTTGTAATGATAGCCCCAGAAAAACTTGAATAGTAGTATTAGAGCCACTTAACTCATCGTTAATTCATCTTTGTTGAAGAAACATATTGATTTCGACATCTAAGGTTTTTCAATCTTCAAATTACAAAGGTTTAATTTTATGATTTTTCTATTATTAGATGAATATCAATGATTAAATATTTTGGAAAAATAATTTTGAATGAGATTCAAACATGAAATCAGTTTTGAAAGAGAGATTGCTGAAAATATGTGATGTAGCCATGTTGTGCAGCAATGGTGAAGTTTCGATTTTTAAAATACTTAGACATATGATTTTTGAGATTTGATATTGGAAATAATATTTAGACTCATGAGAGAATTTGAGCAGCCCTGGTTAGGCTGGACTCACTCAAGTTTAGAAAATCTTTCAAACTCAGAACTGTAGTTTTCCAGTGCTTGATTGCAATAAATGGAGTTTGATTCTTTTAAAAATTCAGTTTGAAGACGATAATTCCTCGATTTTAATTTTTTTAAAAAAATCTAGACATCCAAAATTTAATTTTAGGATTTGGAATTATCCAAATCTGATTTAAATTGGATTTTTAAAAATTAAAACAAGATAATGTACAGATTCGGGAAGGCTGATGTGAGGGCCCACAAACCCGATTTTGTAATTGTTTTTTATTTAATTATCTAGTATAGATATTTTTTATATTTGATCTTTAGACTTTCCAAATTTAATTTTAGACTTTGGAATTATCCAAATCGAATTTAAATTGAATTTTTTAAAAATCAAAACAAGTTGGCTACATGGATTGGGTTGGGCTGCTGTGTTTGCCTAGCCAGCCTGATTTTGTAAAAATCATTTGAGCATGCAATTTTGTGTTCCATCCATTGAAACTAAGTTTTCCAAAAACTTTAGGATGTTAATTAAATGCTAGAAGCTTGCTGAATAATTTTCTAAAATTTAAAATAATTGTTTCGAATTTTACAAATTAATCTCGCATTTTGGTATGTCCAAAAAAGTGAACAGCAGCAAGCTTTAACTTTGAAATGTTCAAAGGGCATGAAGTTGACATGTTATAAAAGGACATATTAATTATGAATTAATATTGGAACTTAAGGTTTTAATTTAATTTTTTAAAATTAAAACATTCCTTTAAAAATTGCATATGAAATCCAATTGAATTTTACTACAATTTTAAGCAATCCTGGTTCAAGAATTGAGCCTTGGTGACAAAGAGTTGGGCCCAGGTGTTTTGTTTAAAATAAATAAATAAAACTTAGGATGCCATTATCAAATAATGATACATTAGATGTATGCTAAGGGTGTATGGAACAAGCATGATGGTTGGTTATGGATTGAGCCTAATGGTGATTGAGCATATGCATGTTTTCTTTTAATGGTAAATAGGGCCTACGTGTCGCATGTCTTTTTCTCTCTGTTCCTATTGCTTGTCTTTCTCATCTCAATCCTCAAATACAGCAGGGTCTTCTCTTTTGAATGTAATTAGATTGCATAGGATTAGGTTAGATTGAAAATGCAAAGGAGCAAGGAGTAGAAGGAGGCACCATGGAGAAGAAAATCCTTGTTGTAAATTAGATTTAATTTTGAAAGGGTTGTAATTCATGCATGTCCTAGGTATGACCTAGTCAATTCTTTTATGGCTTGAGGAATTGACATTAGAAAAGTCCATAACCATGCCACATAGTTAGGAACTATCATTTTATATGATTCATGTGATTAATGGTTATAAATGCAAGCTTATAAATAAAAGATGAGACTTTAAAAATAAATCCCTCATTAAACTACATTAAACCAAAAGTCTTCCATTAATATGGCTAGAACCAGAGTTCTTTTAGAGTTTTGGTTGTTGGGTAAACCCAAGCTCTCTCTATACGAATATGTTCAAACCATGGAAACACGTTTTCCTGATTAATGGGTCAGGTTTAACTGAGTTCATTGGTTTGTTGGGTAAACCCAAGGTCAATGGGCTTGGAGACAAGTTGGGTAGTGTATATAAGAGACATACACGTGTCAAAGAGTTGATAACCTAATGATGGTGCACACATCAATCAATAGCACTGGATTTGATAATTGCAAATAGATGCAATTGGGATGTATGATACCTACCTTTTAACCCAAGGTGACTTGTTGGGTAAACCCAAGGTCATTAAGGTAAGATTGGATATCGACCTACTATGAGAACTTACATATAATTTCTCTCGGGTTCATAGTGAGGGCTATGAGTTTGCAATAAAATAATGAGAGTCATAATACAATTATTAAAGTCGTAATAATCTGTATTTTAAGTACAATCTAATAATATCTCTTATTACATCTAGGTTACTAGAATCAACATCATGTCTTCAAATGTGAACCTACGATCAATTATGGATAACAACAAATTGACAGGCCCGAACTTCTTGGACTGGTTCAAAAACCTGAAAATTGTTCTCAAGTGCTGAAAAATAGCTTATGTCCTCAATAGGCCAGTTCCCAAATCCCCACCCGCTGATGCATTTGATAGTAATCAGAGTGCATATCAAAAGCATATGGTTGATAGTGAGATGGAGAGTTGTATCATGCTTGCATCTGTGACCACTGAGCTTTAGATGCAACACGAAACTATGGAAGCATATGACATAGTCATCCATCTTAGGGAGCTATTTGACAAGTATGTGAGATCTGAAAGGTTTGAGATCTCAAAGATACTCTTTAGCACCAAGATGCAAGTGGGGACATCTGCAGTGCAGCATGCACTGAAGATGAATACTTATAATGAGAGATTAGGTTAGTTGGGTTTTGTAAATGGACCATGAATTAAGTATAGACTTGATCCTGTCTAGCCTGACTGATAATTTTGCGTAGTTTATGCTTAATTATCATATGCAAAGCAAAGAAACCTCCATTCCAGAGCTGATCAATCTCCTCAAGATAGTTGAGTCCACCTTGAAAAGGGAGGCTAAAACTATGATGCTTGTGGACTCTTCTGTTTCTAAGAAAGGTTCTAAGAATAAGAAGAAAAAGAAAAAGGCCCATGAAAGTGAAGGGAGGTGTAACCAAGAAGATGGTTAAGGAAATAGCACCAAAGGCACTTGCTTCCATTGTGGCTAAGATGGTCACTGGAGAAGAAATTGCAAAGCCTATTCGGGGTCCTTGAAGAAGAAGGCATCGGATGCCCCATTTAATTCATTGTCCATGACAACAAGCAAGATAATGTGAAACCTTCATATTTATGGCATTGTCGCCTTGACCGTATAAATGAGAGATGCATGACTAAGTTACATAAGAGTGGAAACTTAGGGTCATTTGATTATGAATCATATGACACATGCGAATCTTGTTTACTAGGCAAGATGACTAAGCTATCCTTTAAGGGAAAGGGTGAATGTGCAAGTGGCCTTTAGACCTAATACATACAGATGTATGTGGTCCGATGTCCACACATACGAGAGGTGGTTTCCGTATCTACTTCATTACCTTCAGATGACTTTTCACGGTATGGGTACTTATATCTTATAGTATAAGTGCGACCTTTGAAAAGTTCGAGAGATAAAATGAAGTGGAGAAAAACTTGGAGAAAGTATTAAGTGCTTGAGATTTGATCGAGTGGTAAATACTTAAGCCAAGAGTTTACGGATATCTTGTAGAACATGGGATACAATCGATGGACTCCACACCTTACAACCTGAAACACAATGGTGTGGCTGAAAGAAGAAACCAAACCTTGTTAGACATGGTGAGGTCAATGATGGGCAATGCAGACCTTCCTAAGTCCTTTTGGGGTTATGAACTCGAGACCGTTGTTTATATCCTAAATAGAGTCCCATCAAAGTCAATTGATGTTACTCCATATGAGATATGGACTAACAAGAAACCTTATATTTCTCACACGAAAGTATGAGGTTGTCTAGCTTATGTGAAGCGGATATTGTCAGACAAGTTAGAAGCTAAATCTGACAAGTGTCTGTTTGTAGGATATCCTAAAGAAACAATGGGATATCAGTTCTACAACTCTTTGGAACAAAAGGTGTTTGTTTCAAAGCATGTTGTTTTCTTAGAAGAGTTTCTTCTAAAAAGGCCCGATTAGGAGCAAAGTTGAGCTTGAAGAGGTCGAAGATACTCAGCAGATGCACATCTTTGCTTTGAATAAAGTGACATTCATAGAAAAGAAATAACAGCCAATCGTAGGTCAAGTAGGATACATACTGTTCCAGAGAGATATGGATTTCTCATCAGTGAACAAAATGATGTTTTGCTCATAGAGGACAATGAGCCTACTACTTATGAAGAATATCTGAACAATTTAGAATTTGACAAGCGGCTTATAGCCATGAAGTCAGAAATGGATTCCATGTATGAAAACCAAGTATGGACTTTGGTTGACCCACCCGAAGGAATAAAACTCATAGGGTGCAAGTGGGTCTTCAAGAAGAAGACAGACACGGAAGGTAAGGTTGTTACCTACAAAGCTAGGCTTGTGGCTAAAGGCAATCGTCAAAAACAAGGAGTTTACTATGACGAGACTTTTAGTCCTATAGCCATGCTTAAATCCATAAGGATACTTCTGGCCATTGTTGCTCATTACGATTATGAGATATGGAAAATGGATGTGAAGACAACTTTCCTTAATAGAAACCTATCAGAGGATGTGTATATGACACAACCATGGCAGTAAAGTATGCAAGCTTCAAAAAATCCATTTATGGATTGAAGCAAGAATCTAGGAGTTGGAACATTCAATTTGATGAGACAATCAAAGAGTTTGGTTTCTCACAAAATCGGGATGAGGCTTGTGTGTGTAATAAGGTTAGTGGGATTGCTGTCGTGTTCCTTGTGTTATATGTAGACGACATACTACTTATAGGAAACGACGTCTCGATTTTACAATCTATCAAAAATTGGTTATCCAAGAATTTCTCCATGAAAGACCTTGGAGAAGCAACCTACATCTTAGGGATTAAGATCTATTGAGATAGATCTAAAAGGTTGCTTGGTCTTTCAAAGTTAACACACATAGAAAAGAAAAGATTTAACATGGATCAGTCTAAGAGAGGGTTCATTCCCATGACCCATGAGATTACACTCTCGAAGTCCTTATTTCCTCGGACACAAGATGAAAGGACACACATGAGTTTGATCCCTTATGCTTTGGCTATAGGATCAATAATGTATTCTATGATATGTATTAGACCTGATGTATCATATGCTCACGAGTGTCACAGTGAATCCTGTCGAACCACAGTGAGGTCATTGGAGTGGTTACTTAAGAATATTCTTAAGTACTAGAGAAGAACTAAGGGGACATTCTTGATATATGGAATGGGAATAGCCCGGCTTCATGTGAAGGGAATATCTGGATACTTCAAATCTGATAGAGATGACTCCGAATCTCAATCAGATTATGTGTTCACATAAAATGGTGGTGTAGTCAGTTGGAAAAGTTCTAAACAAGAGACAACTACTGATTCTACAATCGAAGCAGAGTACATTGCGACTTCCGAGGTAGTTAAGGAAGTGGTTTAGATAAGGAAGTTCATCTCATAACTTGGAGTGGTTCCCAACATTATTGATCCAATACCTTTGTATTGTGTTAACAATGGAGCCATTGCGCAAGCAAAGGAACCACAGTCTTATCAAAGATCCAAACATGTACTCTGACGATACCACTTGATTAGAGAAATCCTTGGTAGGCGTGATGTTGTAAGACCCGAGAAAATTCCAATTTTCTGAAAAAGGGCAAAATCGTAATTTCGGTAAAAATCCAGAATTTTTGTAGATCTCGAATGACGAAACGGACTTCATTGTTGGAATCGTCTCGAGAAATCTAGCTACCACGTCGAATTTCGATAATTAAACGACTGGAATTTCCACGTTTTGGTCTGCAAGGTGTCGGGTGCGATAAAGAAAACGGTTTGAGAGACATACATGTACTCTTGTGACACATGTGGCAAGATTAGAGAGATGATGGAAATGGATGGCCTAGATAGTGCCAAGTGTCAAAAATCTAGAATAAGGGACATGATGGGAATTATTTGAATTGTTAATGATAATAAGACGAAAGATGAACAGTGTCATCTTCCCCATTTGAAGAGCTAAAACGTGAAGGGATGCAGTGGGTGCTGGATTTTTGATTCTAGAGAGAGAAAGTGTGCCTTCTCTCTAGATTTCCTGTCGATCGGACCAAATCGGTTTTGGCCAGACGAAAGTAAAAGCTGTTCTCGTGGCGAGAGTGCGTGGGCACGATTTGGAGTGGAGTTCAGACAACTCCAAGAGCGGGGATCTTTTTCTACTTGTGACTTAATCTTTGGCTAAGAGCCATGTACTAAATGGACTAGGAATATTACGAGGCTTGTTTCTTTGTAAATTCGGTCTACCAGCTTTGAGAATAAGTGGAGAAAATTCATATTTATTATTGGTCGTGAGCAACAGAGGGGTTTCTTGTTCACTTGAATAGTGACCACGAGGAATTTTTAGTGCGAAAATGTGTTTGTTAAGTGATTCAAGAGGAAATGAATTGCTTGTGTTTGTTAATTAGCGATATGAGCTAATTTTTGGTGTGATGATGGTGAAAATTTGCATAACACTGATTTATGTGATTTAATTATGTTAATATATATGCATGTGAATATATTAGCATGAATGTTTTGGGATTGAAACTATAAATGCATTCCATATCTTTGGGGCACCCTAAAATATTAGGAGTGAGTGCATGACATGAAATGAAACAAAAATGAAAATGTTTGTGAAAGGAATTTCGAGAAAGATTTTCAGAAGAATTGCCTTGGAGAGTCGTCCAACAGATCATTTAGGATGAGGACCATGACTGTTTCGGAGAGTTATCCAACAATTCGCCTCGGAGGGTAGTCTGATATTTTTCTGAAACTCGGTGTAGTTTTCAGGCTTGAAAAAGCTTTTGTTGTTGTGAGTATTTTTATAGCATATTGGCTTAGGCATGTGTTAAGGAGTCGGTGAGGACTCGAGACATGAGTTTGGGCATGTAGACATTCGAGTAGGTTCATGAAATTGCTTGAATGTGATTGTTTGCCATGACATGTGCACTTAGGTGGGGAGTAACCCAGGTAGGAAATTATCACTACTGGGTTTTGCTCACCCTGTCGAGGGATCACTATTTCAGGTACAGGGAGTGTGCGGGACGAGCTCAGGGCGCGTTTAGAAGAATAGGGTTGTGGCTTTAGATATTGTTGTATAACATGTATTAGAATTGTAGATTTTAATATATGTTTGTATGAAGAAGTAATTTATTAACTCTTGAACTATTGCATATAGTTGATGTATTTTGAGCGTGATCGGGGGCCCAGTGGCCATTATTTTGCTCGCATAGATACATTGGTCATTGTAAACTTGTTTAGGACGGGTTTGTACTTTGGGTGAAGCTCCGTACAAAGGAGACTGCGCGATTTTCGATGTGAGTGGTGTCGGGTTGCAGGCATCACAGTATTAACCAGGTTGATGGGTTGTCAAGCGGGGCCTCGGTTTGAGGTGTCACAGTAAACAATCGCCAGAAGTGCCTTTGGTAAGGGCATTGTTGATCCTTTGACTAAAAGTCGCTTTGAAAGAAGTTTCGCTCTCATGAACTACTTTATGGTGATTAGATATAAAGACGGAGTTGACTTTAGATCAAGTGGGGTAGTAGAGAAGTGCTTTCTTAAGGCCATCGCCTTTAGCACTTGTGTACGTCATATTTATTTATAATAAGCGCATCTTCATTTCTTTTATGTTCATTTAATATATGAATTGATAGCGATCTTAAATCAAATTAATGAAGTCCTTGATACATTACATAGCATAAAGGAAATCATGATTGTGATCATGATAATGAGATTCCTATTATGTGTAATTACGTAGTATCTAAACAATCCGTAGTCATAGGATCAACAAGATTGGACATTGTTAATCTAGACAGACTAGCACATGTTGTACTCCTTGATATGATCGTGGCCGGATGATCATGCTTGTGATCATCGTGATAGTGGAGTAGACATGTGGATGCTTGCTAAGAGTAGCTAAAGTTCATCGGAGACCACGTATGAGACGATCATATAGATTATCTGACTGAAACATCGATAACTTGAAGATCTCATCATAGCAATGGTGCAAGTATTCTTAGACTTGAGGGCTCAATGATACAATGGATACTAATTCTATACTTTGACTTCGATCCTTGTGGCCTCAAGAGAGGTTACTAGTAGAGTGATGATTGGGTATAACTTGAGGTATTCGAAGGTAATTGAGTCTTCTGTGGCATGCTTTGTGAGTAATGGATCTCGGAGACAAGATAAATACACTTGGGCTAGTTCATCTAGTGAGATCAGATGCATAGTCCATGCTTTGAACCAAGTCAGGTATAGTATGGAGTGAAAGGATAGCATTGCACAATATATTGCATATGGAAAGGTTCACAATCAAACCCTTGACTCCTCCGATCAATTGGGGGTCATGATGTATTGCTGGATACCGCTCTTGACTTGCTTGAATTAAAGGGTTGATTCAAGTGGCCAACATAACTGAAAACCTAATGGGTTACACACTTTGAAGGTCTGAATAAGGAGAAAAATGGTCTTGGATAGGATTCAAGTTGAGAGAAAGTGATTTGGATGAGATTCGAATTGAACAAGAAGGCTTTGGGATTGGACTATATAGGGATTAGGAGAATCCCGGGGTCATTTGGATGACCATATGGGTCATTAGGCTCATTCTTGGGCCTAAAACCCATGAGGATGCACACTATATGCATAGGGATGCATGTATGCAAACCCCCCTCTTTAATGAGGGGCACTATGGTCCTTTCCTCCATGTGTTTGGCTGTACTCATGTACTGTTTGTATTTGTTGTGTATAAAGCGAACATCTGGATCCCAAAGCAAGTCGTCATTCACCTTGAGTGTAGGCAGAAATTCCAATTTATGGAAAAATGGCAAAATCATAATTTAAGGATTCTGAAATTGTAATTTTCGATTAAAAATCAAAATTTATTATCTAGATCTCGGATGACAAAGCGGATTGCAGATTGGAATGTCGTCTCGTGGGAAATCTAATGCACGTGGGCCCCCGTTAAATTCAGGGACGGTCGGGTTAACCTTGCGTTTTTCGAGCTAAGGTAGTTCAGTGCCGTAAAGCGATTTTGATGCGACCAGTCACATATAACCTTACTCATATGCCATAAGTGGTATGATTAGAGAAATGATGATGAAAATGGACTGGCCAGAAATAGTGGGAATGTCCATTTAGGAAAAGAAGGGACATAATGGTCATTTTGGAGTTTGATTTAAATGATAAGACAAAGCACACTAAATAGTGAGCTGTCTTCTCTTTAAATAACAAAGAGAACCGTGAAGGGGATGGAGATGCATTAGGTTCAGATTTTAAGTTCTAGTGAGAGAGAGTCTTCCTTCTCTAGAAATACGAGAGCGATCAGACCGGTCGGCAATCTTCGGGACAAGCTGCTCTACGAGGGGAGAGGGCGCGTGGAGCACCCAGTTTAGGGAGTTTCCTCAGAGCTCAAGGATAGGAGTTTCTCCCTACTTGGGTTTTATTCTTCGTTTAAGTACCATGTTAATGTTTCGGTTGGTTAAGGCCTTGAACGACCGTTTGATCAGTTCCAAACCTTGGAATCGAAGTAGCTGAATTTGAGACCCCACAGGCAGTCCGTATCGGTCTTCTGAGATTTGTTTGGGTTCATGTGTGATGAATTGTTCAATAAATCATGTATTGGTTTGTATGAGACGAGTCGGTAGAAAGCAGGGTTCTGAGTGAGCCAGGTAATTTGTCTTTTGAAATGAGCGATGGCAGGGGTTTCTTGCATTCCCAGAAAGCATTGATCCTGCAAAATAATTTTTGTGAAAATATGTGTTTACGGTCGAGTGATTTAAGTTGGTGCTCGTGTTTGATCGATAACCAGCGAGCTAATTTTGATGTGAAATGAGAATTTACATGACATGATTGTGTGAATTGAATGTTTTGTAAATATATGCATGTTACATATATTTACATGTGAATTAGGCTTGTATTAGAATTGGCACACATGCATTCCATATGCCTTTGAGATTTGCAGAATGGAGTGAGTGCATGAGGTAGTTTCTTAAGAGAATTGTTTGGAGGAGGTAAGACAGTAAATGTAATATATCTCGGAGGTTGGTAAAAATAATAATAATGATCGGAGGGTAGTCCATACTAAAAATATCAATCGTCGGAGACGACCTAATTGATATACATCGGAGGGTAGTCCACATATAAAATATCAATCGCTTTCTGAGACGCCCAATTGATATATCTCTGAGGGTAGTCCACTAAATATAACATTGAGACACCCATTACTTAGATCGTGGAGTGGTAGCATCTCACAAATATAAACAAATAGCTTATTTAAATAGTTTCGGCATACAAAGCTGAGCGTGTAGCTCAAGTGAGGACTCCTGATATGAGTCGGAGCAGCTTAGACATTCAAGTAGGATCAAGCATTTACTCAATGTATGTTTATTTCTGGGAGCATCAGACCGTGATTTCTCGAAAGTGAGGAGTAGCCCATCACTTAGGTGATTCCACTAATGAGCATTAGCTCACTCGCCGAGGGAACATATTTTCTGTGCATGTGAGCGTACGAGGGAGACGCTCGCCTTTAGAGGCTGAGTTTAGAAGAAAAGCCGAATTGTGGCTTTGGTTTTGATGTATACATGTATTAGAATTTTAGAATTTTAATATATGTGTCAGAGCAAAAGAGAATTGATTAACTCTTTGAAACTATCGTATATAGTCACAGATTATGATGAGTATTGTTTACGGGCCCAAGTGGTCGCTTTTTACTCATGTCGTGATTATATTGGACTCCGGCTTGATAAGTTTTATGTAGGGGGAAGTTGTATTTGGGTAGAGCTCCCGTACAGTTGAGACTTCATTCGATTTTCTGAAGTGGCGTCGGGTAACCCGACATCCACTTGTATTCCGCGGGTTGACGGGTAGTCAACGGACCCCCGGGTTTTGGGGTGTCACACTTAGAAGAAGAGAGAAAACGTTATCATCATCTCCTGTAGCCTTATCTCAAGAGGTTTGATCTTGGCTAGCAACATAGATCAAGCCTTAGCCATCTCCTTTGAGGTTTTCTTCTCCAACCTTCGTGGTGTGTATCACTATCGAGGTGTCGTGACCCTAGAGCACTCCCGTGGTTTGCTGGCGCATCTTCTCCAAAGGGGAAGCATCATCTACATCAAAGGAGGCTAGAAACGACAAAGGTAATGGCTTCTAAACACCCTATGGTTTGGTTATTCGAATTTGATGATTCAAGAAGATCAATGGATGAGATTTTTTTGTACTTTTTTCTATTCTACTGTGCTTTGCATATGATGCAGCCCCGAAAAAATCCCAACAAAAACTTGGCAAGGAACATTGGAAAGCAGTTTAGTGGATCATGCGATACTTGTGTGGATCCAATAGTGTTTGTTTGTAGTTTAGAAGGACTAGAGGTGGAGTTGTAGGGTATGTCGATTCTGATTATGCTGGAGATCTTAATAAGAGGAGATCCCTTACAGGATACGTGTTCACCATTGGAGGTTGTGCTATTAGTTGGAAAGCTGGGTCCTACATACGCGTAGGGCTTATAACTATGTGAGGCATAGTACATGGCAGTTACATAAGCTTGTAAAGAGGCCCTTTGGTTGAAGGGATTGTTTGGGGAGCTAAATGATTAGTCAAGTAGACGCAGACATCAAGCTTTCAGGATAGCCGCAGTGCTATATTTCTCACCAAAGATCGATGTTTCCATGAGAGGACGGCATATCGATGTGAGGTATCATTTTGTACGTGAGATTATTGCTCGCAGACATTGTTGTATCCAAGCTCAATCTAGCAGCACCCTTGCAGATATGATAACAAGTCACTTCATGTAGCCAAGTTTGTGCATTGTTCAAACTTGGTGGGACTTAGTTGATGAGTTTTGCCATTTGAGGCTTTGTTGTGGAAAAGGAGTATGATTTTGATCTTGTTTTGAGATATGAAGTTTGTTGACATTTTTTGCTTATGATGGGAATTCGTGTCAAGGTGGAGATTGTTGTTTTTTGTGACTCGAATTTGTTTTTGGGCTTATGTCTCGACCGCGCCTCGTGGTGCGACTTTTTTGTGAAAAGAAAAAGTCTTCGTAAAAAATAGTGGACTGCTGTAGTAGAGGTTGGGCCATTAGGCCCAGAGTATGTACCTTTCTACTCAAGTATTTTCGTTATATAAACACATTAGGGTTTATTTCCTATGATTTGCACTTTGTAATTATCTCTCAAATTGATAGTGAAACTTTCTCCTTTGCCTGTGGTTTTTTCCCGCAAGGGTTTCCACGTAAATCTTGTGTGTGTTTTTTTTTTTTTTTAATTTTCGCATTTCTTTATTGTGCCATTGATCATAACACTATATATTCTTCCATTTTTCTTAAGTTTCAATTGAAGGCAAAAAACTAGTTTATTTGCTACTTGTCCAAAGAGATATATGAGAATGTTTCCTACTAAGAGTCAAGACTATTTGAAATCATATTATAAATTTGATTTTTTTTTTTTTTTTTGGTTATAGAGTTGTAGTTAGGAATGAAAATTATTTTATCCCCACTATTCAATTAATTCCATGGAGTTCAATTAGCTATTTTTTAGTATTTTTTTATTAAGTATTTTTTTTTTGGTCGGTTAACTTAAACAACGGTTTTTGTATTTTGTAAACCGAAATCAAAATCGAGATTTGTATAAACAAAAACCAAAATTGAACTGATTGATTTGGTTAATTTATTTTTCGGTTTGGTTTTAGTTTGGTTCCATGGTAGGCTTGGTTTCTTAGGGTTTTTTTTGTCCACTCCTACTTGTGATTCTAGTTTTACAACATATTGACAACCATTTATTTGATTTATTGTCGTTGATCAGATACACTTTACTCATCTGAATCATTCTAACAAATAAACGTCGCACGACGACAACAAACAAACTTCGTACTAAAACGACAACAACCATACGCTACACTAAGACGATGACAACCACACTCCGCACCAAGACGACGACAGCCACACATTGCACAAAGACGACGACGACAACCACACACTGCACCAAGACGACGACGACAACCACATGTCGTATTAAGATGACAACTAAAACACAAAACAACTTAAAAGCCTAGATCTTATGGAATAACCATTTTATTAGGGAAGAAAAATGATGGAAAAAGGTGTAGAGATATGATTCCAAGCCAAGAATGATAAAAAAAATCATCAATTCTTAAAGAAAAGGAAACTAGTAGAGAAAAAGGAGAGTAGGGTTTTCTCTAATTGAAAAAGAAATCCTTTGTTTAATATTATAATACTCTAGGGTTATTTTAATTAATTATAAATAATATTCATTATAATAATAAGATTTGATTTGAGGTGATAAGATAAGCGTACATAAAAAATAAAAGTATTTCATTATTATTATTCATAATTTTATTAACAATTGTCCACAAGCCAAGGTTAATTGATTAAAATGGTTTGACATGAGAAATGATTGGATATGAGAAGGGGAGGGGTTCAACCCTCACTGGAGACAGTTTACCATATTACATTAAAAAGTGATTACTTTTAAAAAAAAATTGAATTAACAATTTTGTAATTTTAAAAAAATACTAAAAACTCAAGATATAATTTAGGAGGCATTTATTAAATATTTTAGTATTTATCACTTAATAATAATTTAAATTGACATCAAAATAAAACTTAAAACTAATTGCTTGATTTTCATTTTAATACTTGAAACTTAATTTTTATCTTATAAAATAAACTCAAAATTTATTATGTCCTTATGTTTAATTCAATTGTTAGAATATTTAAAATTTAAAAAGATAGGATAGTTAGAGAGGGGAGGGGTCCAAGGTAGGGGTCTCTAATGGGCCGGGGCAGGCGGGCCGATCCGATCAAATTAGGGCTCATGGCCGGCTCAGTCGGCCATATACTGGTTGATCAACATCTGCCGGCCGAAATTAAATTTAATTTTTTTAAGCGCCACACACTCACCCATGCAGATCAGCAGTATTCATAGCCCAGTAGGGTCCCGACGACCTGTGGGTGCCAGAGTGGCGCCCACAGCCCCCTCCTCCCCCCAACCTCATAAGGACTGCTTTTTTTTTTTTCATCTATTTTTTTCTCTATAAATACTACACAAACTCTTAATTTTTCTTCATCAACTATCTTCGATTTTTCATACTCTCTCCAAATTCACTCTCATTTCACACTCAAGCCTCATATTCTTTTAATACTTCATTTTCTTCAATTGTTCTTCATATTACATGATATTATCTGCGCAAATCAAGCATTGTATCTAATAGCTCGTGGGGATGAAGAATTTCGATCGATCTTCCAATTGAGTAATATTTCTCCACCTCTTACTTTTTCTTATTCTATGAGATTATATTTTGATCTAGCTTTATCATTTTTAGTATAACATTTTATTAATAATTTTAATATGGATAAAGTATGCATCTTCTTCTAGTCCATGTGCATCATTACAAAAACTTAGTTCAAATATATAGAATTTTTTTTTTTTTGATAGAATAGAAATAATTTTAGAAAATAATAAAAAGAAAGCAGCAATGTAAAATTTGTAAAGAACTTTAGCGCGGATCACCCAAGACAAGTCATTTAAAAGACACAATGAACAATGTAAACTAAGCATAATGTAGATATTAGAAATTATATGCAATTAGGGTAAAGATGAATGTGGAAATTTAAACACATTTTTCTTACGATTTAGCCCGCGCTTTGTCGCAAAGAACGATTGACATATAATAAGAGCTCGAATAACCTTTAATATGATGAAACTGATGATTATTCAAACAATTCAAACATTGATTAATCTTTCAATTCAAAGGTTGGTCCAAATACGTTAAAAGAGATATTAGTAAAATTACTTAAAACAAACGAAAATTTAAAATAATATTTTACAAATTTTGAAGGAAAATTTTGATTAACATAATGATATTTTGACATCTTAATGACAGAGGCTTTATGTATTACTGTTCATTATATGTGACAGCGAATTCAGATGTTAAATAAAAGAATAATTTAGTTTAAAAACAATAAATACCCACATAATGGTAAAAGGAGCAGCAACTTTGTTAAATAGATGAAATTATAGATTTAGGTATTCGTGGATAAAATATTTACAATAACATTAGATAATGCTTCCAATAATGATGCAGCAATACAAAAGATTAAAAAGATTTGGTAAATAAAAGATGATCATGCAAAATTATTTCACGCACGTTGTCGCGGCAAGCACATATTTTAAATTGATTGTAAAAGATGGATTAAACAAGTTGATAGCACATTAAAAAAAAATTAGAGACATTGCATGCCATAATATTAATTGTTCCCAACCAAAAACATGAATTATTTTTGATTGTTGCAAAATTGTAAATATGAAAAGCAAAAAATATGTTTTTTGTACATACCAACTGGGACTAATTCACTTTATAAGCTTTTACAAATTATTACAAAATATGAAAAGCGTAGTACACCATACGAAAATGCAATTATCTAATAATAATATTTGATGCTGACAAGCCGACGATGAACGACATGATTCAGGTATATCGCAGACCTTCTACGTAGATCTTCAAATTTCGATAATTCAACGAAGATATTACAGCGATATCCAACTTCACATCGGGTCATTATGCAAATAACAAGTATTTATATGGTACTTCAAAATTATTTAAGTTATGAAATTTTTAATGATACAATTTTTGCAATGATAGAAAAAATTGAAAAATATTGGGGAGAAATACCTTTAATTTATTATATTGGTTTAATTTGAGGCACCCTGTGATTAAAATTCGACGCTTTTAGACGAATTCGGTCGTAAGCTTATTTACAATGAAGATCAAATAAAAATTGAAGAAATTAAAAATGAAGTAAATTCGTTACTATATATTTTATATAATATTTATAAAGAAAAATATGGTAATAATATTAACATAAAATCATCATCCACGATGCTCTCCTATCTTTTATGTTCCTAGAACGCTCAAAGTTATAAAAATGCAACAACTGGGGCTTCTCCAAATAATACAACAAATATAGATAGATATCTCAAATATATAAAAACAATTCCATTCAAGCATAATTCAAGATTTTCGATATTTTGTAACGGTGGAAAAACAAATTAACACCCAAGGTTATCTATTATCGTGACGCGACGTATTAACCGTGTCAGGAGTACAATGAGATCTAAGTTGCTTTAGTGTGTGGAAGAGCGTTAAGAAAATACGTAATTCATCACCCCGCTAAATCAAAAGCCAGCAGACAAGGAAAAGATTTGAAATTTTCTGTAGTTTTACAGAGATTGCATGGATCATGTTTGAGAAGTCGAATCAGTGGTCGATACAGAACTTAAAAATATCACATGAACGGATCAAAAGATACTCCCCGTCACTTAAAATAACGATTAAAATATTTTATCGAAATTATATCGTATTTTTATTTTCTTTTCATTAAAAGTACAACGATCGACAAATGTTATAGTGTTAACCCATTGATGTACTTATTTTGCAGCTTATTGTAAACTTTTCATACATTTCTAAACGAATTATATTTGATTAATAAAATTTTAATGATGTATTTTTATTGAATTCTTTTAAGCTTACTCTTTATTTAACTTTCAATACAATTTAAATAAAAACCTACGCAAATGTATTTAGGCGCTTTTAATTGGGCCTCTAGACCGCTCGAAAGGTGGCTTCATAGACGCCTCTGCGCTGCGCTTCTAAAACTGCCACGCCTGGCGGGTTTCGGACCTATCATAAGCTCGAATGCCTGAAAGCCTATGACTGGGCTAGCCCACCGCCGCCGGCTCAATGAAGCCGCGGGCCCGGCCGCCGGACCGGCTTCGCCGGCCGGCCGGCCACGGTGCCGCCTGGGCGCTCTGAGCTCCTGCTTGAGACATACCCAAGGTTCCCAATGCAAGATCTACTACATTATAACAAAATGTTTAATTGTAAAAAAAAAGAAAGTCAAAATTTATTCTTAATTACCAAATTGAGTTTCATTTTATAAATTAAAAATAATTATTTAATTTACTTCTTTAATTATTTTATAAATTACCAAATAAAAGACATTTTTGAAGTATAAACGAAGTAAAGTTAAAAATAAATTAATTATTTTTCCTTATTGTATAATTAAATTCTTTAATCAAATATATTTAATTTACTTAATAATTAAAGTATTGAATCATTTTAGGCAGTTAAATTGGAATACAAAGATTTCTTGATACTAATTAAATTTTTAATCATTTTCTTGTGAATTTTATTTTTATTATAACTAAATAAATATCATTCCCTATCCGAATAGAGAAGTGCAGATGGACAACCAGAATCCCAAAAATGTAAATAAAATTGATATTAAAGGACTTCTTTAATTGTATAAAAGACAAATATTATATTAATTTTTTTTTACTAGAAAAGGAAAATAAATCACAAATCTATACCTTTTTTATATTTTATTTTTCCTTGAAATTATAGCAAATTTATTTTGTTCAGCCTTCCAATTGAAATTCAAGAAATGCTCTCAACATTTTCGGTAATTCCACAAAAATCCCTTCAGCTATGAAGAGTGGCAAAATAGTAATTTCACACAAAGCTGATCGTTAGATGTTCTTCCTCCCTATGTACTTCCGCTTCCCGTGTGAGGTTCTTGCTTTAGATTTGATTCTGAAAGCTTCCTTTGTCTTTTCCTTTCTCTCTCTCACTCTCTCTCTCTCTCTCTTCTCTCTCTCTATATATATATATATATATATATATATATTTCTATCTATCTATCTCTATCTTGTGAGAGAAATTTGAGGTTTCGATTGGAAATGGGAAACTGGAAAAGAAAGCCGAGAATAAATTATAATTATGATTCTCCAAGGTCACATCGAACTGGACCTCCTCCAAGGCCTCCTTCCGGTCCTGGTATAATTTCAACTAGGAATTTCATTATTATTATTTTTTTGTTTTTGAGTTTAATCTTAATCGGTTTGTGTTAAATTGTTCAAAGATTGCAGTTTCTTTTTTGGGTTTGATTAGAACCGGCTGTGTTTCGTTGAAGTTGAATGTGCATGTGTTTTGGGGTTGTTTATATAATATTGATTGCTATTCCCATGAATGGGAATGTATAGAAAGTGTATGCATGTTTGTATGATTCTCAGTTTGATTGCTAAGAGAACGGGGAAAAGAAAAATCAAACAAATGGGATCTTGAATCAAGATTTTCTTTTCTTATTGTTTCTTGGTTAGGATTCCTGAGTGGGGGATTTTTGTTTAGTTCTTTGTTTTGAGAATTCTCAGCAACCAAATAGGGCAGAATTTTGTTTGATGGTTGATGCGAAATAATGCTCCTGTGGAAAAGAACAAAGAATTTGAAGAAGAATCTGATATTGGAAATGAGAAGAAACAGAAACTATTTGCTGATTATGTGGTACAGGCATTATATAGGTTGCTAAATGTGCAGGAACCATAGGTTGTTGTGCATATGTTAGATAATAGCTCTATGATTTAATAACTCTTTTTCATAAATAACAGCAATGTTATGGAAAAAAGAGATGCTGGCATGGGAATCTCGAAGATACACAGATAATATCAAACTCAATTTTTTTTAAACCATATTTTTTAAGCAATATTGTTGTAGAGACGGCTATAAATGGTTATTTTTGGGAGATTTAGTGTGGTGCAGCTATCCAAGAATTTCAAGTAATATGAATTCAAGGGAAAAAAACTACTAGGGGAAGAACATGCATATAAACCTGGATTGAAACATTAAGAGGGGACAGTCTTTTATCCTAAAGTGACATGTATGGTTTCTCATTTAGTGGCCATAAGTATTCACAACGATAGTGAATTGATGATGGATATTCTTGAAATGTCATTACGGATGGGCACTAATATCATTGGAATAATTATCATGGATCAATTTATGTGAAAATTATCATCAAATAGCTCTGTTTTTATTTACCACCATTTGGTTTATACCCATCAAAAAAAAGAAAAAGGCCTGTCATTATAATGTTGTATTATATTGTTTAAGTCACTTCAATTTGGTAAGTTAATATATGTTACTCTTTGATTTTTGTATGGCTTACTAGTTATCTTGTAACTCAGTCCATGCATGACACTGGAAGAGTGCATGACCCCATAGACTCGAAAGTCTAAGACATAGCTAACAGAGGAAGAAGAACATAGTAACTAGTTTAAATTATCTACCACCTCATTTTTTTCACTTAATAGATCTACCCAGTGGGAACAATGGTACCATTTTTATGTTTCTTGCAGTGTTCCCTAATATCATAGAAGGGAGTTACAATAATCTTGGTGACCAAAGACTGCTAGAATATAATTTGACTTGCCTAAGAAAATGAAATGGACCTTCTCTACCTTGAAACATGACCTGAGGGCCAAAAGAACATTGTAGAAAAGAATGCTTGACCTGTAATGCTGGCTACCAGTACCCCCTGCAGGGTCTTCCTATTCCCTTTGTTCCAGAATCCAGGGTATCCACCGCAAAACACAAAGAAGGTCCTTGACAATCCTTGCCATTGCCTACCGGAAGAAAAAGAAAATGACTGATCATAACTCTATAGCAACACTGCAATCAGTGGTGGAGCTAGAACTTAAGATCAGGGGGGGCATGCACTAATGACTACCGGAAGAACTTCTATGCACTAAGCAGTTCAGGGGGGGGGCATAGAAGAGGGACGGGGTTCAATCCTCAATACTGTCAAGTGTTATTTTTTTTCCAAAAAATATTTCAGGGGGGGCATATGCCGCGCCCCGGCCACCCCCAGGTGTATACTGCATCTGCAATGATGCAACAAATGGTTCAGTAATTTATCATTTCTTTTGCACTGTCAAGATTTGAGAGGAATCATTTTTATAGCCACACGTTAGAAGCTATCCCATCCTTCTACATCTGCAAAACTATTTCCCTTTCCTAAGAAATAGATGCATTTTCAGACCCCTGCCAAATCTTAATTATATTCTTCTACAAGCCTATAATATAATGCCTGAGTTCCTAACCTCCTTCGATATCTTTAATATAAAGCATTAATAACCATAACTCCAATAAAGCATTATCCATAATTAATAGGAACCCTAAAATAAATAATAAATAACAAAATCTATCACTTTGTATGTTTACGCATAAGATAAATGCACAATTTGACATCATTATCTCCATAAAAATTCTGGATTTGAATCTTAGTCAGGAATTGTTCTTTTTCATAGTAAATTGAGGCATTAATTCTCAAAACAAGAAAGTACAGCCATGTGACTTGATTTCATGATCATGTCAAACAATTCTTGAAGTTTTAAGCCTTTTGATCCATTGATCAAAGACTATGGTTTAGCATTCACATCAATGAATGGGGAATACTTGTGAAGTACACCATATCATAGATGATGGTTTTACCATTCACATTAAATAATGGAGAATACTTGTGAAGTAAACCATATCTGATCATCTACCTGAAATTAGAATCAGATATCTGAATTGTTTGAACCATTTTATGTAAGTTTCTTATACTCTATGCTAGACCTAAAGTATAAGTTTACTTTTGTTAAACAACCAACTCTCCTAAAAGCTCAAGCTTGTAGGAATTTGGGTTTAATGTGAGAATCATGCCTTTAACACCTTTCCTCATGTGCGGCCCCATAATCGCACATGAAGAGTCAAACAAACCAAATAGTTCTCCATGGACTTTCAAATCAACAAATGAGGATTCAAATTTCAGAGAAGTGGCTCGAACCAACCCAGGACCTATTGTCAAATGAAGCTTTGATACCATATTAAACAACCAATTCTTCTAAAAACTCATGCTTTTAGGGATTTGGGTTTAATATGAATATCATGCCTTTAACAAGTTCCCAAAAGCATTAGATAACAATGTCTTTAAGATGATTTTTTTTATTGGAAAAGCTTCTAAACTAGCTAGTTATAATTTCTGTGGAAATATGTCTTGCTTTTTATTTGGAAAAATGATTATTGTTTTAGCATCTTGTTTATGGTCTTAAGAAATGGATCTGGTGTCTTTATGTTGGATTTATTCAGTGGATAATTATGAAGTTTATGGGTTTTTAAATTTAATCAAGTGAGCTTCTTTTTCTATTCCGTAATTATCTCACATTGTTGAGAGGTAGGTGAGCATGTAGTGAAGATGATACATGATTAATGTAATTCCTCTACCACTAAGGAAAGTTAACATAGTTAATATAATTTTTTTCATTTTCATTTTCTTTTATGAATGGTATTCATTTACAGTGTAGAATTTTCTTTTAAGTATGATGATGGATTTGCGTAGTTTTAACTGCTAACCACTAATTCATTCCTGTTCAGGCTGGTGGCAGGGTAGTGTGCCTCCATGGGAAAAGAGATTCTGCTCCTCTGCAGGAGTTCCATGGGGAAAGGTTCTAAACTCAAAGAAATATATACACTATAACATTGATGTGCTTAACTGGAATGATTCAGCTGGTAAAGAGGCTTTCCACAATGCTAAGAGACGCTTTTGGGAAGAGATCAATGGTATCCCCTGTAGCATCCCTCTTCCTGATCCAGATATCTATATTGATGATATTGATTGGAATCCTTACATTGATCCTGAATATATACGGAACTTGGATAAAGAGTTCTTTTCTCCTGATGAGAGAAAAGAATGTTGCAAGTTGGAGGATTCAAGCCAAAAGACTAACAGCCCATTGCCTGGTTGTGCTGCAGAAGGGTATGATAGGAATCCAGCCGGTGGTGACAATCCCTGGGAGTTGAATACGCAGGAAAATCTGAAGGATAGAGCATGGGCCTGGGACAAGTGGGGTGGCTGTAAGAATGAGTTGAGTAATTTTGATAAAACCAATTCCCAAGTGTTGTCTAGTTATGCTACTGAGGGGCATTATAGACAACCAGATAATGGTGATCGTCCTTGGGAATATTGGAACATGCAGGGAGTTTTGAAGGGTGAAGCACGGATGTGGAACCAGTGGGGGGGAAATATCAATGAGTCTAGAAATTCGAATGGTGATGATGACTGTTTAAAGCACAGTTGTACTTGGGCTAGTGGGGCAACAAGGGATGATTCAGGGGGACAGTGTGAGGGTAATTCTTGGAGAATGTGGAATGAGGGGTCAAAGCCTATCAACCAGTTCAGAAATTTGGATAGTGGTGTTGATGATTGGAAGCGCAGCTGGAACCAGGCTAATGAAGCTTGGAGGGGCAAAGCACTTGGAGGTTGGAGCCAGGGATGGAACTATCAGAATAAGTCAAGGAATTTTGATACTGTGGATAATCCTTGGAAACGTGGCTGTCATGGTGCTGAATCTTTGGGGTTTAAAGGAGGGAATTTGGGGAATAATACTTGGGGAGGTAACCAAACTGAAAAGGATGGAATTGATAGTAGAGACAAGTCACAGTGTTGGAATCAGTGGGAGAATGGTAATAATGAGCCAAAAAGATTGGAATCTAGGAAAGGTAGTGGAGGTTGGGGAGTCTGGAATGGTGGTTGCCGGAAGAGAGAGGGTTCTCATGAAAATACATCGAGTTACAAATGCTCAAGGGTCCATGGAGATGGTTACCAAACAGGTCATTGGGGGAGGAAAGGTAGAGCAAAGAAGAGGTTCGATTTTTTCAGTGGGGTAGACTACAATGAATAAGATGCCTCTGTTATGTGAAGAATTCTGTCAATTTTTGCTGCCAATTAATCATCATTTACCTGGAGCTGGGCATCTTGACATCATTAAGTATGATATTTTCTGTTTTGTTTCTTCTGTAGGAAGGGCTAGCATATTTGTTTCTTCTTTGCAGTTTATTCAACACCTGAACAGTAAACTTGTCAAAATCACTATAGAGTTGTTCAAAAGTGAGTTGAGTTTGTATTTGTATTCCTGTTCAGAAAAAAAAAATTTCTATATATGTTGCGTCTTCATAGTTCATAAGTCAAGAAATTTTTTTGATATATATGTTGTATTTGTATACTTGGCTAGGTTTTTAGTAACTCATCTCTCTTTATTTGAGAAGTAACAAAACCGATGGTTAGGAACCAGGGATGCAGGCTTTAATTTGAATGGATATGGAGCCCTTTGGTTGTTGAAACCATCACTGCTTCAACCTTGCAAGTAGCAAATGATTTTCTTGCAATTCAGATTTTGCTCGAAGCATCTGTCTGATTGAACAAGTTGACATGTACAGGTATGGCATATTTTGTCATTAATGCAAATTGGCTTATTCCATTTTTTTTTTCTCTAATAGACCATTTCTTTCTGTAAAATCTTCTTGTCATGGTTTCTTTTCTTTATATACCAAAAAGAAGAAGAAGAAAAGAAGAAAAAGTCAGACATTTGTTCATCCTGTGAACTGAAATATCACATGCACTTCGATCAGTTTTGATGCTTTTGAGGTTTTAATTGAATTGGAGACTTGTTATGTTCTCAGCAAAAAAGTAATCCAGTTATGTAGTTTTTCATGATTATTATGCAATCCATTTGTGTTTTGATAGAAGCTTCTGATATTCTAACCCCCTAAGGTTTGTTTCAATTAGAGTTCCAGTCAATAGGCTGCCTGAGATCATTTGATCTCTCTTGTTAATTAGAACAGTAAGTCTTTTTCTTTTTTTCTTTTACCAGCTGTCTTTTGCAATATAACCGTGCATTTATTCTGTGAAAACGGACAAGTTGATTGAATTATAAACTTTCCTTGTCTGCTATGAACAAGCACAATGGAGCAGGTTACATGGATATATACACATGCATGGGGGAGGGGTGGGTGTAAGCACAATAAGAAAAAAAGTGAATATTTTTATGAGCTGACAATTTAAAATTGCATTTTGGCAGAAAAAATATTCCTATATTGCTAAAATGATAAATTCAAAATAAACTCTCTTTTTTTTAGCAAGTTTAGGTAGCATTTTAAGTATCTTAGTGATATCGATTTCATACAGATATGAGTCCACTTTGCCTGCAGTACTTGCTTACTTCAACTCCCACTTAAATAATTTAGGTTATTTAACTATACCTGTCTTTTATGTAATGTATTTGATATAAAATAAATGTATGGTGATTTCCACATCGATTCACAAAGTTGATGTCGTTAATTGCAACTATTCATTAATTTGAATCTTTGTAGACTTTCCATATTGATATGTTGCCTTTGTCATAGGAACATGTTGGAATGGATATCAATGTAGGTCAAAATTGTTACATTCTCTATGGGCATGCTAATGCAAATTGCATTCTTTATTTGTCCTTTTATTTGAAGCTACAGAGAAGAAGAAGAAAACAACAACCTTGTGTTTTGTTTGTAAGATGCATGCTCTTGTCTATGATTGTTTCCTCTCTCTTCCTATTGCAGGAAAGGAACAATTATTAATCTAGTTGTTTATTCATCCGCATAACCTCTGTTCTGAAATCTTTTACGTGCATCTCTCTTCATCAATTTTGAAAATTGTTGCATATTTCCTAGACAGAATGATGGAAGGCTATGATGCAGCATATGCTATCACGCCCCAGTCTGTAGATTTTTCTCTTGTAAAATTGTGGGTTATGGAATTCTTCTTCTTCTTCTTCTTCTTCTTTTCTGTAATTATTTTTGTTCATCAGATTTCAGTGATACAGCTCTCGTCTGTTTGGAGATTTTAATCATAAGTACTTTTACAGGTTCTTGCCAAAGCCGGGCTTCAATACAAAAATATTCTTTCATGACAAGAATTGACTCACTCCAGACTTGAAGGCACAAATCCAGTAGTTAAAACAACATATTCTTCCAGTCGGCTGCATCAATGATCTAACAAATGACATTCTATAACTCTCTATCTGTATCCATTTTTATGAAACTGACTGGATGGAGTTGATCTTGATGTTGAGACCGTCTCCCCAGTATTAGTATTAGTATTAGTATTAGTGCAGCGAACCACTTAACCAAGCATTCAGTAGAGCCTGTTCTTTAGACATGATTATACAATATGGGATGAAAAATATAGAGGCTCGTAAACTTCTCAAAAACTATTTTTGAGTGTGTTTGCTTGGATTGTATTATTATGTTAATGCAATAAATTTCAATGGAAAAAAAAATGACAATACATGTTTTTCGCATATCATTTTCCCCAGGAAATCCTGTTCATGCATGCTTTTCAGTACATTTTCAACTTGTAGGACCTGAAATGCAATGTTTTGAAAATCCTTATTTTCCGTTTTCCTGTTTGGCTTCTGAGAAAGCTTCATCATTACAACATAAATATATATATATATATATATATATATATATATATATATATATATATATGGAATAGAAATATTTGTCTCCCCATTATCCCCATTCGGCGACAAGATTCTATCTGATGCAGAAGCAATTACGTGAATTTAAAGCATTGTTTTATTTCACCTGTTTTCTTAAATGTCGGATGTAAGGTACAGCAGAAGACAAATTAAAGGGGAGAAAATAAAATATAGAAAATATCATTTTCCAAAAGATGTATGATATAATAATCATATAACATAATAATATTTTATCAGTTAACAAAATAAGATTGGTAGGGTATTTAAGGTTTTAATGTTTACAAATTTTGAAAACTATTTTTTTTTCTGAAAAAACAAGAAAAATATAAAAAAACATTAAATTAAAAAAAAAAAGGAAAAGTTTTCAAAAAACATCAAGAAAAATTTTTAAAAATAGGAATTAAGCATCCCCTTATATTCTATTTTTTGGTTTTTACATTTTTATCTGTATTAATAAAGAGTAACTAGGTTCATTTTGTATAGAAAATTAATGGGTTAATTGGACCGCCGGTTCCCCCTTTCCCTTAGAACCGTCTAATTTGAGTGGTACACGTGGTTCTTGGCCGGTTCAATGGTCAGTATCAAAGTGCCACGTGAGTGAGAATCCAACCCAAAAGAAATAGCAGCGAAATTACAAATCAGCCTTGCGTGGAGGCTCAGGAAGGTAAGAAACAATTCCTAATTTAAAAAAATAAAAATAAAATAAAAATTACTGCCGCTATGGCCAAAAATTTCCAAAAAAATGTAGCTAATGCTCTAGCAATGGGAACGCCGACATTTGATTTATGCAGGTTTCAAGAACCCAACTGCGGCATTCGAATTTGTTGAACTGTCAGCCTGAGAATCAAGCACAAATGATTACTTAATTGCCAGAACGCAAAGATTAAGTAATACAAACGCACGTCGCTCACAACACGACATTTTAATCTATTTCAAATGGGTTGGCTCACAATCTACAATATTCTGGGCTGGGATTAAATTGCTCGAGCCAGTGGCTTTATTTCACTTCTTCTTCTCCCCGCCTTTCTTCTTCTCCTTCATCTACAGTTCATTCTCACGCCGAGCCCTCCTCCTCCTTCGAATCTCCGACTCGTAACGCCGCCTACTCCTCTCTTCTTTGTAAATGGGTGCCCTTGCTTAATCTAATTTGTCACAACCAAAGAGTTTGGTTGTTTGGTTGAACTGCTGCGTCTCACTTTCTTTGCTTTCGGGAAAATATTGCAAGAATGTGGATTATGAATGAAATGTCATTTTTGTTTCGATGCAAAAAAGCTTTTAGGTCTGTGATTTTGTTGCCAAAGAATCACCTTTCTGACTTATTAGGGTTGGAGTGATCGTGGACGACAAGAAAATCAAATTCAGAATCCATCAAGAATTTAAAGTGGCTTTTGGGTCTGCTTTGGTGACTGCTTTTCAAACTATTTTTGAGAACATTTTTTGAGAAAATGGTAAACATCATTTTGGTGTTTTTTTGAAAATTGTTCATGTGATTTGAATTTAGTGTTTTTTGTGTTCTCATTGTTATTTTAGAACAGAACAAGTTTAAAACACTGTAACCTTATAGGCCCTTAATGTTCTGGATAGTGAATTACAAATGTTTTATTGTTAAGCTCCAAAAAGGTAAAAATCAGATTAGCTTTTATCACACCCTTTAACATGGGAGAAAAAAATTGTGGGGTTTTGCTCTCAATATTTAATTATTGCAAGGTAGAAGGGTGGCCTTGGCTTGGGGTTTTCTTAGCTAGAAGTTGGGATAAACACCACTTTCTTGTTCAAGTGGATAGCTCCTTATTAAAATATAATTGATGTAAAGATTCGTTGACATCCAAGGTTATCAAAAAAAATAAAAATAAATTGAGTTGTTTAAGAAACAAAGAGCAATGGCCGGCTCTCACTAGGGACAAAAAAACCTAGCTAGGACCGGTTGAAACTTAAGGGCTAATCAACCAATCATTTTTGTAGAACCCATTAATTAAATAATTAATTAATTCTCTCTCTCTATATATATAGTTAATAATGATGTCCTACGAAAATATATAAGCAGATGTGTTTGTCACAAGACAAATGCACATTGGCTCCGCAACAAGAAAATGTGACATATCATGGCCTATGCTTTGAACAAAGTGGTCTTAGTTGTAAGCTCTCTCAATTAATTACATAATTTGTTCTTTTTTAGTTAGGGTGCTTGGTGTTTAGATCCAAATTTTGGTGTAGTTTGAAATTAATATTATGGGTGGGGCCCAAACTGAGGGAGAGATGTCTCGTACCAACCGATCAACGTAGAGGGGCGAGGCCCAAAGTCAGGGGTGCTGCACCCATTAAGGTATAAGAGGGAAAGACCCATTAGCTTACCACAACCGTTCCGTATCTTTTACAATCTTTATGGATTAATAGAGAGAGAGAGAGAGAGCCCATATATATAAATATTCCCCCCATAATAACCTAAATTGCCTTCTATTCCAAACTAAGACATAGCTACTTATATAGTTTGTAGTATCCCAGCCTAAAACTTCTCTGAGACGTGGACAAATACCTCGTAAGACCCATTCATTTGGGCCCCTCCACCACCGGCCCATCTCCATGTGAACATGTTGCTTTCACTCTCCCCATCAATCTCTCTCCATCATATCAATTCCCTCCGCCTCATTTTTTTCCTTTTCTTTACGGATCAATTTCAAGCCCTTTATGGATCATAATTCTAGCACATGTTTGATTCTAGTTTTTGAAAACCGTTCTCCAAAATAATTTTTTAAAACACAAAAAACATTATTTGTGTGTTTTTTAAAAAACTATTATTCTCCGACCAATATTTTATACGTTTTAAAAAAAATGTGCTGATCAAACATAGCCTTAATTTCTTTTATGATTGTATTTTCATAACATCTATTCACTTAGCATTATAATCAAACCTAGTTCTTTCATGTAGCATGTTTGACCCCTAACCGCTTAAGCTAGGCGTGATGTCTGATTTGGTGTGGTTTTTTTAATTTCAATTAGCAATTATTGGGTTAGCAACGGTCCATAATTGAGACTTAATTGAGAGTCGTGTTTTAATATCTGCCACTGCAATTAAATCTATCATCCAACTTACTTAAAGGTCTCCGGAGTCAAAGAATGGGTAGTGTTTGGCTTAAAAGGTGGCCGGGCCTTGATACTCGCTCTCAAAGTGATAAGTTCGTCAATGCCAAGACTAATTTGCCATCATGATTCATGCATGGGGGTCGAGGGTAGTTAGTACTTATGTACTTAGTATACTTAGTATCAGGTCAAGACACTATCTTTTCTACTCGCAAGACTTAGTGTCTTAAATATCTGATACAAAAATGTATTCTACAGAATGTGTCTGAAATTAATCTAACATAAGAATTTTCCTTTTTATTATCTTACTTAAAACAATTGTTCAATACACTTTCTTATAAAAGAATTGTTATACTTCAACATTATTAATAGGCACTAGATGAAAATAATTCAGTGCTTTTATTAATTAAAAAAAGTTATTAATACATGCTGCATGTAAAAGGGAATTTATATATTTTGATTCTATTATGCTCTATATATTAGATATGTGTGTGTGTTGTAAATCCTATAGTTTCCAAGACGAGTGACATTATATCAAAAAAAATAAAAGTTTCTAAAATAAAAGTTTCTAACTCTAGGCGCTGCACTATTGTGATACACTTTCTAATATGTATATTGTATTTTAGACATCCAGGATATATATATGGCGTTCAGAGGGCTACATGACGCTGATCCATTGGATCCATCTGTCTTGCTATTGCAAGACAGACACAGGTCCCACTTTGTTGACACTGAGCAGGTTTGTATTTTATTATTCATGAATTAACATTCCAGTTTTACTCTCTAATCTAAATATATTCAATTATAAACATGGTTATTTCGTTATTTATAGTTATAGGAAGTTCTCTCGACTCCTGCCAGATAGTATTTTTCTCAACAGGGCGGATGGATCCACGTATATGTCCATACGTGATCCACGCAGGATTCTACGGTATATACCGCTTAAGCCACATCATCATAGATTGGTCGCGATTACTTATTCTCATTAGATGACGGTTCAGAGACACACATTCCATGTCCGTACTGCAGAGAGATGACAATCACGTTACACACATTCCATCATCATAAAACATTAGATTCAAAATAGTAAGAAAAACCACCCCAGATTATGGTGTAAAGTCAGTTCTATGCAAACTCGCTTATCCTGCTGATTTGTTTTTAGTGTCTTACAAAACAATTTTAAAATTTACGAGCAGTTTTGGAATTGTTTTTGAAAAGTAATACAAAAAATACTTGTAACTTTTTGTTATATTTAATGGTTTTATAAAAGCTAATTAAACACTTTTTAAAATCAATACTCAAATATAAACTCTAAATATGTTCTTATATTTGAAACGGTTACAATTTAGTTCTTGAATTTTTAAATTTAATCTATAAAATATATATATCGAACAAAATACCCAAACAATTTTTTTTTGTCTTCATCAATTTTCAAATAAATTCCGAAAACTGGTTTTTATGAAATTTTTTTTTTATCAAATGTATATATTTTTCGATTTCAAATATTGTTTTCTTACCAAGTAGAAAATGGAAATGAAGAAGTAAAGTAGACGAACAAAATTGCTACCAAATCTCTTTTCGCAAGCTGTTTTTTGCATATTTTTTCCTTGAAACAACACCAAACAAAACTAGAGATCGTTTATGGAACTTTTTTCCAATGACAATATACTGAGTTTCCTGGAAACATTTTAAAAATACCGTTCTACCATTAAAAAACAGATACAACAATGTGAAATGGAATTTGACTTCGTCGGGTTAGTGGTGGCAAAGCTTCTACATCCTTCATCTTCACCAACGCTCTCAGTAGTATCGCTTTATCACCACAACATAACCCGAAGAGAGCAAATAGAAGGAAGGGAAAAGGTCCACAGAAAATCAAATACAAGAGGACCACTTGAGTAACCAATAACTAACTACCATCTAAATTCACTACTAGTAAAATTATGTAAAGACGTCACTCATCCCAATATGTGCTTTCTCGTATCACCTGCTCAAATCAGACGAACGCGGATGGAAGTAGTGAAGGCCAAGCAAAATTGCGTAAATCTTTCAATCACGTGCAATTAGGATCAGATTCGCCCGATCAAAAGTATAAGCCACCTGTTGACGTTCTCATAATTATTCATCTTTTTACCTAATAAGCACTTCAATTTAAGGAAAACAGACATAAAATGCTGAAATTTCTCCAATGTTTTTTGAAGATTATGCATGATTATGCATGAGGCGCCATCTAGGGTTTTTGTTTTTATACATGTACCGCCTTTTAATTTAATAATTTTAAACTGTAAGAATTATAAAAAATCTTGATGGTATTTTTACAATGCATGCAATCTTGATGGTATCTTGATGACATCTCCTCCAATTGAGGGATCTTTTATTGGTCTATAGTGAATAAAGAGAACCCCCAACCAACGCTTTTGGTAATTTCTCCTTCACAATAACACAAGTGCATCTACCAAGCTCCAAAGGCAAAGGCCTACACAACAAGGACCTAAAAAACATACACATATCACAACCACTTACAACACATACACAAAAAACAAACAAAAAATAAAATAAAAACAAAATAAAGGACAAGAAAACTGGTAGTGTCAATTTTGCAAAGTAAAGCAGCACTATCAGTGGGCCTTTCAAAGTAGGTAATCGACGATGGTGGCAACTAGATGGAAGGAATGAACCCCCCGCAAATTGCCACACTTTGCATCATCATTATCATACCATTTCATAGATAAATCCAAAAAGCAAGAAGAGTGGGGGTCATGTCCCATAAGGACTAAGAAAAATATACCTCCTTATTCAGCCTTTTAATATCATGGTGGTAATCAAAGAAGAAGGAGGACCAAATCATGAGAATGGACCAGTTTCATATTCCATATTCGTACACATTCATTTATCAAATTTGATTGCCTAAGACCGCCGACGTGACCTAGTTGTTTTGTATATTAACCCACATGACGGTTTTCCCTCCCTAACATCCATTTCCCATTATGCAACCGGGTTGGATTTATACGCCCACTTCCAAAGCTACGCGTACTGACGCAGCGGTACAATCACAAGGCTATCATAGAGGCCACCATCTTCATTGAATATTGATGGAAAAGGGGTGCCCATGTGTCATAGTATGACTTAGTAGTGTAGTAGCCTTCTACAAACAAACAGAAATCAACACACCGATGCCGATATGTCGATATGATATATTACGTGAAAGCCATATATCAATGTCTTTCCACATAAAATTTTTCATGTGTTGACGCGAAGGAGTTCGCCGCCCTTGACTTTACATGAAGAGTCTTTCAATGCAGGATCGTGCAAAGGACAATTTCCACGAACCAAATTTTAACAACACCGACCCTGATCACGCATCATATTTTTATGAATTGCCTGATGCCAATCTATTAGCACCTACTTCTCTTCTTGCAACAAAGTAACTATTGAGACGGAAAAAGGTCAATTGTACTAATGCAGTTACTGGTAGGCTTCGAGCTCCTTTAAGGACACTATTAAATACCTTTGAAATGTTTGTTGTCATTAAACCATATCTTCCACCTCCGTCGTGTGAAAGAGCCCATAATTGGAAAGGACTCGCCTAGCCATCAGAATGCTACTAATTAATTCTTCCACTGTATTCATGTTTGAATTTATGCTTATGTACTCGCCAAAGCCGTCGACATACCAAATTCTTTCAAAACTTTATCTTTGAACTGGTCATAAAATTGTTGTTTAAATGACGCATGCAAATCTCGTGATAGCACATGGCGCAGCTCCCAACCAAGATGAGGATCAATTATCACGCTTGCGGGCGATTCCCGGATGTCCTGGTCTCTGATATAACGCAAATTCCCGCCCTTGAGTAACTTTATTTATACATGCCAAGAACCATCCCTGCACCATCGCATTCTCGCCTTCCAGAATAGGCAAATGCCAATGGAAACAACTGATTATTTCCATCACACCCCATAGCAATCAATAACTTGCCTTTATACTTCCTATATAAATGTGTACCATCAATACTCATAACGGGATGACAATGTTGGAACCCTTCAATAGATGGCTTGAATGACCAGAACACGCGTTGGAATATCTCAATGTTTGGCATATTAGTTTCACATGTTTTCCAAACAACAGCACATCCAGGATTTGCTTGCTCTATGCCCAAGAACAAACGTGGCAACTCTGTATATGACTCAGAGAAGTCACCAAATAACTGTCTAATTGCTTTATGCTTTCCATCCAACGCCTTTTTGTATGATATTTGATATCCCCATTTTTCCATCACACTCACCAATAATGATTTCACGTGAATTGTGCCTCGAATTAATGCCTTTATATGAGTGTAAACTAATTGCGAGTCTAGTCGATGATGGTCCCTGCTCAAACAAGGATTGACACAGTATATGCCCAATATATTTGTCGATAACAAATAATCTAAGTATCTTTCACAACCATTGCACGAAGCTCCATGGACAAAGGACATTCTTCCGCCTTTCTACATCTTAAGACGAGCAATTTTTTTAAGGATGCAACAATGACAAACTCTTGGTGTGCTTTAATAGGAGTATATCTGCAAAATTCTCAAAATCAGATTTCGAATTGAAAACTTGCCCAATTACAAATTCTCCACTCAAATTACCGGTTGTATGCTGCACCCATGGAGTCCAACAACTTGCAACAACATTATCCAGGTTTTCAACATGTTGGAATTGAGGTGTTGGTGGTAAGTGATAATTAACAGGGGATGGCTCAGCCGATGTCTCATCATCTGGGTGATTTGATACATCACAAGATGGTGCTTTCAGGCAGTAGACATATATACCGTTCATTCTCCAAAACTTGGCTGAAAGTTCAAAGAACGTATGCATGTCGATCAACTTCAACATCCCCATTATCTCCATCAGATTCATCATCAACATCTTCAAAGATATCATCCATCACGCCTTCATCCGCATCGCTCTCATCATCTCCATTCGTCCAATATCTCTAGACCGACCACTACTAGGCCCACAACCGTAGTCAAACTGTGCAACATTGTAATTGTCGCGAACAAATAAATTTGCATGGCCACCCACAGATTGGTTCAATTGTGCTTTGACTTGAACAACTTTAATATACAGTTCAATTTCCTCAATGGTTGTCAGAAAGCAACTGTGATTCAACATTTTGCGACACTACTATCAATCCCAGACCGGATAAGGTTGGAACTTTTTCCACTCCTAAGGATACTTACAAATGAGTACTAATTTGAACCTTCGCTTGTCAATGACTCCGTTTCAAGTATATTATATCAATCAATTGTTGAAACGTGCATTCAACCGGTACTTCCAAAGGCACAATAACAGTTTCGCTCCCCTCATATTCGACATCTGTTTTAATCCTCAATATTTGTCCATTATAGTAACATGTCACGGGAATTGTTGAAACAGACATAATTGACATGTACAAAATTGTCTCAAATGAATTAAATAATATGAGACGTAATTATCCTGATATCACACCAACTTTATCATAAAGAAAACAATCAAAGGTCCTTAGCTTCAATCATCGCGGTCATTTTGGTTTATTTTTGTTGTTCCTATTTGATATCGATATACATGGCAGAGGTATCATCTGAACTACACAAATAATAATTATTATTAGAACCAAACTCTTAGAGTTTGAGCTTTAGAAATATTGATAATTTAATATTGTATCGAGCTAGTTTATAAATAGAGGCCTTGAATTCGATCCATTCATTTGCAATCCATCTTAAGGGTGTAGGTTTTGTGGCCCATGGAGCAAATATAATCACACTGTTTTGTTTCTCATAAATATGTTCCCGAACTCGAATCCTGGACCCCTCTCCTCTCCATACCCATACCAACCTAAAAACCATAGATCCCTATTCTCCCAATGCCCATGCTAACCACTTGAGGTATAAGTCTTATTAGTATATAGGATAATATTAACTTTTAAAAAACAAAATTTAAGATAAACACATAAAATTAAGAAAGTAGTTCAAATTAACTAAAAAAAAGTTGAATATTTACAAAATATTTAATCTTTAAATAGGAAATATGATAATTGAAATAAGTAGGCAAAAGCAAGTAATAAAGAGTTTATTAACTTAACTTCTTTTTTTTCCATTATGCTTTATTTATCTTTTCTTGTTTTTCCTTTCTATTTTTATGTTAAGATAAGATAATACCTTCTAAAAACAATCAAATTTTGTTAACTTCAAACGTAATCCTTCAATGCATAAGATGAATATATATATATGTATAAGTCAAACAAAACAAAAGTAAAGAAATGAATAACTTCAAGCACTCAGTTCTCACTCTATTTCGTACAATGTGCGTATAGACATCCTCCGATCTCCATAATCAGCTTCCAGCTCGATTTCGAGGCCATGCTTGACAAACAATTTCTTGACCCATTTGTTGTACTAAAGGGTAAATCAGTATCTTGTTATTTGAAAAGGTTAGGAGAGACATATCACAGAGCCTGGTTATTACCTGCTCAGCCCTCCTACCTAATATTCTTGAAACAAATTCTCTTCCTTCCCCTTTCAAAAAACATGTAATATCAAGAAATATGCTTAGAGCTTCATAATCTAGTTTATTAATACTCATTAGAAGCGCATTATGAATTTCCTTCATGGGTCGGCATTTTAGTTTATCCAACAGACTTTCCCATTCAGATGTTGTCTTACCATAAAGAAGAATACCTAAAACTTTAAGAGCCAATGGAAGGCCCATGGTATAATCTACTATATACCGTGAAAGTTCTACATATGCTTCCATCGGGAATCTTTGTTTAAAAGCGTGAAGACTAAAGAGATGCATAGATTCTTCAAAATCTAATCCTGGAACCTCATAGATAGCATCCACTCCATGTACAACTAGTAGATGTTTATCTCTAGTTGTTATAATAATTCTACTTCCATCACCAAACCAATCACGATTTCCAATTAAACACTCTAATTGTGCTAAACTGTCCACATCATCAAGAATAATCAAAACCTTTTTTTGTTGCAATTTCTCCTTTATCTTATTGATACCTTCATCAACATTGTCCAGGTTTTTATTTATTTCTCCTGTAATGTCCATTAGAAGTATTTTTTGTAATTGAGGTATGGATCCCTCTCTAACACATGTTAGAAAGCTAATGCCATCGAATTTGCATGAGATTGAGTTATATATAGCTTTTCACTACAAGAAATTTGGTTTTCTGCGTCCAAAGTTTTTACGATTAGTTAATGCTAGTCATTGATTCCAATTTTCTACGATGAACTTTGATAATTGGTCGCTAATTTTAATAGATAAACAATTTAAATATTTTATTTATTTACGACTAATAATTTTATTTATAGCAACTATCAAGCCACTATGATGCTTATAATTTAGACTAAAGCCATTGATTGTTTGTAAAATGTATTAGTATTTATGATAAATCTTATATTGTCACAAAAATACTAAGATATATAAAAAAATATTATAGCTCGTTTCTGGAAGTTTGATATTTTGTGAGGACTATTTTAGTCTCAAACATCTTATAACTGTGACCACTTATCGAATGGGTCGTCGACGAGTATATTAATTTATGAAGAACTTTATGTTAGTCTCAAAAATTATAATTTATGAGAAATATTGTAACACATCTCTAAAAGCATGATATTTGTGAGGAGTGGTAAAATGGTCATAAATGTCCTAGTAATCTATGATCACTCATTGATCGTCGTAGACGGTATAATAATTGTGACGGGAACTGTTAGTCTAAAAATATATAATCTATGAGAAATATTATAACACATCTCTAAAAGTATGACATTCTGTGAGGAGCGGTAAAAGTGGTCATAAGATACCCTCCGATCTATGACTACTTATTGATTAGTTGTAGAAAAGTATATTAATTGTGATGAAACTTATGTTAGTCTAAATAAAATATATAATAAATGAGAAATATTTTACGATGCCTCTAAAAATATGGATATTTTGTGAGGAAAAGTAAAATCGGGTCGCAAGATACCCTACGATCTATGATCACCATTGATCAGTCATAGAAAGGTGTATTATTTACAATACACCTTATGTTAGTTGCAAAAACTTATATATTCTATGAGAAATAATTTAACTTATTCCCAAAAGTTTGATATATTATAAGGAACCGAAAGATAGTGGCAAAAATGTTATATTATTTGCTATTAGTCATTGGTTGGCCTAAAAAATCTTTATTATTTGCAACAACTTTTCTGTTGATCACATGAAAGACTTTAACATGTGAGAAAATTCATAATTAATTCACCTTGGAAATTTTATTATTTTGAGGATTGATAATTGTAGTTGCAAATGTCTAATAATTTGGGATCAATATTTTGTGACTTTTCAAAATATACTTTCTAGTTTAAACAATTTTATATTATTATTAAAAGTTACCTTCTTAAAATACACTTCATGAGGCTTTTAAACACATTAAAAATATTACTCTCAATATAAACCAATTTGTTAAAATATTATTAAAATTATTTCTATAATTTTTCAATTAATTATATGTTTTTCCATGTACTTATATAAAATAATTACAAAAATATCTTTAAAATAATTCAATTTTTATGAGCTTTTGACCCATTGTAATAATTAAATCGACATAAAATATATTAAATTATTTTGATAAAAATCTATAAAATATTTATTATTTTTAGTTAGACAATGATATAAAATTGGGCTTTAAAATTTTATATAAGTTTATATTAACACCTTTAAATCCATTTGTTTCCAAATCTTATCCTGGTTTTATTAATATTTTCCATTTATAAGATAATTTAAAATTATTCAATGATTAAGTGAAAACAATAGATAATGATTGGAAAACTATATTTATATTGTATAAATAATTATATATATATTACCAAATTATTTTGATAAAATTCCTAAATATTTATTACTTTAGTTAGACAAATTAGATATAAAATTGGGTTTTTAAATTTTTATGAAAGTTTATATTAACACCTTTTTAAACTATCTTAAACTCCTTAAATCATATCCAATGTTTTATTAATATTTTGCATTTATAAGATAATTTAAAATTATTCAATGATTAAGTAAAGAGAATAATAGATAAATGATTGAAAACTATATTTATATTAAAATAGTTTAGTAACTATTTTTTTATACCGTATATGCAAAGAGTGCATGTTTTAAGTCGGATAAACATCAATTTTAAGTGCATTAATATAAATATGGTTGGATTTGAAAGTATTAATAAACCTAAAATATATTGTAATTACTAATTGATTTAAGGATAAGTAACATGATTTTGAAGTTTTATTCACTTTTCCTAAAATTCAATACGTGACTTGATTTTTAATATAACAATGACGAGGAGGTATTGTAATTGGTCCTTATGATTTTATTTTATTTTTAAATTTTTTTAAATTGTAATTAGTACGTAACTTTTAGAATATATATTTAATTAAAATCTTATAAAATTATTATTACTAAAGAATCTCTTAGAATATATATTTAATTAAAATCTTATAATATTATTATTACTAGTAACTAATTTTTTTTTCAACTACAAAAATATTATACTTAATTAAAATTTTATAATAATATTCTTATCTTTTAAATATTTAATTAAAATCTTATAATAATCTTATTATTAGTAACTTTTGTTTTCAAATACAAAAATATTATATATTTAATTAAAATTATAATATTATTATTATCTTTAAATTTAATAGTTTTCTTCCATTTAAGTTACACACAAATCATAAAAGTTTTTTTTTTAAAACGTAAATCATAAAGTTAAAAAGCAAAGAAAAAAATTCAATAAAATTACATGAAAAAACAAATAACTTTATTTATCCTAAGAATGCTTAAAATTGTGGCAATTTTATTTTATTAAATTAAATTTAAATATAAATATTCGTAATAATGAAGGCCCTAGTTTAGATTATCTCTAAATTAAATATTTAAATTATCACTCTTCAAAAAAAGTAAATTATCTTTAATAATTTATTAATATTATTATCATTAAAAGAAATATAAGAAACACAAGCCCTAGTTTCTTTCTCACGCCTTCCACAAAATATGTACAAACGAAAATGTGCCTGGTCTTTCAGAAACTAGAAGCAAGTGTAAGTCTCACAACTTTTTTTGGGTTAGTTTTATTTAATTTTTTGCCTGGGCTTTAGAAGTGATTATACTTAGCAAAGAAGTTTTGATTTGTAAGAAATTTTGTTGTAGAGTAGCATGATTTAAAATGAAACAAGCTGTAAAAGACTGAAATTCATTTGTATCAAGATATGAAGACACTATCTATTTTTGTTCATTCCGCTGCACCTCTTTGTAAAACATTGTTTCATAAAGACATGCGATGATACTTATTAAATTATCATTATTTAATATATTTATCTTACGCTTTTTGTGATGAGCATCGTTATTTATCGCTCCGTTGAAACTTCTTTGATCTCGTATTCAAAACTTTATATACTAATAAATAATTTCGCTTACTCAAATGCTATCATTATGGCTTATCTATGGGTGGTCATTATCCTTCGGGATAAGATGAGTTCCATTGTTGATTGTTATATGGTTGTAACCAATAGCCACAATGGACAGTATGCGTAAAAATGATAAACATATATAAGGTTAATTTTAGCAAACATTAGATATTCCAAAGAAGTACACTTGTTGGTAAAGGAAGTACTTTAAACCAACATGCATCTTTAGATGTTATTACTAGATACATATAGGATTCAAGGTGACCTATAATTGCTTCTTGAATTTTTTAATATATTTAATGACTTTCTTAAAATTCTCGATATTTTAACTAATTTTTACTTAGATCATTGAAATTCTTTAATCTATAAATAATATTTAAAAAGTGTAAGTTGTGCTAATGTTTTTCCACTCTAAACCATTATAAGTAGTGAAAGAAATTTTTGCTATTCTTATCATCTTACTTAATTTTTCTTCCTCCAATATAATACTCAACCTCAATAATTTTGATCTCCATTGAAGCATTTATTTGGTTGTGAATATGATTAATTGTCATTTTTATCTTTTGAGTGTTAGAAAATATTTGCCTCTTATAATTAGTAAAGATGTTCTTATAGATTTGAACATGAGACAAACTATCTTGGTAATTTTTCTTGCAAGAATAAATTTTGTAGCAATGAGTTGTAAACTCCTAAAAGCATCCTTCTAAATGTATTATAAAACTTAAATGTTTTTTTTTGTTTCTTATTTAGGTTGCCTTTATATTAAATTAATTTTTCCCTAATACTTCAATATTATTTGAGTTATATAATAATATTATGTCCATGACTTATTCACCATTTGAAATAAAATTATATGGAGTATCTCAAATCTATAATCTCAACTAGTTGTCATATTATTGTATCATATTATATTGTAAAGCATTACATGGCTTCCGTGGTATCAATCTAATACCAACATTGTTTGTCCATTATCCAACATGATTGCACAATAAGGTATTATTTTGTAAAACTATCAAAGGTAATTGTTATGATAGGTTTGTTTCAATCAATATAATCTCTTTGTCATTGTCATATAGAGGCCCATCAACAACAAGAAAGAGGCGACCCATCTCGAGGAAAGGATTAGATGTACTTATTAGAGAATGGAGAGAGAATTCTCTATATCATTTACTTAAGAAGAAAGTGAGACGCTATATGTTTATCCTTGCAAATTTAAGGTGAGATTAGTGCTGGCAAGTGAGATTAATTTTAGTCCATTTATTTTTGGCTATGGGAAATGACCAATTGTGACCATTTAATTTCATTCTAGAAATTTAAACTATGTCTAATTTTTTTCATCATGAAAAATTATAAACCATGACCAGTTGTTCTTCATCGTGCAAACGTGAAATTGCAACCACATACATTCATCGTAGAAACATGAAATTGTGACCACATAAATTCATTGTAGAAACATGAAATTGCGATCATGTTAATTCATCATAAAAACACGAAATTGCAACCATGAAATTCATCAGAAATCAATAAATTGCGACCATATAAATTCATCATAGAAACACAAAATCGTGACTATGTAAACGTAGAAACACGAAATTGCGACTACGTAAATTCATCATAGAAACATGAATTTGCGAGCATGTAAATTCATCATATAACAAAACAATCGGGACTATGTAAATTCATTGTAGAAAATGAAATTGCAACCATGTAAATTCATCATAGAAACACCAATTTATGACCATGTTAATTCATCGTAGAAACATGAAATTGCGATCATGTAAATTCATCGTAGAAACATTTCAAATGCGATCGTTTTCATTGCAAAAAATAAAATTCTTATGACCAATTACTATCGATGGTAGAACGTGAAATCTGCCACCAAGATGTTGGACATAAAAAATTTACATTAATGACCAATATCATCCATCACACAAACAAATTATGTACGACAAAGTTAAGGAATGGTCATAGAAAACATATGACGATTGTGCGACCAACATTTTTTGGTTGCAGATTATTATTTGCGACCAGAAATTTTGTTTTTGGGATGAATAACGTAGTCGCGAAATATCATATTTCTAGTAGTGTTTCCAATTGTGCTTTTTCCAATTCCACCAATACCATATAATCCAAGCATGCGAACATCAGGAAATCCCATGCCTATCAAACATGTAAACACTAGAAAACGTATCCACGAAATGATAACAAAAAAAATATACCAAATCAACCAACACAAACATATCTAATATTCAGAGATAATTTAAGAACAACCGGCGAGCATTGGGCAAGAGGCGTTACTTGGAAGAGCAAAAAACCGGTGAGCAGATGAAGAGAAGACGACGGAATCGGGCGACGAGCAACAAGACCACTGAGAGGGAGGGAGCAAGGCAAGAGGAAGAGGAAATGGAGAAGGAGGGAGGAGGCGACCATCGACGGAAAGCAATGAGCGGAGCGTGGACGGAAAGAAAGGAGAAGGCAAGAGGAAGAGGAAAATGGGGGAAAAAGCCCTAGCCAACAATTTATCTCAACCAAATGCCGCCGTTGTGAACGACGGCATTTGAATTAGTTGAAATGCCGCCGCTGTGAACGACGGCATTTGAACTAATTCAAATGCCGCCGTTGTCAACGACGACAATTGAATTAATCCAAATGCCGCCGTTCTCGACGACGGCAATTAACGGAAATTAAAATGCCGCCGCTTGTCGCGGTTTCGCCTCGCGATGAATCAAATGCCAAGGTTCCCGCTGCCGACATTAAGCTTCACTTTAAATATTTCGATTACGTAGCTGATTTTATTTTATTTTTTTCCAAACAGTGTATTTCCGTACAAAACTCCCTTAAGGGATACCGATCCTTCTACTTTCCGACTCTTCCGTCAAAACACCTAAAATTCTCTGGAAGAATTGTGTTTTCTCCACCTTCCGGTATAATGAAGATCGATGCTCTTCTCTTTTTTATTTTTCATCCTGTTCATTGATTTCTCGCATCACTGCCGCACACTTCTACTATTGATTTTCATCTTCTTTTTATTTCTGCTCACCAATCGTTCGTCAAATTGCCTCTGTAAACATCCCAACAAGACATGGGTAAGAACCGAGACAAGGGGAAAGGATCGATTGTTCCTTCGGCGTCTCACTCTTCGATCACACTGAGAGAGAAAACAGTGGGAGAAAGCAAAACAAAACAAAAGGTGTATAAAGAGGAGGTCCCACCAACATGAAGGCCATGTTGAAACTGCAGCACTTGAAGAGTCTGGCAATGTGGGCTAGCCAGGAAGCTTCCATTCCTTCTCTAGGTGCCTTTTTCGGGCACCGTTTGATGGCATGTGGAGACCCAGATCCTTCATTGTTTCCTTGCCAGAGGTTTGACTATTTTTATGTACAGTTCTCTGTGGTTTTGTCATTGATGGTCATGGTTTTTCTACTGCAGGCATTTTTTATTTTATTTTATTTTTGAAACGTTCACACTTTCTTAACCTTTTTGCAAGTATTTTAGGAACAGGGGTTCAGCTTATTGATTAATCGATTCCCTGGAATGGTTGGACCAAAGTTTATGCAGTTTTAACATAGAATGTATATATATATATATATATATATATATATATATATATATATATATATATATTGTTGCAAGAGTAATAGTTGGGTTTAGCATAATTTATTGATTATTTGAGTAAGTTTAATCTTCTTGCATATCCTATGGGTCAATTTCTGTATGTCTTTATTTGTGTTGTGAATCAATAAACAATCCTTGAGTGAAATCTGGGACTCTGAGAATGAGTTTCATCCAGACTTCTGTTTTTTCTACTTTTTTAACCATTTCTTGGGGAAAGAATCTGTTTTTACCTTGTATTATCAAGATTCATCTAGAATCATTTTATTTATTTTTATTATCTTTCATCTTTCATGGAACTATGAAAGACTTGTTTAGTTCATCTTAAATCTTTTAGCTCTTAAAATAAGACTCTTTGGGTAGTTTGAGGCACTTAATGTTTTGAAGGATTTTGTGATGTAAATTGTAATATCCTGCTGCTGTCTTGGGTAGAATGGACTGCAAGTGCCCGTTTTTGGTGTTTGTCTAGGTTTGAAACTCATTCAATCCCCAAATCCAAAGACACAGACATTTTCATTTTTCTTAAAGTTTTTTTTCTCTCATTATGTATAATATGATATGATGCCTTAAGTGGTTAACTTTTACGTGAATGAAAGATGAAAAACCAGATTAGAATATATCTGAAAATAATTTAGGAACTCTTTGTTCTCTCTTTGCTGGCTTGCTTGGTTAGGCATGTAGTTAACCAATAGATGTAATTTAAACTCATCTGTCATATACATTATTTCTGATATGGGTAGTTGAAATTTTATCATTCTGCAGATGTGAAACAATTCTTCAGCCTGGCCACAACTGCACTGTTAGAATCGAAACCAAATAGAGCAAGAGCACAACATAGATCCAAGAAATCTAATGCTTCTCCACAAAACAATGTCATCTTCTGGTGCCATTTCTGTTCACATCGAAACATGAAGAGGGGAACTCCAAAAGGCCATATGAAAGAGATATGTCCAAAGGTGACGCCATCTTTGGTTTCCAAACATACTAATCCAATTCCTCAAAAGGCTGCTACAGAGATAATCTCATAAAATAAAGTTGAAGTCTGTAAAACAGATGAGATAGCTTCATCAGCAACAGCAGTGGATATTCCCATCTCAGATAGTCCAGCAACTCCAGCAGTATCAGTGGATACTCCCATCACAAACAGTCCAGCAACTCCACTTGTGAGAACTGGTATTACTTTCCTGGGAGCAAAGAGGAGAAAAAGAAACAAACCGGGGTCTACTAAAGAAGCCGAACCTGAAAGTAACTCTGCCTCAGCTGATACACAGAAATCTGTCAGCACATCGAACAAACGTAGGAGAAAATCTTGGACAACCCTGAGGGAAATTGCTGAAAGCAGTGAACAAGGTAACTCTCGGAACATAGCAAACCTAACAATCCCATTTGTTCTATAAGTAGGGCAAACCTTTCATTGACAAGGAGTTACTTACCATAGATGAATGAGGAAATCAAGGTTTCTTGGCTACAAGATGTGTTGTGTTTGAAATCAATTCTTATTTTACGCTCAGGTTCGAGTAGATCATGAGCTGTATCATGAGCGTAAACTTTCCTTCATAAGGTGGAGAACCTTTGTGAAGGTTCCTACCTAAGAACCTTTGTGAAGGTGGAGAACTTAGGTTCGAGTCGATCTGGCTTCCAAAATTTGAAACTTTTAAATCATACTCCCTTATCCCTTAACTTAAACCCCCTCCTTTGTCCCACATTTGATAGGGAGGGAGAGTTACTTGCCTTTATATGTTCTTTTCAAACCAAGACGAATAAGACATTTAAGTCGGCTGGGTTGGGCTTTAGAGGGCTAGGCTGTACATGTCAAATGTGTGGTATTAAAAGGTAATTTTGAATGTAAATGGGCTAAATATCTTAGTTAAAATGTTTTAAATAAAAAATTATGGTATATATTATGTATGTCTATATTTTTTTAAATTAAATGCTTATTTTCTGAGTTATTTATGATAATATCAAAAACTAATCTTTCTTTTTCTAAATTCTGAGAAGTAGTTAATATATGGAGTATTCCTAAATTCCTTTTTATATACTTGGTAAATATGTTTATAATTTCTATCCTAATTTTGTTATTAAATATTAATTCTCTTTTAATCTTACCTACCGGATATATTGACTCTGTTAGTCTTAGTTGGTCTAGGCTGTTTTCTATTTCAGCTATATATATTTTTATTATGAATTTATCTATTTTGGATAGTCTAATAAAAGAGTGTCTAAGGGTTGGTTGTTTGGTTGTAAGATAGTGTTATTCAGGTTTTCCTTACTTTCTTATGGTCTTTTTATTTTATTTTATATATATATCAAAGATCTAACTAAACATCTTATGTACATAAACATGCATTCCCTTAATGCTAAGCAAATTTCCATTAAAGTCATAACTTAGACTACAGGAAAATATAGCAACAGATCAAAGATACGGGCGATCATGATTATGTAATAAAGGAGCGTTTTTTAGATATAAGAAATATTGCAAAAATTTAAACTGCTTTAAATACAAAGAAAAAAATGTTAAAATATTTTGGCTATAAGATTTCAGGGGAACCCCTTTCGGGATGATTCCTGAAGTTTAAAAAATCTTTAAAATTAAACATATAAATTATTAATAGGAAATACAAACTTTAAACAAACTTCATCAATTATACTTCTGAATAAACAAAAGTCATAAAACATACCGTATACAAGGAAGTGAAAAACTTGAGCTGAGAGCTTCTGAAGTATCTTACAAAGAAAGTAAGAGGATGAGAGAGATGTGCTACAAGGGAGGAGGTCTAAGAGAGTCGATACTTAACTAAGGAATTCTCCTTCTTATTTATAGAGAAAGGAGAAAAAGGATAATATCAAATAATTGATTTCGGGTGCTCATTAGACCCCATCGTCAAATCAAATAAATAATCTTTTTCCAAAAGAAATAACCACTTAACATAGTAATGATCCAAAGAGTGAAAAGAAGTTTTGGATTATGTGGGATATTTGATAAGATTACGACACATGGACGGTCACATTTTGCTCCACTAAGGAAATCTTATCAAATTATTGTTCTAAAAAGAGAAAAGAAAAGGGAAAAGAAATTATGACCGACAGCTTTTCTGAGAGAGTCTGGATCCTATCTTCTTTTTTCTCTATCTTTCCAAAAAGTGGCAGCTGTAACATAATGCCTGTCATTGTCTTCTTTTCTTGTCTTTCCATCTTATCCTTTGGCTGTTAGGGATATTCATTCTAATCTTGGGTTGTGTTATGATCTTGGGCTGTCTAGTTCTGTTTCTTTATGGGTTATACTGAAATCTTTTTTAAAGACTTCAGTAATCTGTTGGGTCATTAAATCAATTATGCTTTTTGGGAAAACCTCACCCATTAACGGATTTGATGTCTTTACTAGCTACCGTTTGAACCGGACTAAGTTGATTATGTTGGCCCAATGAAATGGGCTCTGTCTTAACATTTTGGCCTATCAAGTTGAGCTCTGTATATTCGAGATTTTCTAAAAGAGCAAAACTGTTTATATTTTATATTTTAAATTTGTTCTTTACTAAGGCGGCTTTCTTTGAAATTTGTTCTATTTTGTCATCTTTTTTTTTTCATATAATTTTTTCATAATCTGATAATCTTGTTCAGATTTATCATATTTTCTTCTTAATAATTCTAATTCTTCTCTAAGTATGTGATCTTGAGATGGAAGTGGGGGAAAATTCTATCCTAACATAGGTGTTTGGCTATTTTGTGCAAAATTTAAGTATTTATTCCCATGGTGATTTAAAACTTGCTTGACTAATGGGTTAATAAAATAATTATTTCCTATGTTTGTTTTGCACTAGTCTAAGGCTTGAAATAAATTATAAAACCTTTAAAAAATGGTCTTAGGTGATTTGAAATGTTAGGAAAAACTTTTTCCCATGTTTTAAATATTCATGTTATATGGCCTTGGTAAACAACATAGAAATTAAAATTGGTACTACCTTTATTCTTGTTATGGAAATATTCAGATAAATTATTTAAACAATTTATAAAATATTTTATATCTAGATTTTTATTAATCTGGTTATTAAAAATCTGATTAATAAAAATCTGATTAAAACTTATTCAAAGATTATCTATTATACATTTATGTTCTTCATTTAATTCTATAGGTGGTAGTATATTGAAAGTTATATTACTTGTAAGATATGCTTTAAGAGAATTTTTTCCAAAAGTAAATACCTTCTCTATTCCTCTATTTTGTATGTAGGTAGGAATAATTCTTGTTATCTGCTTTTCCATCTGTAACAAAAAAATTTAACTGATTAGTCTACTCAAGGAATCTGCCTAGCTATTATATTTTCCTTTTATATGTTATATTTCTATTTTTATACTGGTGTTAATTATCCTTTCTGTAAAATTTAACCATCTCATTTGGGAAGATCTTTTTTCGTTTTTTAGTTTATAGAATTTTACTATTGCTTCACAGTCTGTTCTTATAGTAATTTCCTTTTTTGAAATTATGAAAATTCTAAAATTATCTAAAGCATATATGATTGCAAGTACTTTTGCATCTATGTTACTTATGTTTCATTTTTCTTTATATTTTCCACTAATGTATCTACAAATTTTTTATGTTTTCTTTTTTGAATATTTATGGGGTTTTGCCAAGAGTACAACTCCCCATCCTAGACTACATCCATGTGTTTGGATTATTAAATAATCATTTATTAATGGTAAAGCTAAAGGTGGTAATTTTGTTACTATAGTTTTAATCTTCTCAACTAGATTAATATCTTCTTGGTTAAAGTATTTATGTCCATTTTTTCCTACTTTACTAAATAGAGGTCCCGCAATTTTACTTAAGTTTTTTATGAATGGTCTTGCATAATTTAATAATCCTAAAAATTTATGTAACCCTTTTGTTTCTTCTATTTTATCTGGAAAATTTAAGATTTTTTCTGATATATGTGGTTGTAGTACTATTTGTCCCTTTCCTATTACTACTCTTAAAAATTCTATAGTAGTTTGAAAAAGTTGCATTTTAGGTTTACTAATTATGATGTGATGTTCAAAATTTTTAAATACTAATTGAAGATGTCCTATGTGTTTCTTTTTATTTTCACTATAAACTAATATATTATCTATGTATATGGCTACAAAAGAATCATAATCCTTGAATATACTATCCATTTTTCTTTGAAATATAGAGGGTGCATTTTTTAAACCAAATGACATAACTAACCATTCAAAATGTCCTTTAAGGCATGAAAAAACTATCCAGGGTATGCTATCTTTATGCATTTTAACTTGTCAAAATCCTGATTTACAGTCAAATTTACTAAACATATTACAATTTTTAATTTTTCCTAATAAATATTCTTTAGTGGGTATATCATACCAATCATCTTCTATATTTTCATTAAGTCTTTTATAGTGTATAACCATTCTATTTTTTCCTCTTTTTTGTTTACTATGTTTGTTCACTAAGAAAACTATTGATCTATGAGGTGATTTTGATCTTCTAATTACTCCTAGTTTTAATAAGTCATTTATATGCATTTTATAATCTTCTTTATCTTTATCAGGTACTTCTATTTTAGCTTGTTTTTATCTTATATTCTAGATTTTTTATTTTTAAATTACATTATATTTTTATCTTTTTCCCAATATTTTAACACATTTTCTCCTATGATTTATAGTTTTTATAGTCTATCTATTATATTTTGTATTTGTTCTTCATTTATCATAAAATAATTTATCTTATTATCTATTCTTATTAATGCACCCAATTTGTCTTCATTAGTATTTCTTCTTTTAGATCTTTTATTTCTTCTTGTTCTAGGGTTTCATTTTTTAAACTACATTCTCTTTCTTTTTTACATTTACAGTCGTCATTATTTATTATCTTTTTCTAGGAATGCTTTATTTGTTTTCCTAATTTTGTAAAAGTTGGTTTTTCTCTTATTTTTAATGGGCTTATTATACTATGTCTTGATAAACTAAAAACAATCTTTACTAAAGGTTACTTGCCTGTTATCTTTCAACAAAAATGATAATCCTAATATTACTTGATGCCTAAGGTTTCAAGGTTTTATCCAGGTTTCTTTTTGGGGTAATGAATATTCTAGGCTTGAATAACAATTTGTCATGAATGATATTTTTGCTTCTGGTTCTAGCTGGTATTTATATTGGTTAAAACTACCATCTACTTGTTCTGCTACCATTGGTTTTTCTACTAATATTATAAAATCTTTTTGTATTATTTTTTCATTTGTTATTACATGGGCACATCCAGAATCTAATTAGGCATTTGTCTTAATCAAATAATTTCCTATTTTTATTGTACATTCTACTTGTGGGGCTTTTATATTTCCTAATTTGTTGCATATTTTTATGGGATGTATTATTATTTCTTTTTCTGTAACACCCCAAATCCCGAGGGTCCGTTGACAACCCATTAACCTGCGAAGAATTTGTGGATGTCGGGTAACTTGGAAACACCACTCCGTGAATCCCCCTTTTCTCGGGACCGAGTTTATAAAAATCGGGCGAGTTTCCTTTATGCAGGGAGCTCGCTGAATATAACCTATGCAATTTCATGGCAGCTTTGTCCCAATATTTATCTAGCGACCACCGCAGGGTCCACATACATGGCCACGTAGGGCCCATTTATCCATATAAATACAATCTATATCATCGAAGCCACCAAGAGTTATTACATCACTCTTAATACAAAACATTATATTAAAACTAACATGTTCTAATATAATATACAAAACATGAATCAAAGTCACAATCCGGACCACTTCATAATTCTTAAGGAGCACCGTTTGTCTGCACATGTCACATTGCACGAAGAAGGATCCACGGCCAGGTGACTAACGCCCAGTAGAGATAAGTCTTTAAAGGGATGTTCCCCACCTAAATGCACATGAATGGTCAAACAACCAAGCACACACCAACCTAGGACATGCAATCCTAGCACAGAATCCTACTTGTCATGAATGAGAATCGACTCATCATGCCCCATGTATCAAGTCCTCACCGACTCCTCTCACACATGATAGAACCTCATGCGTGATAAAAACCTTTATTTTTTCGGATCACATCCAATGATTATTTTATAAAGTCATTTTCATTTCTTTTTCAAATCGAAAGGCTTTTTGGATGATCCCTTATAAAATCATTTATTTCATAAAACAAAAGTTATTTGTTTTATAAACCCATATGCTTGCGGTTTTATCCTCGATGCGCATTGTAATCAAAATTATCGTGTGTATATATGCATTTGTAGGCCATAGATTTTTGGGGTCTCACCTCGGACGTATGCCCGATGAGCATTTATCCCGGAGTCTTTCCTGCGTGGTCATGTCTAACTGCAAAGTTCCAGGTTTTTCACCTGAGGGGGTGTCTATCCCTACTTAAATTGCCCAACACACTGATATTAATTTCATGTTATGCAACCATGAGACTCAACAGACTTTGTCCCATTTACCGGTCTCACCATCGACACCAAACACAATGTTGATTGTAAACCATGCAAACCATGGATCTCCATTGGACTTCTTCCAAAGTACAAGTCCACAACCCATTCACCAAGGATGGTGAGTGACAAAGACTATGCACTCACACCCATACCATGCGATGTCCTCGTGCACCAGTGCAATGCAATTATGCCATTGCACTCTGAAAATCATATGACCTCAAAGCCTCTTCACGGGCACCTGCAGGTCTTTGCTTTCGCAGACACTCATCTGAATGCTGCCAAGTCCATACAATCATTAAATGTTAATATATCTTTGATCATACTAACATTTATCACATTCATTTCAACACATCAAATAAGCATGCATCAACATCATTTCGACTACTACTTAGACAAGTAATGTCATACTCAAATCCCTAGGCTACATCATGGCGCATAATGCCCTAATAAACTAGCCTACAACATGCCATGTAATAGCCATGTCCATACGAAAACACATCACAAACCCAATATGTTCAGGCACATATATTGACATCCAAACCCATGACACCTCTTAACGAGAAATGCCATTTGATCAATCCCACACAAACACATATTAACATTTCATCAGAGTCATTTACTAGGAAAGTAATGACACACATCATTTCATTTACAATTCATGGCATATCATGCACTTAAGATAGCCTACAACCTGCCATGTAATGGCCACTTGAGCACACAACTCCTCACATCCACACAACCAACAATTAGCACACTTGTTGTAACAATCGATTTTCAGCAGTATGAGCACAAATTGCCATTGAAAAGCATATGGTTAGATTCTAGACTCCAAGAGCTTTCCATAGAGTCCAAGAACACCCTAAACGGAGCTCGGACGAGAAAGTTATGACCGTTCGAAGTTGGAGGCCTCATATGAATAGTGATTGATGCATGGAACCAGCAGGGGCCTACTGTTTTTCGTCATTTTCAGACCAAATATGAGTTCAAATTTTATCAAGCTATATATGGATGGATTATAGACAAGGGATTTCCATAGAGTACAATAATACCCAAAATGGAGTTCGGATGAGAAAGTTATGGTCGTCTGAAGTTGGAGGCCTTGCACAAACAGTGCAGCTGGGCAGCTGCGTGAAACCCACGATATTGCGTTCCCAGGGCTCCTTTAAAGCTCCCGTACATGCTATTTTCCTACTGACTCATCCGAAACAACCCTTTGAAACAAACCCGCCCCGATTGAGTCCATAATTCAGCCATAAACGCGGCGTAAACCCCTCCCAAACTTAGCCCGAAAATCAACTTAACAAAAACAACTCAAATCAACCAAAATCTCTGAACAATTTGAGGACTCTTAATCCATTTAGTATAAAGACGGTTGACAAAGATTAAAATGTTTAGGCGTGAAATAACTCGAGCAAGAGGGACTGTACCTCTTGGGCGAAAGACGAAACTTTTTGGAGTCCCGAATACTAGAGACCCACGGCCTTCCCGAACTTTCGCTTGAATCTTCGATGAAAATTCTTGATTTCGGTGTCCATGTGTTGCCCTCGACGAGTACTCCGACTTTAAGTCTTGGCCTGACAGAAACCGAGCAACTGATCGCCGTAAATATTAAAAAGAAGGTAGAGCTTCTCTCACTAACATTTCTTCTCCAAACACGAGAAATCTTCGACGAATTTGCGTGTTGTGGGTACCCATGCGTAGCCCTAGTCGAATAAATGAACTTTAAATCTTAACTCGACGGATTCCGACCACCCGATCTCGGTAGATCGTAGAGAGAAGGAGGAGTTTCTCTCATTTCTCTCTCTAACTCAGCCTTTATCGGTTCAAAATGAGCTTTTCTTCCTTTTGTTCTAACTTAAATTAAGTTAAGTGTGTGGCCTTCATGACGTCACGTGTCACGTGATCCTCGATCGAATCCGTTCCTATCCCGAAACAATTTATTTTCGGTTCCGATTTAAGTTCAATTTATTTTAAATGAACTTAACTGGAGTTATTTCCTAACTCTCGAGATTCCCATAAAAATCTTGTCCCTAGGAGTCACTAGACGCCCGTTACCTCGAAAATCGTGAAAAATCCATTTGTTTGAATTTAACGAATTACTAAAGGTAACTAGATTTCATAAAGACGAATCTGACGGCGTGATCTGTTTAGATCATTACATCTAGAAGAATTTTCTAAGCTTCTTGAATATTTCATGTTTATTATTATCATTATCATTTTGTCATTTTTGAAAATTTATAATTTTCCTGGGTTTTACATTCTTCCCCCCTTAAAAGAATTTCGTCCTCTAAATTGACATACACTAGCACAGAGAAAAACACATGCATATGCAATAGTCATTAAATATCCAATGACTAAGAAAACGTGCCTCCCTCCTCGAACAAGAAAGGATAACTGGCACGTGTGTGTCAGCGTTCAGTATTTGCTTCTGCCTCCTCGTGCTACCCTGACACCTTCACTAGCCTCCACGAGTCTTACGTCGCAAGGCTTGATCTCGGCTATCTAATATACGCGAGGTCCACTCCCTCGAAGGTCCCATGCGCATCAACGATGGCTATCAGAATTACCATATGAGTCAGATCTGGAGTGTACTTCCGGATCATGGAGAAATAGAATACCTCATGAACACCTGATAAACTCGACAGTAAAGCCAACCGGTACGCGATTGTACCCACCCTCTCGAGTATCTCGAGAAGGGCCCGATACCTCGATGTGACTTTCCCGCTTGCCGTCGATCCTCCTCTCTTAGGCATCACCTTGAAGGCGTGATCGCCAGCCTCGAGACTCTAGGGTCGGCGTCCTTTGTCGAGCGTAGCTCTTCTACGCTCACGGTGTGAGAGAGGCGTTGTAGTATCAAACCCACCGTCTCTGAGGTGTCTCTAATCAGATCAGGACCAGTGATGGAACTCTCTCCCACCTCTGTTCAGCAAATCGGTGAACGACATGGCCTCCCATACAAAGCCTCATAGGGTGTCATGTATACTAATTGATAAGCGATGCGCGTTCCACTGGGGCGAGTGTTTATCGGCCCCTTATGATCCGAGGACACATGCTACTTAACATGTCCTCTAAAATCTGTTTGGTCCTCTTCAACTAACCATCGTGCAGGGATGAAATGCGGTCTTATAGTCAGCGTTGTGTCCCATTGTGTACAGGCTCTTCCAAAGTGTCTTTGTAAATTTGGGATCTCTATTCGACACTATGGATATTGGCACTCCATGTAGCCGGACAACCTCTCGGATATACAACCAGAAGAATTCCTCCAATGTGAAGGTCATCCGCACGGCTAGAAAATGTGCCGACTTTGTTAGCCGGTCCACAATCACCTATACTGCATCATGTCTTCGTGGTGTCCGTGGCAAGTGGATCACAAAATCCATCGTGACGTACTCCAGCTCCACTCGACCACCTGCGTGGCTGGGTAGCCTGCAGCCTACGGTGCTTTCGGCCTTAACCTGCTAACCGTCCCGGGCATTGTCGACGAGTCCCGGCGTGTCTCTTCATCCGCTCGGTGAAATGCGGCAGCGAAGATCACGATACATCTTTGTGCCACACGGATGCATAACCGTCGAGAGCAATGGAAATCTCTAAGGATCTCTCTCGGATCTATCAACTAGAGACCACTACTGTCCTCCATCTTAGAAGACTACCATGCATTATTGGATGATCGACCTTGATCTTTGTGCACGATTGTGCACGGTCACGATGGACACTATCTGCAAATCCACGCCCACAGGACTCTATCCTCTGCTTTCAATGCGGGACGGCATAACTACGAACTCGGCTTTTCAGTGCGCTCATTTATCTTTGTAATCCCAGGCGCTTACAGTCTTGAGCATGCGCCACTCTCGAGAAGCTATCTTGGCGATACTCCCCATGACTTCGGTGAGTGCATCAACTTACCACATTTACCTTACCAGGTGGTAATGAAAGCCAGTCAGAATCCTCTTAACTCCATCCACCAAGGCTGCCTCATGTTGAGGTCCCGTTGCGTGAAGATATACTTCAGACTTTTGTGGTCTGAGTACACCTCGAACTGCTAGCCATATAAGTAGTGACGCCAAATCTTCAAGGCGAAGACTACAACCGCCAACTCCATGTCATGTATGGGGTAATTCCTCTCATGATTCTTCAACTGTTGAGAACCATAAGTTGCTACCCTCCCGGATCGCATCAAACACATCCTGGGCCCTCACTGAGGCATCACAACACATCAGGTACCCCTATCCCCTTGGGGACTCTAATGTGTCGGCAAGCCCCACTTCCCTAAATGCCCTCCACACGAGTCACCCCACTCATGCTCGACCTCTCCCGGTCAACCTTGTCACATGTGCAAACTACTTTTTTTTTTCACCAGGCTCAATGTACTATACCGTCGAATATATGTCTTAAATCTCACCTTAGTTAGCCGACTTCTCGTTTTGACCTGATATCCAACTCCGATGTTCTCGCAAAGTCTCGAAGAACAATCTGCTTAATATTTTCCCGATCCTCCTGCTTCGTAGTAGATCAAAATATCATTCACAAGGACTACTACAACCCCGATCTAGATAGGGTTGGCAAACCTTATAACGGTGATCCCCGAATGTCAATAGCATCTATTAAATCAAGGGCATCACTTTGGTCGGCGCCCATACCAGATTCTAACGCTATGTTGTGTGTCTCGCCTCCCAACTCTCATCAAAGGATAATTGGTGTGGGTAGATCTTATCTTAGTCACTCTCGTGGACTTCATAGCTGATAAGATGAACTATTAATCCTGCAAGGAATACATTCGTGATCGTGACATTGTTCAACCTAAGTAATAGTTTATACACAATCGAAGAGTTTTCGTTTCTCTATCTTCACAAATGTAACCGAGCACTTACAGGAACTCCTGGCCCAATATAACCATCGTCCTACACCCCCAGATTCGACTCTCTTCAACTCAACTGCGCTATCCTATGCGGTTATAGAATGGGCGTACTTACTAGAGTGTGACTTACTCATGAAGTTTACGTCCTTCGAGGTAATCCTGAGCAGATCATCCTAAAACATCCCCTTACTCTCAACTAACCCGAGGTAGACCACCCTGGGTCATTTCTCATCCTCCCTGGGCTTACCAACCAAATTCATCAATCTTCCGTAACATCGAGAGTTGTGTACGGCCTGGGGCAAAGCATCAGCTTAATCCCGAAACATCACATAAACATCATGTGCGCAGCGGTGACTTCTCCGGCAATCACGACCAATGACGCACCCTGTGTCAAGCCATCTAGTCCATCTCAAGGATATCATCTAATCTCGACATCTCCTGACCCTTAGGTCCACAAAGGAGGAGTATTGGTGAGTTTACCTCACCATCCCAACTCCGTCTAACTAACCTCGCCTCTAGTTCCTAGGGGGAGAACTTAATTTTGCGCCTTTTCCAAACTTGCCATCTACACGTGTCAAATAGCAATTGAGATTCCTTTGCTGGCTTAATGGCAAAGGCATAATCCAACCACTAATAGACATCACATCATGAACTACTCCGTTCATTCATTTTCGAACCTCAAGGTTATGTTCTCTAACCCTAGTATCTATATATTTTCCTATATACATCCTGTACCATGCATATAATCCACACAACATGTAACATACATCATGTAAATACACCAACACATACATGAAAACACACAATGCATGCAATGGTCTAATTCAACTCAGTCTTTGTGGTAACCTACCTAGACCTTGATACAAGCCGTGAAGACCGCATCACACCGAGCACTAGGTAATCACCCCCTAAGCTCTAACACCAAGCTATACCAAGCTGTGCTACTTATACCAAACACCGAGCTGCTGCACGCATACCCTTAGCTCCATACCTAACAAAGAAGTCTTAGACCTACGTCGACCCAGCCCAGGTATTCGCATACCTAAGCTCGACACCAGTCGTAACACCCCAAATCCCCGGGGTACATTGACAACCCGTCAACCCGCAGAGAATTTGTGGATGTTCGGTAACCCAACACCACTCCATTGAGTCCCCTTTTCCCAAGACCTAGGATTTAACAAAAATTGGGCAGAGTCTCCTTTGTACGAGGAGCTCTACCCAAAATACAACCTCTACAATTTCATAGCAACCTATCCCAATATTATACAATCCACCACATCTGTCCACATACGAGCAAAATGGTCACGCAGGGCCCATTTATCCATAAATACAATCTATATCATCGGCCACAAAGTGTTATTACATCACTCTTAATACAAACATTATATTAAAAACCAATATGTTCTAATATAATATACAAAACATGAATCAGGCCAATTCGCCCGCCATAATCCCGGCTCTATGAGCACCGGTCACCACACATGTCTCAGACTGTATGGGGGTCCCACGACTGGAGCTAACGCCCAGAGATAAGTCCTACAAGGGCCATTCACCTAAATGCACATGAAAGGTCAAACAACCAAGCACACACCAACCTAAGACATGCAATCCTAGCATTAATCCTACTGTCATGAATGATGCGACTCATCATGCCCCATGTATCAAGTCTCACCGACTCATCTCACACATGATAACTCCCATGCACAAAAACCTTATTTTCTGATCATACATCCAATGATCATTTTATAAAGTCATTTTCATTTCTTTTTCAAATCCAAAGGCTTTTTAGATGATCCCTTATAAAATCATTTATTTCAGAAAACAAAAGCTTTTGTTTTATAAACCCATATCTACTGGTTTTATCCTCCAGTGCCACTTGATGTAATCAAGTGTCGTGTGTATATGCATATGTGGGCCAAGGATTTTTGGGGTCTCACCTCCGGACGCCGCACGCCAACCGACATTTTCTCGGGTCTTTCATCGACAAGGGTCATGTCTAACTGCAAAGTTCCAGGTTGTTCACCTAAGGGGGTGTCTATCCCTACTTAAATTGCCTAACATATGGGTATTAATTTCATGCTATGCAACTGTGAGACTCAACGGACTTTGTCCCATTTACTGGTCTCACCATCAACACCAAACACAATGTTGATTGTAATCCATGAAAATCGTGGATCTCCATTGAACTTCTCCTCAAAGCTATTAAAAACCATAACCCATTCACCAAGGATGGGTGGAATGACAACGACTATGCACTCACACCCATACCATGCGATGTCCTCGTGCACCAGTGTACTGCAATTGTGCCATCAGACTCTAAGTCATGCCCAATGTATAAAGACCTCTACATGGGATAATTCCCATAACAGACACTACACCGTGGTACTATGACACCATGTCTACGCACACAAAAGTTCATACATTCATTAAACGTTAATATGCCACATCATACTAACATTTATCACATTCATGTCAACACATCAAACAAGCATGCATCAACATCATTCGATTACTACTAGACAAGTAATGTCATACTAAATCCCTAGGCTACATCATGGCACATAATGCCCAATACCACAACATGCCATGCAATAAGCTATACACGAAAACACATCACAAACCCAATATGTTAGAGCACATGTTGACATCCGCGCATGACACCTCTTAACCAAGAAATGTCATTTCAATCAATCACACAACACATGTTAACATTTACCAATACCAGGCACACTTACTTCCTAGGCTAATTCATGGTATATCATGCACCTAAGATAGCCTATAACCGCTATGTAATGACCACTTCAAAGACACAACTCCTTCGTCCACACAACCAACAATTAGCACACTTGTTGTAAAAATCAATTTTTAAACAAGAATGTGAGCACCAATTGCCATTGAAAAGTATATGGTCAGATTCTAGACTCCAAGAACTTTCCATAGAGTCCAAGAACACCCCAAACGGAGCTCGGACGATAAAGTTATGGCCGTCTGAAGTTAGAGGCCTCAGATGAACAGCAATCGCGCAATGTAACTAGCAGGGTCAGTCGTTTCGTCATTTTCGCACTGGGCGAGTTCAAATTTTTATCAAGTTATATGGATGGATTCTAATTAAAGGACTTTCATAGAGTCTAAGAACACCCGCATTCCCTGACGGTAGTTATGGTCGCCCGTGCCGGAGGCCTTTGCCAAATAGTGCGCTTGGCAAATTTCAAAGAAGTCCCACAAATTGTGCCCCACATGTTCTTTAAAGTCCCAAGATATGCTATTTTTTGTAAGATTTTCATAAAGTGGGCTTTATAATTGGAATTAACTGGATTTATCTTGGCCTAATTAATTGAGATTATAAGGTTTCTTAATAAACTATATGGGGTCGCAAGTGTGTGGGTCGAATATGGTCTACTGCGAATGAGAGGGCCCGTGGGTCGAACTCAATAAATAGAGGCTCAAGTCCCTCCCAACCCTAAGGATACGTATAATTCATTCTCACATACACCAGAGAATTATTTTCTAATCGCTGAGAGGCATTCTCATTGCCGTTGTCATCAAGGGGCCATTCGAGAAGATCTCGAGATCATAAGATCGCTTTTTGTGTGTTTTTATCGATTCGGCATCAAAAAGACTCACCATGATACCAAATTAGGTATGTACCTCGCTCTTTCTCCATTATTATTATGCTTTCAGGTTCTAACATGGTAATCTAGGTTGATTTAAACGTATCCTACGCTGGTGGACAGCCAACCATGGATTAGAGTTCAAAACATAAAGAATTGGAGAAATTTTTTTTTTAGGGTTTTATTCAAATCTGGCATTCTGTCCAGTTTCGGAGATTTTCTACAAATCCAAAAATGAATATTTTTACATATTTGGAATCTACTCATTAACATCAATTCCAGGTGGCACGTCACGGAGGTGGCCTGGACGCTCACGCTACCCACGCGCCACCACGCTGCGATTGCGGGTCGACGGCGCGCTGGCTGACACGCGCCGACCGATCCCAATCCGGCCGAAGGATTACACGATGTCATCATGACCTGGGGCCACCGACCGACCCAAACAATCCTGCTTCGCCTGATCCGCTTTTTTTGACCCGCCTGGGCCATCGGATAATGACGTGGATGATGACGTCATGATGACATCATCTCTAACCCGCCAGCCCTAATTCAGATAAGCCGACCACTTGGTCAACGACCGATTCCGGATGTCACCCGACCCACAATTAATTCGACCGATGTTCGACCACCTTGGCCAACGACCCGACCGATATACCGACCCGACCTTGGCCAACGACCGACCTGGCCACAGTCAACATCGTGCCACGCTGGCTCATCGCCACGCCACACGCCGAGCCTTTGGTGGCGTGAGGGCGCCGTGTGAGGTCCTTTGGCAATCTTGATATCCAAACCAGATCAAATTCCTACAATGTGGTATATTTATTTTACATGTTTAAAGTTGTTACAAATTCGAAAATTCGTAAATAACTCAATATACGCGTATTTTTTGGGTATTTTTGCGTGTTTTCTTGTATTTCTCTATGGTTTTGGAAATACATATGGTATGCCATATGTATATCAATGACTATGTAGAGTGTAATTCATCGACTATTAATGAATTAAATGCATATTCGCATTACATATATATATATATATATATCAATGTGATACATAAAGTCAATATCCCCGTATGAGAGATTTTCACAGGATTCAATTTGGTTGCACTCAATGTGTGGCACACTTGATCGGGTTTGAGAAATATCGCCTATATTGTGCGGGATGTTCCCTGCTTTATTACGTGTTGATCATACTCCTAAAGGAGGTGTATTCCTGTTAGTTCACGGAGGGATACATGGAAGGTATGTGCTTCGAGAATGACCGATCTTTAGCTGGTCTATACACCTAAAGGTGGTGATTTCACGAAGATTAGGAATATGTTCTCATGGTCGCCATGTGGAGAGCGACAACTCGTATGTCATATTTTTCGCCAAAGGCGACAGTGTGGATGATTTATGTAATTTCAGATGAGACTCACATGATGCCGATTATCGCTTCGCTTTGTTTTTTCACCAATTTTTCAAGAATCCGCAATCATTTCAATCGAGGTCCCACTGATTGAATTTAAGAAATGAAAGAGGACTTTCTATTTGGAATGGAGTCGGCAGATGTTCACATCATACATGTGATAAGCCAAGATATCACAACCACTAGTACCGGTTTAAAACTGACTGAGCACCCGAGAGGGAAAGAATAGGATTTGCTTATCGACAATGAAGAATCCATACAAGAACACTTGAAGCATACCACTGACTATCATAAGGAATGATGGCAAATTATAGGCTAGAACCTAGTCATTCCACGCCGAGGTTGGAATACTTCTTCAAAAGCTTTTAATAATAGTTATTTATTAAGGCTGCCTGAGTTGTAGATTATGTCCCTATGACGGGTAGACCTGTTAATGTACCCAATTTTACGATATCATCTCCTATGCTTGCATCATAACAAAGCTCAAACACCCTTCCACCCGACTTCGGGATTATAAAGACAAACTACAATTCCCAAGATGAGACTTGGTCAGTTAATGACTTAATTGCAAATGTGGTGGCAGAAGAAGAGAAACTTAAGAAGGAGAAAGAGCATATGGCCTTATATGCTGCTAGTTCCCATAAAAGAAAAAATAAGAAGTTCAAAAGTCGAACTCATAAAGGTGCTCAAGAAACTACCTATTAACTGATAATAAGGGTCCAAAGAACATTCTGAAAAGGATGGTGATCAGCCGCTTCTTTGTAAGTGAAGAAAGGTCATATGAAGAAGGAGGTGCAAAATTTAAAGCTTGATGTCCAAACGCTGGCTTACATGTAATGATTCCTGAACACTTGTTTGTGAATCCAACCTATCAAGCACCATCCAGCCTGGGTGGCTCGAGAGCGGAGCAACTAATCATGTTGCATTTACCATACAGGATCTGTCAAACCTGAGAAAGCCAAAACAAGGCGAATCAAACATCGTGGGGAAACAAATCCAGAAGGTCAAGGTCATGTCTCGTGGGAGATGTAATCTTAGTTCTAGATTCCGGTTTTAAATTGATGTTGAAAGACACATTTTATGTACTTCCTTAATTTTAATTTAGTTTCCGTGACGGTTCGATTCATATGATTACTCTTTGAAATGAAAAGAATGTGTTATTTCAATATTTCTTAATTCAAATAAGGGTCAAGGCCATATGTCCAACGGATTAAGTACGTATTAAGTTTATCTCCCAATGACATATACGCGCTTATACTACCGAAAAGGTTTCTAAGAGACCATTACCTAAGGAAGAGTCTTATGCATTATGGCATAACGACTCGCCATATCTCTAAGGATATAGAAAGGTCGATAAAGACTAACATCCCGCTCTCGCTTCTAAAATGACTTAGAGATATGCCAGAAGATCGTCAGAGAGGTAAAATGACCAAGATAAGAAAGAAAACTCGCAAATCCGTAGTCTCCGACTATTGAAGTCATTCACACCGTAAGGACCTTATACGCAGCAACCTTGTAGAAATTTTTATTTCATCACATTTATTGATGACTATTCTCGATATGGTTATTTGTACTTGATTAAAGGAAAGTCTCGAGTCTCTTGACAAGTTCAAGATTTTTCGAACCTGCCGAAACGCTTGGGAAAAGTCATAAAGGTTAGATCTCGACCGAGGTAGAGTATTATGGCAAGCATGGCGATGCCTGATAAAATAAGGCCATTCACAAATACTTAGAGGATTCGATACGGCACGCTTACTATGCCCGAGCCCGAGCAAATGGAGAAATGAAAGGCTTAATCGCACTCTTATGGAAACAAGGAGTATGATTAGTAGGACAAATTTACCTTGGCTTATGGGGGTGAAGCTTTGAAAATGTTTTTGTAAGGTTTTAATCGTGTACCTACAAAAGTCGTTCCATCGAATTTCAGTTACGGATCGGGCGTAAGCCTAGCTTTTAACCATCTTAAGGTTTGGGATGTCCTCAGAAGTGAAGTCAGGAGGCAATCCAACATTAAGTGTCGACTCCATAACCACTCGATGTTACTTTGTATCTTACCCGACATCTAAGCGGATATCGCCTATAATCCCACTGGAGGCACAAGAATTGTGGAATCACTGCATACCTGCTGAGTTTGATGTGGCCGAAGAAAGTAGCCGTCGCGCACTATTGAGGACGATGCACGGTGGGTACGGTATCTATATCTCCTCCCATACGTATAATCGGGAAACTCCCACACACCATATCAACCTGGCTGAGACTCGTGATCTCACAGGTGATACCCCCGATGAAGTTCATCAAGGCTCAGCACAGATGTGACTGATACCCAAGGAGGTCCACTAGTGGAGAGACGATCAAGAATACCTGCACTTACCATTTAGTCTATATTGTGAGGAGCAAGATACCACGAGGCCTGCCTGGATCGATCCACAATCCCATGAAGTCAAGTCATTCCCTACCAAAGAATCGTAATGAGGAGAGATGAAACTAATCATGATAAGATAATGGAGTTCGAACTTATCAATTACCTGATAGTCATAGACCCATTAATGCAAATGTATAAAAACTTGTAAAGGACTCTAAAGGAAAGATCGGTGGTTTAAAGCCGACCGGTAGCCAAAGGTTTCACTCAGAGTAAGGAGACTATGAAGCAACCTTTTCTCCTATTTCTTCTAAAAGATTCTTTCGAGTGATCATGGCATTAGTTGTCATTTCGATATGGAGTTAATGTGATGGATGTTGTTTCGCTTCTTCTCTAATGGAGACTCAGAATGGGGTTAGGTCTATATGATGCAACCCGGAAGGCTCTCAGGGCAAATGATTCAGTAAACTTAGCTTAGACTCTAAAAGTCTATTTTTATGGTCTCAAGCAAGCTTCAGACAATGGTACTTTAAAGTTTTATAGCAAGTTGTTGCTTCATATGGTTTTGCCGAGAACAAAGTAGATCAAATGTATACCGCAAGGCCGCTGAGGAAATTCATTTTCCTAATATCACATGCGGATGATATCCTCGCTGCAAGCAAAGACTCCGCTTCATCGTGATGAGACAAAGCTGGATGTTGCCAAAGAACTTGACGCGAAGGACCTCGCGTAGGCGTCTTTTGTAGCCGGGCATCGATTCACAGGAATCGCTCTTGCGACTATCGGGTTTATCTCAGAGGGCATATGTTGATCGTATTTAGAAAGATCCATGCAACAATGTAAGCCGTGAATCAAGCCCCGTCTCGTAAAGGTGATAAGTCGAATCATTACAATGTCCTCATTCGTATATTGAGAAAGCCCAAATGAAGAATGTAAATTCTTATGCTAGTGCACTTGGGAGAATTATGTATGCTCAAGTATGCACTAGGCCGATATCGCTTCAGAACAGACTTTGGTGTGGTGACATCGCCAACCAGACACGATCATCGGGTTGCCGCTAAGAAGGCTAGCGAGGTACTTAAAGAGGACAAAAGACTATATGTCGACATAAACATGTTCAGACTCACAGCCTAGTCGGGTATTCGATTCGCACTTTGCCGGGCCGTCAGATGAAAAGAAGTCAACAATGTTGGCATCTTAAGTTAGCAGGAGGCAGACATGGAAAGTGAGAAACAAAATCAATCAGATCCTACCATGCAAGCCGGAGTTTGTAGCATGCCGCCAACTACTCGTGCAATTTGGCTCCGAACCTCATTAAGGAGTTAACCGTGTTTGATTTTGTGGATGTAATTCCACACAAGCCAGATTGTGACAATAACTCTCAGCAGTTACTTATTAACAACAATGTGAGGTCTCAAGGGGTCTAAACACATGGAGGTCAAGTACTTGACTATAAAGTGAAAAAGTTCAAACCTGACGTTGCAAAGGAGCACATATCAATCCGGGATGATATGATTGCATCCGCTTAACTAAAGGCCTTCAGCCTCTTGTGTATTTGATCGACATGTCATTACCATGGGCTTAGGAATATCATGGGATACTGTAAATTAGTGGGAGCTATTAAGTTTTATGTTGCTCTTATGAAGGCTTTATTACATTTTTTGTAATAATTGACTCAGATTAACTCTTTTGGCATTCAATAAGGTGATGGGAATGTAGGTTTATCGAGTCGAGGCATATAATCATGGAAAACTCGAGGCATCGGTAAACCTTGAGCACAGCTATGGGGGCATTCTTGCATTAGCCTTAACAACATGTTTTGTTACACATAAAGCAAAGCCATCATCAAGGTAACACATATACAGTTCGTTTGGAACCATGATGGATATTCTCCGTGACACACTAGGTTTTGTGACACTTAAGGAGAGAGAATTGACTAACAAAATGCATAACATGAAGATCACTCATTACGAGAAATAATCATTTAAAACACACTACCATATTGAATCCATATCGCAAAGCTGAAAGCCCTGTGGACTCATGAAGGGTCATGTGAGTACATGCAATTACCGCCATGATTCAAAGTTTGAGACTTTATGGGACGGATGACTATTAAGAATAATCTCTAGACCAATATAAAGACACATGAGCCACCATTATCGCCCAAGTGGGAGAATGTAAGTAAAGCCGGGCTTTATTAATTGGAATTAATCGATTTATTCTGCCCAATTAATTGAGATTATATGTCTTAATAAAACTGCAATGGGTAAGTGTGGTGGGCTGAGGCATGGCCCTACCGATAATGAGAGGGCCCGGTCGAACTCAATAAATGTAAGGCTCAAGTCCCTCCCAAACCCTAAGGATACGATAATCATTCTCACATACGATTCAGAATTATTTTTCTAATCAGCCGAGGCATTCTCTATTGCCAATGTCATCAAGAGTTATCTGGGGAGAAGATCTTGAGATCATCATCAAGCTTTGCAGTGTTTTTATTGATTCCCCATCAAAGCGACCATGGATTCCAAATCGTATGCAATTTCTGCTTTTCCATTATGCTTTGTGTTCTAACATGGTAATCTAGGTTGATTTAAACGTATCCTACAATTTTTCCTACCCAAACTCATCTCGGAAACAACCCTTTTACCCGACAACAAACCCGCCCCAATTGAGTCCACACTTGTGCCGCTAAAGATGGCACAAACCCGGTCTCAAACTCAGCCCGAAAATCAAACTTAACAAAACAACTACAACCTAACAAAATACGCATTTGTGTTCTGGAACACATCCAAACAAAATTCTTAGGCCCAAACTGACCAAACAGTATTTAGATAAGAAATAAACCCAAGTAGGAAGGTTCCTACCTCTTGGAGCGAAACAAAATTGAGTCCCTAAGACCCGAGACCCACTCGCCTTCCGAGCCACTCAAATCTTCGACGTACCCACTTTGTCCACACGTCGTCGACAGTACTCCGACTTTGTTCGCCTCGACGGAAACTCGAGCCACTGACGCCAGAAACTTAGAGAGAAGGTAGAGCTTCTCTCATTAACTTTTCTTCTCCAAACACGAAATCTTCGACCAAATTGTATGTTGTGGGTACCCACGCGTTGCCCTAGTCGAGTAGATGAACTTTAATCTTGGTTCGACGGATTCCGACGACTCGATCTCTGTAGATCATAGAGAGAAGGAGGAGTTTCCCTCCTTTCTCTCTCTAACTCAACCCACTGTTAGTTCCAGCCCTAAAAATGAGTTTTTCTTCCTTTTGTTTTAACTTAAATTAAGTGTGTGGCCCTCGTGGCGCCATGTGTCACGTGATCCTCGCTCGAATCCGTTCCTACCCCGAAACAATTAATTTTCAATTCCGGTTCAAGTCCAATTTATTTTAAATGAATTTAACTTGAGTTATTTCCTAACTCCCGAGATTTTCGTAAAAATCTTGTCCCTACGAGTCACTAGACGCCCGTTACCTCGAAAATCGTGAAAAATTCTACTGTCTCTAATTCTAACGAAAATTTTGCGTAGAACTGTGATTTCCTCGTAGCATGAATCCAACTACGTAGTCCGTTTCTATTATCCGGAAAGATCGAGAATTTCTAGACTTCTCTGAATCATTCTAACAATTTATTATTATCATTATCATTTTGCCATTTTTGAAAATTTCTAATTTTCTCGGGTTTTACATCTTCACTCATTATTTCTTCTAATTTTCTTTTACCTAAATATTTCTCAAATTTTTTTATCTAAACCGTAGTATTTTTCTTTTAATGATACTATTTCCTTTTCTAGCTTATTTATTTTTCTTCTAAAGAAATATTTTCTACTATTTTTTCCATTGGCTGATTTTCAGTTAAACTAATATTAAAATATTCTTCTATACATATTATACATCTTTCTAAAAAACATTTAGTACGGTTTGCTCTATGAATTATATCCGGAAACCATTTATATTTAAAACATCTAATACTATCTAATCCACTATTTTTCTTCCATTTATGTTCACATGTTATATTCATAAATTCTCTACCTTTATAAGGTAATTTTTCTATAATTTTATATAGTTTTTGTCTAGGTATTAATATATTTATATGATTATCTTCTCTACATCTTTCTTTCTATTTCTTCTATTGTGGTTTCTATTATATTTTATTTTCCTTTATCATAAAGAGGTATGGTTGTTTCAAAAGTTTCTATTACTATTTCTTCTGTTATTTGAATTATTTTTTCTTTTCCTTTTTGTGTTTTATGTGGATTTTCATTATTTATTTTGTTTTTTATTAGTGGTTTTAATTTTGATTATAATATGTTTTTTTGCCTTATTTAATTCAGATATTTTAACTTGATTACATTCTAAATCCATAAATTATGTTCTGAATAGATTTGAATCAATATCTAAGTCTTCATTTTCGCTCTCTGAATTCTCTTTTCCATTTTTTATGCTTACTATGCTATATATTGTTTATGTATCTGAAATATCTTCATCTATTTCTACTAATTCTTCATTAGTACATTCGAAGAGTAGGTTTATAGTATTATATAAGTTTTTCTTTTTAGGGCAATTATTATTTAAATGGTCCAGTTCGCCACATGCATAACATCTTAGTTTATTTTTGTAGGATTATATTTTCTGACATGTTTGTTAAGATCTAAGTAAGGTTTTATTCTAATAGATCTTTTTAGATAATATTTTTTGTTAAACTTGTTATATGATTTGTAATTTCTTTCTTTTTTCTTGTCTTCGATTCCATATGTTTGTGGTGTAAATATGTTTGTACGATTTTTATACTGGCTTTTCTTAAGTTGTTTATGAGTTTGTATTTCACTACATTTTTTTTAAGTATTTTCATTATATGGTTTATTCTATGACCTATACTCCATGGTTTATAGTGAAAAAGAAACACATAGGACATCTCCAATTAGTTTTTAAAAAATTTGAACAACATGACATCATAATTAGTAAACCTAAAATGCAACTTTTTCAAATTACTATAAAGTTTTTAGGAGTAGTAATAGGAACGGGACAAATAGTACTACAACCACATATATCATAAAAAATCTTAAATTTTCCAAATAAAATAGAAGAAACAAAAGAGTTATAGAAATTTTTAGGATTATTAAATTATACAAGACCATTCATAAAAAACTTAAGTAAAATTGCAGGACCTCTATTTAGTAAAGTAGGAAAAAAAGGGATAGAAATACTTTAACCAAGAAGATGTTAATCTAGTTAAGAAAATTAAAACTATAGTAACAAAATTACCACCTTTAGCTTTACCACTAATAAATGATTATTTAATGCGCTAAACATTATTGATGTGCCTAGATGGGAAGTTGTAATTCTTAGCAAAAACCCTACAACACTCAGAACACCCCGTCCCGAGAGAGCTCCACAAAGTGACACTCGTAGGCGTAAGAGTACTGTCACAATCGAAATATTTTGAGACTAAAATATGAAATGAGAAATTATAGAACCTGACCGTGGTATTAAACCAAGGGTACAATGGTCATTACAAATGGATATGAAAATTAGAAACAAATTAGAGATGTGCCATAGTAGGAATTTCAAAAGTTGGAATTTCAATATTTAAGAGATGAGGGCAAAATTTGCAATTAAGGAAATGATAAATATAACAAAAGGAGAAACAAGCAAAATTTATTTGGTCTCAAGTTTGCCCTAGCAAACCTGTAAGAGGAGAAAAGTGAGAGCAAGAAGAGAAGAGAGGAGGAAGAAGGAAGAGGAGGTTCAAAATCAGGTATGCCTTGTCTTAGGAATCAAGTGTATCGGATTTCTAGGGCTTCGTATGGAGATTAGTTCTTTGATCTGTGTTTCTCAGGCAAAGAGCACATTAAGCCTTTGAATTGTTGGGGTTATGTGAGCAAACCCCAATTGATGTAAAAAGAAACTTGAACTGATCCAAATTATACAGGATGTTGATAAAGAATTGCGGACCTTAGGTGTGTTCTTGGATTTTTCACCTAAGGTTTTGTATTTGAGGTTCCAAAACACCAACTCACATGTTGTGGAGTTGTTTTTAGATGATTTCCAAGTTAGTTTTGAGGTATTATGAATTGGGTAGAAGTTAAGTATATGAATTGGCATCAAAAGCGAGAAATAACAAAATCCGGGCATTTCGGTGTCTTCTACTTATTAAATCAAGTTCTAATCGGTACAACTTTGATTCCCTGTCATTTTGGCCAAGTTCCCACCTAAGACAACTTGAGCTTGTACCGGTACAACTTGTTCCGGCCTGCTTCGACTAGGTTTTCGTATTTTGGCCATAACTTCCTCATTTCAACCGATTTGAGTATCCAAGTGGCTACAAAATAGACTCTGGCGGGAGAACAAAACTTAAGAAGTAGGAATCGCACCCTGATCCTAAGTGGCCCAAAAATTCACTCAAAGTGGGGCCAAGTGTGCAAGAAAAATTCCTGCATCAGCTTTGGACATAGAGTAGTCCCGTTGTTTCTGTGACGCACTTGAGTTTCTAAGTGTTCGAATTGGGTGATTCCAGTTGGAATAGAACCCTTAGCACCTTAGATTTAAAATAGTATGAAGAGCGTGACTGTTCAGAAGCACTAAGTTATGCGATTAATTTGTCAGCCAGATTCGTTCGGAGTGTAGGCGAGTAAGGCGGGATAAGTGTGGAAATTGCCTGCCGGCAAGCAAAGATAGTGAGTGTTCTAAACTCATTTTCCAAATTACTAGTGTATTATTATTATTATTATTACAAATTTGCTTTATTAATCGTATTTTATGGTTTGAATGTAAACCATTTTCAAGAAGCAAGCAATGAGATAAAGGCAAATGGTTTCGAAGTTAAACCATTTTTGAAAGTAAGCATTGGTTTTAAATTGCAAAAGTCCATAATTAAGCAAGGCAAGTAAATGGTTTTGAAAAGTTAAAACCATTTTTGAAGGCAAGCAACTAAGCAAATGGTTTTGAATAATTAAACCATTTTTGCAAGCAAGCAAATGGTTTCAAAGTGTAAAACCATTTTACAAAGAGCAAGCAAGTAAGCAAGCAATGAAAGTTTGAGAAAACAAGGCCTTCCCTAGTTTGAAGCAAACTGTCAGAGGTATCCCGTGACGTGTACCAAGTGGTGTTAGGGATTTCATATTATTTAGTTTTGCCTGGCCTGGCAAATCCTAGGACATACATCATGCATTTAAAGGAGACCGTGGCACGCATAGGTATATAAGGTTATGAGCTCTAACTAAGTGGCGGTGATGGGCGACACGAGGTCAATCTGACCATATTCAATTAAAATGAAAGTGACGCGACAGTTATCCTTCCACCCAAGCATCTACATAGGTTCCCGTGTTCACTAGTGGTAAAGTAAGAAAAATAGGGCCTCCATCGTTGATTTATAAGCATGATATGCCGCTTTGAAAAAAATCAACTATCGTCTCTAGCTTCAGCTTCCGGAGAGTTTTAAAGCAAACGGTTGAGCCCAGGCTCCCGTTTAGATTTCAAAACGATCGGTTGAGCCAAGCTCCGTGGGTTTTATTTTCAAAGCATGTGTCGAGCTCAAGCTCCCATTTTTATGAAAAGTTCGAGAAACTTTTTAAAGCAAATGTTCAGGAAAGGTTTTAAGAACTTTTCTGCCACGATAAAGCAAGCAAGCAAGAAAAATTATGAGAAGTTTTATAAACTTCTAAGCAAGCAAGAAATAAGAGTTTTACAAGCTTTTAAAGAAAAGCAAAATAAAGCAAGCAAGTACAAAAGCAAGCAAGCAAAGAAAAGTTTTGAAAACTTTTAAAGCAAGCAAAGCAAAGAAAAGCTTGGAAAATAAATTGTAAAAGAGAGTTTTACATTTTGAGATGTTTTCCTGGAAGCAAAACCTTTATAAAGCATACACTCACCGAGCCCGTTTAGCTCATTAGTTTCCACGAAAAACTATTTTCCGTATAGGTAATGTTAAAGACGGAGCACAATAGGATCGGGTCCCGACACGCTTAAGTGCCGTATTAATAATATTTTGTAAGAACATACTTTGAATTCAGATAAGGGAACATAAGTGTATGTACATAGTTTAGTGCATGGAATGTGATGAATGCTGCCATATTTGGATATAGTGTAAATCGATGTATACAGGATTTGAATTTAGATTCATGTATAAAACATTCATGTCACGGTTTTTCCGCTGCTAAGATTTTACCAAATCCTAAGTTATAAATAAAAGAAAAATTTTTATAGAGGTTTAAGCAATACTATCAGCTTCAATATGATTTCAATGTTAGAGGACCACGATTTGTATATTTCACGCCGCCTGATTTGGGTGCCGTGTATTGGTTGCATCAGAGTACAAGTACTACACCAGGCTGTTCCAACTTAGAGGCTGAGCATATCAAGTGATTCAAAGTATTAAACAATTGATATTTTGGAACATAAAGACTATGTCGAAGAGGATCAGAAATGCCCTGTAGAGTGGGGCCTAGTAGCCGAGCGCTCCACTGTGACCATGAGGGACGAGCACGAGTAGTTCCACTACCGCATCTATGAATCATCAAAGAATAAAATAGGTTGGACCATCCGCGCCACCGTATGAAGCCTGGCGCCGTGAATGTTTACGGCAGAGCAAAGCTACAATGCATAAGAGCAATACCGACCACAAGAAGAACTCCACCACCACAGAGGTTAGCGAAGAACCTGGAGGTCACAGAGAGAGTGGCAGAACCGGGCGCGCCAGATGGCAAAGGTGATCCGTATGTACTGTTACGGGCTAGACCGAGTAAATAAGATTTATGGAGTTACTGGCCGTAATCAAGGAGCAAAGAGTCTCTGCTTTCCAGCTTTTCCCATGAAGACATAAAGATTGGTGGGATGTCAGAGAGAGGAGGTATCCTGATGGCATAACATGGGACCAATTCCAGCAAGAATTCATTGACAGATTCTTTCCTCGTAGCTCACAAGGATTCAAAATCGAGGAGTTTCGCTAGAAATCGTAAGAACACGCGCCTCGAGTATGAGAAGAAGTTCCTGAATTAGTTAGATTGGTTCCATACATTCAAGCGTGATGAAGTCCCGAATGCAAGAGGTTTTTATCTGACTACAAGACCGGATCGTAGTGTGATTACTCTGGTCCCAGAATAGATTGGGACTTAGTTGAGGCCGCCCGAGAGCTGGGAGCAAAGCACTACACCCATGTATCGGCAGACAGTGAAAGTAAGAGTAAGAGGAGTGCACTGTGCACGCCCCAACAAAGCTCGTGATATAGCGTGAAAAGAAGAACAAGTGGCAAGAGGTTACAAGAGGCCGAGGTGCGTCGAGGAGCTATCTCTAGTCGTGGATCGCTGAGGCCCCGGTTGCTAGCAAGCAATCGAGTATTCCTCCCGTTTGTCATATGTGTCGGCTTTACACCATGGGGAGGCAGAGATTCAAGACGAGAGGCTTCCACTGCGGGCCAAGAAGGCCATTTTATTGGGAGTGTCCTCACCGATTAAGGCCGAGACATCAAGGGCTACCTAGCTACCCTAGTACCAGAGATGAGCACACAAAAGTCGACGGGGAGAGGCTTCCCAGGCAGAGGGGCCAACACAGCCGCAGGTAGAGGTGGCCGTGGTAGAGGTAGAGGCAGTGCCCCAGTGGATACGGCACAGAGCCCCACTCGTGCCGAAAGTATATGTCGTGGATTCAAGAAGATGCGATGCAAATCCGATGTGGTCACCGGTATTATTTCTATTCTTGAGCATGATGGCTATACCTTAGTAGACCTAGGAGCTACGATTCATTTGCATCCAAGCCATTCTTAGATCGTTTCCGCAGACAGAGACCCAACCACTGGGGAGGGTCGATGAGAGTTTCCTCTGTACCGAGATCCATTACCGCGCACGTAGTACGAGATAGTAGAGTTCCGACAGGGACAGAGTTCCCAAAGGATCTTCAGAGCTTTAGATATGAGGGGACTTTGATGTGGCTCCCAGATGGATCGGGCTATCTCGCCATGTGAGCCACAATAGATTGTTATAAAAAGGAAGTGTCAACAAAGCCATGTCGATGAAAGCTCGCAGGATTACGTAGAGAGTTATCTTCCTGTATGATCTCCGCCATGACAGCACAGAAAATGTTGCGTAAAGGTTGTCAGGGTTATCTAGCTTATGTGGTGGAGACAGGGAAGGAGGGGACTATATTGGATGAGATTTCAGTTATTAGAGAGTTCCCAGATGTGTTCCCGATGATATCATGATTACCTCCAGAAAGAGAAGTGGAGTTCACCATCGATTTATTCCGTGGACTGAGCCCATTTCATTCCTCCTTATAGATGGTCTTACAGAGTTAAGGGAGCTTAAAGCCCGCTTAGAATTGTCATAAGGATTTATTGCATCGGCATATCCCCATGGGGAGTCTAGCTTCTCTTCGTGGAAAAGAGCATTGAGCTCATGTTATGTATAGATTAAGGTGCAAATCGAACAGAAAGCTACCATCCCAATCGCATCCACCCCTAGAATTGATGAGTTACTTGATCAACCTGCGATCTCGAGTATACTCCAAGATAGACTTGAGGCTCCGATATCACGCTGAGAGTTCAGAGAGTGATGTACCTAAGACGCATTCAGGACACGCCACGACATTATGAGTTTCGTGATGCCATTTGGTTCGATCACGTCTCTGCCAGCCGCTTTACGGATTTGATAAACTCGAGTATTCCAAACAGATCTAGATAGGTTCGTCATAGTTTTTATCGATGATATCTAAGGTATTCAGTAGTTCGAGGAACATCTGCAGCACCCGAGGATTGTATTACAAACCCTAAGGGAGAGACAATTGTATGCCAAGTTGAGCAAGTGTCGCTTGGCTCGACAAGGTGGCATTCTCGGTCATGTAATTTCAGCAGAGGGTGAGGTGGATCCCCGTAAAATGTAAGGAAGTGGTAAATTGGAAAACCACCAAAGAATGTGTGTCGAGGTCAAGTTTTTGTTTAGCAGGGTATTACAGGAAGTTTGTTGAGGGGTTCTCCAAGATAGCAGCCCCACTGACCAAGCTGACAAGAAAAGATGTTAAGTATGATTGGGTAGAAGCCTGTCAACAGAGTTTTGAGGAGTTGAAAGATAGATTGACTTCAGCTCCAGTTTTAGCTTTACCCAATAAAAGATGGCTTCTGCGGGTTTATAAGGATGCTTCAAGGCAAGGCCTTGGTTGTGTTTTGATGCAGAATGATAGGGTGATTGCATATGCCTCTAGAAAGCTAAAGAAACATGAGGAGAATTACCCTACACACGACTTAGAGCTTGCAGCAGTCGTGTTTGCCTTAAAAATATGGAGACATTATTTATATGGTGTTCATTGTTGGATCTTTACGCATCATAAAAGTCTTCAATATATTTTCACCCAAAAGAGTTAAACCCTGAGGCAAAGAAGATGGCTTGAGTTGATTAAGGATTACAACCGCACTATCGTAGCACCATCCAAAAAACAAAAAGCTAATGTCAGAAAGGCATGCCTCGAAAGTAGCGACCGTAGAGCTCTGCCTCTGGCCATGAGATCAGGCTATCTTCCACTATTGGTGGATCCGAGCTTAGGGGTGATATTGAGGTTGAGGATTCGGAGCCTTGTTGTATTACATTTCATGTTAGACCGCTCCTTGTGGACCAGATTCTAGTGGCGCCGCAGTATCCACGTATTTAGTAAGCTTAAAGAAGAGATAGAAAAAGGAAAGAGTAGTTTCAAATCGTGTGGATGATGGCATGATAGTGAAAGGTCGTGAGAATGTGTGTGCCGTAGTATGGCGAATCAAAAGAGACATTATGGAAGAAGCATTATCTCACCGCTGCATGCTATGCATCCGTGTAGTACCAAGATGTATAGAACTTCAAAGAACATTACCGGTGGGATGGATGAAGAAAGAGATAGCGAAGCCTGCTTTCCGTGTGCCTAACTCCGGGCCAGCAGTGAAGGCAGAGCATCGAGACCCGTGGAAGATACAACTACTTCCTATTCAGCATGGAAATGGGAGAAGATCACTGGTGGATTTTGTGACAGTCTTCCACAGACTCGTAGACAAAGATGATGCTATATGGGTGATAGTTGGATCGATCACTAAATCAGCCATTTTCTAATAGTTAATGTTGAAGATCTTTGCAAAGTCACAAGTCAGATGTGGATGAGATAGTAAGACTTCATGGGGTTCCAAAGTGTCGGAGAAGTCGTATCGAGACCCCGGCCCACATCTGTGGTTTCGCCTATTTACAAGGCCGTTAGGGACTCTCTACATTTTAGCACAAGATTTCATCCCCTACGCATGGACAATGTGAGAGGACTATTCAGACGTTAGAGGATATGCTGAGAGCTTCAGGTGATGGAATTCAAAGGAAGTTTGACACTCACTTGCATTAATGGAGTTTGCCTACAACAATAGCTATCAAGCCAAGATAGACATGGCTCCATTTCGAGGCAATCAGATGGCAGAAATGTAGGACTCAAAGAAGCCGGGATGAGGTTGGTGAGAGAAGACTAGTAGGCCCGAACTAGTACGTGATCACTTCAGAGTGAAAGTTGTTCGCGATAACTTAAAGATAAAGTAGACGTAAAAGTTATGCGACAACCCAGTAGAGACTTGCAGTTCGAGATAGGTGACCAAGTCTTTTTGAAGATTTCACCTTGGAAAGGTGTGTTGAGATTTGGGAAACGAGGCAAGCTTAGTCCGAGATATATTGGACCCTACGAGATTATGAGCAGAGTGGGACCAGTAGCTTACAGATTGAAGTTACCCCCAGAGTTGTCAAGGATTCATGATACTTTCCATGTATCAATGTTGAGGAAATATATCCCGGATCCTTCACATGTATTGAGAGAGCAACCGCAAAGAAGGAGAATTTGACTTATGAGGAGATACCGTGCAGATTGTAGATCGCAAGGAACAAAGAGAAGCAAAGCGATTCCATTAGTTAAAGTCTTATGGAAGAATCATGAGAGGAGGCAACTACTGGGAGCCGTGAGGCCCAGATGCGCCATCGCATTCTCACGATTCGGATGAGGTATGTTTCCCTTCCTTCTTTGAGTTTAGTTTTCATTTCGAGGACGCAATGTTCCTGGCGAGGAGGATTTTGTAACACCCGTCTCGAGAGCCCAGCGCACATGACACTGTAGGGTGTATAAGAGTACCAAGTGTCACACTGAAATATTTTGGAGACTAAAATATGAAATGAGAAATTATAGAACCCGGAATTGTGGTATTAAACCAAGGGTACAATGGTCAAGAAATGGATATGAAAATTAGAAACAAATTAGAGATGTGTCATAGTAGGAATTTCAAAAGTCGAATTTCAATATTTAAGAGATGAGGGGCAATTCTGCAATAAGGAAATGATAAAATATAACAAAAAGGAGAAACAAAAGCAAAATTTATTTGGTCTCAAGTTTGCCCTAGCAAACCCGTAAGAGGAGAAAGGGAGAGCAAGAAGAGGAAGAGAGGAGGAAGAAGGAAGAGGAGGTTCAAAATCAGGTATGCCTTTGTCTTAGAATCAAGTGTATTGGATTTCTAGGCTCGTATGGAGATTAGTTCTCCTCGATCTAGGTTTGTGCAAAGAGCACATTAAGCCTTTTGAATTGTTGGGGGTTATGTAAAACCCCAATTGATGTAAAAGAAACTTGGAATCATCAAATTATAAGATGTTGATAAAGAATTGTGGACTCCAGTAGCGTTTCTCGATTTTTCACCTACTGCCAGATTATGCTTCCAAAACACCAACTCATGTCATGGGAGTTGTTTTTAGATGATTTCAAGTTAGTTTTTGAGGTATTACGAATTATGGTTATATGATGAATTCATCAAAAGTGGGAGAAATAACAAAATCTGGGCATTTCGGGTGTCTTCTACCAGTACAATTGAAGTTCCACCGGTACAACTTTGATTCTGGTCATTTTTGGCCAAGTTCTACCGGTACAACTTGAGCTTGTACCGGTACAACTTGTTCTGGTTTTCCTGTTTCGACCAGTTTTCGTATTTTGGCCATAACTTCTCATTTCTATCCGGGATTGAGTGATTCAAGTGGCTACGTGAAATAGACTTCAAGGAGAACAAAAACTTGAAGTAGGAATCACCAAATTCTGATCCTAAGTGGCCCAAAATTCACTCAAAGTGGGGCCATGCAGCAAAAATTCTGCATCAGCTTTGGACATAGAGTAACCGGTTGTTTCGGACGGTTCGAGTTTCTGGGTGTTCGACCAAGTGATTCCGGGCTGAATAGAACCCTTAGCACCTTAGATTTAAAATAGTATGAAAGAGCGTGACTAAGTCCAGGAAGTACGTTAAGTTATGCGATTAATTTGTCAGTCAGATTCGCTTGGAGTGTAGGTTAAAAGTAAAGTGGATAAGTGTGGAACGGTGCCTGCTAAGCAAGCAAAGAGGTGAGTGTTCTAAACTCATTTTCCAAATACTAGTGTATTATTACATATTACAAATTTTCTTACATCGGTATTTTATGGTTTCGCTAATGCAAACCATTTTCAAGAAGCAAGCAATGAGATAAAGCAAATGGTTTTTGAGTTAAACCATTTTTGAAAAGCAAGCATTGGTTTTAAATTGTAAACCATAATTAAGCAAGCAAGCAAGTAAGTAAATGTTTTTGAAAGTTGAACCATTTTTGAAGCAAGCAAGCAAATTCAAGCAAATGGTTTTGAATAATTAAACCATTTTTCTGCTAAGTAAGCAAATGGTTTCAAAGTGTAAAACCATTTACAAAGAGCAAGCAAGCAAGCAATGAAAGTTTGTGAAAACAAGGCCTTCCCTAGTTTAAGCAAGCAACCGGGCCGAGGTATCCCACGTGCACGGTGGGTGTTAGATTTCATACATGCAGTTTTGCCCGGTCGGGCAAACTTAGGACATACATCATGCATTTAAAGGAGACCGTGGGCACATACAGGGTATATAAGGTTATGAGCTCTAATCTATGGCGGTGATGGCGACACGAGGTCAATTCCACCATATTCACCGAAAATGAAAAAAAGTGACGCGGACAAAGGTCCTCTCCACCGCACGTCGAAAGATAGGTTCCCGTGTTCACTAGGTAAAGTAAGCAAAATAGCCTCCATTGGTTGATGTTTTATAAGCATGATATCAAGCTTTGAAAAATCAACTATTGTTCCCTGTCGCCTGTGCTCCTGAGAGTTTTAAATTAAACCGTTGAGCCCAGTTCCGCTTAGATTTCAAAACGACCATGAGCCAAGCTCCCGTGGCGATTTTCAAAGCATGTGGTCGAGCTCAAGCTCCCATTTTTATGAAAAAGTTTGAGAAACTTTTAAAGCAAATGTTTGTGAAAGGTTTTAAGAACTTTTCAAGCAAGATAAAGCAAGCAAGCAAGAAAAATTATGAGAAGTTTTATAAACTTCTAAGCAAGCAAGAAATAAGAGTTTTACAAGCTTTTTAAAGAAAAGCAAAATAAAGCAAGTAAGTACAAAAGCAAGAAGCAAATAAAGTTTTGAAAACTTTTAAAGCAAGCAAGCAAAGAAAAGCTTCGAAAATAATTGTAAAGAGAGTTTTACATTTTTTTGAGATGTTTTCCTAGCAAAACCTTATAAAAGCATACACTCACCGAGCTCGCTTAGCTCTATTAGTTTCATTTTAAAACTATTTTCCAGATAGGTACTCAAGACGCCGGAGTACAATAGGATTGGTCCTCACACGCTTTAAGTGTCGTGGTATTAATAATATTTTGTAAGAACATACTTTGAATTTGTATATGGAACATAGTGTATGTACATAGTTTAGTGCGATGGGAATGTGATGATGTCGGTTGCCATATTTTGGATATAGTGTAAATTGGATGTATACAGGATTTGGATTTAGACTATGTGCAGCCGTCATGCTGCCGAAGTTTTTCCGCTGCTAAGATTTTACCAAATCCTAAGTTATAAATAAAAGAAAATTTTTATAGGAGGTTTAAGCAAGCAATACGGCTTCGCTTCACAGGGATTTCTAGTCGTTGAGGTAACGGCCGATTTCGTGGAGGCCGGCACGCCCGCCGCCGAAGGTGGGGTGTGTCATATTCAGAAAATAAAACATAAAATTTTTTTGTAGATACACTAGTGGAAAATATAAAGAAAAAGGAAACATAAGTAGCATAGATGCAGAAGTACTCGCACTCATATATGCTTTAGATAATTTTAGAATTTTCATAATTTCAAAATAGGAAATTACTATAAGAACGGACTGTGAAGCAATAGTAAAATTCTATAAACTAAAAAACAAAAAAAGATCTTCCCAAGGGAGATGGTTAAATTTTATAGAAAGGATAATTAACATAGGTATAAAAATAGAAATAGAACATATAAAAGGAAAAGATAATAGCTTGGCAGATTCCTTGTGTAGACTAATCAGTTAAAATTTTCTATTATAGATGGAAAAATAGATAACATGAATTATTTCTACATACACATAGAATAGAGGAATAGAGAAGGTATTTATTTTTGGAAAAAAAATCTCTTAAAGCATATCCTAGAAGTAATATAACTTTCAATATACTTCTACCACATATAGAATTGAATGAAGAACATAAATGTATAATAGATAATCTTTGGATCAACTTTAATCAAATTTTTAATAACCAAATTAATAAAAATCTAGATAGAAAATATTTTATAACTTGTTTAAATAGTTTATTTGAATATTTCCATAACAAGAATAAAGATAGTACAAATTTTAATTTCTATGTTGTTTACCAAGGCCATAGAATAGGAATATTTAGAACATGGGAAGAACTTCTTCCTAACATTTCAAATCACTCAAGACCATTTTTTAAAGGTTTTTATGATTTATCTCAAGCCTTAGACCAATGAAAAAAAAAAAGGAAATAATTATTTTATTAACCCGTTAGTCAAGCAAGTTTTAAATCACCATGGTAATAAATTCTTAATTATTGAACAAAATATCCAAACACCTATGTTAGTAGAGAATTTTCCTCCACTTCCATCTCAAGATCACCTAGTTAGAGGAGAATTAGAATTATTAAGAAGAAAATATGATAAATTTGAATAAGATTATCAGATTATGAAACCAAGATAGATGACGAAATAGAACAAGTTTCAAAGAAAGCAGCCTTACAAAAGAACAAATTTAAAATAGAAAATATAAATAGTTTTGCCTTTTTAGAAAATCTCTAAAATACAGAGCTCAACTTGACAAGCCAGTTCATTGGGCCAAAATAATGAACTTAGTCCAGCTCAAACGGTAGCTAGTAAAGACATATCAAATCCGTTAATGGATGAGGTTTTCTCAAAAAACCTAATTGATCTAATGACCCAACTGATTACTGAAGTCCTTAAAAAAGATTTCGTTATAATCCATAAAGAAACAGAACTGGACAGCCCAAGATTGGAATGAATATCCATGACAACCAGTGGATAAGATGAAAAGAAAAGAAAACAATGACAGGCATTATGTTACAACTACCACTTTTTGGAAAGATAAAGAAAAAAGGAGATAAGATCCAGACTTTCTCAGAAAAGCTATCAGCCATATTTTCTTTTCTCTTTTTAAAACAGTAATTTGATAAAATTCCCTTAGTGGGGACAAATGCGACCGTCTATGTGTCGAAATCTTATCAAATATCCCACATAATCCAAAACTTCTTTTCACTCTTTGGATCACTATTCTGTTAAGTGGTTTTTTCTTTTGGAAAAAGATCAATTATTTGATTTGACGATGGGACCCAATGAGCATCCGAAATCAATTATTTGATCTTATCCTTTCTCTCCTTTCTCTATAAATAAGAAGGAGAATTCCTTAGTTAAGTAGCGGCTCTCTTAGACCTCCTCCCTTGTAGCACATCTCTCTCATCTTCTTACTTTCTTTGTAAGATACTTCAAAAGCTTTCAGCTCAAGTTTTTCTCTTCCTTGTATAAGGTGTGTTTTATGACTTTTGTGTATTTAGAAGTTTAATTAATGAAGTTTGTATTTCCTGTTCATAATTTATATTTACTCTTTTAAGGTTTTAAACTTCGTAGAAACATCCCGAAAGGGGTTCCCTTGAAATCTTATGGCCAAAATATTTTTAGAATTTTTTTTTTTTTTTTGTATTTAAAGCCATTTAAATTTTTGCAATATTTCTTATATCTAAAAAACGCTCCTTTATTACATAATCATGGTCGCCCGTATCTTTGATATGTTGCTATATTTTCCTATAGTCTAAGTTATGACTTTAATGGAAACTTGCTTAGCATTAAGGGAATGCGTGTTTATGTACACAGGATGTTTAGTTAGATTTTTGATGTAAAACCCGAGAAAATTCTAATTTTCTGAAAAATGGTAAAATGGTAATTTCGGTTAAAAATTCGGAATTTTTATAGATCTCGGATGACGAAATGGACTTCATCGTTGGAATCGTCTCGCGAAATCTAGCTACTCACCGCTGTTCGAGACGGAATTTTCACGCCGAGGCAACGTAGGGTAGCGCGACACTTTACAGCACATTTTGAGTGGCTCATGAGGTGCCACGTGTCATGTGCAGAATTAGTCAACTTAAGCTCAAGTGTGGGCCATAGGTGACATGTGGCATCATGTCATTAGAGGAAAATCTTAAAATAGATGGATAAGGGATGTGAGTGTAATCCAAGGAACCAATGACAATTTGACATGTGGCATGAGAGGACAATTCTCTTGACCCAAGTTGACCCAACCAGTTTGGGAGAGGGGGAGAGCAAACCATGAACAGGAGAGAGAAAAGAGAGGGATTTTTAGAGAGAGAAACTCTACCTTCTCTCTAGAATTCCCGACGATCGAACCTTCGGTTCCCGACGAGCTAAGAGGCAAAGTTGCTCTACGCTGTAAGGGCTACGCTTGGGCACCGATTTTGTGGAGTTTCGACAAATCCGGGAGGTAGGGGTCTTCTCCTACTTGGTTTATTTTCGGCTTAAGAGCCATTTAAAATGGCATGGATGGTATGAGGCCATGAGTGTCCGTTTGATCAGTCCTGAAAATTTGGACTGAATGTTGGAAATTTTGAGACCCGTTTTGGACAGTCCCGGATTGATCTCGGACTGAAAATGGTCCTTGTGTGCCTTACGTGTGTTATAATTGTGTGTTATTGCTTGATATTTGAATAACATGCAAATTATGGTTTTGGATGTTGTGAGGCCAGAAATGGCCATTGATTTCGGTTCCAAAGAAGTCAGAACCATGCTCGATGAGGGCCGATTATGACAACCCACATATCGCTTCTGGGACCGTTAAAACATCCGAGTCGATGGTTGACCGAATTGTCCATGTGTGTTATTTACAATATTATTTAAAAATGAATGACTTGAGATATGTGTGGAACATGGACAACCCATACCGCTTGGGGACCGCGTACCGGTCGATGGTTGGACTGAAATTGTCCATGTGTGTTATTTACATAATATTGCTTAAAAATGAATGGCTTAAGATATGTGTGGAAAAAAATCGTTAATGTATGTAATTTAATGTTAACATGATGTCGGAATTATAGTGAAATATAATTGTGTGTGAGCTATTGGAATCCTTGAAATGACATAATGCATTTCATATGCACTGGGGCACCCTAGAATGATAGGTGTGAGTGCATAACAAATAAAATCAGAGGGTTGTCCAAACGATGAATTCTTTTGTAAAATTATTAAAAATAATAATTTTATCAGAAAGTTGTCAGAATAATTGTGTTGGGAAAATTGTCCAACAATTCACATCGGAGGGGCTCATGAATTGTTTTGGAGAGTTACCCAACAAATTCACCTCGGAGGATTGTCCCACGTATTTATATTGGAGGGTTGCCCACAATTAAAACAAATACTTTTGTTTGGAAACGATTTTTCATATACTGCATAAACATGTGTGAGGGAGTCGGTGAGGACTTGAGACATGGGATTGGGCATGTAGACATTCGAGTAGGATCATGCATTTGCTTGAATGTGTTTGGTTACCATTACATGTGCACTTAGGTGGAGAGTAACCCATGTGGGGGATTCAACCACTGGACATTGCTCACCCTGTCGAGGGAAAATTATTTTAGGTACAATGAGTGTTCGGGAAGACGACGTTCAATAGAGGCCGCTTTTAAGAAGAAAGCCGGATTTTGGCTTTGATATGTATTTTGTAAAACATGTATTATAATTTTTAATTTTAATATATGTTCTTATTAAGAGTGATGTAATAACTCTTGAAACTATGGTAATATAGTTGATTATATTTTGGTAAGTATGATGTGTAGACCAATGTGGTCATTTTTACTCATGTATGGGTCTCATGATATGAGACACACAAGTTTTCCGCAGTTGACGTGGGTCAACGGGACCCCCGAAATGGGGCGCGCATTTGATATATGGCAGAAAAAAAACCGTCATCGATGTTTCATCCGAAGACCCTTTTTATTTTACAAGTCAAAACCCATTGGATATAACCTCCAATGTCCACTTAAGAAATCAAGTCCTGTGTGTTTATGCATTTATGGGCCACGGATTTTCAGGTTCTCACTGCAGGACGCCGCACGCCTTTCCAACGCTTTTTGGACTTTCACCTGATGAGTATATAAAATACTCATTACAAACCTAATCTTGTCGTAATTTTAGTAATTTTTTTATGTCAAATAATTGCCCTAATGCTCTAAATGTTCATATTTATGATTAGGTGATCCATTTGGCGGGGTGGTGCGAATTTGGAGCGAAGACACAATGAAAAATTGGAAAATCAGCAAACAAAGCACAGCAGTTCTGACCTTTCAGTTTTTCTGTATTAATGAGGAAATCAAATGGCTTTAAAATACCCAGAACTACATTCTAGATTTCACAAGCTTTCTAACAAGACCAAGATCACTCAATTCGGAATCCGGATGAGGGAGATACGCACTCGGGAAGTCGGAACAAAAACAAGGAAGCGACTGCAGAACACAGCAACCAACCAGTTCTATTCTATTGCATTTTAAATGTATAAAATGACATCTGATGGAAATGTTCTTGGTATGTATGGATTCCTGACTTCAAGATCTTTCCGTAGAGTCCAAGAATGTGCACTGAGTCTCGGTAAGAGAGTTATGGCCGCTCAAAGACATGAAGAGATAAAGCACCACAGTCTTCCACGCCCCTGCGTGCCCGAGGAGCAATTTTCTGGTGCTTTCCCACCCAACTGCGTGGGATTTCCACGCACCTGCGTGGGCGACGAATATGAGCCCTACTTTTGTCTATTTCAAGGCCCATCCGAGGGGATTTGAGTGGGGGCTATAAATGGGACCTTGGGAGACATAATATGGAGCTTTTTTTTTTACGGGGAGAAGAGGAGGAGAAAAGGCAATTGGAGTGCAAGGCTTGAGAAGATTGGATTCACGGCATCTCATCCCGTTTTTCTTACTCTACCTTCATGACTATGAATTCTGATTTGTATTTTCTTCATCTCATAATGTTCTAAACTTCTAAGCTAGGGTTTATGATGTAACTTTGACTACACATCATGGATGAACTTTAACCTTTCAATTATATAGCTTAATTCTTGCAATTGTTGGTTACCCTATTCTAATTTGATTACATGTTGATATTTGGCCATTATTTACATGTATTAGGCTAGGGCTTGAGGTCGAAAGACAAGAAACTCTCTAGGAACTGGGAATAAGGTATCATACAATCAATCATAGGAGTAGAGATATCATGGTTTTCAGAGTGTGGTAAATAAGGACTATAGGTTAGATCATCTCGCGAGTTACGGGGTTAGGAGGCAGAGATGCAATAAACCGCTCTTGAGAGAGTTTCAGCCGAGAGTGGTTGATGCATAGAAAAGATCACCTACCATCAACATCTCGCATAAATTATACTGAATACCTCTTAACAATTCACAATGGAATGTAGTCGTAAAATCATAAACCCTGCTTCACCCCGAGAGAGAAACCGTCTAGTCATTTCACTAGTTCGATTCTTAGTTTGATTTATAGTGACACAATAACCATAGCCTAGATAATATTAGGTAACCTAAGTCGTGATTTGCATTCTAAACTCCTTGTGGGATGACCTTGATCACCCTATATCGGCCATTCCACGACGCCGCATAATTGCGAATGAGATTAATTTTTAGTTTAACCTTACCAGCGCTTTAGCGCCTCATTAAGTTTTTAAGGCCGTTGCTGAGGAGTTTTGGAAAAAGTGTCAATATTGACAATAGTTTGCTTAAATATTACTTTAGGCAATTTTTACTTTTTTATTTTTTATTTTTTATTTTATTTATTTATATTTTTAATACATTTTATCTAATAAAGAATTCTATTGGTGGATTTTGTAGTGTTTCGTGAGTTTCATCGTTTCAGGCGTAGGCAAGGCGTAAGGGAATTGGTGCCCTTTGACCTGGAAATCGAACGAACAATCAACAGACTTCAAGAGGGAAAAGATTGTTAGCTGCTCATAACTGCTACCTTGCGAATATGGCCGAGAATCTACAACATAATCCGAATTTGAGGGAGGAGAATGAACTGCCAGGTGGAAATCGAGGAAACAATATCGCCCATCGGCCAGTGGTTCAACCTGATGACCCAGATATGCTATTGGAGGAATTTGCATTACCACCTACAATCATACAAATTCGCGGATACGTAGACCCCGATTCAAGCGAATAATTTCAACTAAAGGTCAGGACACTATAACTGCTCCAAGGTATTCAGTTTCATGGGTTACCAAGTGAAGATCCCAACACTCACTTGACAAGCTTCTTAGAAGTATGCGACAACGTGAAATATAATGGGGTAACAGAAGAGGCCATACGACTTAGACTATTTCCGTTATCCTTGAGCGACAGAGCTAAGCAGTGGCTAACTTCCGAACCACCCGACTCCATCATAAGTTGGGCGGATTTGGTCTAAAATTTTTTAGCAAAGTATTGCCCCCTACTAAGATGCACAAATGAGAATAGAGATCAACAATTTTTGCCCAGCGATAGCGAAAGCTTAACCGAAACGTGGGATGATACAAGGAATTGCCGAAGTGTCCCCATCATGGGTTGACCAGGTGGATGTAGATTTACAATTTTTATACTGGCCTAAATGCCCATACAAGGCAGATGATTGATACCTCAGTTGGAGGTATTTTCTTGAAGAGGACGACACAACAGGCTTTCGACTTATTGGATGGGATAGCGACGAAAAGTTATCAATGGTCGTAAGAAAGAATGGTAAAAGGGAACGGAAACAATGGAGTAAGCAATGTATGTGCTACCTTAGCGAAGACAAGTTTCATCGCCACTAAGCAATTACGCATCAAGAAGCCTCACTTCATGCCATCCAGACTAGTTAAGTGCTATGTGAAATTTGCAGTGGATCGCACCAGACAATGGAATGCCAGTCAAGACAAATGACATTGGAACAGGCCCAGTACATAGCTAGGTACAATCAACAGTAGAAGAATCCATATGTAGGCAACAATTTTCAGGGTCAGGGATAGAGAAATAATCAGAACTTTCTTTGGAAGAATACTCAAAACTCGGGGGCAAACTGTAAAGGTAAAGCAATATTCACTAAAAGAGAAGAAGGTAGACCTAGGAGGAGTTTTTAGCCCATATGACGCCTCATACTGCTTTCATGAATGAGACGAAGGCCAATTTCCAAAACCAAGCTCAGCAGCTGCAAAACCAATCGACCCAATTACAGAATCAAGAAGCCCAACTCTGAAACCTAGAAGTACAAATGGGACAGATGGCCACAATGTTATCTAAAAGACCTCAAGGGTCATTACCAAGCACTTCCGAGGTAAATCCCAAGGGAGAGGGAAAGGAACATTACAAGGCAATTACTCTGAGAAGTGGAAGGGAAGCAATTTCAAGACCAGACCCCCACCAAAGGATAGTTAACTAAAACAAATGTACTGCCGAAGAAAAGATCAACACAGAGCGTAAAGACGGGTGTCGCTTCCCTACCAAATAGTTCGACAGGAAACAAGCAATTAAATAGAAGGTGGATAAACCATCACGTGATCCGACTCATTCATCCCAGGCGTTCACAGAGATTGAGGAAGAGTAAGCTTGACAAGCAGTTCACAAATTTATGGAGGTGTTTAAGAAACTGCAGATCAACATCCCCTTCAGATGCGCTGGAGCAAATGCCAACCTATGTTAAGTTTATGAAGGACATTTTATCAAGAAAACGAAGGCCGAGAATATGAAACTATCGCCTCTACCAGAGGAAATGCGTTGCTATAATACGTAAGAAGGTCCCATAAATTAAAGGGATCCCGGAGCTTCACCAATTCCATGCACCATAGGTAATGTGAAGTTTTAGAGAGCATTATGTGATCTTGGAGCTAGCATTAACTTAATGCCTCTTTCCATATTCAGAAGATTAGGGCTCGGGGAAGCTAAACCAACAACAGTCACCCTTCAACTAGCAGATCGATCACTGAAGCATCCGAGAGGAATTATTGAAGATGTACTAGTGAAGGTTGACAAGTTCATCTTCCCTGCAGACTTCATTGTCTTGGACATGGAGGAAGATAAGGAGATACCTATCATCCTGGGTAGGCCATTTTTAGCCACTGGAAGAGCTTTAATTGACGTAGAAAGGAAGGAGCTAAGGCTGAGAGGCAGATGAGGAAGTTAGGATTCAAGTGTCTCAGCCGATAAGACACTCCAAAGAGAGGACCCTGCTACCAGCTGAAAACATTGAGGTCGTAGTGTCTAACCATGAGGATACCACGATCCCTCGAGACTAGCTTCCTACAAAGGCTGATCCTTTAGAACTAGACGATGGCAAAAGCGTATGTTCAATGGATTGATGAATTAGAAGAGAACCGTGAGTTATGAGCCTTCGAGAAAGTATGAACAAGTCAATGATTCATCGAGAAGGCACCACAAATTTTGAATGGTAAACAACTACTCGACCATTTGCGGTATGCTTATTTAGGGAACTCTTCTACATTACCAGTCATTATCTCAGCATCACTAAATGAATCCCAAGAGGAAAAGTTGTTGAGGGTATTAAGGGATCATAAAGCTGCGATTGGATGGTCACTAGCCGACTTGAAAGGAATTCGACCTGCTATGTGCATGCAATCGTATTCTTGTTAGAAGATCTAAGCATAAACCGCTCTCAGCGAAGCATAGAGGAGATCAATCCTACAATGAAAGAAGTCATAAGAAAAAGAAGTTCTCGTTGGTTGATGTGTAATCTACCCTATTTACAGCCCATGGTGCGTTCAGCAAGTAGTTCCAAAGAAGGGCGACATGATCGTTATAAGAACCGAAACAACGCGTTTTTTGCTTCCTTCAAGAATGCTGGATCGGATGGAGGATCTCGCATTGACTACGAAAGCTGGGCCAGTGCCATCCAGAAGGACCATTTCCTCTCAATTGGGATGCCGGATAGATTAGCCGGACACATTTGATATTGTTTCCTAGATGGATATACCGTGCCATTAAATCGTACAGCCATCACACCCGAGGATCAAGATAAGACAACTCTTCATGTCCCGCGAACATTTGCATTTCACAGATGCCTTCGAAAGCAAGTGTAATGCCCCGTACTTTTCACTTATATGACGGCAATATTCTAGATAAGGGTGGAGAGGACAATAGAGGTATTCATGGATGATTTTTCTGTTGTGGGATTATCATTTGATGATTGCCTTGAAAACTTGAGAGCTGTGCTAAGGAGAGAGATGCAAGAAACCAACCTAGTGCTCAATCGAGAAGTGTCACTACGGTATCGGCTGTACTGCTCTCTATCACAAGATTTCAGCAAGGGGTATTGAAGTGGATATAGCGAAGGTAGAGGTGATTGAGAAGTTGCCACCACCTACTTCTGTGAAGGGAATTCGGAGTTTTCTGGGACATGCGGGATTCTATAGGAGGTTCATAAAAGACTTCTCTAAAATAGCTAAGCCACTATCTAACCTTCTTATGCAGGGAGTAGTGTTCACTTTTGATGAGCAAAGTGCAACAAGTCCCTATGACTCGAAGGGAAATTGATTTCAGCACCAATAGTGGTCACACCAGATTGGGCATCGCCCTTTAAGCTGATGTGTGATGCAAGTGACTTCGTAGTGGGAGCTGTATTGGGTTAGAAGAGAGACAGGGTATTCGGAGCCATCTATTATGCTAGCAGGACTTTGAATGAGGCACAGTTAAACTATGCCACAACCGGTAGTAAACTCGCATATTCCTTGCGATTCTCACAAATTAATCTCATACTTAATAGGCAACAAGGTAATAGTGCATGCTGATCATTCAACCATCAAATATCTCAAGGATAAGAAAGACGCTAAGCCAAGGCTAATCAGATGGGTTTTAATGCTCCAAGAGTTTAACCTCGAGATTAAAGACAAAAAGGGAACAGAGAATTTGGTTGTGGATCATCTATCCAGACTTGAAGGGCCTATTAATGAAGTACAGATTAATGACAACTTCCCAGATGAGCAACTGTTAGCTATGTCAGAGGTAAGTCCCGGTCTCGTCTGCCGACTATGTCAACTATTTGGTAGCTAAGGCATTCTGCACTTACATACCAAACGTAAGAAGAAATTCTTCCTCGAGTTGAGGCATTATTATTGGGAAGAACCAATCCTCTATAGACACTGTGCAGACCAGGTAATAAGAAGATGTGTGCTAGAAGAAGAGATGGGTAGCATCCTAGCTCATCATTCCTGAGCGCTGGAGGACACTCGGGGGAAATAGGACAGCTGCAAAGGTTCTCCAATCATGCTTTTATTGGCCAACCCTATTTAGAGATGCCCATGCCTATGTATCAGCTTATGATAGGTGTCAAAGAATGGGTAGTATATCTAGGAGAGATGAAGCACCTTTGAAAGGGATTCTCGAAGTTGAACCACATGTATGGGGATTGATTTCATGGGACCATTCCCATCTTCCTACAACAACAAGTACATTTTACTAGTAGTGGATTATGTATCCAAGTGGGTGGAAGCAATTGCTACTCAAACAAATGATGCTAAGGTGGTGCTTAAGTTCCTCAGAAAGAATATCTTCACTGTGGGACATTCGAACGCCCAGCCTTAATAAGTGATGAGGGTAAGCCACTTTTTTGTAATAAGTGGGTTGAGAAAACTCGTTGTCAAGTATGGCATCCAAGAATCGAATTGCCCCTAGCCTATCATCCCCAAACCAATACGGCAAGAGGTATCCAACAAGAGAGATTAGGCAATCATCGAGAAGACAAGGAATTTTCCTCGAAAAGATTGGGCAAATAAAATCGATAATGCTTTACGCGGGCATACCGAACTGCTTTTAAGACCCCTTACAGGCATGTCCCCTATAGGCTAGTTTTTTACAAAGCTTGCCACCTTCCAAAGGGAGTTTCATACAAGGCCTACTGCGACCTCGACAGCTTGAATATGGAACAAAGCAACCGGAGAAAGAGGTTACTCAATTAAGTGAACTAGATGAATTTCGAAATGAAGCTTATGAGAATGCGAGGATTTATAAGGCAAAAAACTAAGGCATGGCATGATAGATGACATGTGAATGGAGTGATTTATGATGACTCAACATTTGTTGTTTAATTAAGAGCTTGATATTCTGAAATAAACGATTATTCACATCACAAATCAGTAGTTCATAGCTATTAAACACACACTGACATAAGTATATTTAAGGTAACCCGCAAAGGGTGAAACCGTACTTTTACGGAATTCAAGAGCGAGACATCTCTATCAGATACGAAGCAAACTCAAAAGGAAGATTAGCCTTGTGAGCAGGTGTAGAGCTCATGGAGATGCAGGAAAGTCGAGCTGGCGACGTTAAACAAAGCGCTTCTTGGGAGGCAACCCAAGCATAGGGAGTTTTTTTTTTTTTTTATATTATTATTTTTATTTTTTATTATTATTATTATTATTATTATTATTATTATTATTATTATTTCCTATTATTTTCTTAATTTCTTAAATTAACTTCATTTTCATTGTTTTGTCTATGTTATGATTAAATTTTGGTTTTGCTTCCATTTTTACAAAGTCATGTATTGATGAAGATTCTCACTCAACCACTCATCTCATGTGTTTGCATACTCAGTAATGTGGAATTCAAGTCTTTAACATTACACTAGGTGTAGTCATGCAATAAAGGCATAAATCTATGCAAATCAGCAGCAGGAGAAAACAAAACCAAGGACCAGGATTAAGCTGCACGAATCGCGTGACTCTACGCCATCGGCATGACTCCTATGCTACTGCGTATCATCCGCACGCAACTGCATGAGAAAGCCACGCAATGGGCCGCGGGTCTAAGTCAGCATCACTTCTGGCACGCGCATCGCGCATGCACCCACGCACCTGCGGATCCAGCCCGATGTGCACATTGCTTCGACGATCTCACGCGGTAAACCGCCTTCCATCCGCATGCGCCAGTCAAGCAGCACGCACTAGCTGGCCGCAAAGTGGGAGCCCACAGAACGCATGCCACACAGGCGTGGTCCACGCACTGCGGATCCAACAACTCGTCGATAAACAAAAACAACAAATTTTAGTAGTTAGTCAAGAGCCTTCCACATCTCAACTCATCATACACCTAACCAAAATTATTTGTACTAAAAATCGCACACTCATCTTCCAAACATCCTACGCTTCTCTCTCACCACAATACACCATTCTTTGATAAACTTTCACTCTTAACATCACCCCAAGTGCCAAACCCACCATTCTAAACATACCCTAACCAAGCTTGAAGTGCCTCCACTAGCCATTGTTTCCCAACTTCTATGGAAGAAAAGGGGGACGAAATTTGCAAGTCATTTAGGTGGTGATCGCGTTATCAAGTATCAAGCACTATAGACATCGGAGAATCGATGGGTCAGATTAGCTTAACATAACCTCAACCAAATGGTGCATTTTAACAAGCTCAACACTAAGTGACCACCAAGTATGCTTGATGAAATGCATCAATGAGTTGGAGCTCATTTAGAAAGCTAGTTTGTTCGGGGATTGAAGTACTCCAACCTCGAGGCTTAATTTGAAGTGATCTTGCATCAGATTATGGCACCAAAGAAAAAGAAAAGTCCTCTAGTATCCGTGGTCATTCCTGTCGGGGTCCCCACTAAAAGAAATTGAAGACAAGTTTGTCACACTTCAATGTATGCTAACTAATTTTCATGCTGCCATGAAACCATAACAACTCATTCGAAAGAGGATTCCAAAGACCCTTTTAGAATTAGCAAGTAATTCAGTGGTTAAGCCACACCAACCACTCCATGGCCACAATAGTAAGGGAATTCTACTAACCTTCCCAGCACAAGGATAGAAGTGGGTGTTTGTAAGAGGTAAATGGGTCTCAAGCCAAGAGACGCCATTAACACTTTCTACGGACTCCTACAAGATGTGGATAACTCAGCCTTTGATGTTCTCCAAAGACGTCCAGATTATGATTCCATCATATCCTTCCTCACTGATGGTAAGGGGACTTGGAAGACCAATGCCTCCAATCAAGTAGTAAAGTTCCAAAATTCTATGTTGACATGGATGGCAAAACTATGGCATATTTCAGTACATAACCTCCACTCCATCCGGTAATATTTCCGAGGTAACAAAAGCTAAAGTTATTTGCTTATACGCCATAAAGGAATAAACATTTACTTTGATGTTGGAAATGATAGAAGAAGACATTTTGAGTAACATCGCGCACGATGCACAAACCTTTGGGCACCCAAAGTGTTGATTATCGTGACCGTGTCTACAACACAAGGTAATGGTGGGGATCCAATGAAGAGAGAGGATAAACCCATGCTCCCATTATGAGACGACATTGGAGGAAAACAAACAACAACCTGGGCAAGGTGCTTATGACTCGACATGCAAGAGTTTCAACAAGTGAGACGCCACTAACCTTCATTCCTAATAATATGTGAGACAAAATCTCTTCTAGTGCAATACAGCCAGTGATGTATGAGCCAACTCCAAGAAGATTCCTCCAGGAGGAACAAACAGCTGAAATTTTTTGATCAGCTTTTTTGTTACATACTAAATGCCTATTTTCAGCGGGCCAAGCATTACTCAGCCATAGGTAAGATATCATTTGTCAGAACATAGAGGGCCTCAACGCCTCCATCAGAGAGCTGCTGTCACACCAGGTTAAGTCGCCACCGGATGTTTCCTTTGCCAGGCGTCCTAGTCAAGTCCATTTCATGGATCCTCATCCTCACCATACTACCGTGGAGCCTTATAATTCTATGCATTTACTTTTTATTTTCCACATCACGCGCATTAATCGATGTCCTAAGTTCGGGGGTATGGTTGTTATCCCAGTTAGTGCTTATTTGTTTGTTTAATATGCATGTTACTAGTTAGTCGTGTTAGTTGCTAGGGTTGTTATTTTCATGTGATTTTCTTTTCTTTCTTTATTGTTTTGTGCTTCATATGAGTGAGTTTGATGCTTCACGGGCTAGTCAAGGTCATTTAAACACAAACATTTAAAAAAAAAAAAAGGGCAATAGAAAGTGGATGGTAATTCCTTATTTTTTTAATGATCCGAATTGTGCGCTTACTGGGTATGGGTGACTTAGCTAGTCACCTCCCTTGTGCTTCAAGAAACTATTTCTCAAGGAATCTATCAATAATACTATTTGGTCTCCTTTGTATACCTTTGGCTCAAAACCCTTTGTCTTGAATTCAACTAGCCTTGAAAGATTCTAACCACTCCAGGTGATGGACAACTTTGCAGCAAGAGGATTGCCATTGAGCCCCAAATCACTTCACTATAAAAAAAAAAAAAAAAAGGAAAAAAAAAAGAGAAAAAACATAAAACAAAAGAAAAGAAAAATGTCAAAAGCCGCTTGTGAATAATAAGGGATTATTCAATCGGAATCCCGAGCAAAGTCCGAGGGGCCTTTCTAAGCCTAATGCCCTGAGCCAACTGGCCGGGAGTCATTGACTTCACCGCCATCACATGGGATGTAAGATAAGATCTTCCCACAAACCTAGGGCCTTTGAAGCCTGGCCGGGTGCGTTTAGTGAAGCCAGGCGGTTCAGACGCCCAAGGTTCTTAACCAACCGTGGGAGTCACCAATGGATCCCCGCTACAATAACACTCATCTAAAACTTCGCACCGGTTTTCTTTCGCTTTTGTGTACTTAAGTAATCTTTAGATGCTTTAGGTCTAAAATAAAAGCAAAGTGCCTTATCCTTTCTTTGTTAGCTTTTTCCAACAAGTGAGTCGAGTTTAAGTTTGGGTGCTAAGACCTTGCTATACACTCCAGATCATGAGTGCTTTACTTCACTTAGACTCTTGGGAAAAGTCATTGAGAACTTAGGGGGATTGACTTTCTTTGCTCACCATGCTTTGCTTGGTCATGTTCTTTAAAAAATTTAAAATTTTAAGGACCCTAAATTTTGGTTGAAAGTGCTCATATTGATAAATTGTGTTCATAGCTACTCTTCCATTTAGCATCTTGTTATCACACTTATCTCATTGTTAGTTAGTTCATGTTATTTTCAATTTTTGCTTTGTTTAGAGTCGCCTTTACTGGGGACAAGCACTTGTTTCGGGGTGTGATTTATATAAAATACTCATCACAAACCTAATCTTTTCGTGAATTTTATAATGTTTTTATGTAAAATATGTCTAATGCTCGAAATGTTCATATTTATGATTATGATCCATTTGATGGGTGTGAAAGAATTCTGGAGCCGGAAGACAGAACTAAAAATTCAAACAAGAAACAAAGCACACAAAGAATCTGACCTTTCAGATTTTCTGAAGAATGAGGAAATCAAATGGCTTCTTAAACTACCCAGAACTACCCTATATTTCACAAGATTTCAACAAGACCAAGATCACTCAATTCGAATCGGATGAGGGAGATACGACGTGAAGTCGGAAATTAAAAACAAGAAGTTGACCGCAGTAACACAAAGAACCAACCAGTTCATTCTGATGCATTTTAAAATGTATAAAATGACATCTGATGGAAATGTTCTGGTATGTATGATTCTTACTTCAAGGAGATCCTTTCCGAGTCCAAGAATGTGCAATTCGGAGTTCGGGTGAGAGAGTTATAGTCGTTCAAAGACATGAAGAGATAAAGCACCATAGTCTTCCACGCCCCTGCGTGGATCCTATGCCCTTGCATGCCTGAGAAGCAATTTTTTGGTGCTTTCCCACCCAACTGCGTGGGATTTCCACGCACTGCTGGTGGGATTTGAAGACTGGATTTCAACGCACCGCGTGGCATTTAATATGAGCCCTACTTTTGTCTATTTCAAGGCCCATTCGAGGGGATTTGAGTGGGGGCTATAAATGGGACCTCGGGAGACATAATATGGAGCTTTTTTTTTTACGAGGAGTGCAAGGCTTGAGAAGATTGGATTCATGGCATCTCATCCCGTTTTTCTTACTCTACCTTCATGACTATGAATTCTGATTTGTATTTTCTTCATCTCATAATGTTCTAAACTTCTAAGCTAGGGTTTATGATGTAACTTTTGATCACACACATCATGGATGAACTTTAACCTTTCAATTATATAGCTTAATTCTTGCAATTGTTGGTTACCTTATTTCTAATTTGATTACATGTTGATATTTGGCCATTATTTACATGTATTAGGCTAGGGCTTTGAGGTCGAAAGACAGAAACTCTAGGGAACTGAATAAGGTATCATACAATCAATCATAGGATAGAGATATCATGGTTTTGTATGGTAAATATGACTCAGAGGTTAGATCATCTCAGAAAGTTACGAGGTTGGGAGGCAGATGCAATAAAACCGCTTCTTGAGATAGTGCTCAACGCCGAGAGAGGTTGATGGCTAGAAAAGATCACCTTACCATCAACATTCGTATAAATTATAGTCGAATACTTTATCAATTCACAAATGGAACGTAGTCAAAATCATAACCTGAAAAAGCCACCCCCGAGAGAGAAAGCGCCGTTAGTCATTTATGAATTAGTCTGATTCGTTCTTAGTTTGATTTAGAGTAGTGATTAATAACAACCATAGCCTAGATAATATTAGTAACCTAAGTCATTTGGCATTCAAACTCCCGTGGGACGACCTTGACTCACCCCTTACATCGTCATTCCACGACGCACTTGCTGATTAATCGAGTTTAACCTACAGCAGTTTAGCGCCTCCGTCATCACCGTCACTGCGGTCTCCGAACTCGCCAGTTTTGAGCTTTCACCCGAGGGGGTGTCTATCCCTACTTGATGTACCCAACACATGTATTTTTTTTTTCATGCTATGCAACTGTGAGACTCTATTGGACGTCGTCCAAGGTATTGAGCCAACCACTAATCCACAAAATATGGTGAATGATCGTAACCATGCACACACACCTAACTCAATGCGATGTCCCTGTGCATATGCAATGCAAAAATGTCACTATATTAATGTTATATGAGACATTTACATACCATATTTTATACTCAGTACCATGGATAATTATATCCAATGCATGTAATTTACATCCATCCATGTCAATATATCTAAACACACATATATCAACATAAATCAGTACATAGTCCAACATGTCAGTATAACAAATAGTCCATACACAGGCTGTAAAAACAAGCCACAAAATTGGCCACAACCCGGCCTCAGAAACTGTCCACAAACAAGCCACACACAAAGGCCACAAAATAGTCAGAAACTGTCCAATATAGCTCTTTGAAAAGATTATGAAACGCCCAAATATGTGAGCGCCAAATGCCATTCAATAGCATATGGTTAGATTCTAGACTCAAACAGATTTCCAAAGAGTCCAAGAACGCGTGAATTGGAGTTCGAACGAGAAAGTTATATCTGTCTAAAGTTGAAGCTGCCGATTTCACATTGGTGTGCGAAATTTTCCAAAACAACCCTTGCATAATTAAGTGATACTTTGAACAACTTATAACATACTTCATGCCAAGTATTATAGATAATTATATCTACTGCATGTAATCCACCTCCACATCATGAAAAATATATCTAACATGCATCATGTTCATGCAACCAGTACACCACCAGATTTAGGCTGTGGCCATCTGGATTCTCCAAGCAAGTTGTGGCATAATTGATGTTCACAAAGCAACTCACAAGGCCTGAGCCCGCAATCATACAAAATATATATATATATATATATATATATATATATATATATATATATATATATATATATATATATATATATATATCAACACAATCCACTGTAATACATAGGCAATAAATGATCCGAGGTTCGTATGGATTGCCAGTCATGTTGCAGCAGATTATGCACGTTCAGCCATGCTGGTATGTAAACCAAGGCTACACATGGGTAACTTGAGAATTTCCCTCTATTAGGATCCTGTATATCACGGATTAAAGTATGCCTTGCGTTTTCTAAAGCAAGTTGTGGCATACAAGATGCCCACCTTTGAATCCCACACAAGGCCTCAAATCTAGCCTTAACACAGCCCTTAGAAAGGAAGTAAGCCAAAGGAGGAGGGGTTCCTTACCTCTTGCAATGCAGTCCCAAATCCGGTGGCTCCTCTTCCCATTTTTCTTTCCTTTCCTTCTTCTCCTTTCTCTAATCCTTTTCTTTTCTTTCTTTCCTTTCTTTTCTTTCCTTTTCTTTTCTCTCCTTCCTTTCCTTTCCGTTCTGCTCCTCCTCTATGAACTGATCACATTTTTTTTTCCATTTGATAGAATTCTCTTTCCTTTTCTTTTTTTTTTCATTCTCCATTTTAGTGACACAATGTTTTCATGTGTCACTTTCACATCCATTCCACCTTCCCATGTGGCAAAAGGGTGCCATGCATTTATCCATGTGGCATTTTCCACCCACATGGCAACTAATTTATGGTCATGATGCGATGTGGCACCCCGCCACTTGTCACATTGCTATTCATCTGTTTCGCCTCGAAGTACGTGAGATTCTGACCGTCTCGGAATTCGACGAAATTCGTCTGAGCAACTAGATTTCGCAAGACAAACTCAACAATGAAGTCCGTTTTGTCATCCAAGATCTAAATTTTTTTTTCAAGTTTTCAACCTGTACAATAGTAGTAATCCACCACTTTTGCCCTTTTGTTTGAAAATTTTCAAATTTACCCAGGTTTTCACAGTAGATATAGTAGTGGGAAATATAAAGAAAATGGTGATATAAGCAGTATAGATGCAGAAATATTAGTCATAACCTATGCTACTAATAGTTTTAGAATATTAATAATCCCTAAAAAAGAAATCTTAATAAGAACAGACTGTGAAGCAATAGTAAAGTTTTACAAACTAAAAAATGAAAAAATATACTCCCAAACAAGATGATTAAATTTCAACATAAAGGATAATTAACACAGGTGTAAAAATATAAATATAACATATTAAAGGAAAAAGACAATAGTCTAGTTGATTCATTGAGTAGATTATTAAATTAATTTTTATTTTACAGATGAACAAGCAGATAACTGTGATTATTCCAACTTTTTCTTCCAGTAAGAACCAAGAAAAGGTATTTACTTTTGGAAAGAATTCTATTAAAGCATCTCCTAAAAGTAACATAACCTTTAATCTGTTACCACATTTAGAACTAGAACTAGACGAAGAACAAAAATGCATTATAAATAACCTTTGGATTAGTTTTAGCCAGATTTTTAACAACCAGACTAATAAGAGTTTAGATGAAAATGTTCATTGCTTGTTTTAAGCTGTTTATCATAATATATGGCAAAAATAATGGTAGCGTCAATTTCAGCTTTTATGTTATCTACCAAGGTCATAAAACATGCATTTTTAAAACATGGGAAGAAGTCCTCCCTTATATTTCAAATCATCCTAGACCATTTTTCTAAGGTTTTTATAACCTAACCCAAGCTTTAGACCAATATAAAACAAATTTAGGAAATAATTATTTCATTAACCCATTAGTTAAACAATTTTTAAATCATCATGAAAAATCCTATTTAAATCCCGTAGAACCTAGTAGTAGCCAAACAAGCCAGACTTTAAATTTAGTACATGATTGTCCTCTACTATTTTCTCCCCTCCAAAATCAAGATCAATTACTTAGAGAATAGTTAGAAATATTGAGGAAAAAATATGATAGATCTGAACAGGATTTTCAAATTATGAAGAAACTATATGAAACCGAATGAATAATAAAATAAGAAATAAGAATTGAAGAACCTGACCTCTAAAGAAAATTCAAACTAGAACATCCAAATAATTTTTCACTTTTAGAAAATCAACAAGATATTGAGTTTAACTTGACATGTCATAATGTCAAGGTAAAACCTAGTTCTTTGGGACAGATTAAAGAACTGATAGAGCCTTGTTCATTTGGCCAATTTAATGAACCTAGTCCAACCCAAACGACCGGTAAAGACATATCAAATCCATTTATGGGTGAGGCTTTCCCAAAAAGCCTTTTAATTCAGCTAACACAATAGGTTGTTGAAATCCTTAAAAAGGATTTACGCAATGAAGCATAATCAGAAAGCCCAAGATCTATTAACAATAGCCTAAGAAAAAGAAGATAAATATTATTGAGTGTAAAGAAGATTTCCGACAATATTTGACATAAAAGCGAAGACGACGGCAAGAGCGAGAAGAAAGGCGAGGGGGGGGACAGCGCGCAAAGAAAGTTAAAAGCAAATAAAGATTTGATAAGAGCAAAGGACAGTTGTATTCTTTTCTTTTTAGACCATCTTTTGATAAAATTCCTTTAGTATGGACAAATGCTACTGTCCATGTGTCGTAATCTTATCAAAATCTCATCATATCCAAAATTTCTTTTGTAAAAGGAAAGAGATTGAAGTTTTTTTTTTATTTGACGATGGGGCCCAATGAGCACCCGAAATAAGATTCTTTAGTCCTATCCTTATTCCTTATCTCTTCACTCATTTTTATCTTTTCTTCCTCTATATATTTTGGAATACCTTCTTCATCAGAGGATATCTCAAAAACCCTATCTCACTTAATCTCTCTCTCTCAGAAATAAGGAGCTCAAAGAGATACATGGAATTTTTTTTAAAAAAAAAAAAAAAAACAAAGTTAGATTCTCGAAGGGAGTAGAACACTACAAATACAAGATAGAATCCCAAATGCATTAAAATGAATGTAGAGTCCCGTGTGTAGTAACATGTCTATAGAATATCGATTTTTTAAAATAATAATAATAAATGCCTATTATTCCTCTTAATTGAAACAAAATTAGGCAATGAAGATCAAATGCCTATTGATTTTTGAATTCTATATTGTAATTAGTCATAGTATATGTTACTCATTAAAATTGAAATTGAAACAATTAAATCCTTTTTGGTCAGTCCAAATGGTACAAATGAGGAGAACTAGAGGATTATTTAGGGATCAATCGTTGAATTTGGGGATGCTTGTGAACTACAAGAGGGATCCCAACCTTTCTCTGAATGAACTTGTTGATCATGTTGTCAAGATTATCAAAGAATTGGAAGTGGAATATGTTTTTTCGCCAACTCAAAAGAAGTATTTTTTACAATTATCATTGACAACTTGAGGCCAAAGTATTAGAACATATCTGGGAATTTGTTTTAGTGTCACCAAAGAGTTAGATGATTAAGTCTTTTGATAACTTGTAAAAAATTTTAACCAACATTGAGAAAAATATTTTATAAAGAATGTAATCAGACGTACAACAGTTCTTTCCATATCTCCTACCTTGCAAGGCACAAACTCTCTAAATTCGACAAGGCATAAGAATTCTAGTGGATTATGGTTTATGAAAACAACTTTTAGAATTATAGAAGACATTGTACACAATCCAAATCATGTCCCTTTTGACATTAAGAGAGAAGACTAGTTTTTTTAAGCATAATTTCCATGCTATAAGACTCTTTATTATTATTATTATTATTATTGACACATACATATATATATACACATTATTATTTATCTATTTATTTTTGTTCATTTATGAGAATCAATAATAAATGCTAGTTGTGCAATATTGTGAAACCAAGTGGGAGATTTTTTTAGCTTTTGGCTAGAAAAGAATTTATATAATTTCTTGACAAAAGAAATTGAATCATTTGCATGAATGAGTTTTTTATTCATAACAATTAAAATTTGTTTATAAAAGCTAATTGTGAACATAGTGAGCTTTCGTTTCTATTACAATTTGAGGTTGTTACAGGATAATTAATGCAAATGTGAGTATACATGTCTATGATTGTACTAAAATAAGATTGTACATTGTCTCTATGTAGTTAAGCATGTTCACCGCTATTAAGAACATCATAGCATAATTGAACAATGTGAGAAACAAAATGAGCACATTAATGAGATTTGTCATTGTAAAATTAGATATATCCTAGAAAGGCAAAAGACTCTTGAAACACTGAATCATGTAATGGAAGAACTTGAACAAAGGCAACTCGGCTCAACATAGAAAAAATCAAGAGGTTTATGAGGCCTGGAAAAAAAAATTCACTTACTCGCATTACGTTGCTAAGTTTCATGCAAGATGATCTCTTAATTAAGTTTGAGGTTTACCAAACTACTCATGAAATGTTGGAATCTCTAAAGGAAAAATTGGTGGTGTAGACACCGCATTTTGGATATGATGCATTTCCTACTTAAAATGCGATACTCGTTTCTTTATTTTACCATTTTTAGAAAACGGTTTGGAGTCGTCGCTTATTTTTATTTATTTATTTTAGAGGGAAAACAAAATAAGAAATGAAAACCCTAGTGTGACTCCTGTTTTAGAAAAGACAAGTCTACGAAAACCAAGTCTAAATTTGGAGGTCATGTTACCTATTAGGAAGGTATGGTAGTGAGTCGTAGCACTCATCTAAGCCTCTAAAATCAGGTCTCTACTAATCAAGTTATGGAAATTGTGACAATCAATCAATTAATTACAAATACAATAAATTAAGCAAATAGTAGATAAAGAACAAAATTAAAGGGAATAAATGTGTATCTTGGTGGTGAATCGAGAGTGTTATTGATAGAAAATGATGTTAGTTCGACAGACAATATAGAATATTCACAATTGAATTAGAGATAGGTAATCAAACACTAAATTATTTATTAAAATGATACATGATATATCGGACCCTACCAAATCCCATTTATTTGTTACACAAATTAACTCCACAAAACTCCATTATTATTAGATTTATAGAATTGATCATGTGATTGAAACTTTTTAAAAACTATTTGAAAAGAGAATTTTTGAAAATTGAGTTTTGATTTAAGAGATTTGGAAAATTGAATTTTTTAAGAATTAAGAATTTGAAATTTGAAATTGGGGAATTGAATTTTTAAAATTAAGAACTTAGAATTTTTGAAATTTGAGACTTGAATTTTTTTTTATTGGAATTTAGGTTTTGTAAATTAAAATTTGAAATTTTGAAAATTAGGTATTTGAATTTTGGAACTTAGGATTTAAAATTTTAGAAATTGAGAATTTTGAATTTGAATTTGGAAATTTGGGGATTTAAAGGAATTGAGAATTTGAAATTGAAATTTTGAAGAAAGGAACTTAAATTCTAAATATTGGGATTTGAATTTTAAAAATTAAGGTTTTGAAGTTTGGTTTAGGAATTGAGAATTTTGAAAAAAAATGAATTTTTTAAAAGAAATTAATAATTTGAAAAACAATTTAGGAAAATTGAAATATGAGATTTTGTTGAATTGATATTGAAAGAATGAAATTGGGAAAAAGAAGATAAACATAAATTTAAAATTTGTAGAGTAATTTTTGAATTTGAAAATTTATTTTTAAATATTTTAAAATTGGTAATAAAAGTAAAAAAAGTAAGATTATGTTACAAGTTGGTGGTTGGTAAAGTGGTGGTTGAGTGCTTCATTTATAACATAGAGGTGGTTGGTAAAGTGGTTGAGTGCTTTATTTATAACATAGAGGTCATCCATTCAAAGCCTTATGGTGTTTAAAATAATATTTTTGAGAGTATGATATAACAATGGGTCTCGGGTAACATGGCAATGAGCCATAATGGGTTGGGTTTAAGCAAATAAGTTGAACCTAATGAAGTGGGCTAGTCCTAATGGGTTGGGCCTGATGGGCTGGACCTAAGGTAGATGGGTTAGACTAGATAGGTTAGGTTGAGCTTAAGGTATCGTTAGACCTATAAAGTGGGTTTTAATGAGCTCTAATAGGTTTAGACTTAGTTGGATTTGGTTAATAGGTTGGGCCTCCGAGGTCTAAGTAAAAGGAATAGAAAAATAAATAACAAGAAGAATTAATAAAATAAAATATTAGCAAAAAGCAATTAAAGAATTAGTAAAATATTATACATGGACACATTAAACCAACAAAAATCAAAGGCTAAAAACAGGTAATTAAGATATTATATATGGAATGACAAATTAAAATATTTGGAGGCTAAAAAAAGGTAATTAAAGAGAGATGAATTAATTGTTTAAAAAAAAAAAAGATAAATTAATATGGTAAGCTAATTAGGTAATTAATCATGAATTTGCAAGGTAAGCTAATTACATAATTCAACATGATTTTTAGGTTGAAATCATAAAAGTAGAGATTATACACGTGATGATGACAGAGTTAGTTATAAATATGGAATGATTAGAGATTATAAACTACATATATATCAATCAATTTAAATCAATTTGTAGTGAAATAGGAAGGTTCAATGTAGAACCTGATTTGGAAAACAAATTAATCCAAAATACATGAGTTCGGATCACATTAACATATGAGTATTTACTAATCATGCAATTTCTTAGAGATTTTAACCATGAAAGATAATAAATAAAGATACCATGAAACTCGCATTAATGACACATGAAAACTCACACGAGCAAAGAAAAAAAATAATAATAAAAAAAAACCATTCAAGAAAACACATAAGTTCACATTAAAAATCCATAAAATAAGCATTAATCATCCTATATGTTGTAAATAAAGGATTTATTCATGTGGTGAATGACCACATACATGAACCTAATAACCTATTGAATAGTAATGAATGACCAAATGAATAAAGCCAATTCATGAGAAGGCTTTCATGAATTCCTTTATGAACCTCATTTATTTGGTTCATATAGGGAGTGAGTAAGTCTATAAGGCTCTCCCCTCTTTGTACAATGGCATCCTTTTCAGGAAGGAAGAAAGAAAGCTCTCTCCACTCAATTTATCTATCTTTCTTGCTCATTTCTAAGTTCCCTTTATACTCTTTTTCTTGTTGTGTACAAAAAGGGAATAGTATACTTCTCTTTAACTTTGCACTTTATAATAATTTCACAACACGTTATCAGCACGACTCTGCTCTAGAAAAGGTAACGTTATTTTATTTTGAGCAAAAATCATTTTCAATTTATCATATAGTGCTTACGAAAATGTCGAATTTCATCTCTCGGTTTATTGCGCGACATTTAAAGTAAAACTATCTATCTTGGAGTCCTAGATCTTTGAGATAAACTTAGAGTGAAATCTTGGAGAAACCATTAGAAGGAAATCAAAGGTCCACGGGATGGTGCGAAAACACTAATTTTCCTTAGACACCCGTCTCCATGAGGATCTTAAAATTGAGTATTTAAGCGTAAAAGATCCTCTAATTTTATGGAGCAGATTGAAGAAAGTTGACCACCAAAAGGCGTGATTTTACCGGCTCGCTATGGCTGGATCTTTTTGAGGTTGCAAGACTTTAAAACCGAGTTAAAGCGAATATAACTCTGCTTTATTTAAAATAAGCTCGGTTGAAGCTTCTTGGAGAAAATATCACGAGAAAGACATGCTTGAAAAAACGTTTACCGCGTTTCCACGCCTCGAATGTGCTCTACTTGGCTGACAATATCGAGCGTAGATTTACAAAATATTCTCAATTAATATCATGTCTTCTAGTAGCTGAACAAAATAATGAGCTACTAATGAAAAATCATCAGTCCCGTCCCAGTGGATTTGAAGCATTCCCAGAAGTGAATGCAATATCATCCCAAAATTATGGGCGTGGACGAGGGCGTGGTCTGATGGTCGGTAATTCGAGAGTCGGCGAGATTCCCACAATATAACAATTCTTCTTCTTATCGAAAGAAAAGCTCAGTTTCACCACCAGAAGTGGAATAATAATGAGCTTAGGCAGAGAAAATGGAGAAGAGTGCAAAAGAAAAATCCAAGGCTCCTCAGAGACACATGTTATAGATGTGGTATGGAAGGACTTCTTTAGTCTCGTACACATCAAATGCGGCCAAGCATCTAGTAGATCTATATCAAGCATCATTAAAGGAAAATGGAAAGAAAATAGAAATGAATTTCACGAGGCATTAATGGAATGGACCTATCATATTTGATAATGATTTCCTTAGGTCAAGTGAGAATTTCGATTATTTAATAGATGATGTAAATGACAATGTTAAATAAGTATATGTATTTTATTTTGGGGTGTATCTTATTTTGATGTAATTTATTTTGGTGTGTTTAAATGTAATTTTGTATTTTTCTCTAAATATAAGTGTTCTTGAATTTCAAGATGAATGAAGGTGATGTATGTCTTGCTGATTGCGCAGCCACACATACAATACTTCGAGAAAAAATATATTTCTTCAATTTAATAACAACAAACACCAGTGTTAGTACGATATCGGAATTTTTATCAAATTTAATTGAAGGCTCAGAAGGCAAACATAATTACTACCAAAATGGAACCGATTTCATATAAATGATGCATTATATTCTAGCAAATCAAGGAAAGAAATTTCTTGAGTTTAAAGATATCGCATGAAATGGATATCATATCGAAACTATGAATGAAGGTAATAAATAATGTTTATATATTACCTATAATTTCTGGAAAAAAGATTGTTACGAAAAGCTCTTAGCATTCTTCTCACGGAGTTATATATACGACCGTAAAGTCTATTGAATCAAATGTTGTCGTAGACGGAAGTTCAACGACCAGATTTTTAATCTTTGGCATAGCCGAACATAATCATCCTGGATCTTTAATGATCTGTGAATCATAGAACACTCAAATGGGCATCCATTAAAGAACCCGAGAGAAAGATTCTTTTTCCAAATGAACTTTCTTGTGAAGCTTGTTCACGAAATTAAGTTCGTCGAACCATCTATTAATAAAATCATGTCTGAGTCACCGGTCTTTTTAGAAAGAATACATGGGGATATATGTGGACCTATTCATCCACCATGTGGACCTTTTCGTTATTTTATGGTCTAATAGTGCCCACTCCCACTAGATGGTCAGCGTGTGTGTCTTAACTTTACACTGCACTTAATGTTGCCTTTGCCGGAGCTCCTTTGAAAATAATTAAATTAAGAGCACATTTTTCAGACTATCCAATTAAGACCATTAGACTTGATAATGCTGGTGAATTTACATCCCAAACTTTCAATAATTTTTGTATGTCAATTGGGATAAATGTTGAACATTCTATTGCTCATGTTCATACCCAAAATGGTTTAGCAGAATCATTGATTAAACGTCTTCAATTAATAGCTAGACCATTATTGATGAAAACCATTGCAGCATCTACATGGGGACATGCTATTATGCTGCGAGTCTAATAAAATTAGACCAACATCTTACCATGAGTACTCCCTTCACAACTTGTACTTGAGTACACAGCAAATATTTCTCATTCTGAATTTTGGTTATTAGGTCTATGTACGATTGCACTACACAACGCACGAAGATGGGTCCCCGACTGTAGAATTGGGATTTATGTAGGTTTTGATTCAATGATCATCATGAATGTTGATTCACGACGGGAAATGTTTTAGAGCACGATTCTTGTATCATTTAATGAAACAGTGTTCCCACAATTAGGGGGGGAAAGTCGATCCCAGAAGGACGACATGAGATCACTTGGAATGCATCTACATTATCTCATCTTAATCAACGAACTAATCAATGTGAATTGGAAGTTCAAATGATCATTCATTTGCAAAATCTTGCAAATCAATTACCAGATGCATTTGTTGATACAAAAGTGACAAAGTCATATCCTCGTACAAATGTTCCGGCACGGGTTGATATCGAAGGACAAAGCATTTAGTGCAAAAACACGCTCAGCGTGGGAGACCCGTGGGTCAAAGACATAACTCGACGGAGGAACAAATGGAAGCAAAATGACCATGAAGAGTCAAATATTGAAAACCAAATCCCTGAAGAGATACAAAATGAACAAATAGCCCAGAAGAGGTACAGGTACCTGAAAATAATGAGATCTCAATAAGTTATGTGCACAGGGGTGAAAAATGGGATCGAAATAATTTTGATGTGAATAATATTTTTGCTTTCCAAGTGGCCTTAGACATCATACAAAATGATGATGATCCAGAGCCACAAAATACGAATGAATGTTGACAAAGAAATGATTGGCCTAAATGGAGAGAGGCAATGCAGGCAGAATTACATTCATTGATAAAGCGAGATGTTTTGGACACGTAGTCAACGCTGCAAATATAAAACTGTTGGGAACAAATGGGTATTTATACGAAAGCGAAATGACCAAAATGATATCATAAGGTATAAGGTGCGATTAGTAGCACAAGGTTTCTCACAAAGACTTGGCATTGACTACGAGGAAACATATTCACACATTATGGGCCTTGATCACATTTAAGCTTTTGATAAGTTTAACGGTGTCGGAAGAACGATATGCGTCTCATGGATCGTTATCCAACACTGTTATATGGATCCATAGGCAGTGATATACACATGAAAATCCACGAGATTTAAAGCGCTGAAAGCGGTTAGTACAAAACCTTGTAGCATGTTATCGAATTAAGCTACAAGATCTTTGTATGGATTAAAACAATCGGACATGGTACAATGCGCCTTAGTGAATATTTACTAAAGGGTATGTGAATAACCCTATATGTCCATGCGTTTTCATTAAGAAATCAGAAACTGGATTTGCAATTATTGCTGTTTATGTTGATGATTTAAATCTTGTTGGAACTCCTGAAGAGCTCACAAAAACAACAGAATATTTAAAGAAATAATTTGAAATGAAAGATCTTGGAAAAACAAAATTTTGCATCGGCCTGCAGATCGAGCATTTTCCAAATGGAGTGTTGGTTCATCAATCAACATATATTAAGAAAATCTTGAAGCGTTTTAATATGGATAAAGCACATCCATTAAGCTCCCCTATGGTTGTTAGATCACTTGATGTGAAAAATGACCCATTTCGTCCTTGTGAAAAGGGTGAGGAATTACTTGGTCCTGAAGTACCATATCTTAGTGCCATTGGTGCACTTATGTATCTTGCTAATTGTACAAGACCAGATATTGCTTTTTCTGTTAATTTATTAGCCAGGTACAGTTCCGCTCCAACCAGAAGACATTGGAAAGGTATCCAACATATATTGCGCTATCTCAGCGGAACTACAGATATGGGCTTATTCTATTCAAATAAGTCGAAAGAAAAACTACTCGGATATGCAGATGCAGGATATCTTTCAGATCCGCATAAAGCTAGATCCTGAAATGGTATGTTTTAACTACAATCATTTACTATCTCATGGAGATGCATCAGCCAGAACCGATAGTGGCTACATCGTCAAATCATTCGAAATTCTTGCAATTCTGAAGCTAGTCGTGAATGCATATGTAGATGGATGATCCACCATATTTAAAATCATGTGGGCTCTCCTACTGTCAAAGACAAGCCAACAATATTTGAAGACAATGCATGCATTGCACAAATCAAGGAGGTTACATCAAGGAGATAGGAGCGAAACACATTTCACGAAAATTTTCTATACATGAGCTTGGAAAAGAATGGTGAAATTGATGTCAAATAAATACGATCAAGTGATAATCTATGAATCTATTCACAAAGGCACCTGACTTCAACGTTCAAGAAATTAATTTACAAGGTTGGAATGCGAAAAGTAAGGATGTTGACATGAGGAGCATGTGGAAAATTAGTGTCTTGCACTCTTTTTTCCTTAAATCCAAGTTTTGTCCCACTTTGGGTTTGCGGCAAGGTTTTTAACGAGGCAGTCTAATGAGATTTATTCTTAATGGTGGTCATTCAATGGGGAGTGTTGTAAATAAAGGATTTATTCATGTAGTGAATGACCACAGCCCATGAACCTAATAACCTATTGAATAATGTGAGCTAAACCAAATGAATAAAGCCAATTCATGAAGGCTTTCATGAATTCCCTTTATGAACCTCATTTATTTGGTTCATGTATAAAGGGATTAGGTAAGTCTATAAAAGGCTCTGCCCCTCTTTGTACAATGGCATCCCTTTTCAAGAAAGAAAGAAAGGAAGAAAGAAAGCTCTCCATATTTATCTATCTTTCTTGCTCATTTCTAGTTCCCTTTCTTTTCCTCTTTTTTCTTGCTGTGTACAAAAAGGGAATAGTATACTTCTCTTTAACTTTGCACTTTATAATAATTTCACAACACTATACTATTTTTTTATAGGTAATTAATCATCCTATACTATTCATCTCCATCATAGTATAACACCCACCAAAACAACTCCATCTGTCAAACTTCACCACGTTATCATCCCAACCACTTTTCAAGAGAATGAATTCTCATGCTGTAAAGGATCACCAAACATGGAAGCAATAATAACAGTAAAAAAGGAATCTATCAAAGGCCTTCATCTCAACCAAACATGACATGAAAGAACAATAGCAATAAAAATAAAATTAATCATACCCAGAAGGTTCTACCGTGAAAAAAAAGTTCTACAATTTGTCCTATCTTTCTCTTATTGAAATCCTCTGCTTGTCCCTCCTTTTTTGCTCCAAGTTGTCCCACACTAGTGGATCGTCTCTTCTCCCTTCGATTGGTCTTCTTCCCTAAAAAAACCTCTCATTTCCAAAAAAAATGCCAATCAAATCAAATAAGGTAAATCAACTAAAAAAAAGTAAAAAAAATTTTTGTTTAAAAAAAAAAAAACATAAAACTAACCTCTCCCAAATTTTGGGTCAACAAATATACCTCGCTTTGATAGAATTCACGAATGTAGCGAAAGTGAATAATGGAATAAAGTGAAAGTGTGAAAAATAAGTGAAACGATATGAACTCTATCGAAGAACAAAGGAGACCCCAAAAGATGAATTGGGTTAAACACAAACCCAACTCAAAAGCAAGAGGGTCCTAGACACCCTAACACCAAACAACAAAAGGACAAGAGGACTTAGAGGCCAACAAAGTCATGATATAGATTCAAGCTCCCTCTAAGGAGGTCCTCTCAAAGGTGAAACCCACATCAAAATCTAAATGAAGTGGAAGTCAACCAACCAATGGGTGTTAAATGGTCATGTGCTCAACACTAAGATAATAATCAACACCCGTCATGCTAACACAAAATCGTTAACGCTCAACAAAATGGTGAAACCAATAAGGGGATGAGCTATGAAGACAAATGGTATGCTAATGAGAACTCCTGAATGGTCAAATGTAGACTTGCAATAAACTCATGAGCTTGCAGGTGCAAAGTAAGACAATTGAAAGAATCCATGCTATTAAGGTAGGTAATGCTAGCGACTGTGAATACTGGTAGCACTATCTCTACAAGGCACGAGTATGGAGAAGAAGCCTGAAACCATAGCGACGAGGAGGCTCAAAACATCAACGAGAAATGAACAATAGTGAATGTCCATATGCAACCACAACATAATGAAGATGAAATCTCAGTGTCTGAACTAAGGTGGAGGCATAATATAGATGAAACCTAAATGCCTGATCCAAGATGAATGAATGCAAAGGCAAAGTCAGAATGCTTAATTTGTAGAAAACAAAGTATGAACATGTGAACTACAATGTAGAAAGTGTGATGTAGACGAAGTCTGAACGCCTAATCTGTAGAAGACGGAGTCTGGACGCCTGAACTGCGATGTAGGAGAATGTGATGCTAACGAAGTCTAAACGTTAGATCCATAATGAGAAAGAGAAGTCTAAATATCTTGATCCAAGAAAGCAAAGGCGAAGTCTGAACACTTGAAACCTAAAATGATGAGAGTAGAAGTGAAGTCTGAACACCTAAAACCCAAACTGAAGAAAGCAAATGTGAAGTCTGAACACCTAAAACCCAAAATGAAGAAAGCAAAGTGATGCGAACACAAGAAACCAAATAAAGATTGCAAAGGCGAAGTACGAAAGCACAAATGCGAAATAAGAAAATGGAAATACGAGGGAATCTAAATGTGAAATCTAAGTTGAAGATTACAAGGCGAAATGCGAGCACAGGAAATCTAAAAATGAAGATAGCAAAGGCGAAGTTTGAACACCTGAAATATAAACTGAAGATAGCAAAGGCGAAGTCCGAACGCTCGTAATAAAAAAATAAAAAAAGCAAAGACAAAGTCTGAGCGCCTAAATAAAAAATGGAGATAGCAAAAGCGAAGTCTAAACGCTTGTAATCCAAAATGAAGAAAGCAAAAGGCAATGTTTGAACGCCTGAAATCCAAAAGCAAAAGAAAGCAAGAAATGATCGAATGCCTAAAATCAAAACGATAGTGAAGTCGGAATGCAGAAACCAAGGTGAAGACAATAAAAGCCAAAATCTATTTGAAATCCAAAATGAAGAAAGCAAAGTCAAAGTCTGAACACCTGAAATCCAAAAAGCAAAGGCGAAGTCTTAACGCCATAAATCTGAACCAAAGCTAGAAAAAGGTGAAATCTGAAAATGAAGATAGCAAAGATGATGTCTAAACTCCCGCAAATCTAAACTTAAGATAACAAAGGCAAAGTTCAAAGCCCCGTAATCCCAAAAATGAAGATGATATAGGTAAAGTCTGAACGCCTAAAATACATATGGGAAACATAGTGCAATGTGGAAAATCCTCGAACTCCTAAACAACCTACTATGAAATCCTCATCTAGTACAAATACTCAATGATCAAACTCATACCGCAATGTAGGCCTAGGTTGGTCTTAGGGTGGTCTTATGACATGGACCGTAATGTAGGCTTAAGGTGATAAGGTGAAAGAAATGAAAGGAAACTAGGCTCAAATACTCAATGATCAAACTCATACCCTCATGTATAAGATGTAATGCATGTAAAAATCTCATGAGCCATGGACTCAAAGGCAACCAACGAAGCACTGATGAAAGAAATAAACAAATGAGAAGAGGCTAAGCTAGTAATGAATAACAAGAAGGTGTGAAGGAGCTAGGTCTAGAGAGAACATCAATGTAGGAAGAGAATACAATGGTGGGTGAAGAATTAAGAAAAGAGCGGTGACAAAACAAGAATTGGTAAGGAGAAATAAAATGAATGATGATAGACCCATATCAGTACGATAGAGGGAAAGTCACCTCACTAATGATGGAATGAATAACTAAGACAGTGATGAAGTCTTAGTAGGAAGGTCCTCAACGATCCACGCTCGTAAGAGATATCAACAACAATCCAAGAAGTAAGGGATCTCATAAAACTCTCATATGAACTCTCGATACTCAAAATACATAGCAAAAGTGGTCAAAGGAAAGAAAACTCTGATAGAAATCTCCAATAATAAACACACCCAACGAATAACTCTCAAAATATACTATACAAAAATGCATCATTACACTTCTTTCTTCTTCTTTTTTTTCCTTTTTTTTATTTTTCTTGTTTTCTATTTTTTCCTTTTTTTCCCTTTTCCTTTTTTTTTTCTCTTTTTTTTTTTTTCGAATCCGATCATCAACAACTCAATCCACAACAAGGAATATAAAGAATGAAAGAACTCTCCCCAATCACTAGTCAATGTCTGAAACTCCCTCTCACAAAGTGACATCTCAAGCCAAAACCTATGAATCAATGTTAAGGGTGGAGTGAAGGAAGTAACATAACTACCCTTTATGCACCAAAATGTGAAGAATCATCAATACAAGTAAGGTAATGGAAAGAATAAGGTAAGCAACAACGAAAATAGGGAGGGGAAAGAACAAAGGTGATGATAATGAAGCTTAACCCAACAAGGGGGTGGGATAAAAATAAAAAGGATAAGGAAGATATACCTATAAGTCCAAAGTTCATGAGACTCTCAATAACATATACATATACATCAAAGGGCCCCTACATGGTGTAAAAAAAGGTAGGTAGAGTTATAAGAAAGAAAAGTCCATAAAATATGTGTGAGGCTTAAGGGGCTAGCAACAGTCTATATATATCAATAAAGGGTGAGAATATGTATGGCTAACCGAAATGATGGCCACCCATCCTACGACCTTGGTCTCAAATATAAAACTTCTTCAGCTGATCTACATTGGTAGGCTTTGAGAATTGGCTTCCATATAAGTCCATCAACCATCTCACGGCTCCTCACAGGGTCGACTCTCTAATAATGTACGATTAAAGCTCTGGTGGGTCTAAGCTCCTAAGGTCACTCCTCAATCCTCTGAGGACTCCCAAAACCAAATTGCCTCTTTATAATGGTCTAGCATGTGGCACCAACAACAAATGATGAGTAATAAAAGAGAGGTCTAGCATATCTCCACAAGACCATACAAAAACATCAAGCTGTGTAGGTACATCTCTGCTTGACCTTCCATTCGATGTGACTTCTGTTTGAACGGCCTGAAACTAGATTTCTAGATGCGGGATCAAGTTACCCACATTAGGAAGGTACCTCATCTGGTATACCCCTACAGGCTTGGAACATGGTCTCTAATAATGAACTGGGTACATTGGATCATGTGGGTCGAAGATCATTTGACCTTAAACTAAACAGATGGTATGATTCACATAAACCTAGGTGGCGTACATCATATATTTAATCTTGACAAATTATAATCAAAGGCACATACCTGTGGTCCTTAGCCATGCGCTACAAAGGAAAATTAGTCACACATTTTCGGCATACAACAAATTTTCAAAATCAATTGTCAAAAACAAGGGAAACCATGAGAAATCAAGCATTGAATTCCAACCAATAGTGCTCTCTAACCCCCTTTTCACTCACGTAGCCCATGATTCTCATGAATCAAAATTGACCCATGTCAATTTGAACCAAATCCTGTTTCATAACCTAAACATAGCCTTACACTTATATGGAGTGAAGCGAGTTAAACCCTGCAAGGTTATAAGCTTCCAATTAGCGAAATCGAGACTACCTTAAAAAGCGTGAAATGGCGATCCGGTTCCCGGCAGTCAATCTGGTTGAGAACAAATCTTAAAAAAAATTTCAGAACATTCCTCAAAGATTAAGGAACCCAACAAAAGAAACGATATGATTCTGAGTCCATATGAGTGAACTAACACAAACAAGGAGCCCAAAGTCCTCCTACTTCCACCTCTGAAGCAAAAGCGTGAACTGGTTGATCCGTTTCCCCCAAGCCAGTCCCGAGCTGAGAGTTAGACAAATTTCAAATTTTGTCAAAACATTCCTCAAAGAGTAAGGAACCCAACAAAAGAAACAGTGTATGATTCTGAGTTCAAATGAGTGAGAACTGACCTAAACAAGGCAAAGTGCTCTAAAACGAGCTACAACCATGCCACCCCGTCTTATTAAAATGACTGCCATGGAATCCGGTATCTTATAGGCAAGGTGGCTACTGCAACCCAAAGAGCAGAAATGGTAGTTTCATACTCCAAACTGGAAAGCCTATAGGGTCCCCTCCTTTAGCGAACAAGGAGGCTACCAAGACCTCCATCCAAAATCACAACCAATGATAATAGTGACCTCAACACCCATGAATCAAGGGTTGGCTATCTTATCCCTGATCAAAACTAATCTAAAACATGACCCAAGCGAACTGAATGCCTTTAACATCCGACAAGATTACACCCATTTCCATGCCCAAAAGAAACAAATACCCATGATAGCCATGATAGATCTATGCAAACAACAAAGGCAAAAAACCAATATTTATCTAAAAAAATGCAGGAGAAACACTCTGATGTTCATACACATAGAATGTTCACTCCCTTGTCTTCTTTCTTCTTTACCACAAAAACCAAGTATCACCTCCTTTAGAACTTTAGGAAATCCCCTTCAAATGAGAGGGACCACTCAAACCTGGATATAAAGAATCTATCCTTCTCTTTTTTCTTTCTTCCTCTCATCCCCTCCTTCTCTCTTCTTTTCTTTTTTTCTTTCTCCTCACTTCTCTTTTTTTTTTCCAAGGTTTTTTTATGTATTTTCCCCTTCATAAACATTTGAGCCCACTCCATTTTGCACACCTTCAGTTTCAAGAACTCTCTCAATCAGTCTCAGACTACCTCAGCTCCATAAACACTCATCTATTCATGAGGTCAGCAGTTATCCACATTTACTCCTTTGCTTAACCACCAAGAATCCAAATGGACTCAAGGTGGGTTGCAAGCAACCCACAAAATGGCCCAAAACTGGACCCAAACTATGCCTAGGACTAATCTGGAGTGAATGGGCCCATACAAGGTTATGGGCTTGATTATATAAAATCGGAATGCCCAGAAAAACCTAATGAAATGGATGATCCGGTTCCCAACCGGTCGAGCCGGTTGAGAAAAACTCTCAAATTTTGTCAGCACACTTCTCAAAGAGTAAGGGATCCAACAAAAGAAACGGTGCATGATTTTGAGTCTGGATGAGGGAGATATGACCAAAACAAGCTCAGGTGCTCTGAATTTGAAAGTGCTCCCATAATGAACTTCAATTGAAATCCGACAAACCGGCTGAGCCGGTTCCCCACTGGTAGAACCGATTGAGAAAGATTCTCAAATCTTTTCAAAACATTCCTCAAAGAGTAAGGAATCCAACGAAAGAAACGGTGCATGATTTCGAGTCCGGATTAAGGAGATATGACCAAAACAAGCTCGGGCGCTCCGAATTAGAAAGTGTTCCCTTAATGAACTCCACCCGAAATAAAACTTTTATGGAGGCCTCATTTCTATCCTATAGCAAAGTACGACCCAATGATTTGACCATAATGGAGATTCAAAATGGATCGAATGTAGAACCGAACCATAGGTGAGCTCACGCGAGGTTCCAAAACCAACAAAGCTAAACTAAGGTGTCCCAAGCCCATGTTAATCAAATTAGGTGTGCAAGTGACACCTCTAGGATGCACGCAAGAGTCACGGGACAAAATTGAGGGTCTACAGAGAGTTAGTTAGTTAAATATGCTTAAGGGTTCAACTCAAGGTGATCATATTACCCAAACAGATCATTTGGGAATAGCAAAGAAGAGGTTCAATTTTTCCCAGTGGGAGTAGAGTAGAGTAGACAACAATGCATAACATGCCCCTATGTTATGTGATGAATTCTCTGAATTTTTTATGCCAATTAACACCATCTTTTAGCTATAATATTTTTTGTTTCATTTTTTTTCTGTAGGCAGGCAATGTAATATCCCAAAATATGCCCTAACAATTTTATAACATGTTTATGGTATATTATTAGTGCATTTGGAAATTTTTTATAATTATTATTTTTCTAAGTGAGAAAATTTCGAAACCCGGAATTTGTACAAGATACAAGGGTAAAAGTAGAATTTGTCAAAACAAGATATAAAAGTCATAAGATAATAAGATTATATGCCCAAGAAGAAGTGGAATAATGGGAAGTTGTAGTGTAAAATAATAGAGAGATGGAGGGCATAAGTGTATTACAAGGAAAATTAAATATAAAGAGGATAGACCAAAAATATGCCATTTTGGTCTAAGAGAAGGAACTCATACAGGTAGAAGAAGAGAGGAGAAGAGAAGAAGAAGAGGAAGAAGAGAAAGAAGAGCAAAAGGTATGGAACTTGTATGGAAACTATGATTTTGGTATGGATTATTGGACTTTTGGACTTTTGTATGGAATTGTTTGATGAAGAAGAAACCATAAACCCTTTTTTTTTAATGAGATTTGAATTACAAAAGACCTCTCTTGAGTATATTGGTTGTGTTTTGGACTTGGGTTGGTTGGTTGATTGTAATCCTCAATTGAGGAATATTTGTATTAAGGAATATTGGGATTTTAGGGGAGATGCTGTCAAAATTTCTCCAACTTCGGACGGTCATAATTTCTTCGTCCGAACTCTGTTTCTGATGTTCTTAGACTCTATGGAAAGCCTTTGAGTCTAGAATCCATCCATATATAGCTTGATAATATTGGAACTCATATTAGGTATAGAAATCACCAAAAACAGTAGGCCCTGCTGGTTATGCTCGTAGTTACTATTCATGGGAAGCCTCCAACTTCGGACGGTCATAATTTCTTTGTCCGGACTCCGTTTCAGATGTTCTTGGACTCTATAGAAAGCCTTTTGAGTCTAGAATCCATCCATATATAGCTTGATAATATTGGAACTCATAATAGGTCTAGAAATCATGAAAAACAATAAGTCTTGCTGGTTCTGCTCGTAGTCACTGTTCATTAGAAGCCTCCAACTTCAGATGGTCATAATTTCTTCATCCGAACTTCGTTTCGAATATTCTAGGACTCTATGGAAAGCCCTTTGAGTTTAGAATCCATCCATATATATCTTGATAATATTGGAACTCATATTAGGTCCAGAAATCACGAAAACCATTAGGCCTAACTGGTTATGCTCGTAGTCACTGTTCATAGGAAGCCTTCAACTTCAGACGGTCATAATTTCTTCGTCTGAACTCCATTTCTGATGTTCTTTGACTCTATGGAAAGCCCTTTGAGTCTAGAATCCATTCATATATAGCTTGATGAAATTGGAATAATAGTAAATAGTTCATAAGCATACATAGTGTAGTTATTCGTGCGTATAATGAGATATGAAAAATCTGAATCGATAGAAAATAATTGTAAATATCACATATGATCACCGGATGAAAATAATTATTCGGGAATATGAGATATGTACTGAACATAAAATACATATGGATTGTCTACTAGGAACCTAGTAGAGGGATAGATGGGTATGCCTATTAGGGAAAAACAAGTCTGCAGCATACTGATTAGTTGGCCTCGTTTGGGTCATTACAGTGCCTTTGGGCCCTTATAGATGGTCATTGTCTCACACAATGATAACAGCACCTTCGGGCCCTTATAGACAACTATTTCATACAGTGAGTACAGCGCCTTCGGGCCCTTATAGTTTCCTTTATTCACTTCTAAGGTTTATGCAGGCATGAAACATAAAACAAATGACTTGAATATGACATATGAAATGATATGATATGATAAGAGAAGCATAGCACCGTTATGTGATGACAAGTATATTGTGACAAGAACATGAAGCAAGGTATAAAATGATATGAAATGTATATGAACGTTGATAAGAAATGTTACATGATATGATAAGTAAATATGAGATATGTATAAGCATGTTTAAATGATATGATATGTTAGAAGTGTATGCATGTGTATAGAAGTGTGATGATCCGTGTTAGTGGTCGTCCACAAGTTTATTCCCACTAAGCGTAAGAAGCTTAGCCGCGGGTTTTTCATCCGTAGGTGCGGACGGAGCGGGCGGATAACCCTCGTCGGTCGAGCTGACACATAGTTAGATGCCCAGGGAGACTTTTTGGTCTATTTTGGTATATGTAATATTCTTTTTGTTGTTTGTAAACAAATGTAAAGTTTTTTTATAAGTCGAACACTCCCATTTGTGGAGCTTGAATATGTTTTGAAATTCCACCGCTATAGTATATATCTCAAGATACATGCTTATCAGTGTGTGAATGAACAGGTTATAGTGTACAGGTAAAATGAACAGTGACACCCTCTCCCTACATCGCACGTGGATGGCGGGTTTGGGGTGTCACAGGATAGTTAGTATCAAAGTCTAGGTTTAGTCGTTTGTGGACAAGTTTTAAACCTTCTAGATAGATTATAAGATGAACATGCATATGTTAAGTAATGTGTCGACCTCTGATGTGGATGTCCTTGTGTTTTGTTTAGATGGATCGTCTTGAAGAAGCTGTTGAGAGTGTTAAACCAAGGGAACAAGAGTTATCAGCTTGAAAGTAATGTACCTAATGAGCCCACGAAAGCCTTGCTAAGAATATCGCAGGACATGGCTCGAGTATTGGATAGATTGACCGCTCTTAAAGCTCCAATAGACACAGTAAGAAGACATAGAGCAGAGGAATTCCATGGGTCGAGCATGGGTCAACGAAAGCCAAATTCTAGTTAGAAAAGCTAGAAAGGGTATTGGAAGAGGTTAGATGCCCTCCCGATCAGAGAGCATCATGTGCAGTCTTACTATTGCAAGGTGAGGCATATGATTGGTGAAAACTAGTGCTCAAAAGTCTAGGGATTCCAAATCCCATGACATGGGAATTCTTTGTCCAAGAGTTCAGGGCAAAGTATGTTACAGACATGTATAGGGAGTCCAATTAGAGCGTTAGAATATGAAGCAAGGGACTTATATGTGGTGAGTATGAGAAAAGAGTTCCAGCCATCTCATTAAATGTATGCCTGCAGGCGGTCCTCGCGAGGGCATTTCGGTGTAGGAAATTTGAAGATGGACTACATGATTCCATCAAGAAGTACTTAGCACCTGTGACTTCTCTCCAACAGGTGAACTTTTATCAATTGGTCCAAGCTGCAATGAAAGTGGAGAGACTAGAAACCAACAGCAAAGAAAAGTAAAAGAAGCCTCCTCTTCTTCTGGTAAAAGAGCTAGAGATGTTCAAGCCGAGTCAGTATAGGGTTCGACTATAAGAGGTAGAAGGCGAGGAGATACAGCCCCCCGGTATCTGAGTGCGGGTAAGAGGTGCTTTTAGTTGGACGGGGAGAAATCGACGTGCGCACCATTGCCATAGGCGTGGTCGAATAATTTTTCAAGTTGTTGACAAGAGGGTGTTTCTGATGTGGAAGCCTTGAGCATTTGATAGCATAGTGTCCTCGAGAGTCAGGGGATAATAGAAGTCAACAAGGAAGTGGCAGAGGAAGATCGACGGCACCACTTTCGACTTGCGATCGGTAGAGTGCCGTGGTGGCCATCTCGGCATAAGGACGGAGGCATAGTTTCGAGGCAGGTGGATCATCCTATGCCTACAACTTCCGGCCTGAGCATATGATATGAAGGCTCGTGAGGATCAGGATGCTCCTGAGGTTATAACTGGTATATTTTCTTTATATGATATTGAGATGCATGCATTGATTGATCCTAGATCTACTTATTCATATTTGTGTATGGAGCATGTATTTGACAAAGTACCAGCGATGGAGAAATTAGCATATGACATGCATGTGACTAGTCCGTTGGGGCACAACGTTAGTGTGAATAGCGTATATAGAAATTGCCTCATTGTTATACAAGCAAGAGAGTTTCTCAGCTAATTTGATAACCTTACCATTGAGAGTTTGATTACGGGAATGGATTGGTTGAATAACTCCGAGCCATCGTTGATTGTGGACAAAAGACAGTAGTGTGCTCTGATCAGTCTGAGGTGATAATACAGGGCATTAGATCCAGCGTAATGTCCAATGTGATCTTAGCCATGCAAGCAAGAAGATTTATAAGAAAAGGATATGAGGCATTCTTAGCCTTGATACTTGACTCCAAGAGAGGTCATGTTCTTGTGGAAAAGATTCAGTAGTAAGGGAATTTCCAGATGTATTCCTTGAAGAGTTACCAGGTATTCCCCTTGAGAGGGAGGTGGACTTATCCATAGAAATTGTACCGGGGGCAGCCCACGTGTCCTAAGGCTGCTCTGGGGATGGCTCGAGTAGAGTTGAAGGAGTTGGGGTTGTTCTGAGAGCTTTTAGATAAAAGGGTTTGTAGACCAGGTGTTTCGCCTTGGGGGTGCACTGTTTTATTTGTGAGAAAAGAAATATGGCACTCTGGATGTGCATCGATTAATCGACGAGATCAATAAGGTGTTTGAAAAACAAGTACCCATTAGCGAGAATCGAAGATATTTTTATCGGTTGAAAGGATCGGTGTCTTTTGAAGATCGACTGCGATTTAGATATTATGGGTTGAGAGTAAAGAGGAAGTATAGATGTGCATTTGCATTTAGAACTCGATATAGCCATTATGAGTTTTTGGTAATGCCATTTGGGTTGACTAATGCGCCGGCAGCATTCATGGATTTAATGAATAGGGTATTTCGATCCTATGTGGATCAGTTTGTTGTGGTCTTTATTAATGACATCCTGGTGTATTCTAAGGATGCACAGGAACATGAAAAACATCTGAAAATAGTCCTCCAGACGCTAAAAGAAAAGATGTTATATGCTAAGCTCAACAAATGTGATTTTTAGCTAAAAGAAGTTTCCTTCTTAGGCCATATTGTGTCAGCAGAGGGCATCAGAGTTAACCCTATAAAGATTGAGGCCATTGTGGTGAAGCAAAAATGCTTAGGGTGAGAAGTTTCTTGGGCCTAGCAAGTTATTATAGAAGATTTGTGAGAACTCTATATAACCTCATCACCAAGTTACTTGGGAAAGGAATAAAGTTTGGTGGACGGACAAATAACCGAATAGTTTTGAGCAGGTTAGGGGATGCTAGTTGAAGGACCCGATTGTGTGACCTGCCGAAAGAGTATACCTTGTATAGTGATGCTTCGGGCATTGGTTTGGGATCGTGTTAATGCGAGAAGAGATGGGAAAGTGGTGGCTTATGCGTCCAGACAGTTGAAGCCACATGAACAGAATTATCCCACTCATGACCTAGAGTTGGTTGCGATAGTGTTTACTTTGAAAATATGGCGACACTACTAATACGGGGAAAAGTATAGAATTTACACCAATCATAAGAGGTCTCGAAATTCTTGCTAACACGAAGAGTTAGAATTTGAGGCCGGTGGAGGTGGTTAGAGTTGTTTAAGGTTATGATTGCATCATAGACTACCACCCGGAAGGCTAGCCTGTGGCAGTGATTTAAGCCCGAGAAAGACGGAGTGGTAGCAATGTCACTATAGATCGGTGATTGGGGCTAGCAGGTGATGGAGCTATGTTAGCTCAACTAGAAGCGCAACCCGTTTTAAAGCAAATGATTATAGATGAGCAGAAAAATGATGAAGATCTACAAAAAAAGTTATAGATGGTTAGAGATGGTGACGAGACCGAGTTTTCAATGAAAGAAGCTAAAAGTTTTTATTTCCAGAACAGATTATGTGTGCCAGATGATAAAGAGCTAAAGAAAAAGTTGTTATTTGAGGCTCATAATCTGATGTTACCATGCATCCTAGAGGTAATAAGATGTACCGGGACTTGAAATAGTTTTATTGGTGTAAAGGAATGAAAAGAGATGTGACTGAGTATCTGTCTAAGTGTTTGGCTTGATGTCCAATGAGTCAAAGCTGAACACCAAGTGCCAACAGGTTTGTTAAATTCCCTTCCAATTCCCAAATAAGTGGGATAACGTACTATGGATTTTATCGGTTTCCCTCACCCAAGGAAACATGATTCGGTTGGGTAATTGTGGATAAGTTGATGAAATACGCTCGCCTACCGGTCAGGCTTGACTGCCTATGGATGGATCTAGCGGAACTTTATGTGAGTGAAATTGTCAGATTACATAGTGTACCATTATCTATTGTGTCAGATAGAGATCCGCGTTTTATATCAAGGTTTTAGAAGGAATTCTGATCGGCTTTAGGCGCTAGTGAAGTTCGATACAACATTCCATCCTCGAGCAAATGGACAGTAGAGTTGATTCAAGTACTTGAAGATATGCTTCAGGTTGTGTCATGGAATTTTTCGGGAAGTTGGGATAGGTATATTCCATTGATGGAATTGCCTATAACGGTAGTTTTCAATCAACATTGGTATGACACCATACGAGGAGAAGCTGTATGGGCCAATCACGAGAACTCTGTGTGTTGGACGAGGTTAAATGAGCATAAAGTGATTGGTCCAGACATAGTGAAAGATATGGAAGAGAAAGTGCAGGTTATTCGTGTGACGCCCCAAACCCGGGGGTTCGTTGACTACCCGTCAACCCGCGGAAACACTCGTGAATGTCGGGTGACTCGACATTTTTCAGGAAAATTGGGCAAAGTCTCCTTTATGCGAGGCTCTGAATACAACACCTGTAAAACTTGTCCCAAACAATCGATACTCTTGATCCTATGATTAAAACGGCCACTTGGGCTCATAAACCAATACTCATCACAATATCTATATCCAACTATGTCTAATAGTTTCAAGAGTTCAAATTTGATTCTTATACAACACATATATTAAAATTAGAGAATTCTAATACATATCATACATCATAACCCAAAGCCACAATCCGGCTTTCTTCTAAAGCTTAGTCTCTAAGATGAAATTCGTCTCCTCATACGCTCCACATGCACAGTAAAATAATATCCCTCGACGAGGTGACTAATGCTCGATGGTGGAGACTCAGCGCAAGTGAAATTTACTCTCGCCTAAGTGCATATCTGATGCTCTAAAATAAACACACATTCAAGCAAATGCATGATCCTAAGCAGATATCTGGTGATCATCGTGCTCGAGTCTCGCTGAAACTCCTCACTCGCCTAAGCCTGGAAATAACAGAAATTATTATGTTTATTTGTTTGTGGACAACCCTCCGATGTATATATCAATTGGGTCGTCTCCGACGATTGATATTATGTATGGATTACCCTCCGATGTATATCAATTGGGCCGTCTCCGACGATTGATATTTTTAGTATGGACTACCCTCCGATAATTATCATTTTTAGACAACCCTCCGAACCATTTTCTCTAGACTCACCTCATGCACTCACTCCTATCATCCTAGGGTGCCCCCAGTGCATATGGAATGCATGATGCCAATTCCATTACAGTCTATAACACATTTGCAAATCATATAAATCATGCATATATTCATAATTTAAATCACACAATCATGTTATGTAATTTCACATTTCCATACACCAAAAATTAGCTCACTTGGGCTAATGATCAAACACGAGCAATTCAACTTGAATCACTCGATCAAACACATTATTTCACAAAAATTATTTTTGTGAACACTATTCTCGGGAATAGTGAAACCCTCGGTTACTATTCCCGGCAAATCACCAATCATAGGTTCACTTTGTGAACCCGGGTTTCACGGCCATTTCCGGCCTCATACACATCAAAGCATCATTTGTTTCACAAATTTCACCATAAATAACCCAAGAAAATCAGTGGACAGTCACGGACTGTCCACTTGAACTAAATTAATTTCCAATAATTCGGTCCCAAGTTTTGGGACGATCGAGAAAACTGACCTACATGACCTCAATCAACTCAAACATTAACAAAGTACTTAAATAAAATAAAACCCAGTAGGGAGAGCCTACCTCTCGGAGTTTAATGAAACTCCTAAAGCAGGCCACGCGTAGGCCTCTCAGCGATAAACGGCTTTCCTTCTTGTCCCGAAGAGTTTCGACGGTCGGATCGCTCGATATTTTAGAGAGAAGTCAGATGTCTCCTCTCCCAAACTAAAAATCTGGAAGCCCACTGTCCGAAATCCCTCCTTTCACGTTTTGCTCCCTTTTTGCATTTTGAAGAGAACTGACATATTGGTTCATCCTTTGAGTGTCATTTTAAGCTCATTAATACCAATTATGTCTCTATTTTTCCGATTTGACATTGGCCGCCCATCTCGGCCATCCATTTTCATCGTTTCTCTACTCATGCCACTTATGGCACATGAGTACGTGTTATATGTGACTTTTTTCACATCGAATATCATTTTATGGCACCCGAAATGCGATGCCTCGAAAAATGTGCCAACTCATTGTGCGAGGTCGGCAGGTCGGCGTGCTAGCTAGATTTCGCGAGACGATTCCAACGGTGAAATCCGTTTCGTCATCTGAGATCTAGAGAATTAAATTCTGGATTTTAGCAGAAATTACAATTTTGTGGCAGTACAATTTTGCCCTTTTTCCAGAAATTGGAATTTCTCGGGTCTTACAATTCGGAAAAGGTTAAAGGCGGCTAATTATCGACAAAAATCTTATGCCGACTTGAAGATGGAGACATTGCATATGAAGTGGGAGACAAGGTCTTCTTGAAAGTATCGTCGTGGAGGAAAATTCTACGGTTTGGTAAAAAGGGAAAATTGAGTCCGAGGTTCATAGGACCATATGAGGTTTGGAGCAATTGTACAATGACATCAGTTTGGCACTCATACAGGGTGGCAGGTGCCTGATGTGTTCGTGTCAGTGTGAGATCTGCTCGATGAGTCGCACATATTACCAGTGCAAGATATGCAAGTACAAGTACATTTGTCCTATGATGAAGAGTCGAAAGTTATTTTGGCTCGAGAGGTGAAACAGTTGTGAAATAAGCAAGTACCGTTAGTGAAAGTGCTGTAACCTGTGACGGGAAGAAGCTACTTAGGACGGAAAAGAAACTATGAAAGCGCTTGATATCCACAACTCTTAAGCTACGGGTAAAATTTCGAGGACAAAATTTCTTTAAGTGGGGGAGAGTTGTAATACCCCAAAATATGCCCTAACAGTTTTATAACATGTTTAGGGTATATTATTAGTGCATTTGGAAATTTTTGGTAATTATTATTTTGCTAAGTGAGAAAATTTTGAAACCCGGAATTTGTACAAGATACAAGGGTAAAAGTAGAATTTGTCAAAACAGGATATAAAAGTCATAAGATAATAAGATTATATGCCAAAGTGGAATAATGGGAAGCTATAGTGTAAATAATAGAGAGATGGAAGACTTAAGTGTAATAAAAGGGAAAAATTAAATATAAAGGATAAGACCAATATCTCATTTTAGTCTAAGAAGGAAACTCACGGGTAGAAGAAAGGAGAAGGAGGAAGAAGAAGAAGAGGAAAAGGTATGGAACTTGTATGGAAACTATGATTTTGGTATGGATTATTGGACTTTTGAACTGGTATGGAATTATTTTTGATGAAGAAGAAACATAAACCCATTTTTTTATGAATTTGGGTCTAAAGAACCTATGGTATATTAGTTGTGTTTTGGACTTGGGTTGGTTGATTGTAATCCTCAATTGAGGAATATTTGTATTAAGGAAATATTGAGGTTTTAGGGGAGATCTTTGTCAAGCAAATTTCTCCAACCCCCGGACGGAGTCATAATTTCTTCGTCCAAACTCCATTTTGAATGTTCTTAAATATGAAAACCCTTTGAGTCTAAAAATCCATCCATATATAGCTTGATAATATTGGAACTCATAATAGGTCTAGAAATAACCATCTGATGAGGCTACTTTGATAATCTTTCGCTGAATCCTTTATTCATGAGGAGAGCCTCAGACGAGACGGTCATAATTTCTTCGTCAGAACTCCATTCAGTTCTTGGACTCTACAGCGGAAATTTAACTGAGTCTAGATCCATCGCACCGCTTGATAATGACGAACTCATAGGTCTAGAAATTACTAAAAACGATGAAGCCTTCTTTGGTTATGCTCGTAGTCATTGTTCATGGGAGGCTTCCAACTTTGGATGGTCATAATTTCTTCGTCCGAACTCTGTTTCGGATGTTCTTGGACTCTATGGAAAGACCTTTGAGTCTAGAATCCATCCATATATAGATTGATAATATTGAAACTCATATTAGGTCCAGAAATAATGAAAAATAGTAGGCCTTGTTGGTTATGCTCGTAGTCATTGTTCATAGGAAGCCTTCAATTTCGGACTGTCATAATTTCTTCGTCCAAACTCCGTTTCGGATGTTCTTGGACTATATGGAAAGCCCTTTAAGTCTATAATCCATCCATTTATAGCTTGATGAAATTGGAATGATAGTAAATAGCTCATAAGCATACATGGTAACCATAGTTATTCATGCATATAATGAGATATGAAAAATGCAAAGATACGAATAAATAATTGTAAATATCATTATGCTTAATATATATCGCATTAAATCAAAACCCGTTAGAACAAACTGACGGAACAGATTCAAATGTAATGTAAGAGAAACAATTAAAAGCAAAGTTGTAACCCGCTTTTATAGTAATCGAAATGATAAAGTCTGCAAAGTTGACACAATCTCCTTAAGAAAATTATCATTTCGCAAAGGGTGCTTTCGAGTCCTTGGCAATATGTCTCCCAAGATGAAATTATCTCCCAACACAAAGAAATCACTTCTTTTTGTTGGTCATCAACCAAAACTTCAGGCGTAATCCTCAAAAAGAACGGCGATGATATGTACGGATGAATGAATCAATAAAATGAATGAATCGAATGGCCTATTTAGACTTGCTCATGACTGCTCAAGATGTCATGAAGCTTTCGTTGGTCGGATCGTCGCATATAGTCGCAGATGTGGAGAAGAAGGCCCATTCGGCCAACAGTGCTATCAAACGGCACTTTGGGACTCTCAATGGTAACCCTTACAAAACGACAGCGTTTTGATGTTTAAGATTAAAAAAAAAATTAATTGGATATATATACATCCTAAACCCGAACCCGGCCTAGTTTGGTTCTGTGTAGGGCGGGGCGGCTCGCACGTGTGTGTGGTGAACCAAGCATGAGATAGGTCCTCCCCCTTCCACAAAACTGGGGTGCCCCTTGGGGCTCAAACCCAACTACAAGGTAGGTGTATATACTCCTTAAAAGTCTGTTCTATCCGGTGGGACACAAGCTTTTTCACAAGCTTAAACTTTTGTTACCATTTTCAAGGGGTGATGTTTGGAGTCAATTTCTAATTCACTCCTTAATGGTTTTGAATAACTCAATATATAATCTTCATCTCCTCATGGAGGAGAACACATTCCCATGTGGACCCACCAAAAGCAGCCAGGGACCCATTGCAATTTTAGCTCAAAGATGTTTCAATTTATCGCGCCAAAACACATTTTTTCCAACAACATCGTAGAGATATGATCACCGAATGAAAATAATTTACCGGGAATATGAGATATATGTACTAAACATAAAATACACATGGATTGTCCAAGTAGGAACATGGGTGTAGAGGGATAGATGGACATGCCTATTAGGGAAAAACAAGTCTACAAATATACCGACTGGGCCATTCGTTTGGGTCACATAAAGCACCTTCGAGCCCTTATAAATGGTCATTGTTCAGATAATGATAACAACAACTTTTCGACTTTTTTATAGATGGTCATTGTCTCACACAATATTAACAAAGCCAAGGTTTTCTCGGGGCCCTTATAGACCATCGTTTCGCACTATGAGTACAATTCCTTCTGCCCTTATATTTCCTTTTATCTACTTTCTGTACAAGCATGCAGCATTTAAACATAAAAAAAACAAATGATCAATATGACATGGGCGAAACGTATACGATATGATAAGAGTACATAGCACCGCTATGCGATGACAAGTATACAGTGCATAAAGAACATTAAGCTATGTGTAAATGATATGAAATGATATAAACGATGATAAGAAATGAAACACGATAAGAGCAAGTAAATACGTAGAGCATGATAAAGCACGCTTAAATGATATGATATGTTAGATGTGTATGCATGTGTATAGAAGTGTGATGATCCGTGTTAGTGGTCGTCCACGAGTTTATTCCCACTAAGCGTAAAGTTCAGCACGGGTTTTCATCCGTGTAGGTACGGAAGCAGAGGCAAGAAGGCCGAACAACCCTCATTAGTCTCCAAGGTCAACACATAGTTAGATGCCCACCGAAGACTTTTTGGTCTATTTTGGTATATGTAATATTCTTTTTGTTGTTTGTAAACAAATGTAAAGTTTTTGTATAAGTCGAACACTCCCATTTGTGGCGCTTGAATATATTTTGAAATTCCGCCGCTACAGAATATATCTCAAGATACATGCTTATCAGTGTGTGAATGAACAGGTTATAGTATACAGTAATGAACAAAGGACACCGCCTCTACACGCATTACGCGGGTGGCGGTTTAAAGTCAAGGTGCAATGTCAGCATATTTGCTTCTTCTTTGCAATTTATCCAACACCTGAACAACAGTAAACTTGTCCAAATCACTATAAAGTTGTAGCAAACTGAGTAAGAGTTTGTAAATATCTTTCTAGTTCTATTCAAAAAAGAAATTTGTACATACCTCTGAACTTTGAAAGTTCATTAGTGAAGAACAATTTTCATAATATGTCGTTGTATTTGTATGCTTGGGCTTGGTTTTTAGATTCATTTTTCTGCATGAAGCCACACTGTTCTGCTACTAGCCAGATCGGGAACGAATCAGTGGTTTGCAGTTAAAGCTCTACTCAAATCCATCGTAAAAAAAAAAGAGTAAATTTATATTACTTCCTACATGTGAAATTAAAAAGAAACTCAACTCCTTAGACATTATCCTTATGGTCGCCGGTTTTGAGAAACAATTTTTGAAAACTGTTTTTGATAAAAAAAAAAATTTTAAACAAAAAGAACACCATTTCTTATGTTTTTTGAAAACTGATCGTGTTTTCTAAATTTAATTTTTTAGCTACCTTTTTTTATTTTTCTTTCTTTTCTCTCCTCCTCTCAAATCTTCCCTCCACCGCACCACCTCCCACTGGCCTGCACATCCAGCGACGATGTACACCTCACACGCACGCTATTTTTCTTCATCCAAGCCGATACGTCAGTTAATGTTTTTCTTCATCCAACCTGTAACCACAGCTACTAAGGTTTTGGCGTAGAAAGAGGCTCTCTTATTGTCCCTTAAATATTTGACTGTTGGGCTTGAGATTGTCCATTACTTCTGAAGGAATCATACAAATGGAAGCCGTGAATCGCACGCTAAATACAATGTATGATGGGATATATTTTCATCACCCATTACTAACCAGAAGAGGCCGCTAAAATCTCTTCTGTAATCCATGTGACCTTCCAAGCTTGCCTTCACGTGATGTGATCACACGCGCGCACTTGATCACAAAAGAAACTAGATTCGAAAATCACTCTGAAACCTTTCGGTTTCAAGCTTTCCTGGGCTGCTTTTACAGACTTATGGCCAAGAATCCTAAACCCCGGGAGGCTAGTAAGCAAAGGTATTTATAGATCACACCCTAACCCTCCTGCGGTTTTATAACACCTCGCTATAACACTCGCCCAATAAATCTGCTCCTTCTGTATCTAATAATCGCCAAATTGCTCATTATCTAATGAGCCAGCTTGGGATCCTAAGTGGCCCATTATTAATTAAGGCTCTTGATCAACTGCTCAGATTGCTTCGAGTATAACTAACAATCTCCCCACTTGCTTAAAGTTAAGTCTCGGGATCGTGACCTACCCTGTATTACCCAATTAAAACCCGTATGTGAATCTGAAAATTAATAATGTTTTATATCAAATGTATTTTCCTCTTTGTAAAATATCAATTAATTGATAATTTTTCTTCTGTAAATCAACTAATTATTTATTCTCTTGACTTATCGGTTTCTCTAACGGATCCCATGCATTGCTGCCCAGTGACTTTCAATATCCGAGTACCGAAACATGTCAAGAGGATATTTCATACAAATTCCATTTTGTATATTTCATAAATACTTGATAATTAAAATACCATAATCCCCAAATTATCAAGATATTAGCTGTTAAAATAGGCCTCACTTAGCTGATAACTCAAAGAACTATAGTAACTTAATTATCTATTTATAATATACTCGTGGATTAAGAAAAATAACATATCTAATATCGCCTCGAGATTTCACCCCTTTCACGTAAATTTATCCTCGACAAATTCTCTTCCCATCCTCTCATAATGACTATACCCATCCAATATTTTATAATAACCAAGACTGATCATTTCATAAATATTGCGCCTAAATAAAGTGCCCAACTCTATTTAATAATCGGTGGAGACAATTCATTAATTAGAGAACTCAGATCATGTCTTCAATGGACGTGATCCATATGATCATATACTACATAATTAATCCGGACTCCATGCTGCAAACATAATGTGCAAAAACTTCATATTATTATATCGTAAAATGAAATTACAACTTGTCTTGCTCCAGAGCACAAATGTAACTCCCATCACTCTAAAGTAAGCCCGAATCTCTTAAGACCCATACAATTTACATGTTTCTCAAACACACGCTCCCAACAAATGTCTCCCATTTAGGTGTAAACACATATCCGATGTTGATTTACTGAGTCAATATCCCATTGAAAATCGAGAGTCTGTATAACCAAGTGTTTTAAGACTTACCGGAATACACCAACATATAATCCTCGTTTTCTTTAAATACTTGAGTATATGTTTTACCGTCGTCCAAAGGTTCTACTCCGGATCTCGATTGCACGGCATTACTCCCACCGCATAGCGTATATCTCGCTCGTGCATAGTATATAGCATACACGAGACTACTAACAAGATGCTGCTTTTACTCATGAGTTCTTTCTTCGTGAGTTTTGGTGATTGCTCCTTAGAAAGATGAATTCCATGTCCGGCTGGGTAGAAGTCCCTCGAATTTTCCATGCCAAACCCGTCACTATTTTATCAATGGAGGCTTTGGATAAAGCTAAACACCTTATTCTTCAAATTTCATAAAAGTTTGATTCTAGAATATAGTTAGTTTCACCGTCCTTCATATCAAACTCCGTTTCAGTAACCTTACGCCCGACAACACTTTCACACTGTTTCCAATTAACAGAATATCATCTACGTAAAGTACCAAAAAGACTACCACTATTCCTTGAATTTTCTATATTACACATGGTTCATCAGGACTTTTCAAATCCATATATCGATAACTTGATCAAACCCGATGTTCCATGACCTGATGCTTGCTTAAGCCCATAAATAGATCTATGCAACTTGCAAACCATGTACTCGACCTAAGGCTATGAACCCTTCTGCTAAGCCGTGATATAGACATCCTTTCAAATTTCCATTTAGAAAGTTTTTCGTTTTGACATCCATTTTCCAAATCTCATAATCGAGAGTCAGTCATACAACTAAGAGAATCCGACATATTTGGGTTACGACTACCGGCGAAAAAGTTTCCATCATAATCTATACCCCTTTCGGTGCAACCTTTGCCACCAATCTAGCTTTGAAGGTTTCAACCTTCCATCCGTCCTCTCTTTCTCAGATCCACTTACACCCAATTGGTTTTACCCCTTTAGGTGCTTCTACAAGAGACCAAACTGAAGAACTCCATAGATTCCATCCTTCCATCCATTGCCTTTTTCCACTCTTGCATCACAACATCCTCTCCAATGCCTCTTCGTATGTGGTAGGGTCGCTATCAAGATATATCCAAACGACTTGATAAGTCTTCCTAACAAGGCATACCTGGGTGTTTACGACGGGCCTCCTACTACGAGTTTGTTGCATTGGTTGTTGTACATGCATGTATGATCCAAGCTTTACGGCTCGTGGATTTTACCAATCTCTTCATTGTTCTTGTTCTTGAGTTTCTTGAATTTGGTCCTGAAGTCAAGTTTCTCGCGCTTTGTTCACCTTCGTACATTTTGCACATTTTCCCTCTTTGAACATCAATAGGAAACAGGTGGAAAATGTGAGTTTGTGGTGGATCTCGAACTCCAGTCAAGCTTCTTCAAGAACCACTTTACTTTAGGTTTAGTACTGTTCATATATCCTCTTCAAAGAAAGTGGCATGAGTACTCACTGCCTTTCTTTTTCCTTTGGATTATGTATCATTCCACCTCTGCCCCTTAGGGTAGCCAATAAATATACACATTGCTCGAGATTCCAACTTTTGTTGTTTCGCATCAAGACGTAAAGCCGGAGCACCCAAATCCTAATAAGGTCTGAGCCGGCTTGCGCCTTTCCATAATTTTTGTGGGTGTTTTGAACAAATTTAGTCGAACTAAATTTAGTATGTATGCAAACAAGCTTTAAGGCATCCCTAACGATCTGTGTAATGATGAATCGAGCATCGACCTCACCATATATAAAAGAATACTATTTCTCCTTTCAGAGACTCCTTTGTCGAGGCGCCCAAGATGATAATTGAGATATTATCCCCTCGAGCCAAGTAAGACTTTGAACTCTCCGCACAAGTATTCACCGCCAGGTCGACTGGTCGGGCTGATACGACACCACGTTTTTCTCGCTCGCCATACTCCAAATTTATCAAAAGCTTCGACTTATGGCGCATTAGGGTAAAATGTAACTATATCTGAGTAGTCATCAAGAAATGATGAAATACTCATACCCGCATCGGGCTTGAACGCCATTGGTCCACATACATCGTTGTGTACCAATTGCAACCGGTATAGCGGCACGATTGCCTTGAAGGGCCTCTTGTCATTTTACCTTCCAAACATGATTTACTTATTGATATAGGTTCAAAGATAAAGGAATTTAAAATTCCACTTTTAACCAAACCGTGAATTCTACTAGAATTAATATGACCCAATCAGAATGTACATATAGGTTTCATTTGAAACCTTTCCTTTCTTAGATAAAGGAAATTGCTCATCATCGCAGATTTTCAATAGCATTAATACTATAGGACATAGGAGTTAAAAATATAAACCATTTATCAATAATCCGAACAAATAAAAGCGTGATACTTTTATTGAAACCGAGGAATTAAGCTGCCTTTGTTAAACCATGTTCAACTAAACAACTAACGAAACCAAATTCCTCTTAAAATCTGAAGCAGATAAGCAGTATGATAAACATAAAGTCTTATTATTAAAACATAACTCCACTAGTCCCCTCTTTGCATTCACGGAGACATATTCCTCGTTTGACTTCTTCTTTGTCCTTTATTGAGTGGGCTGCTTTGTTTGAACCACGCAAGAGTAATAAGCATGGTTAGTGACTCCTAAATCAATGATCCATTATCATTGTAATTCTCCACTAAACAAACTCAACAACATTTATACTACTCATACCTAGTTTTGAAGCGATCAGCAACTGTGACCTTTAATCGCGCTTGAAGCACTTGCCTTTCGGCTTCTTCATGGGTTGGTTTGAAGGCTGGACACATTTCCATACACTTTTTGTTCTTCTTTCCCGCCCCTTAGGTTTCCCTTTAGGTTTGAAGAACTTTCAGCATGATAAGCTTTCACCTTCACGAGAGACCTTCGGCACTCTGGCTAGTGCGTAAGTTCAATAGGAAGTAAGCTTGATTTGTTCATATTATAGCCCGACCAAAGCTATTGGGTAGAGATTCTAGGATCAAGTAAATCTTCATCTCTTGATCCGACAGCTGTGAGCCTCAGATGCGTGTGCCCCCATCATTTTAGACAATGGTCAGCACATTTCCTCCGATCATACGAGTGTTCATTAGTGCCCCATGGTACGCTTGTCTAGCGATCTTCTTTACTTTGTAAACTTCCATCTAGAGTCGAATTATTTCTAATACCTCTCGGATCATTTGCGGATTGCCGTTGCCAATCTGCCGTGCTAGTTTTCCTACGAAGCATTAGCGGTGGGCTCTTCAGGATTCGGAGTTGTTGTAATAGATTTATTCTCAAAATCAAGAACTGATGAAAAGATTGGTTTTCCATAGGTCGTAGTTATTTCCATCCAATGGCTTTTGACTCAAAATTGTAGCTAGAGGATTAAAAGATGCCATTTTCTGAAATTTAAAAACTTATATATTAACACGTGTCCACACGAGCAAACATACAAATATGTAGATGCTTAAACTACTTATTATTAATGTTTTATTGCAACAATAATTTAGTTTCCATTACAAATACTTCGTTGGGCAAGACATTTGTAATAAACTAAACTTTGAACGTAGTATGTCGGTGTCCTACTAAGTTAGCTCAGGAAGGTGAGGTGGGTCTCAGCATTCGCCCAAAAACCTACCTCCTTAGAGCTGAGCCTTCTAGATAACACTATGCACGAATTCAGAAATTGATTTTTTTAAAAAAGCAATGAATTGTTTGATATTCTTTTGGGCCTTTAATAGCATTGTGAGCCTGGAATTGGGGGGTTATTAATATTATTAAAATTGAATGTAATAACCGGTAATTTTAATTTCAAAATTATCTTTAATATCTAGCATTGTCGACGTTGGGCACGTACAATCTTATTAAAATTACAGAAATTATTTTAGAATTAATCAATAAAATCCGGCCATGTGCTTATCCGTTGGGGTATCCCACTAACCATTTATTATTGGACATAATGGAGCCGCGAGTTTCGAATTAATTAAATTAATTTTAACGCCCAGTTCGATATTTTATTATTTAATTAATTGGGGTTTTCAAAAATAATATTATCTAGATAAAACAAATATTATTATGCACATGTATGTATCAAATGATGCAATTATATATGGCACCACCTATTCTAAATATGTTAAGCGCATATCGCGTCTTATGTCAATATAATTTAACGATTATAAATATAGAATAGTGTAGACTAAATCGTGGTTTCTAGAAAGAAAATTACAAGCCCAATAGGGCCCAGAAAGCCTGACTTGATGCTCAGCCGTGCTTCTTCTTTTCTTGGTCTTGTAAATTATGGGGTGTGGTAGGAGTAAATTGAACTTAAGGTTTTTAGCGAAAAAGCGCCATACTAACAATGTCACTGTGAATCAGAATGTAAGAAAGCGGTCGTAGACCTGCCTAAAACTCGATTGCCACGAAATTTTACAAGGGTAGAGGCACTATCTGAGAACCACCCTACGAAAATCAGCCCATTCGACAACGGCGCCCCTTTTTACATTTTTTTTTATAATAAATCGAATTTACATATAAAAAAAATTGCATGAAAAATAAATAAATAAACAATCAGGAGAAACCTAATCTTATGATTAGCCTCCTTGTTACATCCCAAAAATATATATATACAAAAGCAAAATCTACCATGGATTAAGAGCGAAACCAAATCATTCATTCATATACAAAAATTATAAATAACATAAATAATAGAATCTAGGTGCCATATATCTAATATACATCATATATACATGAGAAATAAAATTATGGATTCAATCTATCACACACCGGTCAACAGTGCTCTGATACGGTGGAAGGAATCATGCGCGGAAGCAGAGATACACGATTCATCTGATGTATGATAGATATATTTTAAATCTTTGAATTTACTAACTTGTGTGGTGCGAGAAAATCTCTTCTAGAATCCACGGGACATGGCCCCATTACTGCGTGACGGATCAGCGTGTGGGCGCGCCCAGTCACAAAGAACTAGTCCCGAAAAACACTCTGAAACCTTTCGTTTGTTTCTCTCTCGAGTGTTTTTATAGACACAGAGCTAGTAAAACTTCTAAACCACGGAGGCTAGTAGGTGTATTTATGAAGCTGCCCAACCCTATATCTAGGGTTTTATAACAACCTGGGCTTTACCAACACCTTGAGCTGATAAATGGGCTCCTTCTTGTATCTTAATAATCAGTTAAATGGGAACACGTCGTCTAATGAGCTAGCTTGGGGATCCTATGGCCCATTATTAATTAAGGCTCTTGATCAACGGTCTAGATTGCTTCTGGAGCATAAATCCAACAACTTCGTCCTTGACATTCTACAAGAAGATGATTGCTTTGAAGATAAGAATTGAAGTTTTGGAGGTTCAAGCAAGAAGTCCCTAGTAGGATCAGGAAGTAGTTTGGACTAAGGCAACCTTATGCTACAAGGATGTGCAATAGATGGAAAGCCCGGATTAGAAGCAAAGCAATTATGGGACCCACATGAGTCTGCTAGCTTGGAGGCCAAAGTACTTGGGGAGCAAGTAATTAACTTATGGACGTGAGATCATTTAGGCAAGCGAATAAAGATCAAATCAAGAAGATCAAATCTTCTAAGCTATCAAACCAAAATTAGAATCAAATAAGAATTCTATTATGAAAAGGATTCTTAGGCAACAAGTTTCCTATTTCCACAGTGATAGGGAGGTTTGGAGTCATATTAGAATAATGATCTAACCTTATCTAGTCTTCCAAAACCGAATATACAATGATATTTATTTGGGACTTTGGAAGATGCTCAGTACAGAGCTTGAAGAAGAACAAACAAAGTCCGAACTTTCTAAAGGAGTGCAGAGTGTGGAGTGTAGATACTCTCTAATGTATTGCATGTTAAAATTCTTTCACCTCTGGTGAAAAGATGATGGTTCTTATATTATTCACCTTATTGTGATGTATTATGAGATTGGGTGTGCGATGTTGTAGAGAGAGGAATGGAGGGAGTTCATTCTGAATTCCACTATAAGTGATCAGGTTTCAAGAGGGGTCATGGGTAGAGAGGGAGTCTTGTACCACATAAAACTATTTGTAAACTTTGAATCAGATTAGTAGGGAGATCTGATATCCCAGGCATAGTAAAAATTTGCCGATATGGAGTAAATCAGATGCGTGCAGTAAAGCTTTAACTTAGAGATTTTTGAAGGGTTGAGTTATAAAATTTAAGGCTCGAATAAAATAAGGCGATTTGGCACGATCCGTTTGGCCATGGCCCGTATGGAGTTTAGCCCCAAGTTAGCGGAATTTATTTTGCAATTTTTATTAATTTTTTTAAAGTGTGAAACTTAGTAATTATGATTTTTAATGATTCGTCTATAAAATTTAATATTTTGGCTATCTCTTTTGTAGCATAGGGGTTTTAAAAATTATTATTATTATAATATGTGATTTATATATTAAACTTTGTTGTTTTAACTATTTTATTTTTCAATTTCTAAATGTATATTTTAATATAATTTATATGATAATTTAATATTTAAAAAATCTTGTATGAAAATTTAAGGAATGCATTTGAATTAAATAATTAAATTACAGTTTTAATATTGAATATATTTTTATTTATTTCATTAATCCTAGTTTCAATATTTACAATTTCATTTTTTATTTTTCCTTTAAATTTTATTCAACCATATATGTTTTTTTTATAAAAATGAAATTGTACTAGTTTATAAAATAAATTAAATTATCAATATATTTTAAATAATTTTATTATTTAAACTAGTGGTAATAACAAAATAATGTTATTTTAAAAATAATCAACAAAAATTATACGCTAATTTTTTTCTTAATATGATTATATCTTTTAGCAAGATGGATTTTCAAACAAATATGATATTTCATTATTATACGGTTGAGATGTATTTTTGTGAGTGTCGCGCTTAGGCCCCGAGCCTTGCTCAATAGGCGGTGCCCGTTACGAGCTTCGCTGCTTGGCCGCCATCATGAAGCTTGGCCTGAGGCGCCATTTATATTAAAATACGAATCCACTAGATGGTGCAGTCCTAGAACCCGTTTGGGATCTTGAATCCCAGTACGTGATACCATGCACGTATGGGAAATTTGTTATAGGAAAATACACAAAGTAGATATTTATCCTGAACTTCCTAATTTCTAAATCCTTTATTTGAAAGGGTAATCCTTGATAAGGAAAAACATATATTATCCTTTAGGGGATAATCAACCAGTAAGGAAAAACGTATCTTATCTGCAAAGGATAATCGTAATAAGGAAAAAGCATGTAATATTATTAAAATAAGCAATTTGGGAACATAACCACATAAATTGGGAAGATCCACATAAGGTTTTGATTAGCTATCTCAGCCTCCTTCTTCTTATCTCCATATTGCGACTTAATCGTGAGGCGATTGACCTGATCGCCAGGATCGCCACTATGAGTTCACATTCGTCGTTCGTACCTCGGAGATCAAACAAAAAATTGGTAACAACGGTGGAATGATGCATGGGAATTTCGAACAAAGGTCTCGCCAACGATTGACAAGAGCTTGGCTCCAACGGCTTCATCACCTGGAGCTTAGCGATCCCCGTTCCACATCGGTCGTCAGGCGGTCCTTGATGTCTTGCAGCTTCTAGTGATCCAGTCGCCAGAATAACAATTCCTCCATTAGCGTCAGGGCATGGAGAGAAAGCAGGAGGAACAAGCAAGCGTCAGGGCATGGAGATAAAGCAGGAGGAACAAGCAAGAAAGATCAAGGAATTGCAAAGTCATGTTGAACGCCCACAGCGAGATAATACTAGTTCTGAGCTTCCAGTTGGAGAAGCGCGAACTGGAAGAGTATAATGATAAAGCTTCCTTTAAAGCATTCTCTATCAATCTTTGCAATAGCCCATTTACCAAGTCTGGACACATGAAAGCTAATAACCTATCCAGCCCGATATGGCTAATGCCCGGCCCATTTCCGGTATAAGTGCGGATGGCGCGCGAAATAAATGATCTATCAGGCCCGATATAGATAACATCTAGCGAGTGACATTAAAAGCCCGGATGGCGCAATAAAATGACCTGTCCGGCCCAGTATAGATAACATCTAACTAGTCAACATTAAAAGCGAATGGCGCGATCAAAATGACACAATCGGCCTAGTATAGATAACATCTAAGCGAAAGTCCGACTAAAAAGCCCGGATGGTGCAGTAAATGATCTCTCTAGCCCAGTATAGATAACATCTAATTGGTCAACTTAAAAGCTCGGATGGCGCAGTAAATGACCTATCTAACCCAATATGAATGCTTGTCTAGCGAATTGACATTAGAGCCGGGATGGGCGCGATGGAAATGACTTTGTCAGGCGGAATTATAGATAACATCTAGCGGTCGACTTAAAAGTCCGGATAATATTACATGACCCTGCTCCGGCCCATTATAGTTAATGCCCGACTAGTTCGGACTAAAGTCACGGATGAACATGACACATTACGCGGCATGGCTAATGCCCGGCCGACTCGGACTCGAATTACGAATGGCGCTATGCCCGGTAGGCTGTGGAATAAAAGTACGGATGTATTTACATGAGCTTATTCGACCCGGCGTGATTAATGCCAGTAGCTTAGACTAAAGTCGGATGCCAGTACATGACTGTTCGGCGGCATAGTAATGCCTAGGCGGCTTGGAAATAAAGTCGGATGATAAATGCCTTATCTGACCTAGGCGTGGGTGTGCCTCGGTGGAGGCATCATGTTAAAGTCCGACTCAGCTGTCAGGCCGGCCTCAGCTGTGTTGTTGTTGATCTGAGTCGGATGGTGCTGTTGCACTGACCAGCATGGTGGATGCTCATGTGGTTCATTTAGTGCCAGACTTCCGGCTCTAAGTCGTCTGGCAATTTTCGAATGCTAAACTTCAAGCTCAGTAGTCACAGTGATTATGTCTGAACTTCGGGCTCGCCGTCGGCACTTCCTTAATGCCCGAATTCCCGGCTCTAAGCCATCGGCACTTTCGAATGCCCGGACCGGGCTAAGTCGTTTGACACTTTAGGATCTGGGACTTCGGCTCTGGCCCGTCTGTGATTCATGTCTTCAGACTTAGGCTGGCCGTCTGGCACCACCGGATACAGGACACGTCGAAGCCATCGACACGTCTTCAATGCCAAACTTTCATTTCCCCAAGCCGTCGGCATCCTTAATGCAGGACTTAAGTCTAAAATTTGTCTGAAACTTCAGGATGCTAAACCGGCTCTGGCCCAGTCGGCCTTTCAATTCGGACTTTCGGCTCGAGTCGTCGACACTTTCTTAATGCCGGGACTTAGGCTCTAAACCGTCACAACACTTTCTTAATGTGGGGCTTAGGCTCTAAGTAGTGGTACTTCCTTAATGCGGACTTAGGCTACAAGCCGTCTACGGCACTTTCCTAATGTGGCTGTAGCTCAGTCGTGCGCTTGAATTTCTTAATGCCAAACGGGCGCAGCGTCAGCACTTTCTTAATGGACTTAGGCTCACAAGCCGTCAGAGCACTTTCGAGATGCAGGACTTCGGCTCAATGATGCAGCACTTTCTTAATGCGGACTTTGGGCCTACAGCGGTCTGGCACTTCATGTCTGAATTTCGACTCTAGTAGTCGGCACTTTAGAATCTTTGTCTGGCACTTCCAGGATACTAGTCGCACTTTCGAATGCCAAACTTCCCGGCTTGAAGCCATGCAGCGATTTCTTAATGCGGACTTCCGTCTAACTGTCGGCACTTTCTTAATGCAGTTTCCGGTTCCCAAACTATGCAGCACTTGTATGTCAAACTTAGGCTTTAAGCCATGCGGCACTTCGAGATGCGGACTTCTCTTCAAACGATCGGCAATTTCTTAATGCGGGACTTCTAACTTCTAAGCCGTCGGCACTCTTAATGTCGGACTTCGGCTCTTAAGCGAGTCTAACGCCTTAATGCGGACTTAGGCTCTGGCCGTCTGGCACTTTCAATGCCCGGACTTCAACTCGAAGCCGCATCGGCGCTTTTCTCATGCCGGACTTAGGCTCAGCTAGGTCGACAATTTCTTAATATCGGACTCCAGGCTCACGAGGCCGTCCCAGCACTCTTAATGCGGACTTACGGCTCACAAGATTTGTCGGCAATTTAAAAAGTCGTCGACAACTTTTTAATGTCGGACTCGGCTCCCAAGCCTCTAAGGCGGGTGACCTTCTTGGTGCAGGACTTGTGGCTTTAAAGTAGTATGGCAATTCAAAGTCGTCACAGTACTTTCTTAATGCCAGACTTCCGACTCTAAACCGTCTGGCACTTCCTTAATGTCAAACTTTTGGATCTAAGCTGTTTGGCACTTTCTTAATGTCAAACTTCCGACTCTAAGCCGTCTAACACTTTCTTAATGCCAGACTTCTGGCTCGAAGCCGTCTGGCACTTTCTTAATGCCAAAATTCTGGCTCTAAGCCGTTTAGCAATTTCTAAAAGCCGTTTGGCACTTTCTTAATGTCAGACTTCCGGCTCTAAGCCGTCTGCCAATTCCTTATTGCCAGACTTTTGGCTCAATGAGTCACAGCACTTCCTTTGTGCCGAGACTCCACGGCTCAAGCCCGTCGACACTTTCTTAATGGAAAACTTAGGCTCGCGTCTGGTACCCTCTTGTGCAGACTTAGGCTCTAGCAGATCTAACACTTAAATGTCTTCGGACTTGTGGTTAAGTCGTCACAGCACTTTCTTAATCTGGGACTTGTGGCTCACAAGCCGTTTGGAAATTTCTAAAAGTCGTCGACCTTTGGATGCGGACACGTGGCCCCTAAGTCGTGCGGCAATTTCTAAAGCCGTCGACACTTTCTTAATGCTAGACTTCCAGCTCTGGCGGGTTTGACCCAGCTTCTTGTCGCGGGCACCGACACAAGTCGTGCGGCGACTTTTCGAAGAGACTAGTATGACTCTAAGCTGTTGTCACTTTTAAGACCGGACTTTGGACTCCCCCAACCCGTTGGTGCATGTTTAAACACGATGGCTCGTCCACATGCCTTAATTCTTTCACCGGCTTGGGAGGCAGCACTGTGAGTCTTGTTCTCCAAGGTGACTAATCGAATTGGACGAAGCTAACTAAAGGCCTTGATCTCGGCGAGGCTCGAGCCGACCAGCTGGGAAGAGCTACCGAGATTGACTTCAAGATCATCAAAAACAAGCGTTCACCCCTAGCGACCTCTCTGCGACGAGGCGGGGCAGGTATGGAAAGAGCAGGCCTAACTCTGCGAGTTCTTCATTGACAAGAGGAGCTCGCTACGCTCCCTCTCAGTGATCTCGAGTAATCGACTGATGTTGAGAAACATACGGTTCGCACGTCTTTTATATCGAAGCATACGTTGATACACACATTGTTCTTCCAGTCCCTTCAACTTTCTCCACTCGAGGTTTAAGCAGTATTATTTTCCGTGAAAGTGATACCGTCCTTGTTTGGAAAGGGGCATTGTGAGGCTCCCTTGGCCTTTAGGCCTCGGCAGCTCTCTTCCGATGGGCAGACCTTGCCTTGAGCAGTACACTGGCCGCCTCGTAGACGGCCCAAAGGGTGGCCCGCTATATTAAATGCACTTAGGAACCATTTAGACGGTGCGGTCACTTAGAGACACAATTTGGGATCCGAATCCCCATTGGCCATCTCACCACATATGGGAAATTTGTTATAGGAAATACACAAAGTGAAATTTATCCACTACAGACTTCTAATTTCTAATCCTTTTATTTGAAAATTGTCAGCCCAGTAAGAGGAAAACGTATATTATCGCCCAAAAGGATAATCGGCGATAGGAAAAACGATTTTATCAGCCAAAGAATAATCGTAATAATAGCATGTAATATTCACCAAATAGAACGAGAGATTTGGGAACCAAATAAATTAGGAAGATCCCTCATAGAAAAGGTATACGGTCGAGCTATCTGTGCTCTTCATTCTTATACCAGTATTGTGAGCAATCGTCGATTGGTCGGCCCTTTACTCGTCGGATCGCCACTTTTACTTAAGTTCGTTGCGTCGTTCGTGCGCCGAATCCGGACAAAATTGGGTAACAGCATTTTGGAAAAAAAAAATTATTCCAAACATAAATAAAATTTATGTAACATTATAAATTAATTAATAGATGAGGATATTTCGTGTAGTCGAGGATAATAAATGCTAGTGTAGAATCGCGTGTGATATTGAATATAATAAGAATGATGATGAATATTAGACGCATAAAAGATTTCTTTTGATACTTTGGATTTGTTTTTTATTAAGTTTATTCTTTTATTGTTTAGTGCTATTTAAATTTGGATTAGTTTGATGCTGGTTTGATATTATCTTTTTATTTATTTAAGTTTATTTCTTATTATTATATTGATAAAATAAATAAGTTTTATATATTAATTATTATTATATATTATATTATTTATTTTAATTTTAAAATGTGGTGAATTTGTAAAATTATTTTTAGAATTTTTAAGGTTTTGACAGTTTGGCCTTGACTTCAAATTACATGGAATTTGGATTAAGGTTGATCAGCCAGTACCGATAAAAATAAGTCGGATTAATTAATCCCTTTTTACTTTGAATAGGCTAACACAAATAGGTGGGACGGCTCATTACGACACTACCATTTATGGGCTCTACTTTGTTTAGTGTTCCAATTAAAATACAAGAAATGCCTTCTATATTTTTGGTAATTCTAATCAAATCCTTTCAACAATGAAATTAGGTTCATGGTAAAAGTTAAATACCTATATTTGAAATAATGAAGTAATAAAGAGAGGCTAAAAAAATCAATGAAGAAGATTTATAGAGGATTTTTTAAATTTTTTATTGGGGGTTAAATTTTAATTTTTGGGAAAAGTAAATAAATAAATAAGAAAAGAGGAATGGTTTGATAAGGAAGATGGGTAAAATAGTAATTTAAAAAAAAACTCGGCCTATAAATACTCATCTGTACTTTCTTATGCTTCCCGTGTTCTTGTAAGATTGCTTCATGTTCCCTGTTTTCTTCTCTTCTGGGAAATATCTTGTGTGAGAGATTTGAGGTTGTGTTTTTGTTTCGAATAGAAAGAAAATGGCAATTCTGAAAGGAAACCTGAGAAGAAATTATAATTATGAATCTCCAAAGTCACATCAGACTGGACCTCCTCCAAATCCTTCGCGATTCTGGTATAAATTTCTGATCGGAATTTCATTGTTTCATTTGGTTTTGAGCTTAATCTTTACGGTTTGGTTTGCGTTAAATTGTTTAAAAATTAGATTTTTTTTTATGGGTTTGATTAGAAACGGCTATATTTCGTTGAAGTTGAATGTGCATGTGTTTTGGGATTGTTTATGTAATGTTGATTGCTATTCCGATGAATAGGGTTGTTTAGAAGTGTATGCTTCTTAGTTTCTTTATTTTATGGCATGGTGCTCTGTTTGATTGCTGAGAAAGCAGGGGAAAATTAGGAAAAGAAAAATCAAAGAATCCTAACCAATAAACGAAGAGAAAAGAAAATCTTGATTCAAGATCCCATTTCTTTGAATTTATTTTTCATATAAAACAAATCAAAGAAATGGGATCCTGAATGGAGATTTTTTTTCTTGTGGTTTCTTGGTTACTATTCTTGAATGGGGAATTTTGGTTTAATCCTTAATTCTAAGCAACCAAACAGGGCAGGATTTTGTATGTTAGTTGACGAGCGAAATGCTCCTGTGAAAAAGAAAAAGGAATTTGAAGAAGAATATGATATCGGAAATGAGTAAAAACAGAAATTTGAGCTTTACAAATTTGATTATGTGATCTTTGCTGATTGTGACAGGCATTATATGGGTTGCTGAATGTGCAGGAACCATTGGCTGTTGATATGTTTAGTTAATAGCCGCATGATTTAATAATTTTTTTTTTTAAGTAACGGTCATGTTATCAAAATGAGAGGTGCCCACACATCTCATTTTTTAAATCATACAGCTATCCAAAAATTTCAAGTAATATGAATTCAAGGGAAAAAACAATTTGGTGAGGAACATGAATAGAAACCTTTCCCCCTAAAGTGACATGTATGGTGTTCATTAAGTGGCCATAAGTATGTACAACAATAGTGAATTGATGATGGATATTCTTGAAATGTCGATAAGGATGGGCACAATTAATCTGGGTGCCTGATTAGATTTTTCTTAATTTCTTTAGTTACTAATATTGTTGGAAATTATCATGGATCCATTTATGTGAAAATTATTACCAAATAGCTCTGTTGTGTCATATTGGTTAAATTGCTTTGGTTGCTACATTTATATATGTTACTCATTGATTTTTTATATGGCTTACCTAGTTATCTTTTAACTCAGTCCATGCATGACACTGGAAGAGGGCATGACCCTATGGACTTGATAGTCTCAGACATAGCTAACAGAGGAAGCAGAACATAGAAACTGATTTAAATTATCTACCGCCTCGATTTTTTTCACTTAATATATATACCCAGTGGGAACAATGACATCATTTTTATGTTTCTTGCAATGTTCTCCTAATCTCATAGAAGGTGACTTACGATAATCTTGGTGGACGAAGATTGCTAGAATATAATTTGACTTTCCTAAATGCATAATTTGGCATCATGCTCTCCATGAAAAAATCTGGACTGGAATCTTAGTTTGGAATTGTTCTTTCTCATAGTGAATTGGGGGCAGTAATTTTCAAATTGAGAAAGTACAGCTATGCAGCTATGTGACCTTGTTTCATGATCAGGTCAAACAATTCTAGATGTTTTAGGACTTCTAATCCATGGATCAAAGATGATGGTCTTAGCATTCACATTAATGAATGGGAATGATGCTTGTGAAGTGTCACCATATCTGATCATCAACCTGAAATTAGAATTGAATCAGATATCTGAATTGTCTGAACCATTCTCTTAAGTTTCAAAAAGCATTAGATAATAATGTCTTTAAGAAGTATTTGGATTGGAAAAGCTTCTATCATGCTTGTTCTAATTTCTGCCTAAATATGTCTTGCTTTTTATTAGGAAATATAATTATTGTTTTAGCATCTTGTTTATGTTCTTTATTTATGAAGTTTATGGGCCTTCAAATTTATTCAAGTGAGCTTCTTTTGCTACTCCATAATTATCTCAAATTGTGGAGAGGTAGATAGGCATGTGGTGAGATGATACATGATTTCTGTAATTCTTTTACCACTAAGGAAAGTTAACCTAGTTAATATAATTTTTTTGCTTTTTATTTTCTTTCATGAATGGTATTCTTGTTATACTGTAAAATACGCTTTTGACTATGATGATGCATATGAGTATAATTTTAACTGCTAACCACTGATTCATTCCTGTTCAGGCTTGCGGCAGGGCAATGTGCCTCCATGGGAAAAGAGCTTCTGCGCCTCTGTAGGCGTACCATGGGAAAAGGTTATAAACACAAAGAGATATATGCATCACGCTGATGTGCTTAACTGGAATGATTCAGCTGGTGAAGAGGCTTTCCTCAATGCCAAGCACCGGTTTTGGGAAGACATTAATGGTATCCCCTGCAGCATCTTTCTTCCTGATCCAGATATCTATAATGATGCTATTGATTGGAATGAGTCAAGGAATTCAAATAAAACAAACTCCCAAGTGTCTAGTTATGCTACAGAGGGGCATTATAGAAAACCAGATAGTGGTGATTGTACTTGGGCTAGTGGGGCTGTCAGAGATGATTCAGGGGCAGGGGGGGAACACTGTGAGGATAATTCCCAAGGAAGATGGAATGACGGGGCGGAGCATATTAAGGAGTTGAGCAATTTGGATAGTGGTGTTGATGATTGGAAGCGCAAGTGCAGCTGCAACCAGGCTAATGAATCTCTGAGGGACAATGCACGTGGAAGTTGGAGCCAGGGATTTGGGAAATGTCAGAATAAGTCAAGGAATTTGGATACTGTTGATGATCCCTGGGAATGTGTCTGTCATGGATGGCCCAGAATCTGTGGTGGGGGCTGAAACAAGGGGGGTGGATTTGGGGAGCAATAATAATACTATACTCGGGGAAGGAACCAAGCTGAAAAGGATAGAAGTGATAGTAGAGACAAGTCACAGTGATTGGAATCTAGGAAAGGTAGTGTAGGTTGGGGAGTTTGGAATGGTGGTTTCCAGAAAATATAGGGTTCTCTTGGAAATACATTTGAGTTACAAATGCTGAAGGGTTAGGGTTCAAGGTGATGGTTACCAAACAGGTCATTGGGGGAGGAAGGTTAGTAGAGCAAAGAAGAGGGTCGATTTCTTCATTGGGATAGACAACAATGAATAAAATCTCATCATCTGTAATGTGATGAATATTGTCAATTTTTGCTGCCAATTAACATCATCATTGACTTCTGTAGGCAGTTTATCCAACACCTTAACATTAAACTTGTCCAAATCACTATAGAGTTATAACAAAGTGAGTTAGAGTTTGTACATATGTTTGTAGTTCTGTTCAAGAAAGAAATTTGTACATACCTCTGAAACTTTAAAGTTCATAAATGAAGAACAATTTTCAATATATGTTGTATTTGTATGCCTGGCTAGATTTTCAGAAATTCATTTCTCTTTATTTGAGAAACTAACAAAACCAATGGTTAGGAACCTAGGATGATGGCTTTTAATTTGACTGGATATGGAGCCCTTTTGCTGCTGAAACCATCACTGCTTCCATTTTTTTTCTAAGAGGCCATCTCCTTCTGTAAAATCTTTTTGTCATGGTTTCTTTTCTTATTTACCTAAAAAAAAAAAGAACAGTAAATCTTTTATTTTATTTATTTATTTTACTTTTATTCACTTTTGCATATTATATTGTAGTACTTATAAAAATCCGAACCTGGGTTATCCCGTATGTCAATCACACCCACCCCTTTACCACTTGAACCAGACCTCACTAAAATAAAAAATTCAAAACAAACGGTCTTTTCTCCAGCAATATTTTGGTATCATTTTCAGTATGCCCAATTTACTTACCTTACCTTGTTCATCATCTTTTTCAGTATCCCAGCATCCTCTGCACCAGCTGAAGTAGAAATGCATAGTCTTTTTGTGTTTATAACCTTTCCCAATGGAATTCCCACAGAAGTGCAGGAGTATCTCGTTTTTTACATGAAGGCACACTGTTCTACCGCGAGCCCCATATCGAGATTGAGTAGCTTGACTCGTTTACATCCCTAGGCCTAAAACCAATGCCCAGCTGAAATATTAGCAAAAATATTGCTTCCAATGGGGTTTGAGCCCCTGACTACTAATTCAAAAGGTAAACCACCTTTCCATTATATCAGTATATTACCACTATATTACAATGCCTCCCCCTCCCTTCTTTGTTTTCTAACGTTAGGGCTGCAAGGGAGAGAAGAGAAGGAAGAAGAGTAAAGGGTTTTTTGGCTTTTGTAAATTTTGATTTTTTTCTTTTCTTATTTTTTGGAAGCCTGTGCATCAGTGGAATTATTTTTTTTTATTACTTTTTGATGATGTGGAGGGTCCAGCAAGGCCGAATATCAAAATTCCACACCTTTGAGTATATTAAAAGTATAGTATTTTTTATACAAGCATCTTATATCCGGATTACCAACTTCTAGAATCCTTTTTTTTTTTTTTAGAAGTAAACTTCTAGGATTTTGATAACCTATTATTTGAGAATAAAGGCCCAAAACATACTTTTTCCATTAATATTTAGGTGAGAATTAATGAACTATGGGTAAGGATTAAAATTTTGGTAATTGTAGATACAGCGATAATTTGATTTTACATTTACTTGGTTTGGATCATTTGATCAAAGAAATATTAATAGAAATTATAAGAAATGAATGACAAATGATTAATATATAAAAAGAATCCTTATAGATGAAATTTTGTTTTTTATTTTACCCTTATAGTCTATAAGCATAATAAACATTTTAATATTATTGTGAATCATTTGGTTAAAGAAATTAATTCAGGATAAGTTATATAAAACTTAAAAAATAGAGTTGGGGATATGGAATTGAGGCTCATCAGGTTGACGGCTTTAGACGATATTTTGGAGGGTTGGTAAGTAGAGTGCTTATTCGAATAAAATCGAAATTTATTGGCCTCGGCTTTATCCGAGGGTTAGAATTTGGTATTTCGATTATTGAATTTTATTTTTGAAAAAGGACTTATACATATATATGACTTATTGAGATTTTTCTAAAGCCACATGGTCCGCTACTAATCCGATCTTATACAACCACTTATCCCTCATTCCTCCCTACAGCTCCTTCGACGGTTGTTGTGCTATCTATCATCGCTTTCTTCAATTCTTCTATTAGGTACTCCTCAATCCTCGTCTTTTGATTTGACCCCGATATTTACATCAACAATTGTATTTCAATTCAAGGTATCGATGGCGTACTGTTCCCACTGGAGAAGAAGGAGACTAGACTCAAAACCAAACTGAAAACCAAACTCAAGGATAGGAGACAAAAATCAATTGAGCGAGTGTTTTTTTTTTCTTGGCGATAAGCGTGGCACTTGGTTCTTATGAAGGGAGCCAAGTAATTTGGCATTAGATATTGGTATTGATTGTGTTAATTGATGGTGTTGTTAGTGGGGGTAGTGGATAACTTGGAAATTGGAATCATGGAGTCCAACCTAGTTTTCTTTTTCTAGTTTTTCTCCAGTATTTATTCTTTTATATCAATATATTCCCATATTTAGTGGCGTTAAGCTCTTACCTGTCTTACCTTCTCCATTTCCTCTAAAGCATATGTATTTTGTGTCTTTTATTATCTATACGGTTTGTTGTCGTCTACTAATTATATTGTCTAAGCTCCATTGGTTTATGCATTAACTATTAATTGTGTATCACCAATTATTATTAATTATTTGTGTATTTATTATTTTTTATTTGAAGAATAATAAAATTAGGAAAATACATATATGAGCATTTTTTTAATATAATGGCTGTTTTGCTTGCGCATATGGCGAGGTTAAATTTATGGCAGTTGAATAAAAGTGGGTTGTTTAGCCCGACCATTTTGGGGGTGTAGCTCGGGTGGAGTTCGACCGGCTGGACGGGCCATTCGTTCTGGTATACTAAAAGTATGATTTCATTATTATTATTATTGTTTTAACATCTATTCACTTTGGATGTTATGTTTCATAACCCTTAGTCCTTACCCGCTGGCAGCAGAGCCCAGGCCGGTTCGTCATACTTCGTGGTGGGCGCTCGACATTTTAGAAGAGACGGGCGTAAGGAGGTGGTGCTTGGGTTCGAGTGCCGATAAACGGTTCTTGTTTGCTAAAATGTTTGATCTAAAAAACATGAGCGGGGCCTGCTCCTGGCTAACAGTTTCAATCATCTACAATATTATAATATAATAATCATTTTGTGATAAAATATGAGTTAAAATAGTTGTTGGGAAATAATTTACTATTATAAATCAATTATGATGGTTGAATCATCAACTAGCAATTAGGATCACTTTTCAATCATAAGACCTAACTCAAGTTATTAAGAGTTTAGACTAACTAGGGGTGTTCATAAACCGTAATAAACCGTCCAAACCAAACCAAAACCGTGGTTTCTAAGATTCACAAGTTTTAATTGGTTTGAAATTATATAAAAACCAAAATATCGGTTCGGTTAATGGTTTAGGGGTGAAAACCAACGTAATCGAACCGATCCAAATCAGTATAATAAAATGATGTAGTTTTATATAGTTTATATATAAATACTTTTAACCTAATTTCTCATTGGAGACATGCAATTTTGTCCATTGTGGCCCAAAAAAATAAAATTATTTTTTCTTTTTGGGCCCTATAACTAACTCCCAACATTGATAGCTTGGCAAGGAAGCAAATGGTTAATGGTATAAGAAATAGCAAAACTCGTAAATAGGAGATGTCAGAACCAAGATGGAAGGTGTGAGTATTTATGTTTGACTCTTGAATTCTCTAGACTAAAGGAAGAAGAAAACAAGAGATAATAAATGAGAAATTTGAAGGGGTGGAAAGGGGATATAAGTTATCAAAAATCAAAAGAAAAAAAAAAGGAGAGGGAGGGAGTTTGGAATTCTCTAATGATAAACGCTTAAAACATAATAGAAGCGTGGTGAAAGATTCTCTAATCAAATAAGGGAGAGAGGGTCAGAGAGAAAAAAGAGGGGTTAGGCGATTCTAGGATCAAAAACACTCAAGGGAAAAGGCACAGGCAGTTTCAAGCCATGGCCCAGATCAAAGCGTAATATTAGGTTTAGTTGGTTTGAATACTTTGAGCGGTTGAATCCAGTTATCATTTCAAACCGATGTTGTGAGACCCCACGCCGACCACCTCATGGGTACCGCAGGTGGAGCTTCAAATCCATGGACTATCCTCATTCATTGGGATTCGCTTTCGCCTCCCGAGAGAGATTGAGCAGGGCAGGGTCTTTGGTGTGGGGAAGCATCTGGTATAAGCTGAAGCTAGTTCAGGCCAGTTAACACAGACCAGGGACCTCCGCACTCAATGGATGTAGAAACTTTTGCAGGCCCATAAATTAAAATCAGGTGGGCAGGCATTTCTGATCTTTATTTTATATCTTTATAAAATAATGCCCAGTGATATTTTTTTCTTTTTCAAACACTTGCATTTTTCAAAAAAATTGGTCAGAGTTTCCTCTGTTTTTCGGACTTTCCTCTGTTTTTCGGACTTTCCCAAATTTACAAGTACCTGCATAAGCATTTAAAACACTTCTAATATTCAAATTTTCAACTTCCGTTTGTAGGACTCCTCGTCACAACTCAATCAACAATATATATACCGTGCCTTTATTCATTTCAATCATCAAAACATTTAAAACTTCTTCAATTCATTTTTGTTGTATCAAAAAAATTTGAGGCAGTAGGACTTAAGCGTCTTTTAAAGTAATTCATTTTCAAAATATATCCATATATGCATAGATGCATGGAAAATTCGACATATAAAATATGCAGCTATTTATACAATACGGTTCACATGCGTCGTCTTCTCGATGGCTCGACTCACTGCGCAGGAGGGTACTCTATAGGCTCCACTGTCAGGTCCTGAAATATTTTTTTGGAAAGCGTATGGAAAGAATGAGCTAAAGGAGCCAGGTGAGTGTCACATTTCATTTTAGATAACATTTCCAGTATATACCAAAATAATACATACTTATACCAATTAAAATCCATTTATACATTAAACATTTATACCTTAAGCTTTCTTTCAATAAATACTTATACCATTAAAATCAATTTATGGTTTAAACATTTATGCCTTAAACTTTATTTCAATAAAATACTTATGCATTTTAAAATCCATTTTATATTTAAACATTATATAACTTTATTCAATGTCTTATGCATTTAAAATCCATTTATGCTTTAAGCATTTATATAATAAACTTTCTTTCAATAAATACTTATACATTTAAAATCAATTTATGCGTAAATATTCATAAGTAACTTTCTTTCTTTATTTCTTTCTTTCATTCTTTACGATGGAACGGGAATAAACACCATGAGCAGTTTTAAATTAACGTGGAAGGGCAGTCACATTCAGTCATAACCGCTACAGCTGGAAGCTCACGCTTTGCATAGGGTTCAGTCATAATGCTTTATCACGTGTAGGGATATTCACTGAAATAGCTATTCTCACTCGGTTAGTAACTATAGCACCTCTAAATCTTGCAGCAAAAGTACTTAAATGTCTCGGTCATACTTGGTCGTAGGGGTTTAGGTAACCGTGTTAAAACATTTCTTAAAGATACATTTATAAATACCTTTAAATCCTTTGCTTTATCATTAAAATACATATACTTTCTTCTGTGTTTCAAAACTTTTCATCATCATGCATATGCATACATATTTAATACACATATAAATATATGCATTGATGCAAGACTCTAAAACAATGCAAAGTAAAAGCATTTAAGTATCTTATGCATTTACGCTAAAAATTCCATTAAAGCTTTTCGATTTCGCATTAAAACCATTCAGCACTAAAATAATTCTCAAAATATCATTTTCACTCACGATTCGCTCAATTCGCTTACATTTCGTTGAGTTCCCGTTAAGATCCGATCATCCTTTTCGCTACTTTTCCAGAAAATCCCCACCCAACTATACATTAATCACCCTTCCATTTAATCCACCATACACATTCATTTAAAGCCAAATGAACAAATTACCCATAGCACTAAAAACTCATTCATTTTGGCCAACCTTTTTCCAACCATACCCTATAGACTTTATGACTCAAAAATTATTCAAACGGTCTTCAAAAATTTATCAAACTCTCAGGGTCAAGTTCTTGATATATCAAATAACATCTCTTTAAATTTTTCAATTTAAAATTCCATCTCTAAAGCCCTCAACCATATAACTTCCTCTGCACAGCAAATAACTTCGGTTTGGCAGAACAGAATCTGCACATAGCTCCACTTTGAACCATTTCTGGGGCACTTTAAGTTTACAATTTGCATGAACTTCCTTTACATAAATTTTCCCCCTAGAAGTCCTATTTTACCCAGAATTTTGAATCACTCAATTTCGATCTGAAATGAAAGCGAGTTATGGCGAATCACCATGAGTGCAAACGGGACATTTACTTGTCAGAAGCTGTCTTGAAATTTCTAGAGTGTGTTCTCTTAATTTTTCTTTCGCTCTGGCAACTACGTCGATGCGTTATCACAAGATTTCAACATATCACACAAAAGTCTACATCAAACCCTAACCATTCATTATTGATTTGTCAAAACCCTGTCTAATGTAGCTTTCTGATTATCTGAAAATCGTAAATCATTCGACCTAAATGCCCTTTAATTTAACATGCATACAAGAAAATCAAATCATTAGGCATGAAGAAAGCGTAAAAATCGGCTCATGTGAGCTTCACTTGTTTCTTGGGTTTGCTTGTCTTACTCTTCAGCGAGTTCGCGGAGCTCACTTGGAAGCTTGAAGGGAATAAAGTCGCTCTGCTTCTTACTATTACTTTCTCCTCCTCTCTCCTTTCTTACTTTCTTTCTGCTTTTCTCCTTTCTTTCCTCTCCTATACGTGATCCCCTCTTTTGAGCAGCAATCACGAATTTAGGCTTTTTAAAATATTATTACAAAAAGTGCCCTTAAGTAACAAAATATCATTGGTTGGTTTAAAGTGAATTACTCTTTATCAAGCTTCTCATTGGTCCATTCCCATGAGGCAAAGTCATTTGCAATTATTTAAATCGTAACAGCCATTAAGAAAAGATTTTGATTGGGCTGAATCTGATTAAATGTCTCAATTTATAAGCGATTTTATCACCGATTTAAACATTCTTTGCTTTTATATCGATTATATGTCAAAAATATTATGGTGCGATCATGTTTAAATTTGAGCGTAAAATATTTTTAATAAATCATCGCGATTAATTCGGGCTGCAAAAATCGCTAATCAGTTAAAATCGTTAAAATCGATTAATCGGGACAATAGGCGTGTGCGGTCGTTCGGATCGGCAGGCTATCACGACGATTTCCGGTTTTGACTTTATTTCGGTTCGTTTAGTCTTTGCATGATTTATTCCGGACCTTTTCGTATTTTCATTTCGATTTAGAAAAATTTCGTGTATTTTCCGAATTTCGATCCCGGAAATCGCTATTCGAAAACTTAAATACCGAATTCTATCTTCAAATATCGGGTTCAAGTCATAGGAATGAAATTTTCTTCAAATCCATGCAGCCCTCCATCCAGGATAAAATAAGAAAAAAAATCCTTTATTCGTTGGCCTTTGGTTACAATTTTAAACGATTTTAAACCGTGCGAATGATGTCAGAGGCGGTCCCAAGTGTCGCTTTATAAACATCGATTCAAATTATCCGTCGATTCAATGCTTCTTATTATAACATTCAATAAGGTTGGGGTTTTACAGATGTCATAGGTTTGAATTGAATATTATGTTCAAACCGATCCATGAACAGGCCTAAGACTAACATAAGAAGGGGAGAGGTTCAAAGTTCAATTCTTAGTGGGGACAAATTTATGAAGGAACATATTATTATGATGTATTGCAAAATCAATAGATGTTAAAAAAAATCATTTGTTTACCTTTCAAATTTAATTAGGACCATTGTAAGGGGATTTGATTGTTGAATAACGACCAAAAGATTTGGGAATTGTATTCGCCATGGGATCTAATCTAGATGCCATCTTACTATCTTAGCAAGTGGCAGCCTCAAATTACGGGAAAAAAAAAGGAAAAAAAAAATAAAGAGGGTTCTCCACATTTTTCCTTTTGAAGTTATTAAATAACCATTATTCGAAAAATGGGTTTGATATTGTTAAATGAGATTAAATCAAATTTTGAGTTGGACTAAACATATTGTTGTTTTTCTGGACAAAAACTAAATCTTGAGCTCATTAATAGCCAATGACATTAGAGGGATCAGACGTGACTGTTGTTTATTGTGAAGATCTGTAGACCATGCCATAATAATTGGAGCATTATATTATATATAGTAGACATTTATCTTCTCTGTTGTTTCATTGTTCATTGCCTTTGGATGTTCAGTAAAAGTTGCATTCTGGGTGTATGATGCCTTTTGTTTTAACCAATTGTGATGAAGTTGGCGTAGAAACGATTAAATTGTGTACCACGGACCGATGTGAAACTGCCAGCTCTTGCTTTGGATATCAGTTCACAATCTGTGATACTAATTTGGATAACGGTTGGACTGCTCTCTAAAGCTGAAGGACGATCGATCTCTGACTCGTGCGATCGCGTTCTGTTTGGCGTTGACGCGTTTTATTTATGCGGTGGACGACGGGTCCCAAACAGTAGGCTTAGGTGGCGTTGTTTGACTTAATCTTGAAAACTGTCCATTCCGGCCGATAAGGCTGTTTGTTTTTAAATTTCGCGTTTATTCTTTGAGAATTTTTAAAAAAGTTACGAATAAGAAAAAGTGAAAATATTTAGACTTTTACGATCGAGAAAAATCGTACTCCGTGAAAATGAAAAACTCCATCATTGCCAAGAAAAAGAGTGCCTTTCAATCTCTTAGGGATACCATTGGGAGGATTTAGAATAATGATACAGATTTGGCCAGAAGCTCGTTTATTTTTTGTCCCAACATATCTCATTTAAAAATTAAATAAGGCAGGACGATATATTGCTTTTTATTTTATTATATTAAAATTAATATATTTCGTAAAAATAAAAATATTATGAATTTATAAATTATTTATTAAAAAACATTAATTATTATTATTATTATTAATTATATTAAAATATAAAAATAAAATTATTTTTAAAATATGTCGGGACGGTGGGAAGTAGGGGCGGGCGGGAGTAATAATATACGAACCGATCCTAGGGCAGGTCTCGGATTTGAAAATAAACAAAACTTCTTTAAAAACCGTTACAGTTAATAAAAACGTATAAAGGTAAGAACGAGGATAAAGGCGAGGAGCAGAAATAATCGTCCCGTTCTTATCCATGCCCGCACTTGATGTTAAAAAGCAACCAGCTTATCTTAATCTTTATTAAGTGCTTGTCGATATTAAAAAACGAGTTAATTGACGTTAAGTAAAAAAACAAAGCGACCTTGAAATTTGGGTGGCGTTTGTTAATCTTTGAAGCTAAATAACTTTCGTTCATTTGTTTGTTTTTTAAATTTTCGCATTTATTCTTTGAAATTTTTTAAAAATTTCTTAATAGAAAAAGTGAAAATATTTGGTTTACTTTCTATTGAAAAAGTCGTTTATGAAAATAAGAAAAACTCGATCGTCGTCTAACGAAGAAAAGAAATTTGCTTGATATCTGTCTTAGGGATGATAGCGGGAGGGTTTGGAGCAGGCGGTCACAATAAAATGAACACGTTTATTTTTTGATTCCCAGAAGCTTGTCGTATTTAAAAAAATTAAGCAGTGGACGGAGATGGGGAGAAAGTGCGAGCTAATACAGTTCATTTACTATTTTTGTTTTAATTTTTTAATTTTAATTTTTTTTATATTTGCTTTTTTATTTTTTATTATATTAAAATTAATATTTTTTATAAAAATAAAAATATTAAAAATTTATTACTCATTATTTATTAAAACATAATAATAATAATAATTATTTATATTAAAGTATAAAAATAAAATAATAAAATTATTTTTAAAAATCTGATCGGGGTGGGAACTTTATTATTATTATTTTGGATCATGGTTCATTATTGTTTCGATTTAGGGTCGTTTTTGTATAAACGATTTATTTCTTTAAGTTCACTTTATTTTAAATGGACTTAGCAGCCCAGTTTACGGCTTCGAATTTTCGTAAAAATACCGTCGCTTTGATCAACGATAAGCTTATCGCTAGGAAAATCGGAAAAATTTACGCATGCCAGTGAAACTTTTACGAATTATTTAGATTCATGAGCAATTGCTTATTGCGATGATTATGTCAAAGAGATACAGAAAATTTTCCTAACACTTACTGAAGCATATAGTAATTTATTATTTTATTAACGTTTGTCGTTTTTGAAAATTTTTAATTTTACCGGATTTTGATACTTAATCGCGAGCGCATGCCGGTTGAAAATAAAAAAGCTGGCGTTAAAAGCGATTAAAAATTAAGTGCAGAGTCTGTAAGAGCGGGCGGGATAGGAGCAGAAAATAGTCGTAATTCTGAAGTACTCTTCATTTCTGCAAGATTAAAAAATAGCGAGCTTATCTTAATCTTTATTAAATCTTGTTCGTCTGGCTGAAAAAATTCTATCAAACATTAAATTAAAAAAAACAGAAACCACCTTGTACTACCGAGTCTTAGGTTCGACTGTTCGAGACTTGGTTTTTTTTCTTTTTAATTTTTTTTTCCTTCTCTCTTTATTTCTTCCTTCCTTCCTTCCCTGTCCTCTTCACTACGCTCCAGCCTCCGCGGCAGCGGCCAGCCCAGCAGTAGCGCCGCCAGCGGCAACTTCTCCAGACTCCGGCCAGGTTTTCTTTTTTTCTTTTTGCTGTTTTCCTTCTTATTGTTCTTCCATTTCTTCCACCGAAAATTTTCCATCAATTTGAACGATATTTCTGTGAAATTTCGACAATATTTGCGGATAAGTCTGAAAGAACCCTAAAAATGCCACCCCAGCTAACCCCACAAACCCCATAAGTTTTACTTCTTCTACGGTCTGAAAACCATCACCAGAACCGTCCCACTGTCCATAGCGGTCTTTTCCAACCGGAAAACCCTAAACCCTAAACCCCACCACTCGAAAACTCTAATACCCATTTCAATCTCCAAAATTGGGACCCAGACTCTCCCAAATCCCTTGCAATCGCACCCTCTAAAACCCCATGCGAGCGGTTTTTCGCCATTGCAAAAAACTTGTCACCTATCATGATACATCTGTGATTCGTTCAGGCTTCGGAACTGGGGCCCTCCAGTGGTGGCGGACCTCAACAAGCTCCGCCGTGTGACGCCGGTGCTGGTGGCAGAGGTGCTCAAGATTCAAACCGACCCTGTAATTTGCTCCAAGTTCTTCCATTGGGCGGGTAAGCAAAAGGGTTATCATCATAACTTTGCTTCGTATAATGCATTTGCTTATTGCTTGAATCGGTCGAATCAGTTTAGGGCTGCTGATCAAGTGCCTGAGTTGATGAACATGCAGGGGAAGCCACCTAGTGAGAAGCAATTTGAAATTTTGATTAGGATGCATATTGATGCTAAGAGGGGTCTTAGGCTTTACTATGTCTATGAAAAAATGAAGAAGTTTGGGATTAAACCTCGAGTTTTTTTGTACAATAGGATCATGGATGGGCTTGTAAAGACGGGTCATTTGGATTTAGCATTGTCAGTTTATGAGGATTTTAAAGAGGATGGATTGGTGGAAGAGAGTGTTACTTACATGATTCTTGTTAAGGGGTTGTGTAAGGCAGGGCGCATAGATGAAGTGTTGGAGCTTTTGGATCGGATGAGGAGTAATTTGTGTAAGCCCGATGTTTTTGCTTACACGGCAATGTTGAAGGTTCTGGTTGCCGAGGAACCCGGATGACTGTTTGAAGGTTTGGAAGGAAATGCGGAAAGATAAGGTTCAGCCAGATGTTATGGCGTATGCAACTTTGGTTGCAGCACTATGCAAAGGAAACCGGGTTGAGGAAGGTTTTAAGTTATTCAAGGAGATGAAAGAGAAGAAGTATTTGATAGATAGAGCTATATATGGGTCACTGATTAATGGGTTTGTTGCGAATGAGAGGGTTGGTTCAGCTTGTGACTTGTTGAAGGATTTGATAGATTCGGGATACAGGGCTGACTTGGCCATATATAATTCTCTTATAGAAGGGATGTGTAATGTGAAACAGGTTGATAAAGCTTATATGCTTTTCCAAGTCACAGTTCATGAGAGTCTTGAGCCGAACTTCATGACTGTGAAACCTTTGTTGGTGTATTATGCGGAGATGAAAAGAATGGATGACTTCTGCTCATTGCTTGGGAAGATGCAGAAATTGGGTTTTTCCGTCATTGATGATCTCTCAAAATTCTTCTCAGTTATGATTGAAAAAGAGGAGCGAATAAAATTGGCTTTAGAAGTGTTTGAGCACTTGAAGGGAAAAGGTTATTGTAGTGTTTCCATTTTTAGAATTCTTATGGAAGCTCTCCACAGGACTGGAGAGGTTAAAAAGGCATTGTCTCTCTTTGATGATATAAAAAATTCAAATTTCAAGCCTGACTCATTCACTTACAGTAATGCAATTATATGTTTTGTTGAAGTTGGGGATGTTCAAGAGGCGTGTGCTTGTTATAATAAAATAATAGAGATGTCTCAGCTTCCTTCTATTGCAGCCTATCGTTCTCTTGCCAAAGGTCTCTGCAAAATTGAAGAGATTGATGCAGCCATTATGCTTGTCCGGGATTGCTTGGCCAATGTTACAAATGGCCCCATGGAATTCAAGTACACTCTTACAATTCTCCATGCATGTAAATCAGGTAATGCTGAGAAAGTGATCGATGTTCTAAATGAGATGATGCAGGAAGGTTGTACTCCTGATGAAGTTATATATTCTGCTCTTATATCTGGCATGTGTAAGCATGGGGCAATAGAAGAGGCTAGGAAGGTTTTTTCAAATATGAGAGAGCACAAACTTTTAACAGAAGCTAATATGATTGTGTATGATGAAATCCTTATTGAGCACATGAAGAAGAAGACAGCAGATCTGGTGCTGTCTGGATTGAAGTTTTTTGGTCTGGAATCCAAGTTGAGAGCAAAAGGATCTACTTTGCTGCCAATTAAAAATCCGAACCCAGGTATTGGTTTCATTGATTAGATTTCTTCTTGTCATGTTTAATACATAAAATTAATTTCACATTATCACTCCAAAGGAAATTATCCCATTAGTCTGATATGATATTTCTGCGGGACGAGGATGTAGTTGGAGTAGTACATGCCTAGTGGTGCTGGCCTATCTGATCTAGTTGAACATGTGACTAATGAATGGACATAAAACTCACCTATCAGGACAGACATCATATAGCCCTCATGGTTCATAAGGCTCAAGTAGAGCAATGGGCTATGAACTGCTGATTCAGCACTGATTTATGGTCATCTCATGTCACCTCTCTGCAACTGGTTATTAGGGTTCTCTTGAGCCCTAGGGTCAGGCCCTGAGGTGCTTCGCAAATACCTTTCCTCTTACTATTCAACCCTCTTGAACAAATTGCTTTGTACTCAATTCATTTTCTTTCCCATTTTCACTTCTAGAGATTTTCTCCTTGTGGGACTGGAAACTGGATCCTCCCTCATCCTTATCCCGACCTCTTTTTGCACACTTTCATGCATCTTGGTACTGTTCATAAATCATATGCTCCATAGTGCAATTACTACTTAAAATCACAGCATTGAGACCCTAGACTATGTTGGTAAATTGAAATTTCTTCACCTTCTGTAACTTGTCTATTGCTGACGATGCAGGCAAATCTTGAGCAATATCTTCTTTCAGCACTGATGAAAGCTACAGCCGCTGAATCAAGACTTATGGAGTATGCAGGATGATTATTGTGGTACTCTCGACCCTTCTACCCTTGGATAATTTATTGTTCATTACCAAGAATCGAATATAAATTGATATGATAAAATATGTGGTCAGAAGTTTGACAGGGGGAGTTTCCTCTTGGCAGGGCTTGAGCAAAATCAAGGACAACTTTGAACCATTTTTGGGGCTGCCTGCTGTACAGGGGAGCAATCAGCTGTCCAGTAATCATAGAAGGCTGAATTGATATTCTTCAGCGGTGCGAACCATCTTCACGATCTTCTTGACATCAAGCTCTGTTGGAGTGGCTGTCGAACGACAGTTCAGAACAATCTTCGCTTCCGTCAGAGTTCAATGTGAGATGCAGATCATTCTGAATTGCTGTATTATTCATAACTAATTTAACAGATGTTCAATAAAAAAAAACCCAATATGATAATTGATATGATTGATCATACAAATATGTCTGAAATTATTTGTTCCAATAAATATACATTGTTAATAATTAAATTGGAAAGAAGAGCTTATCCAAGCTACTAGTTGAGTGAATAGCTGTTTTCTCCAGATTGGTATTTTTCTATCGTTCATCTGATATCCAAGTCAAAATCATAGATGACAGATACAACACCGAGCTGCATGGATGAGGTGAGGTGAGGTCTAAGCTTCGCGTTTTGGTCGGTTGCGAGTACGTGGAACTGCAGGTTCCTCCTCCTCCACAGGAATGGCCACACCATCTTCCTGTTCTTCTACTTCCCTTATGGCATCGTTTACTGCAAGCTGGTTCATCAACAAATGACGATTCATGAGAAAAAAGGAGGCCTTTTCAACCTTATTTTAAATTCTTCGCAATTAGTAATTGGAAGATTAAGAGCAAGAAAAGAATGACAGGAAAAATGATTTTCTTATTATGTTTAGTTATCTAATGAAAAATTTCAAATGAAAAATAAATACTACTTTGAAACTTAAATATTCTTAAATTATTTAATATTAATACCGATAAATTAAATTCTATTTTTATTATTCTTCTTAACCTTTTCTTTTCTTCTATTTTCTCTTTCCCTCATAATTTTTGGAGCCAAACATATCCTCCTAATAAGTATTATGAAAGTCTCGTAAAGGACCATGGTATTCTGTCAAAACAAGTGAAAAAAGCTACATAGCTTGTTAGTACACAACAGATCCTATCAAGCAAGGTTGCAAGGAAAAGGAAAAATAACCCTAGTAGCGCACAGAATTAGAATTGGCATGTAAAGGATCTGGTTGTTGGCCCAACTGGTTATGGTGAGGCTTTATTGAGCCTTAAATCTTGAAATTTTCATGAATTGCCCACAAGTATCACAGTGAATAATTTGAGAATTTTATTTGTACATTTATCAGAACCTGATTTTCATATCCAATTATCTAAAACAACCGACTATCCAACAATATGTAAATCTAAGTTAGCAATTACTATCCAACTAATTCAAACCTGCTCAACAAATCCTTGTTCCTAACCACATGGGATTGGCTGAATTAACCTAACCCTATTTCACCATTCAGCTCCATCTACTCCCCCCAGTGCCTCCAAAAACAACCCTTTTTTTTATATGGGTTGCCAAACAATTAGCTTTGAAGCAAACATTTTTGGGAGCACAAACCTGTTCGTTCAGTATTTTCATCAAACAGATGTTATGCTTCCACTATACCCATCAACACACTCTGAAAAAACACCCTCAAACAACGGTAATTTTCAATTCCCATAGAACTGAGCAACCCAGAAGAAACCCAAAAGCTTCAAATCAACACAAATCCTAACTTCAAACAAAGCAACAAACCACAGATTTCCAAAAGCCAAGAAGCTTTTCAATCACGTACCTCCTCGAGAAAGTCTCTCTCCAGCTTATCATCGACCCTCAAAGAAGTGAAGATAGTGACAGCGAGAAGAGACAGCGGGAAGACGAATGCAAACACGTAGCTGCTTGTGCTGGGGCCGGCACGTGTAACCACGGACAAGCCTCTTGTTCGCCGGCGAGCCAAAACCGCCGGCGAAATCGGGAGGTGTAAGGAAGCTCTCGTGATAGGAGTTCTGGTGGTGGTAGTGGGTAGGAGAAAAGATGCCAACGGTGGCTTGTTGACGATGAGAGTAGCCATTCCTTTTCCCTTTGGTTGGCCTATTCACAGTTGACACCGTTGCATCTCTCTGATATTTATAGCCTTCTTCTTAATTTTTTTCAAAGAAAATAATTTTATTTATTTAGCAATAAATTTTTAGAAACATAATAAATCGATTAAGCAGCCAAAGATGAAAGAAACCTTGTAAAGTTAATGGCATGGAGTCAAAGCGTAAAATATGTTTTTATTAAGTCAATCGCGCATTACAAATAAAAAATCGTAATGAGCCAATGAGCAGGTTGTAGCAAGATGATATAAAGCCTGAAGTGATAAAATCGAATGTTCTGATAAAGGCGAATCGCGAAAAGCAAAGGTAAAACCGAATGTTTGAATAAAATTATAGATAAAGATGTACATGGATGATTTCAAGCCACAAATAATAAAAAATCATCTCTTTGTTTAAAAAATACGAGTGGTTAGAATAGAAAGTTTCTTAATTTGAGTTTTTTTTTTAATTTTTTCACTCGAAATTACTATATTGTAGTATATTATTTGTTCTTATAAAAACTCGAACCTAATTCTATTTCTTGTCCAATCTTATTATTGCTTCTTTCTTAGTATTTTTGTTCGATAAAGGAATATATTTAATATGAGATAAGATTATTTTTCCGACTTAGAAACCATGTGATGCATTTAGCCAAAATATGGAAAAAAGGGAACAAACAGGGAAAGCCAGCAATTATGTGAATGGGCTAATCAGTAATCACACTCTTGTTTGTCAGCCATGAATGGCGTGACCCCAATGACTTGAGACTCAAAAAATAAATATAAAACATTAATTTTCTTTGCTAACTACATCAGACCAGATTGTATGCACCATTAACTCACAAATATGGACATTTTCCAAGAAAGGAGCAACATATGGTCTCTCTCTTCTTTCCATGGAAAGTAATCCAGTTTACCCTCACAAGATAGTAGAGGTTCTTGATGATTCTCTGTGTCTCAGGTATTGATTTTGAGAGCCTAGTTTTCCCAGAATGTCAATAGAAGTTGTATTGAATTAAGAAATAAGGATAATCCTCTCTGTCACTGTCATTAAGTCAACAATACCTGTAGTTTCTTCTTCTATACACAACAATCAGAGACCAAGATTTTCAGTTACCAGCCTAGAAACGGTCTGCGTACCAAAATTCTCTTTTTTGTCTCTAAAAAAAATTTACACCAGCGCTTGGGTAGTGATCGGGAAACCTTGAAACCCCCCATGAAACATAACATGAACGAATTCCCAACGACCTCTTTCTTCTCTCCTGATTCTTACTTACCCTCTCAATAGTAAAGAAGCAAATCCAAAATCTCTTGGAATATCGACCATCCAAGAAGAGCAAAGGAGAAGAATAAGAAGCATTCATGCCAGGAAGTCAATCATGCATCGATCACGAGGCGCTCATCATCCATGCCTGGGGGCGTAACGGTGGAACTACGCAGCCCACATGAGACCCATGTGCAATTTCCAGTGTCCTCCGGGCTGTCATATGGGTCTTTCTTCTACCAAACTTTCGGGATGGGAGGATTCAGAGGCAACTGCTTTAGATGGTTTGTACTTCCCAAGGAGGACAAGAACTTATCCTTTGACATTGTTGGGGCAGCTGCAATACAGAGCTAGAAAACACAGACTCCCTCAAACCTTGAACAATGACCTGAAACAAACACCGGTTATCAGGAAATACAACATGACAAGTAGTTTTCATAACGATTTTGTTTAAAAGTAATTATATTCATAATCATACTTACCATGGGAGCATATATGCGAGTTAGAATCCCTTTCCTCAAAAGTTTCATGTTTAGTGCTGTCAGTCAGACAATGCTCGCTGATACCTAAAGGAGAGGAACAAACCAAATATTTGAGTTTAAATATTTTGGAATAATCCTCAAAGAGCTGTCGAGCTCACTATATGGATTAGGTTCAACAGGTAGTAAACAGAAAGAAAATCAATTAAAACAGTAGCTAGCATGGAAGAAAGTTGGATTATTTTTTTATATATATGTAATACTCACCAGTTTAGCATTTCCTCCTCAGTTGCAGTTCAAACGTTATGAATGCCTGCAAACATAATGTCACATAAACACAATAAAGATCCATGAAACAAAAGAGACTAAAAAACAAGAAAGAGAATGAAAATCAACCACTGGGAACTGTAAGCATAATATCACATAAACACAATAAAGATCCATCAGAGCGAAAAGAGACCCAAAAAACAAGAAAAGAGAATGAAAATCAACCACTGGGAACAGTAATCTCGTTAACAACTAAACATACTTGCTTTTAGAATCATTTATTCTGCTAGTTGTGAACTTTCTTAATGACTCAAAGCAGTCATTTTGGAACTTCCACTGTCCATTTAAAACACTTTTTTGACAGTGCATCTAAAGAAGCACTAGTTATTTTGATACTTCTCTTTGTGCATATTAACAATCTTATTTAACTCTCACTTATTTTAGCCCAGATTGCTGACTATTGTTTCTCTAAGTCCATCTTTGGTGCTAATCTAGCAGTAGTAGTCGTGGCAGAAAGAAGAGAGTGAAAGCAAGAAGAGGCATTAAACTCACAGCTCTGTCAAACTCCAACATGAAGCATCTTTTGACATCCTCAGCACAGGAAAAACAGCCACAGCGATCAAATCTAGAAGTCAAGTCTGAAAATTTATTGTATGTGTAATGTAGAACAACAGCTTCTTCAATTTGATTTCACTGCCAAGGATTAAAGAAATATAGTTTGTACTCATGAAAAAGCCAATTAAGATATAACACAACTTTTGACTTGACTTTTCAGACTAACAATAATATAACATAGACAACAAGAGAAGGCTCAAACTGAGATGAGAAAAAAAAATTGTCTATGATCCTTCAAATAGAAGTGGGCAAGAAAAAGATTCGTGATAGATAACATGTCTATCCATACAATCAAATGTTTAAACAAGAAAAAGTAACCTACTTTGGGGTTTTCATATAATTGTGCCATCTATGTGCACCATTGGGACGAAGATGATCTTGAATCCGAGCAGCTGATTTACCATTTCCGTAAGTCAAAAAGTAGTTAGGATTACCACGAGTTGATTCTTTGTACATGCCAAAATACGTATCCTTCGGTAGATGATCATAGTTCTTCTTGAACATTGACACCTATGAGCCAAGAACAAGACATATGTTGAATAAGTTTGTGAATTCTCCAAGAAAAGCAAATCAGAGACAAAAAATTGGCATGTTTATAAATAATAAAAGTTTGGCATTTTCCTAAGTGAGACAAGAACAAGGCATGTTCTGAATAAGATTTATGAATCCTCTAGGAAAAGCAAGTCCAACAACAAAAATTTGGCATGTCTCTAAAAAAAAAATTTGGTAATTTCCTAAAAGGATTGGGGATTTTCCTAAATGACAATTTATAACTCTATGAAATGAGAGGAGAAAAGTATGTTTTTCTTTTATTGAATGAGTTAGTGAGTATTACAGAGTATAGAGACACTTATATATATATATATATATAATAGAATGGAATAAAAAGGAAACAAAATAAAGGGTAAAAGGATGGAAAATAAAGTGTGAAAGGAAGGAGGATAATGTACACAAAAGGTAGGAGATAAATCAAAGAATATCTAGAGAATATTCCATGATTCTCAACAAACTCCTAGCACTTTTCTCATTTATAAATTCTAATAAAGGATAAGACTCTAAAGCCACATAAGCTAATACAATTTTTTCTCATAAATGGAAAAGTAAAACACCTTTACTAGAATAAGATTTAGACAAATCCTTTACATTTCATGACCTAGAAAAATTATACACTACATGTCAATTTTTCCATTATCAGCTTAGTGTTATTAAAAATAATAAATAATAATAAAAACATAATGGTGAATGCATTTCCTTTCTAAACAGAATGTAATGCAAATTTCAATAAATAATTTGCACCCATAAATGCATGTCAGTGTTTTATATGGCATTGCTTTTCCAATATTTTTATATAAAAGATGCAGTTCATCCCAAACCTCACACAACAAAATGAAACTAAGCAAGGACAAGAAGGAAGACATTACAAACCTCCTCAATCTCAACTTTTTTTTTTGATAGGTTTCTTGATCTAAGCTTTTAACTTCCTTTCTTTCTCCACCAGCAATGAAGCTATTCACTAGCAGGCTTTTCTATGTATTAAAAATAGATGAAAATGACAAAATAGAGTTTGAGAATTTAAGTTGCTGGAAGTTTCAGAAGAAGGTTTCGCAAGTTGAGTTAGAACTTGAACATTTAGTTGGAACTAAACAAGTTAAAAACTCAGACGCGTCTAAATTTTGTCCCATGTTTTTCACACATGCGCTTTGCTTCACTACAGCGTGATATTGAAATATGATACAACCTTAAATTCTTGGCGTTCTGTCCACAAGTTATTGAAACCAAATTGAATTAGAGTATTTTGAAGGACATAAATTTATCAAAAAGACAAGCAATTATAGGTTGGATAAGTTAAACCCAAAAAACTTAAATATTTCCACCTTTAACTAAATATTTATGATGCCACACTGCATTTCTTATGCTTGGAAACTAGTAGAGAAAAGCTTTGCTCACTGACTCTACTATGAAGGTAGCTCATCCAAGGAACTAGTGATACAGTAAAGAAGTTTGAGATGACAGTGTCAATATAATGTTAGAAAAAATAGTAAAAAATAAAATCTACATAGAATGATCCTAACATAATTGTATTATAATGTAACCAAGACCAAGGGACAAACTATCTCACAGTTCTAAACCCAACCAGATTAGTGAAATGCAGCTATTGATCCATGGAATCAGGCATCAATTATCTCACCAAAGAAATATGTAGGTCATAAAAACAAATGTAAGAACTTCAAGTCATCAAAACATTTTTGCTGTGTAAACATTGTGGAAATTTACAATATTCACAAATCTACTATTTTAACTGCATGGATGACTAACATGAAATATTCATCCACAAAAATTATAGGAAAAACATGCAAAGCCTAATGCCTTAAACAAACCCATATTGATATGAGATATGTGATACTTAAGGTCTTAAAAGAATATCAAATTTCAGGAAGATTAAAGAGAACTCAAGTATGGAGGATGAACGGTAGATAGACACTACCTGACTGAAAGGTTCCTTGATATCATCCCGTTCAATACTGCTTTCCTGAAGAAGAAGAAAAAATAACCATCATTTTTTATATTGATCACTACCATAAAGTGGTGAGAAACAATAAAGTAGTACAGAAAGGAACCAAAGGATAACATATTGAGTGATTAACATCTCTTATATCAAACAATATCATCACGGTAAACAAAAGGGGGGAAATATGGTAAATCTAAACTGTGTTACTTACATAATTAGGAAATATAACCATATCCACATTTCCAGGCACATCATGCAGCAACTGCCTCAAAGAATACTCAGAAGCACCAGCTGGATGCATTAACTCATCTGTGTCAAGATGAAGAATCCAGTCCACGCCCTCATTCTAATATTTTAAAACAGAAGAGAAGTCTTTGGTGAAACCATGATCAAAGATAATTTATTTTAAATTAAGAATAACCAAGGATGGTATGAATAGATTCTTTCATACCCTTGCCATGACAATAGCCATCTCCATATTAAGAGACTGCTTCACAAATAGCTCATAATTGCATGGCTTGTAAAAGAAACTTGATAACCATGTCTCATTCCAGATACGACTGAAAAATCCAAAACAAAAACATGAAAATCACGATTAATAGAAGTAAACAAAAGCTCTGCCAACATATTTTACATTTCAAAATGATAATATGATTGAAGAAGTAAGAAGAATGACAATTTAAGGTGCAACAAGTCAGTCGTTTGAAACGTCTGGAAAACAGATTAATGAACATAGAACCAGAAGGTAAGCTAAACAAAAATTAAGTAAAGATAAAATGTTGAAAGAAAGAAAGTTTTATCGATCAACAATGCAATAGTTCAATTGAATGAATTATGAAATCTCTAGAAAACGAAGTTAATGAAACATATACCACAAAGTAAGTAGAAAAAAGATAACCAAAACAAAGTGCATGGAACTTCAATACGAAGAAAAGGATTTTACTACAGTTCTCATTTGTCCAACTGGCCCTAAAACTTTCAAAAAACTAAAAACCAGAGTAACAATTGTGCCAGGTAAAAGAAAGAATTCATTCCAAGTTCAATATCAAGAAGGAATTTTACACCCATTATAGTGGTGAAGTTAACCAACCTTTTAGCTTGTTGCTCCTCTAGCTCTTTTGTTCTGTATATTACTTTTACTCCCTGAAAAAGAACATAAAACTCAAGCTTGTGTGGGAATTTATAACATTAAGCCTGGAATATCCTAATTTAAAAATAAAATAAAAATAGGATAAGAAAATAAATTTCTTTCTGACAAACAAAAACAGTGAGAACAAAGGACATCAACTCACAGGTATAGATTCCAGGACTTTGGATACATTAGGAGATGCAGCCTTTCCTTCCACAAAAAGAAAAAAGGTTGAAACCCCAATAACCTTGTGGTAGAACATCCACGGTAGAATCTGTTCTAAGCCAGCTGATGTACTTGTTGTAATACATATCTACACATTAAAAAATGAACTTGCACAAGGTTACCTATGATCATTATTGATAGTAAGCTGTATAAATATATATAATCAATGTAGGATTCCTTGCCTAAACAATGAAAATCCTTCATCCAAATAATTTTGTTTTATGATATAAAATTAGAATCAAGTTTTTCCTATTATTACTTAAAAGTAGAGAGAACAAAATTTAGAGTTAAGCATCCATCTTAAATTTCCAAGCAGAGGTTCTATCCAAGTTTGGGATAAACTTAAACACATGCATTAGGGCAGATCAGATAGTGTCACCATCAGTTTGATGATTACTAGGCAGCACAATGGTAGACCTCTTTTATCATGATTTTGGCATTCACTACTAATCTCTTTCTAGATGAACTGCAAAAGTAGCCTGTCATGGAAAACCAAGTGAACTGCTCATATTCTAGTTGTTGATGTTTCTGTATAATTTTTCTCCTTTTTTTTTTTGCAAATCCAAATGGCACTACTGTAAATAGAAGATTAAACCCAAACTCCATACTTCAAATCTGGCTGAGCTTCCAAACAGGATAACGGAACCAACAAGCACCTCAATTTGATTCTTGAGTGCAAATGCCTGCTAAATAGGAGGTGGACAGTGAAGTTAAGGCATATCTACTGTGGAAGGCAATAAGGCGTAGATTATTTAGCAACCTTTCCATGGAAAATAATCGAGATGTACTTGACCAACCAAACCCCCACACCGCGGCCCCACCCCAAGAGGAATGTGATATGTCCTACAACAAGATATCATAGGAGATCTATGGCCGAGGAAGGTCCTTTGTAAGGGCTAATGTTCTGTTGGGTTGCCCCCCTCCTAGTGATCAAAAAATAAAATTCTGGCTGAGCTTCATCGTAAGTAAGGGAAAGAAGAAAAAAACAGCAACAAGAAAATTTAGCCACGCAGGAATGTTATTAAATGAAAAAATGGGGTGAGAACTGAAATCATTCATGAGATTTAAACATCCTGCCAATGAGGACAGGGTGATTAAAACAATCATATAAGGACTAATATGGCTCAGCCTTTCTACCTAATGAACCAGCAAGGAAGAGAAGAGGCTTTGAGGTACAAGAAAGAGAAGGTAGGTTATGATGCAAGAGATGATAATGCCCGAGAAAAAGCTGAAAAAGACTCAGCAATGATCCAATGTAGGGAACATTCAAGGCTTGTTCATTTGAGTATAATATATTCTTGGCAGGTCCCTAGAATTAATTGGTCATATTGACATATTTGATTCTTGGCGTTAGAACCAAGGGCTTCAAGTGGCTCCCACAAAAACCAAAACAATGCAACATGAAGAAAAGACCATGAGGGGGTATAACTTATTTCATTTACTGGGCTAAAAGTGTAAGACTCAATTTGATTGACTGTGATTTTCTCCAAATTTTAATGCAAAACTTAAGAGAACTGAGATGCCTTAGGCAGTATCATCATGCATTTATCATAGGACAAGCAATTAAAGATAGTCATAGAACTAAAAAGTTCTCTGCTTTTTAAGAGATAGTTCCCCCATGCCATCTTCTCTTGATTTATATGCTCTTCGGTAAAAAAATTTCACCACATTACCCATTGATGTAACCCACTACAACACTTTGGCACCTTTTCAGGTCACTACCAGATCAATTATTTCATTCTTTGACATGTTTAGCTTCCAAGCACAAATTCTGTTGAAGAGGCTTCCCATGCAATGAACCCAGCCCAAGCACAAAAGGGGAGGGAGAAAAAAAAGGGAAAACAAAAACACAGCCCCACCCTCCAACAAACAAAAACAGAGGATGTACGCATTATTTTTAAGCAAACAAAGGAATGAGATTATTGGTTAAAATTTTGTTTTCCCTCTTCCCATCCTGTGATGTGTAGTCTCCATAGTTCTTTTTGCACTTTTAATATATTCTCCAATTCATATTTATCTGTTTATCGAGAAATGGATTCTCCATCGTAAATTACCAAATAAAAAACACAGAAAAGTGCATCATGATTAAAAGAACAAGTTAGAACCAATAGATTGAAATCGAGTTACCAAATCAGGCAATGTACAAAACAAAAATTTTTCTCTGCAACCAAAAACAATAATTTCATAATATGAACTTTTGAAATAACTAAAATCGTCGAATCAAGAAATAACCATACCAAGATCAATAAAAAATGGAAAAAGCAGAAGCAGAAACAGAACCACATCAAAATGGGAATCCTTCAACAATAAGTCCATCAAAATATAAATAATTCAACAGTAGGAGGGAAATATCTAAAATCGCCACTAGGCATACCCATTGGCATCAGAAGAACAAATTCCCAGAAATTTTAAACATGCAAGAAAAAACACAATATAAATCAAATTTTATATTTCATTTTTCTCAGCTTTCCCAGAAAAACAGAGGACAATTGCTAATTCAACTTGTGAAACATCTCAAATCATCAAATCCAGCAAAACCCACTAAAATTAGAAAACTCCAAAACAAATTACCCCCAAAAAACAAAATTTCCAGTCCAGAACCGAACCTTAGGTTTCAGATCGGACTCGACATCGAACTTCCAGTCACGGTAGTATGGAAACGAGGGAGACGATCCACGGCTCAGAAGGACGCAATCGGAGGACGAGGCGTGGCCGATGTTGGTCGGCGGCGAGCCAACTGCCTGAACTGAGGCCTCCGGCGACCACCTTGTCGCCGGATCGGTGACCCCACCTCGCCACTGAAGCACGAAAGCAAAAGCCGCGAGAGTCAGAGGCAGAAGAGTAAGAAGAAGCAGAAGCTTGGAGGAGAACGACTGAGACGAAGACGACGAAGAACCTCTGAGAGAGGTGTGGAGACCAGCCATTGCGAGTCTGACCGAAACGGAGAAACTCAGGGAGAGATAAACGGAGAAAGTAAAAAGAAAGAGAGAGACGGAGATTGAGAAAACAAGAGAAATGAGACGAATCCTTTAAACACACAGAAACTGAAGAGGTTCAGGTCAGAAAGTGAAATAAAAATAGAATTTTAAAAAGTGAGAATTATGCTTTAGGTTAGATGTGACTCATATTTAAAAAATAGTCCATCAAATTACCTAAATTAACCATAAGACATATATTTTGACCCAAAAAATGCTCATATTTCCCATCCAAACACTTCACGCGCCCAACTTCCCTAGCCTGCCCTCTTTTTTTTCCAATTTGTCTTTTTTTTTTTTTGCTTTTTCATAAATTAGATTTGCGATTTTTAACTAATTCTATAGCATAATCTTATTTTAATTACTTTATTTTAAATTAATAAAATTTATTTATTTATTTATTATTTGTTCTTCTAGATTTATTTTCTTTATTTTCATAAATAAATGTCCAAAATTAATTATTTTATTTTTAATTAAATTTATAAGATAATGTCTTATTTCCTTGCACAAAATCTTACTTTAATAGTTTTTTTAAATTTATTTATTCATTGATTTTTATTTTTTTATTGGATTTTTGTTTATGTAATAAATATATTAAAAGTAAGTGGTTTTAGTATTTACAAAAAACATTTAATAATAATTTAATAAATATAAATAAGTATAATATTTTTCTATATAATATTGATGTTTATATTTTATATTCATAATCTTCTTTTTCTTACTTTTATATTTTAGATATTTTGTAAACCTAAATTAAAAAAAATATCCTGAAGTTAAACTATTTTTAAATAAAAATAAAAAATATTAACTATTTAAAAAAATAGTAATAATCTTATTTAATTTTAAAAATAAAAATACAAAAATGTTAACCCATAATTTGAAATTTTAAATGAATTAAAAATGATAACCATAATATCTATCATTTAGCATATGAATCAAGCTTCAATATATTAACATATACCTCAAAACACCTAAACTCTAAAATAAATATCATGTAATAATGTTCTATATTGGTATATATTCTTTTCTATTAGCTTGTGATTTTGAATAAAAAATATTTCCAAATTCTATAAAAATACAAGTTTATTTGCAGCTTTGTATAGTTAATGTAATTATCTTTGTATATTATAACAAACTTTTCTTTTCATAAGAACAACCTCTATATATCTGCATGGTATTGATAAATAAATAAAGAAAAAAAAATAGAAATCAACCATACTTTTGGTTTTGGAAGTTTATGGTATAAACAAATACTATGTTATTTATTATTATATTAAGTATGTACATTCAATCAATCTGATATAAAAAGAATGTCATAGATATAATGCATCCATTACATGAAAGGGTTATGATTAAATATAATATTCAAATCTTATGAGAAATACAAATTTATACACCCCTTGTATAGTTAGTATTATCACCCTATACCACAATAACAAACCCATATTTTTTATATTAAAGACTAACATAGTCATGTTTTCATTATTTTTGTATGAAAATAAGGAAAAACAAATGAAATAATTGTTTCTTTATTCTTTTCAAGCACTAACATATGCCGTTTCTTTATCACCTTGTACAGTTCTTTTTATTTTTTCACTTTCAAATGTACTTTAAAATTGAATACTAAAATAAATTTACTATTTTTTTGAAAATTTTAGGTTTATAAAAATTTAAATATAAAATTATAAAACATAAAAACACACACCTATATATTAAAATAATATTATTTAAAATATTAGTACTTATTTATATATTTATTAAATTGTTATTATTATAGATATTTGTTTATATATTAAAATTTAATTTACTTTACTATATTTATTACCTAAAGCAAGTTTAATAAAAAACTGAAAAAATAAAAATTAATTAGTACATTTTTAAAACTAAGTGAAAATGAAACATTTAATGAAATAAATTTTTCATTAGCCCACTACTAATCTATTATTGCTTATATGATCTAGTATTAACTGGCTCCTTTCGTAAACCTTGGCGTTATTAAACTCCAGAAGCCATGATAAATGATCTAAACATTGTGGATCAAATTAAACCAAACCACCTCTACATATGGGAAAATAGCAAAATGTCTACTCCTTCTCACGAATTTCTTCATTATAATCATTTTATTTGGAAGGATAATCCTTCATAAGAGCTTATCTCGTGTCTTAAAGGGATAATCATAATAAGGAAAACAGATTTTATCCATAAAGGATAATCATGATAAGGAAAACAAATTTTATCTGTAAGGATGTCCTTGTAAAACGTATATTCTGCATCAGGAAGCGGAGATAAGGAGCCGAGCACTATGGTGGGAAAGATCCCCGAAGAGTATGCAATTTCTAATATCAAATCCCATGACCTTATACCAGTATTCTTGACAATAAATCGGAGCGACTGACCCGCTTCACCACGGATCGCCGCTTTTGCGGCTTTCTGTTTGCGGTGTCAGGTATAGATCAAATGAACAAAATTGGTTCTTACAATTGGCGTGCATGAAATGAAGTATGAAAATCTAGTGGCGATTGTGAGCTTGGCTCAACGGCTGATGATAGCCCACCGATCATTGAATGGTCGAACCCATCCACATCGATTTGTTTGGGGTGATCGTAATGTCGTAATACGGCAGTCAACCATTTAAAGTGAATTACCGTTGGCGATCATGGTGGAAGAGGAAGAAGAAGAACAAGGAGTTGCAAAGTCATATTGACGATTCACGAACCGGATCGGAGAATCATAACTGAAAGGTATTATCAATGCGCTTTCTTTAAAATATCCTCTGCTCATCACACAACATACCACATAAAGATCAGTTCTTTTAATCAGCGGCTGTCTGTCAGGTATAGATTACATCTAACGATTACATATAAAAAAAAAAAAAAAGAATATGGTGGCGCAATATTGTTTATCATTTGACAATTACATCTAACGGTCTATATAAAAAAAAAATCGAATGGCCCTTGATAAATGACATGTCCAGACCGATTTATAAGATTATATCTAACCGGTCTATCATAAAGAATCTGGATGGCTGAAAATGACTGCTAAACAACCATAGATCACATCTAGTTGGTCAAATTAAAGAATCGAATTGGCGCGATGAAAATGACACAGGCCCGAGCATAGATAACATCCTGGCTAGTCAATTCCAAAAGTCAGGCGGATCGACTATTGTCCGACCCGGCATAGATCACATCTATTTGATTAATTAAAATCAGGGTAGGCGTAGTAAAATGACCTGACCCGGCGCATAGATAACATCTGTGGTCGATTCAAATGGGTGGCATAGAAATGACATGTCGGAAGCCTGACACCGATCACGCATCTGGTAAATTAATTAAAGGTCGGGTGTAGTAAAATGACCCCGCTGTTACGACGAATAACTTATAATTGGTCGATTCAAGAATCCGGTGTATGACTTGACATGTCACGGCGGCATAGATCACATCTAATTTGGTCAATTAAAATACGGATAGGCAGCGATCGTGACTGTCGACCCGACATAAAGATAACTTCTAGGTGGTCTATTAAAAGAAATCGGATGTATGATAAATGACCTGCCCATTCCGACGCAGATAACATCATTGGTTAATTCCAAAGTTCGGGTAGCGGAAACCTTTGTCGACCGGCGCTAAGATCATCCTAAAATTGGTCAAATTAAAGTCGTGAGAGTGTGACGTATTGGAAAAGTGCGCAAGATTGACTAATAAAATGTCGGCGAAAACAAAATATTACTTCACCAGCGACCTCTTGGCAACAAGCGAGGTATGACGGAGCTATGTAGAACAAGAGTGGAGCTGGCTGTATGAGTTCTTCAGCCGACAAGAGGAGGCTGGATTGTGCTCCTCTCGGTGACCTCAGAAAGTGATCGGCCGGTGTTGGGAAGCGTGGGGTTCACGCTATCATCAACAGCGTTCAATAAAGCCGCATTAATTCTCTGGTCATTCGACTTTCTCCACTAAGATCCATGCTGTGTTTTCTCGGCCGAAGAAGTATCAACCGGTAGAAAAGAGGCGACCAATGGTACCACGACTTTTGAGCTGGCCGCATTCTTCCAAATAGGCCTGGCGCCATACAGGCCCATTGCTTGGCCGTCATGAAGCGTGACGAATTCTGTTAAACCACCTTGGAACCCCGGGATGAGGCAGGTCCTAAAACCCGTGTGGGATCAGAGTCCCCAGTAGAAGCCACCTAAATCACATATGGAAAATACGTAAAGTATATGTTATCTTGAATTTCCTAATTCTAGTCTTTTATTTGGAAGGATAATCATTCATGGGGAAAAACGTATATTATCATTAAAAGGATAATGTTAATAAGGGAAAAGCAATGTTATTAATAAAAAAATAAACGGATTCTTTAGGAACTTGATACTATAAATTAGAGAAGATAGAAGGTATCTGGTCTTCTTATCTCAGCCTCCTCCTTTTTATCTCAGTATTCTTGACTTAATCACAGGAGCGCAAATATATAACATAGGATCATTTATGGCGAGTTAATGTGACCAAATAAATCAAATGAACCAATAAGTGGTTACAATTGTATCTTTGAAAATTAATTAAAAATTAAAATTTTAATTTATTTTATATATGAAAAATGGAAGGTAATCCATATGGAAAAAGTATAATAAAAGAAAAATGAAAAAAAAAATGGAGGGTTGGGTTGTTGAGGCATGTGTGTGAGTGATGTGCGGTTAAGAGCAGTATTTAAAAAAATTCGGACAGACAAGCTTCTTTGATTTGAAAAATCCAATATGTTGGCGATATATAGCTAATATGGGCCATGGTATTTCAATGAAAAATTAGTCATGCGTAGACTTCCCAACACACTGAAAGGAGAAGAAAAAAAATGATAAAATCACCTGTTATCCGGTGATATATTAAAGATCTTATCTAAATCTCTCATCAATTTTAAACTCGTCCTCTTAAATTTTGCCTTGAATTTTGTTCTAAATTTTTTGATACTCGATAAACCTTATATATTTTATTAAAACTTTAACTAATTTTGTAAAATATATTTTTAATATATGGATTATCTTTATATTTTATAAGTTTAAAAAATAAAACATATTTTATATTCCTTTTATTATTAATAATTATGTATAAGATATGAATATTAAATAAAATTAATATCATTTTCACTTTTATTTTTAAATTTATCATTTACTTTTGTTTACATTTAAAATATATATGTACTAATATATATAGTTACTATATACTATATTATAGTATAATTAAATATATTTAAATAAAATAATAATTTTAAATAAATAAATAATTTATATTTATACAATAAGAAATCAATTATTCATTATATTTATATATTTAAAATGAGTATTAATATATATATTATATTTATAAAATAACCTTTTACTTATTTATCAAATTTGAAAGTTATAAACTATTTCTATTTCTTTGATAACATGTAAAAGTATTCATTAATATATCTTTGATATATCTATAAATATAAATACCAATATATCCTTGAAACGATATTTTAACCCTTGGTTAAGAGAAGGGAGGGTTGAGTTTGGATTGAGAGGGGGGTGGGTTAGGTATCCATTGTGGGCTGAGGTTGAAGGGTGGAGGGGCAGTTTTGTATTTTTAAAATTTTATATCCTTCTCATTAATTTTAGTTGTTGTATAGGTTTTGGTTCCAATTTTAATTTTTTCATAGCCCTTTTATTAAATATGGAGGCCCATCATAATCTGAATCACAATTCCCCGATTTAAAGTACTTGAAAATAAAACAAAACTAATATCAATAAATCAGACTGCTTCAGGACAAAATAAGCTGTGCATACAGCAAATTAAGATTGAGGTGTAACCAGTACTTCGATCGATGTCAGTGCAATTCGTACAGTTTTTATTGGCATTTATACAATCAAATATTAAACAATATATCAAAATTTTTCTAAAATATGTACTTTTTTTTACACGGTCTCCGTTCGAACAGAAATAGAGAAAACAATAATAACATTTAAGAAAAAGTGTCTTTCTTTTAATTTTAGACAATGACTATTTATAATATACAGTTTATTTTGAAAATGTGTGACATGTTTCAGAATTTTTTTCAAAATATTATATGAAAATTATTTTTCTATTTTACATTTAAGGGTTATTCTGTTTTGAAATGAAAATCATCAAAATAGGATGTGTGGTATCCTGTATGTTAATTATTTCCATTTAAAAATAAAATTCTTTTTACAACAAAAATAAAATTAAGTACTCTTTTCATTTTCATTATCAAGACTTGGAATTTTTACCTATTCTAAGGTTGATAGAATTTCAAACTTACATAAGCTTATAATATTGAGACAAATATAAATAAATAAATATATATATATATTTACATATATATAACTATATATATCTATATATATCTATACTACTATATATATATATATATATATATATATATATATATAAATAACTATTAAAAAAAAAACTTATTAGTTCCAAGCACAATTATCACAAAATTTTTTTTATTTGAAGAAATAGTTATACTTTTAGCTAGGTTTAGTCAGCCAAATATTTTACGAAAAGTAAGAGATAGAAAAAATAAATAAAATTCAAATCAACAAATTATTTTTTATTTAATATATAACTTTCGTTGTACTTATTTTAAATCATCTTTATAAAATTAACATCTTATATCTGCCATACTATATTCATATTCTATTTTTTATAAAATATAAAAATCGTGGTCAGTTTGATTCTAATAGCAACCATTACATCTTAGATGTTTGTTGGTTTCTATTATTTATTTAACACTCAGGAAACAGATGGAATATGCAAATCCTGTCTCCATCATCCATGACAATCTCAAAACTTTTTTTTCTTTGCTTTTAAGTAAAATTGTTCGTTTGTTAAAAAAAAAAGTAAAATGTTTCTAAATATATAGTAATCTTATCTTTGAAGACCAAAGTCACCTTTGACTCTGTTTGAATCATCAGAAATGCCGACACAAAAAATTTAGGAAGAAATCCCCTTCCTTTTTTATTTGGTTTACTTGGAAAATGTTAAAAGTAATAAAGAAATAAATGAAATATTTTTCCAATATTTTACAGGAAAATAATTAGGAGATTTTTTTGACATAAGATTCATTCATATTACATTATAGACATCTTCTGGATTGGATCCATACCCACATGAGTCAAAGAACAAAAATAAATTTAAAAATACAAATAATAATAAAAAATTAATTTTTAAATTTTCTTTCCTAAAACTAGTTAAAAATAAATGGAGAAGAATATAAACCTGGTTCCTCAATATTTGATTGAAAATAAATAAAATGGCACTCACAAGGGACATGTTGTTAACAACAATTTTATAGATGCCATATCAAAAGATTGCTTGCTTTCTTGGATATCTATTAGTGACAGTCTTTCTACTTTTACCTTGTCAGCTTGCTTTATTATTTATTTTTAATAAAGCGACTTTGCTATCTTCTCCAAGATTTCCTAATCAAATAATACTAATGCCAAGAAACATTGGATTTGTCATTGCATATCTGTCCATTATTATGGGGTTTCTCCGAATAACAACAAAATATTTTAGCTAACTTCATTATTGAAATTTCTTCTAATAGTTGAATTGTTCAGTCCACTTATGCGTTTTGAGTGGTGTATTTGTTTAAACTCGAGTTCTATAAGAATATAGTGTTATAACGATATATTATAAAGTGAATAGATGTGCGTGACCTTACTATCACTTGGGGATAAGATTATAGCTCAATCTGAATACGTTGGGTGTTGTGTAACAGGCAGTAAGCGTTAATAATATATTATTGGTCAGTATTTAACGAAAATCGGACCAGTCTCATACGTGCGGGAAGAACTCTATCCGAAATCTGGCGTTTATATGATATGTCAGCGTGACCCGATTCGGAGGGTTACGATATCACCAGCTCAAGTTAATTCGTGAGTCATAGCGACCACTCGGCCCCATTCAACCTGCAGAAATCATCGTGCAGTATGTGTGATATGTTTATAAAAGTTCAATTATACACTCTTATACAAATGATATATTAAAGCCCGATTGTTCTAATATCACGTATACAAAATATGGTGGCATCCCATTTCTATATCTGTGGTCTTTGATCAGGTGTGCTCTTGCACCAGCCATCATAAAAAAAAAGTGATGGGGTGATAAAGCAAATTAGTGATGTCTCTCACAATGTTCTTACTTTAATTACCATGAATGATAATATTGCCCTATCGAGTAAAATGTCTACATGAATGTCGTATGTCATGCATGGAATCTTCATGCCATATCCCAGTCACTCCTGAAACCATTCTGGCTTCACAAATGCAAATGAAGCGACATTCTCGTCGATTTATTTCTGTCTGTGGCCACAGTCCCAAGTGATAACCGATAATGGTCAATGTCTTAACAAATGACGAACTTTTGGCTCATGTGGTCTCTTACACCCATACCGCCAACTTTTGAATCCACCGCGGATCTCTTATCACATGTTGAGCTTTTAGCACGAGGGGTTATGATCCACCTCTTGCTCTATGACACACATTATTTATATTTTATTTTCCCCCTGTTTTAAACCATGAGACATTTATTGGATATATAGATCCATAAGCTCGAGCTCGCTACCCATTCATCAAATATGATGATGGATGACCACACCCATGCTGCCGCACCCATATCTGATGATAGTGCGTCAATGCAATGTAATTGTGTCGACTTCTACGTATATAAACATACATGTATAATAATTACTATAAGGACATTTTAATACCATACACTACATCGTCTACCATGGATAATTCATGTCTAATGCAAACCCTTGCCATAAATCATGCAAGCATGTCAAAATATCAAACATAAATATATTAACATAGAATCACTCATGCAGTCACTATGTACCCTGTGATACTATAACTCATGGTTACCAGTTTTTAACCATGAAATCAATCGCCTGGGCAATCATCTTAGCTTACGTAATTGCCCACAACTGACCCAGTGTTAATTCAGCTACCAGTTTTATGTATTACCATTGCAACCATGTCGATACTTAGCCAACTAATGGCTTACCTCTATCCCTAGGCTAACCATGGCACGTCATGCCCCTAGATAGCCTATAACATGCCATGTGGCCGCTATGTTCACTAGCAAACACATTACAAACCAATATGGTAATGTACCATATTGTAAGTCAAACATGACGCCTCTTGACCAAGAGATGCCACAACAATCAACCACATACAAAGGCCCGGGCAAGCTCTTAAATGCGTACACAGGCCGAGACCGACCTCTAAACGCTGCAAACTCAGCTCCAAAATCGCCTCAACAAGTCATGAAGACACCGTTTATCGAATCGATCGACCATGGTCGTCCGATCGCCATTTGTCGATATCAGAAGACTTAAGCCTCTCTCAGAATAGCTGAACTAGTTGACCATTGGCTCACCGATTTCCCTTCCGAATGGTCATTCGGATATCCTTCCGAATTCTTTCCACCCTAACAACTGCCCTTGTCCCGAGCCCCGAGTGGCCCTTGACATTAGGACACCTTACCTAGTTCCGCAACTAACCATGTCGAAACCGAACCGACCTTAAACCCAATTCTACTCATTCGGAAACAAATTTCCCAACACACTTGGACTTCAACCCATGGTTAGAGCTGAACCATACCCAACCATTCATGACCCTCAATCACTACTTAGGCGAGTAATGACACACCTCATTTCCTAGGCTAAGACATGGCATACTATGCACACAATATAGCCTACGCCATGCTAGGTAATGGCCATGTTGTAACTTCTCGCAACATAGCCAAGTAACCTGCACACTTGGTACAACATCAACTTTTCGAAAAGTTGTGAACACCAATTTCCCTCCACAGGCACATGGTTAGATTCTTGACTCCATGGGCTTTCCATAGAGTCTAAGAACACCTGAAACGGAGTTCGGACGAGAAAGTTATGAATACCTAAGTTGAGGCCAAAATAATCGTAGTGCCTGACAATTCATGTCCATCTTGTACTACGCACACCATAGCGTGATGCTCTACTTTGAATGAATTTCTTAGTTCGAAGGGGTTGGAATTTGGATATACCTATTTCAAGGAGATATGTTCTCCTATAAGTTTAGTTTACCCAGAAATTTGAATCACTTAATGGATAAGCATTTACCAAGTTTACGGGTGAAACACAACCATGTGGTCAAGGAAAAATCGACAACATCTCCTTGACACACACACGCCTTAGACGTAAATTAAACCGAGTAGGAGAAAACTCTACCTCAAATAGCGGATTCCCGATTACGCCTTTTCGGTTTTCATGAAAACCCAAACCTTGGACCTTTATCAACAGATTCCGTACCTACTGCACTCTCGTCGCACGGACTGACTTACCACTATCCTATTAAAATCGGGATTTGCCAAACTCCGTAGATCCTAGAGAGAAGATAGAATCTCTTTCTCTCTCTCTACACTTTCTTTCTTCTTTTTCCTCACACTCACTCCCCTCTCTATCGGTTTCCTTTCTTTCTTTCCCTTGTTAGTTCTATCCTTATCCCATTTTCATTTCTTTCCAATTCCCTCCCTTCCTCGCTTCTCTCCTTATTTTCTTTCTTCTTTCTCTTTCCTTCTCTTTTCTCCTCATTTTCTTTGGACACTTCCTAATCATAGAGGATCAAGTGGGGTGAAATCTCACTCAACTTCCTTCTCTCCACTTGTCAACACCATATTTATTCTCTCTTATTTTCCTTATATTTCTTATTCTATTTATCAGATCATAAAACGTATAATAATGCGAGCTATAGCTCATAAACACATATTTTGCCATGTCATCTCCATTTAGTGTTATATGGCATCACATGATTATATCATGTGTCACCCGACCTCCCTATGCCTCGAAAAATGTGAAATTCTGACAGTATCGGAATTCGACGAAATTCGATGTGGTTGCTAGATTTTGCGAGACAATTTCAACGGTGAAGACCGTTTCGTCATCCGAGATCTAGGAAAATTCTGGATTTTTGATCGAAATTACTGTTTTACCCTTTATCAGAAAATTGAAATTTCTCAAGTTTTACAAGATGTAAAAATAAAATAAAATAACTAATTACTCCACTGATCAGCCCTCTAATTCCTTTAATTTAATTCTTTTTTATTTGATTTGTTTACAGTACAAATAAATAAAATGATGATTAATTTTTTTTTTAAATATTTTTCTTGCAAATAAATCTTAAAAGACAAAAATTAAAATAAAAAACAAAAGAAAAATAAGTTATAAGGTTAGTAAATATCTAATACTAAATCACATTACAAATACCAAATTTTCATATATAGATGATTTTGTTATCTTCTACAAACTATTGATACAATTTGAGTTTGTAACAATTTGCAATACCCGTTATGATATTCATGTGAGAAAAGTATGATTCATGTGAGAAAAGTATGAATCATGTAAGAAAAATATGTCTCATATTTTAATTACTAAAAAAAGTTATATGGAAAAAACATTAGTTGAAGAGAAGTAATAATATAGTCTTCTGATATTTTGAACTAATTTTTTTGTCAAACAATGAGATGTTCTGAGTAGCTCGTGCACACACGGAATACATTTTATAAGACGTATCACACCCATACTAATCCACATATGAGCCAAGAGCCAAGAGGGACCACAAAGGCGATAAAGCTCTACTATAAAATACAGTTGCAATATTCTCAGGGTTCAAAGTCAAGACTACGATTAAGATATTAGAGACACCGATCGTGGCACTACGGGTTCTCGGCTTAGTTCCCTAGCCAACCGGTCCAACCCATCGGCTCCCGACGGACCAGCCCTAAAGTCACCCATTTAGAACGCCCGAGAACTTTTCGCTCGAGTACCTGTGCGCCCCATCCGGACGCCTTCCTTTCCGACGGCACCTCACTAAACGAACCGCAACCGGCTTACGAGATATAAGTAAACGTTTCTTCCAAGAACCAATCACTCCCACCTCCAACTGACTAGGAAGACACTTAACAATGTCTGGACGGAAAGCGGTTGGCATAAAAAGCAAAGAACAAGTCATCCTTCCCGAAATAAGGAGCCACCTTCCCTTATCTTTATGGAAGAAATCGGGCCCCACTCTCCAGAAAGATCTTTCGATCTCTTCTCCTTTCATAAAAGAAAAGAAAATCACACCAAATGAGGTACGACATTCTGGATTGCGATAACTGCAGTTCTAACGTTCAGTCTTTCACGAAAAGAGCTAACTTTGCCATCGGAAGGGGCGGCATTTAAATACCACTGCTGCCTTCTTGTTTGTTTTGCGGTGTTGTACTAATTGCGAATGCTCGACGATCCATCGACTCTCGGTAATCTGCAGGTACTTAAGCACTAACCATTTCACCAACACGTTTATCGATATTTTGAACTATCAACACTAATCCTATTAAATAGTCTTGTATAATAAGCTCAAGATCAACCAAAACGCTATTTACATCTATTTTCTAATGAAATTGAAGCATTCTTTTATTTTTGTTTGTAACTATCAACACCCAATCATATAGATATTATATGATTCAGCACCCATCCTCGGCTTTAAAGTGCATTAACAAAGTTAAAATAAGCTCATACTTATATATCTACACTACTTTGTGGGTTTGTGCAAATTTCTTTGGTCTTAGAAATTTCAGTACCACATACAAAAGTTATGTTTAAGGAATTTTGATCTAAAGCGGACCGTTTAGGATCTCCTCAATCTTTTTCCCAAATCAATATTCCGCTTAAGGAAAGCTGGTTTGGTATTTAGTTTTTATAATTCCACATTTTCCTAAATACTTAGAGGCATGTTATTTTCACTATTCTCATAATTGGTTTTGGGAATAGAAAATTGACATGTTTTCTATAATCTTGTAGAGAAATGGACTCTAATTCCAATAATGTTGTTCCAACTGCATCTGCCGAAGTGGTGACCCCTACTATAGCACAAGTGCTAGTGAAGCCTACTACTATGCCTATTTATGTCTCACATGGAGAAAAGCCAGAGAAGTTCAATAGAATATGGGCACGATATCCAAGTCATCAGTGTTGTTGATGCTTGGAAACATTCTGACTTTCTATGCAAGAACTATGTCATGAATGCTTTGACTAATTCTTTATACAATGGGTGTTCAGATAATAAAACACCAAAGGAGCTATGAGAATCAATAGACTCGAAATATAAAATCGAGGATGTTGGGGCCAAAAGTTTGTCGCTGGGTTGGTTCCTCGATTACAAAATGGTAGATTCTAAGACCATGGTCAATCAAGTCTAAGAATTTCAAGTAATCCTCCATGAGATACATGTTAAGGGAATGATGTTGAGCCAAACTTTTCAAGTTGCAGCTATTATTGAGAAGTTGCCTTCTGCTTAGAAAGACTTCAAGAATTACCTTAAGCATAAGAGGAAGGCAATGAGCATCGAAGATCTTATTATTAGACTTTGCATTGAAGAAGATAATAGAGGATTTGAGAAGAAAGTGACACACAATCCCAGCAAGGCCAAGGCTAACTTTGTGGAACATGGTTAAAGTTCCATGTTCAAGAAAGCCAACAACAAAAGGAAAGGTAGTAAGCTAGGACCTAAAGGGGGAATCTCTAAGAAGCAGAAGTTCCAAGGGAAATGCTTCAATTGTGGGAAGTAAGGTCACAAATCTTTGGATTATAGACTACCAAAGAGGAACAAAGCCAAGGAAGCCAATGTGGTTGATGACATCACCAAGGATGTGTCTAACATTGACCTCACAACAGTAATCTCTGAGGTGAACTTGGTGGGGTCTAACCCCAAGGAATGTTGGATTGATACTGATGCTACTCGTCATGTGTGCTTTGATAAAAAGATGTTCTCCACCTTTGAACCAATTGAGACTGGGGAGAAGGTGTTCATGGGGAACTCTACCACTTCAAAAATCAAAGGCCAAGGAAAAGTGGTCTTGAAGATGACATCCAAGAAGGAATTGACTTTGACCAATGTCTTATATGTACCTGCAATCTACAAGAACTTAGTGTTTGGTTCATTGATAAATAGTCATAGATTTCGGTTGGTGTTTGAGTTAGATAAATTTGTTTTGTCAAAGAGTGGAATGTATGTCGGAAAATGGTATTTGAGTGATGGCATGTGGAGGCTTAATATAATAATTATCATTAAGTCATTTATGAATAAAGTTATTACTACTGCTTATATTCTTGAGTTTTCTAATTTATGACATGGTAGATTAGGACATGTTAATTATGATACATTATGTAGATTAATTAACTTAAATCATATACCAACATTCTAAATTGATTCAAAACATAAGTGTGAAATTTGTGTTGAGGTAAAACTGACTAGGTCATCTTTTCAAAGTGTTGAAAGAACCATTGAACATCTAGACTTAATCCATGGTGACATATGTGATTTGAAATTTGTACAAACAAAAGGTGGTAATAAATATTTTACCTTTTTTTTTTTTTTATGATAGCTCCAAATATTTTTATGTGTACTTGATCAAAAGTAAAGGATGAAGCGATAAAGAAATTTGTTCACTACAAAAACGAGGTTGAGAATCAACTTAACAAGAAAATTAAAGTGCTAAGAAGTGATTGACGTGGTGAGTATGAATCGCCACTTGTTGATGTTTGTGATCAACATGAGATTATACATCAAACTACATCACCTTATTCACCTCAATCCAATGGAGTGGTTGAGCGAAATAATCACACTCTAAAGAAAATAATGAATGTAATGTTAATAAGTTATGGTCTATCACAAAACATGTGGGGAGAAGCCATTTTTTCCACTAATTACCTTTGAAATAAGGTACCTAAAAAGAAAGTAGAAAAGACTTCATATGAGTTATGGAGAGGACGACGCCATCCTATAAATACTTGCGAGTGTGGGGATGTCTGTCTAAAGTAGTAGTTCCTCTACCTAAAAATGTGAAAATTGGACCTAAAACTATTGATTGTATTGCTATTATGAACATAATGATACCGCTATCGATTTCTTGTTCACAGTCAAATATCCCAAATATTCATAAAGATAATGATAATGGAACCGTGGAATGTATCATTATTTGAAGATGTTTCATGTAACTGAAGAAGAGCCAAGCTCATCAAAACTAGTGCTTGAGACTATTCATGAAAAGAGTCAAGATCAAGATAAAGATGGTAAGGTAGAATCTAGATGTAGCAAAAGAGCAAGGACATAAAATTCTTTTGATCCAGATTTTCTAACGTATGTGCTTGAAGGTGAGCCTCGGACTTTCAAGGAGACAGTGGACTCTATAAAGGGTCTCATGTGGAAAGAGGCCATCAAAAGTGAAATTGATTCCATACTACATAACCATACTTGGGAATTAGTGGATCTTTCATCAAGGTATAAACCTGTAAGTTCCAAGTGGGTGTTCAAGGGGAAAAGGAAAGTAGATGGATAAATTGATAAGTACAAAGCAAGACTTGTGATCAAAGGTTACAAACTGTGATGCCCCATTCCCAGGGTGTCCGTTGACAACCCGTCAACCCACGGAATACTCTTGAATGTCGGGTAACCCGACACCTCTCACGAAAATCGCGTAGCCCTTTGTACGGGAGCCTACCCAAATACAAAATCTGTCCCAGCAACAATATTTACCACGCCCGATTCCCTACCACCCGACATGATCCAACCAGTTCCGGTGCGAGACCATATACTGGGACTCTTTACCTGTTTATTTATTTATTTATTTATAGGAGATTCAAAATATCATATACCACATAGACTCCAGTCCCATTTTACATATAAAACTCAGATTTTTACATTTACAACCGGGAGCACCTAACTCCATGTAGTGAAGAACCTTACTAATGTGTCAGTTCAAATGATGATGTTTTCGCACGCCTTCTCCCGTGACTTCCATAATCGATGAACCCGTATGCTTTACTTAGTGGGAAACATATCTTATAACTTATACATACACATGCATTTAGGGATCGAATCATAATAAACATATAATGTAAAGATATCGCACTCTGAATCTTATAATCCAAATGTATAACAGGTCAACTATGGCAAACTTAGACATACAATGGTAAGGCATCCGATTCAGTTCCTTTTTACATGTATAATGACTTTCTCGAAGTTTTCGTGTCGTTTTCCTATTCATGTGCTCATCACATAATTCCGGGCTTCACGGTACCTCAGGACTTTTAACGTAATTTTACATCTCCCATAGGGAGCATAGAGCCTATACAGAGATAACCAGATATATATAAATGAGTGGAGCACCTTTTCTCTCTGCTGTTCATTATTCAAATTTGCATGGTTTATATTCCATGGTTTTTATTATACAACCTAACATGTAACTTATGCGAAGGTACCTTAGGTTCATACCGGTTCATATCTCCGGCGATTTATTCATATTCCTCAGATACGATAATCGAACTTATACATATACTTAGACGGAGGCATTTATCCACATACTCATATTTCATCTCAAGCTCATAATTTGTTTCGATCTCCGTAGGAGCTGCTAACTTATGCTTATACAGGTACCCTAGTACCACAAGGCCGATACTTTCATACCATGTGGCTTATACTTATACTAAGGGAGATTACACTTGTCTGGAAAATCTGTAGGTACACAGATATTACGGAACGTATACTGGTATTGTGGAACTTATTCTTATACGTAAGTACCCGTAAGTACTACTTGTTCAAATGTTCAAGAGACTTAACACTTGCTTATCAACTTATCTCATACTTGAGCACCGAGGGGTACACCGAGTTTATCCTTATCCGTAGCTTATATGGAGATACCCATAGGTACTACAGATTAATCGGGATACGCAGGCACCGTAGGTACTACTGAAATATCCCTTATCTGAGCTTATGAGATTCAAGTACTACAGAGATTAATCGGATACAGAGAAACTCAGAGGCATTTCATGTAAATTATCTGATAATGTATACCTAGGTACTAGAACTTATATTTATACAGAGTTATTTTCAGATCTTCAGACTTGTACTACAGAGCGCTATCCTTGTCTTACCTGATCTTATACTGTATTACAGAGTTTATTCAGACTTCGATCTTATTCTTTACATTTCCTGAGCATAATTGCCTTACGGATCTTATACTAGACATGGACTTATTTCATATTTCGATACGGAAGTACCTGTAGGTACTATAAAACATTTTACTTGTACAAAAGTACCCAAGAGGTACTGGCTAGATCTTATATCATTTAATGAACTGAGCACCCGTAGGCATACCGGACTTATATACTTATTTTTTATCGATATGGGAGTACACCCAGAGGTACCACTGACTTATACTTATTTTACCGAAACGGGAGTACCGTAGGTACTACTGGACTTATACTTATTTTATTATTACCTGAGTACCGTAGGGTACTAAAGTAGATGTGAAAATCTGTGAGGTACACTCAAATCTTTACTTTTATTCTTTATTCAGAGTCTTATCATATAACTGTTTGACTACCAGACCAATCATAAGAAATGAGTAGGACGGAGCACAATAAGTACCCGAAGGTACAATACAGTACTGAGGTGCCGTAGCACAAAGCAGGAGTGCCGAAGCACTGAACAGGAGTGCCGTAGCACTAATCAGGAGTACCGAAGTACTGAGCAGGAGTGCCGTAGCACTAATCAGGAGTACCGAAGTACTAATCAGGACGTCCACTCATTCATTTTTCGGTCCTAGGTAGTCATATGATCATATGTCTTTTAGAACTCATAATATATCTTAATCACATTCTGTGTTCATGACATATTGCTTTTCATGTTCATGTTCATGTTTCAAATATTATATTTCATTATCATATTCATGTTTACGAACACAACTGATATATATTGCATTTCATATACTTGTACAAAGATGATGCCTATGTGTTCACATCATTCATGTATTCTTGTCCCTCTTATGAATCTATTTTACTTAGAAATTGGAATCATCCACTGAATCATCCAAACTAAAGTTATGACATTTTTATGTCAAACCAATCCGTTTACCGATATTACACTAGGGACAGTTTATAATACTCATTTTTCAGGAGGCTTAACTTCATACTTGACCCTGGTTCTTTGTATTCATTTAAATCTAAGGTGCTATGTCTCTCCTCCAACTGAATCACCCACCGAGCACCGAAACTCAAGCACGGGTCCAAACAACTGACTACACTATGTTCAAAACTCGAACTGTAAATCGCTTGAACATAGCCTCACTTTGAGTGAATTTTTAGGCCACATAGAGTCGGAATTCGAGGGTAGCTATTTCAGGATGTTTGGTTTTCCTTGCAATCTATTTTAAGTAGCAACTTGAATCACTCAAATCGAATCAGAAATGTGCAAGTTATGGCTAAAATAAGAACACTGGTAAAAATAGAAAGGCGCACCACCAGACCGGGCATAACTCGACTCAGACCGGTACAACCCTCGAATTTTGCCCGTAATGTGGGTTTTTCTTCCATTCCATATGTTGATACCCAAATCAACTCACTACTCCATATACACATCAAAACCACTCCAAATTCATCTTGAAATGGTAATGAACTCATATCATCTTATAACCTCTATTTTCCTCAAATCATCTTTCAATACATATGTTTCTTCAAACCTTTCATGAATACTCCCAAACAACTCTAATATGGGTCATAACCCATACACAAACCAAGCACAAGATTTGTTAGGGTTTATTCTAAACCCTAACTCAATTACTTGAACTTAAACCATGAATCCAACCTCAAAGGAAGGATTCCATACTCTTGATCCCATAAGAATTTATTCTAGGGTTAGGTTTCTTACAACCCACAACCCACAAACATGTATCTATACAAGAAATCCATGTGATCCATACAATTCCATGCAAAATCCATATGATCCATACTAGAATCCATACTCAAGGTTAGTTTCCATACCTTTTTGCTTGGCTTCTCTTCTTCTTCTCTTCCTCTTCCTCTTCTTCTTCTTCTCCCCTTCTCTCTTCTCTCTCTACGGTTTGGTCTCTCAAAAATTGAGACCAAATTTGCTCTTATCCAGATTTTTGACTTAAGACCATGTTTGGCCTAGACAAAAAAACCCATTTTTGGCTTATTTCCCCATTTTTGCTATTTAGCCCATTCTCATTTTATTATTCTCTATCTAACTTATATATATTAAACTTTGGCATCCCATCTTTTCTCTCAAATTCCATAATTGCATATAAATCATTGATTTATGCCATTTTGTCCTCAAGTGGTAAATGACCACTTTACCCTTGTCTCTAATATAAATTTTCGAAGCTGCTTTCCATGTTTCGCATTTAAATCAATCGAAACATTCAAATTATGCTTACAAAATACCCTTCTAAACATGTCGAAAAACGACCAGTGTTATTTCGATGTTACAAATATGGTCACACTGGTCCATCTACAATTAAAATGAGAGCCATCTCTCGGGGCCCCGCATCAATACTCACAATAATCATATCCCAACCAAATATATATATCATGGTTCAAGAGTTGATAATTCACTCTTATACAACATATATTAAAAGTTTAAAACATTCTAATACATGTATCCAACTAAAACACCAAAGCCACAACTCGACTTTCTTCAAAATCGGCCTCTAGGATGAGCCGCCTTCGTACAAGGCCCCCTGCACCGAATAATATAATTCCCTTGACAGGGTGAGCTAATGCCCAGTAGTGGAATCACCCTAAATGGGTTACTCCCCACCTAAGTGCATATGCAATGCTCCTATATAAACACACATTCAAGCAAATACGTGATCATACTTGAATGTCTAAATGACCAACCCGTGTCTCGAAACTCATCGACTTCACACCCTGCCTGCCATGTATGAGAAATATTATTTTCAAAACAAAGGTATTTGCTTTAATTATGGACAACCCCCTCCTATATGCGAGCGGACCGAATTCCTGACATAATCTATTTAGTGGACAACCCTCCGATGATATCAATCGGGCCGACCCGACGATCGATATTATATGTACTCACCCTCCGATATTGTAATGACACACCCGATAATTATCATTATTAGTCAACCCTATGAAACAATTCTCTCAAGAAACCACTTCATGCACTCACTCCTATCGTCTTGTGTGGTGCCTAGAGCGCATATGGAATGCATGATGCCAATTCCAATACAATTTATATAACACATGCAAATATATATAACATGATACACATTTACATAATTTAATCACACAAACATGTTATGCAATTTCACAATCCATTATACTAAAAATTAGCTCACGTGGGCTAATTAACAACCACGAGCAATTCGATTTGAATCACTCAACCAAACACATTTTTCTTACAAAATTTATTTTGTGAACACTATTCACGTGAGTGTAAAAACCCTGTTATCGCTCACTAGCCACTGCTCCTACATCGTCTCCACTTCGTGAACCCAAATTCCTTTAGCCATTTCCGGCCTCATACACATCAAAACATGATTTATGACATAATTTATACCATTGAGCACCCAAAACAGCCCCTATAGTCACGGACTGTACAATGGGCTCCCAAAAATTTTCAATAATTCGGTCCCAAGTTTTGGGACTGATCAAACGGCCGTTCAAGGCCTCAAGCCAACCGAAGCATTACAAAACACTTAAATAAAGTGTAAAACTCAAGTAGGATAAAACCCCACCACGGAGTTTGTCAAACCTCAAAATCTGAGCCCACGCGCAGGGCCTCACCGCGCAGCGACTTTGCTTCTGTTCAAGAATTCCGACCTGGGCCGATTAGCCGAAATTCCAAAGAGAGCAGTTGGCTACTCTCTCTAGAAAATCACAATTCCGCTTTATGACCTAGCCCAGCCCACTGCTGTTTTTTGCCTCTTTTTGCCTTTAATTGAAGAAGACAACACTATTCATTGTTTGTCTTATTCAATTAAACTTTCAAATAATGCCCATTATGTCCGTTCTCTTGGATTTTTGACATTTGGCACTACCTCGGCCGTCCAATTCAATAATTTTTCTACTCATGCAACATAAGTAACATGAGTACATAAGCAGGTGACTTTCGGCCACATCACATGTCGCTTACTAAGACCCGAAACGCGATGCCTCTAAACGTAAGCACCCGACATTGTGGTCTCAAAATTCGACCTAGTCTAACGTATTAGCTAGATTTCGCGAGACGCCATTCTAACGGTGAGTCCCGCCACATCCGAGATCTAGAAAAATTTCGATTTTTGACCGAAATTACGATTTTACCCTATTTCCAGAAATTGGAATTTTCTCGGGTCTTACACAAACAAACTGAAGGCCTTGATTATTTTGACTCATATTCTTCGATCACGAGAATAAATTCCATAAGGATGGTGCTTGCAATTCCTACATTGAGAAACCTTGAAGTACATCAAATGAATGTGAAAACAACCTTTCTCAATGGAGGTTTAAATGAAGAAATCTACATGGAGCAACCTGAGGGTTTTTCTACTTGAGACAACAAAAGAAAGTCTGTAAATTAGTAAAATCATTGTATGGGCTACAACAAGTACCAAAACAATGACATGATAAATTTGAGAATGTCATGATGTCACATAACCTCAAAATTAATGAGTGTGACTAGTGTGTGTATATCAAGGACATAGAACATGGATGTATTGTATGTCGTAAGTATATGACATGCTTATTATCGGTAGTGATGATAAGATGATTACATCTACTAAGAACATGTTGAATTCAAGGTTTGACATGAAAGACTTAAGACTTGTTGATGTTATATTGGAGATATAAATCAAAAGAACATCATATGAACTCATTCTAAGTCAATCACACTATGTTGACAATATTCTTGGAAAGTTTGATAAAGATAATTCTAGTATAGCCAGAACATTGATAGATGTAACCCTACTTCTCTCTAAGAATAAAGTAGAGAGTGTTTCTCAAATAGAATACTCTAGGGTAATAGGCAATCTAATGTACTTAATGAGTTATACAAGACCAGACATAACTTATGCAATTAACAAACTGAAAAGATACATGAGTAATCATAGAGTCAAGAATTGGCAAGGCATTGTGAGAGTATTAAAATACTTACGCTTACTTCGTGACGTGTTGCACTCATATACAAGATATCATATTATACTGAAGGATACATTAGTGCTAATTGGATAACTAATGTTAAAGACTCAAAATCCCAAAGTGGTTATGTGTTTACATTGGGGGGAGCAGCAGTCTCATAGAAATCCTCAAAACAAACGGTTATTAGCAGATCCACAATGAAATCTGAGTTTATAGCTCTAGACAAATGTGGGGAAGAGGCAAAATGGCTATGCCACTTCCTAGAGGATATTCCAAGATGGCCAAAACCTGTGCCTCCAATACGCATACATTGTGATGGTCAATATGCTATCGAGAAAGACAAAACAAAGATATGCCAATTGTAAGTCTAAACATATTCGTCGTCGACACAACACCATTAGACAACTACTCTTAAGTGGGGTTATCTCTCTAGATTATGTAAGATTAAAGGATAACATCGCAGATTCGCTAACCAAAGGGGTAAACAAAGAGTTAGTTGAAAAGTCATCAAAGGGAATGGGATTAAAGCCCATAAAAGAATAAGTTATATAATGGATACCCAACCTAACTAACTGAAAATCCTAAGATCTAGGTTCAAAAGGGACAACTAAATTGTAGACTTTGATTCGATCATCGTGGTGATCTTCCTTTGTTCATTCATATGATGAAATGGTGCTGCTCATAAGAAGAAGGTTAAATTATGCTTTTAATGATCTCACTACAAAAAAGTTGACTTTCCCCGATGGACATATATTGTTGACATAAGCATTTATCGACGGATATTTCCGACGCATGATTGTCGGGGAAAATTACGCGGCAAAGAATATTAATGTGACACTTCGTCATAATAAAAAGTATTTAGTGATAGATTATGCAATGGATTCAATCCATCGCTATTACCAACCTGGACAGCCGGGTCGGAAAATATAAATAATAAAATATATTTTAGTGACTACTTAGCAATGGAAATAAGTCATTGCTATTTCCAATCTAGTTTAAAGTTGGTTGGGAAATGAAAATAATAATAATAAAAATAATAGATGACTATGCAGTAGAACTAAACCTTCGTTTTTACCAATATTATTGGTTATTCGGAATAAATTATGAATAAAGAATTTTTATCCATTAATCATGTAATTACATATAAAAACTAATAAAAATAATTCCATATAAAGTGATAGATAACACTGTCAAGTAATTTGAATCATATTTAACTAATTGAAAATACAATAATTTAACTTCTCTAAATACAAAAATAAGAAATAAATTATAATCCCACATGGAGATAATCTTAAGAATTAAAATAAAAACATAATAATTGTCACTTTCACCACAAATGTTAATTTATCCCAAAGGTCTAAAACCCCACCAGGCTGCATACATTTACTCCTTTATGAATCTTCGAAAGAGGACTATGAATTTGCCAAGTATGGTGGGTCATGGTTAATTTTTAATCATTACCTTATTGTGAGACCATGGCGACCAAACTTTGACATTGATCAGGATGATCTCTGCAATCTGCTAGTGTGGGTTAGAATCCCTTGTTTATTGATGATGCCTTTTTCAACCGGAATCGGGTCGGGAGCATGTCGAATCCACGGGCCGGTCCGTCGGCCTGACGCCGACTCCTCCGCAAAACAAGAAAGAAAAGAGGATCGGCGCAGGGCTCGCCTCGTCGCTCCGATGCCTGCTAGTTCTTTCCTCGTGGAGAGAAAAGGATCGACCGCTTAGAGGCGAATGTTCGCATCTTCACCCAATGGTGACTTCCGTATTTATAGTATATGTTTTTCCAATTTGATGGTGATAAAGATTCTTTCTCATCGATGTGGGATTTTTCGTCCCATCGCCGCATTAATAAGGGATAATTAGGAAGAACAGAGAATTTATCTTACTTCCTTGTTAGTGAGATTTGATCATCACAATATGGGCTTCTTAGGCCGTCGGTATTATCGCCCTGGGTGAATGAATCGGGGCTCCCGCTGGCCTAAGTGTCAGAGCCCTAGCGTTTACTGAAGCCAACCTACTCTGGGCTTGGTGAGTGGGCCTGCACGCCTATTTTTTAAACCCAATCAGTTGACCCCCAGCCCTTGCCCACGCTCGCCGTAACTAAGGGCTGGGGGGCAACTAATTGCCTTTGGTTACAACGAGCATGGGCAAGGGCTATATCGCTTTCAATCGCGTGACTTCCACGTGGCCGCTCAGGCCGGCTTAATAGCTTTATCGTCAGCCAAACGTCCCGCGGATAATGATGACTCTTTCTAACTTTCACGCCATTTCCTCTAGTTCCTTCATTTCTTCCTTCGAGAACATCCTTTGACTGCTAGCATTGTGCCCCCGATATCGGGGCTTTTACTTTTCTCTCGCGAGTTCGGCTTCATTCGCCTCGACCTTCGTCAGAATCTCTTACGCTTTGTGATACCTTGCTTAAGCTAGCCCTTTTCGTTTTGTTCCTAGGACTGGTGCGTCTTTCTTCCTTTTGTGTTTCTTCGAGTAATATAGCGAGACGCTAGGGCTATCTTGGTTAGGTCTCTTGTTTACTACCTAATAATTCCTACGGGTCCAGCCTCTCTTCATAGGAGGCACCTCCGTTGTGTACTTGGATTCAGGCTTTATTGTGAGGTGCCTCTAATCTTTTAGCTGTGGTTGCTCTTCGAGACGCCCCGGGGGAACCTCTTCTCCTCTTGGGTAAAGGAAAGGGTAGAATTAACGAGATTAAACACCCTGGACGGAATATCCTCAAGTCACTATGTAGAATGCTGCGCGGGACCTAGCAAAATTGAGCCTTTATATGGGGAAAATTTCGCGAGGCGTTATAGGCCCCCTTTTGGTGTCTAGGTCTGGTCTCCCGACATTTTAACCTCCTACGTGGTCCAAGTGCCCAAGATGGTGTGTTTCTTCAAGGTGGCCTTTGACAATGACCTCTGTTTCCCTCTACATCCCTTTATAAAAAGGGTCTTGCAACATTTCAACGTCTGCCCCTCTCAACTTTCGCCCAATTTCCGAGGTATTCTGATTGGGCTGTTGGTTTTCTTTAGGGATAAGGGCTTTGGTGTTCCCATAGCTCGTCTCGACCTCTTGGTTCGGGGCTGCCGCCGAGGGCTTTTTATCTATCTAAGCGCACAAACATTCCTCTAATCATCTCGATTCCATATTCCCATAAATTTTGGAAAGAGCGTTACTTTTTTGTCAGTGGCCGCAGTTGGAAGTATGACCCCCTTGACAAGAAAGACACACTGGCGTTCCATTGCTCGACCACCCCGAGAATCTACGTGAGCTTGGCTCGTTTAGTCTTTGGCCTAGCTGCAGTTATAGGGTGTCCCTAATTTTGCATTGGCTATGCGTTTTTCAGGTATTCGCCCTTATCTCAGCCCCGAAGACAAGGTCGTAAAGCGAAAATTGGCCAAGTGTCTTCGTGGGCGCTACTGAGCTTATCAGCCCTGATATTCCGATCTTCGTGTTCGAGGTCCTCCGCCCCTACTGAGGCCTTCACCCCATCCGTTATGAAGTTCTTCTCACGATACCTCCCTTGTCAAGCCCACTAAGGGAGAGCTTTTGGCTTCGGTGGAGACGCTGTCCCGAGGTCTCTGCAGAAGCTGAAACTCGGACTCCCTTGAGAAGGGTCGTCCGGCCTGGGGTAAAGTCCCGAGGTTGGGGATGTCTTCTTCATCACCTTCAACCCATGTCCGAGTGCAGGGGCAAGTGTTGTCGCCTCCGACCGAGGTTCCTAGAGCCCCAAGTTCGCAGCTCCGTTCTGGTTATGCTGTAAAGGCCAAAGATTCCTCGGGGAGGGCTACTGAGCCTCTGTTGGAGGTTATGCCTATAACATTTTGGAGTCCCCCTGCGCAGAGCGCTGAGCCTCCTCCTTCGAGAGCGAAAGAGTTGGGGAGGAAGCGCCCCGAAGCTGATGGAGATGGGGATTCCTTGCTCTTCAATGCTGGTTCGGCGGCCGCGCGGTCTCATTCCATTCTAGGGATTCGATCTCAAGAGGTCAGGGTGCCTTACCTGCAAAGAAGCCTTCGCTCTATCCTCTGTGGGGCCGCCCCGTAAGTTCCTCAAAGTGTAGTCCCCTGTGCCCTCGTGGAAGTTCGTTTAATCTTGGATTTGAGTTGCGTGTTGACTTTATGTTGGGTATCGGCAGATTGCTACCTATTTGAAGAGTTTGGTAAAAAGGGCCAGACTGAACGAGGGTTACGTCAAAGCCGCAAGAGCCTACAAGGCGAGAGGGTCGCTTCTACTCGAAAGCGAAATAACTACGAGATCAGATGTAAAATATGACGGAGGAGGCCGTGAAGCTCAGATCTGACTTGAGGCATACCACGATGGCACGAGCGTGGGCTGAGGGTCGGGAAGAAAAGGCTCGAGATGGCTTAAGAGTGGCCGAGGGCGAAGCTAGGAGGTCGTGGATCGCCGCTAGCCGTCTTCGCATCGAGCTTCGTGTAGTCGAGATGAAACGCAATCGTCCCGCACGAGCTGCGGGTAACTCGAGAAGAGCTGCTTGCTGTTAGAGATAAGCTGCGTAATAAAGCAATGTTGCTAGATGGAGCCCATCGCGAATCTTCCAAGGTTGTGAGCTCTATCGAATGCCTAATCGAGGAGTGCTATGGGTTGCGAGGGGACCTTCAGAGGCAGGAAACTCTGGTTGTTAAGAGGAATGGAGCTATAGCGAGTTTGAGGGATGAGGCCTGCACTCAGTGGGCTTCGGGATGGCTTGCTTTCCAGAGGAAGGTTGCTAATACCTACCCGGGCTTGGACCTTAACTTTGATATCCCTAGTGACGAGGAGGCGGAAGAGTCCTTCGCCGATCGCTCGAGAGCTAAACACTCTCGGCCGAGGCCCGCTCCTTCTTACTTCACCCCACTTCTCGCCCCGACGCCCGAACTCCTTTGTATAATTTTGTTGTTTTTTTTTTTTTTATGTTAGGCTTCGAACCTGATATATGTGATCGTTCTCAATGAATACCCCATTTTCTATCTTATCGCTTTTTTCTCTTCTTTATAACCGTCCCGATGTCGCTTCTTCTCCGTTGACTTTGATCGATGGCTATATGACCTTGGTTCGAGCGCTGAGTTCCTTGTAAATCCAGGGTCGTTGAGGCCCGAGGGCTAACTGCTTGAGCCGAACCGGCTCCTTTGGCTATTCTCGCTCCGAGCCGTTATACCCTTTGAATCAGCTATTCACTCAGCCGTTGCTCCTTCCGAACTGAAAGCACTGGATCTTGGGCGCCGAGGCCTTCGAGTCGTTAAGCTCCTCGCAACCGAGTAGCTGGGCCCCGGCGCAGGCTCTCCAGCAGCTTAAGCTCGCAAACCAGTTGTCGCCCCCGGGCGCCGAGGCCTTTCGAGTCGTTACGCCTACGAACCGAGCCACGGCTCCGTGGCTACATGGCCTGTTCGAATTGAGCTACTGGACTCCTGAGCTACTTGGCTCTGCGGCTACATGGCTTGTTTGAGCGGTTACGCGCTGCAAACTGAGCTACTTGGCCCGGCCAATCTCAGCTCGAGTTGAGCTTGCCCCGGGCTACCAGCCCAGCTCGGTTACCGAGCTCTCGCTAAGCCGCCGAGTCTGCGGGCTAATATGCTTGAGCGAACTGTTCCGGGCTACCAGCCTAGCTGGAGCAAATAGCTCTTCAAAACCGGAAGCACCGAGGCTCAGGCTAACTCGCCGAGTCGAACTTGCTCCCGCTACCAGCCTTAGCTCGAGCAAAATGGTGCTCTTCAAAACTGAGCGCTAACAGGCTTCGTGGCTAATCTCGCTAAGCCGAACTTGCTCTTGGGCTACCGGGCCTTGAAGGAGCAGCCGAGCTTTAAAACTAAGCCGCCGAGGCCTGTGGGCCAATCCGCCCTCGAGCCGAACTTGCTCCCGCTACTAGGCCTAGCTGAGCAACAGCTCTTCAAAACTCGAGCCACCGAGGCTCCGTGGGCTAACTACCGAGCCGAACTTGCTCTTGCGCCTACCAGGCCTTAGCTGAGCAAATGAAGCTCTTCAAAACCGAGTCACGAGGCCCGGGCTAATTTGCCTAAGCCGAACTTGCCCCGGCTACTAAGCCTAGTCAGCAAATGAGCCTTCAAAACTGAGCTATTGAGTGTGGCCGATTTGACTTCCACTTCTTGGAAAGATGTAGGCATCTTTAATGCCGATTTATGGAGAATTGGACGGCTTATGGAGAATTGCAACCGACTGTGCGATTTTCCAAGTGTTCCGGCCTCCTTATAAATTGCGACTCCTCTGCAATAGAGCTCATGTTTCGAACCTTCTTCTCTTTTTGGGGCGTGAATCGAATCGCGCTGATGGTGTCGGGCCAAGGCTTCTCGGGTCGCCTGGGCTGTGAGGTCCGACCGGGAGATCCCGACGACGCTGGGTCTGGCGGTCTCTCGCTTGTAGGAGTTGTGTTTTTCCCTAGTCTCCCCTTAATGGGAGTTATGTTATTCCCTAGCCCTATCTGATGACGGAATCGTGCTAGGGAATGCATCCGAAGAGGGCGGTGTACTTAAAGAAGAACTTTTAGTACTGCTTTTTCCAATTGTCTCCTCTTCTTCCTTCTCTTCTTTCTTCTCCTTTTCCTTCTCATTTTCCTTCCCGTTCTCACTCTCTCTTCTTCTCTTTCTCTTCTTTCTTTCTCTTTCTTTCTTGAGATTTTTTTTTTGAGGAACCAAGAACTGCCCATTTCCGAGATGTAAGGGATGGCACTACTGATTGTAATTGATTGCACCTTTATTGAAATAAAGAACAATATTTTTTTTTTGAAGCATGAATCTATGTACTCTGAAGTGTGTAATTTTCTCTGCATACCTGCCGAATCGTTTACCTTTATCCATATGATATTAAATAAAACACCACATCGAACGCATTGCATCGTTATCTTAAAGTCGATGATACTTATTAAAGATTACACCAGGTCTATTGATAAAACGCTCAGGTGCCGCATTCTAAGAATGAGGTAGAATTTTTCCTTCTTCCGTCTGGAGTTCGTAGTTACCAGGTTTGACGACGCGAGACACGATATAAGGCCCTTCCCAGTTGCGCCCTAGTTTTCCATGCGTCGGATTTTTTCTCGTAGGCGGCTTTTAAGACTAGCCCGCCAGTTTCAGAACTCCTAGGTTCACCTTGCCGTAGTACCTTCGCCTTCCTTTGGTAAGCCTTTCTATACGCTTCGACCCGATCATGCTTTTCATTTAGGAGGTCTAGGTTTAGGCGGAGAGCCTCTTCGTTATGTTCCACGCTAGCCAATTCAATCCTTGGGGACTTTAATCCGATCTCGACAGGAGCTACGCCTGCGCAAAGTGCCAGGAGCGAATGGGGTTTCCCGAAAGCTACCGACTCTATGTATTTGTGTACGCCCACAACACCTTGGGGAGGTACTCTACCCATTTGCCTTTTAGATCTTCCAACTTGGTCTTTAATGCCGCTTTAAGAGTTCGGATGGTGACTTCAAACGTCCATTGGGATTGGATGAGCCGGGACGAGTAGTGTTCCCGATCCCCAGCTCACGCTAAATCCCCGGAACTTAGGGATTGTTGAATTTCTTCCCATAATCAGACACCAGGGCCCTCGGGATACCAAACCTGCATATTATGGCACGCCAAACGGTTATGCACCTTGCTCCACGATGGTAGCCAAAGGCCTTCTACCATTTGGTGAAATAATCCACTGCTACGATGATAAACTTGCATTGGCCCTTTCCAAGGGGCAGAGGTCCCAATATGTCTAGCCCCCATTGCTGAAAAGGCCATAGGCTAGTAACTGAAGTCAGTGGCTCGGATGGGAGGTGAGAGATTTTGGCGTGCTCCTGACAAACTTTGCATTTCCTGACTAGTTATGTTGCATCTCTGAGCATTGTGGGCTAGTAGTATCCATGCCTTAAGACTTTTCCCGCCAGTGCCCGAGCCCCGATATGATTTCCACACACGCCTTCATGTACTTCCTCGCACATAGCTCCGCCTCCCGCAACGCACTCGAGGATGGGGCGTGAAAGCCTCGCTATAAAGCGGCCCCTGAATAAAGTGAACCCATGCACTCCATCCTAAGCTTTGATGCCTCTCTTGGGTCGCTTACATTAGTCCGGCCAAGTAGTCCCAAATAGGGTCCATCCAATTGGTCAATATTATGTGTGAGACCTCTTCACACGAGATCCATGAAGGGCTCTAAAAGGTGCTCGATTGTGCCGCTTGTTGAGGTCTTCCCGGGAGGTCAAGCGCTAGTTTTGCTAAGGTATCCGTCACGAATTTTCCCCCGCTTCCTGCATGTGTCCTGATCCGAACTAGTACGAAATTCCTTAGTAATTCCCGTACCTTTTTAAGATATAGGATCATTTTTTCTACCTTGGCCTCGTAGGTGTCTTTTATTTGCTTTACTACCAACTGGGAGTCGCTGCACACCTCTAGCTAATTGCCTTCCATTGAATGGGCGAGGTTGAGTCCAATATGATTTCGTTTCATACTTACCATTGTTAGAGGCTCTAACCTAAACTGAACATACTCGAGCATCTATTCCTTCTCCGAGAGAACCGAATCAGCCCGACACCAATTCCCTGGTATCATACTCCGCCTACTGACAAATTTTCCAAGCTGGAGGTCAGCGTCATTTGAGCATTTCAGAAACTCTACCGAGGTGAATCGGCGACGAACCGCCAAGATCTGTCCTTTTATTGTTGTTTTTGGTTTGTATCTGATGTCGAACTCGCTCAGCTCTATGACCCACTTCATCAATCTTCCCGAGGTCTCTGGTTTATGTAACACTTGCTTCATCGGGTATTGCGTCGATTTCGAAGCGGTATGTGCTTGAAAGCAAGGGCGGAGTTTCGGCCGCGGGTTACAATGCCGATCGCTTTCCATTTTTGATACCTCTCTCTCGCTTCATCTCAGCTCTACGGTAATAGTAATCGGGTGCCGCACTCCTCGGTCTTTGTCTCCGATCAGATCTACCGTCAGAGAAACTAAACTCCGCTGTGCACAGTGCAAGGAGCTCTCTCGAGGGACTTACCAAACGGGGGAGTCGATATCGCTTTTTAGCGCCGCAATGCTTCTTCGCAAATGCATCCCATCGGGAAAGTTTTTAATCTCGGTTAAGGGTCGACACTTATCGCCGCCCCGATACAACGCGCTTAGTGCCGCTATCTCCAAAGAAGGCGCTGACTTCGTTATGCTCAATGGTGACGGCATGTCGAGCACAACTTTTATCTTGTCCGGGTTTGCCTCTATTCCTCGGTTGTTAACTATAAAACCCAAGAATTTTCCGGTTGAGACTTCGAAAGCGCATTTAGCTGGATTCAACTTCATGTCAGACTCTTCGTGATCTGAACGCCGGCCGCATGAGCCATATGGAGCTCCTACGTAGTTGACTTTACTCAACATATCGCCTATATACCTCCATGGATGCCCCTATTTGCCTCTCGAATGATCCTGCTCACCAATCTGGGTAGGTAAATCCTACATTTTTCACCGAAAGGCATTACCCGCCAGAAATGGGGTCCCTTGCCCCGTGATCTAATGAGGCCTTCTGGTCAGTCTAGGGTCGACAGCCGACCCGGTTGTAACTGCAGAAAGCATCCATAAAGCTGAGGAGTTCATGGCCGGCTGTGGCATCTATTATAAGGTAGATCCGAGGTAGAGGGAAGCTATCTTTAGGGCATGCTCAATTGACGTCAATGAAGTCGATGCAAAGCCGCCATTTGCCGTTCGCCTTTTTGACGAGTACGACGTTGGCTAACCATTCAGGGTACTCCACTTCTCTGATCGCCCCTGCCTGGAAGAGCTTGCCGACCTCCTCATTAATCGCTTTTTGTCTTTTTGGAGTGAAACTCCTTCTTGCTTTGACCGGTTTGAAGGATGGACTGACGTTTAGTCTGTGAGTGATTATTGCGGGGTCAATCCCTCCCATACTCTCCCGCCCACGTGAAGATCCTTGTTCTCGTTTCAAGAAGTGGGTAAGGAGGCTTCGAGGTCTTCGCTAGCTCGAGCCGATGTAGCGAGTGTTCAGGTTATCAGTCCAACCGTATGCTCTAACTTTCCGAGGGCTCAGTCGTGTTTACTTTGTCGCAGCATGTCGAGCTCATCCACGTATATGTTGTCGACCGCTGCCATGGATGCCGAGTAACACTCTCGGACACGCCGGTCTCTCGAACCATTCCTACCCGCTTCGTGGTAGGAAACTGATCACCATGCGATAAGCTATGGGACGGCTTTTTACGGGCGCTGAGAGGGTCTGCCTAATAACACGTTATAAGCAGAGGGGGCATCTACTATGAGAAACCTCACTGCCGTTGTTGCCTGGAACGGGGGGTCTCCTAAAGTGAGCACTAACTATATTAAACCCAAAGGTAGCACTTTCTCTCTAGAGAATCCTCACAGGTGGGTGCTGACTGGTTCCAACTTCTCCCTTCTAATGCCCATCTTATCAAAAGCCGACACGAAGATGATGTCGGCTGAACTCCCATTGTCGACAAGGACCTGGTGGATTGTTTTGTTAGCCACAACTGCCCTTATCACTAAATGATCGTTGTGGGGGTGTTGGCATCCCTCGTGTCTAAACTGTGAACAAAGCATGGGCGATGTCGAGTCGAGGCAATTGGGACACTACTCACTTCCATTACCTCTCCCCGACCGACATGCTACGCAAATGGGCCTTCCTGGTTCAACTGGACTCCCCACCTCTTGTAAATCCTCCTGAGATCACATGGATTTCAAGGGTCACAGCCGAAATGGGTCAAGCCACCGAGGTGGTGGTGGCCGCACATCTCGACCTTCGGGAGGCTATGTAGCGGAAGATATCCCCGTCAAATCAAGTATTCTATTTCCTTCCTGAGTTGTATGCACTCCGTCTCTGCTCGATCTCGCGGGTCCCTACGAACCTGGGCGCACTGGTGTTATTCTTTTGGTGGTCCGTCCTCATTCGGGATGGCCATCTTAGGAATTTCATGTCAGACTTCAGCAAGAAGACCCGTGGATACCGTGGCCGCCGTGGGTGAACCGCTGAGGGGAATACCGTTGACGTAGCTCGGGCTGAGGTGGTCCCAAGCGGTCTCTAATGCTTCATCGCCTCTTCGGGGATCGTTGCCTATCCCTCCTTGAGACTTCGATTTCTTTGTTTCGGGGGCTCGCTCCCGTTGTTTTCGCCCCGCTTTCTCCTCAGAGGTTGTCAAGAGCTTCCTCTTGGATGTAAGGGCTTCTTCGCCGCTAATGTACTCGCTTTAGCTGAATATTTCGGCCATATAAAAAGCACTGAGGATGTTTTGATGGAAAACATCAAATCTTTTATCGAACTCCTAACCCGTAGATGAATGCTGGGTGGATAGCGAACTTCGTCCTAAGAGACATCTACCTCAAAGACTAGGCATTGAACCTTGGACATAAGACCTCGTGCTGCTGGCTCGCTATGGTCAAGAGGTGATAACCTCTAGCCTTCCTCGTATGTTCCGCTCCAATGAAGTGGGAGACGAATGCGATGGAGAGCTCTCTAAATGAGGAAACTAAAGACGATGGGAGCCTATTAAACCAAGCCAACGCTGAGCCTTTTAGTGTGATAGCAAAGGCTTTGCACCGTGTAAGACCCAAGAAATTCTAATTTCTTAGAAAAAGGGCAAAATCGTAATTTTTGCCATAAAATTGTAATTTCAAGGTAACCAAAATTTATTCTCCGATCCTGATGACGAAACAGATTTCACCTGAATCGCCTCACAAATATAGTTAGCACGTAAAATTTCGTGAGAATTCGAGACAAGCCGAAGTTGACACGCTTTTCGAGGCACGCGCTTCGTGTCAGAACGATTTTCACGCACGAAAGTCACATATAACACGTACTCATGTGCCATAAGTGGCATGAGTAGAGAAATGATGAAAATGGATGGCCGAGATAGTGCCGAATGTCAAAACTGGAAAAGAAGGACAAACAACATTTTTGGAATTGTTTAGTTAGAAAAAGACAAAACATAAATAGTAAGTTGTCCTACATTGCAAAAGTGGAAAACAAAACGTGGGATAAGGGAAAAGAGGCGTAGCTTTGAAATTTGTGGATTTTTGTGAGAGAACATCCGACTCTTAAAATACCGCAATCCGACCGTCTAAGCAATGTCGAACAAGAAGGAAGTCACGCGGAGAGGGCTTCTGTGGTACCGGATTTAAGGAGTTTCGACAAACCCGTGAGGCAGGTTTCTCCCTACTTGGGTTTTATCTTTATTTAAGAGCTATGTTAATGTTCGAAGCTGAATGAGGCCGTGAGAGTTGCTGATCGTCCCAAATCTTGGACCGACTATAATTTTGGAGCCATTTTTACGCTCACTGACCGTGTGTGTGGACCGGTGGGTTGTTTGTGTCATGATTTACATTAAATCATGTCATGGATGTGCATGAGGCCTTTGAATGTCAGTTGACCGCTCCAAAGCTTCGAACCGAGGTGGAAAATGTTGATTCAGTGGACACTCGTGACTATCCACGGGCTGATTTGGGTCATTGGTTGTGCAATTATGTGATAAATCATGTCTTGATTGAAATGAGGCCAGAAATGGCCATGAAATTCGGGTTCACAAAGTGAACCGACGATTGGTGATTTTCCGGGTGTAAGACCCGAGAAATTCCAATTTCTGGAAAAATGGCAAAATCGTGAATTTCGTTACAAATTTTAATCTTTAGCTAAAAACCAAAATTTATTCTCTGATCTGATGAAGAAACTGGATTGACCGTTAACTATCTCACAATCTACTTAGCACGTAAATTTTGTAGAATTCGAGATACGGAAAGGACATCGCCAAGACATCGCATTTCGTGTGAAAACGATTATGCGAAAAGTCACATATAACACGTACTCATGTGTCATAAGTAGCATGAGTAGAGAAATGATGAAAATGTATGGCCGAGATAGTACCGAATGTCAAAACTGGGAAAAGAAGGACATAAATGACATTATAGGATTTGATTTAAATGATAATAATGCCAAAATAATCAACAGTATCATCTCTTACAAATTGAAAATGATCCAAAACGTGAAAACAAAAAACAGGGGAGATGCAGAAGGTGGGAAATGGCGATTTTCTTTTAGAGAGAGAGACTTATCTCTAGAATCGTGGGCAATCCGACCGTCGGCAGTCTTCGAGACAAGAAGGAAAGTCGCGACGCGGAGAGGGCTTCAAGGTGGGTAACTGGATTTAAGGAGTTTAGACAACTCCGTGGAGGTAGGGGGTTTCACCCTACTTGAGTTTTATACTTTATTTAAGTGTTTTATAATGTTTCTGCTGATCGAGGCCTCGAACTTAATCGTCGATCATCCCAAAACTTAGACCGAATTGTTGTAATTCTTTTTAGAGGCCCGTTTCCGCACGTGCCCATGGGTAGGGGCTGTTTGGGTTAATTTGTGTGTTGATTTATGTATTAAATGGTGCTTTGGTATGGAATGTGAATGGTCGTGGAAACCCTGAGTTCATTAAGTGAACCGATGATTTAGATTTTTCTAGAATAGTAACCGAGGTTTCACTATTCCAAACAAGGTTCTCAAATAATTTTGTGAATTAATATGTTTGGTCGAGTAATTCAAGTAGAATTGCTCAGGTGGTTTGATCATTAGCCCACGTGAGCTAATTTTGATGTGATGAAATGAGAAATTACATAACATGATTGTGTGATTTAATTTTTATGTGAATATATGCATGTTTATATATTTACATGTGTTATAGACTGTAATGGAATTGTCATAATGCATTCCATATGCACTGGGAGCACCCTAGGACGATAGGAGTGAGTGCATGAGGTGAGTCTAGAGAAAATGGTTCGGAGGGTTGTCTAAAAATAATAATTATCGGAGGGTAGTCCTGGTACTCAAAAATACTTCACACCGCTTGAGATGGCCTAATTGATATACATCTGAGGGTAATCATAAATAATATCAATCGTCTGAAACAACCCAATTGATATATATTCATCGGAGGGTTGTCCACAAACAAATAAACATAATAATTTCATACGAGGCTTGTGCGAGTGTGTGGAGTCGTTGAGGACTCTGCAATGGTGATGATCGCTAGGACATTCAAGTAGGATCATGCATTTGCTTGAATGTGTGTTTATTTCGAGCATTGCATTGCACTTAGGTGAGAAAGAGCTTCCCACTTAGGGTGATTCCACTACTCGAAACATTAGCTCACTCCCGTCGAGGGATACTATTTTACGCCGTGGAGCGTAAGGGAGACGACCCGTCCTAGAGGCCGAGTTTGTGAAGAAAGCCTGGTCGTGGCTTTGATGATTTTATACATGCATTAGAATTCTCTAATTTTAATATATGTGTTGTATGGTTATAAAACATTTGAACTTTAGAACTATTGGATATAGTTGGATTCATAGTCGTATGTTGTACTGGTATTGTTTATGGGCCCAAGGGCCGCTTTTACCTATGTTGTGATTATATTGACCTTGGGACAGCTATGTGTTTTGTATTTGCATTCTCACAAAGGAGACTTTGCCCGATTTTCCGGGCGGCGCCGGGTAACCCGACATCCACTTGTATTCCATGGTCGACGGTAGTCAATGTATCTCTAGTTTGGGGCATCACACCGAGAATAGTAACCGAGGGTTTCACTATTCCCGAGATTAGTGTTCACAAAATAAATTTTGTGAATTAATGTGTTTGGTCTATAATCATAATTAATAGCTGGATCATTAGCCCACGTGAGTTTAATTTTGATGTGATTTAAATGCGAATTACAGTATAAATATTTGTGGATTAATTTTATGTGAATATATGCATGTTTATATATTTGCATGTGTTATAAACTGTAATGGAATTAGCATCATGCATTCCATATGCACTGGGACACCCTAGGACGGTAGGAGTGAGTGCATTAATGAGTCTAGAGAAAATGGTTTCGGAGGGTTGTCTAAAACTAAAAATAATCGGAGGGTAGTCCATACTAAAATATCAATCGCTTCGAGACGGCCCACGGATATACATCGGGAGGGTAGTCCATAACATCAATCATCGAGACTTCAATTGATATATATACATCTGAGGGTTGTCCACAAATAAACATAATAATTTCATACTAGGCTTAGGCGAGTGTGAGGGAGTCACAGAACTCTAATGAAAGATCTGCTAGACATTCAAGTAGGATCATGCATTTGCTTGAATGTGTTTATTTTACATTGCATATGCACTTAGGGTGGAGTAACTCCACTTAGGGTGATTCCACTATCGAGCATTAGCTCACTCCCACGAGGGATATTATTTTACAGGTACAGGAGCGTATGGCGAGACCTGCTCATCCTAGAGATTGAGCTTTCTTGTAAATAAGTTTCGATTGTGGCTTTGGGTTATGATGTATGGCATGTATTAGAATTTTCTAATTTTAATATATGTGTTGTATAAGAGTAAAATTTGAACTCTTGAAACTATTGGATATAGTTGGATATAGATATTGTGATGAGTATTGGTTTATGAGCCCAAGTGGCCGTTTTAATCATAGACTGTTATATTGGATTGTTTGGGACAGGTTTTATACATGTGTTGTATTTGGGTAGAGCTCCCCGTACAAAGGAGATTCTGCTCGATTTTCGTGAGAAATGTCGGGTTACCCGACATTCACGAGTGTTTCCGCGGGTTGACGGGTAGTCAACGGACCCCTGTCAGGGGCCATGTGCCTGGTATCGTAGAGCTTAGGCATACGAATACCTAGGAGCCTCCTGTTGATATCCATCGCCACTTGGGTGGCTTGATGTTCGGTTTAGTATGAGATTACCTAGGAAATCACAGGACAAAACTAGGACACTTCATGCATGTGTTTGGTGTGTTTTGTGTGATTTGATGAACTATTGTGTGAATGATGTTTATAACATGGAGTGTTATGTGTTGATTGTTTGTGTGCTTAGTGATTAGCACATAGGAAAACAAGTGATGAGTTAGAAACTTTTAGAAGTTTTTACAGTGTGTAAAAACTGGAACAAAGAGAAGAAATAAATTTTAATAAATTTATTTGAGTTGTTGGATAATGAAATCAAATTTTAATAAATTTGAGGTTGAAACATTAGGGTTAGTGTTATATAAGGAGAAGCTTTGAGAAACTCCCCTGGACCATTTTCCGTAATTAAATGAAAAAAGAAAACAAAAATAAATTTAAGTAATTTATTTGGTTTATTGAGAAATGAAAAAAAAAAAAATATATATATATATATATACTGGTATATATGTATATAAGGTGGAGAAAAAAAATTTTACAGTGTAAAACTGGAAAAAGAAAGTAAAGAAAATAAATTTCATAAATTTATTTGGTTATGAGGAGAAGAAAATAATTTTCTAAGATTTTACAAGTAGTAAAATTGAAGAAAATGGGGTAAAATAAATTTTTATAAATTTATATATGAAAGTGTTCAAGAAATGAAAGGTAATTTTTTTAGTGATTTTTCCAGCTGTTGGAAATAATTGAAAAAAAAAAAGAAATAATGAAAAAAAAATGTGAATTTGAAGGCTATCATTTCAATTGTATTGCAGAGAATGAAATCAGACAGAATACGCTACCGAAGGCCGTTGAATTGTATTGCAATACAATTAGTGTATTGCAACCTTGGGTGTACAGTGGCTAGGTTTTGTATTGCAATAGGGTGGTTTGTATTGCAAGAGGCTTGATGGCTGGGAAGGCAGTGTATCACGATACAATTTTTGTATCGTGACTGAGGCAGCTGGGTTAGGCTGGGGAAATTGTATCGCAATACAAAATTGTATTGTGACTAGAGGAGCAGCGCCTGGCAAGGTGTCAAGTAGGTGCGGGCGCGGCACTGGGCGCTACGGCGCGGCACGGCGCATGGGCGCCGGGCTTGCGCTCGGCGTGTCGGGCTGCCAACAAAGCTGCGACCCTAAGTGCACTCCAGCCTATTTTCACCCACACTCGGCATCGCTCTCGAATCACTCCTGACATCGCTCGTGAACCCGGCCCAGAACACCGTTTCATCACAAAAAATTTTCTAAAAAAATTATTAAATTAAAATAAAATAAAATAAAATAAAATAAAATTTGACAAAATTTTTGAAAAAAAAAATTTTTAAAAAATGAAATTTTTGAAATAAAATTTTTGTTGGAAAATAATATTTTAAATGTATATCGATTGCCTCAGACACTAAATGCAAGTGACAATGTATACACTCCATTTATGTGTATGAATAGTGTCTCCGGGTTGTGTTTATGCCTTAGAGATACTATATTGTATTTAACTACCATTTGAAATTGTGGATTACAAGGACAGCGTAGGAAACTATATGTACGGTGTAAATGTGTATAGGAAAAAGGGTGAATGTTGAGGTTAGTAACTATGACCTTAGGGATTTGGATACTGAAATGAACAAGAAAGCTTAGAATTTAGTGAAATAAATGAAGTGAGTGGTTGGAATTTAGCGCCACTTAGGAAATGAACGGGTCAGTTCATGGTTGTCAAGTCTATTAGTAATTGGCACGTGTATCATAGTTGGGACCGAAATGAAAATTAAATGATTCTATCGCTTACTGAAATACGTGATGGCTAGTCGAGGACGAGGACGAGGGCGTCCACATGGTACCTGTAAGACACCACCGTTGTTCGACCGCAGGTTTTACCGAGGTCGGTAGGTATTACAAAGAAATGCCATCGCACAGTCGGTACACAGTAGACAGAAGATCCTAGTAACCTCCGTAGGTTTAGGCATCATCCTCCCCGACATTCAATAGGGGAGTGAGAGATTCGATGGTATGCACTCATTGTCCATACAGACAAGGTATTAGAGGTTATGGAAATTACCTCTGACACTACCAGGATTAGACTAGCTGCGTTCCAGCTAGAGAATGAGGCCCAAGTCTGGTGGAAATGGGCAAGGACCTCTTGAGACCTTAGAGGAGCCTTTGTATGTGAATTCTCCCCTAGGGATGAGGGCAAGAATAGGGATGATATGTCGAGGTTGCGAGTTAGAGATCTCGGGGACTCTACTCACAGCCGACCCATGATCATGGACATGTCGGTCTCGATGTCATCCTCGATGGATCGTCGATAGCCATATGGTCATATCGATTGTGAGCGTAGGGTTACCGCCACACGCTGTGATCGTACACGTGTGGTATTGTGGGGACAAGCATGATATTTTACCCCGCACAAGATAATGAAAGTGCAAGGTAAAATGTGACAAGCAATGAGTTGGCTAGCGAAATTGACTGGGAGGACGAGGAGAGACCGACTTGATCTACCTCGAGTAGTGTGTGATTGGTGGATGTTTTTCCGTATGAGTTACCCTGACTACCTCCACAGAGGGTAGTAGACACGGCATCGCTACGCCGGTATTTCACCCATCTATGACTCCGCATAGGATGGCGCCAAATGAAGGTAGGAACCTCGAGTCCAAACACAGTGAGCGCCACTGACAAGTGGGGTTCACACCAGCACTTCACCATCGGGCACCCGGCTCGTTTGTGAAGAAGAAGGACAAGACCCTTCGACCGTGCATTGACTACGTGCGCTTAAACAGGTTACGATCAAGAATCTAAGACTTATTACCGAGGATCGATGATTTATTTGATCGGCCGAGAGGAGCACGAAATTACCCAAGATAGACCTTCTCACTGTTACTATCACCGAGAGTTGGGGAGATAGATATCCCTAAGACAAATGGGTTAGAATGCGTTATGGGCACTTTGAGTTTACTATGATGCCCTTTGATCGATGAATGCGCCATAAAGATTCATGGATCCTTATGCATGTGGTATTCCAACCCTATCAAGATCGCTTGTCGTGGTCTTCGTGGGATGACATATTTTGATATACTCCTACCAAAGTGGGAGCATGAGTATCACTGAGGATCGCTCTATAGTTGTCGAGAGACGATCGCCTATACGCCAAGTCTGAGGTGTGAGCTGGGCTTACTAAGGTGAGAGCTTTAGGACACGGGTGCCAACATCAGAGTGTTAGTCGACCCAGAGAAGGTTGAGGCCGTGATGAGTTGGGAGAGACAGAATGTCAATCTTCGAGATACGTAGTTTCTTGGGATTGGCTGGGTATTACAGGAGATTCGAGAATGGGCTGAAGTTGTCAATTCGGGGTAGGATCGTAGGACTTCGCCTACGGGACAGGGACTCTATGGTTAGGATGGCCTTGACCAGAGAGAGAGAGATCGAGGATGCTCGAAGCACTCGGGATGCGGGTGTTGGTAGCAAGAGGGAGGATCAACCTTCTTCTAGTTCGGGGAAGAGGCAGAAGACTGGGCTTCACACGAAGTTTCAGACCAGGCCAAGATTGGGCATGTGGAGATGTGATCGCCCCTGCAGACAAAGGATCCCAGTGGTCTTCGTGGGACAAAGACAACTCAACAAACAAACAGAGAGTATACTTGCTCATTCTCCACACCCTAAGATGAGTCAGGAACCCGTTTCGCCAGGTGCAATATAAGCACTTCTAGCAAAGATAGATAGGGCCGAGGGGCCAGAGGTGGGTTCATGACGATCGGGAGCGGCGCAATGGGAAGCACGGTGGACCTATGGTGGTAAGACATATCGGCTGCTGACAAGCCGACATGGATGAGTTAATGTACCATCTGGGTCGTTAGGTATCGGGACCTTCACGGTTGTCATAATCACGCGACCTTGGATTGGATTAGAGGTTAAGGCCTTTAGAGAAGCCAGAATATATGTTCTTCCCTAGGATGTAGTAGAGAGTCGATCTGACAGTCGTGGATTACGAGCGAGATCTCTCGATTCCGCTCATGGTGGACCTCGGGATCGTACTACAAAGATGGCATTATTGCGCTCAGGTGCACGTGTAACATTGCGTCGAGTCGGGTGTGTGGGTGCATGGTACGGTCATTCACCACTCTTGGTGAGTATGGGTTGAGTTTGTTTTTAGGACTACGTCCAATGAAGACTCATAGTTCGCTTCAGGGAATGTGAGAGGCTCGAAGTGTAAGTCGAAGAGTTATGTTAATCGAGATGAAAACACATGGTCAAGTTATCACATAGAATTAGAGTTGAGTGATAGGAGTCGGGAGTGACTCGGTGACGGATACCCCTTGAAATTGCATTGGGTGTTGTCAGAGCCTATAAGGGCTCAAAGATAAGGATGTCATACATGACATGGACTAGGTTGACAGTCCATTGGATTGTCGGTAATTGTGACCTTGGGAAGGTCAGCGTTTACACACAAATTAAGGGTTGTGTAAGGTTACACGTGGTGTGGATTATATACAGGTGTTAGAGTAAATGCTACGAGCATGCGTCTTGGTTCTTAAGGGTAGATGAGCAATTGATCTTAGTGTAATTCGCCTACAACAATAGTTATCAGGTGAGTATACAGATGGCGTCATATGAGGCATTGTATGGGAGGCCATGTAGATTATCGTTATGATTGGACCGAGGTGAAAGAGAGCTCCATCACGGGTCCTGATCTGATTAGAGACACCTCGGAGAAGGTGAGCTTAATACGACAGCGTCTTCTCACGGCTTCGGAAGTAGAAGCGAAGGCTATGCGGATTAATACGACGTCGACCTTTAGAGTTGAGGTTGGTGATCATGTTTTCCTTGAAGGTGATTCCTAAGAGGGAGTGGTCGGGTTCGGCAGCGGAAGCTATCGCCGGGTTTATTGGACCTTCGAGATGCACCGAGAGGATAGGCACCGTAGCGTACCGGTTAGCGTTACCACGGCATGTTCGGTGTCGGGTATTTCACGTCTCCATGCTTCGGAAGTATACTCCAGATCCAACTCATGTGGTGGATTGGGGACAGATTGAGGTTGACACTGATGAGACCTTTGAGGAGGGACCAATATGTATTTTGGATAGCCGTGATCAGGTTTTGCGACGCAAGACCGTGAGGCTAGTGAGAGTGCTATGGCGGCACTATGGAGTGGAGGAGTCCACGTGGGAGCGCGAGGACACGATGCGGGCCACCTATCCCTTCTTGTTTAGGAATGAAGATACATGATTTAGTCGTTTAACATTTAAATGGCTAGTTTACATGCATGGTAGAGTGCACGTTGCATATGCATGTGAGTGATTGTGATTGTCCAGAATTTAGGGACGAAATTCCTTTTAAGGAGGGGAGAATGTAAGACCCGAGAAATTCAAATTTATGAAAAAAGGGCAAAATCGTAATTTCGGTTACAAAATTGTAATTTCGGTTAAAAATCCAAAATTTATTCTTTGGATCTCGGATGATGAAACCGATTTCACCGTTGGAATCGTCCCGTGAAATCTAGCTACGTGGAAATTTATTATGGTCAGGGACGGTCGGGTTAGCAGTTTTCGGGCATCGCGTTTGGTCTTGAGTAAAATGGAGTTTACACCGATGCGACGAGAGTCACAAGAGGCCACATGTACTCATGTGCCATAAGTGGCATGAGTAGAGAAATGATGAAATGGATGGTCGAGATGGTCTTGAGATGTGGCTAGGAAGAAGGACAAAGATAGTCGTTTTGGAATTGTTTAAGTTAGAAAAAGACAAAACATAAATAGTGTTGTCTCCTACATTGCAAAAGGGAAAACAAAAACATGGGATAAGGGAAAAGAGGCAAATGCTTTGAAATCGTGATTTTTAGAGAGAGAACATCTGACTTCTCTCTAAAATACCGGGCGATCGTAAGTAGAGCGGAGTCTTGAACAAGAAGGAAAGGCTGCTCTGGCGGAGAGAACTGCGTGGAGTACATGATTTAAGGAGTTTAGACAAACTCAGGTGAGGTGGGGTTTCTCCCTACTTGGGTTTATTCTTTGTTTAAGAGTTATGTTGTGTTTGAGTTGAATGAGGCCGTGAGGGGGCCGTTTGATCTGGTCCCAAATCTTGGGGTAGAATTGTAATTTTGGAGCCATTTTTACAGTTCACGGACGTGTGTGGACTGTGTGGGCTGTTTGTGTCATGATTTATGCATTAAATCATGTTGTGATGTGTATGAGGCCTTGAATGGCCGTTTGATCGGTTCCAAAGCTTGGAACCGAGGTGGAAAAATGTTAGAGACTCAAGTGGACAGCCTATTGACATCAACGAGCGATTTAGATCATTGGATGTGCAATTATGTGATAAATCATGTCTTAGTTAGGAATGGCGAAATGGCCATGAAATTCGGTTCGTAGGCAAGCGGTTGATGATTTTCGGGAATAGTAACGAGGTTTCACTATTCTCGAGAATAGTGTTCACAAAATAAATTTTGTGAATAAACAATGTTTAGTTGAGTAATTAGTAAATTGCTCGTGTTTGATCATTAGCCCACGTGAGCTAATTTTGATGTGATGAAATGCGAAATTACATAACATGATTGTGTGATTTAATTTTTATGTGAATATATGCATGTTTATATATTTGCATGTGTTATGGACTGTAATGGAATTGACATCATGCATTTCATATGTACTGGGACACCCTAGGACGGTAGGAGTGAGTGCATGGATGGAGTGCAGAAAATGGTTTGAAGGGTTGTCTAAAACTAAAAATGATCGGAGGAGTGGTGGCATCACCCAAATATCGATCGTGGACGCCCCAGTGTATACATCGGAGAATTGGTCCATAAATAATATCAATCGTCGAAGACGGCCCAATTGATATATATACATCAGAGGGTTGTCCATAAATAAACATAATAATTCTCATACAAGACTTAGGCGAGTGTGAGGGAGTCGGTGAGGACTCGGGTACGAGATGATCAGTTAGACATTCAAGTAGGATCATGCATTTGCTTGAATGTGTGTTTATTTTAGAGCATTGCATATGCACTTAGGTGGAGAGTAGCTCGCTTAGGGTGATTCCCTTTGCGGGCGTGTAAGCTCACCTGTCGAGGATATTGGCACATGGAGTGCGGGAGGCGTCTTGAGCGACTCATCCTAGAGGCGAGCTTTAGAAAAGCAGTTGTGGCTTTGGGTTATGATGTGTTATGATGTATGACATGTATTAGAATTCTCTAATTTTAATATATGTGTTGTATAAGAGTAAAATTTGAACTCTTGAAACTATTGGATATAGTTGGATATAGATATTGTGATGGGTATTGGTTTATGCAAGTGCCGCTGGTTCATGTAGATCGTTATATTGGATCGTTTTACGCGCTTATACAGACGTCAGATCGTGCAGGTCCGCATGTTGCATCGCCCGATTCGAGAAAATGTCGGGTCACCCAACATTCATGAGTGTTTCCACGGTCGACGGTAGCCAACGGACTTCTGCTCAGCGCCACAAATTACTTCGGGTCTCGAGATCCGCAGCTCCATCCGGTTCTTATGTGTTAAGATGGTCATGGGATCCTTCGTTCCATCTAGACGCCTCATTCATGAGATCCCAATTACTGGAGGGGGAAGTAGCACCCTACTGTGTGAACATGGCTCGGGCCAGCACCAGTGGTGTCCATAGTCCGGTTCTACTTACTACTTCCTTAATGTGGCTAAGCCCATGTTGGATACCAACCTTGTCCCATGATCGCTCCCCCATTCCTTGTCGAGAAGGGCCTGGCCATCAAGCTTCCATGCCCCCCTCAAGCATTGCTTCACAAGGCCCTCTCCCGCCAGGAGGTCCGCAGGCCCCCCGGCTCCTGGCCGGATTCTCGTCATTTCTCTGGGAGGCCAAGGTGCCGCTCTTTCCTGAGTGCAGGGTCTTCATCCAAAACAAAACTTGTTTTTAAACTCATTTGACACCTATAAAACCGATTTATTCAAATCCATCGACAATTTTCATAAATAGCTTTATTCAAAGATTGGACAGCCTCCGCTAAACTCCTTTATTCAAAAAAGCATCGATAGTCTCCGATAAAACAAGATTTTATTCCCAAAGCTATGAATGCACCCGCGGAGACTCCGCCGCCGGACGAGTCTATCAAGCTCACCACTACTCACCAAGAATGATACTGATTACACCATGTACACACACCCATTTAATGCACGTCCCCTGCATTACAAACAGAAATGAACATCTTATTTATCATGTCATATATAGTTGATGAGTAATGAGGTAGATATTTGAAACCATACATCGGCGATCATTTGGACAAATTCATATCAATTAACATACAATTTTTAAATAACCACACAATACATATCAATGACATTATACACACATATATTGAGATCTACAAGTCATCACCAATCAAGCAATGGCTTACACTATATTCTAAGCTTAATTGTGCCACTATGTCCACAAATAGCCTACAATCAAGCCATGCAATGGCCTTGTTCATGCACAAACACATCACAAGCCAAACCATTAGAACACACACCTAATTTCCACAATAATTTCAAACTAAGATATCACCTAACTAAGCAATGACATACTATAAATCATATACCAATTGTGGCAAAATATGGACATAAATCATTAAACAAATTCTAAGTCAGAAAGTACCCGGAAAACGCACTTACAACTTGAGTTGGGGAGAGGTCCAATTTGGGTGATTCAAAACAAACATCAAGTTCTGATGAGTTTACACCTCCGAGATGAGATTATCCAAATTCTCATTTTTTCCAAATCAAAATTCAGTCCCAAAATCTGACAAGAAGTTCACCAAAATAGGCACCTGCGCCTTGAAATGGACCATAACTTGAGTTACAGAGAGATTTGATTTGGATGATTCAAAGCACATCAAGTTCTCAAATAGAGATACAATTTCCCCTTGAAGGATACTAGTCCAAATTAATACTTCTTTCTACCAAAATCAGCCCAAAAACTAGACATCATATAGATCAAAATGTACTTCCTTGTGACATTAAAAACCTCAAACTAAACAGCCCCTAGAATGGAAGAAATAATCAAAGTAGGAAGAATCCCTAAGATCTTAGTTGCAGAGTAATAATCACCCAGTAGTTCCATAACACTCTTGAAACCTCGGAGCCACTTCCCTAACCTTCCGTGAGAAACCTTGGCGAAACTTAGAGTTTCTAGTATTCACGCGTAGCCCTCATCGAGTACTCCGACTTTCCTTAAACTCGCCCATTTAGAAAACACCACACCCCACTTGCAAAGATCATAGATAGTGAGTTATTTCTTTCAATCCCCTTCTTCCTTCACCGTCAGATACTAGTCAAAAATCAGTTTTTTCCATTTTTCCTTCCTTATTCATCTGATCATCTGGCTGAGTTGCTCTGTGCCCACTGTCATTTGATCCTTATTTTAATCATTCACTTCCTTAAAAATAATTATTTTTTTATCTGTTCAAGTTCACTTATTTATTTAACTATCCAGTTATTTTAACTCTTAGATTCTTCAAGAGCACTGCCTTAATATCACTGTATAGTTTGTTATCTCTGAGATAACCATGAAAAAACTGAATACCTTAATTCAATTAAAATTTTCTTTAGGTGTGAATTAGATTTCGTGGAGATCAACTCAAACCATGAAGTCCATTTTGTCATATGAGATCTAGAGAATTTTTCAAAGTTTCAACCATTGCGATAATTTATTATTATTATTATTATTATTTTATTTTGTCATTTTTCCTGAAAATTTCTAATTTTCCTGGGTTTTACAGAGATTGTAATTTTGAGCTGAGATAAATGAATATTTTAGTTCCATTACTATCTGAACTTCAAGGTTTTTTGGAAATTTTTTGGAATTATTTTTTGGAATCCTTTTTCTTCAGTTTTGTTTACAGTGTCAATGAATTTGTCTGATCAACTAGTCGTTGTCTCATGTCCAAGAATGGAGGGCCAACTCCTTTACCGGGAAGGGCTTTCGGGGTGTTCTAGTGATTTGTAGCATTTTAAAATGATTGCTTAGGTTTTGAGAATCGACGATTTAACTCAGATTGTTCATGTAGTTAACAGTTCTTAATATCAAGGTATTATACCCAAAATAGAGCTGTATCTATCCTCTGATTTCCATGAGGCCCTCGAGTGACATAGAGACAGAGATTCCTGAGAGCATATGAGCAATAACTTGGGGTATGCTGGACTAATATATTTAGAACTAATAAACTCTAAATGTCACTCCGATAAATCATTAGGTGATTGTTCTAACCTCTACATTCAAAGTTCTCCTGGGTGATGCCAGGCGTGTTCGAGGCACAAGGACCACTTACCAATTTATCAGTTTAATGGTTAGAGGTGTCGTCTCAGTTCGGAAAAACAATATCGATCCCATGTTAGCTAAGATTCTAATCAAGGAAATGGAGAATTATGCTCAACTTGCAGCTTGTGGTATCGATTGCTTTGAAGGAGGCTTGTGTTATCCTGTATATGAGGGCAAGCAAACTTCAGTTCTAAGAAATGGTTGTGAAGTATTGGAAAATAGTAATCGCATCTTAAAGAGGATAAAAAGTAGCATTACAGAGATAGGAATGTGGAACCGAGAGTGAAATGGGTCAAGAGGAATCTAAGGCTATACTACTTTACTTGGAATAAGTTGGGAACTCATATAAATAACTTCATTTAAAGAACCTGCTGCAGATATTTTTTAATCAGAACACTAATCCCATTCCCAGTGTTTGGATTACATCTCAACAATGCTGTTATTTCAGTAGATTTTCACTGTTTTCATTTCGTTATTTCAGTTTCTACATTTCAATTTTTGTTAAATTTCCATCTTTATAAATTTAGAAGTTTAAATAGTGATGACCTTGAGTAGTTAATTTATGTATTTTCATCGATCTCATGGTATGATATCCGCTTAAAGGTCCACTCACATTTGTACGATCTATGCACTTTAATTTAGACAAATCAAGATTTTTATATGTTTTAAAATTGGGAAACCATCGCCAGTAAATTTCGCCCAAAATGCTGGATGCACTTCTAGCAGCATTGTTGTTGGGTAATTCATATAAAACAAAAATAGCATGATATTTGGTCTATACAAAATCGCAGAAAACAGTTTTGCCATTGCCGAGGATTTTGCTAGTCTTTGGTAGTCGCTGTTTGACAATTGAGAAACAAGCTTTAAGAGACTGCCCCGGGATTTTATTTAGCCTTCGTAGCCATGTTGGAAATTGGTCAACATTCATCACTGAGATCACACCTTCGCCACCAGTCTGTAATGTGTGCTACAAAGTGATCACGGAAACGATCTCCAATAAACTGAGGCATATTATGGACAGTGTTATTGGCCCAACCAAAGTAGCATTGTTCCGGACCGCTAAATCTCTGATAATATTGTGATTTATCAAGAGGTGTTGCACTCCATGAGAATAAGGAAATTTGGTAAAGGAATCATGACCATTAAAATTAATATGGAGAAGGCTTATAACCGGCTTTCCTAGACTTTCATAAATGATACTTTAAAGATGATGGGGTTACCAAACAGCATGAGGAAGAGTATTATGCATTGTATCAAGACCACTAGGCTAGCAATCTTGTGGAATGGTAAATAGTTGGAATGGTTCTCCCCTTCTAGGGGAATTAGGTAAGGGGATGTGATGTCTCCCTACATTTTTGTGATTTGCATGGAGAGACTGGGCCACATAATTTAGAGTGTAGTTGAGGAAGGGAAGTGGAAGACTATTCACGGTAATAATGAAACTCACATCTATTTTTTGTAGATGATTTAATATTATTTTCAAAGGCCTTAGTAGAGCAGATATCCATAGTGAAGAATTGTTTGGATGTTTTTTGTGCAGCCTCAAGGCAGAGAGTAAATTTTCAAAAATCCAGTATTTGATTATCTAAAGGGGTGTCTAATGCCAATGCTAGGGAAATTTTTATCATCCTCGGCCCCCTACAGATATTGGGAGTTATGGGAACCCTGTCTATCCATGGTAGAGTCACTTTGGGCATGTTCCAACAGATCCTTGACAAAATGACGTCAAAGCTAGAGAGCTGGAAAGCAAAATACCTTATGATGGCAGGTAGGATTACTCTAGCTCAGTCTGTTCTAGCATCTATTCCCACCTATCATATGTAGGCCACCCTCATCTCGAAAGGGATATGTAATTCTATGGAAAAGATGATTAGACAATTTCTTTGTGGAGAGGAACAACGGGTAGACAAATGATTCACCTATTAATTAAGACATGGAGATGGGAGAGAAAGATAGAGGTGGGGTAGGTATTAAAAGGATGCAAACAATGAATTTAGTCCTTATGGCCAAGCTTGGGTGGAGGGTCTTGACAGGGAGAAACAACCTATGGGCAGATTCTTCCTTCTAGCCCTGACGTCTGAAAGAAGATGAGAGATTATAATCTTCAAGTAGGAAGAGGATGAAAGTCTCTATAACGCATGAGAGATTTAAGAGACTACTTAAAAGATGCCTTATGCATGGGATGACTTTGGATCAATTAAGATGGACATTTTTTACTATCTCCATGAATTATGCCTCAAAGGTTATAATTGATGCAAATTTCGTTATGGGGCTTTAAAAGAAGGAGGAGGCAAGGCAGTTGATTGAAGACCTTGCCAAATGCAACATAAAGCTCCATCTGAAGCTTCAAGGAGGCAAATGCATCGGGGCGGGAGCAGTAATAGAGCTTGACCGAATGACCCGCTATCAAGCAAAGTCGATGCATCAATGAACAAGATGGGAAACAATGAGAGAAGAATGCATATTGCACTTGAAGTGGGGACAATAGAAGAAGGAGAGAGAAGAAAAAGTGTTGAAGAGGGATCAAACCATGAGGGTTCCTACCAAGTTGAAGAGGCACAATACCTACCACAGGAGCTACACCAAGCCCAACCTCAACTTGCCCACTCACTACACACCAAAGCAGTCAGAACCATGAGAACTTCATGGGAGGAGCACAACAAGGTCGGGATAAACCCAGCAACATGCCTCCTCAGAGTTCCAACAGCAACAACAACAATAGCTAGCAAGATAGAGAGCAAAAATCGTAATGAGGAGGATCTAATTTTCGAGACGATACTTGCTTCATGGGGAGGGAAAATAAAGAGGGTACTAACATACATAAGTTTACTTAGCTACAGCATTCCAGTAACACAACTTTGTTTCAGTTAATACCACTGCCCCTTAAAGAATCTGAGACCTGCGAGATAAATTTAGCTACCATACAGATCACCTCAAGGATGCATTCCCAAGTGACACAAGGAAGAATCCGAAAGATTAAATGACTTTGACTTAGAAGAGAATGAGTGAATTGGAGGAAATTTAAATGAAGAGATCTTCCTTGGAAAGAGAAAGTTTCTTGTTGAAATGAAGACACAAAAAGAAATGTCTACAAAGACATTAAATTGAGAAGCCGAGGTAACCTGCAGTAATTTTAAAATTTTATTAGTTGGGATTAATCTTGTTAATTTTGTGTTTGATGTTCTGTGCCTTTACTTGTTAGAAATTTTATTTTAGTTGTTGCTGGATTTTCAGGACAATGAAGCTATATTAAAGATGAATTTTATTAGGAAGCACACTTGTCAAATCGAATATGGTAAAAATAGCAGTGATTTCTATTTCCTCAATTTGTTTTTAATGCTATTGTACAATTGGAAGTTTGAGGAATGTGATTTTAGTTAAGAGCAGAAATGAATAGTAGTTTTGTTGGTTATGATATTATGAATATCATCTTCGCGACTATATTGAATACCAAAGAATGAAATGTTGTTGTTCATACTTGAATTGAGGTTCTTTGATGATTAAATGAGTTTTCACAAGTATGTTACGATGGGTATGAGTGAATGTGACACCACAAAATCAGCGCCCGCTGACAACCTACACCCGCTGAATACTCGTGGAATGGCCTGGGTGTAATCGACACGACCACGAAAAATCGCGTAGCCTCCTTGTACGGAGCTTCTACCGAGGTAAATTTCCAACTCCGTCCCACCAACATCATAAGACAGGCCATGAGTAAAACGCCATCAGCCTGTTTACAATACACAACATATACTAACTATATAAATTCATAGTTTCAAGAGTTAATAATTCCTTCTTATACAAATATATATTAAAAATTCTAGAATTCTAATACATGTAATACATCATAAAAAAGCCACAACCCAACTTTCTTCAAAAAGACGTCTCAGGATGTGAGCCATCTCCTCAAGGTGAGACTCCCCGTACCCGAAATATAAATTCTCGACAGCATGAAGCACGCCCAAGATGAATCACCAAACGGTTACTTCTCCACCTGCATATGCAATGCCCAATGTAAACACACACCGCAATGCGATCTTACTTGAATGTCTACATGTCATCCACATGTCTCGAGTCCTCACCGACTCACTCGCCACTCGCCTGCCATGTATGAGAAAAAACAATCATTTTCAAAACAAAACCTGCTGTTATTGAAAATATACTACCGAACTGTTCGTAAAAATACGGACTACCCTTCGTGCGTAATGTTGAAGAACTTATCGAAACAATCATGGTCCTCATCCGAAATGATCTGTTGGACTGCCTCCCAACCCCATTCTCCGGAAAATCATCCTGTGAAATTCCTTTCGCAACCATTTTCATTTTTCCAGAAAATCCATGTCATGCACACACACCTAATTCCTAGGTTACCCCGTGCATATGAAATGCATTATGCTATTTCAACACAATTCATATCACGCATGCAAATATATCATCATGCATATATTTACATAACTAAACATAAAACATGTTATACATTTATCATCACTTCACCAAAAATTAGCTCACATGGGCTAATTTACAACTACGCAATTCGACCTAATTAATTAAATCAAACACATTATTTCACAAAACATTTCTGGGCGAACACTATTCACGCGGAATGTTGAAACCTCGGGTTAATGCCACAACCAATCATCCAATCTATCGTCACTCAGAACCACTTCATGGTCGCTTCCGCCGCATACAAACCAAATTACATGATTGCTGCGCTTCTCAGCACAACCCAAGTAGCCCAAATAGTCCGTGCACTATCACGGATTGTCCAAAACGGGCTCTAAAAATTCCCACAATTCGGTCCCAAGTTTTGGGACAGATCAAACGACCGTTCAAGGCCTTAAACCAACCGAAACATCCACAAAACACTTAAACAAAGTGTAACTCGCTAGATGAACCCCTACCTCTCTGAGTTTGTCGAACTCCCAAAACCCGAGCTCCCCACAGAGGTCCCACCAGAGAACGACTTTCCTTCTTGTTTTCAAGAATTACCATTTACAACCCTAAACCTAGAGAAGCCACAATTTCTCTCAAAACACAACCTAAAAGCTCAACAAACTTTTTCCCTTCTTTCACGCTTGTTTCTTTACTTATGGAGACAAAACTATTCTCATTTCGCCTTATTATCATTTAATCAAATCCAATAACGCCAATCATGTCCTCACTCTGGATTTTATTATTCGGGCACTACCTCGGTTGTCCATTTCCATCATTTCTCTACTCATGCAACTCATGTCATATGAGTACATGTTATAAGTGACTTTCATCACATCACATGTCGTTGACGCACCAAGATCACACTCTAAAACGTGCAAATTTCACCATCTCGAATTCAAACAAATTTAATGGAGCATTTCGCGAGACCCATCCCCAACGGAAAATCCATTTCATCATCCTGAGATCTGGTAAATTTTCGATTTTTTTTTACGTAAATTACGATTTACGATTTTTCCGTAAATTAACTTTCTGGCTCCAGATAGCAGAATTAATCGCTGAATGTGTCTTGAGTGAAAACTGGGAATGATACAATTCTGGAAAATTTTAGTTCAATGTCGTGACATACTTTCTCTCTACCGCTAAGATATTGTCAAATTTGGCTTAACATTGTTTTTCGCCACGACAGAGTTTAAACTAAACCGCATCTCGCTGTAAGTAAGTTTGTTGCAACACAATTCTATCTCTCGTATATGACATACTTTCTTCCAGGTAGCGACATAATCAACTTTAATTCAATTTGAAATGGTGTTTCATCACGATGCTTAATGGCCGCCACATGTTAAAAGAGCATCAAAAGAATGTCGCAACATTTCTCACAATGTCGGCACACCGACTCAGTTTCCAAAATGATTGCAAACTTTATTGGGCGCACAATTATTTCGTAGGTTGTGACATAGTATTTAAAAATGAACAAAACCCTAGGTTCCATGGTTGCTGTGACATTTAATGAAGGCACAACAAAACAGTTAGCTTATATATAGAGAATTTTTGAAAACTAAAAGGCCACCTTTCTTATAAACTATCAAACCACTGAGCTTCCTTCATCAAATCTATCTCATCTTACCTTCTAAAACCCTAGAGTTCCAAACCCTATCTCAACGGCACCAATGCCAGACCTCATTCCAAACCTGAACGAGATGATGGAAGCATACACGGAAGTAGAGGAAGAGGCTGTTCAAGAAACTCAGTTAGGGGAAATGCAAGAAGAAGAAAGAGCTGAAGCTAGAGGAGAGCCTAAGCAGCTAGAGGAAGAATCAAGAAAAAAGAAGAGGGGAGCTGAAGCAGAGCAGATCAATGAAAGAGTAAGAATCTTAATCTTAGACAAAGCATCTACTTTAATGGAGAAAAGTCTGAAGGACAAAGGTTTCATAGTTGAAAGAGGATTCAAAAAACTCATCTCCCCTTTCTCTGAAATGCTTGAGAAGAGAGGATGGCAATCACTAGGTGAGCACAAGACACCTGGTTGTGCTGCATGGATTAAAGAATTTTTTCCTAATACGGCAGACTGAGGTTTTATTGGGATTGACAAAGAATGATAAATGGATTGTTCAATTAGGTGTAAGATGATTAAAATTAGAGATTACTTAGTACAAACGTACAATCACTATGCATCGAAGAAAGTGGAGTGATCGAACCCTTGATGAATCCATTGCAGGTGGATGAGTCTGAAGAATAGAGAACATTTTGATACGATTCCGCATCAGTGACTCACAGAAGAAGGAATCGGGCAACCCCGCATTATCGGTAAGACAAAATCACACAAATCGAATTTATCCAGCTACCAGAACATGGAGGCGATCTCACCCACACAACACCATCGCACCGGAGTGGAGGCACGTGGCATGACTTAGTGACATCCCCACTCACCTTCATCAAATGATCAAATCTAAAACAAAGAGAAGAGGTGGGAATGAGTAACGACATCAACTATAAAATCCAAAGAATGACTTAGAATAACTATTGAATAACTGATCGGTAGAGAATTCATCAATAATGAGTCATAACTATCACATAGAATTAATAGAGACATATCTCAAACAGAGACAAAAGAGAGGGGATAAACAACTTAAACCAACTTCAAATTTAGGATAATATATGGATGCGAGCTTTAAACGAGGACTAACTGATGAAAGCATTGAAACAAAGAGATAAAGAATGGAGAGCAAGACTGGAAAAAAAGGATACATAGAGAATTGATAAGGGATGTATAGCGCTTCTTAACTAAATAGGAAACATGGAAGCGTGTGGTTGATAAAATGTTTCAGGATGTAGACAACGCTTAAAGGCATGCTTGGAATCAAGGGATAAGAGAATTAAGGAATAGTCTCACATCAGAAAGAAAGCACTAATGACTCATGAGCAAAGCTCAACAAGCAGATTACCCAGAATCATTAGCCAAAGGCAAAATGAATTGACAAAGCAATGTAAGATTTTAGATCGGGCTATGAAGACAGTCTCAAACAAAGAAAGTGTCATTGCCACAAATCAGATTTCAACATGGTGTTTTACACAATGGTCCTCTGTAACAAACCCATTTATACCCTTCTCTAACCCAAATACAGAGGAAGAAAGACCTTTTGAACCTTGTGTTAATTCACTAAAAAACCTGCAAATGTGTAAAAAAAAAAGTAATTTTAAACCCCAGATTGAAGAATATTAAGAAATTAGTAGCCATGAAAAAGACTTAAGGAGTAAAAATGAATATTATTCCTTCCATCTCTTTTTTCCTCTCTATACCTAATATCCCATCGCGAAAATTAATAAAATAGAAATTCCTTTTGCAAACTCTGTGTCTAGCTTTAGTTATTGCTTGGTTTTTAGTTTAATTTTTTCTTTTCCTTTTGAGCTTAATAATTTGAAATTGTTGACTCATGATACGCCAAGTTTTGAATAAATGAGAAACCAATCTCCCGCTAGAATTACTGAATAAGCTGTGAATTGTTTGGTGGAGTTGAATTGTTGATGGAATTGAGTTGTTGTTGTGTTACATTTTTCTAAACTAAATTGTTGATCTAAATGAACATTTTAACTATTAAATAACACAACAACATATCCACAACACCAAATAAATAATTTGATAGATGTATTGGGGTAGGATGAGATGAATTGAAAGGGAAAGTTGTAAGGATATTAATAAATGTGTCGAACTTCAAGAATAAAGAAAGTTTTAATAAATTGATGGAACAGATAAGACCTATAATTCATTTCTTTGTAAACGCTTATTATAATAATCTCGATGTTTTTACACATGGTTAATACAATAGCTCAAACAAATTAGCAGATTAGGACATCTTCTGGGATCCATCACGCACTTCCACGTCCTAGAACTTGTTGGATTATTAGTCAAAGCGAAATGCTAGGAAGTACCACCAACAAGAACTGATTTAGGTCATCCTTGGAAGTTTGAACCTTTCAAAGCCTACCCTATGATATGCATAAGCATACACACTAGTTCCTTATTTGAGCCTATAGCCAATCTCATCATCAACAGCAAGTGCGAAGCCTAATTCCTTCCTTAAACATAATCCTACAATAAAGAACCCTTATTTGCCCAAAGTATAAGACAAAATACATCAATGACAGAAAAGGACAAGTTTGGGGGAATATTATTTAGAGATATGGAGAATGATGAAAAAGGTTGAGAAAGAAAAATTCATTGAGATAAGAAGAGATGAAGAGAATTAAGAAAGAAGCTATGAAAAGAAAAACATCAAGGAAGAATGAGTTTGGTCTTGTAGCCTTCATCTCTTGAACAATTGAGTTCTTAGGGGTGTTTAACACCTAGTATCCTAATGCCAACCGCATGAGAGTTAATAACCCAAAGTTCGCTAAGGAGGTAGAAAGCTGAAGACAAACATCAGCATCATTCCAAAAACCTTGCAATGTATAGAAAGTGAAAAGCTTCTAAGATAAGGAAGAGAAGTCATACTCTGATTGAAGTAAATGAAAAAAGAAATACAAAAGTAGAGAGTATGCAAAAAGATGCACAAAACGTAAGGGAGGTTAGAAACTTAAAATCAAGAGAAATCAAGGATGCATTATGAAGGCAAGAGTATAAGTTGTCAACGAAATCTGGGTCAAATTGAGTCTAAAGTATCAAATTATCTACCTAATACCTGCCACACATTACAAGGCTAAAAGACCTATTTGATCTTGAAGGTGGTGATATGCCTACATTAGTGGAGATTAATATGACAAACAAGCATATGAGACTTTAAGAATGAAAGAGAAGCTTGCTAACTAAGTATTTTCCCAGAAGATTAACTAATCTGCCAAGGAAAAAGAGGGAAGACCAGCATACACACATATCAGGGTTGAATGATTAAATTGTTTACACCATATGAATTATTTGTTTGTCCAATGAACTTAATTGAAAATCTTCTTGATTCTAGATTGGAAACATGTTTAGAAATAATTTTACAAATTACTTATGTTTCCTACCTAATTGAGTTTTAAACAGAAAAATGTCCTTAAAAATAAAAGCTAAATTGTTTGAGGACGCATTAAAATCTTTCTTTTTCTTTGCTTCGGGGATAAGCAAAACTTTAAGTTTGGGAGAATTTGATGAACGAACTCATATATTTTTAATCAATTTTCTCTCGCATGTTTTAGCAAGCTTTAGATCTATTTTATGCCAAATTATGAATATCACCTAAATTTGTGTTTTTGCGTGCTTTAATTGAAAATGGGATACCCCCAACATAAAGAAGAAAAATGGAAATTATATTTTCTGTCATGGCGGTTTTTTGTCATGAAAGAATTTTAAGCATACCAGAAGAACTATGTCGCAACTATACCGCATGTCACAAATCAGTGTTTTACGTCGCAACAAAGTCCAGGCTGAACTCAAGGCAGAAATAGAATCTCTGTTGCGACAAAGAGTTTTTTGTTGTAACATTTCTAAGGAAGAATGTAAAGAAGACTGTCGCAACACTCTTAACTTTTTCGCGACAATGATCAAGGAAAATGACAAAGGAACTTTGTTGCGACAATCCTTCCTCCGTCGCAACATAAAAGGTGAAGATTAGCAGATGAACTCACAGAACAGCATTTTGCTGGGCAGAAAATGGTATGATATACAGTCAACCGAGACAAATGTTTTTATGTTACGACAAAGTTTTTTAGCATGAAATCCAGTTTCAAGGAAGACTTTCATTTAACAAAGAGTAATCATGTCACATAACATTCGTGAGTTCACAACCAAGAGCAACAAAACTTTGACGCAACAAAGATTATTTCTATCGCGACAAACAAAACATGAGGGAGGTGAATTCTCTGTTGCGACAAGAAGTTGAAGAGCAATATAAGAGGAATGGCGACAAAGAAATTCATGTTGCTACATAGTAAAGAATTGAAGGAAGAATCTTAGTCATGACAAAGAAAGTTTATGTCGTGACAATAAAAGCTACAGAATGATAGAATTATGTCGCGACAAAAGAAAATTCGTTCACGACAGAAATTGAATCAGAACTGAGATTAGCTAAGTCAAGTTTGTCGTAACAAAGATTTTTATGTCGTGAACAAACAAACTACCAACGAGGCACGGAGACAGGGTTCGTCACGACAAAAGAAAAATTATGTCGTGATTAAAATGTTAAGGAATAAAGAAAACTCGTCGCTGACATAGAAACTCTATCGCCACATACTGATACAAGCTGAAATAAAATGCTTTACGCGACAAATCCCGTAAGAAGAATGAAATGAGAAGTCATATAAACAAATTTGGTGTCGCGACGCAAGATATTCCTATCGCTACAAGAACAAGACCGCTGCATCAAAACTTTGACGTTACATTGTCAAAAGTCTATCACGACATAATCAAAGAAAAAGCTTAAAGAAAAGGTCGCACGTAAAACCGTAAGCCAAGGACAGGCTACCGACAAAGACTCAAGACTTTGTCAACAAACTTTATGTCGTGACGTGTTTCGACCAATTTGGGCCGTAAATTTGGGGATCCAATAACACATAGTCTTGAAGTGTACCCAACATTGAAAGTCTATAAATAAAACGTATTTCAGTGGCATTGTGCGTACACTTTCCTCGCGAATTCCAGACTTCGTAGTCAAGACCAGATATTATTTTATTTCATTTTTTCTTTTATTTTCCTTTAGTAGATTTATTGTATATAGTTTTGTGTTAGTTTTTGATTTTCCAGAGTTGAGTAATGAACTATTGTGCAGCTCTGAGTTGGAATTTCTTGTTAATTTTTCTCTTTCATTACTGTTTTGAATAAAATGGAGTTTGGAAAACTTCTGGATTTCATTTATTTCAGTTCGTGTACACTTTCAGTGAATTTTTCTGATCAGTTAGTCACTGATATGAGTGAACCGGTTTTGAAAGGTTGAGATCCCTCTTGACATGGGTTGATGATCATAGTCATTTTTTCTGCACAAAGTGGAAGAACGCCTTAGTTAGAATTCTTGAATTTATTTGATTAGTATTATTTTTGAACTTAATTGTTCCCAGTACTAGTACCGTCTACCCAAGAAAAGTATTGTATCTTGCTCTGATTTCTAGGAGACCTTCTACGTGACATAAAGATGGAGAATCTTGAAGGTAGAAAGCGATTCTTTGTGGGTATGGTAGACTAATACTTTGGAACAAATGAACTTTGAAAGATTACTTAGATAAATCACTAACTTACTCATGGTTTGAGGATAGTTTGATGACGTATTAGTTTAATCACTCAGGGGTTTCTCCTCTCTTTGATGAAAGGATTCTGATCCCGTGTTAGTGAAGATCTAATCAAAGAGATGGAGAATTTCATTAGTATTGAAGGATGAGGTACCATCTAAATTGGAGAAGGCTGTACGTCCTCATTCAGGGGGCAAAATTCCCACAATTCTAAGATCCGTGTGAAGTACTAAAAATGAAAAATACTCAATTCTTAGAAAGATGATTATATCTTACAATTAGCTGATTAGATTCATGAGTCAGAAATGAACATGAGTCTCTAATTAGTGAAAGGTGTGGTTTAGAGAGAACCGCTATACCTACAATGCACTTAACAAATTCAAGTCAACTTACGGCTTGGCCGAGATTCAAAATGATGCGTAAATTGACAATTATTCATCGGGTCATGTCCGAGGTTGTTTCACTTCAATGAACTCTCAACTCTATTCTTATTAATATTTTATGAACACTAGTGAAATTATTTTAGTATTATTTCATTTGTTTTCCAATCATCTTAATATAGGAGTTCAAATAGTAAGGATCTTGAGTAGTTGGGATAGTTGGTTTTATGATTCATCCTTAATCCAGGGGAATGATATCTAAATTCCCAATGAAAATCCACTTTTATTTGTATGATCCTGGTAATTTTGCAAAGATTAAGACCAATCAAAATTTTTAATGAACTGGGGCTATGTAAGCACAAACAAGATATTTTCATCTCATTTGTTCAACAAGTTTTTGGGTCTCTACGCTGCCGGGGATTATCCTTGGTAATAGTTCCATAAATTTGTATATATATGATCTTGTTTGTCACTGGTCTATATATATCACAAATAGGTCTTAACAAGTTTTGGCGCCGTTGCCGGGGATTAGATAATAGTCATTTGGTGGCAGAATCATAACTTTGTTTTACCATGGTATACTTAAATTGATAACAGTTTACACTGCTCAGGACTTTAATTAGTCTTTGATAGTCGTGGTTTTAAAATTTGGTTATATATATGATCTTGCTCACTACTGGTCTATATATATCACAATAGTCTTGAATTAAGTTTTTACGCTGAGACTTAAAGGTCTTTGGTAGCCATGTCGGAAAATTTGTTAACAGCATGACCATGCACTTCTGGGGCCTCATGTCGAGGGGCCCACATATATCTCTCTAAAATGAGGGACAAATCCCTTTCATCCACCACGCCTCCCTCACATGATTTATTCTATGTCCAACTATAGGTGTATTGCCAATCTTATTATTATGATGTTGAACCCGCACAAACATAAAGCCTCACAGAGGACCCCATGGTAAGAACAAGGGAAAAAGAAGATTATTATGATGAGAAGCAATTTTTGTGACTTATAATCCATAAATTCTCATGATGAATTCATTCATAACGCCCACTAACATGTACTTATGAGTTGACTTAATATCATATATGCATGATTATTAGAACATAATCATCAGTCTCCATACTAGTCTTGATTCACTATTGCTCCACCAATAATGAATGACCAGGGACAATTTAAAATAGTATTCCATTTGAAGTCCAGGGTACTATAAGTCACACACTTGATGACCATAAGTGGAATCAACCATTCATGGAGTAAATCACCAAATTAGAAATGTAAGATGATAATGAAAATGCCTTTATTATGGAAATATGAAAGTAATAACAATTACACTATTGCTCAGTGGCACATCACTAATGATTTCCCTACAGTTTTGCTTCTTTTCACCCAAAATTTCCAACAAAAACTCAAAACTAAACATAAAATTGAACTAACACCAAGAAAAATCACTTTTATACAGAGATAGGGTTCTTCAACCTAAACATAAGCAAAGAGAGAGTTAGGAGGGTTTCCTAACCAACAAATCCATGCACAAACCTAAACAAGTTTCCATACATATAGGTTCTATACTAACAAATATGAGAGTTCCAAACATGAATTCCATACCTTGATTTCTGCTCTTTTCTTCTTACTTGAACAAGGAGAACCTAAGATGGAGGAAGAAGCAAACCAAACTTGGCTCCTCAGGCATGAAAGCCCTAACACTCCAAGCGAAATGAGAACTTGTCTCATTCCAGAATAAATTGATCTTATCCCCATTTATTTATAAGGCCCCTTTGTTTGGCTCATACCTCTTTTGACTTAATTTCTTGAGATTTCTTGCATTTTAGTCCTTCCACTTCATCCTATTTGAGAATCAATTTATTATATTTCTACTTTAACATATAATCTGTTCATCTTATGTCCTTTGAGTCCTTAATTTGATAATTACCATTTTACAAATCACCAATTTAACCTTTTCCCATTTACTTAATTTAGAAAATACAAATTTCTTATATTACTAAAAATGTAATAAACTAGTAGGGTATAATTTGAGTGTATTACAACCTCTAGGCATGTTGAATTACGGGTTAAGATTGGCCCGTAGAGCTGCTAAACCCGTGACCCATCTGACGAGACAATACGAGAAGGGTTATGACTATTCTTTGAAATGGAACCAAACATAAACCTATAAATATAAGGTTTTGCATTGAATTTTAGGTTTGATTCTTTTGGATGAAAAACATTAGAAATATTTGTAAATCTTTGAGTTATCACCATCTTCATCTTTAGACAAATTGTTGTCAAGAGTTTTGAGGGTGTTCATCTTGTGGATTTATGGTTTCAAGTTACAGTAATTGGATCATCTTTGAAGCATTAGAACATCGGGTTAAGCAATCGACTAAGTAAGTATCCTTCCCATTGTATTTGATACGACATATTGGAAAAGAGTAACATGAGTTACTCTTAATTTAGAAGATCACCTATGTAAGAGTGAAGTGGTGCCGCTTCAAAGGGAATTGAATAGAACATAATTCCTATTAAACTCTTACAAAACTAGGCGCATGTTCATGGCCAAAACGAACATAAAAGTGAGAACTGGGAAATGTTAGAAAAGTTCATGTGTAAGGTATGTCATCATCCACACAAATAACATAACGGTACAAGGACATTGTGTCTACTATTTAGTTAGTAGAGTCAATATACTTCCACAAAGGAATGTTCAAAGGGTAACACCTACCTCTCCTATATAGGTTTTAACCATTGTACTTTATCACTTAAAAGGAATAAATGCATGTAGTCTTGAGGAATTGTTGGTTTTTTTATCATTTGAATGAAATTAAAATCATGAAGCTTGATTGGTTTTAAATTTTGAAACATTCGTTTTTTAGATTTAAATTCCTTTTTTTGAATATTCATTCCTTTTGTCTGTTTGGACACTTAACCGATAAAGCTTTCTATTTATCCCCTTTGATAGTTTATATATAGATATCAGAGTCATCAAAGAAATGGATTGAACCTAAGTTTCTTCCTTCTCCCTCATAGGTGATAGTATCAAACTATCTTTAGTTCGTCGGAGTGGTTACAAAGTGATATTACAGACCATTCATTCAGTTGTTTTGTCCTAGGAAATAGACCCTTGTGATTCTCAAGCATCAATGGAGAATGGTGATTTTGTTTCCCCCAAGGAGGTGTAAAACCACACAAGACTTAACTTTCGACTAAGCTTACAATTTGTCGTCTCTTCCAGAACTAGAAAGTGTTGATTTTCTGGAGTATATAATTGTTCTATAATAACCAAGTTTTGTTGCGATTGTCAGTGGAAAACAACTTGCAGCCTACAAAAACAAAAAGACAAAAAAATCATTTTCTAAGTGGCAAAAATATAAAAATTAAATAGATTCCTTGTTTTCCTTAAAATTTTCTGGAAATAACCAAACAAAAGAAATGTTTATATTACTTTCTTACATTTTATTTCATATATTTTCTTTTTCAATTTTATTTCCCTAGTATTTTTCAAGAACCTATCATTAAATTTTAATTTTTATATTTAAATTATAAATTATCAGGCTACCATAAATTTTATGCTAGAATCCTTGTAATATCCAAAGTAAACAGATGTTAAAAAAATTATAAATTCTTTGTTTTTAGTTCAAATTTTTTAAACTTTTAATCAAACTTGATTTTTTTTTTAAATTTGAAACTTAATTTAATATTTTGATGTTCTAATTTTTTATATTTAAAATTCTAATAAACTAAATAAAATAGAAATTATGACACCTTTGGATAAGTACGAGGAACAGGGTGGGAACAATTAGGTGGAGAAGTGAAAAGTGAAGACGGAGAAAAGATGAAAGGAAAACAAGCAAAAACAAAGCAGAAAGCAGCCAACAATATCATCATTTTCATAGCCAGAAAGATTCATTTGTGGAGACTATAATATATTCAAACCCTATTTATGTATGGAAATAATTTAATAATTTATTCCCTATCAAGTCATAATTTTCTTTAATTCATTCATAAAAGTGGTCATTTTTAGCATTTAAATACGTAAAATTTATCAAATGGAGAAGAGTGAGATGCAACTTAATGTTTTTTTGTGTAGAAGGTTTTAAAAAGCAATTCTAAAAAGTAGTGTCTAATTACCCTCAAAAATGTGTTAACAAAGTTAAGAGAAGTCATTAGGATTAAACACAATCGAAAATTTTCTCCTTTCAAGAAGATTACATAAATGATATTAGACTCAAGATCAAATATAACATAATTGAGATATCTAATCTTTTAGGATAAAACATAATAGAGATGTCTAATCTTTCGAAACCAAACATAACTATGATGTTTGAACTTCCAATCATGGATATTAAAAGTTGTGATTTTTTTTCTCCCGTTACTCTGTAGCTCTTCACAATTTCTCACTTTCAAAATCATGTCTATATTTTTTCTAATTGGTTTTCAATCAAAGATTTTTCAATGAAATTTATATATGAATAATTTTAATATTCAATGTTATATGAATTCTAAACGTACAACAAATTTTGAGTTAAGTTATCTATATATCCTATGATAGTCTTCTAGTATCAAATAAGATTTAATCAAGATGGTTTATAGATTGAAATATAAATTAAGGAAGAAGAAAATGTATTTCTCGAAAGGATTATTGGTAAGATCTTTCTATACGTTTTGCAAATTGTAAGGCGAATGGATAATGTGTTTATAAATTTTTAATTTTTTAATAGATGGGTAAAAGGAGTGGATATAAAGAATGTTTTGGGAATGTTGATTCCTCATTTTCTTTGTTATATTACTTTCCTTACTTTTTTTTACTCTGTTTTTCATTTCAATTTTCTTCTTGTCATTTTTCAACTAAACATAGCATTTGGATATAAAAATATAAAAACTAAATATAATATTAAATTTTAATTTTCAAATTTTAATTATAAATTATTGACTTGAGGTCAAGCTAAAATGGTAAAGAAATGGGAAAGGTTAATCCGAAATCAGCTTAAAATCCTTGTAATATGTAAAATAAATAGATGTCACAAAAAAAAAAATTATAAAACATGGTTTTTGTTTTTAAAAATGATTTTTAAGAATAATTTTTGAAAACATAAAAAACACTTAAAAACGGTTATTATTATTTGAATTTAACATTTTCTATATTCTTTGTATTTTTTATAACAAAAAGAAAATTTAAACCGATTATGTTTTCTATATTTTCTTTGTTTTTCTTGTTTTTTCATAATGAAAAGCATTTTTAAAAAAATTGTAATCAAACATGCATATAAATTATTTGTTGTTATTTTTATTTTTAAATTAATCTAATATCATTTTTCAAGGATGGTCTAATTTTATATTTAAAATTCTAATAAGCTAACTAAATGGAATGGTGACACCGTGGGGTCAGTACGAGGAACAAGGTGGGAACAATTGGTGGAGAAGTGGAATGGAAGTGGAAAAGGGAGAGAAAGATGTGAGATAAGGAAAACAACGAAAACAAAAACAGAAAACAGCCAACACTACCATCATTTCATAACCATCTTTTAAACCCTCTATTTTTTTACCTTAAAGGAAAGATTCATTTTGTGGAGGACTAAAGAGAGGACTAGCAAAATTCAAATCATTTGTGTATGGAAATAATTTAGGAGGAATTTTAGGGTTACATGAAACCCCTCTTGTTTCCACCCATAAACTAACACTCAAGTTTAAGGATATTATTTGTCGAGACAAAAAACCCATCTCCTCAACCTACACCCCTAAGCACCAAAGTACAATCCCACTTCTTTGTTTTTATTTTTATTTTGGTTAAATTAGTCTACAATTCACTACTTTAGTTTTAGCTTTTTTTGTCAATTATTCTCTGATTTTTTTTGTTGTTGTGTTTTTTCATAAATTAAAATTTAAGATTTTTAATTATATAATTTTGAATTTACTTAATTTAAATTTTTTATTTTAAAATTTTTATTTATTTATTATTCATTATTTTCTTTAGTAGATTTTTTGTTTTATGTAATAAGGCTTTTAATATATAAATATATCTACATTTAGTAATAAGTGCTTTAATAAATATAAAATAAGTACTATTAAATATATATATATATATATATATATATATATATATATATATATATAAGAAAGAAAGAGCAGCATATATATATATATATATATATATATATATATTGTTATTAAAATTTAATATTCAAATGATAATTGTAATAAAAAAAAATATTCAAATGATAATATATTTTTAATTAAATAAAATTGAAGATAGTTAATATTTTTAAATATTGATTTTTATTTTTATTTATAAATAGTTTCAAAACCCCATGAATAATATCTTCTATTAATATTTTTAAATTAAATTTAGGTTTATAAAAAACTAAAAATATAAAAAATCAAATCAAATAAAAATATTAAAATTGTAAATATTATAAGTAAAAAGATATTATGAATATGAAATAATATAAAATCAAACAATATTATAAGGACCGTCCTCCATCCTTAAGTTGAGGAAATAATCATTTAGTTTTCAGCAAGCCAATTAGAATCCTTAAAGAAGTGTAGGTTTATAGTTCCATGTATTAGAGTATATTTAAGACTTTTTATTGTTTTTATATTTTTACTTTTGCTCTCAGATTAATATATTTATATACCTCAACTTTGTCAATAATAGTCAAGTCTCTTTCATTATATGATATCGGAGCCATAAGCTTAACAACAGATCCTAGCTACCACCGTCGTTACTCATGATCCACCTCCTTCGTTAGCCCTTATTCTCCCTAATGGTCGACGTCTCTTCTTCCACCATTTCTAGGTCCTCTCGTGACTCCCATGGTACTGACTAACCCACTCGCCAAAACTTAGTCATTCTCAACGCCTGGCGCAAGCACCGCGATGGGTCGATTTTGTGCTATAAAATGTGTACGCCTACGTGGTGCAAATAGCGCTGTCATTTCAAGTAAAGATAGTGTGAAAAGTAAAAGTATCGTCCCCCGAGAATCGGTTTACTAATTACTGACTCTAGTCTAGCTTAAACTCTATTCAGATGGTTGAAAATTTATAAAAGATTTAAATTACAGTAACTAAGCATGCAAAGATGACTCTATAAAGACTAAAAAGCCTTAGGGCATAGATTTCACCTAAACATTGATGTATGAACCTCCTAACCCAATTAATTAATGATCGATTTCACTAATGTATATTCAATCTCTTGAGTGACCGCGACACTACTTTAGAAAAGGTTATACTGCATCTCTACCTCAAACCATCATAACTAAGGATGCATTGAACCCTAGAAATCTTAATACCACACCTAATCTCACTTATATCTCCATCTCATGATAATTAGATGGTAAATCATCCATGGTCTAATTTTAACTCTCACTTCTTAGATCTTGAATCAAACCACAAATCATGCAAATATTGGTCAAATACCCACAAGCATTAAGATCCAAATGAAATACTCAACATGAATATGAAATAAAACATCAATCAATATAAATTAGAGAGATTCATACAAACATGTCTACATCTAAAACCCTAATCCAAACTTCGATTTGTGTGTTCTGTACCCTAGAAACTTTGAAGTGTAAAATCTAGATAGCGCCATAAAAAAAACACCTGAAATGATTATAAATACTGAATGTACAAAATGCCTGAACTGTCACTTTCTTCTCTTCTTCCTTCAACTACCAAGTGTCATAACTACCATTTAAAGTCCAAATTGAGTGAATAAAGCCCTTGGAAGCCTTGAAGTCTCATATCCATCCATATAAATATTGTAGCCATTAGGGATCATTTTGCAGCTGAAAACATCAAAACACAGTAGCTACTGCTGCATGTGTAGTTTACTGATTTTTGGGCTTTATCTCTTTGTTTTTTCTCCATATTGCCTCATGGTTGACTTAATCACAAAATTGAACATTTAGAGCATTAGATAACTTATTTATATAATAAAACTACTAAAAATATAAGTAAAACATAGGGATAAAATGAGTATAAAGTATACTCATCAACCGCTCAAACTCACAGCCACAAATTACTCTACGTGGCGACTACAATTCACATCTCTCTTATTTGAGTATGACTTACTTGGGATCATCAATGGCTCAAATCTGTGTCCTCTGGTGACGATAACTCTACCCGATACTGCTTCTCCCTCCTTAAATGCGGATTATACTCTTTAGCTCTGACAAGATCAATCGCTTTTTAATGCAATTATCTGACCGGCTTCATTCCACGCTTGTAGTTTTCCACCCATACCACATCTCAGCCGCGTGGATCACCCTCAAGAAGACATGCCTCTCCCTCTCGTAGACGGATCATGGTCCATCGCCAGAATCTTACTAGTCCTCAGCAAGGTAATCAAACCATTACAGAATATATGCAAGATGTCAAACACAACATTGACTCTCTTGCTCTCATGAATGTCCTCATGACTTCGATGAGCTCTTTTTGTCTGCGGTCTGAATGCACTGACTAGCTTACTCGAACTTATCTCATGCTATCTAAGTTCGAGACTCAGCTACGCTCGAGGAATTGTTCGAGCACTCCTAAAGGCCCAACTTCGATATCTGCTTCTTCTCATCACCTCGTTAATTTCTGGCTGGGCCCTTTTTCCCATCACGAATGCGACAACCGCGGGCAAAGATGAACCATAATTAGTCTCAACGATCATGGGCCCTACCTGACACCTAGCTCGGGCATTATCAACCAGCTCCACCAACCCAGCTCGAGCAGCCACTACCTCAGGCATCACTACCTTGGGCATCCCGCTCCATCGCCCTAGCTCAAGTTATCAACTCCTACCTGCCGTTAACTTGCGGGTATAATCGGCACTCCGTCGCAATGTAGTCATCTATCCACCTCGAAGACTCTACTCTTCACTCCGCCCGTGCTCATTGTCCGACTTTCACTGCACCTTATGCCGACACTACAACCCATCCCCTACTTGTACCTTGATCGCGTTGATTTTAGGGCACCTCCTCACCATGTGACCACAAATCTTGTTGCCCTAGTCCTTCATCCGCCGTATATCACCTTTGATAGTGTGATTATTGGTGATGACTCAGGTTTATCGATCGACAATATTGGCTCCTTCTCCCTTACCTCTCTCCCTACACCTTTATTTTTTCCTAATATCCTACATGTGGCTACCATGTTTAAGAATCTTATTTCGATCTCGACTCTTTGTGCCGATAACCCTATTATTGTCCTATTCTTTTACTCTTTCTTTTAGGTGCAGGATCATCACACTGGTCGCCTGCTCTGCGCCAGAGATGGTGTCTATTCGGTCGGTCGGGTCCCTTAGTCTTCAAATTCTACTTTGTCATCCCCAACTCGTCCCTCCATTGTTGCTATCTCTATTGTGGCACACAAGAGGGTCATCCATTGACGCCCCAAACTCCTCGGTCCGTTGACAACCCGTCAACTCGTGGAATACATGTAGCCATTGAGTGTCTTTTCTACTCGAGACTCAAACATGAGTAAAATGGGCCATGCCTGGCCCATACATCCATATTCACCAAAATATAACTAACTATATTACAATAGTTTCCAAGAGTTAACTACACTCATACAAACATGTTTCAATTTAATATTTGCTACATGTTTTACAAAAACATATAATCAGCCACATGTCCGCTTTCTTCTCAAAAGTTAAATTTCTGTTGAGTCAGCCATCTTCTTGAATAATTCTATACCTGAAAGGAAGATCCCACGACGGGGTGAGCAATGCCCAATAGTGGAATTTTTCTACTTGGGTTACTCCCCACCTAAATGCTCATGCAATGGCAAACACACATATTCAAGTGAATTCATGATTCATACTCAAATGTCTACATGTTATGGATGAGAATGTGACTCACCCATTCCCACTTCTTGAGCCCTCACTAACTCCTTCACGCACGCCTAAGCCAAGTGTGAGAAAACACTGTTTTCAAAACAAAAGGTTTTTGTTCTTGAAAACACATTGTTCAATTTTCGATAAAATTTTATTGGACAACCCTCTGAATAAATACGTTAGACAATTCTTCGAGTGAATTGTTGGACAACTCTCCGAAACATTCCATTGGACATCCTCCGACGTGAATTGTTGGACAACATTCCAAAACAATTCTTTGGACAACTTTCCAATATAATTTTGTTTTGACAACTCTCAAATTTTCATTCGTTTGTTGACATTACCTCCAATGCGGCCAGGATCAGACTAGCTGTGTTTCAACTAGAGGGCGAGTCCTAAGTGTGGTGGGACTGGGTTAAGACCTCTAGAGACTTATAGGCAATGACTTGGGCAGAGTTCCATAAGCTCTTCATGGTCAAATATTTCGCCACTCGCTAGGTATGAAGGCTCCAGAGTTCCTAGAGTCGGGGCTAAGGAGCCATGATCATGACAAGAGTATGGGCCGTGTCTACGAGTTAGCTTGCTTTGTCGACGACAGGGCCACGATGCGCTAAGGTTAGAGATTTGAGGAATAGGTCGAGATTGTCCATTCAAGCAGGATTGTAGGACTCGCTATTGTGACATGACTTATGGTCGGGACTAGCCATGACCATAGAGAGGGAGATGGAGGATGCACAGAGCACTCGGGATGCGGGTGCTAGTGGTAAGAGGAAGGAGAGTCAGTCTTCTTCCAATTCGGGAAAGAAGCAGAGGACTTCTAGTTTACGTGGGTTCTAGAGCCAGCCCATCCAAGCAGAGACAAGGCAGATCGCAACAAAGTGATGTGATGGTATGTTTCACCGGCAATGTACTCCTGACATATGAGGAAGGAATTGCCCTTAGAGACAAGGATCCTAGGTTTAGGGACATATAATCCTAGTCAGTCGGGATATGAGGATACAATGATTCCCCACACCTAAGATGGGGTTGTAAGAGCTAGTATCACCCCAGAGTCGCACGGGTGCCTCCCACATAACAGACAGCCGTAGGGGCCAAATTATGGGCTAAGGCAACCGGCCCACAGTACCCGACATCGTGGATGTGGGGTTGTCTACGATCACGCCACCAACTCATTAGCAGAACAAACAATCATAGGGTACATTTTTTCTATCTCGCCTATGGGCAAGGGTGTTGTT